>JAJHPF010000015.1:300000-2787500 GCA_024447775.1 Carex cristatella | reverse complement strand
ATATCTCAGAGGATGCGAATTCGGGTCAGCCGCCGACCATAGATTGCTTCGCCTTTTTTTTTGAGAAGAGATTGCTTTGCTGGATCAGCGTTGCAACGTGAACGCGGTCCCCTGGCGTGCAAGGAATTACAAAAGGAAAGTTAACTCCACCAGTACGAGACTACGCACATTTACAAAAATTTATTACTAATTAGAGACGTTCCAACAACTCAAATGAGTTTTTAAATAATTATTAACTATTTTTATTTCTAAATTTTTTTCTTAAATTTCTAACTCTCATATTTTAAAAATTAAATTTAAAGTTTCTATTAAGTCAGTCAACAATAAATTAAAAAAAAGAAATAATTTGAGCCAATTATTTTGTAAAATTTATAAATAATTTATTAATAAGAAATTTTTTTTGCATAATTTTTAAATAAAAAATTCTTCTAAATTTTTAAAATTAAATTAAAAACTACCGCATCAGATTAAAGTATCATAGATGGCTTAGACATGGTCAAACAAAGAAACAAAACAGACGGAACAACGTATACACCATGACACGCATAAAAATATTAACATTGCATATCTGTCACCTGTGAACCTGAATTAGAACGGGACGAGTAATGTTGTAGTTTTCTTAATGTAAACTATTCCATTAAATAATTTATTACTATTTACATGTGTATGTTGAATTGGCATAATAGAAACTTTTTCTTCATATAAATTATAAAAATTAGATGTGTAGAAATTGAAAGAGTGTATTGTTTCTATCAAAGATAGTAAGATCAAACTTATTGAGTCCAATTCATGAATTTTTTTTAACTGTGCAGAGAATTTGCAAAAAAAAAATTATGGATCATGAACAGTGATTCTGATCTATAAAGGGGTTAATCTTCTGTGGCACAAAACTCTCTATAACTATTATTTTTTACGGGTACAAGAGTTTTGTGACCCAGAATTTTTTTTTTTTTTGAATCATAATTATTGTTCACGATCCATAATTTATTTATTTTGACAAGTTCTTTGCACAGTTAAAAAAAAAGAAATCCATGTATCAGACTCATTAAGTCTGATCTTACTATTTTAGATAGAAACGATGCACTCTTTCTATTTTTGTAAGTCTGAATTTTATAATTTTATGGATAAAAAATTTCCATCATGATATAGACTAATTTTGTACGTATTATTTATTTATTTTGTTGTTTCTAATGCTTCCACAAACTAATGTATTAATGAATTATGAATGCATATATTTAGATATTATAATTAAAACTTAAATAATTTTATATTAGTTGCTTTCTGTACATTTAGTTGGCAAGGTGTTGTATACTTTGATTTCTGAAAAATAAAAAATGTCGTACCGTATGTTATGTTTGTATTGTTTAGATATTTGTCTATTACAATTTACAAGTACTTTCACAAGTGTTGCACCGAGACACCGACTGAGAAACAAAGACTCATTACATGTGTCCCAATGCTAACCGTTAGATCTACATTTATATATAAATTCATTAATTAACTTGGATCAATCAAACCGTTCATTTCAGTTCCATCTACTATTCTTTATTTCATTTATTAGAATATCTATTTCCGCGTCTTTCATTAAAAGACTACCAAAAAATAGTTTGGTGATATCTATTATCTCCACATAAACCATTTCCACTTTTACATCTCCCCATTTAGAAAAAAGCAATACGGTAAGTCGGTAACAGTTCTCTATTTCTTGAAACCAACAAATTTTTGTTGACACTTGACACTTGACACTATATATATTATTGTGTTAGTTCTAACAATTAACAAATACTCTGAAACCTTTTACTGGAAATTATCTTTTATAAAGATAATAATAATTAATAAACAACTAAGTTGGTTGGCCACGACTCATTCCTCCACGCAACTTTTATTAATTAGCGGTATGAATTTTCAATTATAAATAAAATAATAATAATTTGGGGGAAAGTTGTAGGTTGGTTTGGTTTGGTGGTGCACCAAAACCATTTGTGCCAAGCCCACTGTACCGACGCCCCTTGTTTATCTATCTAGGGTTAGGAATTGGGGGATTATTTTGACTAGATCAGCTATTGCGAATCTCTTTTTTGCAAATTAAAGGACTGGTAAATTGCTAAATTTCGCTTTCTGTTGGATCTGTGTATTTTTCGTGCTTTTTACCCTTCTCTTCTTGCAATTGCAATTCCTATTTATTTAGTCAATGAAACCCAAAAGGAGAAAATTCAGAGCTCGTCTCAAAAATTGTAAGCTAATTAACTTAATCCAGAATCAGACATGATTTATCATCAGATTCTGTTGGTCAATTAATGATGGTTGTCAGTGCTAAATTTGGGGGAATTTTTTTTCAAATCAGAGATGAGGACATAAAATATTAATCAATTAATTGAACTTTGGAAATTAGGTAGGTTGATTGTTGAATTATTAAGTTCAATAGAAATAGATCTATCTTTTCTCTAGGGGTAGATGCAGATCTACATCTTAAGTCCCAGGAGATTTTCTGTATCTTTTAGATTGGCGTATATTTCCATTTAACAACCTTTTTTTGGTAGTATTTTTTCTTGGAGATATTTTTACTATTTTTTACTTGGCATGGGTTGATTCTATCAACTCCAATTGTACAAATTTACTGTCCCTCTTAAATCAGCTTATTACTTGTCAGATATGTTCCTTGATCTTGCTTTTTGCGTGCTTGCTTGTTTAATTTAACTAACTAGTCACAATTAATTATTAAAGGATAATAATCTAAGATGAGTTACTAATCTATCTAATTTATTATTTTCCAGCTATGATGGGCACCGAATGTGTTTCTACTACTATGCTTAACCAGCACTCAGATCCGGCCATTCCGCCAGGTTTTGGTCCATTCGCTTCTTTCTCATTGGATGCAACCCAAGACAGTGGGTCCCCCATGACTTCAGCTAGCGAGCCTGTTTCCATAACTCAAACCGAAAATCAGAGGAAGTCACGCAGGAATAGGAGGTCGGTCGACTACAGCCAGTTTGATAATTGCACAGAAGATTACTCTCAGGTCTATTTTTGTGGATATTGTTCAAATAAATTTATTATTTGTTTTTTATTTTTTTTCTCTTCTGACTATTTTTTTGTAATTGTTAATAAATTCAATCTCAAACAGGATTTGCCTTCTGGTCGTAGCTTGCCGAAAGGGGTTCTTCGGGGATGTGCAGAATGTTTGAACTGTCAAAAAGTACATTTAATATTTTCTTATATTTTTTTCAACTCCTTTTATATGAGCTTTCTTTTACAAAAATTGTTAATAATTATTATGTTAAGGTTAAAGTTTATTTGAATTTATGACAGGTTGTGGCGAGATGGAAGCCTGACAGTGCATGTAATCCTGCTGTCGGCGACGCTCTCGTGTTCTATCCAACAGAGGAGGTGATAAATTACTTTGTATTTTGTAATTTTTTTACCATTGCAAATTTATTGTTAACGGCTTTATCTGGTCTTGGCTAATTTCATTTTTAATTTTCTACTAGGAATTCAAAGATACGCTGAAGTACATAGAAAGCATACGGCCACGTGCAGAGCCATATGGTATCTGCCGCATCGTTCCACCATGGACATGGAGGCCGCCATGTCAACTCAAAGCGAAAAACATTTGGGAAAATTCTAAATTTGCGACCCGTGTGCAGAGGTTAGATAAGCTCCAAAATCGTGAAACGGCAAATAAATCTTGCCTAAACCAAAACACCATGAGGAAGCGGAGAAAAGTTGTGGAAAATGGTGCCAATCAAGCCGGAAAAAATCCTTCTGCTGTTGAGAGATTTGGGTTTGAGCCAGGTCCTGAGTTCACCTTGGAGACATTTAAGAAATATTCTGATGATTTTAGAAGGGAGTATTTCGGAGACAATACCAATCCAGGGTTTGAACCTTCAGTTGAAAATATCGAGGGAGAATATTGGCGGATTGTAGAGAAACCTACTGCAGAGATAGAGGTAGTGTACTAAATGTACTTCAAGTTGGTTCTTAGCATCCAAGTCATTAATTATTTGTAAAATTTACATTTCTTTATTTGACATAGGTATTGTATGGAGCTGATTTGGAAACCGGAAGTTTTGGAAGTGGTTTCCCGAAAAGTTCCGCCTCAGCAAATTTATCTGAAACTGACGAAGAGTACGTAAAATCTGGTTGGAACTTAAATAATTTCCCAAAGCTTCCTGGCTCAGTTCTTTCCTTTGAAAGCGGAGATATTTCTGGAGTGTTGGTGCCATGGCTCTATGTAGGCATGTGTTTCTCATCCTTTTGCTGGGTAAGGAGCTAAAAAGCCCAGAAATTTCATGTATATGCAACATTTGTGCTTGACAATTTGATAAATATAATGAGAATATGTGCTAATTTGACAGCATGTGGAAGACCACCATCTGTACTCACTGAATTATTTGCATATGGGTGCACCAAAGATTTGGTACGGTGTACCTGGAAATGATGCAGTGAAACTGGAGGCTGCAATGAAGAAGCGCCTGCCAGATTTATTTGAGGAACAACCTGACCTGCTTCACAATCTCGTGAGTATTCTTGTTTTTTACAATTATTCTAAAGCAGTGATATGAGTATTAGGTGTCTCTGAGTAATTTAAGTTATTTGGCTTTACATTGAATTACACATTGATTGGGCTCTTAAAAAAATTGCTTTGATTAAGTATCAATTAATTAATTATCTAGCAAACTAGAATCAATCCAACAAGTAGCTAAGTTGAAAAAGAAAATACAAAATAAATTTTGCTTACTGATATTATCATGTACATGACTGGCATAGGCCTGCTATTTACCAAAATGTTTGCCCTTTATTTCTAGTGCTGAAGAAGCAATTCCTTTTTTCTTTTTCTTTTCTTTTCAGGTAACTCAGTTTTCACCCTCACTGTTAAAGCAAGAAGGTGTGCCAGTATACCGTTCTGTGCAGCGTGAGGGCGAATTTGTTATTACATTTCCACGGGCATACCATGCAGGTTTCAATTGTGGGTTTAACTGTGCTGAAGCTGTCAACGTGGCACCGGTTGATTGGTTGCCACATGGCCAGACTGCAATTGAGTTGTACCGGGAGCAGGCACGTAAGATCTCGGTTTCTCACGACAAGTTACTACTGGGAGCTTCCAGGGAAGCTGTCAGAGCACAGTGGGAGATCTCGTTTATGAAGAATAATAGTGAAGATAACTTGCGTTGGAAGAATGCATGTGGGCCTAATGGCATACTGTCCAGAGCCCTTAAGGTTGGTCTAATTGAATAAAGTGGAGATAACCTTGTTATTTTAGGAGCAAATAATGGCATAGTTTTTCAGAAATTTTAATTAATGACTATATTTATTTGGAAAAACTTCTGGGTTTTTAATATATATTGCTTTAGTATTGGTTTTAGACCTGTTTTCTTTAAAGACATAGTGGACAATTCAAGGGTTTTTGTAGTTAGAGGGCATTTCTTCTAAAATGATTAATATAGTGTTGATCAATTTATACGGGCCAAAATATGACCTTTTCGGAACATTTCTTTGTTTTTTTTTTTTTTTTTTTTCTGGCACTGTTGAAAAGCTTATTGAGATATTTGTACTAACCTACCTTCCCTATCCAGGCACGGATTGGTATAGAGCATGAAAGGAGAAAAAACCTATGCAACACTTCTCAACCTAAGAAGATGGAGCCTGATTTTGATTCAACCGACCGAGAATGTGCGGTGTGCCACTATGATCTGCACCTGTCAGCTGCAGGTTGCACATGTGACCCTGAAAGGTTTGCATGCCTCTTGCATGCAAAGGACCTGTGCATGTGCGACTGGAGCACACGTTTTTTTCTCTTTCGGTATGATATATCCGAGCTCAATGTTCTAGCTGATGCTGTCTCTGGTAAGCTGAGTGCTGTTCTTAAGTGGGCCTCGTCAGACCTACATCTCAGTCTGAGCTCATGTATCTCTAAAGGGAATATAAAGAATACTGTCAAAGAAGAGGTGAAAAAGGAAATTAGGAAAGATATTAAACCTAAGGTTCCTAAAGTAGAGGTAAAAGTTCAGAGCTCAGGCCAGGATGAGAAGGTAGTTACCAAAGTTGAGAACAAACCAACAAGTTCGTTGGTTTTGAAGGATACATGCTCTAGGGTTAGCAATTTCCCAAGCAATATTACTCAATTTCAACCAAAGGAAGAAGAATGTAAGAGCTCGAGCCCAAGCCCAACAAACTCTTCTTCTCAGTCGACTAGTTCGAGAATTGACAAGGAGACTGTGCCATTTAAAGAAACAAAAAAGGAAATGGTGTCTAATGGTGATGCCACTTTGCACTGTAGTGGCAGTGATATAATGCCGGTAAAGGAAGACCCGAGTTTGTCAAATTCATCTCGGCTGCTGGATCAAAAGTTGGCGATAGCCACCTCCAATAGTATGTCTGAATGTACAACTTCAGACTCTGCTTCTAATATTGCATCAGTGGTGGTGGCGTTATCTTGTAATCCTGACATGAGGTTAATGCCCAAGAACAAGGGGGGCCCACGAGTTGCCAGTGTTGTCAGAAAAATCAACTATATAGTTGAGCCTCTAGAGTATGGGATCATTTTGTGTGGGAACAAATGGTGCACAGGCCACGTCATATACCCTAAAGGTAATTCTCATATTATGATTTTTTTACTTTCTGTAATGTTTAATTTTCTTATATTCTGCGGTGTTCATTTATTTTGAATTTTTCTTGCATGTAGGTTTTAAAAGTAGAGTGAAGTACCGGAGCGTCATTGATCCAACACAGATGTGCTATTACATATCTGAAATTCTGGATGGTGGTGATATAGGTCCACTATTCATGGTAAACTGAACTTCCTCAACCTTTTTACTATATATGATTCTATAATGGACTGAAGTTGCTGTGAAAAATAACAAAGCTTTGGTGTGATTACTCAAATGATTGCTGATAAATATGGTCCAGGTGACGGTAGAAGAATGTAGAAATGAAGTATTCATACATGTGTCAGCAGTGAGATGCTGGGAGATGGTGAGAGAGAGGGTAAATATGGAAATTAGGAAGCAACACATAAAAGGAAAAGTTGAGCTTACCATGTTGCAACCTCCTGGATCCCTGGACGGCCTCGAAATGTTTGGCTTGACCTCACCTAACATTGTCAAGGTATAGTTTCTTATAATATTTATCATGGCGACTAGCTCAGAATGAGTATGGGTTAGGGTTATGAAAACACAGAAAATTACTCTAGACAATAAAAGTATACTACTTTTTACCCACAAATATGTGCCTTATAGAAGATACTATATTAGGAGAAAAATATTTAATTTAACTCGCATACCTTGACATATTTCCAATTCCTGGAGAAGTAGGGAATGGAATTCAGGGTAAACACAGAGACGTGACGATTGTTTTATTTATTTATGGACACTAAGCGGGTACCTGTTTTGGTGCTAAGTTAATATTATATATGTTTTATACAAAAAACTACACAGCAACTTGGAGTAGAGAGGGGGACATAAACATGTTTGTTTCACCCACTCAGTTTATAACATCGTTTACATGAAAGTTTTATATATCATAATTTAATTCAAATTTGTTTTACTCTGAAGAAATTGCATTTGGCTGTTGGGCTGAATGAAAATATATTAAAGGTTCTTCTCTCACTAACTTGTGTTGATTTGAACAGGCAATAGAGTCACTAGATCGAGATCATGTATGCACTGAATATTGGAGTTCAAAACCTAATGCACAACAAATACCTGCAACATCAGCAGTTCCGACCCCAAACAAAAATTCTCTTACAACTAGTATTAGTGCTTTAGAAAAGCTCTTAAAGAAAGCCAACCCAGAAGAAATGCAAGTGTTGCGAAGCATTTTATCTAATGAAATTCCCAAGCAAGAGGCATTGTTGCTTATAAACAAACAAATGGAGAGAATACAAGGTTCATAACGAGGTCAATAAATCCAGTCCAAACAATTTCTTTCGTTCTATTAATTTTTTGGAAGTACTGTAGTGTCCAACACCTAAAGTGGGTGTTGTAGATTTTTTTTCCTTTGTACACGACGTTGCGGCTTAGTTATTAGATCATGCATAGCTTCTTCATTAATAGATTACAAATGCTTATTAATTGGTTCTTTAAAGAAATCTTATCGGTACATTTGTTGATTTAGAGAATCCCTGAGTCATTTATCTTATAGCTTTGTTGCTCCATAAGATTGTTGAATCGGATTATTAATGGAAACAAAAGGTTAAGGGAATTAAATGAAAAATTATTTTGTTTTCCCATTTTCTTCATAAAAAGAGGAAAAAAAAAACGATAGTAAACAAAGCATTCAAAATGCATGGAGAATCTAGCAACTACAAATGTACATTTGAACTCAAACCGATTAACCATGTTAAACTCTCATTGGGCCTGACCCTCGAGGTTAAATCTCTGTTCTTTCATTTAATTGGGCATCATTAGAAAAGACTTTTCAGCCCAAAATCAGATTTGAGATATTGCCTCCGGGCTGTAAATCTGTAATTCCGAAAAGAACAAAATTTCATTTATGATGGGTACAGTTTATGTACTGTTTACAATACGAATCTTATCCCCTAGAATATAATCAAAATTCTCGTTCTTCCAACTAATTCAGAATTATTTTATTCATTCTTAATCGATGTAGCAATTTGCATGAAAACTTCATAAATCTATGTAGAAAATTGCTCTTCTTAAATATATATTATCCGTATTCGTATTCGTATTAGAATTTTGATTATCCGTATCCGAATAGTAGATATATATCATATAGTTTAATATATATTATAAAAATATTTATGTATATATCTACGGATATTCGATAACCGATCCGTATTCGTATTCAAAAAATAAAAATGAATACGAATATAATATGATTTTACCACTATCCAATCCTTTAGCACTCCTACACTAAAGAGTGGCTCTCAGAACCCAGCCATTCCGTTCAACAGAAGCTCACATTATAAAAGAGAGAAGAGTAATGGACTTTTTTGGTCTTATGAAATAGAGAACTTATTTCCGCAACAGTCATTCTAATTTAATTACAAAAACTTTAAAATATTGCTCTTCTTAAATGAACAACTACAACCTCTTGATCCCATACAGTCAAGTCAAGATATAATTATATATCTTCTTAATTGCAGTATTTGATTTTTAGATAATATTTTTACCAAACCGGTACTGTTTGACAACCAGCCAATGTTCAGTCTGTTAGTATATGTGAGGACCACATAAAGGATCTTGCCGATGTGACACATGGCTGGATCCTGAGACTTCTATCAATCAACTGATATCTTTTGAAATCTTGTTTGAGAGTTATTTCTTGAGTTAGTATCGTCAAGTCGCTTCAGTAAATAGCGCAGATTGAAATTAGAAATACTTTTAGTGAACCTAATTAACAGTGTTTCGATATAATATCAAAATATTGATACCGTGGTAGTTGGCTTGTTGATTGGTACCAGAATGTCTGGTACGTTAGGTGCTGGATGCAAGGTTCTAAATAGTTTAAAAAAAAAAAAACCGTGAATAGTTATTATTATTTTTTTTTCTGTGAGATCTTTCCTAATTAGTTATTTCCTTTATAAAATTTATATTAATTGAAATAGATAATAAGATAGAGAATAGAAAGGTAAAATAAGTAATTGGTGATAAAAGTTTCTCTATGCTCAATATTGTAATACCCTAACTTAAAATAACATTTCCCTAAAATTAATAATTTCAATAATGAGAGCTAAGAGAAAATTTCTTATACTAATACCTAATTTACCCTTCTCTCTTAATACCGTATAATAATAGATGACTAATAAGGAAATGATTCAAATATCGAACTGAGCACTACGTTCAAAATCAAATAAATCAAACATATATACCAACCAAACAAACTCAATAACCAAACAATACCCAAATATACCAAATAAGCCGAAATAAACCAAACAATACTAAAACCTTCCAAATAAATCAAAACAGACCAAGTAAACCAAACAATACTTAAACATAAACCAAGATAAACCAAAAAAACCAAACACATCAAATATATTACCAAAATAAACCAAGTAACCCAACAATACTTGAACATACCAAATAATTATAACCCAAAATAAACCAAACGAACAAAGCTAACCCAATAAACCAAACATCTCGTTTAATGGTACGAAAACTATTTATAAACTTTATAATACATTATTAGGAGCTAAATATGCATATATAACACCCATGACCAAGTTTATCGTAAGTGTCAAAGTTTAAGCCAATTAATTAGAAATTTTCCATGTTGTATATCATTAGTGTATATTGACTGACTCGTTAAGATTTATCTGTTAATAAAATACAAAATATTTTCAGATTATATCAAAATACATTAAGTTTAGATGTTATTTACAAGTGTGGAAAAAGCTAAAACATATGGATACCACTGATTCTGTTTGGATATGTGCACTCTAAAGTGAATTTATATTTCAATTTATTTAACATGAAGTATAGGAGCTGATTTAAAAAAAAAAAAACATTAGATAAACTTTTATGCAATGAAACAATATTATGTGGGCAGAAGATTGCATCGGCACCTTTTGACAAAAAAAAAAAAAAATTAAATTGAGGTTGCTAATGAAAATGAAATTTTAATTTGATTGGTTTCCATTCTATACATACAAAAATAGATGAAAAATATTTGAGGTTTGAATAATTTCTATATTAGTTGTCCATTGATTACATCCTCAGATATAGCATCAAAATAGAAGGGCAAATTGGGTATTAGCATAAAAAATCTTCTCTCAGCTCTCATTATTGAAATAATTGCTCTTAGAATAGCACCTTCCTTAATCTTAATATAGCACCTCCCATAATTTAATTGCAGAATCAGATAAGGAGAAAAAATGAAACATATTGCTAGAGATTTATTCAATTTTAATTGTGGCAAACTATATGACAGTATGTGTAGCAGATATATTTTTAAGTAAATTTAGACTTCTACACATAAAAAAAATATATTTAATCAAAAGAAGATAAATTATGTGATTGGAGGGCTGATATTAAATCTAAAAATTTATCTATCAATCTCAACCGTTGGCGGATCAGGACAACTACGTACATTATATAAGAATGAAGATAATAGAAGAAGAGCAATTAATTTTACAAGTGAAATAAAGTCAGTACCTACTCGATTATTTTACATATTACAATAATAAAAAATAGATTTCAATTGAAATGAAGAACACAAATTTACAAGTGAATACTAAATGAAGAGCAAGAAAAAAATAAATTAATATTTAAATATTTTCTGATATGAAAGGAGATACTAAATCACGTATAAGGGCATAACGGACTATATAGCATTACAAATAAGAACAGAAGCACAAAAATCCATATAAATTACAAAAAAAACTAATAAAAAACTATGTAGCATAGCGGTCAGTAATAATGTATAACGCGTAGCGATAATAGTAATAAGCTATTATAGCTATAGTGATCGTAGCTGATTTAATAAATTTTTATAATACTATGTTTATAGTCTGAAAAAATTATAGCTAACTATTTAGAACAATAGCAGGATATCTTATGCTAAATCACTTGTCAATTGTGACTGGATGACTGGATCTACATCTATATTACGATCTATCCTCTTTGCATTGCACATTTAGCAAGGCAATCGTTAGGAGAGATCTAACGGTGCTGAAGCGCTTCCAGGAGATATCTGCTGGCAGCTTCTAGAAGACTAGAACAGCATGCCAACATCTAATCCCTGGTGTAATGTTACTGTTTACAGTGTTTTGCTGGAGGTATATTAGACCTAGTTTTTATTGGGCCATATACTGATAGTCACAAAGCCCATTTAAGCCCGATGATTTGAATTATAGACCCCACAGTGGATCTATACATGTTCCAACTTCTGGATGACATTATGTTATGTATCTCTCATCAAATTATATATTTGTATCAGATTTAATAAAGCAGAATGTCAAAAATAAAAAAATTATGTTTGACATGCTATATTAAAAAGAAAAAAATTTAATATTTAGTGTAGGATATTTTACGACATGTTATTTATAAGGTTTTTTTTTTAGAAATTTATATTATTATAAATTATATCATTTATATTTTATGTAATTATGGAGTCAAAAATATAATTAAGCTTCTTTATAAAACTTATTTTCTAGCATCTTTCGTTTGGAAACTCTAACATATTAAAACATCTTAGTATTGATTTAGGCCCATGGTTTTAACACATCTGTTCAAGTGCTCCTTCCATTTTAACAGATATATATATTTTTAAATTATTTAATGCATCACGAACTAATTATTGTTTTTTTTTTCTATTGAATACAAGGAGTAGGACTAGGTGCTCTTAAGCTCACCAAATTTTTTAGTAATCTTAACTGCAAAATTTATCAGAATGATTTCAAACAACGAATCTAAATAATTGAAAATAATCGACTTCATTACTGATACGTTTACATGATAAATTTATAATTTTGTTTTTATTAAATCTAGTATAAAATCAAGCGGTAAAAAATAATAAAAAATGAACACATTAAAAAAGTGTTCTTTGTATATTCACCATGTTACTCTATATCATTTATTGGGTTCAAAGTTTATTCGATTGCCCAATAATTTTGTTCACAGTTATTTCGAATTTTAGCTTGATTAGGTATAGTTGGTTCATGTCAGTTAGGATTAAATCTTTTACGTCGATGCGATATATCATTTTAAATCAGATGATTAGGAAAATAATTAAAAGAACCACATTGGAAAATAATTAATGTAAGAAAACAATATTAACCAAACTGTGAGGTGATTAATTAAAAAAAAATGCAACAATGTTTTTCGAGGGAGATAATATGAGGGTGAAGTTATGGAGAAGGCTATCAAAACTCAGAAGCAAGGTTGTTTAAATGCTTAATTAATTAGTACTGACATTTCATCACGATCAGACAGGCAGAGGCAGCATTAGTGGCACTGCAAGCGCAAATCCCGAGAACTATCAGACGGATCAGAGATAAGCATATACAGAACTGAACAGCAGCGTTTACTACACACGCGCGCAAATCCATACACACAAACACACGAGCAAGCTGATTGATGGATTCCGACTGAAAGCATTTCCGTACAATGTACAGAGCCTGTCATATACTGACACGTGGCTAACTCACTCGTCCCATGCCCGCCATTGCGCCGACACTCAGGACGTGATACCATGTGGTGCCTCCGATTCGTGGGACCCACCCCCTACTTCAGAGATTAAAACGTGGGGTCACATCAAAACCATTGTTTAATTTTCTTCATTCATTCATGTGGTGTATTTTGTTTGTTTGTTTATATAATACAACCTCTGCATTTAATTGCATTGTAGAAACACTATGACGTCCTTTCATTTCAAAATCATTTATTTGGCGTGTTGTTTGCTTTACATTGGTTGGCAAATCATTTTAAACAAAAGTTGCAGAGGAATTTCAAAGTTCAAAAATCATTTAAAACAAAATTTGCAGGGAAGGGAATCGGACGGTCTGATGGAGATGATCAGACAAATTTGGTGAAATGTTGAATCAAAGCCTTTTGATTCATATTAAGATTTGCAAGAATGACTTCAAGATTCATGGTGATCAAGTTCACACAAATTATGATACGGATCAGACAATTCAATGCTCGTAAAACTACCTCCATTCCCTTCAAAAGACAGACTAGCTAGCAGCTAATTACAACTGTACTTTTGTTAAATAAAAAAAGAACCCAACAAATTTATCCATAATATATAGGAAAAATGTGCAACTTATGATTCACATATAAATATTCCGTACTTATCACACATAAAAAATATATGTCGATACAGGCTCTTACAGACAGTGGCGGATCCAGAATTTTTGTCAGAGGGAGATTTTTTTTTTCAAACATCTAGGAGGGCAAAAAACAATGGCAGACTCAGAATTTTCGATCTCCACTAAAACTCAAAATTCAGGGAGGCAACATGGAGTATGGATCGGGACATCATTCTTTAATTAATGTCTATTTCACTTAAATAGTGTTCGAGTTAGAAAAAAAATATACACAACTCGGTACAAATATAAGTGTAAACAAATGATAATTATAATTAACCATTACCTACATTTTTTGAAATTATTTTCAGTACATGACATAATTATTTTGTCAATTTATCATGAACCATTCATGACAGAGGGAAAAAAAAATCTAACAATTGTTTTCGAGTAATTTTAGTGGGGAAAGTCCACACCAATGTCATTACATTTAAAGACAAAAATGATAAATAAACAGTGTCATGAAATAAATCTGAATCATACTATTAAAATCCAAATAATCTGAAACTTTGCTGGTGCTCTTCAATTCAAGGCGGGTTTGACTAATATGTGTACTGTTCAGAGTCTTAGACCAATCACGCAGAATATACAAGGATCTGAATCTACTGCGATTTTTTACTCATGAACGGTACCTCACAATCTCTGTTTTTCCAAATCCAACTGTTGAATTGTTTCGAGATTCATGTACAAAAAAATTAACTGTTTTGAATTACGTGCACAGAAATAATTAAACAATTGGATTTAAAAAAGTAGAAATTTTAAGATTACTGTTCATAACACATTCTGATCGCAGCAATCCAATTCCAATATACAATGGCAAAATCTTGACAGTGCACCTTTATATAATATAATTAATATATAATAATGGACTGGGTATCATGGATATATGGAATGCAGCAATCCAATTCCAATATACAATGGCAAAATCTTGACAGTGCACCTTTATATAATATAATTAATAAATAATAATGGACTGGGTATCATGGATATATGGAATGGATCATTGTCCAACTATATATATATATATATATTATATACGGCTCTGGTCTTGAATTGAATCAGCATATTTGCTATCTATAACTTGAGATACATTTTACATTCATGTGTCCTTCTCTCTGTTTTCAAACTTATGTAACTAATTATTATGGAGTGTATATAAGTAAGTCTAAATTTTTTCATGAGAATAAAGAGTAGATTTAAAAGTTACATTGTAAATATATCTTTTATCGATAAAATTGTTAGTAGATATTTAAAATTACTAATTTGAACAAAACAACTAATTAAGAGAGAGGCAGCCAATTGACTATCTGTTCAAACAAAGGCCATACATGATCTAAAAGAAAATTACCACCAGTTCTATAAAGATATTATGAGTCTTTATTAGGAATAAATCATTTAAATATATGATCATAGGACAAATAGTTAAGTAGGTTCAACATTTGTTGCTTTTTTTTTTTTTTTTTTGATAAAAAGCTTTTTAAGTCCATTTCATTAGCATGAAATAAGAGCTAATTTACAAGGCAGACAATGTTATTCAAACTAGATCTCTAAATTGACTCCAAATGGATCTAATAAAAAGTAAAACACAAAAGCTCGTCTCTTGAGCAACCACCAAAATAATATTATAGGGAATAAAAGACCAAAAACTAAGCCTCCTAACATGGGACTAAGGTAAGAACTATATCCAGACACTGAATCATAACAAAAAGTGCTCTTATACTTCATGCATCAACCGGGGGAGACCCAGTAGAGAAATCTAGCAGAGGTGGACTATCTTCTGGATTGGCAGTGCCCTGGTATACAACCACTTGGTGATCAGCTGGATCCCATATGCGTAGGGGTATAGTATTAATCTCTTCAAGCATCCACTCTTTGGCAACAATCTTGATTCGTTTATTCATATGTCCTGACCAATATTCAAAAACAGAAATAATTAGTAAAATCAATGATCTAATCGATTTAATAGTACTAGATTGAAAACTTAGTTCGTTTATGTTTTTCCAAATCATCCAATAGACTACGCTTAATGGTCATCTTTGGGTGTGGAGTAAAGTTACTCCGGATTATATTTCTTACTCTGAGCTAAGGCGGATTAAAATAATCATGTTTGGTTGGAGTTTGGTGAAGTAAGCTAATGAAGAGAGAAATTATAACATGATGTTACTCTAACTGCGGGACTCACATGTGTAATAAGTTACTCCACCTCTCTTGGTGGAGTAACTTAATCTGGATTAACACAAATGTTACTCCATCTTACTCCCTCAAATTTACTCCTCGTTTGACTCTTTAAAAGTGGAGTAAATGACTTACTCCATAACCAAACATGAACAATGTGATGAGAAAGCCCTTTTGCGAAACCCTTCAATTAAACTGCAAAGTCAAAAATGTCAGTCATAGAGTTCCACTTGTCTAAAAAATTATGACTCTTTCCTAACCAAAATTAGATTTTCTGAGCTTGCTGGCAAGTAAGAAATAAGTGATTAGTATCTTCACATTTTGTACATAATTTATAACTCATATTACTAGTCCATCCTCGCTTACTTAAATTTATTTTGGTAAGAATTCTATTGTGCAAAAGAAGCCACATAAAGATTTTAATTTTAGAAGGAATAGGTAAATCCTATATAATTGCAAATTTATTGTCATTTATACCTCTAAAGTTCAGAATTCTATAAATTGAGCTAACGGAAAATATACTAGAGGGAGTCCATCTCCAGGCTATCCTATCAGTATTATGCGTAAAGCTAGAAGTGTTAATTAAGACAAGGAGATTCTGTCATTCAGATAGTAAGACTCCACTAATACGTCTTCTAATTTCAACATTTGTTGCTACTATCATTCTTATATAGTATTTTAATCAGTTAATTTCTATATACTTTCTTATGATCAATCAAATTGCAAAGAACCAACTTCACTATTTCACACAAGTACTTCTAGTGAATTTTGGATAGAGCTCCAAAAACTTCCAGCATTAATGCTCCATCGAACATCCAACAAAAGGTGAAAAGCTCCCCTCTAAAATTGAAATTTTATATTTATATCCTTTAAAAATTTTAATTTTGTAAGAATTTTTATACTATTAGTCTCTCTTAAAAAAATTACACAATACTTATTTATTCAGTCCTCTCAATCTCAATATTTTGATTCTGCCCCTAAATACAAGATGAATCATAACATTTTGCAAGTGAATTACAAAGTGCAACGTCCGACAAAGTCTCAATTGAGCTTTGTCAAGTTCAGTGATGTTTCACAGAACACTGGCAAGATGAAACATCAAAATTAGTGAAATTAAACTAGCATGATTAGGGGTGGATCTATAATTTTTGTCAGGAGGAGGGGGTAAGAAAATAGCAAACTAGATTCAAACTTATTAGCTAATTCTAATTAATACTCTGATTGACAAATATGAAGAAAAATAAGAGATTAATTACTGTATGTGTACATACAATCATGCTTGGCAGTCAAAATTATTTTGTGTGTGTGTGTGTGGGGGGGGGTATATTTCAAGATCCAGGAGTGGAGGGACTGGGGTCAGCTACCCCTGAGCATGACCAGGGGCGGAACCAAGGCAGGGTCCAGTCTGGGCCCCGCCCCCCCTGGCTCAGAAAATATACAAAATTTTTTAGAAAATATAAAAAAAATTGCTTATAGGTCCTTGTCAATCCCTAAATTATTTTTGTTTATGGGCCGGCCTAAATTATTTACATCCTCCTAGTTTTTATTCCTGGTTCCGCCACTGAGCATGACAAACGTCTCTAATATATGTTCAAAACACACACACACACACATCAAAGCGAATTTTAAATCAACAAATCCTTATACTAATTAACATTATTTCACATAGTAATTAAATTTTAAACTAACGAAAGGTGAAGCATAAAAATGCACAAACTGAATTTTAAACCAGCCAAATGCATGGAAACGCAAACATGACTAAAGTTAATTTTGATAGCAGTCAATTAAAGGTAAATATGAGCACAGTGAATCCTAAAAGTTAATGCCAAAGATAAGGCCTAATTAATATGCCCGATCGATATGAATCATAAACTAGCCTAAGGTGAACCTTAATTAACGAATCCTATGTGAATCCAAAATAATCCAAAAGTGCATGTACTATAATATGTTTAGTATGAATACTTGAACAGTCAATCAAATGTGAACCTATTCTCATAAGTAAATCCTAAAACAACCAAAGATGGATCCTTGCTATAATGTCTAAAATGATCGAATAAAAAAGCCAATCAAGGTGTGAATGCTAATATATATATATATATATATATATATATATATATAAGTACATCTAGGGTGTGACATGCTCACTAAGAGGGTTTGGTGAGCACAATTTTAAAAATACATCGGATCGGCTTCAAATGACGAATTCAAACTGTTGAAATTCATGTACTTCGTGAGTGATGCATGTAAATGCAAAATTTTGAAAGTTTCGAATTCATTTGCTACGAGGTCAAGCGGTCAAAGTAATGAATCTTTTAATAAGTTATTCTATTAGTTGTTTTATATATTCATTTTTCATCATTATTTTGACCACTTGACCTCGTAGCAAACAAATTCGAAACTTTCAAAATTTTGCATGTACATGCATCACTCACAAAGTATATGGATTTCAACGGTTTGGATTCGTCATTTGAAGCCGATCCGATGTATTTTTAGAGTTGTGCTCACCAAACCCTCTTGGTGAGCACGTCACACCCTAGATTTACTCTATATATGAGAGTGTCTTCTATGGACATAAGGACCTATTTGTAAAATGAACATATTTTTATTTTCAAAGTTCAAACAGTCGATCCGAACCGTTCATTTTGTTCTCCATATTAATATGTGCTTGGAGACCAAATTTTACATTTTTCTGAATTTTTTTACTATTTATCAAGATGGGTACAAAAAATATCAAATTCAGACCATTGAATTTGTACCCATCTTAATAAATAGTAAAAAAATTCAGAAAAATGTAAAATTTGGTCTCCAAGCACATATTAATATGAAGAACAAGATGAACGGTTCGGATCGACTGTTTGAACTTTGAAAATAAAAATATGTTCATTTTACAAATAGGTCCTTATGTCCATAGAAGTCTTTGCCTATATATATATATATATACAGAGAGAGAGTAAATCTAGGGTGTGACGTGCTCACCAAGAGGGTTTGGTGAGCACAACTCTAAAAATACATCGGATCAGCTTCAAATAACGAATCCAAACCGTTGAAATCTATGTACTTCGTGAGTGATGCATGTACATGCAAAATTTTGAAAGTTTTGAATTCATTTGCTACGAGGTCAAGCGGTCAAATTAATGAATCTTTTAATAAATTATTCTACTAGTTGTTTTATATATATATATATATATGAGTAAATCTAGGGTGTGACGTGCTCACCAAGAGGGTTTGGTGAGCACAACTCCAAAAATATATCGGATCGACTTCAAATGACGAATTCAAACCGTTGAAATCCATGTATTTCGTGAGTGATGCATGTAAATGCAAAATTTTGGAAGTTTCGAATTCATTTGCTACGAAGTCAAGCGGTCAAAGTAATGAATCTTTTAATAAGTTATTATATTAGTTGTTTTATATATTCATTTTTCATCATTACTTTGACCGCTTGACCTTGCAGCAAATGAATTCGAAACTTCCAAAATTTTGCATTTACATGCATCACTCATGAAGTATATGGATTTCAACGGTTTGGATTCGTCATTTGAAGCCGATCCGATGTATTTTTGGAGTTGTGCTCACCAAACTCTCTTGGTGAGCACGTCACATCCTAGATTTTCTCTCTCTCTCTCTCTCTCTCTCTCTATATATATATATATATATATATATCCAAAGTAAATTAAAGTGAACCATATAATCCAGCCAAGGCGAAATTTAATTAATATGTTCAGTGTAACTATAATATGAAAATTAACAAGCCCAATTATATCACAAATCAGGCGAATATAAAATCCTAACATGTATTTAGCTCACATTTCATTAAGGTTAAATCCACACGGATAATTTTAGCATGTATTTAAAAAGTATTTAGCTCACATTCCAACTCTTATCGTCCATATATTTAAAAAATATTACTCGAATTAAAAAAATGAAAATTATAGAATTGTTATCATTTGTTTAGATAGGGCATGTAACAAATTTGGATATAACTGAAAGACATTTAGCTTTCTATCAAATAATTTTAAATTTTTAATGGTGGGTTTTTAATATATGGTGTATGATGAATGACCAATCAAGTTTTTAAATAATTTTAAAAGTTTGATACATACATGCACTATCTAAAAAATTAAACATACCTACGATTTTAATTTTTTTAGTTAAATAGTAGTTTTATGATAAGAGTTAGATGTACCATAAAATTAAATGTAAGCTAGAATTAATTATCCTATTTATATTAGTAGTGATCATAGGAGGATGATATTAATATATACACTTGCTATACAATTTTGTCAAAATATGGAGGTAACATGATGGTACAACTCTACATAGGAGATCCATAGACGGATGAACAAAAGGCATACTAAAAAATAAATAAAAAGGTAGAATATTTAATTAAGAAAGTTATTATGCTGTTGGCCCTTAATTTGCTGATTTTTTTTTTTTTTTGCTTTCTGAACCAAAATATTACAAAATTTTAATTTAGATTAGTAATAATTATATAGGGAATTTTTTTTTTTGCCACTCCAAAACTTAGAAATTATGAATTTGCCACCCCAAAACCGTTAATTAGTTAATTGCCACCCTAAAACCATTATATTTCACTATTTGCCACAATTATACATATAAATCACATATTCAATTAAAACAATTCTGAAAATTCATTTGTGACCAAAATACCCCTCAAATATTTAAGTTAATTTGAACGTAGCCTTTCTATTTCTTCTCAAACCTAAATCCGTCCCATTAATCGTTGTCGCAGAAAAGGATTTTCTTGTTCTTTTGAATGCTATTTGAATGCTATTTTTTGTGAACTGGTACACCGTGATTTATTGTAGAAAATAAAGAAATTAAGATGCATGGTTCTTTGAGAGGCTAAACTCCAGTAGAAATTAAAGCAATTAAGCTTCCAGTAATACTGGATGTGCTTTGAGAGGCTACATCGTGCATTAGATGCAGGTACTGTACCAGTACCCTAGATGTAAGCACCATGTTGTTTAGATTTTGAGACTCTCTTACTGTACCAGTACCTTAGATTTTCCCAACAAGCAATGCAATTAAGCTTCCAGTATAGTTCTCTCATGATGCAAGTATGAAACAAGACAACAAAATAGCTAAAATTAGCATCAAATTAGCTTCCAAACATCATCATCCTTACAAAATAAATTCAACAAAATAGATAACATTAAAACACAACCCTAAATTTTAACTGATATAAATGGTGCCTTCTCCTTTGACAGACACATAACAGACAAACTAATATAAATGATGCCTTCTGCCAGCAATTCCCAGGTACTTATTTGGTACAGAGAAAAAAAATTTGAAGATAAAAGAAACTACCTAGGAAACAGATAAAATCATTCAACCTAAAATTAGCAAACTACCAAACCAAAATTCAAATGTTTCTAACTACCGCCCTTTCTTCTTTGTGAATAGTGAAAGGATGAGGGTCTATTTGTAAAAGGTTCAGCACCCCTCTTCTGACAAGCTGGTATTCAATTACCAGTATGTTCCAAAACGCCCAGTTCTCTCCCATTTGCTTCTGATTTCGTACCAGTAACGCCTGAAGTTGAAGTATTATCCTCCTTGACCTTCTATTCAAAAGAAATTCGGATTGATACATTCCTCAATGTTTGGTCTCCCGGTTTGTGGTGCCCGATTCGCCAAGCTACTGTTGGGGCACGGCACCATTGGCAACAGGGAGGACCGACTTGGCTGGGAAGAAGTCGTGGAGATATTTGAGGAGGCTGCGCTATTCTCCATCAGTGGCCGATGGCGATGCATGGTGAAAGGCAGCTCGATGATGGCTCGACGGAGAAAATGATGGTGAGGAGAATAGGGTGGCGAAACAAGAAAAGTGACCTAAAATGACTACTACTCGCGCGGAGAAAAGAAGAGACAGAAGGTCGGGGTCGCCATAATTTTGAACAAATTGGAGAGACCATTAGATCCAACTCAGGGGTAATTTTGGAATTACAAAAATACATTGTATTATACATGAATTTTCAGAATTGTTTTAATTGAATCTGTGATTTATATGTATAATTGTGGCAAATAGTGAAATATAATGGTTTTAGGGTGGCAATTAACTAATTAATGGTTTTGGGGTGACAAATTCATAATTTTCAAGTTTTGGAGTGGCAATTTTTTTTTTTCCAATTATATATGTTGCCGAGTAAAATCACAAATTTCATAAAGACTATTTTTTCATTAAGGCATGTTCGATTGTCACAGAATTGTGCGGGATAAGTTTTTATCGGTATGGGAAGTGACAAATCAATTTACAAGAATCCATACCTATGGCAGCATGGTTATAACAATGTACTGGAATGAAATGAATGCACTGAGAATAGTTATGAAAAATTCTATTTTCTTTGTAAAATGTTTGATTTTCAACAAAATTATTCTTATTATTAATATAATGTAATACAATGATTAAACAATAATATAACATTACTTATTAATTATTATTTCACAACAAGAAGTTTACTCGTAGACTTGTTGTCCAATTAACGAAAATATCATTAAAAATTAAATTCGCAAATTGATATTTACGGTGGTTAATAACAAATGTGAGTGAAGACAATATAAACTAAGCAAAGCTAACAAAACTTTTCATTTTGCTCCATTTTTTAAGAAGACAGATAGCAATATTTGTGAGAAAGAAATAATTGTTTTTGAAATAAAAGGTGGGGCTCTAGCCCCACCTGCTTTCTTTAAAGTTCAAACCCCTGTTTATCTTAAAGAAGATTTCTTCATTTTGTGAATATCGAATCCATGATCTCCTACATAAAAGTCATGTGTTTTTACTACTAGACTAAATGTTAGTTCTCGATAAAAAAAAATTAGTTATGACTTATAATCAGTTGTATTTTACTTTTGTACAGAAGAATGATGCAAAATAGGATTTGATGGGGAAACGAAATTCAATCCCACAGACAAGAAAAAACAATTCAATTTTTTTTTTTTTTGAAAAATTTCATCCGTAGAAAAAAAAAAAACCCAATGCTCATGTAATCTCACACATCTGAAATTAGGGTTCTAAAAAAGCCCCCGGGGGCGTGCCCTGCCCGTGCCCGTGCCCGTCCTGCTCGTGCCCGTGCCACGGGCACGGGCGTTAAACGGGCTGGACCTGTTTTTTTTCCCTGCCCGTGAGTGCCCGGCCCTCCGTGCCCGTCCGCCCGTGAGCCCGTGCCCGTGTGCCCGTGCCCGTGTTTTTTTTTTTTTTTTTTTTTTTTTTTCCGAAAACTAATTTCAAAATTTCAAATTCAAATTGCCCCCCCATTACCCCTCCCCTCCCCTCCACCTCCACCCCAGCCGGACCCCACCGGCCCACCCCACCTCCTTTTTTTTTTTTAAATTCAAAAATGAGAAATATATATTTTTAAAACTTGAAACGGCCATAACTTTTGCTAGGAAAGTCGGATTGATGCGTATGACGTCAATTCGGAAATGGAAGGAGGAGACGGTGGCGACCATCAACCCCGGGTTAACCCCGAGTATTCGGAAAATTAGAATCGCCAAAAAACGTCGTTTAGTGCCTCAAAAATTAAGTTTAAGGTTTTTTGTGCCAAAAAACGTCGTTTATTTTTTAATTTATTGTTTTAAAATAAGAGCTTAATTATTTTTAAAGTAATTGATTTAAGAAATTTTTAATTTATATTTTATTATAACAAAAATTATCGAGTTACAACCATGTCAAATGAATTTAAATTGGTATGAATTTGGATTTATAATTATTTAGAATTTGAATTTATAAAAAAAAACAGAAAAAAAAACAGTAAAAAAAAAACAGTAAAAAAAAACGAAAAAAAAAAAAAAAAAAAAAAAAAATTCTGCCCTGCCCCCGGTGCCCGGCCCGTCTTGCCCCCGCGCCCGTGACGGGCACGGACATTAAACGGGCAGGGCAGAATTTTTTTTTTTTTTTTGCCTGGGCCGCCCGTGTGCCCGTGACGCCCGTGCCCGTCCTGCCCTGCCCGGCCCTTCTGTAATAAAATGTAACCTAATTGTGTTGTATTATCGTACGTAGACATCCATCATATATTCATATATAATCCTAGAAATTACAGGGTACGCTAATATAGCAATAGGCCTTCAATATTAGCGACATGAGTACGTGAGATTTGACATGTGCCATGAAAAACTAGGACTAGACCGTGATAAATCGAAGTATAGTATGTTGACCTAGTAGAAGGCTATAAGCTAGTAAGATATTTATAGGTAGCTGTAAATAACTAAAATTAAATTAATGCTATGCCTAAACAAGTAAACATACTGGAAGTAGCCCATATTTGCGACCCCATCATGCATCTAGACCCGTCATTTTCCAACAACGAACCTACATCGATCCTATCAGTCAATTTACTGTATATATACGGGACCACATTTAAATATTCATTATCATTGAATTCATCTAGAAATTCTATATTGAAAATTTTAAATTCAATAATACAGTAAATATTCAATTTACTGTATATACTGGACCACATTTAAATATAAAATTGAACTCATCTACAAATTCAAGTGGCAAGTCAGTGGATATTGACTTCAGAGATCTCATAATATATAAATTCAGATCTCAGATTATACAATATTTAAAAAATAATTTGTGAATGTTAACAACCACCCAAAAAGATATATGCTAAGCTGTTATGCTTCCAGTAAAGGAGCAGATGCCAACTCGGAAGCAAAGCATACAGCAAGTACAGCTAGCTTGCTTATACTTGAGCAACCGAAGACAGCTTTCTGAAAATTCAAAATTACGGCATTCATAATTGAGGAGCGGGATGTCGGCTTTCTCTGTTATTAATTAATTCCCACCAATTACAAAGATGCATGTACTAGAGAATTCTTCTTCTTTAATTTGATTGGAATTACTGAATTTAAAAAGTAATTAACCAACGTGCTTAATATATATGTGAATGATTGATGCAGATTTTTAGGTGTACTTTATTTGAGATAATTATTAATATATAGACTTCATCTTGTGTATCTTGTGTATCTAACAATTACATAGAGAGAATATTGTGTTTATCTTGTGTATCTAACAATTACATAAGAGTTAATATATAGACTTGATTAAGGAATATTTCTAAACATCTCCAACTAATCACACTCTTGCATGTATTCATACTTATCTCCAACAATAATATTGTATCTCATTAAATTACATCGAGTCTATTTATTTAATTATTTGAAAAGGTAAATAAATACTATATTTGAAATTAAAGGCCAACTTTTAAAAATAGCGAAGAATATTGTTTATAGAAGTCGGGATGTAGGTCTCCATATTAATCTGGTTAGGCATGCACTTCAGTACCTTGTCTCTTCTTGGCTCAACCGAGTCAAAGTTTTTTTTTTTTCCTCCTTTTTAAGAAATACTTTTTTGCTACCACAAAAGGACTCCAATTGATTGGTGGGACAACGGCATTGATTGAATGTGGGCTTGGTGACTCTTTGATTCTTGGCAAAATTTAGTGTATCCAGAGATCAGTTATTACCGGACTTCTATATGTATTCATATCATTGTCTCATGTTTTAGAAAACTAGATATTTTCCTTTTTAGTAATAGGCTGAGACTGTTTAAATTTTTATGCTATTTATACTCTATCTGCATTTTATATTCTCAGCATTGTAAAACATTATGTTATGAATTTGGTATTAATATATGCCTACGGGCTTTGATTGGCAAAAAAAAAACTAGATATTTTCAAAATATTTTTCTTTAAATATCTATATATTCTAAAAATAAATATATATCATCAACAATATTTAATTTTAAATATCTAGATATTTTGTGATCTTATCTAATATTCTAGGAAAAGGTAGACTTTTTCTTCAAAGGGCTTTGGATAAAACCATATTTAAAGTCGTGTTTAAACCGTTCGATTGGTGTTAAAATTACCACGGATAGTTTATATTCAAGAAACTGTTTAAATTTATTAAGTTCTAAATTATTTTTATGAATCTCAACACAAATCGGATGGGTTGTATTGACTTTGACTTGAATAAAATTTATCCAAAACCCTTTTTGCTCAAAACCGAAGTCCTTCAAGAAAATTCACTCCACCTCCATAACTATCCATAGTTACAGGTATTGTTCAACTTTTGGGACTAATTAAGACTCCAAATAAGAACTCACAAGTGGGCCGATGATCCTCTAGAGTACGGAGAGAGATGGTGTTTGAGATGATCCTTTTCATTTATATACAACGATAAATTATATTTATAGTAGTTTGAGTACTGGTGTTCTAATATTGAGTGTTAGTTGTATTATGTGATAGTGTTGCGATATGAAAGTGTGTTTAGAGGTGCTATTGGAGGTTGGTAGGGTCTGGATACTATTATATTTAGATCGGTAGAGTTTAGATTCAAATTTCAATCCGTATGCATTTTATTTTCAAACTAGATCAGGTCTGGATCCAAATACTACATCTAATAGTAAACATTAATTTCGTATCTAGTATTTCAGTTTCGGATAGATAGATTCTCATAACTTGTTTGTGAATTATTAGGTTCCATCTAAATCTGGGGCGGACACATGTCACAAGTATTTGAGAAATCCATTATTCTTAAATATAATTAATTATAAATAATTGTATTAGCATTATATCGATTATTTATAGAATAATTATATAGAACCCCCCATTCCCATCTCCCTTCATCCCCGCAGCCTCCAAAAAAGAAAAGTCACTAACTAATCTAATTTTTTTTGTCTTTTAGTGGGGGGTATATGGGGGGACAATATTTTTCGCTGTTGGACACCAATGGTTAATACTACAATGAACAAAGTTAAATACTAGATCGATGAACGGTAAATACACTAAAGACTGAAGTTAAATACTGACATTTCTAAAGTTAAATACTAATATGTATAAAGTTAAATACTAAGATATATGATGCTAAATAGAATCTATGCAACTTATTTATAATTTTAGAGATTAATACTTTTGACTTTAAAGATAAATACTAACGTTCATAGTATTAAATATTAACATTTCTAAAGTTAAATACTGATGTGCGGGACGCGGGGACGATACCAAATTAGTTTGTTATTTTTGCGGGGACAGATTGTGTCGCTGTTGGATGCGGACGGTTAAATACTCCAATGAATATAGTTAAATACTTGTTCGATGCACTATTAATACACTAAAGATTGAAGTTAAATACTGCAGGAAATTTAAACCATCAAATGTCGGAATCTAATTTTTTTTGTCTTTTAGTGCGGGGATGTAGGGACAGATATGTTAAATTTTTGTGGGGACAGATATTGTTTCGCTGTTGGACAGACAATTAATACTCCAATGAATAGAGTTAAATACTTGTTCGATTCACTGTAAATACATTACATATAGATGTTAAATACTACACGGAACCAGATTTTTTGGTCTTTTAGTGCGGACTTTTTTGTCTTTTAGTGCGGAGATAGAGGGGGGATGGAGGTGCGGGAACAGTTATCAGGGTCCTTATTTATATGGGTATGGGTTGGGTCTGGTTGTGCATGGGTCAGATAATTAAATCAAATTCATATTCTATCCATTACAATATCTGTTCCGATTCGGATCAGAATGAAATATTTAAGTATAAATTTTATAACCGTATCTATAATTTAACTAATTATATTTTTTTTACATCATATCCGATATTCATGATGTCCAATTATACAACTTTTGAATAAGTACTCACAATAATTATGAAGATATTGATCTTGAAGAAACAACAACAACAAACAACAAACAGTATCGACAACAACTAAAATGATTAGACATCTTGTAACTATAAGAACTTAATTTTAATTAACTCAAGGTTTCTTTTGTATCTTAATAACTCCTTAACTTGATGTGTAGATTAAGTTCTGAAGAACACACGTAGTTCTTAACTTGACAAGTAAACTAATATATTAAATTTTAAAAACTAAAATTAGAGATATATATGTCTTCATTTTCTAAATTCACGTGTATCATATTTTATTAATTTGAAATATATTTTTTCTTTCATCAAATAATTTTCAAATTTTAACGATATATGCTTTATGATGAATAACCAATTATTTTAAATTGACTCAATAATTAATACACACTCAATGCAAATAATTAAGAACACATCTATAATTTTTTTTTAAAATTTGAAAACTATTTCTTCAAGATATGAAGTGGATTCTTTACATGTAATTGGTTGGTGCAAATAATTAAGGGAAGCAATATATTCCGAATTCGACATAGCTCATCACATGTGATTCAAACATTTCCAAGCTTAAATATTTTAGATTTCAATTTTTTTTTCTTTATACTTTTTTTTAAAAAATTAAATTCTTTTATACTATCATGTAAAGTGAAGGACGTGTAAGGAGGTGGAGTCATATCTTCAAATTATGAGGATCAACGTAAATAGAGATCAATCATATATAATTTCTATGCTGTGAATGGAGATCAATTTTATGGTATATATAGCATTTTATTGTAAACTATATAACAAATTACACATTGACAAAAATATTTTGAAAAAAATGGAGATCAATTATATGTTAGTACTCCGTTCGTAGGTGTAATACTTTAGAACCAATTGGATCATTTGATAAAATATGAAATTGTAGTGCGTATATAATTCGAAGTACATATATAACAGGACTTCAGATCCCCTGAAAGTATCTCAAAGTTTTGAGTTTGGATTCGGAATCTGTATGAATATTAAAGAGGCTCCATGAATTTATCTTGAACCGGATGGACCCGAATTCTGATCGGACTATCCGGATCCAAATTCAAAATTTCAGTTACTTTAACGGGGAACGGGACCCACATAACAGAGGGTTTGAAGCTGAGGAAGCAGGGTGTGCCCCTACAAGGAAAGAGGGTAACTGTACATATGATGTGACAAGGGAGAATAAATAAGATGCCAGGTACACAAAAGTGACATCAGCTAGAGAGAGCTAAGATGTGTATACCTAATTATAGGTGTAATAGGAGAGGTATGTATGAGCATATAATCCTCCTGTTCACATCTCAACTGGACAGTGCAAAAAGCGCAGGCACTTTTTCCACACTGCATTTGCATGGTGTTATGCCGTGATTCCAGGATTCTGCTTCCTCTTTAATTATTAAACTTCTATATAATTACCTCACCTATTATTCTGTTTATGCTGAGAATTAATTATTAAAGATCACAGCGGTAAAGTACACACATACCAGTTAACTTCGAAAAAAGTTAGTAAAGAAGAATTATACACAAGTTAGGTTCTATTTCTATACATCTATACTATTCCAGTTTAATTTAAAACTGGTCTTAACTTAAGATAAAATATAAGGATAGAGCTAACAAAACCTGAAAATTTTAAAATGTATTAATTCAGCTAGCTGTATTAGATATTTACTAACTGAATAGAGTGTAATATTAGAAAATACTCCAACGGCTCTTTAGGTCCTGCAAAAAAGGCCTGCCTCCCTTTACTAAAATTAGATATTTAAGTATTGTATCAAGGTTTAATATATATATATATAACCAGAAATTCAATGGAAAAACTATTTGTTTCTCAAATTGTAAGAACTTCCCTTTAATAAAATTCAAGAATGATCGAGATACTCTTGCTTGTAAAAATAAATATGAAGAGCACATCAGACTGCCAGATATGTAAAACATAAAAAAGAATTAAATCGTTAATTCTTGAAAAAAATTCCACTGAAATCAAACAAAATACAGCGCGACAGAGAATAGATATATATATCCCCTTGGACAGTGTTAGGGAAGTATGGATCCCATTCAACAGTGTTACGAAAAATTAGTTTTCTTTACAGTTGTTCAGACTGGATTAAATTTTAGTTTTGTCAGTATGTATTAATTGTCCAAATATTGGAGCTTGCAGGATATAGATATTATACGTGCATTTTATATTAGAGTCATCGACTCCTATATATGACTTGCATTCCAAACTAGTCAAGGGGCACAAGAGAAATCAAGAAGTGCATTTCATATTTCATGGAGAAACTTGCATGTATATATACAAGGCACTACATTTTCTGTCATATTACAATTACTGTGAATCGTTTCTTTTTAGGCACTAATATTATATTTTACAGAAAAAAACACTTTATTTTATCTTTTCAAAGTAGATTACATCATAAATAATCTTGTGGTGTGTACAGTTTTTAATGGCAACTTGACATAAAACAACATTAATTTAAGCTGAGATAAAAGTCAAAATTTCAAATGTTTTGAATTTTGAATACATGACCTCCTAAACTAGATGCAGTTCTGGGCATAAACAATCACTTGCATGCTAATCGGAAATTCTTTTGTTAAAAAAGACAAAAGGTCTCGATCGATGACATGAACAATAATAATGTTTGCATTTTAGTTTTCTAATGGAAAACTCATAGTGAATGTTCATTATCCCGATTTGTGATGTATGGGATAATCATTGTGAGTGTTGAGAATTTAATTTGAGGGGACTACCAATAATGCAAATTACGAATCCAAACTGTTAACATCGATCTACTTCATGAGTGATGCGTTTACTGTAAATTTTATAAATTTTTTGAATTCATTAAGTAGATAGTTAAGCAGTTAAAAAATAATGGTTTATAAGTTAATTTTAATTTTAATATATATATATATATATATATATATATATATATATATATATATATATATATATATATATATATATATAGAGGTTGGCTAATATCAAATCAGTTGTTCCTGAGCTCCCGTACAACCAAGTCACTTTTCAATTTTCGAAGTCCAAAATGTCGATCCAAACGTTAGATGTGTTATCTATATTAAAATATGTTTGGAGACCAAATTTTATATTTTTTGGAATTTTTTTACTATTTATTAAGTCACTTTGAAAATCACTGATCCAACGGTGGCTTAATCAAACAGTAAAAACAAAAGCCACCGTTGGATCAACGATTTTCAAAGTGGCTTAATAAATAATAAAAAAATTCAAAAAAATGTAAAATTTGGTCTCCAAGCACATTTTAATATAGAAAACACATCTAACGGTTTGGATCGACGTTTTGGACTTCGAAAATTGAAAAACCACTTGGTTGCAAGGGAGCTCAGGAACAACTGATTTGATATTAGCCAACCTCTATATATATATATGAGTAAATCTAGAGTGTGACGTGCTCACCAAGAGAGTTTGGTGAGCACAACTCCAAAAATACATTGGATCGGCTTCAAATGATGAATCCAAACTGTTGAAATCTATGTACTCCGTGAGTGATGCGTGTACATGCCAAATTTTGGAAGTTTCAAATTCATTTGCTACGAGGTCAAGCGGTCAAAGTAATGAATTTTTTAATAAATTATTCTATTAGTTGTTTTATATATTCATTTTTCATCATTACTTTGACCACTTGACCTCGTAGAAAATGAATTCGATACTTCAAAAATTTTGAATGTACATGCATCACTCACATAGTACATGGATTTCAACGGTTTGGATTTGCCATTTAAAGCCGATCTGATGTATTTTTGGAGTTGTGCTCACCAAACCCTCTTGGTGAGCACCTCACACCCTAGATTTACTCATATATATATATATATATATATATATATATATATATATATATATATATATATATATAGAGAGAGAGAGAGAGAGAGAGAGAGAGAGAGAGTAGAACTAGGGTGCTCCTAAGTTCACCAAACCTCTTGTGAACTTGACTTTAAAATATATCGAATCGACTTTAAACGATGAATCCAAACCGTTAAAACCCTTCTAGCTAATGAGTGATGCATCTACATGTGAAAATTTTACAGTTTCGAATTAATTTAATATAAAGTCAAGTGGTCAAAAGTTTAAGGTTTATAAATTAATTTTAATGCATTCATTATTTGTACTCCTTTGACCACTTGACTCTATACTAAATTAATTCAAAACTTTCAAAATTTTCACATGTAGACGCATCAATCATTAGGTAGAAGGATTTCAACAGTTTGGATTCATCGTTTAAAGTCGATTCGATATATTTTAGAGTCAAGTTCACAAGAGGTTGGGTGAACTTAGGAGCACCTTAGTTCTACTCTATATATATATATATATATATATATATATATATAGAGGTTGGCTAAGCTCAAAACGTTTGTTCCTAACCTTAGGAACAAACGATTCGGTTCTCCGATTTTCAAAGTCCAAACGGTCGATCCAAACCGACAGATATTTAATCTATATGAAAATGTGCTTGGAGATCAAATTTTACATTTTTTTTGAATTTTTTTACTATTTATTAAGATGGTTTGAAAATCGCTGTTTTTATTAAAATTCTGCACCACTAAAAAACAACGATTTTCAAACCATCTTAATAAATAGTAAAAAAATTTCAAAAAATGTAAACTTTGGTCTCCAAGCACATTTTAATATAGATTAAACATCTGTCGGTTTGGATCGTCCGTTTGGACTTTGAAAATTGAAGAACTGAATTGTTTGTTCCTGAGGCTAGGAACAAACGTTTTGAGCTTAGCCAACCTCTCTCTCTATATATATAGGGATGGGCTATGGTGAGTTGTGAAGTTAAACAACATTTTACTTCACGCTCGTTTTCCAATTTGAAATTCCAAACAACCGATCTGAACCGTTCAATATTTTCTCCATATTGAAATGTGCTTGGAGACCAAATTTTATATTTTTTTGAATTTTTTTTACTATTTATTAAGCCACTTTGAAAATGGTAGATCCGGGTGAACAGTAAAAAACAGTAAAATTTTCTAGACCATTGGATCAGCAATTTTCAAAGTAGCTTAATAAATAGTAAAAAAATTCCAGAAAATGTAAAATTTGGTCTCCAAGCACATTTTAATATGGAGAACATGTTGAACGTTCAGATCGGTTGTTTGAATTTTCAAAATAAAAATATGGGTGTGAAGTAAAAATGACATCATACTTCACAACTCACCATAGCTTATCCCTATATATATATATATTATCAGTTTTGATCGTTTGACTATATGCTAAATTAATTCAAAATTTATAAATCTTATATGTTAATACATCGCTTGTGAATTATATAAATTTCAACAGTTTAGATTCGTAATTTAAAGTCAATTCAATATATTTTCGAGGTGATAGCATGATATATTTTTTACTATCGATAGCACGCTGAGTTTGGGTGAAACCTAGATATTTGTTTTTTTTTTTTTGCAGAATTCTAGAACCTTAGTATTTAACATAACAAGTTTTCTTATGTTTATTTAAAAAAATTATATTCTTCTTTGGTGCATATGCAGCCTCTTTCACTTATATGCGTGCTATTTGTCTAGTATTTGAAATGTGGAAACCACAAGATAAATTCTAATTTTTTTTTTCTGTATTAATTTATTTTCTCAACAAGAATTAAGTACATTGCTCGTAAGAAAAACATAAAAACAATTGAGCGCACTGTGATAAATATTTCATTTTACATCATTATTCTAACATATATTTAATTTTACTTTTCATGTTTTTTAAAAGTCTCTTTAAATATGATGCCTGAAACCACTTGGTACCACCTACCAAGCTTTCAAAAAAAAAAATATGTTGCCTGCTTTTTATTTTTAAACGGAATATGGACTCCAATATATGAAGAAGTAATAACATCCATTAAGTAACTTGAATTATTTTAGGAATTAAAATGGAAATCAAGATCTTTAATTTTAAATATCTACAAATTTTTTTAATTCATGTTAGTATATTTTCATAGTGTTTTTTTTACTATCTTTTACTATTTTTAAAAATAGTAAAACGCAAATAATAACTTATTATAAGTATATGCATGCTCTCATATACTTATGTAAGTGGAGTAGCCAACCTCAATTTTACATTTTTTTGGAAATTTTTTACTATTTCTTTTTTAGAATTTTTCAAAACAATGCTTTAATATAGAAAAAAAAATTCTAAAAAAATATTAACAAATCTGAAAAACACTATTTAAAAAAATTCTAACAAAATAGTAAATTTTTTTTTTTTTTTCAAAAAATGTAAACTTTGGTCTCCAAGTACATTATAATATGGAGACATGTTGAACACTTCAGATCGACTATTTGGATTTTGAAAACAAAAAAAATGACTTAATTATAAGCATATAACAATGTAATGATCTATATATATATGACCTCGTATGTTTATATAAGTAGAGTAGCTAACCCCCCTCTCTCTCTCTATATTCTAATTATATCGTTAAACTAAATACTGATTCTTTCATTTAGTTTACAATTAAAAAATATATATTTGGGCACGCGTATTTCCCCCCCTCCAATATTTTACTGCTAATGTTGGGTAAGGCAAATGCTGTATCTATATCATCGGTGTCATATATATATATATATAGTCCACAGTTGGAACTATTTCCCAGAGATTTTGTTGACAATGGCTAAAGTACAAAGTCGACAGTGATTATTTTTGTTGGGTGGACTAATTCTGGCGATATCTTCTGCGTGCTCGACTGTACGTATTTGGTCGAAACCTGTAGCTAGTACATGCATGGTTCCGTGTACATGTATATACGTATGGACACGTACGTGCGGTTGCAAACTGTGCAGTCATTGTAATCTGAATTCTGTGTTGGATATATATATATAAAACTAATAGATATACTGTGTGACACCTCTCTAGCCTATAATAGCTATTATATTATATATTACAGTAACATTAATTATTTATAAATAGTTAAATAAATTAATTATGTTATAATTAAGTTTTTGTTTCCAATATATGTTTCTGTGTGAATAGTTGAATTAAAAGAAGAGTAAGACTATGTTACTATGCATAGCGCATATTGGTAACAATATTTAAATTATTCTTGAATTATAGACGACTATCAAGAATATTTATTTGCATTATTTTAGAACTATTTCAACCAAATTCTATATGCATATATATTTTTTTGATATATGCATATAAAAAATAAATTATTTTTGAATTATATATTTTTCATACTCAGATCACGATTTTTATCTTTGTCAAATTATTCTTGAATCTAAAACTTTTCAATATGCATGGTAGATATTTATCACTATTCACTACAATTAAAAGCCAAGAAATTGAAAAAACAATCTAGAGAAAGTATACACATTAATTAGTTGGACATTGCAGCCAGCTGTACATCCATTGATTGATCTCATTAAGAACGGCCAGGATTTCTAGGGGAAAATGGTTTTCTGGTTCTGCGTGAACATATGTAGATCTTCTTTGATAACTTGAAGTACAAAATGATTATATTTGAGTCACTAAAATCCCGTTATAAAACAATATATAATATCATGATAGACATATATATGGTGCTATAAGAAATCTAAAATGTAAGAATAAAACATAATAAATAATTAATGAAATTATATTCTAACAAAACGATTTTGACATAAATGGTTGGAGATAATGTCCTTTAACTTAGATTCCAAATAGTCCACTATAGGGCGTTATATACAGACAGTTTTTAACGTGTTTGATAGAAGTTAAAAGAATTCTGCTATGGCCGCTATAATAGATCGTTAACCTTGGTATCTACTGTTAATTTGTTGTAGCACAGTAGCAGTTTTTTTATGTACACTATATATGCTGCAATGCATTAATTTTTTCATATCATTCGAATCTATATTATAAAGTGAGGATTAATAAAACTAATGTCATATTGCTCATTTCTATAGTTGTATGAGTCGCCTTCTCATGGGCCAAGGGTACAGTGAGGGAAAAGGAGATCTGAACCCTCTGTAAATATTGAAAATTTATAATTTTGTCCATTAAATTTCTGTAATTTTTACATACTTTGCAGTCTCCTAATAAAATAAAATCACATTACAATTAGATATATTTTCAATCTCAAATTTCTAGCTCCATATTTATCGCCTCTTATATCTTGTGGAACTCATCTTTACAATTGCCGAATACACTATTTCAATCGACTTGTGCGCAAATCCTCTACTTCGTGCACAACATTCGTCAAGCCTTTATCTTATAATTTGAAATTATATAACCTTAGTTTTAGATGTGAATGAGTTTATTTTTTAGCAACTATCCGAGAGATCTGGTAACATACTTCTGTAATCTAACAGAAGCTTCCACTATACGTTATGCATACTATTCAGCAATGAATTTACATTAAATATTTATATAGGAATAATTGTAACATATTTTTTAATGGAAGTTTCATATTAAATATAAGGACTTATGTTAGATCATATTAAAATATATATCAAACAAGAAAATAATATGTAAGATAACTTTTACAATAGCCCGTAACATGATATGCGCGCGTGCGCGCGCACACACACCAAGTTGGTTAATGGTCAAGTGTATGCCAAAAATTAATGCACTTCGTAAAACATAATTTTGTGCTTTATGATATTCGAGTTATATCATGATTAATAATAAAACTTTAAGGGGGAGATCGATGGGATGCTGTTTTCTCCTCGTAACGATTACTTGAGCTTAATTGTGGATGATATTATGTAGAAAAATGCAAACCACCACGGAATTGGTGGTTCAAAACTAATTTCAATGTCAAATTTGTATACCAGTTGTAAATATGACATTACAAAAAAAAAAAATTATGTCGTTATCTCGTCAATGATCCTACTTCTTAATGAATTTAATGCATAATAGCTGGGTCCTTGAAAGGACAACACAATTAAAAAACACAAAAATAGAACGAACGGGTTTTTGTTCTTTTTTGTCACTTACTCACTTCACAATAAAAAAAATAGCATCTCCTCTCCCCCTTAAAAAGCTTTTCAGGTGGCCCCTCAGAATTTTTTTGATAATCAATGACTTTGTGTTTTGGTACAGAATATCATTAAACTCAATATTAATTGTTGCCATTATTGGCTATGATTTATGCATGATCATTTGTCGGATATTATATACGATGAATTATAGCATCATGATTAAAGTTCCATCTATATAATAACTCAGCCATATATCATGGTATAAAATCACTATTGACTATTTAGAACTTCAACTGCATCCTATTTGCAATACGTACCAAGCGAGATGCAGCTATCTTTTCAAGAACTAAACAGTTCATATATGATTAAGCAAGGTCAATTTGGAACAGGAAAATTTGAGATAAAAAATACTAATAAGGAAAGGGTATGCTACTGTGTATGTTCATGAAATAGAAAGAATCTAGAGAAAATAGTGACTTCATGTATTACTCATGACAAAGAACAATGTTCTGTACTCTGTAGAAATGAAATTCGCTTTTGATAATACTCAAAATCATTTTTTTTTTCTTTTTGTTTGGTAGCTTCTACCAACATTAAAAAAAAAGAAAAGAAAAGAAGGCAATGCTCAAAATCGTTATAATAAGGACCACACTAAATCTTCATTTCCAAACAAAGACCACATGCCAAAAACAAAACAAATTATATAGGTAAATTCCTATTTAAGTTAATCAAATCATGAACAGAACAAAACAGGCCTTCATGCATGGCCCAATTAAGTATGCACTAATCATTTATTTTGTCTAAGATGTGCACAATATTAGTATATACATTTATGTGTTGTTGTGTGATGTAATCTCTTGAATATGTTCAAACAAAAAAAAAGGAAACAAATACATTTGAGTATTACAACCCTAGAAGACAGTTGTGAGAGCTTCTCTTACTGGAGAGCGATCCTGTGTGGTTTTGTTTATAGGTATGTGCAATTTCTGATAGTTCAATTAAATTCTAGTTATAATAGATGAATTTTTGAAAAGATTCTGATTCATTAATAAAGATAGAATGACTTAGTTAACCTGCGAAATTTTATTCATAGGTAACTATTATTTAGTACATTGTTACGTTACGATTAATGTTGGTTCACACCATTCAGTGCCTTGGAAATGAAACCAATGCAAAAAACGACATGTGATGTTCATATAAAAAACCAGAAAGCAATGCCAGAGATCGACAATTTATGCTCAAATCAAAAACATTAGTTCCACTAACATCAAGCAAAACCAATCTACAAAATAACCCAATCAATAGCAAGTACTACAACTGCAACGTAACTCCAACCGCCATCATGCGATGTAAGTCATTAGTTGCACTCCTCTGCCAAGAAACGAAACTACAACACAACGCAACAAATAAATCAAATGCATACCTCTCAAAACAGGAGGAATATATTTAATTCATCGCAAAGGCAGCATTAAGTGATGAAAGCCGGGGAGGCTGCACCAGCAGCAGGTGGCGGTGGTGGAGGAGGGCTTCTGCCAGACGGACCTGCTTCGCCATGTTGCGGCGGCTTCTTTCTCTTCTTCTTCTCATAACTAATCCCTCTTGCTTTGGCCTGCGTCTCGCGCACCTCACGCAGATATAACCTTACAGCACGGGCACCGAACGGGTTAGTCTCTGGCCTCCCGCCATTTTCTTCATAAGCGGCACGAAGGCGACCTATGAGGGCATCCAGAGAGCCCCATGCTTGCTTCAACGGGCAGGGGCATGGGGCAGGCGGATTTGGGTGCCCGAAAAAGGGGCACATCTGGGTGTGAACCTTAGTCTTCCCAAATTGGTCCATGTAACGCAGGAACTCAAGCACATGAGCAGCATTGCAGCGGGAGAGTGCAAGTGGGGGCCGATGGTTGCGGAGGTATTGGCCGAATGTGTTCCAGTCACGGCGTTTTTGAGATTCATAACGGCTTGGTGATTGGGGCTGCTGAGACTGAGACGGGGAAGGGTTGGAGGAGGTGGCAGCAGCAGCGGCAGAGGAGGTGGAAGAGGAGGAGAAGGAGGCGAAGAATCCTTCTGATGGGGGACTATCAGGTGGATTGGGAATCAGGTCCATTTATTTTTGGTGTTATTATTTCGATGATTAACTTCTGTTTTTGATGGAATCAAGTGCTTTGCTGCTGAGCTTCTTCTTGACCTCCCCTTTTGTGGATATTATAACTGGTGAATACAAATCAAAATATCGTACCTGAAATGAAGGAAATCATGGTTAGTTTTGATATCTAGGGTTTAAATCAGCAGCCTCTCACGCTCGATAAATATTTTCTTAACTGTGGTCTATGACTAAAACTTTCAAAGGGAAAAAATCTTAAACAAAAAAAAGAGAGAGCTTATTTTCCGGAACAAAAAGCAGCCAAAAATGAAAATCCATCGGCCATCCTTCTCCAAATTGCTCGATAATGACCAAGCTGTAATATCTGAAAATTTTGCTAGCTAAATGAAAGAATATATCACAGTTAATTCTTTCTCCTAAATTTGTGTTGGTTTTTCAGCATATTGTTTCGGGATCTTCTTTTGAAGTGCTACTTTTTTTGTTATTTGCAGTCTATATGGGTGTTTGTTCCTGGAGAGGGGAGACCTGGAGGGGGCACACAGAGAAATTTTGGACATCATATAGGAGAAACAGTATGTAGTAGATAAGAAAGATCTGGTTTAGTTAATGAAAGGTTTAGAGAAGATGGATGCAGCATAGAGAGAAAAACTAGGAGGGAGAGAGAGATTACCTTTGGAGTGAATAAGCTGTGGAGGTGAGAGCTACTGGATCAATACTGAAACAGTGTGATTTCAATGGTCTAACAGGAATTTCAGGTGTTAATGAGTGTTGTGTCTGCCTCAAAAAAGAGGTAAACAAAGACTTCTTTCCGGAACTTTATTCTCTCTCTAGAGGAGATAGAGAGAGAGAGAGAGAACGCACCTGCTTTTGTGTTAGAGAAGAGGGGAAGCCTCCTCATATGAAGCATGATGTTGACAGAAAAAAAGAAATTAAACTGTGGGACATAGTAAAGTAAAAAACGAGTGGAATTACCTGACCCAACAAATCAATGCATCTGACTAGTGACTCCTAAGCAATTTTCTGGCTGAGAATGCAGTTTTCCATATATTGAGCATGTATGTATTCTTGATTAGTTAACAGATATTTTCCTACCTTTGTTCTTTAGGTTAATTTTTTTGAAAGATGCTTGTGCGAACAATAGACAATTGACACGTTGTAAATTTTGACTGGTAGGAGATAGCAAGTGCTGCTAAGACTTCAGAGCTGAAAAGACTAATTGGTTTTCTACATGCATGTGTGGAGAACTATTCATTGTACTTACTTATTTCTACATGTATACCTTTTTATCCTCTCCTACCAAATCATTTTCATTGGTACTTCGCTAATATTTGTTTGAGAGTTGGAGGAGAATGAGTTACGTGATGTTGTGGGAACCTACTTAGCTTCAGCCTTAAGATTCCCATAAAGTGGAGAGAGAACTATATATTATGATGATCCTCTAAATAGTTAGTTATAGCTTTTTTTCGAACTTTAAAAACTAAGTTATGAGATGAAAGTGTGTCATTTCAGCTACGACTATTATAGTTGTAATAGCTAACTGCTATTACCGCTACGCGCTATAAGCTATTTCTACCACTATGCTACATGGGCTTCTATACTTTTGTTTCTATTTCTGATGCTACATGGTATGTTATAATAAGTATGCTAAACTGAATTATATGATTTTATTTCTATTTTTGATGCTACATGGTATGTTATAATAAGTATGCTAAACCGAATTATGTATTTTTGTTTCTATTTGTGATTTAATATCTCATTCTATATTGGAAAAATATTCAAATATTAATTCTTTCTTTTGTTTGGTCTTCGCATAGTATTCACCTGTAAAATTATTGCCGTTTGTTCCATTGAAAGTTGATTTTGATTATTATAATATTTAAAATATTCTAATAGGTATACTAAGTTTATTTCACTTGTAAAATTAATTATTTTTCGTCTATTATAATCTGTAATACTATGAAGTATGAACTATTAAACAATGTTACCTTGCATATTCTTTTTTATTTTTATTTTTTATTTGCATGATTGAAAAAAAATATAGACTTAGATTTGTTGTCATTTTGTTGTTACCTCAATTATTGATCATGTTGATAATTAGCAGAAATATAGAATATATATTTTGATAAGAACAAAAACGCTATGTATGATAGCTTCCGCAATATCTACAATATTCGCAATTGCTTTTCTTTTTTTGTCTCCCCGCTATACCGCTATAATTGCTATTTAGAACCTTGATTATGATAAGTATGGGTGTCAACCAAACACTTTTAACCATTTACCCAATTTGTATCATATTTGATAAGGCGAATATGAATAAACATTTTTTCTCCGTTAACTTAAGGAGTATGGATATGGATAAGAAATAATTTCGTTAGAAGGACACGAGCAAGAGCTATTTTGCATCCGTTACCCTATAGAGTAATTGATAAATATTAAATTAAATTTGATATGATAATTTCTTATTTATATGTAAACTATATAATTTATTATTATTATTAGATTGATTTATGCAACATTTATATAATTTATTTCAGTAATACAATAAAATTGATTTATCCAACATTTTAATTTTTGAATTATTAATTTATGACAAAATTGATTTATACAACATTTTACATAGTTATATTATTTGGTTAATAATTTAAAATTTATAATAGAGGAGGGATCAAGTTACAACAATTTTGAGTTACAACAAACTTACAACAATAATTTTTTTCATTTTCAAAGTCCAAATCGTCGATCCAAACCGTTCAACATGATTATCCAAATAAAATGTGCTTCCAGATCAAATTTTACATTTTTTGGAATTTTTTTACTATTTATTAAGATGGGTACAAAAACTAGTCAAATTCAGACCATTGAATTTTGTAGACATCTTAATAAATAGTAAAAAAAATTCAAAATAAAATAAAATTTGATCTGGAAGTACATTTTATTTAGATAATCATATTGAACGGTTTGAATCGACGATTTGGACTTTGAAAATGAAAATAACCGTGGTTGTAATTTTGTTGTAACTCAAAATTGTTGTAACTTGATCCCTCCTCTTTATAATAATGAGATTAAAAATTATATGATATTACGTATGCATATATATATATAGAGAGAGAGAGAGAAGAGAGAGTGTGATACTACAATGCTTTGGAAAGTAAAGATAGTGTTTTTTTTACTTTCTGCTCATATCTCCATTTTCAAAGTTCGAACAGTCGATCTGAACTTCTCAACATGATCTTGATATTGTAATGTGCTTGGAGACCAAATTATATATTTTTTGGAATTTTTTTAGTATTTTTTAGAATGTTTGAAAATAAGTGTTTTTCTGATTGTTTTATTTAATGAAAAGATGTGATATTAAAAAATTCTAAAAATGAGTAATTTTTTTTTCAAAAAATATAAAATTTGGTCTCCAAGCACATATCAATATGAAGATCATGTTGAGAAGTTCGGATTGATTGTTCGAACTTAGAAAATAGAGATATTAATGAAAAATAAAACATCCTTTTTACTTTCGAAAGAATGATAGCCCCTCTCTCTCTCACACACACACACACACATGTATGGACACGTGGGGTTGCAATTTGTATATTTTTAGATTAAATTAAATAAGCTATTAATTCATTGGATCATTACCAATTATTTTATTTTGTTATCTTTTATTTTAATGAGTTAGAGTAGAGTATGAATAAATCCTAAAACTTAATAGATATGGGCAGGACATGAATAAAACTAATTCTATTGCTATGGGAATGAAAATACCTCTAATGATAAGGCAATCCACATGTCTTTCCAAAATTGATTTATCCAAGAAGTTGGAATGCAGGAAGATGTGCTCATGGCACCACAAAGCAATGAAAAATGAAAGTATAACATTTAGTAAGATTAAAAGGGAATATTAATCTCAAAAATTGGGTCAAAAAAGAAAAAGAAATATTAGGTCAAAAATTGGGGTGAATCAGTTAGGACCATAATTTTTTTTATAAAAAATACTTGGTAGAGACTACCAAGGTTGAATGATTTTGTTCTTATAGACTATGTATCTTGGAATATGTAAATTAAATCATGCGCCTTAGTTATTAGAAAATTCAAATGATTTCGAATTTTTGGGAGATGAGACATATGTAATAAGCGTAAGATTAAGAAAAATATAAGACAAGTAATTGAATAAGTTCTGTAAATTATTCTTGTCGAATTGTCAAAATTTACACACATTTCTTCAATATTTACAAAAAAGTAAGATGTTGTGGTGTTGCCACCTTCATAATTAATTTGCAAAAATATGCAAGACGGCGGCACTGCCATTTTTAAATTATTATAAAAGAGTGGTTTATATATTTAGTTTTTTTTTTTTTTGCTTATTTAAAACAAAAACGTCATTTATTCGTCACCAGTCACCACAAGCATATGGAAATGGTATTCTGAAATAAATAATCACCACAAGCATGACTATACCTTCATAAATTCAAATAGAGGCAAAAAGGAGATAACTATTTCTTGTATTGATTGCAAAAATGAGAGAGAAATAGGGTTAGGCAAGATTTGTGGGGTATAGAAATAAAAAGGAGCGGAGACATGTAGTTGCACTAAATAAATAGAGGTTGTGTTAGGTCTAAGGCGGGCTAAAGAGAAGGGAATCAAAGCTGTAGCTGACATGTACAGCACAAGCTTTGTACATGAGAACGTGCCAATGGCAAATCCTTGGCCGTTTTAATCAATTCTCATTTACTCTTCTGTTATGTTTCTGATCCCTTTGACCAGATGCTAGCTAGATCTCTCTCTCCCTCTCTCTCTCTCTCTCTCTCTCTCTCTCTCTCTAAGGAGCAAAGGGGAACAGTCACAAAATGCACATTGCTGTTGATGGTAGTTCATCTAATAATAGGTCGGTACGTTCTTTCATGTCCTAGCTCCATGTGTATTTCAATTCTTTCCTGTAAACCATGCAAATTTCTAGCTTTGATGAAACAAAAGGTCATTCGTCTAACAAGTTAATTGTTTCATCAAAAGTTCAAAACTTTATGTAAAAAATTTAAGATTTCAAAGGCACACTTAATCAACTCGTTAATGGTTCGGCCACTGCGGGCGGGAATTCATATCAACTAATTCAGGTATTAATTACCTCAATATCCTTCGAGTTTGAATCAGGCTCGTTTGTTACAAGCTTGGGCTGGATAGACTTAGATTTTGATCAAACGGTCCGAATTCATACTAAAGAAATCACGTACGTAATGCAGTGGATCCGAACTTCTGTTGAGGATGTGGAGCCCCAACAAAGAAGGCTATATTAATATATATCTCTAGCTAAGCTCTCTCGCTGGACAAGTAAAAAGTGCAAACCAGAAACCAGCTAGCTTAGACCGTTTTTTAATATTTGTGCAAGTGTGCTGTAGTGATAGTGTTATGTGGGGTATGTATATACGTGCAAGCCTGCAAGGACCAACCGGTAAAGAAAATTCAAATTTCAGAATAATAATTAAGAGATTTTATATGAAGTGCTACAGTTTTGGCTGCTATCTGAAACCACAAGACAAGAGGATGTTGATATTTATTGTACATTGTCGGTTTTTCCATAAATTTATATATTAAGCTTCACTTCCTTGAAAGTTCGTAGTGGTTCCGTTGAACCTTTCTCTATCTCTATCACAATTCTTTCAAATAACTTTTTTACTATTTTATTAGAATTTTTTAAAATAACTCTTTTTCAGAAAATTGTGACTATCGAATACCATTGATTTTCAAAAATTTGGAAAAAAAATAGTAAATTTTTTTAAAAAATGTAAAATTTGATATCTAAGCACAATTTAATATAGAGATATGATTGAACAATTCGGATAGACTGTTTGAACTTTGAAATTACAAAATAAGTGTGTGAAGTAAAACACTCACTTTACTTCATAAAATACAAAAGCCCAACTCTGTCTCTCTATTTATATATATTAGAAAAATTAGAGGTAGGGCCTTCATCTCAGAGATAGAGGTTGTAGTGCATGGTTGAAAGATGAGAAATAAGTTTTCGACCCCCTTTAAATATTTACAAAGAAAATCCATCTGGATTTCAAATCTACAACCTTTCATACAGATTAGGACATTGCCTATTTCAAATTTCTTTTTTGTTGCTATATTTCAAATTTTTTAAATATCTTAATATTGACTTTTTAAAAATAAAATCTCTCGTTACTTCCGGCATTCACTTTATTTTAGACGTTTATTATATAGAATTAAAAACTATCCATATGCGATGCTTTGTAATTAAAGAGATAAGATCTATAACCATTTGTGATATACCTATATGGTTTATATATAATCAGAAGATATGTATTGCTCATTCAAAAGAAGAAAGGGTTAATGATTATATTACAATATCAAGCTAATGTAATTTGTTATATCTTAGTACTAATTTTTTTTACTGAGTTTTCAAAATAACCACGGGGTGTCCAAGTCTCTAGCTCTAACCATGCACTGGTATCATACCATCTTTTCCGTGTAAAATGTAACAATATATTCAATATTTTAATGAGATTGAAATGATAGATTTTACTACTGATATAATACTAAAAAAATTTAGTAGCACCTACATACTTTATTATAAAATCATGCCAAATTAACCACTTTTAAAATGTTTATGCAGCATATATTACCCCTTTTCTTCATTATATTAGGAAAGTTGATTTGAATTACAGGAGTACTAAATCATAAATCTTTAGAACAATGACTCAGCCACACTAAAAAACTTGCTTTTTTTTAATTTCTGTGAAATTATTTTTTCCCCGTATGCCGTGTCTCAGAACAATTACTTTTTCCACACTGAAAAACTTGCTTTAGAACAATTATTTCTGAAAAACTTGCTTTCATGTATTTTGACCTTTTTTAATTATATTAATTTTAGATGATTCTGGAAAAATTATAAAGTTTTATCCTTGATTTTTTTTATCTGTAGTAGTTATTGTTTTAATTACAACATGCAGCTCTATGGTTTTCTGCACGAAATTGCACACCGAATTACGGAATTATTATACCTCACCTGACTATGCATGTTTAATACAGAAAAATTGAACTTTAAACATCAAAAAGTTCAATATATGTGCATGCTATGTAACTTGAAACACACCATTATGCAACTAATAAACACCGAACAGTTCAAGTTTAAACACATAATAATTAAACTATAAACTATAAACGCGGTATTGTGTGCAGGTATAAATTTTGAACAGTGCATAATGAAGTCTTTGTGTAGGATATAACATGTACAGGCACTTATATAATGTAGATATGAATACTTAGCAATATCAATTAACAAGGTAGATATATAAGCATCATTCACGTACAAATAATAATTGGATGTGGCCTTGCGCTTGGGCACAATCGAATCGCTTGAATTTGAGCACGGAGCTGACATATTTTTATTTTTCGTTTTACAATATGTATATACCACTGTTTGTTACTATAAATAATAAAATAATTAATGAGAAAGGTGGATCAATATATGTAATTAATCATTAGCAATTTATCTGCCCTTGGACACAATATGATCATGTGAATATGCCAAGGTTTTAAATAACGATTATCATGTCACTGCCGAAATGCAAAAAGAACAGCTATATATTGCTCTATAGCACCAAAAATAACTGATAGAGCTTTTAAGATTCGAAAAAACTATAACACACCTATTGCACAACTATTAGCTAGGCACAACTATTAGCTAGATATTTATTAGAACCTTGAAATCTGCACACGGGGCCAGAATACTAACGCATTTTTCCACTTTCAAGATATATATATACAGCCTTTTGTTAATATAAATAACAACTACGGCCGTTTTTTTTTTTTTTAAATTTCTTATGCACGCGCGCTATCTATGAAAAGCTAGTAGTTATATTTTGCTTAGATGATTAAAGAAAAAATATAGAATTAGCACTAACCTCATTTATTATCACTACAATCTGATAGCAATGGGCCAATATTTTACCGTAAAATATTCGGTCCCCCAAATAACTGTTCATTGGTCGACTCCACAGTCTCACATTTTGACACCACACACATAAACATTTTTTTTTAATAGGCATATTGTCTGTTTCATTAAATGAAACAAGTTTTACACCTAACTCCACATCTATTGGCGCAATTGTTTGTAGTTCAACATTCACACGTTTACTGATGTAACTGGTAAAGCACCAAAGCAGCGATCAAATCCCGTCAAATCATATTTATAATTAGTAAAGCAACGAGTGTACCGACATATCCATACAGTTACAAACAGCAGAAACCTCTCATTTTTGTACGAACCATACCAGTTGAGGTCCTTGTATATGTTACCCACCACAAGCTGTTCCATGCAAACTTGTAATAGCTAGGTTAGTGATTCAACCTAGGGTGCCGACTAATGGTCAAAACACAACACATATGTACTGCACCGAGCTGTTCCGATCAAATTAAGTGAATGCATGCATGCAGTAACTGAACCTAGTGTAAGGCACCCTTGAGAAGTGCCCCACCAAAATTGTACCTAAACTAAGTACACTATCTTTTTGGGTTGCCCTGTTGATGGCATGGCCTAGTGGCTAGCTCTATACTTTCAGGGGTGCTGTTGTATATACTCCAAGTATGCATCAGTCTTTCGGTCAACTTCTGGTGTAACATGGACTATATATACTTAACAGCCTTAATTGATTAGGAGCCATCGTTGGAAAACCTAGGTATGAACTAAAGAGGGATATTGTGCTGTTGAGGTGGGTTTGTGACGGATGCAGAACCTTTTTTTGATGGGGTCAATATTAATTATGGGTCTACATGTATATATAGAACATACTATATATATATATATATATATATATATATATATATATATGTTGTTGTTTAAGTTTATTATTTTTTACAAGTATAAGGGTCACCAATTCGATTTTGAATAAATAATAGGGGTCCATTTATAATTTCTGTGAATGTTAGCATAAAAAGCCATATAGAAAGCACCAATAATTGTTACTTCTAATTATAAAAAATGGGGTCAATAAACCCCGTACTAACGACATCTTCTGGACCTAATTATTTACTTGATTGAGAAGCAACCTTTGGCCGTGGTGGTGGCAAAGGCAATACGTTCTGTGTGGGAGGTCACAATTCAAAATTCAAATGAAGATATCTTATGAATATTAAATAGTTGGATAAGAGGTGCAAATAGATCGGATACTATCCATTTAATTGAAATTTCGATACGGATATTCGATATCCCAATATCCGTGCAGATACGGATACAAACACGGATATGATTTTAAATTTTAATTATCCGTATCCGAATAGTAGATATATATCATATATTTTAATATATTTTATGAAAAAATTATACTATTCATTGTTATAAAAAAAAAAAAAAACAGATATCCCATCCGTATCCGTTTAATATCCTATTTGTATCCATATCCATACCGAAAAATAAAAACGGATACAAATATGATTTTACCACTATCCGATCCGTTTGAACTCCTAATTAAGTTGGATGACTTAACCACCGATTTTTTTAGTAAAAGAAAAGGATTTATTTACGATTGGCCAGTTTTGTATACGTGTATGAGAAAATAATATATTTTTGTCTTGAATAAAAAAAAAGAGAGGCTAGATCTGGTCCCTCTTTATCATTGAAAAAAAAGGTAAAAATTATATTACACAGATAGTAGTTTCTCTTTCACAGGACAATATGGTTAATATTAAAGGACAATATGGTTAATATTAATGAACAAAAGTACGAGACATTGCGTACACAAAGGAAACTTGAGCAATATTGTGTAGGGGTGCTAATTAAGAATCTTTTCTATTACCTTTAATGCATGTATGTTTAATCTAAACATGTTGGGATTATTTGGAATAATTTCTGTTATTGTAGTACCTTTAGAACCATGTACTACTATTTATATAAAAAAATCACAACTTCAACTGTTCCAGTCAAAATGATTGAAATATCGACTTGACATTTGAAATCTTTGATACCTACATATGAGAGCTGGGAGGTTACATAGTGGTTTTTGTTGTTCCAACACCATTTCATAAAAATTTAGATTTTTTTTCTTTCTTAAACATAATAAAGACTATTGAGAGATTCAATCAACAATTAACTATTTAGCCAATAATAACCCAAGTTTTATACCTAAATCCTCGTTTCTGCTGGAACCAAAAACGGCATCAGATAACATTGCTATTTCTCTCCTGTCTATCATATGTTAACTTTGTGCTTCTATTTGATATTAGCTCTTTAATCTAGATCCTTCTTAATTTCTTTTCTTTTTCAATCGTCCCTCATGTAATACATGATTGACCATTTGAAATCCGCAAAACCGATTAACCATTCTTCGCTGTTTCATTATTTTGGGCTGCAACTGAAACAGTAAATCTAGAGGAACTCCATGTCTGTCATAGTTTTCCCTGTTTTTGTTTGAATGCATTTCCTGTGAAATATTTTCTTTGTACTTCACCAAACACTATTATACTTGGATTCAAGAGAGTTCTTGTTTTATCTGCGAGGATAAAAAACGACTAATTTTTAAATGTCTTGGCACTGGCTGCTAACAAAAAAAAAATTTATTTTTGAAGATATCATTATGATTGACGAGAATATCTATGACGATACTAATGCTATTAAGCACTGTTACTCTCGTGGATAAACAAATTCTTGTTATAGATAAACTAGATTAGATACAGAGAGTGATAGGGTCCTGTATTAAAGGCCTTATAAAGATTAGTTAGGAATAAATATCAAAGGCCCAAGAGTCATAAAGCCCAAAGGAAAGAATGAATTCAGAGCCCATTTGGGAACTTGATCTAATCCTCCTAGAAACATGTCAAAATCAACTAATGAACTCTACGAGAGGAGGCTCGAATTTAGACAAGTTCGGGGTCGATAGAATGTGTCTCGAATCAAGACTGCAAACCGACCTATCTTCGAGACCAATTGATTGTGTCTCGAAGAAATGCCTGAACCGACATAAAAGTCTATAAATACCCAGAAATTCAGTAAGAAAGGGGATCATCAATACTACACACAAAACAAGATAACACGCAAAAGACACGAATGAGATAGAGTTACGTGCTAAATAAACCCAAACTAAGTTTTACATTATATCTACTCATTCTCTTAACCAATAATATTGAGCTGCTCTTCACTGAAGGCAGTTCGTATATTGATCGCGTGGCCCAATACTATTTGGACCAGAGCGTATCAGAGAGATAATCAGAAATTCTATAGTGAAATTGTTGTGTATGCATCTCATCTCATTATATATTTTCGTTAGGCTTGATTTAGCAAGATGTCAGAAATAGTTGACTATGTTTGGTATGTTATATTAAGGAGGAATAATTTAGTGTATATTTAGTATAGGGTATTTTAGATGGTGTCATTTATATGTTTCTCTTTTTAGAGATTTATGTTGTTATATATATATAAACACATATACATATACATATATACTATATGTAATTATGAAGTCAAGAAATACAATTAAGCTTCCTCATAAAATTTTATCTCTCCTTTCTGATCTGTCCTTCCGAAACCCTAACAGAAATTGAATTAGATAAAAGAATTGAGGTAGTTATATTTAGAATGTGACATATTTATTATTTTAATCATATATATATTTCATTAATGAGCGAGTCTAAGATACTATGCATAGCACACATTGGTCCTTACTATAACTTTATATATCTCATTTTAAGTGACTCCATATGAAAATGTACTTAGTAACTAAATTTTATAATTTTTATAATTTTTTACTAGTTTTTAGATAGGGAGAAAATTATTTATACTTTCGAATGGTTCAAAATCTCTAGGTCAAGTGATTTTCTACCTACCTAAAAAATAATAAGTAATTGTGAAAAATATAAAAGTTAGTCTAGAAGTAAATTTTCATATGAAGAGCATATTAAACAAGCAGTTCAGATCAATAATTTAATTTTTTCAAAATGGAAATATGAAGTGATAGTATGAACCGGTGTGCTGTATTCTTCATTAATAAAAGGAACAAACTTTTAAAACGGAAGTTTCTCGGCCAGTAATTAAGTATGCATAAAATTTACAATCTGTTAAATCATTGAGCTGAGGAAAAACAGCAATCTTGCTATCTCAGCTATCTCAGGAACTTCAGTGTGGCCTGTGTAAGGTGTGTATAACTCTTGGATCCTATTTGAGCCCATTCCAGCCCAATTTAACTCTGATAGTCATAGCAACAGGTCCAAAGACCCAACTTTTTTTTTAAAGTTATTGAAGAACATTAACCAAAGAAATATCTACGTCGTCTCGCTGAAAGTTCTGTTATGAATGATGTGACTTGTGAGTTGTAAGGCTGTGCTTTACAAATTGAGAATAAAAGCTCAATAATGGAAGGAGAAGAGAAGAGATCGGAGTGAGACTCACCTCCGAACAGTGATTTTACACTCTGATTTGAAGGTGAGGATTGTCGTCAAAATACAACGCAAAACTGAGTCTTCTTTCCTTCCGAACAGCGTTTGTCACCTCCACTATCTCTCCGGTTCTTCTCTTCTAGAGCAGGTAAAACCTTCAGGCAGGAATTGTCTGAGACAAGTTTCACCCTCGCACAGTGATTATCTCCTCCCCTTCCTCCGCGTAACCCCTTCTGAAGCAGAGTCTAAGAAATCGAAAGATGTGTTTTAATTTTTAAATGAATGCTCTCCTTTTGCTTCTACATTGAGTAAAAAAATACTCTTAAATAAGTTTGACCCCGTAGAATGTGCGTATATAAATAAGAAGAGCAAGTACATGAGTGTATACCCAATTAAAAGGTGTTCTGTCTGCATCATTCCCCTATTCTCATTTTTCTCTTCCCTTCGAACTTTCACTGCAACTACTGTGTGCGTCAGGTCAATGGGACCCTATCTCGCCAGCTCATGCTTTTCCTCAGCTAACAGCTGTCCTGGAAGGCTTGAAATACAGCAATTGATTGTACAGTGCTGGAAAAGTCAGTAAATAATAGCATCCAAATCTGCTGAAATTCATTATCATCAACAATAATTCTGAAATTCTTGCAATTTAAGATTCAGCTATTGAATTGTACAGAAAAAATTGAACGGCTGGATTTCGGATTTTAGAAAATTCAGAATTACTGTTCATGAATTTTGAATTTCAGCAGATCTGAATCCGTAAATAATATTATCATCATCATGAAGTCACGCACTGTACTTAATAATAATAATAATAATAATAATAATAATAATAATAATAATAATAATTATTATTATTATTATTATTATTATTATTATTATTATTATTAAATATTATTTATAAAAATAATAATTATTATTATTATTATAAAAAATGAAAATAATTATATAGAACTAGTTAAAATTTAAAAGCATTATGTTGCTTGTTTCATCTTACTCATATTATTTTACATCTTGCTTCACAGTTAAAGTAATAATTTAAATTAATTTGTTTGATAGAAATAAATTAGAAAATAAATTTTTATCTATATATACTATATGATAGTGGACTCTACGGACAGGATAAGAATGGAGTAAACAAATTATCTTTTAAAGAGAAGGTTTTGTTAGTATTTGATAAAAACTTAATATATTTAATAGTGAAAAAGAGAACACTCAAAGGCAGAAATTTAATTTGTATTATCAATATTCTCTTGCTCTCTTACATGTAACATGTTCCTTACACATTATATAGGTCCATAGGAACTTTCTACACACTCAACTATCACTAAATAACATTTAAACCTCTCATTAACCCTCTCTATTTCCTATACACGTTTTTACTCTTTCAAGATATCCTAGAAGACCACAACATGACTTCTAGAGAACTCCAAAACATTCATGACAATTCTAGAGAGTTCAAACAATTAACTAAAACATTTGACCAAATAATTAAGTTTATTATTTCTAACATCCCTCCTTAAACTTAATTATCATCCTTCTCGCATTCCGAGCAATTTCTTGAATTTCTCAAAAAGTTCACCCGGTAGTGGTTTTGTGAAAATATCCGCCACTTGATCACGACTCGCCACATGAGTCATCTCCACCTCACCATTTTTCACATGTTCTCATATGGAATGAAAACGCACATCAATGTACTTGCTTCTTTCATGATGCACCGGGTTCTTTGCCAATTCTATTACCGATTTGTTATCCACTCGAATTTCGGTTGGCTTCTCTTGATAAAAATTTATCTCCTTCAATAACTTGCGTAGCCATATAGCATGACATACACATGATGATGCAGTAACATATTCTGCTTCACAAGTTGATAAAGTAACAATCGGTTGTTTCTTTGAGAGCCATGTGTATGCTGTACCTCAATTGCAAAATACAAAACCCAAAGTGCTCTTTCTATCATCCACATCTCCACACCAATCACTTTGATGTAACGAAGAATTCGTTTTATGGCTTTCCAATGCGTCATTTTTGGCTCCTCCATATATTGGCTCACTAAGCCGACTCCATATGCAATATCCGGCCTTGTGCATGAGATACCGCAAACATTCCACCAAACTTCTTTAAACGGTTGCATCAACTTCTATACCTTCATCATATCTGGATAATTTTGTGTCCTCTCAACCGTAGTACTAACGGGATTACAATCCTCCATTTTGAACCTCTTCAATATCTCCTTAGCATATGCTTCTTGAGACACAAAAATTCCAGATTCATCTTGCCTCACTTCTAACCCGAGAAAGTATGACATATGACCCAAATCGGTCATCTCAAACTCCTTTGTCATTTCCAACTTGAACTTCTCAATCATGTCCAAATTATTTCCTGAAAAAATCAAATCATCAACATACAAGGCCACAAATAAAATATCATTTTTACGTACCTTCACATATAACGCATGCTCGTATGGGCATTGCACAAACCCGTGCTTCTTGAAATATGCATCAATTCGGGTATTCCAAGCTCTCGGTGCTTGCTTCAACGCGTACAACGCCTTCTTCAATTTTAACACCTTTTTTTTTTTTACTTTCTTTCACATATCCAAGAGGTTGTTCAATGTAGACTTCTTCTTCAAGTACTCCATTTAAAAATGCCGACTTGACATCCATTTGAAAAATACTCCATTTGTTTTGAGCCGCTAACGAAATTAGTAATCGAATTGTCTCCATTCTTGCAACCGGGGCAAACACCTCTTCATAATCAATTCCGGTTTTTTGCTTGTATCCTTTCGCCACTAATCTCGCCTTGTATCTTTCTATCTCACCTTGTGCATTCATCTTTTTCTTGTAAACTCACTTCACACCAAAAGGCTTATGACCCTCGGGTAACGTCGCAACTTTCCAAGTATCATTCTTCACAATAGCATTCATCTCCTCTTGCATTGCGGCTTGCCATTTTTCATGTTTAACGGCTTGCTCAAATGTGATATCCTCCGCATCCGCCAAAAGACACACCAAATGCAATTCATTTGTCACCTCGTAAAGATTTCTCAAGCTTCTAGCTTTTGGTGTTCTCGGCTCATCTTCATTGTCGGATAATGGCGAAGAAGTTTCAGCTTGTGTTGATGTATTTGTCGGTGTAGGGATTATTGTCGATATCGCCTTTTGCATCTCTTCATGTGACATCTCCTCCATGGAACTCCAATTCCACATTCCTTCTTCATTAACCTGCACATCATAACTCACATGTACCTTTTTAGTAATAGGATCATAGAGATTATATGTCTTGGATTTCTCATCATAGCCAATAAAAATCAGCTTCTTGCTTTTATCGTCGAGTTTTGTACGCTTTTGATCCGGAATATGAGCTTAAGCCACACTTCCGAACACCTTCAAATGAGGTACTGATGGCTTGACACCACACCATGCTTCTTGTGGGATTAAATTCTTCAAACTTGATGTTGGACATCGATTTTGCAAGTAAACCGCACACCTCACCGCTTTAGCCCAAAATTCCTTCGGCATATTTTTGCTCTTTAGCATGCTTCGAACTATGTCGAGTATGGTCCGATTCTTTCTCTCTACTACTCCATTTTGTTGTGGTGAATAAGGGGCTGTTAAGAACCTTCTAATACCTTTCTCTTTGCAGAATTTCATGAATTCCTTTGAGGTAAATTCACCACTTCTATCAGATCTTAACCCCTTTATGCGCATACCGCTCAAATTTTCAACAAGCGCTTAAAACTTCTTAAAAACTGAAAAAGCCTCTGATTTTTCCTTCAAAAAATAAACCCAAGTTCTTCGGGAATAGTCATCAATGAAAGTAATAAAATATCGGTGATTACCAAAAGAGTTTGGAGTGATTGGACCACATATATCGGTATGAACCAATTCAAGCACCTTCTTTGCACGATAACTTGCTTCCTTCGGAAAAGAATTTATTTGGTGCTTTCCTAACACACAACCTTCACAAAATTTATCACATTGGTTTATTTTTGGTATGCCCTTCACCATTTTTTTTATTTGCCAATTCTTTCAAACCTCCAAAATTTAGACGACCAAACCGCAAATGCCACAACCAAGTTTCATCCTCTACACATGTCTTTAAACACTTTGCTTCAACATTCACCAAATTTAATTTAAACATGCGGTTTTTGGTCATTTCCACTTGGGCTAGCAACCGACTATTTTGGTCCCTCAAATAAAGTATTCGGTTTTTCATAAAAATTGTGTAACCACGTTCCAACAATTGACCCAAACTCAAAATATTATTCCTCATCTCCGGGACATAATAAACATTAGAGATAAACTCCTCATTTCCATCTTTACATTGAAAAAGAATTTTACCTTGGCCTTTAACTTGCACTTTTGAGGCATCTCCAAATGACACATGACCATCAACAACACCTTCAAGTTCTGTAAACATGTGCTTGTATCCACACATCTGGTTGCTTGCACCGGTGTCCAAGTACCACACCGAATCACTTTTCGCATCGACCTCTTTGCTTGCTAACAATAGCACTCCATCACTTCCTTTCTCTTCATTTTTCTCATTCTCATCATTTTTCCCATTATAATAACATTCTGCTACATAATGCACATATTTTTTACAATTATAACATTGAACATTGTACTTACTTGATCTTCCTCTTCCTCGACCTCGGCCTCCGCCGTACGAGTTTTGTTGGTTCTTCTCTTCCTTATTCTCATGATATTGATCTTGTCCTCTACCACGGCCTTTGCCGCGACCTCTACCTCGGCCTCTGCCGCGATTACCTTCACTGCTGCCCATTTTTTCTTCTTTGATTGTCGCCTTGGCTTGAAGTGCTTCCTCCAACACTTCTTGCTTCTTTTTCTTCTTTCTCTGTTCATGAGCTTCTAAGGAACTTGAGAGCTCATCTACGGTTAATTCTGCCAAGTTTTTCGACTCTTCTATTGCACACACCACATTCTCAAAATCTTCAGTTAAAGACCGCAATATTTTATCTACTACTCGACCATCGGTTAGAGTCTCACCATTTCTCTTTAATTGATTGACAACGGTTTGTACCCTCGTAATATAGTCGGATACACTTTCCGTCTCCTTCATTTTCATCGCTTCGAGCTCACCACGAAGAGTTTGTAGGCGCACTTGTTTGACTCGCTCAGCACCTTTGTATGCATTCTCGAGTATGTCCCATGCCGCCTTTGAAGTTGTTGCACCTGCAATTTTCTCAAAACCAGATTCATCAACTGCTTGAAACAAAAGATAAAGTGCGGTTTTATCTTTCATACGCATTTCTTTCAATTGATTCGCCGTCAGATTGCCCATTGTACCCGGCTCATCATAGCCGGTTTGGACTACATCCCATGCATCTTGCGCACCGAGCAAAGCCTTCATTTGTATACTCCAATTATCATAGTTGTTCTTTGTGAGACACGACAACGGAACTTGTCCCAATGATGTTACCGCGGAGCTTGCCATGGCTCTGATACCAATTTGTTAGTATTTGATAAAAACTTAATATATTTAATAGTGGAAGAGAGAACACTCAAAGGCAGAAATTTAACTTGTATTATCAATATCCTCTTGCTCTCTTACATGCAAAATGCTCTTTACACATTATATAGGCCCATAGGAACTTTCTACACACTCAACTATCACTAAATAACATTTAAATCTCTCATTAACCCTCTTTATTTCCTATACACGTTTTTACTCTTTCAAGACATCCTAGAAGACCACAACATGACTTTTAAAGAATTCCAAAATATTCATGACAATTCTAGAGAGTTCCAACAATTAACTAAAATATTTGACCAAATAATTAAGTTTATTATTTCTAACATGTTTTACTTATAAAACTCCTCTCTATATAAGTGCATCTTACTCCTGCTTTACATCTTATTGGACAATTTAAGTGAAGAATAAGGAACTTATATATTTCTACCTTTTTATTTGCACCTATATCAACTATATCTTTAAATTTAAGGATGCCTTTCCAAATTATCCGTAGAATCTCAGTATTACTCGTGGAGTCGTGGTACTTAAAAGTATTATTTAAGGAGTTTTACCGAAATCTCCATTTCTGCTGGAACCAAAACGGCATCAGATATCATTGCTATTTCTATCCCTCGTGTTTACCCATGATTGAGAATTTGAAATCAGAAAACCAATTAACGATTCTTCACTGTTTCATTTTGGGCTTCAACTGAGACAGTAAATCTAGTATCAGGTACTCCATATTATTTTCTAATTTTCCTTGTTCTATTTAAATGCATTTCAAGTGAAATATTTTCTTCATACTTCACCAACCACTAGCTAGATTCATGTCGAGTCCCTATATGTAACTTATTAATATACTATACTAAATGTTCTGAGCCGAGGAAAAGCAGTAACCTAGCTGTCTCCGAGAGAAAGGTGGAACTTCCTCGGCCAACAACAAAAGCAATTTTGTATATGAGAGAATACAAATATATATGGGCCTTGATTTTTTAGAGGTTAGAATGGATAAATCGGATCAGTAATGTTATTGCGGTGTTTGTATGGTGAGCATAGATATATATTGGATCCGATTTGGGCCCATTTCAGCCCAATTTAACTCTGCTACTCACAGCAACAGCTCCAAAGACCCAACTTCTTTTCTATGTTTTTTCTTGTAAAAAGTACTTTTTCAAATGTGGCCCTCCTGTGCTGGGAATCCGTATCCTCTCTATTACCCTAACCTGTACATTAGGCAGATATCTGAACCGTCCGTCTAATTCAACGGTTATGATTTTCGATATTATTAAAAAACGCTGCCCGAGACTATTATACAGGCTGACCGACTGCTGACCAACTCTCTCCGTCTCTCTTTTTCTTCACGACCAACCTCTGGTCAAAAGAATTTCTCATCTTAAGAAGCTCGTCTCTCTCTCCTCCGGCCAGCTCAACTCATCCTCCCCGATTTCCTTTACCTCTCTTCCTACCCCTCCTCTCAGCTCGCTCTCACTTTTCTTGTGTGATTTACTCCTTCGGGTACTCTTTTTGGCTTCAGATTGAGACTCGCTCTTCGCCCCAGACTCACATCTATCTCCACACACATGCAACCTCGTACTCGCCCAGCTCGACTTGGATCTGTAAGTATTTTAAATCTTTATTTTCATACTAAATAGGAGAGTTTGGGGCTTACTTAGTAGCTGCTATTTTTACTGGTATTTTTATTCATTCTTTTTTTTGGAAAATCAAGGCTTAATTAGTTGCTTAGTAAGAACCGTCTGGTACCTAACTGTACCAGTTGTATTGTTTGGCTTTCTAAATGACTTAATGAGTACTTTCTAAGTGACTATATAAGTTAAAGACCTAACAGTACCAGTTGTCTTAGTTGTATTATTTTTTCTGTCAAGAATTGGATGTAATGCTTTCAAATATTAATATACCATTATTTAAGTTCTGGTTATCTTATTGTAATGCAATATACTAAATGTTCTATGGCACTTGTTGATTGAAATAAAATATAATTGACATTGAAAATGTTACTTCTATATTCTCTTAGATAATTGAATATTCTTATCAATTTCAACTTGTTTTCATAAGATTCATCTAGGGGCATTATTGTCCATTTCCTTCAAAAAATCATATTTTTTTTATCCCTTTCGAATTTCTTTCTAAAATTTTCACAGCATATAAAGAATATTTAGATGCACTTTTACTGATTTTTGTGGAACTTTTGAGGTAACAAATTTGGAGAAATAAGCAAACTAAATCAGATCTGGAAAATAAAACAATTCTAGCATATAAAGCAATTATGCAACGTTGTATTAGACTAGAAAAAAGCACAAGTCTAGCATATAAAGCCTTTGCATTAACCTATGAAGTTTGTATTAGACCATAACAAAACAACAATATCAGTAAATTTCATCTTTGAACTAAATCGGATATGGACCCTTACATGCAATTGGTTCTGGATCCATACTTGCAATATCATCTTTGATTTTCTACCTTCATAATAAGATAATAATAATTGTTACAGTGCTGGTACTTTTTAACTACTACGTTGAGTGCAGGTACTTTTTATGATTTTATTTTATTTCACTTTTTCCCTTACAGTGTAACAAGATTGTGCTGATACTTTTTTAGCACATAAATAATTAAACAGTGAACATATCACAAAATTTTAATCGACAGGCACCATAGAATGACATTGTATAAAATGGCTCTATATATGCACTAAAGCAATGGATTTGGGTAGTTAGTTACATTAACTTGGTAATAAAAATAGCAGTAAAGCAATGAATAAAAATACCAGTAAATCATAGTACCACTGGTTATTCTTAGCAGTAAATCAATTAGAGCATAAATATAAATTTGATAGGTAGTCACACAATCCTTCCTTTTATATAAAGTTATATCCACTTATTAGCTAACATAATAAATAGATTTGGGCCTATCAAAATATCTAAGATTTCACAGTAAATCAGGTAGCTTCTACCAATCAGATAATGAACAAAATAGTTCAAATCACACAAAACAAACAAACAATAACTCTGAATTTAACTTACTAAAGGTCTCAATTTCGAATAAGAGTTGCAATAGCTTAAGACCTAAAGACAACAGGCATATATGCAATTTACAGAAGCGTACCAGGTCGCAGTCTAAGGCACAAGGCTGGCTGAGGCGATTACGAGGTGGAGAGAGAGCAGCTATGAGTCTGAGGTGGAGAGAGAAGAGGAGTGGAGGAGGAGATAGGCAGGGTCGGGGGGAGAGCGACGATGGAGGCGTCTAAGAAAATTGCACAAGCGATCGAGTTCGCTGGGGAAGAAAAGAAAGATGGTCAGCGGTCAGGCCGTGTAATAACAAAGGGCAGTGCATTCTTTATAAGATTGAAAATCAAAGCCGTTAAATAAGACAAACGGTTCAGATTTTTGCCCAGTGTACAGCTTAGGGTAATAGAGAGGATATGGATTCCCATTTGGTCCATCTCTGAACTCATCCAATCCAACGACACTCAATTGAACTTGCAAAGATACTCTAAATCAAGAAAACATTAATTCCTAAAGTTTTTCGACTAAAATAGATAATTTAGGCCGTGGATAAACTGCACCTCAGTACTAATCAATTTGGTGTAATTGTAAACGGTAGAGAAAAATAGAGTAAAGAAATGAATGTATTGATTAGCACTTATAAATCATGTATTTAGAGTTATAGTTTACAAATATAACAACTCTATGACAAACTAATACTAATCTAAGTAACTCTACAACATCAAGTTTTATTTTGTTCACTATACGTGGATCTTACGCGCTCAAACTTTTTAGAAAGTTCGATCGAGTATTGAAAAAAAGAGGACAATGACTTTGGAACATATTTTTGGATTCCAAGGAGGTCACATCATTCAAAACCAAATTGTGTGTGGAGTCTTAAGGAGCAACTGGGATCGGGACAAGACGATAAAAGGGTAGCCGGTAGGTACCAAATCCGAGGGGGATCTATCAAGAGTTGGAAGATGAGAGTAAGTCATGAGAAGTGAAAGGATACCAGGACCTTGTATTAATATTTGATGGAGTTAACGAGAAGGGGAAGAGAAATAACAGGAAATGTTATGTGATCTCAATTTATATACAGATCAAATTTGAAGGCAGTACGGAAGCAAATAAAAGGAAAACATTTGAATGTAATACACGAACGCTATTATTAATTCAGGGGGAACTCATATCAGGTAATTGACTATTTTGAGTTTAGATCCGGATCCGTCCAATTTTCTTTGACACAGATATTAAAGAGGTTCCGTTTTTTTTTTTTATCTAAGTAGGTACCTTTTAATATTCGATCCATAAATCCATCAACTAAAAAAATTGAGTTATCTCAGAGGACACGCTTCCGACCAAATGGAGAGGCGATGGGATCCACTTGACCGACTTATATACAATTATTACGGTTTTAATTTGACCGACTTAGTTCTATAATTTATTACGGTTTTAATTTGACTGGGATAAGCTTGTTGACCAGCTGAGAGCAGGGAAAGAATATTATTAGGTGAGACTGGTAGACGTTTTATAATTTATAATAGAGGATCCACTTACGTCATTTTTTGGTGACACTAAATTACATCATTCATTTTTGACAGTCAAATTTTTTAGAAAATTCGATCGAGTATTGAAAAAAAGAGGACAATGACTTTGGAACATATTTTTGGATTCCAAGGAGGTCACATCATTCAAAACCAAATTACATGCATTTTTGAATTTGGTGACATCAAATTACATCATCTATTTTTAAAAGTTTTAAAGTCCAAATAGTCGATCCAAACCGTTCAACATGACATCTATATTAAAATGTGCTTAGAGATCAAATTTTATATTTTTGTGATTTATTAAGTATTTTACAAAATCGTTATTTTCAGACTATTGAATTTTTGTATCATTTTTAATAAATAGTAAAAAAATATATATATATATATATAAAATTTGATCTGCAAGCACATTTGGATGTCACCAAAAAATTAGTGTAAATGGATCCCTCCTCTTTATGATATATTAATTAATTGAATTTGGATATCATAATAAAAGCAGGGAAAGTTTGACCAGGCGCTGGGAAAAGCCTAACCTGGTGTGCTCGAATAGGACTCGGATTGGGGTAAGTTGTAAGCGGATCCAGTGTTTGAAAGGATGAGAGAAGTAAGAGGAGAAGAATAATGAGGAGCAAGATGTACTACTGCGGGTACTATTCTTCTAATTAACCATTTAGAGAAGATCCAAACTCTACCCGACAAGTGTGTATGGTATCTTCGTTCCATGTTCCCTCTCATCTTTGCGCCCCCCTTCCCAAATCCCAAACATGCATTTTTCTCTGTTTTCAATGTAAGGCTTATTCCACCTCTGAAAAAATAATAAAAAATTGAGGGAAAAAAGATCATATGGCCATGAAAATATCAGAGATCATAATCTCAGTTATAGTAGTTCTCTCACTCATAGTTCTCTTTATCGTCGACTCTGCAAATTTACTCTTAAACCATCTAGCAACTAGTATATTTAATACCTTGATCTACTTTGCCGTTTGTTATCTCCATGCCAGCCAAATACTTACTATGAAAAGGAGGATTTTGATGGTAGCTTTGTCCCTTGGTTTAATAACAATGATATTTGCTAATCATTTCTACATCAGGCCATGGCGATGGGAATTTGTATCCAATCTAATTTATGGTATCGACTTGGTGGCCATGCAACCTTTTTTAATGATGAAATTTTCACCTGATCGGAGGAGCACAGTTCTATTCACAGCATTCGTAACAGATGCAATCCTGCTATTCAATAATCGTGAAGATTCGGAACAATTTAATAGAATTTTCACGTTGATTGTAGCAATTATAGTTTATGTAATCCTCTCTGCCTATCATGTTAAGCAAATCTGGGACCAAAGGTGGAAGGTCGTGGCCATTGCATCAATTTTTGTTATAACTGTGGTGTTAGGTATTCTCCTCCGAATCTACTGGTACGACAAGGATATTTTATTTGTACTAATTGTAAGCATAAATGCTTGTTTATCCTTTGTGCCGTGGCTGTGGCTAATGTTTTCCCCAATAATAACGGCATGGTGGCAGGCATACAAAGAGCAGGAAACAATCCAAGACGAGCAATATGATTTTCTCGAGATGGCCGGATTACCTACAAGGTTCACAATCAAAGATCTTGAAACAGCAACAGCAAACTTTCAAGAACCCATAGGTGAAGGTGCTTCTGGTGCAGTCTTCAAGGGGACACTAACAGATGGCTCTACCATTGCAGTAAAGCGGATCAAATGGCAACCCAGTGGAGAAACAGAGTTTAGAACAGAGATGACAATTATTGCAAGTCGGCAACATGTCAATTTAGTGCGCCTTCTGGGATTTTGCCTCTCTCCAAGAGGGGACCACTATCTGATCTATCCATTACTCGAAAATGGGTCTCTTGATACATGGCTTTTCACGGATAATGGAAAGAGAAGCCATTTAACATGGGTGTTAAGGTACCGCATTGCAATTGATGTAGCCAAGGCACTTGCATATCTCCACCATGAGTGTCATCATCGGATCTTGCATCTCGATATCAAACCTGCAAATATTCTCCTCGACGGAGATTTCAGGGCTCTGCTATCAGATTTTGGTATCTCAAAACTAATTGGGAAGGATGAGAGTAACGTCATGACCAGGGCAAGGGGAACGGTAATTATAATGATAATTATTCCATTTTTTTTTTTGAGTAAATAATCATTCCATTGTTTAATCTTGATGGTTAATTTGATCTCTTTGATTACATGCCAATGCATTTTTTAAAGTTAGTTTATATCAAATTATACTATGTTTACTTTATAGTTTATATACTACAAAAATCAACATCTTACCATATCAACATATTTTGTACCACAAACAGGTTGGATACCTACCTCCTGAGATGCTGGTGCCAAATGGTATTTCGACAAAGTCTGATGTCTATAGCTATGGAATGGTGCTTTTTGAGCTGGTCGGTGGGCGAAGGAACTTAGAGTATGTGGTGGATGAAGAGTCTCAAGAAAGACGGAACTCGTATTTTCCTATGATTGTCAGAGAGAAAATGGTGCAAGGTGAGCTAATGGAGGTAGTCGACAAGGGCTTGATAAAGAATGAAGATATAAGAGAAGAAGAAGTTACTGTTTTATTTCGACTGGCTCTTTGGTGCATTCAAGAGAACCCGATGCTAAGACCCAGCATGACAGAGGTTGTTGAGATGCTAGAAGGTCGCACGCCGGTGCATGTGCCGCCAGAAAGCTCAATGTTTATGGTGAAATTTTTGGAGGTGGAACCTCCGCAGCCTAGTATATTTGGCCTACCTCGGAAGGATGAGGGCAATCTAATGTCGGCCAATAATTTGTCCATTTCCATTCAATCTGGCAGATAGAAAATAATTTATATGCTAAGCCAAATGGTTCTTTTGAAGATCAGTTTTCTGAACCGGATATACTATTGCTTGTAAAGTTAATGGACTGATTCAATTAATTGAGTGCTTAGGAAGGTGAATAATGTAATTACAGGTCCATTTGCTAGGTAGAAAGCAATTTTATTGCGGGGAAAAGAGAGCATCCTAGTAGGATACTAGGGTCTCATGTTTTTAATTATTTTTAACTTTTTTTTATGCAAGTCACATGGTTTCTTGTTATGTAATTACATTTTCGTTTGGTTTGATTTTGATTGACTGTAAAATTTCAGCAAAAGCTACAGATTTATTCAAGGATAACTAAATGCAGATGATAGTAGTTCTGAGAATCGGCCAATTCCGAGTTGACTCGGCCAAGTTGGACCGGAATTGGCTGTGGCTGAGCCGAGTTACTTCTGAGTTATGCAGATGGAGAGTTTTATTGTGAAAATCGGTTGAAGTCGATAAAGTCAGACCGATTCATCAGAGTTTTTGTCCGAATCAAACAAACTATCACTATTCTGAGTAGCACAAGTAGTAGAGATGTGAATGGGGAGCAGAGAGCAGCGCGTTGGAAAAAGATGTGCGATTTTTTAATAGAGATACTGAAGGGAGGGGAGCTGGGAAGAATCTTACTATTATTTGGGCCTTTCCTATTTCAAACATATTTCAAGTTTTTGAACCATTCTGTTCTTATTTCCGGGGCCCAGCTGTCACTACAATGGTTGGGACTTGACTTGTTTATGTATCTAATTATGCTGCAAAATGTTAAACTACCTGAATTCATCTCAAGTCAACCAAGCTTTAGTTTGAAATATTTACAAAACAACCCAAAGATATTATTTTCTTACCCTAGTGGGATAGAAGTACATTTCTTCTTTTTTATAAAAATCTGAGTTTCCAAGTTGACTCAGCCGAGAAAACAAACCCACGAAATAATCACAGAGTTGAATGGAGAGAGCAGCTTGTGGGGAACGTATTAACTCAGAAGAGATTAAGGCAGATATGATGTTATCAGTTCTCACTGATGGGTAAGCTGCTTCTGGGTTGAAACAAAGTAGAGTTCTGAACTGTTACAAATTATCTCCTTAACCAGTCATGAGTTCTCTATTTAGATGCAATTTATGGCTCAATATTCCTTTACCTTAACAATTTAATTTTTTTTTTTTTTTCCTTTTTTTTCTCCTCAAGCCTTGTAAAAATTAACCTTGTGCAGTGTGCTGCTGGGTGCACCAGTTCATCTCCTCTGAGGTAACATAATATTTATGTTTGGACTCGGTCATTCGGACTATTCAATTAGAATTCGCATGAATTCAACCCGAGATGAAATTCATAGCAATCCACACAACAAGCGATTGTTATTCCAAGCAGTTTGAGAAAAAAAATCTAAGCAATTAATGTTTCTTGATTTAGAGTATTTTTAAGTTCGATTGACCGTTGTTGTATTGGATGAGTTCAGAGAGGGACCGAATGGAGAGGCGGTGGGATCCACTTGACTAGACTTAGATGCACTGATTTAGTTCTATAATCTATTACGGTTTTAATTTGACTGGGATAAGCTGGTGTTGACTTGAGAGTAGGTGAAGTTTGACAATGTGCACATTTGGTTTGACCCGGCGCTAGGAATAACCTGCTGTGCTTGAATAAGACCCGAATTGGGATAAGTTAAGGGGTATAAAATGATACCCTTTTAACCATTAATTCTATCCGTACCATATTTAATAAGGTATTTTTCTGTTAGTTTCTTACTTTCTCGGATATGAATGCTAAACATGTAAGAATATAAGTAAGACTATTTTATACTCTTTACTCTATAAAATAATTATATAAAATAAAATTATATAATAATATTTGAACAATAATTAATGATAATAAAATTTATTTGTGTGATATTTCATATAATAATATTCGAGCAATAAGTATGATGTGATTTTGTTATTCAATGTATGTTTTTTTTATGAGAAAAATGTTAAATATATTACTTTAATTTGCATATTTTGTTATTTAGTTAAATAATTGAATTTTTTTGAAAAAATATTCGTATTTTTAAATTTGTCTTGCTTTATAAACACATAATTTAGTTGGAATTTATTACACGTTTGCTATTCTTTTTTATTAATTAATATGATTGCATATGTGTTAAATAAATGAGTTATGATTAAAATTAATTATTATATTAATATTATTTGTTATTCACTCGCTACCGTTTCGTTATTCGATAATTTTAACAGATAAAGATATTAGATAGAGTAAGACCAATTCTTAATAAATAAGAATAGAGTACAAATAATGTTAAGAATTATGAGTATGAAAACAGAGGCGAGGCCACATTGTGGCAAGGGTAGGCAGATGCCTACCCTTGAATTTTTTTTTTATTAGAACCGAGTATTTTTTTTAGTTTTTCCTACGCCTAAAATATAGGCTTGCCTACCACAGAGTCCAAATTGAAGCACATGGAAATAAAAAAAAATTGAAACTTTGAACTATAGAATCGTGAGTTCGTGACTGAAGCCCGTACGCGAGTGAGAGGATTACGCACGACGTCAGAGGCAAAGCCATAGAGGGGATTACGCGCCGACACCACTCGCCACTAGATAAGATTCCAGCACAAGATGCGTCGACGCCAAAGGCTAGCAGGGAGACGTTCAGCAATGTTGTAAAATGCGGTTCATGCGGCTGTATATGCTTATGCAGTTCGATTCCGCATGAAAATCTTCATGTAATCTCATATATGTGGTTTCGCATGAAAATCACATATTTCCAGTTTAAATAGGCATGTTAATTTTTAATCATGTAATTATTTGCATCTGGCATCATGCGATTCTATCACTGAGTGTCAAAAAATTATTTGCATCTAGTTAATTTAGTGAGTTACTTTAGGATCAATGTCCCTACTTAGACCCAATTCTGATATGCTCAGACCCAATTCACTGAATGATTTTAATATGATGGAATTCGATGTGATTATTTTCTATGACATGTGTGACAAGTTATTTTTAATGAGAATATATTGCATGTTTTGAGTGAAAATAAATTAATATGTAGTTTAAAATCCGCATATAGGTTTGCATTAAAATCTGCATATGTGGTTGCATACCGCATATGCGGTATGTAGTAACTTTCCGCATGTATGAACAAAACTATATTTTACAATATTGCAACTCAGGCACTCACTAGAGCCAGCCACCCAGCTCGTCACTGTGCTGCCCCACCTCTGTAGCCTCATGTAAATTGATTGAAACTTAGAAAATTTGGATAAATTTCGGTAAATTCGATAGAAAATTCGGTACTTAGAAAATTGATTAAAACCTTTAATATATTTCTTGTTATTTTTTTGAGGGGAAATTGTGAAAATGCCACTCCAAAATCTTTAAATTGTGAAAATTCCACTCCAAACTTCATTAATTTGTAAAAATGCCACTCCAAATAATTAATGACTAAAATACCCTGACCCGTTCATCTCCGCCTCTGCCCCTCCGCCGCCTTCTCCCGCACCCTCCACCAACCCGACCCTCGCCTGTCGCAAGACCCGACTCTATGACCCCATCCGCCGCGCTCAGCCGCCATTCGGAACAAGAGAAGGCAGGAGAAAGATGAGGAAAAGAAGGGTATTTTAGTCATTAATTATTTGGAGTGGCATTTTTACAAATTAATTAAGTTTGAAGTGACATTTTCACAATTTGAAGATTTTGGAGTGGTATTTTCACAATTTTTTCTTTTTTTGAATTGTGTCTTGAATCCGAACCCGAACCCGAACCTAAATCCGAATCCGTTAATTTATTCAAACCCGAATCTAATTTTTGCCTTACCCTATCTCAAATTCTAGCCTCGCCACTGTATGAAAATGTACCTACACAGGTAGTACTCCCCTAGATAAGTTGTAAGCGGATCCGGTGTTTGAAAGGATGAGAGAAGTGAGAGTGCAGAATAGACTGCGGAGCAAGATATGTACTATTAATGCGGGTACTATTTTTCTAGTTACCATTAAGAGAAGATCCAAGCGACAAGTGGGGTATGGTATCTTCGTTCCAAGTTCCTCTCTCAGCTTTGCTCCAGCATCCCAAACATGCCTTCTTCTCTGTTTTGAAGGTAAGGCATATTCCACCTCAGAAAACATATATCAAAACTGAGGGGAAAAAAATATCATATGGCCATGCAAAAAGTAGAGATTATAATCACAGCCATAGTATTTCTCTCACTCGTCGGTCTCTTCCTCTTAGAAGCTGCAAAAATAGTCACAAACTATCTGAGAACTAGTATAATTAATACCTGTATCTACTTTGCCGTTTGTTATCTCCTAACCAACCAAATATCTACTAGGAAATGGAGGATTTTAATGGTAGCTTTATCCCTGGGTTTAATCACAGGGATATATGCTAATCATTTCTACATCAGTCCATGGCGATGGGAATTTGTATCCCATCTAATCTATGGTATCAACATGGTGACCATGCAGCCTTTTTTGCTGATGAAATTTGAACAAGATCAGAGGAGCATAATTCTATTCACAGCATTCTTTACGGATGTGTTTCTACTATACAATAATCGTCAATATTTAAAACAATTAAATATAATTTTCACGGGGATTGTAGCAATTATAGTGTATGTAATCCTCTCTGCTTTTCATGTTAAGCAAATCTGGGACCGAAGGTGGAAGGTAGTGGCCATTGCATCAATTTTTGTTGCGGCCTTGGTATTAGGTATTCTCTTTCGCATCTACTGGTACAACAAGGAAATGTTATTTGTATTAATTGCAATTATCAATGCTTGTTTATCCCTTCTGCCGTGGCTGTGGCTAATGTTTGCCCCAAAAATAAAGGCATGGTGGCAAGCCTACAAAGAGCAGGAAACAATCCAACTCGAACAGTATGATTTCCTGGAGATGGCCGGATTACCTACAAGGTTCACAATCAAGGATCTTCAAACAGCAACAGCAAACTTTCAAGCACCAATAGGTGAAGGTGCTTCTGGTGCAGTGTTCAAGGGGACACTAGCAGATGGCTCTACCATTGCAGTAAAGCGGATCAAATGGCAGCCAAGTGGCGAAACAGAGTTTAGAACAGAGATGACAATTATTGCAAGTCGGCAACATGTCAATTTAGTGCGCCTTCGGGGGTTTTGTCTCTCTCCGAGAGGATACCACTACCTGATCTATCCATTCCTTGAAAACGGGTCTCTTGATGCATGGCTTTTCACGGATGACGGAAAGAGAAGCCATTTAACATGGGCATTAAGGTATCGCATTGCAATTGATGTAGCAAATGCACTTGCATATCTCCACCATGAATGCCATCAGCGGATCTTGCATCTTGACATCAAACCCGCAAATATTCTCCTCGATGGAGAATTCAGGGCCTTGCTATCAGATTTTGGTATCTCAAAATTGATTGGGAAGGATGAGAGTAGTGTCATGACCAGAGCAAGAGGAACGGTAAATATTATTTGTAATTATTTCATTGTTCTATTTTGTTGATTCAAAATGTTTTCTACAATAATGATTAATGTTATCTCTTTGGTTACACATCAAAGCTTATTTTTGGTAATGCTAATTAATGTCAAGTTATACTAGTTTACTTTGTATAGTATAATAACATCTTACTCACATGAACATATTTTGTACCACAAACAGGTTGGTTACCTACCTCCTGAGATGCTTGTGCCAAATGCTATCTCGACCAAGTCTGACGTCTATAGCTATGGAATGGTGCTTTTTGAGTTGGTTGGTGGGCGAAGGAACTTGATGTTGGTGGTGGATGGAGAGACTCAACAAAGACGGAGCTCATATTTTCCGAAGATCGTCAGAGAGAAAATGATGCAAGGTGTGCTTTTGGAAGTAGTCGACGAGATCTTGGTCAAGAATGAAGAGATAAGAGAAGAAGAAGTTGTTGTTTTATCTCGACTGGCTCTTTGGTGTATTCAAGAGAATCCGATGCTAAGACCTTGCATGACAGAGGTGGTTGAGATGCTGGAAGGTCGCACACCGGTGCATGTGCCACCGGAAAGCTCAATGTTTGTGGTCAATTTTTTGGATGTGCAACCGCAGTCTAGTACATTTTCCCGAACTCGGGAAGATGAGGCTGCTCTAATGTCATCCAATAGTTTGTCCATTTCCATTCAATCTGGCAGATAAAAAAAAAATCTGCTATGCCCAATATGGTCCTTTTGAAGATGAGTTTTCTGAACCTGATCTTGTTATGAAAACTATTGCTGGTAAAATTAATGGATTCTACTGATTCAGTCAATAGAGTGATTAGGAAAGTGTATAATATAATTACAGGCTCACCGGCTGGGTAGAACACAAATGTTTTGTGGGTAAAAGAGAAAAAAAAAAATATAGTAGGATACTAGGATCTCATTTTTCATTTTTATCTAAGAAAGTCAGTGCGATAGGAGAATATGGTTTCTTGTATATATAATTATTGGGTATTTATCTGTATAATCGTGTTTTCGTTTAGTTCCATCTTGATTGAGTGTATAATTTCACCAAAAAGATCCCAACAAATTTATTTAACAATAACTAAACAAGGATAATACTTATTTCGCATATGGTACTAAAATATGAAATATATAGTTTGTCACATTTGATTTGTATGAACTGGTAAGTGGTAATATAGTTCTTGCTTGCCAATATGAAATCAAACCAAAACACACACAGAGTTGAATGGAGAGGGGAGAGAGCAGCAATTGTTGTGAAGCTATTAATGGGAAGAGCTTAAGCCGGATATATATGATGTCATCATTGATGGGTAAGCTGCTGCTGAGTTGAAATAAAGCAGAGTTCTGAACTGTGACAAATTTTCTCCATAACCAGTCATGAGTTCTGCTTAGCTTTAACAATTCTATCTGAATATTCCTTTGATGAATGAATTATTGGACTTCATATAAAAATAAAACCGATCTTCTTAATTCTGTTTCTTACTAAGATGTGCCCATTCCTTTGATTATGTCATTTTAATCCTCCAAATTAAAATCCTAACATCAACTTGATTTAAATTGTATAGGTGGGACATTTTCATAACAAGTAATAATTTGAGCTTACATTAACAAAAGTAATTATTTTCGTTAATGTACATTCATAAACACAATCAATGGCTCATCAGATTACTTGATGATACATAAAAAAAAAAAAAAAAAAAATTCTATTTAAACCTTTTTGGTCATTAAATAGGGATAAGTTGGATATATCCAAAATGATAATTAATTGGAAAGAATTTTCTGCATTAACCATCAAGGCAACACCTACCCGACAGTGGATAAAGAAAAAGATCTACAACAACAGATCTGTCGTAGTCAACATGACAACAAGAACGACATTACCTTGGTCAGTCACAGAAGGATAAAAATTTAGTACTAAAACCAAAGATTATGAAAGATGAAAATAACAAAATTTCAAGCATACAAACATAAGCAAGTCGTGGAAATAAGCGAATAGCTCGAAAGTTATTACAACGATCCCACCTTTAAATGAACTAAGGCTCAGCTGCTCAACCAGTTCAGCTTTCTTTGGCTTCAAATAACCCTTCAGGACGCACAGTGTTGCGATCTCCCTCAACTTAGCCACTTTCAATGCACCCAAATCCTCAACAAGAGTCTAATTAATTCTCACAGTCTACTTTTAGTTAATCCTTGATGTCTAATATTAGGACTGAGATAGCACATTTCATAAGGCCCAACCTGAAATGGGCCTTCAGACTCTTCAGATTTTATTGTTTGGGATGAGAAATTTATAGTTCTGGTTTTAACTTTTGAACCAGAATTCAATTAGATTCTAAATTTCCAGCAAACTGAATCTGTGCTAATCAAAATATGTGGCAGGTCGATTTTAGATTATCATGTGGTTTTGTTGTAGGTCACCAGGTATTGCGGGTCAGCAGCGTTCAAAGGTTTGGTTGGCCTAGGCAACATTTATATTTGCATTATCATGTGGTTTTGTTGGAATTCGCATCCTCTGAGATATCTCAAACTTTGCGTGACTTTTTGGAATATCTCAATTGTTCAAATACATTATGCACGAATCTCAAAGCTCAAATAAAACTGGCTCCCTATGGTTCCCCGAATAGGCACCCGACACGTCAGTCACGCAAAAATTGAGATATCTCAGAGGATACGCACCCGTTTTGTTGTAGGTCACAAGATATTGTAGGTTGATTTTAGATTATCATATGCATGTCTAATTAAGATCATAACAGGTCGGGTTGCTAATCATATCTCATCGATTTTGTCCGATCAAATGTTCATATTAATTAGTATGTTAAGGGGGTTATAAATGCAAAATATTAGAAAATAAATATGGTCATCAGTTTAGAAGATATTACCAAAATCTAAAGCAAAATTTAAAAGATTATACGTTAATAATGAAATTGTTGGTGGAAATGGGATCAGCCAGCCAGTCATTTAATAATTTGGCTCCTTCCTGCTCCCAATAATTTAGTGCTATCATAATTAGATTCGACATGTATAGACTTCAAGGTCAAGTTAGTGATGATGAATAAAGAATTAAAATGGAAAAAGAGCCGAAAGGTTTAGGCAGTTGGTGCTTTTTCTTTTATGAGCGTACAAATGATCTGAACAACAATGAACAAAGAGAAAAATAACGGCGTAAAGCTAGGGAATGACCACACATGAACCTCGGAAGTGATTAGTGTAATCTCCATGTAATTAAGGTGTGGAACGACAATTTTATAAATAAAAGAAATTGTTTGTACCAAGTTAAGACAAAATTCTTTACTTTAAGTATTTTGGAAAAAAAATATATTATTAATTGTCCAAAACTTGCATTTCCTGCATTGCAATATTTAAATTTTTTTTTTTTAAAAGAAGTCGCTATTCCCAGACGACTACAGAAACGAAAAACAAGAAAAATAAATAAATAAAACACTAGATCTCTCCCACATGGCCACACCCCTCCTCTCGAGACTCCACTCTTGACATAACGATATTCTTCACTCTCTCTAATTTCTACCTCCTCGAGTAGAGAAGAGAATAAGGAAGAGGAAAAGGACCGAGCTGAGCTGAGCCAATCAGAACTGATCGGAGCTTTGAGTGTAGAGTCTATCCCAGCTTGATCGAGACGTGGAAGTTAGCGGATCCGGTCGTCGAAGTGCGGCGATGGTCGAAAAAGCAAATCTGGTTGTGGAGAGATTAGAATTAAGATAATAGAGTTATTAATACTGTATATATGTTAGTAGGGCTACAAATGAATCTAACAAAATCAAACTTACCGCAGTTTGAGTTTGAGTTTGATAAGATTTGAACCGAACTAGTTTGATTTGTTTCAGAATGAACTAATTTCGAATCGATTTAATTACAAACTTTTTCTGAATCTATTTGAAGTCAATCGAATCACGAACTACGAATTTTTTGACAGTCACAGATAGTTTATGCATTAGTTTTCTTCACGCGAAAAAAAATTCACGCGGCTTCTTTTTATCTTTTACCTTTCACAAATTCATACTTAAGGATTATGAGCTAGTCCAAAATTCTCTTACTTTTTATACTTCTGGATTGATTAAAATCACAGCATGTACCTAGTCAAATGGAACTTATTACATTGTTAATTTTTCTATTATAAGTAATCATTATATTAACAATTTTGAGCTCTAATTTAAATTTGGTTCTTGTATTATTAATGATTGATGGTTAAAACCATTAGTTGCATTATTTGTGATTGAACTTAAATAGTTCGCGAACTAATTTCGAACGAACTATACCTGGTTTGAGTTTGACTTTGGATAAGATTCGAAACAAACTAGCTTGATTTGTTTCAGAATGAACTAATTTCGAATCAAATTAATTACGAACTTTTTGTGCTACCCTACATGTATGGTTAGAACATGAGAAGGGTTCAAATGCACCATCTTTTTTGTGCTCCAATATGTTTCACATTCTTAAGCGTTTAATTCTTCACACACGCTCCTTAGACTCTTAATTCTTCGCTCTTAATTCTTTGTTGCCGGCCCCAAGAGGTTAAATAAAATTGTAAACAAGAGACGACTTGGTCAGATCGCCCAATTCTAAAATTCTATCCACCCAAAGAAATGGACATTGGACCCCCTGAATAAAGGAACTCCACCAACATGGGGAATAATTAAAAAGACATTTAAGGCACATTGGAAAAGACAATTATTAAATTCGTTAAAATGGGCCTACATCTTACAAACATGCTTTTCATGGAGTGGGGTGCGGCCCATGAGTATCAAACCAAATTCGGCACAATGCCTGATTGGAGCTGTTCAATCTGTATCAAGATTTGTGTGGACTTGATCAACACAAATTTTAAATTGTTTGCACGAATCTTGATGTCGATCAAATGACTACAACCAGACATCCGGACGCCCCGATTCCTGGTTTTCATCTGTCTAGCGCAACTTATTTCCCCGTATCATTCATACTGGGCACTTCATTAGTCAGTATGTATAGCTCCTTTTACACGCAAAAGTGGGCCTAAATGCCTAATTATCAAATTATCATCTTCTTTCATTCTTTAATATTTCTATCTAGACTATTAAATATTTAAATCATTGAAAGATCTCTACAGGAACTTACTGTCAGTCTTCTCTAGCCACCAGCTCCACTCGGTTCTGACATAACATATATATTGGCCCAGATTTCCATAGAGGCACCAAGTCACCAACAAGCAAGATTAAAAGAAAACAAATGTCCATCACAAAAATAGAGATCATAGCCTCAGCCATTGTAGTCCTCTCTCTTGTTATTCTTTTCATCATTGATGGTGCAGCCCCCTATACTGAGGAAGACAAACCCATATATCCACCATTGCTCCAAATAATCACTTGGGTGGCAGCCTTGATTGGCTTGGCTATATGTTGTCTTCACTGCAGACGGGCACCATCTTTGAGATGGAGGATGCTGATTGTAGGTGTGTTTGTCGGCTCAGCTGGAGTAGTTCTTTCTATGTGCTTCTTATCGAGTACTCCGGACTGGGATTTTGAATTTAACATGATTCTCGGCATTGACACAATGGGCATGGTGGTCTTTTTCCTACTGATATTTATTCGTGATAAGAAGATTCCAATTTTACTTGTATTATTTGTCAGTTCACTCTTTCTCCTTTACATTCGCATTGAATTTGTCAATCTAGAACAATCCGAATCATATTTTTTATGTATTCTATCCCTTGTAATATATTTGGTACTCTTAGTAATTTATGTAAAGCACTTTTTCAACCAATTGTGGAAAATAGTAGCGATAGCAGTGATAACAATAATATCTGTCACTGCTATCATAGTGGTGGCTATCTGGTTTCGGATCTACATAAAGATACTATTTTTCTTTATCACGAGCATTGATGCCTGTTCAGCACTTTTTCTTGGTCTGTGGATGTATGCCCAAAACACCCGGCACCAAGAAAAGCTCCAAGATGATCAACACAATTTTCTTGAGATGGCCGGGTTACCCACAAGGTTCACCATCAAAGAGCTCGTGACAGCAACCGGGAACTTCCAAACGCCAATCGGGGAAGGTGGCTCTGGTGCAGTGTTCAAGGGGACTTTGGAGGATGGGTCTGTTATTGCAGTGAAGCAGATCAAAGGCCACACAAGCGGAGAAGAGTTTAGAACAGAGATCACAATCATCGCAAGTCTACAACATATCAGTCTAGTGCGTCTTCTGGGGTACTCTCTCACAACAAGAGGTGATCTCTACCTCGTATATCCATTCTTCGAAAACGGCTCTCTGGATGCATGGCTTTTTAAAGATGAGGTGAAGAGAGCACGCCTTACTTGGATGTATAGGTACCGTATTGCTAGTGATGTGGCAAAGGCACTTGCATATCTCCACCACGGGTGCCATCATCGAATACTGCATTTAGATATCAAGCCGGCAAACATTCTTCTAGACAGCAGCTTCAGAGCTCTAGTATCCGATTTTGGCATTTCTAAATCGATTGGGAAGGACGAAAGTAGTGTCATGACCAGAGCAAGAGGCACGGTAATGTTTACTGATACCATTTTCAAGAATGTTTTTTGTAAATATAATCATATAGACTTAACATGTAGAGACAAAAATAGCATTAAATAAAAAAAAACTAATTAAGATTGTTAGTAATTTTAACATTAAAAGTGTTTGGAATGCAGATTGGTTACCTACCTCCAGAGATGCTTCTGCCAGACTCCATCTCAACCAAATCTGATGTGTACAGTTATGGTATGGTGCTTTTGGAGCTTGTTGGTGGGCGAAGAAACTTCATGACAGAGGTGGATACAGAGAGTCAACAAGTACACAAGTCATACTTCCCAAAGATTGTCAAGGAGAAAATGATGGAAGGTAAGCTAATGGAAGTTGTCGATCCATGCTTGCAGCGTGAAGAAATAAGGGAAGAAGAAGTTATGGTTTTAGTTCGAGTGGCTCTTTGGTGCATCCAAGAGAACCCCGAGGTAAGACCAAGTACAGCTGAAGTAGTTGATATGCTCGAAGGACGCAAGCCAGTTCCTATGCCACCAGAAAGCCCAATGTTTGTGGTTAAATTCCTTGATCTAGAAACACAGGCTAGTACTTCTAACCAAACTCGGGATATGGAGACTGCTCGATCCTATGCCAATACTATATCCATTTTTGTTCAGTCAACCTGATGATTTAATTCCTGTATCTTTTAATAGATTTGATTTTTTTTTTAACTAGGACTCAGAGAAAGCTTAAAAATAACTTTGTCGAAGAGGCTTAGAGTTGTATTAAGATAATGATGATGATAACATGTGAGGTAATTATTTGGTTCCAAGAAATTGGGGATAAATTTCTCCAGGTGACCAACCCTAATATATAATTACAATTACAGTATGTAAGAACTAAGACACCATTTAACCATTGACATGAAAAAATCAACATTTTTATACATTCTATTTACATTAAGATACAGATATCAGGACCTCATTTGAGATTTCAATTCAAGAGTCAGTTACTGTACGCTGCAAACCACTACCAACAAGTTAACAAGGCCTTGCATTAACAATCAAGAGAACACCTACCTGACTGTTGATAAAGAAAAAGATCTACAACAATTCTGTACTAGTAAACATAACATCAACATTAACTTCATTAAAACTCTTCAGTCACAAAAGGATAAGAACTTGCGTCATGGAAATAAAAATATAGCAGATTATCAGCTTGGTCAGTCACAAAAGGATAAGAACTTAGTACAAAAACTATAGCAGATAAAAATAACAAAATTTCATGCATACAACCTACGTCATGGAAATAAGTGAATAGCACAAAAGATGTTACAAATATCCAACCTTTAAATTAACTTAGACTCAGCTGCTCGACCAATTCAGCTTTCTTCAGCTTCGAATAACCCTTCAGGCCGCGTGATTTTGCAATCTCCCTTAATTCAGACACTTTCAATGCATCCAAATCCTCAATCTCCTCCCCTAAATTTTGGCCTTTGCTCTGTTCAGCCATAGACTCGGATTCAGACTCATAAACCAAATATTCTGACCCAGACTTCTCTTCCTCCCTCAGCATCTGTATCTCTCCTTCATTATTTTCAGATAGTACAATAGGTTCATACTTTTCTACTGGAACAGGAGACTTGCGCGAAAATCTTGAAGGTGGCCTAGAACTAGTTACAAGCTTCGGTTCAGAATCCAGCATGTCAGGTATATCATCCTCAAAATCACTATCTTCATCAGAATCCAGCATATCAGGTACATCATCCTCAAAATCACTATCTTCATCAATAATCTCACTGTCACCGTCTTCAACATCAGCCTCCTCATATTTACTAAGGTTATTGGTTGTACCTTTAGTACCAATGTTGTTGGTTACGCTCTTTCTATTGGTGCCAGAAGTACTCAACTGCTTGAGAAGTTCTTTAATGCTATTGCGCTTCTCCTCGTCATTCAGCATTGTTGCATTCAAGCCATACGATCTGATGTTGGGGTTGCTGTTCACTTGTGGCTTCTTAGACTCTGCTTGCATCTGTGATAGGTGCTTTCTAAAAATTTTTATAATCTCCTCTGAATTTCCTGATTTATTGGGAGTTGGGGCATCAGAAATTCTGCTGCCCCCATTTTGTGAGGACAGCATTTGGCTTGTTTCCAGAAGGTCCTCTTGTTGTTGGTGGTTATTGAACTTGCTCCAGAGAGGTGGAGGGGGGTCATTGTACTTTTCTTTTGGGAGCCTGGGGATTTTCCGGTTATTGTTCGACCTGCTCGCTTTGCATGTGAGAGAAAGAGGGGCTCGAGCTAATGGTTGGAAATATAGAGGGCACTTGTTTTTGAGTAAAAGATCCCTAGAGAGTAAGGAGGTGGTTTTCTTCACAGGGAGCCCTGTAGAAACCGAAAAAGTCATTGTTGTCAGTTCATCCAACAGTGCCTAATAAGAAGAAAATTCTAGAACCCAGAGAATAAGAGCTTTTGAAGGTACAAGAAAATAGATTTTTTGACCTAGACATCAAGTACCTATTCATTTTTTTTATTTTTTCATAAAAATGAAACACTTGCAAAATATGTATGATTATTTTGGACATACCCAACTCAATAGAAGTTTCATGGGAAATACTATATGCAAAAAACAAGTCAAAAATTGAGAAGAACAAATTAGAAGCTACTGTATAACAGAAGCTATAAAAAAAATAAAAAAAATAAAAAAAAAATATGACTATATGAGTGGTGTTGTGCCTCTTTGGGCTTTTGAAGGAATTCTTGAACAGCAACTATATATATTAGTTTTTTAAATGTTTTAGGGGACTTGTACTGGATGAATTCAGATATGATAGGTAGCCTTGCACCAGTAAGTTGAGCAAACAGCATTTAAATTGCGTTGAGACTACAGATATTTAGAAGCCAAGCCAGGTGAAGCTTGCATTTCCTTACTAGCATATGAAACCTTTTTTTTACATGGGATTTTTTTTTATCATATATACAGCAAATTTATCGTTTCTACCCAACATTATTTTTTCACAATCCAATCCACACTTCTCCAAAAACAACCAAAAGTTAAGAACTTCTATTTACAACATAGCTTCAATCAAAAGTCAGTAAGTTTGATTACAAATAGACACAAAAGACCTCCTCATTTTCCTTAGTTAAGTCACCTTTAAAAGAAATTAAAACATAACACACAAGGGTTTGATAACACTTGCTCGATCACTGAGCCGGTAATAGCAATTTGATATGTCTAAACTTATAAGAAATACACACGTAACATGGATTTAACTGAAATAGAAGTGAACTAAGACAAAATAGCCATTTTTACTGGACTTACCCTTAAGGTCAAGCCCAATCCATTTGTTTCGCACAAAAAAAAAAAAAAAAAAAAAAGCGACCGAAAGATGCCCAAAAAAGTACAGGTTAATTTTAAAGAAGACACACAGTGACTGAGCATAAGAAAAAACAAAGAATAATCCAATCCAGCTAAGATTTACCAACACAAATATAATACTACAACAAAAGAACTCAAAGGAGGATTTGAAATAGATAAACGGAGTACGCGGCGAGGAGGATTACCTTGGAGGTGATTACCAGAAACGAAATGTACTCCGACGGAAATAGACATCTCGTCTCTCCTTCCTCGAACCTTTCTCTATGCTACTGCTACCAACAGTGGTCCGGTCTCCAGTGTCGCCTTGCTCGGACTTTCCCAGCGGTGCGACCGCGTAATATCTCGGCGAAAGAGACGAGCGCTTTAGACGGGAATGGGGATGGATAAGGCTGCAAATTTGTTAAACCCTTTTTCTGCGTTGTTCAAGGGTTTTTCTTCTTTTTCTGTCGCCTGTCGGATGCCCTCAGCGAAACGGGTTTTGAGTTTCAAGCCCACCAACCCGGCCCACAAAACCGCTGTTTCCCTTTGGAGAAACGCCTCGGGAGAACAGAATATTTCTGTTTAGACCCAGACCGTCCGATCAGAATTCGTAGTATTCGTACGGATTCTGAATAGACGGTCCGGATCTAAACAATAATACATGTTACCTTGTGTGATAATGAAATCATTATTTCCCCTTGTGACATTTTTAATGGATGGTTTAGTACTGGAAATTTTTTATGATGGAAACCGAGGAACTGTGTTGTCTGCGACCTCAAAATAGATCTTTATTAAGTTACATAAACAAAATTATCGTGCAGGAAAACAGACCATTTGAATTGGCCTATTAAATGTTTGACCTGCTGTGAGCGAAAAAAAGCCAGTTAATTGTCTTTTCAGATTGGTGCCCCATTGCTTTTGAACGGAGCACCAATATAGGAACAAGAAACATCGATTTCTTACAAAAATGAACCCATCACTTGAAAGAGCAATGCAATTAAACAATACAAGTATATCAAAATGTTCCAATCTGAAATAAGCTTTGATGAAAATTATCTGTCTATTCAAAAAAAAAAAAAATCTATTAAAAAAAAAAGAAAATCATCTGATATTTTAGAGCTTCTAGCAAAAAGAATGTCTTAATTACTCACAAAACTATATCTAATGTACAGATATCACAAAAGATATGAAGACTCGGAGAAGAGAAACCAAAGAAAAGCAGAAATTAATGATCCTGCAAAATTATCCAGACAAGTATTTACCACTTGATTTAAAACAACAGAATGAACCACAAAACACAAACGGACAAACATGTCCAATACTTAAATTATTATGAATGTATCACCTAATAAACAGCAAACTTGAAGGCGTTATGCACCATAACACATCAGCTCAGTACAAAGTCACTAGATTCTCAGGCCTCGCCGTATAATATCAAATTGAAATTCATTCATGAAAAATTCAACAGTGAGCAAAATTTCTCAGCCATGAGAAGTTTTGCAACAGGAGGGAACCTCACCAACAAAAGTGAAGGCTTGATATGACAAAAAGAAGATGAAAATGAATTTTCATTTTACGATTTTGAATTCTTCGCCATCTGGTTTACATCCAACTCAACCGCCAGAACATCTCTGTCGTGGTTGATGGAAGAATGACTGCTATGGATAAGAAAAAATTATATTCATTACATGGAATGTCTATAAAAGTTCATACTGCAATTCTATAGTTCTACTGTTCAGCGTTCATGAAAATGCGGTAGATGGAGTAATTTCATTGACATATTAAATAGGGAAAGATGCAGATCGACAAAAAATTGTAGCCCAGACCCAGACTTAAGCAAGAATTACTTTACCATACTTTTGTACTGTTTTGTTCCCTTTGGGTAAAATCAGGAATTTCAACAATACCTTACAATTTTGGCAAATATATGTTTGTTCATTGATTTAATTTTGGTAGGTTTGCTGCATTCGATGCTTAAGCACAATTTAGTACCGCAACATTGCATTGCAATAATGATGCATACAGTCATGAAAAAACAATGAGTGAGTCTATGGTACTATGCATATCACGATTTAGTCCGTAATACGGATCAATATTTTCATTTTCAAAATCCTAATGGTCAATCGAACCGTTCAAAATGATTTTCATATGAATATGTACTTGCAGACCAAATTTTATATTTTTTAGAATTTCTTTACTATTTTTAAAGATAAGTAGAAAATCACTATTTTTGGATGATCCAGAATTTTCAGATCAAGTGATTTTCTACATATCTTTAAAAATAGTAAAAAATTATAAAAAACATAAAATTCGGTCTGCAAGTAGATATTCATATGAGAATCATATTGAACGGTTCAGATCGACCATTAAGATTTTGAAAACAAAAACATTGACCCATATTACGGATCAACCCGTGATATGCATAGTACCATAGACTCCCTCAAAAACAGTTTACAAAAGAAAGAGTACCTGTTCTCAACAGGACCATGATCAACAGCTGATCGCAAAGCATAAATAACTCGGCCAATAACGTCGGTCATGGGAACAGGTCCAAAAAGACGGCTATCTCTTGCTTCCTGTCGCACAAATTATTTAATTTCACCATTACATTTGTCAAATAAATTGACATGAATAGGAATAAGGTTCAGCGTCCTTGTAATTAAGCATGAAAATTAACATTTGATTGAGGCACCCGACTTCTAAGGAACAAAACTAGCTCAAATTCTTTTTTATCCAACCTAGACCCATGAACATCACAAAGAAATACTACTTATAATAGTTTAACATTAAGGGTTTGCTGGCACGTCGATCAATGCCGAAAACATTTCAGAGATTTGAATTGAGATATAGCCCAGCACTCTCTTTGTATATTGAGCATTCCCAGCACTCTCTTTGTATATTGAGCATCATACATATAACACTGCTAAAATGATTAACCTGTACATTAATTTTTCATTTGTCTATCCTGGTTTTATTAAAACAAGCATTTACCATTTTAAAATTTCACAATACTGTCTGGTTCTCTAACACATGCATTCAGCAGATATGAAGCTTATCGAAAAAATTTACAAGTTCAAGATGAGGAGGGTGCAGAAATGCATGCGGTCAGTCAGGCAGTCCTAAACATGTGACACGTTCAGACAAGAAAAAAAAAAATTTCTGTTGAACTGAACACATGCATTAGAATGTGTTCAGTTTAAGGCATAATGTTGTCAAACAGTAGAAATCGAGGGTACCAGTTTTATTTTTATAATTGCGGATAGACAACAAAATACCCTGCAAATGTTATCATACAAACCCAACAATTCAAATCCAGCCTCACAATATATTCCCAATGTCTTAAAATTCCTTAATAATCAATTAATCATCACACTTCTCTCTTAAAAAAAAAAAAAAAAAAACACTTGGGAGAAATAAAACATACATAGGTGATATTTTATATTGTTCAGAATATAGAAATTAAATCTCATATTGAAGGGGTATGCATAATTTCAGAGGCCTCAAGTCAAGTGAAAATTTACTACTAGTAGAAAGCACTTTTTGCAAATTAAACCCAATCATATATCATGAGAACTCCCAAAATATCACATTTTTGCATGAAATATCCATCTTTTCCATATCAGTGCAATTGATATTAGTATTTAGCGTTATAGATGCATTCATTAAGTATTTGGAAGTTTCTACCTCTAGTGTGATTATATCAAAGCAAGATGATTGAGATGTTATGATCATTGATAGTGGGAACAAGTCATTAAGTGATTCTAAAGATTTACTAGCAAAGAACGTGCACAATTTAGTCATATTATTCCCCCATTAACAACTGTTGAGTGTTATTCACAATCTCCAAAATTGATGGGTGTCCCATGCATACATCACAAAAGATGTAATTTGCCAAAGGGTGAAGATAAGATGTACCTTAGGCTTCAGAGAAGTGTTGTCTGACAATACCCAACATTGGTCCTTGTCTAGTACAAATGGTTCCTCTTTCTCATCAGAAGAAACCATCTCATACCCTTCAGTTGCTGCCAATCTTCTCACAATGTAGCTCGAATTTTCTGGATCTTTTATAAGTACCACATCTCCAACAAATACTTGCCTACAGAAGGAGTGCAAATAAAAAAAAAAATACTTAAGTTGATTAACAAGTCAGAAACCCAATTGGAAAAGAGAGTGAAATCAATCAAAGATTAAAACCAGACATTTCAGAAACAAATTTTGCAGTACCCTTGTCAAAACTGAGCACAAAAAAAAAAGGAAAATGAGATAAGGAATCAAAGTACGTGGGCGTAGGAGCAGGCAATTTTCTAACAAGAAGAGTGCCTCCAGCAGAGATTGTAGGTGACATCTCTTCTCCCTTTGTCCAGTATGTAAATGTTAGCCTCCCTTTCATAAAGTTTTTCACTATTGCATCACTCAGTTCTCTGGCATTGATCTGACCGACATTGTACTTCTGCATATTTTACAATAATACCATTTGTCAATTTCAAAAGCTAGACATATACTGTAATAAAACAGAGAATAAACCAACATCAATATAGAAGAATTTAGACTAAACCAAGAAATGGTTCAAAACTGGGATAATGATAAATGAGAACTAAGGGTTTAGTTGCACAAGTAAAGCTTAAATCAAGCTTTGGTGAGGGTTGACTGGGGTAATATGGGAAACACTGAAAACCTGTGAAAAAAGCAAGTTGGTGTTGTTTAAGTGTTTTGATGCAGATAAGGACAAGTAAATTCAAGCGGAACAACAGCACACAAGCTAATTACTCGTAATAAACAAAAGCAATATCTGGAACTTAAGTAGCAAGGATCAGAGGGATCATTTTTCGAAAAAGCAGAAGTGCAGAAATGAGAAAGAGAAACTGCAATATACCTTTTTCAAACAAATAAGTCCGACTATGTAAATTAAAAATATAATTAATAATATTCCTTAATTTTTATAGTTTGTTAGTATATTTGCCCAAATATCACAAAACCTATTCTACAAATAGTTGAAGGACATTTTTTTTCCTTTACTTCTAAGGGCACCAAAGGAAGTGATTTGGGAGGGTCTAAGATGAATGCTTCGTGTCTGAAACACATTTTAATGTAAAGGATTAGCACTTGGTCAGCTATCATGAGCTAAGCTGGTAATTGGAATTTCAGAAGGGTTTTGATATAAACTTTTTTTCTCAGAAAGCACCTGTGATAATATGGCCTTGTAATTGGTTACTATTTTATTGTCGGATAAAGTAGGCACTGAATTCTCATAGACAACAGCATTAAATTACTTTAATAACTCTTTTTCCCCCAATTCGTAGTAAATGGGATTCGGGCTCTAATTACTTAAAATCGTGCTCTAATTAAAATCATAGTGAATGGGATTCGTAGTAAATTACTTAAAATCGTAATAAATGGAATTCGTGATCTAATTAAACACGAAAAGATCAACCGACCTACCACACAAAAATTCCCTAGAATCAGCCCAATACTAACACAAAACGAAGCTAAAACCGCAATAGCAGGAACTAAAACCTCGTACGAGAGAAATCAACCAACACTGATTTGACAACACAAAAGATGAATCAGAGAGAAATGGAGAGGAGGAAAACCTTCAATCCTAGGGAGAGGGAGTAGTCGAGCTTGATGGCGGCGTAACGGAGCCAAGTCGAGAGAGAAACCATTTCAGTAGAAAGGTACGGTTCCTAAGCTTGATAATTGCATACACCACTCGCACGATCTCTCCTCCCTCTCGCACTCGCAGATCAAAGAGGAGGCCTCGAGCTCGAAGCCTAAAACCCCGATTTGGTGCTGTGTTGAAGTAACTCAAATTTTGAACAAATTCTGAATTTAGATCTGGACTGTTAAATTTTCTTTGGCACCAATATTAAAGCGACCCTGTGTATTCCAACACCTCTCGGATTGTCCCGGTTCCGATCGGACGGATATGATCTAAAGTCAAAATTTTAGTTACTGGAGAGGTCCTGCTCCAGAGGGCAAGGTGTTCTGTCGGGAGAGGCGAGGTGCTACTGTGCTAGTGCCGAATGCACCAGAGGACGTGGTACAATCCTGACCAGGGATCACAGATTTCACTGGGCTTAGTTGGGCCAGGCTTTAGTAGGTTGACCTCGGAGTTTTTTATTTAGTTTCTGATGAATAAGTCCAATCATTTCAATTTCATCAGTTCTTATTTTTGTAAATATTTTATCACTTTTTAGTAATATAAAAAAGAGGAGGGATTCAATTACATCATTTTATGGTGTTGACATTGTATGTTTATAAGTTATTTTTGTGATTTCAAAATTCAAACAATCGATCCACAATATTCAACATGATCTCCATATTCAAATGTGCTTGGAGACCAAATTTTACATTTTTTTTGAATTTTCTAGTATCTATTAAAATGTGTACTAAATTGTTGTCTTAAAGGCCTATTAAACGCATGTTTAATCGTTCACGGTGGCTAAATCGTTACGAATACACTTATTGGAGGTCTGTTAACATATTTTTCCGATTAATCGGCCGATTATTCTCAATTATTCTGTTTATTCACGTGTAATCGTCCATTTATTCCCATTTATTTTTCTTTATTCTAGTAAATTTTTATTTTCGTATTATTATTTTTTCTGTAATTGTGTATGATAATAAGTTTCATAGATCATATATTGTAGTTTTATTTGTACTCGAATCAATATTTTTTTTATATATTTTTTATTCTTACTTTGAAATTGATTAATTCTATTATTTATATAGCATATATTTTTTTACTTACTAATGTTATTTTTTTCAATTAGTACGACATATTTATATATGAAATTTAGTTGTTATCATAAACTAGATTTAGTGATTTATGTTGGAATGTCTGATTTCTTTCAAATAGTATATTATTAATTTGAAAATACATAATTTTGAATTTATTTTTGCATTAAATAAATGTGTTATTTACAACATGTAAAGTGTGTATATGTTGATAAGAATAAATAAGCGTAGTGTCATGTTATAATAATAGAACTGAGTTTATTTTATAAGTTTGATGAGTTAAATAAATCATTTTTAATAAATTATAAATATATACAAATAATTTTAATGAAAATGATTAATTGGCTGTATAATTCCGATTAATTGCTTGACGATATTCTATCCATCCAACAAAAGCATACTGCTATTTTAGAAATATACTTTTAAAATAAATTAAAATTTTGTACAACTAATTTTACAATACAATGGAATACAACATACTGCCATAATCAATTCTATGCGTAATCAAATTTATGAGTTTTTACTTTATCAAAAGTAAATTTTTATTTCTATCAAATCTCATCACCACGTGTACAAACAAACAGACTCGAAATATCTGTTCATAATTGTCGCCGGAAAGGAAGAGCCGAAGTGGGTTGTAGGATTCATTGCAAACTTGGGAAAAGGGCGATGTAAATTAACGAGATAGGTATGTTAATTTGTATTATAAAATTTTGGAAACATCTTGGCCGATAGCTATCGGATCCAAAGTGATTCCAACGGTTCGCTGACCGTCTGATTTACTTTATAATTTGCACGCACAAATTTTAAAACAAAAATAAAAGTTGTAGGTGTGAATTCTAAAATAGATTGGACAGTGAACCCGTTGGAACCACTTCTGATCCGATAGCCACCAGACCCAAAATGCTCTCAAAAATTTTAGTTTGGAGGGACGCGTATGGAATTCGCATCCTCAGATATCTCAAACTTAGCGTGACTTTTTGGAACATCACAAACGTTCAAATACGTTCTGCACGAATCTCAAAGCTCCAATAATACCGGCCCCCTACGCTGCCCCGAATAGGCACCGAACACGTCGGTCACGCAAAAATTGAGATATCTCAGAGGATACGCATTCCGCGTATGTGGAACAGTGGAAGCGTGGAACTGCACAAAAGGCTCCTTTTTGGGGAAAGAGTGACGTAAATTAAAGAGATGGAGGCAGGGGTCGTAGTCGTAGACTCGTAGACAAGGATGCAGGGAGATCGAAGTGCTTTTATTGACTGGTCAATGGTCAATTATTAATTATTAATTACCTTTTCTTTTCAGCTAAACGTGTCTCTTTTTTCTCAACTAGATGTGCCTTTAATCGTCTGCGTCAGCTTCTTTCCGTGTCAATTATTGAAGCGCATGTGCAATTCAAGAATGAGTTTGGCTGAGTTGTTACGACTTATGAGGATATATAGCATACGATGTTATGTACTATTCTCTTGAAAATTTATCGGACGTCAAACGAGAAATTGAAATCGATATATTGAATACGATGTTATGTACTATTTTCTTGAAAATTTATCGGATGTTAAACGAGAAATTAAAATTATGTGTGTTATATACAAAATTTATAAAATTTTGAATTTATTTAGTATAAATTAATTTTGTATTAATTTTAATATTTTTTTATTTTTTACCCTTTAACTTTATACTAAATAAAATAAAATTTTAAAAATTTTACATAACGCATCAATTTGACACATCATTTTTTTACAATTTGAATTCGTTATTTAAAATCTATATAATAGATTTTTGAGATAATAAGACCAGACTTTTTATGTTATCCATAATGCTTGACATGTATTTAAAATTCCATCTGATTCAAAATTGTTTGTTCCGATTTTTATTAAAATTTAATTTGATTCGATAATTTAAAAAAAAAAATTAAACTAATTTGAATCTGACTTATCATAAGTTCTAAATCAAAATGACTCTTAAACACATACAATTTAAAAGGTCACACAATTAACCTCCAATCAAACTTGATTCAAACTTGAACGACATGCAATTTGAAATGGCTCGAAAGTAGACGAAACAATTCAAGATATTTGATATGAACTTCAATCAATTAGAATTCAAAACAATCATGATTTAAAATTTCCGACTCAAATAACTCAGTATTATCCCGACTTTGACCAAACCCGAAAAGTACATAATAAATCGAGTCGAATAACTTGAAACTCGACCTTACTTGATCCAAAATGACTTAAAATCCAAAAATGGCCTAAAATTCAAAGTCTAATTTAACTGAATCCAACTGAATCCGATCCGAATTCGATTCAAAATATTTGATTATATATCACCTCTAATTACATGGGTCCAAGACCATATGTGACATAAGTTTGCTGTACATTGCTGTTATTATTATTCGTAATTAGTGTAATTAAAATTAAATCAAATGATTCGGATGAATACAAAATTAACACTCTTAAAATGTACCTGGATCATTGTTCGGAGAATATCAAGCATATAACATTATTAAAATTTGGCCACTTGGCCACTTGGCTACTTGTCTACTTGTCTACTTGTCTACTTGTCTACTTGACTACTTGTCTACTCCAACAATTGGCCAGAGAAACACATATCTTTCCCAAGTGGAGAAAATAAGATGCCTGATATTTTAAATAAAATGATAAAAGGCACTTTCTTATTTTTTGAAAAGGATAAAAGTACATTTTCCATAGGCAGAAAAACAATGGTGCAAATGAGATAGAACATGCCAGTCAAAAAATGAAAAAGAGAGATAAAACATGTCAGTGCCTAAAACAATATGCTGAATTATTTCAAAAGAAAATTGGTGTAAAGATATTGACAGGGAAGTTTTTGCTTCATGTAGCGTATGAATAATAGAATCAAAACAACGTTATTTTTTACTCGATCGTGTCTTGCATGAAGCAAAAAACTGCTTATTCAATATCTTTATCCGAAAATTGAGATGTGATCAAACTTATATTATTTATTAACTAACAAACCATAAGATGCGGTCATACTTCATTAATATAATAGTGTCAAGAAATCCATTAATTATCTGATTAAATTTAATTTTTCTAATGAGATTTTAAGTAAAATCCATTAATTATCTGATTAAATTTAATTTTTCTAATCAGATTTTAAGTAATATATAGCTAGCGTAAACAAATCAATGAGCCGGTAATATAAGCAATTTGCAACATGTATGCATACATACATACATACATACAGATACAGTCAAGAAAAGCGGATCCATCCCTCTTAGACACTAAGAAAAACTTCTTATTTTATTTCATATCTAACAAACCGAGTCACCCTTGATCCCATTCTTTAATTATAAATTCACTAATCAAGCTACCTCCCTTCAGACCATCAATGGCTCCTCCTTACTTCCTACTTCTCTTGCTTCTCCCTCTACTCACTGTTGTACCGTCCACACGAGCCGCATTGCAGACTTCCCCGCTGGATTCTTTACCGGGTTGCAGAAACAAATGCGGGAACATTACAGTTCCATACCCATTTGGCTTTGAACCTAACTGCTTCAGAAAAGATTTCAGCCAAGATTTCAGCCTTGTGTGCAATGAATCCTATAACCCACCTCGGCTCTTCCTTTCCGGCGACGACCGTGAAATAACAGACATTTCACTAAGAGGCCAGTTGCATATATTGGTTACAGCAAAACGTGCTTGTTACAACTCTAGTGGCGATTATATATCCGGCACTACCGCCTCTACGTACATATCTTACGGTACGGCCCGACCGTTCGTCCTTTCAGTCAGTAACAACTTCTATGCTGTTGGATGCCCCAACCAAGGATATTTTGTGGATGGTAATGGCTATTACGTTAGCGGATGCGTTTCGGCTTGTCGACCACCTCAATATTCTTTGGGTAGCACCAACGGTTCATGCACTGGAGTCGGGTGCTGTCAGAGCTCTATTCCAAATGGACTCGTTTTCTATGAAGCATCTTTACAGAATTTTGAGAGTTCTAAAGAAGGCACCGACCCAATATTATTTGCCAGTCCCACAAATTGTTCGTATGTTTTTCTTGCAGATTCAAATCGGTTCCAATTTGACAACTCATACCTAACAAGGACCAATGACTTCAAGGTCCAGGTAGGGATGGATTGGGCTATAAGAAACGTGGGAAATTGTAGTTACGCAAAGCGTAACATGACCGATTATGCGTGTCGGAGCTCGAATCATGATTGCTACAATTCTGATAATGGTGTTGGATATCTTTGCAATTGTTCAAAGAAATACCAGGGCAATCCATACATCACTGACGGATGTCAAGGTAATATTATTATTTTTATCCTTCCTATTACATTGTCAGGTTGAAATTGTAGTTGCGCTTTTACTGTTAAATTATTTGAGTACAAAACCAGTCGATAACTAAATTCATGCTATTTGCAATCTGAACCCTAAAATAAATAAATAAAATTGTATTGTTCTACTGATAAACTTTCTAATTTTATATGTCAATAGGTCATAGGTGGACCAAGAACTTCTATTGTGCAATTAAGCACCTGAACTTCAAAAACAAACGGATTTGGTAATTAATTATAAAAAGTTTTACAGTGTATTGGCTTATAAAAAATAAGGAGATGTACATAACAATGGCCCATTCATACAATCATACTTGTCTCTAATTTGTTGGAACACTCCGCAGTATCTTATTCAAGTGATATTTATTGTGTAACCAATGAAGAAAGTGAATTTTATTATGAAACTGGGTGTTTGACGATCAATCCCTAATAAGAGATGCATTGCGCTGGTCATTGATTTCTTTCTTTTGTTCTTTAGTTTAATTATCATGATTTTGCTTCACAGATATAAATGAGTGTGAATTGAAAAATGAATATCCATGCTACGGCGATTGTACAAACACGAAAGGGGGCTACAACTGTACCTGTCCACCTGGGACAGAAGGCGATGCCCTTATGAAGGATGGTTGTCGCAAAAAAGACCATTTTACATTAGCACTTAAAATAGTTACTGGTACGCTCTTTTAGTTTTATTCACCGGCTTTAATCAAAGAAATAATTTGGACAATTTTTTTTTACCTATTTAATTTCCATTACGGCTAGTGATGTACCAGGACATGGTTTCCCATTTGGTACTAAATTTTACTTTCTGTCATATATGACCCCTATTACAATTTTTATATTTGTGTAATTAAATTCTATTAATTTTGGATGCAATCCAGCTAGTTGTGAATATGAGTTTTCTTTCAAAATAAAAATTTCTTTGTAACGAGGTACAACTATATTAAGAAAAGTAAATTTTGTAGTGATACTGACAGAGCTTATGCTGAAAATTTTCAGGTGCAAGTGTGGGTGTTTTCTTAGTTGCATTTGCCAGTTTCTGGCTGTATCTTGGAATGCAAAAGAGGAGGCTCATCAGGACAAGACAACAGTTTTTTGAGCAGAATGGAGGCGTTCTACTGCGACAGCAAATGAGTTCTTTCAAAACCACCACATTCAGAATTTATACAAAAGAAGAGCTTGAGAAGGCAACCAACAAGTTCTCTGAAGAACGGGTGCTGGGACGCGGGGGTCATGGAATTGTCTACAAAGGCATTTTGGAGGATGGCACTGTCGCGGCAATAAAAAGGTCAAAATTAATGGAAGAACATGAGACCAAAGAGTTTGCAAAAGAAATGCTGATCCTGGCACAAATCAACCACAAAAACGTGGTGAAGCTCTTGGGTTGTTGTTTGGAGGTCGAAGTCCCGATGCTCGTTTATGAATACATCTCTAATGGAACTCTTTATCACTACATCCATAAAAACAATTTCAATGCTCCTATTCCTTTACATGAACGACTCAGAATTGCTGCTGAGTCAGCAGATGCGCTTGCCTACATGCACTCCTCCGCTTCACCCCCTATCCTTCACGGTGATGTGAAAACTGCTAATATTTTGCTCGATGATAATTTCGTAGCAAAAGTTTCTGATTTTGGTGCGTCAAAACTTGCGCCTAATGACGAAGCCGAAATTGCTACATTGGTGCAGGGGACCTGTGGTTACTTGGACCCTGAATATTTGTTAACTTGTCAGCTGACTGACAAAAGTGATGTCTATAGTTTTGCGGTTATTATATTAGAGCTTCTTACCAGAAAGAAAGCTCTTTATTTTGAAGGACCAGAGGAGAACAGGAGCCTGGCATCAACTTTTTGTGTGGCTAAGAAGGAGGGGAGGTTCATAGAAATTTTGGATGGTCAGGTAAGAGATGAAATTAAACCAGAGGTGCTTGAAGAGATTGGAGATTTAGTCATGCATTGTCTGAACATGAATAGAGAAGAAAGACCTACAATGAGAGATGTTGCTGACACTTTAGAAAAGGCGAGAAGATTTCAAAAGAAATCATCAAATGAAGAGAACCATGTAGAGGAGACAGAGAGCTTGCTTGGCGATTCAGTCGATATATATACAAGTGATAGTAGCATGTCATATAGTTTTGGGCAACAAGCTATCTTTGATATGGTATCAGGGAGGCGACGGTTTTAGTTCTGGTACTTAATTCTTGGGTTTGTTTCATGATAGTATATGTATATTATTGTCCTGCCTCTGTACTCAATTTTTTTAATTCTTTTTTTTATCTGGTAATATGTAAATGCTACCACTATACTATATATGCAGGCTACCCGGTTTCCTTGTATGTTATGTGGGCAATATAAGATTTTTAAGGAATAATTTAATTTCTTCATGTCATCATATATAGCTGTTTCTCATTGTTACTTTCTTCGCCTCTCCCTCTCTCTCTCAAAATTATGTGGCCTTTTATATTGTAGATTTTACTCTTTGTTTCTAACTTCCTGCAGTCAGATTAAGTTGTTCTCTTAAAAAAATAAATTTGTGTAGAGTTTATAGTTGACACTTAATAGTACAAGCCGAACGGGTATGGTACTGTAATGTTCCCGGCCCTGCATTTGTCTGTGCAACCCAGTAAAGAAGCCGGCGGGGAAGTCTGTGATGCGGCTCGCATGGATGGTACAACACAGTGAGTAGAGGGAGAAGAAATAGTAGTAGGAGTAGGAGGTAAGGAGGAGCCGTTAATGGTATGAAATGAAGTAGCTTGATTAGTGGAATTGTAATCAAAGAATAGGATCAAATTTGACGCGGTTGGTTAGATATGAAATAAAATAAAATAAAAATTGTGTTTAAGGGCGTTGGAGCCGTCTTTCTTGACTGTGGTCTGTCACGTCTGTGTACTGTATATACATGTTGCAAGTTGCTCTTGGTTGGTTGATGTAGCTCGACTCCTCATTGACTTGTTACGCTATTACATTAAATCTGATTAGAAAAATCATATTTTATCAGATAATTAATGGGCTTCTTGACACTTAATTATAGAGAAAATATTTCTATACCCTTGAGTACAATTAGTCGGATCTAATTATATTAGACTTCACAGATCTATCCCGCACGATCCAACATTAATTAACTATCTTAATTAGCATCCTCCTCACATTAATTAACTACCTTAATTAACTTTGATTTAATTAATCTGGTCACAGCGATATCCCCACATCGTTCTTTTCCTTTCAAAATTGAATATTATTTTTTTTCCGCAATCTCTAAGAATGTTTAAAATAAATACTTAATTGTCCAAAAATAAATACTCCAATATAAAGGATAAATAGCCCATTATCAAAAAATAAATACTTCAAACTCTTAAGGATAAATTCAAATTTCTGCAATGTCCAATGGTGAATTACTTTAATATTGAAGTATAAGTACTTCAATGTTTAAGGTATAATACTTATTATGTCTAAGCTAAATACTTAATTGACTAAGATAAATACTCCAATATAATGGATAACTAATGTAATGTGTAAGGATAAATACTTCAATATCAAAGAATAAATACTCCAATATCAAAAGATAAATACTCCAGTTTTTAAGGATAAATTATTACTATGCCTAAGATTAATACTTAATTGTCTAAGGATAAATACTACAATCTTTAAAGATTAATACTATATAGATCATAAATAAATACTGGATTGATACTTGAACTAAATGATAAATACTACATAGATTAGAAATAAATATTATATAGATTAGGAATAAATATTTATTTTATTAAGTATTCAGCCCTTGAAGTTTGACCCATGAAACATTTATTAAAAAAATAAAAATAAAAATTCGAAATGTTGGCCCAAGAAATTTGACCCCAATTAGTGGTCCCCATAGTGCGGGGACGAAACAAAAAAAAATTAAGAAAATTAGTACGGAGATATAATTTGGACATTTTTATGTACATAAATATAGTTCTTTTCATAGAGATTAATACTTATATTATTCAAGATAAATACATCAATATTATATGTTAAATACTATTATTTTGTTAATATTTTAATGGTCGCCCATAGTAACGTAGAGATGGCAGTGCGGGAATGGCGTGGGACTGAAAGCTCAGAAATGATTATGAGGGTCCCTCAAACAATGCAACGATATATCATGCGAGTACAAAATTTTAGAAAAATACAAAACGGCTTATATATACATAATACTAATGCATTAGTCCAACTTTTGTTCAGTTAATTCTAATGCATGGTTAATTACTTAAAACTCTATTTTCTGATTGTTTCTTTAGTCTTCAAAATTATTCTATTTCTGGTTCTTTTAAATTGTAATATTTCAATTTGTACAAAAAAATATATTTAATGATATAATTGGCCGGTTGCCAGCTAATTGCATTAGAAAGAAAACTATCCCAATAGAATCAGTAAATAAAAACTTTATGTTTTTGTTAGAGAAAGATGAAAGTCTGGCTTTTTAAATTATAATGTCCACACAGAGATATTTTTTCATCTGATTTTGAACTCACATCTTTTGCCACAAAAAATGTTGTCATTTGCCACTGGGACAAGAGCTGGTTCTTTAAGCGAAAAAAATTCTGAGGATGAACAGATGTGACTAGTGAGAACACATGCAGGCACTATGTCAACTAAAACAAAAAAGAAAATTCTACGGATAATGTCCTTGACAGTCTCGGTCAAGTTTCTCAAAAATAATTCTACAGATAATGATACGCTTACTACTGACTTTACGATCAGTTGAACTGCCAATATGAAATTTATTTTCTCAGATCACTTCATGATTCAATAAGATGCAGAATCCTCTCCTCTTATATTCAACTCAAAAAAAATTATGCGGCAGTACAAATAGTCCTTACATTTTTATTTTCCTGCATGCAAAAATGTGCCATTTTTTTTATTAATAGGAAAAACATAAACAAAATATTGATAATGGGGCAAGGCTTCCTGAAACTTTGAAATATCATAAAAACGTTATGATTTAACGTCTAGGGCACTGTAATTGGACATTATAAATCATAACATCTAGTTAATCTGATCGCTAGTGAACGTTATAAACATAAAGTTTTTCATATATTTCAAAATTTCAGGAAACCTTAACCATTATCAATATTGTTTTCCTATTAATAAAAAAAATCGGAAGATGTGCTGTCCTGTGTTTAATCTAGTGCATTTCTAGCATAAAAGTTTAAACATGTGCAGAGGAGGCTTCTAGTTATTTGGTCCTCTAGTAGTAGCCAAGAGGCAGTATCCACAGCAGCAACAACAATCTTACGAAGATAGCAAACAGTACGGACATTGTAATGCATCCGATGGTTTGTAAGAAGCCGCATGTCTCCTCAAAATCAGATGAAACATCAAATTTTTTATCATAAAAAATAAAAAAAAACACTACTTAATTATTCTTTTAGACAGCGTTCCATGTTTACTTTCTATTGGATTGTCAATACTCACAGCGTACGGAAATAAATTTTCTGTTATTCCTTGGGAATAACAGGAACCTTTTTTTTTCCACAGCGTACATATAACTGAATAGTACATGGCAGCAAGGAAAGCTCTCAACCTTGCTGTCTTTCCCTTTAGACATGATTATAAGCTAGTACCACGTAACAAGAGAAGAGGTTAGGAGGCTCAAGAATAGCAGAAGGAAGAGATGGCAATCTCTACACCCCTGTTTCGGTCTCACAGAGAGATAGAATATGAACAAACTGGACACCGTTCTCAGTATAAGCAACCAGAGGAACACACATGGTGTCTCACTCATGTAGTAGAATAAGTTCAATCAGGAAGGATGTATGGTTGTTGTACTACCTTTTTTCTGAACAATAAAATCAAATTGCCCTGACATTGCTCTGTCTTTGCACACATACTATATTGATATCATCCAAGTTACTATATTTGAATCAGAAACTTAATATCAGATATTACAATAATTGCATGCACTTGAAAAGATGTATTACACTTATACAGGCATTAAACCTAAACAGAGAGACTAGTATCATCACTAAGTACATAGATATGCCACCAATATGAGTTTTGCAATACAACTCCTATGGTCATATAATCACAAGTACCTCTCCATTACAGAAACAACAGTCAAATATTATTCAACTTGTAATCACTCTATTAGACCTCTTGCTTATCACACAAATATACATATTATGCATATATCCTATACTGGATCTCTGAAACTTATATAAAGTGGACCTCCAAAGGAATTTAGGGTTCAGGGGGGGTACGAAGTAGGGTTATAAAACAAAGTACCTAAAAGTTCTAAGGGTCCATTAGAGAAATCACAGGTTCTTAATAAAGGAATATGCAGAAATATGTACGTCAAGGCACTCAGCATCCCATGAAAAATCCTTTGTCATTCCATCCTTCATTCTCTTCTCCCACATTCCAGGATCATTCCTCTGCAAAAGCAATCCTCCTCAATCTTATTTTGTATGCAATTGATCACATGGTTCTTGCAAATTATGTATTAACATACTTTAGGCCAAATATGATATTACAGCTAAGATAACCATTGAAATGTCAGCACTCACACAAGGTCCCACATTATAAAATAAACGATAAGGCCATGTTGGGGTTACATGAGGTCTAGTTGCTTAGTCATCTCAGGTTTCTGCCTTTCTGGCCAGTCCAAATGTACTAATTTGGGTTAAATACAAATTTTTGAAACTCCGATCGTGTTCGGTCAAATAAGGTTTGAGTAAGATATACAAGTGATAGCAGATTTTGCAAGATCTAGAATACTGCAATGCAAGCACACGAGAAAGCAAATGAATATATCATTATCTAACATAATCAATGTGGTAACAAAATCACTAAAAAGAATTAAATGTTTCATTGGCACATAGGACAAAACTATATATGACACCAAAGAGAGTGCATTTCTGCTGACTTACAATTTCAGTGATGGCATGGGAGAGAGACATTTGTCCATATGTTGAGAGCATGTACTGTGACACTCTTGTGCTTCCTTGATCATGCGATTTAGATTGCCTATTTTGATCCACCCATCCAGCCCCCAAAAAAGAAACAACTAAAAATTGAGAGGAAATATAAGCAGGCTCAAAAAATTGGTGTATAAAGAAGAAAATTGATCGATTACCTAAAATGATCAGTTATTGAGCTTAGAGATATAGGAGTAGACCCATACTTGATTGCCTTCAGCTGCACATGTGATTTAAGTCTAATCAAATGATCTAGTATGAACACAATACATGAGAATGACAAAATTGTCCCATAAACATCTTTTATACTACAAGTCAAGCACATCTATTAAAATGACAACCTCCATTCAAACTTCATACTGCAATGTACAATTAAACAACCTCTCCCTTTCTACACCATGACAGCTTAATTAATAATAATTATTAATACATATAGACAAAGTACAACCAAAAGTTTGCAAGAAACAAGTCAAAATACTGGGTGTATACTCAATCTGCATCACAGTGGAATATCATCAACTATAATCAACAATATTCAACCAATCAATAATTAAATGAATTTGCCAATATCCTAAAGTAACTAGTGCATATCTCATGCAAAAAAAACAAGGGTGACAATTTTTCATTAAGATGTACATACCGGCACTTGAAATAAGGGATCATCCAAGGAAGGACATAACATGATGTCACAGCCAGCAATAATCAAATGTGCCAGGGGTTCATCATATCCCGGAATAAATTTTACACCTTTCATCTACAAATGTGAGTAGACAGAGTGTTACTTCCAAAACGGGCCGTGAAGAATAAATGTAAAAGTTGGTATTGAATTTGAAGAATTTGATTCAAATTTCAATTTATGCAATGTTTTTGACTCATCAATTGTAAACTAATTGTGTTCAGCCTTTTCACTTTATTTTCTGTATGTTTGCATTAAATTATACTAATGCAATTACTCAAATCTTTTAGTTCCAACATTATTTGAACTATTATTTTTTTCTTAATCATTTTAGCATAAAAAAAATTTTCTGAAACATCTTTTCTGCCCAAGCCAGCCAATTCCAGCCAAGATTCATCCAATTCAGATCCATGGTCCCAATTCATGTCATCAAGCAAAAAGTAACAGTGAATTATATAACAGAGAAGTCTGGGTCCCATTACGCCATCACTAATGTAAACTGTATACAGAAAGAGGTAGCACCTTCAATTCATCTTGCAATGAGTTTAGTACAGAATTATAGTCCATCAAGACAAACTGCATTTTTAAAGGTAGTCAGTCTATAAATTCAAAAAAGTAAATAACTAATAGAAGCAATTATTATTTTCTTTTTTTAGCAAATTTGGGCGTCAAAACGCCCAACAGTTTAAGTGGGTCTTTTATCCCCCTCTCTAATATAATAAACCACTGAACCATATATCTACAGTTTCAGTGTACTTTTGAGGAAAAATAAATAATAATAGTAAATAAAAAATCAAAACAGAGAACCTGTGCATCCTGTCTTGTGACATTCTGTACAGCTAATTTTAATTGTGGAACATCTAATTCTGACTGTCCATGGAAGATGCAGCCAACCTGGAAATAGTACAATACAAGTGCCAATGTGAGAAACAAGAAAGATAGGTAACAAGATGGCAAAAGTTTAGCTCTGCACTTGGTTAATTTGAAGTATTTATACTTATGTTTATTAAGTGCCCAGAAAACGTAAACAACAAGCGCTTAAATACTATACTAGAAAAAAAAAAAAAATTGATGTTACACAATAATTAGTTGCATACAACAACAGAGACGTGTCTGGAGAGACTGAGACGGTGTATTAGTGCCTCTTTACAAGATTTTTTGCCTTCCATATCATGGGCAGAGTATGTTATAGGGAGGTACTTATCCCTTGATGGGTCCCACTGCTGAACATCAAACCCATGGGGAGCAACTGCTAGCTTTTCCCTGTACATTGCAATCATTCCGGAGTCATATGTCCAGTAATTATTATTTTGTTCTTCTGCTTAAGGTTTCCAGTATTCTTCTAACTTGAATTATCCTAGTAAAAATCCTTTTCTGTACTACATCTCCCCTGCCATTATAATAAAGAATCCACTAAGTATCATATTAATAGATTTTACAGCAACGACCAACATTTTACACTTGGGACAAAACATCCAACATTGATGAAAAATAACAATACCTTGGATTAAAATGATGGTAAATATACTCTTCAATATCAACAGACAACAGCTGTCAACCAAAGTACAATGAATCTTTTAATTCTAAGCTCAATTTGAACTAGGGGTGTTCAAACGTTCTGTTTGTTTGGTTTTTAAACGAACAGGAAAATTTTGGTTTAAATGGATCGGTTCAGTTTAGATTCTCAAAACCGACTAACTAAACCGACCAGTTTATAATAATTCGACTTTGAAAATAAATCGGTTCGATTTTGATATGTGTATTCTTGCATAGAACTTCAGCTGTCGTGTATGAAAAATTGAAAATATATACTTTTCATTAATAATGGTACCAATAGTGGTGCTATCTTTTGTATTTTACCAAACTTGAGATCTTGGGTCTTACTTCGGTTTGTTGGTTTGGTTCTTAATCTGTTATGGGTTTGATCGGTTCAGTTTGGTTCTATTTTTGAAATCCGAAAAAAAGTTTGGTTTGGCTATTTTATAACGGTTTCAACTGAACCGACCGTTTGAACAACCATAATTTGAATTAAAATCTAGCTGAGAATATCTGAATATTGATATAAAGTTTACTTAACGTGCTTGTGAAGAATTTTGGTTCTATTGATAAGAAAGACTGCAATTCAATCCTCCTTGCTTGAATTGACCTTGGTTTTAATGGTCGGAATCATTTCCAAGGCACCCAAATTAAGGGTGCGGGTGCTGTTGACAAATATGATAAACTATCTTTTCAAGCTGTGACAAATGTAAAAGTGAAGAGCATGTACTTATGCATTGCTAAAGTTGGTTCCAACCCACAGCTCAGGCTTTCTCCTGAGTGAATTGTTGACATCACAACCACTCTGTTTGAGTAAACAATTCCTCCCTGAAAGCATAAAGAAATATCGTAATCAAATTTGAAATTAAAGAGATGTCAAATTCATTTTTACCATTTGACTGCTCAATTAGCAGACTAACAAGCAAGGAATTATCACATTTAATCAAAGATACTTGAAATGGACACTTTATAACCTTCAAAATGTTGATAAGATTTGTCTCATTATTATCCTGCAGCCGATCAGGGCGGTGAAGCTTAAGGGGATCAAGTCCACACAGTTCTAGCTTATATGGTGATTCAAGACACTGCATATATATATAGTAGTAGACAAAAAGTTGGTTACTCATTTATACTATGTAAACGAGCAAAAGAGAACAATCAAGTCCACATAATTCTAGCTTATTTGGTTGTTCACGACACTGTATTTATATAAAGTATTAGACAAAGAATCGGTTACTTTTCAGTTCTATGTAATGAGGAAATGAGAACAATCAAGTAAATATCCTCATGGCTTCTCATTTGATGACAAAATGTCCAATCAAGTACTTCCTTTTCAGTTTTCACCACAAGCAAAACTAAAAGAAGGTTTGGCATATGGAGGGGAGCAATAATTTATCAGGGGTTGCATAAATATTTACAATTACATGGTGAATATATACTACAGAGTTTTGAGATTTTGCAAGAGTGCACAAGTATTCTTTCCTTTCAAAGAGCAAAAATACAACCTTAAAAAAATTTACCTAAGGTAATTACTAGGAATATTTTTTACCTGTGACTCGAAGTCTTGGCACGTCAATAAGATTCGAGTACTACCAAGTCCCTGAAATGATGAAAAAAGCAAAAACTACAAGTAAGAAAGCATTTCATATATGATATGTTATAAAATGTTTAAAATACAGATTGAATTCTTTGTGCTCACAACAAATCAAATAAGAAAACTTGAGTTGACTTTAACAAACAAATAACAATTTTCTTGTCTTCCATTTATTTTAACAAATTGAATTTCTTATCACTAGTAAAATTGTTAATCAAGCAAATGATAAATATGCATGCCTGATGAACAAATATATCCCAGAAGAGAGGTCCAACAATAGCAGTTTGCCAATTATGTATATGCAAAACATCTGGTTGCTTTCCACTTTTAACAATGTAATCCATTGAAGCACGGGAGAAATATAAGAATCTGCATTACTGTCAGAATCTAATTAGAAGAAAGATGATGTCATATAAGAGCAAACATTCCCTTTTATTTCTTTTCGGAAGTTAAAAGGAGAGCATTCTTTTGAGCATCTTAACATCTTCTAATATTAGTTATTAGCACTGAAGAAATAATAAGATAAGGAGCAAAATGAGAACTGCAAAATGAGTCTAAAGCATACGAAGTTAATGAGCAACATTAAGGACACCTTCATAATGTCAAAAAAATCACATCCACCCCTGATATATGAGAAGTATCATATATAACCCCTTCAGATATAAGAAATATCACATTTTCAGTACAAATTCAGCACATCTCTTCCGACCCTGCTTCTCTACACATATGAGGATATAATACTGGTAGTTTTGCACTGTACATTGTTAAGGAGAATTACAAGAGGAAGGTCGCACATGATGTTTTCCATGTTTTACAGGGACATGAGAGATATATTATGTCTGCCATCAAACAAATCAATTGTCGGAGTTTGGAGAGTCACAAATGAAATTATACAACAAAGATTAATCTTGTAAAAAATATATTATCACAAGAAAAAGAGCACTGTCAACTTATTGGGTAAGTAAGGTGACTTACCGTTCAATGTCATCAGAGTATCCATAGAAACTCTCACGGTTGAAAAATGTCGAGTACTGAAGTGGTTCAATCAGTATAATACCTATACCTTTGTATGAACTTCAGCAGCAATTAAGTAAACTCAATCAGTAAAAGGAAAAAGATTGTGAAAAAACTAAAAGAAAATAAAAATGAAGGGCCATTGTCTAATAGCATGCTTAATTAATTGTATTCTCTTGCAATATTGAAGGGCCACTATCTTACAAAAAATGAAGATAGACACTGATTACTCATTTCTCATTCGTATATCCAAGGATAATAGTTTTGGCCTTCTTTTTAGAGCAACCCTATTGTGTGAAGTTATATCTCACTTTTGATTCGCATCAAATTTTGCAATCTGATCCTACTAAACTTGGAGTTCTACAACTAAAACTGCTGGTAGACACAGAATCTCATTATGTCATTTACCCGAACCACACTCCATTGTTATGCCATTGGCCATCAAAATAAGATTCAAACTCTGCTTCCATTTTGCTGAGGCCTTGTATCATATCAAGATTTAGATTTGAGTACCTGTTAGAATCATACCAACAGAACAAACAAAACTATATTAAAAATCGATCATAGAAGGTAACATATAATGGACTAGCTAAACAATATGACGGAAGAAAACATTAAATAGCTCGGATAATTTTATATTCCGTTATAACACAAAATCTAAACCACACAATAACTCTTGATTTTGTGCAATACAACACCTTATTACTGGTGTTAACACTTTGGTACCAACCATTAGGGAACAATAGAAGAAAGGAATTAAACTGACAGAACATGAGTTTAAGGTATAGACAGAACAAAGTAATAGTTTCTGAACAGAATTCAGAAAAAGGAGGCCACTTCCATTCATACCAAATATTAATACAACATTAATAATATATGTCCATGATTTAATTACTTGGGTAAAATGACCTCTACCAAATTTCCCTGTCTTTGCAGTGCAGCCGATAAGCCTGTTACATATGTTGCCAAGGACCCATATGATGCAACCGGCTCCATCTCAGTACAAATATGCACAATGTGCAAGGGAATCCTACAAAAACACACAAAGTTTTAACCAAATAGTAAAATTCAGGATTCAATAGGGTGCAGAGTCAAACTCAATTACACCAGACAGCACATCATAATTTCTTAATAAGCTGCCCCCGGTTTAGTATGTCATTTTAATATTTCTTACAATAAATTGATGAAGGAACATTAATCAGCTCAAACTTTTCACTGAATAATAGAGAACATGAAACTAAAGCCAAACAGGTAAATAATGTGCCTGCAAAACTCACTACCTGTGTACTGCATTTAACAATTTATTAATATGTTGACATGTCTGATCAACCTGGGTCTACCTCAAATAGATAACGCATTTCAGTTCCAAGAAATGTTATGTAAACCAACAAAAAGGACGAGTTACATGATTACAATCCATAATACCTACTAACAGAAGTCACAAAATTACAAAAGCTTAGAGTAATAAGCAATATTAATTGTGGATGCACCTTGTGATTTTCTCTGAAATTGTGCGAAGCTCAGACAGCAACTGTTCATCAGTTTTGTGATGTATGTCACCAAGGGCATCATGTATTGCAACTTTGCCCTCCATCCACTTCTTTCTAAGCTTAGATGCCTCTTGTTTACTAAGCAAGCCCGAAATAACCATTGAATCTATGCGCAGAAGTAACTCACTCAAACTCAAAGATGAGGCCAGCGCACTGTTTTTACCTGATGTAAATAAATTGTGGCGGCACAACACAACAACAGCATAAACAACACAAATCTACAAATGAAAGAAAAAAAGTTGAAAATTTGGGATGACAATCCTTGAGATAAAAAAAAATGGTGGCTATCAGACATAAATTTGGTGAGCTCCATTTTAATCTGAGAAATGAAATCCATCGTATTAGTGCACCTTCAAGTTCAATGAGGGTCCTTTTCATTTTAGTCTCCAATTGCTCCAGTTTCTCCAAAAGGGCCTCATTTTCCATTTTTAATTTATTGGCCACCTCCATTGCAAGAAGACGTTGTTTGTTAATGTGCATGATGTCTGGAACAGCAAAAGAATATATTTATTTATTGGCAAATAAAAAATTAAAGTACCTTAGCTACCCACAGCTCAACTCTTGACCAACAATTCATGTTTAATAACTATTCTCAATAGAAGTTAACAAGGGAAATAATGATAGAACTAGACATACTCCTCTTAGCATTGGCAAACAGTTTCCCGACATCAGAATCAGGCATGTCCGATTTCTTAGTACGTACATTGGATTCCTAAAATATGAAGTTTCTTCAAGGGGGTTAAAAATTAATGGGTAAGATGCCCCCAAAGAAAAACAAAGAGAAGTTGCATGCCTATGTAATTGCAGTACCTCGGAAGAGACTTTTTCCCTTCCCTCGATCCTAGAATTGCAAGAGGAAGAAAAAATAAACTCAGCTACAAGCTATTCAGTCTTTGTGATAATAAAAAATAAAAGAAAGACGAAAAAATGAATAGAAGAGAGAGAAAAAGAGAAAAATGTACCGTACGCAGAAGATTTTAGGCGCTCTGTGGAGATGCGAATAAGAGGAGGACGTTGTCAGAATGGAGTGAGAGGGAGGGAACCAGGATGAGACCTTGCATAGAGCCTCCATTGGAAAGGGTGACGCTGTGCGCCGGTGGGACCGCGCGGGTGTGCGATGGGGAGGGAGGGAAGGAGAGAGCGAGAGGGAGACAGAGCGCGCGCTACACGCCTATACAGGAGTGGATTGGTGGACCCCGGGCGGTCGGGCCTAGGTGCGGTAAACATTTCAACAGAGTTTCAGCTTCAGGCAGCGCACGGATATAGAACCAAAACAGCTTCGTGCGCTGTATGAAGCCAACCCCACTCTGTTCAAATATTTACCCCCTAGGTGTGGGCGTGTGGCGAGCGGGAGATGAGGGGTTCTGATGGACTGAAATCCTTTCCATATCCATTCTTTTCCGTCAGATCCGCGGCCAGATTCTCGCAGACGGTCTAGATGACGGACAGTTGAGATTTAATTCAGATCACTCGCACGAAAATCGGACGGTTATAATGGGTACCGGACGGATTTCGGTCCTATCCCCGTTGGAAAACCTCTGTAGCGAAGCTAATTTGGGCTTTACGATAAGTTAGCAATTTTGTCGAGTCCGTATCCTCTGAGATATCTCAATTTTTGCGTGACCGACGTGTCCGGTGCCTATTCGGCAAAGCGTAGGGGGCCAGTTTTATTTGAGATTTGAGATTCGTGCAGAACGTATTTGAACGATTGACATATTGCAAAAAGTCACGCAAAGTTTGAGATATCTCAGAGCATGCGAATTCAATTTTGTCGGGGGTTTCAATCACTTCGTCTGGATAAATTACACGGACGAGATACATACAGATGGGCTGCTTCCAATATAATACGTCTAAGGCAGATCTAGCCGTATAGTTCAGGCGGAGTTCAGGCATGACTGGCGAGTAATTTTGAATCGTAGTTATTACAAATTATTCGATTAGGTACTTAAATTTGGAAATATTATAAATTAATATTCATCAGCTAGCTGAATGATTGACAGAAAACTAGCTTATAATTATTAGCAAGTTTGGCATTTTCATTAAATTTGAGAAGAACAACGAGAATTCCCCCGGAAAACCTAAACAACCTTGTCAATAATAGTGTATACATAACTAGAGAAAATACAGGACACATTGTGACATGGTGTGACAAACACGTTGTAACTTGATCGTATGACGTGACGTGATGTAATTAATTTTTCTTTAACTTGGCGTGACGTGGCTAATATAGTGGCAAACGATCACGTTACGCGAAATAGTCACGTTACATATAGTCACACCATGACCACACATGACGTGACGTAAATTAGTCACATCAAACTTTTTTTTTATATTTTAATTAAAATTATTGAAAATTCGGAAGAAAAGATATCAAAAAATATGAAAAATTCTAAAATAAGTAAATAATTGTGCAAAAACAAAAAAAATTTTGAAAAAGGAACTATTGATATATGACATTACTTTAAAATTTTAAATTATAAATATTTATTGGACTAAACTAGAGAAACTAAAAATCAGTATTACACAAGTACTAGTATCACTAAACTTATACTAAAAAGAAAATCTGAATACTCTATGCATACCCTAAAAAGCTGAAAATTTACTAAAAAAGACTGAATACTCTATGTTTTATACCATGACGTAATGTGATGTGCAGTTTTTACTCGAATGCAGTCACATCACGCGAATGATCATGCACAAGTCACGTCACATAATCAACGACGTGACTAATTTTCTTCTCCATATATACATGAAAGTCCACATTTATGCACGTGTAGCATCTTTTGATGAGATTTTGGGCCCAGAGACTTTCATAGTTTCATATACCAATATACACTTCGCTAAAGAGGTTTATTGTTTGATTATGCGGGTTTAGTTTTTTTTTAACTTTTGTCGCTAATTAATCTGAATATTTTTTTATAGAATTTTCTATTAAGGGATTCGTCGAAATTGTAGAATTTATTGTGGTTTTGGGATTGCAACATGAGGGAAACTGGTTGGGTTGGAATATTGGACCCAAATCACCTAACTGCCTCTTTTATTTTTCAAGGGATTTGATCGTTGGGCTCTTTTTTATATAACCGAGTGTTTATCCCCGGTCACTAAATTTAGGTATTAACCGGATGAATATGTTCAACATGGATTTAGCAATATTTAATTTGGTTCGAACCGATTAATTACTTGAGAATCAAAACAATTTTGGGACACAAGATCATGAGGTGTATGTAGCCAGACTATAATATAAAATTCAATTTCCAAACATATTTCAATATAGATATCATGTTGAGCAGTTTAGATCAATTATTTGAATTTTGAATATGAAGAAAATGACATAAGACATGAATAAAACTTGAAAGATATGAGACATTTGAACTCTACTTTTAGATAAAAGGGAAAATTAGTTATTTGTTACTCAAAAATCTTCAAATTTGAAAAATACCATCACAAAACTATAAATTTGAAAAATGTCACTCTAAACTTAGTTAATTCTTAAATTTGTCACAAATACACAATTTTTATACTTTTTATATTAAAAATTAACTGAAAAATACAGTTTTGAGATACGTATAATGAGGAGTCTGAAGGGTATATAGGGAAATACAGAAATACGTATCTCAAAACTGTATTTTTTAGTTAATTTTTAATAAAAAAAAGTATAAAAATTATATATTTGTGGCAAATTTAAGAATTAACTAAGTTTAGAATGACATTTTTCAGATTTATAGTTTTGTGATGGTATTTTTCAGATTTGAAAGTTTTGAAGTGACAAATAATCAATTTTCTCTAGATAAAAATAAGAGTTGGCTAAAATAAAAGTTATATACTACTCACAAGTAAAACTATGTGACGAGACATCAAGTTTCTATGGCTTGTGATGGCTTTAATCTTTAATTTTTGTTTTATTAGATCCTTAACATGTGTCAATTTGATGGATTTTGTTTTGTTAGATCTTTAACATGTGAAATTTGATTCACATCTTAACCTCCATGTGCTCCACAAAGCATATAATTTGTACTTATTTTAAGATTCTTAACTTCTTTTCCATCTTCAAGGAAGTGCCTGAAAAAAATGCACAAAGCATATATTGTTTTGGTGACAAAGCACTGAAATTAAAATAAAAATTTGTACATTTTACAAACTTGTGAGTGAGGCTAGTATGCGCTTTAACTTAATAATTAAGATGGTTTGTGAGTTTAAATTCAATAGTCTTCGTTCTTTGAAATATTTTCAATAACTATATTCAGCTTAACTGCTTAAGTACCTAGCATCACGAAATTACAGAAGAATAAAAATGATCTTTGTTTTTGTTTTGTTAAATTGAAAAGACAGTCTCACATCTATACCGAGGGTGCCTTGGAACCAGTGTTTTAAAATTCGGTCTATTCGGCCAAATATTTCTATTCGGTTGCAATCCGAATAGAAAATCTATATTTGGTCCGAATATAAAGTTTAGAACATATTACCGGTTTATAGTATATTAATAGTGATAAAATACCATGTTTTAGCTTTTAATCATTTTGCACAATGGTGTGCTTCTGCCATTGTATTTTGTATGAACTATTATTGTTTCAATATGAAACAGGTAGGGGTTACCCACTTATGTCCACAAAAAAAAAAAAATAGTGATAAAATACCGGTTTAAAGTATATTACTAGTGATTGTATCACATATTACCGATTTAGAGTATATTAACATTGATAAAAATACCGGTTTAGAATATATTAACAATGAATCATACCACATATTACCTTATACTTGTTTATATATATGAATTCTTATTTAAAATCCACATATATAAATCCGAATAAAAATTCGCATATGCGGTCGTATACCGTATATGCGGTATGCGGTGGCCTTCCGCATACCGAATGAGAACCGAATTTCAAAACACTGCTTGGAACATAAATCCATACTATTATTTTTATATTTCATCATTTACCTTGTTAGTTTAAATACTTATTTTCAAACAGAAGTGAGACAACTCATTTCCTGCATTCATGATTTCATGATAATTCATAAGCCATTCACGAACAAAATCACCTAAATATATTTTCCCCCAAATATCGTTCCCAGAAAAGGATGGTAAGCATGCATTCAACGCACAATAGAAGAATTCGTTGTAAAGCGTAGACTTTACGCGCTACAAGGGATGCATTGCATATGAAATGACCCTCTCCATGCTGAATAAATTTTGATGCATTTTCTGCTGCCCCAACCATTTTAATTCAGGAGAGAGGGTGTCGGATGCCCATCGGACCAAATTCAGTTGGATAGGTAGTTTTTACTGTTTGATCCACTTCAAAATTTGTGCGTATTATTTTAATATCCGTACTATTTGTTTTAATATCTGTGCGCACAAATTTTGAAGTAAATTGGACGATAGAAACTATTCATCAAACTGAATTTGATACGATTGGCATCGGACACCCCCTCTCCCTTTTAATTCATGCCAAAGCTCAACAAATCGAAGGAAACCAACGGTCAAAAACTCAAAATTACAATGGCATAGTGCAGCGTGAAAGAGGATCCCACAAGATATGTCGGCGTCGGTAATAAATATTGAACGGTCTATTGAACTCTGTGCTCACCCTTAGTGGCATTCTACTATTGGAAAGTTTTCGTGTCTGCTGTTTTGATCTCAACAGCGGATCCAATGGGACGCGGCGCTGAACATTGGTTCACGAAAATAGAGAAAGTAAGATTCGGATCTTCTCCTTAGGTACAAATTTTGTTCGCTCTCATGGGACATATCCTTGCTGTCCATTATAGATTTGACGTGGATCCGTGCATAAAGAGAAGATATACAGAGTTGATCCAGAACGACCTGTCCGAAATAAACGGTCCAGATCGCTTAGGATGGTCCAATGAAATTGTAAAATTCGAGAGACCTAAACCAACTCGAGAAAGTGGGCCCCATCCCATCAGTCGCTTTAATTTCGAATGAAAGTCGCCTTCAATAGACAATAGCCGCGACTCATTTCATTTCATTAACCAATAATCATTGATTTAAGTCTTCTCTTCGTCTCTTCGCCTTCAATATACAATAGACCCTCCGCTGTCGGTTTCTCGCTCTCTCACAATTTCGATTGTGGCCGAGGCCGATTAAAGATGTCTTTCCAAAGGGTGAGTTTTGTTCTCTGTTTATTCAATCGTTGATTCTGATTTTTTCGTTTTTCTTAACTCAGACATTCATTTTTTTCCTTGGAAAGCTGATGGAATGGTTCTTGGTTAATTCTATAGTATATGCCAGTTCTTTCAAGTGATTAAACTTAAACGAATTCACTTGTAGTTATGATTCGTGCAAAGGATGTTTGATCTAATTGATACGTTGTGCGTTGTTTGCGTCTATATAAATTGTTACTCTAATTGAAAGGACCCACACAACAAACCCCTCCGACTCGCAAATCCCCTTGGATTAAGTTTTGCAAAGGATGACGTAAGAAAATTTTCTTTTGCTCTAGTGTCGAGTCAGATTATAGGAGAATAGTTTGGTTCCACTATTCTAATAAACTAAAATTGTTTTTGGCTAGGGTTTAGTGATATGTATCTCTGATTGTGAATACTACAGAAATAATTGTTTATCAACCAATAATTAAATTAGGTACTGTATGAATATCTATCTGATGTAATTACAGACAGTTTGGGCATGATGCAACTTTAGAGATCATTTCTGAGTTTCTTGTTGACATAAAAAAAAGAAGTAAAATTGGTCTTTTAATTAGATCAGAAAATGTAGCTGAGGAGTGAGGCTAGTCATATTTCTCTAGTCTATTGACAGTGGAAGCAGAATTCTATTTTTCCTATTTACAAAAGCACACCTTATATATATATTTTTATGTTGTGGTTGACTTGCATGCATTTAGAGGGATAGAGGCATGCAAAGGGTATTAAAGATACAATTGTCTTTTGCAATTTCTTAAATTTTTGGCTTATGGGTACAATTGCTGTTTTATGTGCCCTTCAATTAATCACAAATTAATCCAGTGATTCTCTTGGCAACAAACACTAACAGTTTTCCAGTTTTCCTTGATTGCAAATGACAAACAAATACTAATAGTCTTCCAGTTTTCCTAATGGCAAATGACGACCAACATTTCTTAGTGGACATTCTGAATATCTGATGTTGTTGTTTTGTGTTATTTGCAAATTACAAATATCAGTTATGTATTATAATGAATAGGAGAAGTATATTAGTAATTTTTGGCAATTTGATATTCTCCTGATAAGCCTCAGTTGGTCCAACTGCAAACTGTTACTAAATCTACTTAAAGATTTTATTGTTGTACTTAAATGTATATTAGGGTTCTATTCTTAAGTTTTGGCATTTTGGTCCTTTTGCTGAACATAATCATGCAAAAAGTTCCCAGACTAGAGGTTTCAAATTGCAAAATTAGAAGGGGGTTGGTAACTACAAATATGATAACCATTGGATGTAATTTGCAAATTGCATTTTAAAGCTAATATCATTTCTGTGACGTGCAGGCAAACTCTTTTTCTGGTATGGGAGTTGCAGACAAGACAAAGAATACATTTTTAGATTTGAAGCGAAAAAAGGCACATCGATATGTGATTTTTCGAATTGATGACAAGGAAAAGGAGGTAATTGTAGAGAAGCAAGGGGCCCCATGTGAAAGCTACGATGATTTCACAGCTGCATTACCTACTGACGATTGCCGGTTTGCGGTTTACGACTATGATTTTGTGACAGAGGATAATTGTCAGAAGAGCAAAATCTTTTTCATTGCCTGGTTAGTTGTCTCTTTTTTCTCTCGGTTTGTCTCCTAATTTATATATGCAACATTGGTTTTGGAAAATAATTGAGATTGGTGAAAGCTAATTTATTTTTTTTACCACGTCTTCCCTATTGGAACCTACTTGATTGGTTTTTGCAGTACCAAATTTACAATGGTTAATTGACTTATACTCAGTTCACAAGTGGACATCTCAACTGAGTCATGCCTAGCAACATTTCAAACTAGATTTCTTGAGAAAATAGAATTAGTGAGATGAATGTTTGATCAGGGGCTACCTCGAGTTCTGGTATGGACCTGATTCATGTATATCAAGATTCGAGATCTGGCTTTAGCATATATCTTAAGTTAACTTTTTCATTCAATATCTGTCTGACTTTTGGTCAATTGAAATTTGATAAAACTAGAGATGACTTATGTATTGCTGGGGACTTTCTATAATATTTGTTAGATTATAGTCATTTTAGCTTAGATTGGAAGTTTAAAGAGCTTCTAGCCAATTATACTTTTTTAAGTCTATGGTCTAAGTGATATGATGCATGCAGCCATAAAAATGATGGAATCAACAATTGAATGGAACAAAGAAGAAAATCTGACAGAAATACTGAAATTTGTTGATGTTGACAAATTACCCCTGACCTCATGAGGTTTATATGTTCTAATGCACCCCATTTTAACTAAATCCAGCGAACTGTTCTTATATATTGATTATAACTTTGCATGAATTCAATTGCCCTATGAAAGTCAGCATTCCAAATATCACTAGTGTTGAGTGTTATTGCAGGTGATAAACCATTTCTTCTAATTTGCTAAACAACAATCTAATATTATATAATTCTACACTAATAGTTAGTAATTTTTTTATTGCCATTTTGATCCTCAGGTCTCCTTCCATATCTAGGGTTCGTGCAAAGATGCTCTATGCAACATCAAAGGAAAGATTTAGGCACGAGCTTGATGGTGTGCACTATGAAATTCAGGCAACCGAGCCCTCTGAAATGGACCTCCAAGTTATCATGGACCGAGCTAATTAGTTATGTTACAATCATTGATATCTACTATAAATCAAATTACCTCTTCTGACGAAACAACTATAGGTTGTTGATTGTACCATTAGATTAGTGGCGTTTTACCTGAAAGTTGGTTTATCACCTTTCTCCTTAATTCCACTGAGAACTTCACTTCTCTTTTATTGTGAAGCTAGATCTCTCTTGTTTTCTAGTCGAGGTGGTTTTATGTAGTTTTAGGTCAAATTCCGTAGTGGTATGCAGTTTGAGACTATTATAATTTTTATAGACTTATAGTTGGGTGCAGATCATATATCCTCTCAAATTTGACCTCTTACATGTGATCTTGCTCAGAGGTACTTTGTGCCAGTACCTGCTGATTAATTTCCTGTTTTTCTTCTGCTGGTCTTCTTTTTCTTTGCAATTATGGGTGAATTATGCTGCATTTGGTAAATTTTAGCTGAGCAAAAGATCTCATGTTTAAAGTGTTTATTTCTGAGAATATGGATTGGTCAAGCTGAAATGCACGACAGCGGCATTATTAGATTTAATTTGTTATAATTGGATCAGATCTATAGTAATTGAGGAATACTGCCGCATAAATAACCATTACCTCCTAAAGATGACATCGGTCATGACCAATACATCAGTACCAGCTTTTGAAGAGTTTGCTAGCTTCAGTGTTAAACTATTTCTAATTTATGTTGAATCGACTCAATAAACTATTTCTTTATTGCATATAGTCTACTATTATATTTGGGCCCATTATTTAGTTTCAGTATCTGTTTCAATTTTCTCGTCTGCTGGTGGCCCGTTAAAATGAGGATCATTCCAGTAGTATTATATTTGGGCCCATTATTTAATCTAGTATTATCCTTGTTCATAATGCCACGACGTATCACTCAACCAATATCAATAGTCAATAGACATCAGCATCATTCCATATCACATATTCACAATTCATGATATTTTCTCTCTTTCTTTCCCTTACTGTTATTGCTGTTATTACCTCCTCAATGTATTGAAGAAACAAAAAGGAACCCAAGAGTCGGATAAAGTTGGAATTCGGATCCCCTAAGTAACTCAAATTTGGGTTTACATTCGAACAGCTCGATCTGGTCTGACACGAATATTAAAGGATCCCTGTGCATTCTATTTTGGAACAAATTGACCGGAAATTCTGATCGGACGGTCTCGGTTCCAAACTCAAAATTTGAATTACTTTAGGGATCGGTACCCAGATTGCAGCATGTACCTGATAAGTAACCTTTGAAAGAATGAAACATTACACAACTGATCTCCACAAAAAAACAAATTAATTAAAAAATTCCCAAGGGAAATTTCTCCACTCGGTTTCATTTGTTGACACTTGACAGGAACGGATTTGGCCATACGTAAACCACCCATCCAATAGCAAGATGCCAAGCCAACAAAGAAAGTGACTACCATAATGTGGTACATTTATATTCATAAAATGTACGGTACCTTCACAATCAGCAACAGGTACACGATAATTTGGTCATTTTCTAGTCAACATTACTAAAAGGTATCAACAGTACATATTGTGGCACGGTGTCACGGTGGTACCACTCAGGCAACAAGTTATATATCCAAAATTCCAAATGAAATCTGCTGGCTTGATTTTATCCAAACGATACCCATTTCATTTTTATCTACAATTAAACTGATTTTTTACTCTAGTTAATTTTCGCCTAGCATCTTTTTTGTTTGAACAATCAATTATGTCTCACAGTGATAATCTCAACTCGCTTTTGTCGCAATTAAACAAAAGAAATAAAAATAAAAATAACTATGTATACTCAATCAAGTATTATGCAGTTACTAGACTACTAGTACCGATTGTTTGTTAATTTTTTTTTAAATTAGTGATTTTAAATATCTACCAATAATTTTATTAATAAAAAATGTATTTACAATGGATCAAATTACAATAACGCTTAGATTTATTCTTTTATTATTATAAAATTTTCTAAACTACTTTAATATTCTAATTCTCTCTTAATCATCATAATATCTTAATTCTCATCTCGCTCCATGACTAGATATGTTTTTTCGACTGCCGCTGCATTCTGACGATGACCAGATTTACTCATCGTCGCGCTCCAATTAAGATAAAGACTCTACTCTCTGAATTCTAATAATGCTGCACTCTCGGCTCCGGTTTCTCTTCTCTCTTTCTTTTTTCTCTCTATTCGAGAAGGTAGAACTGATCAACTGAGAGAGAGAAAAATATTATGTTTGAATAAAAATTACAAAGAGTGAAATTTATTAAAGAGTTTTTTTTTTTCATATTGAAAATACTGAATATATAAAGCACTCGGTCACTGATATTCCAAAAGCATTTGTTATCTTTGTCTTGTGATTATGCTTATATCCAACTCTAAGACTACATGGGACAACCGTTAATAAATACGAGCATTACATCTTATATCATATCAAACGGTCTAAATTAGTTCTGGATCAAATTATCAAACTCCAATTGAGACTGACTGCCTTGAGCATTATTAAACTCTGATTCCCAACTTTGATTTCCACTAGCAAACAAAGATTCAAAACTTTTCATCTATGCCATGTGGCATGTGTTATCAACATTCTTATCCATCTGATTTAATTCTCTCACGTTATTTTTTGTGATTGGTGGGTTCATAATCTTTCATGACATGTCCTCTCCTTTTATATATATATATGAGTAGAACTAGGGTGCTCCTAAGTTGACCCAACCTCTTGTGAACTTAACTCTAAAATATATCGAATCGACTTTAAATGATGAATCTAAATTATTGAAATCCTTTTACCTAATAATTGATGCGTCTACATGTGAACATTTTAAAGTTTCGAATTAATTTAATATAGAGTCAAGTGGTCAAAGGAGTCCAAAAAATGAATGCATTAAAATTAATTTATAAATCTTAAACTTTTGACCACTTGACTCTATATTAAATTAATTCGAAACTTTAAAATTTTCACATGTAGATGCATCACTCATTGGGTAGAAGGGTTTCAACAGTTTGGATTCATTGTTTAAAGTCGATTCGATATATTTTAGAGTCAAGTTCACAAGAAGTTTGGTGAACTTAGGAGCACCCTAGTTCTACTCTCTCTCTCTATATATATGGTTTGTTTTTCTCTTTGTGAATTTTCATGGATTAATTATGTTATTTTATTATGTAAGTTTTAAGAGTTTTGAAAAAAAAAATTATGTACAACTTTAGTTGACTGTAAAATAATTTTATAAAAAATTATCATTGTAAAAATTTAATTATTTTGGAAATATGTGTTATTTTTTACATAACGAAGTCGAAGAATTAATCATATTTTTTTCATAACGCGTTGCTGAAGGAGTATTAAATTATTTATTTTTTAACATAAAATGAGAATCATACTTCACAATCAGCTTTAGTATAGATATTGAAATATTAGAGATATGCTCACACTTATTATGGTGTGTTATGTCAGTCTCATATTTTATCTAAATGTCAAAGTTGCATGAAATTAAACTTGTACGGAACTAACACTTTTTGATCCGTTACATCTCAAATTGGAAAGGAAATCGATCAACGTTAAATCTTTCACTTTCTTTACTTTTCACCTCCAATATAATTTTGTTAATCAAATATAATTCGTGAAAAAAAATATTTTCTTTCAATTTCGTCCCTTCCTCTACTCTCCATCCAAACAATAATGTGCAAGTCGAGTCTAATATTTAATTTGTCGAGATAAATAGGATTCATATCTGCTGTGATTCTAAAAATGAACAGTAACTCTAAAATTTCTGTTTTTCCAAATCTATATGTTCAATAATTCCGTGCACGTATCTCAAAGCAATTGATTTTTTTTACACGAATCTCGAAACAATTTAACAGTTGAATTTGAAAAAACTGAAATCTTAGGTTACTGTTTACGAGTAAAAAAAAAATCGCAGCAGATACGGATCCAGATAAATATCATCGATTGTTTATTTCAGTTGGATGTCAAATAATCTCAACCAGCCTAAATTTGTCTCCGACGACCAACGTGTAGTACCGTACAACCGTACAGGAGCAGAAGTCATCTTGTTTTGTCATTTGTAACACTTGTCACCAACAAGGTGGGTCCTGTGCTGCATAAATGAATGGATGAGGACGAAGAGACCAATTTAGATTCTCAACATATCAACATCAATTGTAGAAGTTTCAGCCGCTGCCAAGGTTCTTAAAAAAAATATATAGAAGTTAAAGTGCCAATAGAAAATTTTAGTCATCTTTATTGTATTTATCTTTTATTCGATAAATTGGATATAATAAAGTAAAATTTATTAGTTAACGACTAAGAATAAAGATAAAAAAAATAGTTGTGTTAGCTTATCAGATAAAAGGACGAATAAAAGCTATTTCGCTATTTCGTATCATTATTAACAATGAATAAATATAAAATTATATATGATATTTTTTTTATTTATACGTATAACTATATCATTATTAACAATGAATAAATATAAAATTATACAACTAGACAAATTAAGGAAGAAGAGAATTTTCAGTTCAACAGTGAAGTCAGGACCAATACCCCCTAAATAAAAAAAAAATGGAAGTTTCAAAATAGAAATAGAAAAAAAAAATATTATTAGAAAAGACAAAAGCAAATTAATTTTTGTTCAACATGAAGGAACCACCATAAGTAACAAGCACACTAACAATTTGTCACTGGCCTTAAAAAAAAAAAAAACCACACTAAAAGCATGTGAGCAGGAGTTTTTTTTATTAACATTGTATCAAATTCTATCTAAACATTCTGGATGCATTTGAATCATCAACAATAGCATGGAGTTAGCACTGTTATTCAGTAAACGAATCTCCTGATGTTTAGACTGAATTGTTAAATCCGTGTTGAAAGTTATGTGTACAATTAAAATTATAAGTGTTTTATAAATTTAAACTAAATGTATATATTTTGACAAAAATCAAATAGTCCAGTTCAAATATTTAACCGAATTTGATTCAGGCTTATCGATTTCCTTTGCTCCGGAAAGTATGTAAGACTGTAATAAGAGTAAGATTTTATTCCAGTCTCACACTAAGGACTAAGCAAAGCATATTCCCTTTCCCTTGAGGAGTTGCTTAATTGATTGACTACACATGTTGGCTTCTTCTGACGGTTCTTTTTACACAACACACATGATGCATCCTTACAACCAATCGATTGATGCCACATTGTGTGATTACTGATTTACTATCAGCCATGGGGTCTTTCTAACTTTGGGTTCTTTTCACCTTTTTTTGTCACCAGATTTAATAAAACTTACAGTGACCGACTACGAACGTATATAGATTTGTTTTTATTTTATAATAATAATAATAATAATAATAATAATATGATAAAATTAATTATGAAATTACATCTAACGGATATGGATGCCCAAATTTTGATAAAATTAAGGGCATACAAATTTTGTGTCCCAATAAAAAATTTCTATCACAGCTAATAGGGGAAAAAAAAGTGGAATAGGACGTATTACTGCATTTCACAATTGAAAACAGAAATATGGTGTTTACTAACGATTATTAAAATAACATAAACTTTTGACAATAAATAAAATAATTATCATAATAGAAAAAACTATGATGGGATATTTTTATAATTTAGATATGCTGTGCATCAATTTTCGTACAAATTAAAAACTATTTGATTATCTATCGAGCAATTATTGAAAAGAAAAACAGTTTAATTTAATCGGCTATTGATTAATGACCAAAATATTTTAGATCCGTGAACTTAGTGCAGGGACACGATTTCTTGTCTCTCTATAGAGAGTTGTATGTTCAATTTTCAAAAGTATCATATAGATATCAGAGTGTATTAGAACATTTTAATCAAGCAATTTTCAAATTACATCAAATTTAATGCATTGTCGGTTTAAATAATAGTCAACATGTAAGTAATTTTACAACATGTAAGTTACAATATCTTATAACAATTTGATTTTGTGATTTTTAAAGTCAAAATAGTCGATCCAAACCGTTCAACGTGATATCTATAATAAAATGTGCTTAGAGATCAAATTTTATGTTTTTTTTAAAATTTTTTTAAATTTAAGAATTCTATGATATTACTGTTTTTTAGTGGATCCCTCTCTTTTACTATTTTATTAAGCAATATATATCATCGATTGTCACGCACAGTTCTGAAATAAATATGACTGTAAATATATCTCTCCCAGATAAATATAATTATTCATTTAAATGAAAATCTACCCTAAAATAAAGTTAAAAAAATAAAACACCGTAGATAGATGCTATTAATGATCAGCCATACTCTTTGGTTGGTCTCTGATTGGCACAGAAGATCCGAACTCTAAACATATGCGTCTCTTCCCCTAGTTTCATTTGTTTGAGGGAAATTAGAATAGCTAGAAAAGTGAAATTCGAAAATAGTAAATGAAGAAAAAGTAGTGATTTTTAGATTAGTATGAAAATAGTGCTATTCGGATTAGTAAAAATATTATTTAGATTGTGCATTTGGAATAATGAATAGTTGTAACTGAGAAATAATAGTGTTAACAAGATGCTTATTAAGAGAAAATATAGGCAAGTGAGGTCTCAAATGAATTGTCAAGACGTGAAGATAATATAAGTGTTGTCAATTTTATCATTTCGAGACTGTGTTGATGATAATAAACATTTTTTTTCACTCTTCACACTTTTGAATAGTAGTTATTCCAATATTTACAAGGAATAAAAAATAACAGTGATTCTAACTATTCAGAATAATAAAATATTATTTAAATGCACATTGCTATTCCGAATAGCCTCCTATTCTCACTTCATCCAAACATAGTCTTGGTTAGTCATCGCATTCGTTCGTATCATATGCAATCCATCCAATTGCAAGAGGCCAACGAGAAAGTGAATAGCAATTTGTGATGCATAAGTTTTTTTATTTTAATTATTTCTTTCTTTTTTGGTATAGATTAGTCACTATTTCATTGGAGATGATAGAAACAGTTGCTATGTACCACTTCCTGCGAGTGTTTGGGGGGGGGGGGGGTGTTACCGTTTCTTTCCTTTCCTTTTCAATGCATTTTGCTCTGGTATTATCGGGTTTGCTGTACCTGTTTAGTGCCCCGGTACAAATCGGTACAGGGCATGCACTACTATGATGTAATGTGGTTTAAACTAGTTTTTAATATATTATTCAATTGGCAGCTGCTGCCAATTTTCTCAAAAAAAGAGAGAGAAGAATATAGAAACAGTTGCTTATTCATATTTAAATACAGTACTGCTGTTTTCCGTAAGCGATAAGAATTCCCATATTTTTGGCATTTGTTAATCAACAATAAATTAGGTCTAATTGACACCTAAATAAGGAAGGTGTCTGCTAATCATGGTTTAAGGTTATCATTAAATAGTATGTCATCACGTCATTAGTCAACATAGTAGTAAGAATTGCAAATAATTTATAACTTACTCGTAATTATTCATTTTCAACGTCAATAAAATTAATGAATTATTTTTGAATTATTCGTAAATTATATATGCTTAGAAGGGCGCCCGTCATGAGTGAACATTATAAGTCTGTGGTAAATCATTGCATTATTATTTGTCACAAAAAAAATTATTACTAATAATAAATTTAATATAATTGTCGGTATCAAATTACAATAAACTTTTGTCAATAATTGAATAAAATAGTTGATAATGAGAACCGCACCTATGCATCAATAATTTTGTCAACAAGCTACGTATGTTGGCATGCTTTAATTTCGTGTATTAATTTTGGAGAGATGATATGGTATTATCACTTGTAAGTAATCCATCACAAGTAAATTCATTATTGGTAGGTAATTTAATAGGAGTAAAGCTAAAAAGGTTGAGTGACAAACACAATAGCACAGTTCTATAATATCACGAAAGCCTCATAGTTGTACGAGATGCAAGATAAGTATTCTTTTTTTCTCTAAAACAACTTTCAGAACTGGTACCTTTCTTTGTGTACTCAGTAATTACTGACACTATCACTATGGATCTACAATGAAAATGGTCCGCATTGAGAACCTTCTCATGCTTATCACCCTACTAGATAATGCAAGAAAGTGGAATCATGTCTCTATATTACAAAGTGTTGTGGAAATTACCGGTGTCTATGAAAGCCAAGATTTTTCTTTGGCTAATGATTTAGGATATAATTCTACTGGCGGGTAGAGGATGCGCAGTCAACTACAGTGATGGTAAGTTGAAAACAAGAGATCACATGCTCAGAAATTGCACTTACTCTTCTAGAGTATGGAGGGAGTTTGGGGGTACAATTAAACCTACCGCCGATGATAGGCAACAACTCGGTCAACCTCTGGTGAACTGGACGCTACCAAGTGTCTGGCCAGTGCAAGCTCTATTGGGACACGTCGTGGGTAGCAAGATCAAGGGCCATACGGAAAGAAAAAAATAGGAGAACTTTATCCCAACAGAGAAAACATGCGCATATTACAATCAATGCAGCTGCAATTTTGCATAATTTACAATCTGAGAGAAATAACCTTGACGCCATTGATGCATTTTTAATTCTTTTAGCGGAGCTTTTCAGTATTAATTTTACTATAATCTTTTTAGGCACCAAGGAAACCATTAGGTTGATGTAATGACTCTGTAAATACTCTTCTTCATTAATATATTTCTTAGTGAAAATTTCCACTAACCTAAAAAAAAGGGTTAAGTGAGCACAACCCCAAAAAATTATCGGATTGGCTTCAAACGATGAATCCGAACTGTTGAAACCAATCTACTTCACAAATGATGCATGTACTTGCAAAATTTTAAAACTTTCAAATGCATTTAGTACAAAGTCAAGCAGTTAAATAAATAGTTTTATATGTTATTTTATAAGCTATTTTAATGCATTCATTTTTCATCATTTTTTTACCGCTTGACTTCGTACTAAATGAATTCAAAAACTTCAAATTTTTGCATATGCACGCATTACTCGTGAAGTATATTAGTTTCAACAGTTTGGATTCGTTATTTGAAGTCAATCCGGTTGATTTTTGAAGTTGTACTCACTAAACTTTCTTGGTGAACACATCACATGTTAATTAGCTTTGCTCATTTAATAGTATTATTATTTATATTAGAGACTTAATTTCAATATGAACTGTAAGATTTATTTACATAGAATCTAATCAAACACTGAACTGAAAAAAAAAAAACAAGGAATTAAAAATAAAACCAATTCAACAGAAAAGGAGCTCTGAACCAGTTTCGACCGAACCAAAATGACATGCGTATTTTTTATATCCAATATAATAACATTATCATTCAGTTTATAAATGTTATTATTAAATTTATTGTAATTTATCTTGAAACCGATAATATAACCTGTCCCACATCACTAAAGATATATAATACACAGTTTAGACAGAGACAGGACTTGATATCTTTTTCGTAATGCTGCACGCCTGTACCTAAAAAGAAGGTTATAAAACAAATTTAAGAAGGGATGATCATATCATGACAGTACCATGGATGTCCACTTTTAATTTTTCGTCATGCATGATGATGATCATTTTTTTTTCTTTCTGTGTGATTGTTTTCCTGCTCCATTTTTATATATTCAAACAAGTTGTCATAGAAAAAAGAAAAAGGAATTGATAGATACGTACGCACTTGACCCATACAAATAATTTTAGAGTGAGTTCAAATGTAATTTATTTATTTTGTTTTTATTACGTTTTAATTTTTAAAATTTTAATAATTAAAAATTTAATAGCAATATATCTACCAATTTGAGCACAACAGTTTGTTTTGAATTATAATTGAATTCATGATAGGTTGTCAAGGTTCAAAAATTCGATATTGAAATGCGAAAGTTGAGAATTGATAAAGAATTCTCATTACAGGATTTTGGATTTGGTTTTTGTTTTGTTTTGTTTTGTATTTCTAAATATATGTCAAAATATATAATATATATTATTATTTTTATGCACACAAAAAAAATTATTGTATTTTAACTTATTTATTGTTGTTAAAATATTGTAATAAAATACTGATGCGAATAATATATGGATGTTGAATTTCAAATTTAATTCATATAAAATCAAATCGAAATGTGATAAATAATTTTCTGCATGTAGGGAATATAATAAAGAACACATCTTAATTTTTATTTGACATATAAATTGTAGAATTTTTGTTATTAAAAAACTTAAAAGTGGAGGCATGATGGAGTCACAAAAAATAAAGGCATTTGAATCTCCTCATACTTTTAGTTAATTAGTGGACAATTACCGGCAAAAAAGTTTTACTAGCTTAAAAAGAGGAGAAATAAATTTGGAATAAAAGAAAACAAAAATTGAGTTCTGAATTACAATCCACCGGTATGAATAGTTAATACTAATATTAAAATAATATACTAGGTCGTTTATATAAAAATTCATTTTCAATCTTCATTATTTGTAAAAAAAAATGAAGGAAAATCAGGATTCTTTTTTTTATTTTTAAATAGCATCAAATTTAAATATTTCAACTAAACAAGCATGCTGAGTTTGATTGGATTATTGGAGGCAGAAATCTTTTACTTCCCCACAAATACTGCGTAGGAAGAAGAAATCAGCATAATGATTTCTGCTTCCTACGCACTGCGTTCCAATTTTATTAATTGAAAATCAACATATGAGGTTATGTTTAAGCTCTTCCCAACTAATCAAAAAATTACCAGATTTTGAAAAATAATCGTCAAGATAATAAGATGTTTGATTCAATGCTGCAAATATATTATCCAGGTGATATACCATCAGCCATGACATCTTCCTATCTCTTCCGAGTAAAATACATTATGGCTCCATCAGTTAATTAATTGATAGAAGCACATCATGTGAAATAATATAACATCCGCCATGACATCCTCCTTAATTCTCTCCATCTCTCCTCGCCCTCCTTGTCAGAGGAGGAATATATAAATTTAAGACAAAAAATTAATATATTATTAACACATAAGTTGAACAAGCTTTGATCTAAACAGTGTTGTAAATAACGTTATTTGCTCGTGAAACTAACAGAGTACCATCAAATGATTAATCGATAATACTCAGAAATAATCAGTAACAATCAGAAAAAATCAGCTGATTAGTTGGAAAAATCTGTAACGATTTAGTCACTGCTAACGATTAATTGGTCTAAACGGTTGTTTTTTACAACACTGAATCTAAAAAACAATACTTTGTGTGAGAAGTTGTGATTCAAAACTTAGATGTATCTAACAATAGGTTGAAACTCCTCCGCAGGAAAAAAGGAAAAAAGGACAAAAAAAATAAAAAACAGATCAACCATTTAAAAAAAATTTGGCGGATAAGCTAAAACCCTCCCCTAAATAAAATAACTCAAATGAAAATAAACATAATGTATGCACATTCAATATGTCAGTTATCCAACACACCATGCTGTGGCCCTAAAATGCCACAGATCTTGATTAAAAAAAAATGCATCCTCCTCTGGCGTTATTAGTTTTTCTCCATACGATATTGTAAAGATTCATCCTGTGCGAAAATGGTTGACTCAAAGTCAACACACTGGTACATTGTGAACGCATACCTGAAGAAACTTGGTATAGTATTATCATTTTTTAAAAGAATAAATAAAAAAAAAAACCCTAGCTGGATTAGGGAATACGTGGCCTAGGATGTTGCCACCAGCCTATAGCATAGTAACACAATATGCGTTTTATTCGGGTTTAATTCGTTTTTCAGGGTATGCCGTACCGAACCGCGTATAACGTTGACCGAACGTTTGACCAAATAATTCGCGAATAAAACGCGAATCACGAATAAAACGTGATAAAAAGTTGGTAAAAGTGCTCATTGGTAACAGTGATGCAACTTTGTAAAATTTGAAGACCCTGGAGACCCACGTGATATTCTTGTAACATATTAATGGTGTGTGTGGTGGGGAGGGGGGTGAAGTTAAGGGAGGTGATTCGAACATCTCTAAAAAAATATAATAAATTATTTCGGATTTAATGTGAAACAATTCATGTATTTTTTGTATAATTTATTTTTAAACTCATAATATTTTTTGTTTAAACTACGAATTATTTCCTAATCATTCCCGAATTATCCCGAATTTATATCCGAATCACGAATTTTTGATTTCGCCGAATCTTTTCCGAATTATTAAGTTGTCACTATGGCCCATAGACATAAACGAAAATCGAGCAAACCACTGTTAGGCCACACAGACGATCACTCATCAATGGCCGGACAGTTCAAAAACTTTCTGAATCCAATCTTTTATTTTTTTTTTTACTTCGAATCAAACCAATCTCGGACACGCATGAGGGCGAGCAATGAGCGTGAAACCCACGCGAGTCCTCGTGTCGGCACACCTGGCCTTCTAGCGTGGAGGCGTGGAGTAGGACTCTTCATGAGACGAGTTGAGTCTAAGTCGCTAATTTAATTTCGAGTCAGAAACTTCAATTTGGAATCAACTTGCTAGCAACTCGAATCGAAGTAAATCATCTTATAATTCGTAATATAGTACATAGTGAGACAATCTAATTTAATTCTAATAAAAGAAATAGTACATTATTTACCAAAATAACACAATTAAAAACACTACATAATGAGACAATGACCAATACGTAATTAAACATTACGAAAATACCAAAATAGTACATAATTAAAAATTACTAAACAGATAAAGTCTAACAAAACAGTACAGAGTCTAATAAACTAACAAAACAAAAGAAATAATGCATAGTTCACCAAATTACTAAATATTACAAAGTCTAATAAATTTATCAAATTACCAACATAATTGCCAAAAAAAAAGTCTAATAAAACAGTATACAGTTATTTTCTCTAATTCTCTTCCTCTTTCTTCTCTACTTCTCTTCATCTAATAAAACAATACACAGTTCTTTTTTTTATGGTTGGTTTTGTTTTATTTCAAGCTACAATAATATTAGGTTTCGTAGATTGTGGGAATTGAAAAATAGATTACAGGTATAAGGTTTGGCCGTTTGGGGAAATTAGAAATATATGAATTAGGATTTGGTGAGTCCAACGGAGTTGATTTCAAACTGAATTGAAGGTAACTTAGAATCGACTCATAAATCAACCGAGTCAGTTTCGAAACAAATTATTAACGAGTTGAATACGAATTGATTTTAAACCAAATTTCGAGTCATGAGCTTTTTGTGCACCCCTACACGGGTGCATCCTGTCTTGTATCGAACATTTATAGGGAGTTGGACTAAACGTATTTCTTCTGGGAAATAAATCTGGTGTGATTCAAGGAATATTAGTGAGCCTGCAATTTCAAATTTATCCATTTTTTATGCACGAATCTCAAAATCAGATAGTTTTTAACGTAAGAATTTCAAAACAAGTATATGAGTGGATTTGGAATTGCAGGTTCCCTTTTATTTCTTAGAATCGCAGCAGATTTATTTCCTTTCTTCTGCTATTTCAACAATATACATCTGACTTTCAAAGTCTATCAAATTGGTTTCAAACGAGATATTCAAACTGATTTTCTTATAAGAAAAGTTTCATTTTCATATGAAATTCTTTAATTTTCAAATTTATTTACTATTAAGTCAAGTGGTCAAAAATATGAAGGATTTGTTGTGCATTTTAATACACTATTTTATTCAAAAATTATTATCGCTTGACTTAATAATAAACAATTTTAAAAATTAAGGAATTGTATGATATCTACTGAATATAGATAATTAAAATTCAAAATCATATCTGTATCTAATTTTCAAATACAAATTTGAATACAATCAGATAATATCTAATCTGTTTGCACTAGAGGTGAAAATGGTATGGATAATATCTGATCCGTGTTCAATCTGTATAAAAAAACTAGATGTGGATATCCGATATCCGAATATCCGTGTGGATAAGGATACTGATATGGTTTTACGTTTTAATTATCCGTATCCGAATAGTAAATATATATCATATATTTTAATATAATATTATGAAAAAAACATGTTATTCACTATTATAATTAGACAAATATTATAAACTTTAGTATTTTTTAATATTTTTTATATTATTTTAATAAATATCATATTCAATCCGGAACTATATCTATATCCGTCTAATATAGATTTCGTATCCGTATTTGAAAAAAAAAATATAGACATAATTTTATCACTGTGAGCTCGGTTTTCACCCCTAGTTTGCACCCCTAATTATATATATGTGTATTTTTAGGTGATATTAAGCCCTTTGATTTGCGGTCTAGGCTCCTACTTCCATTTTCCACTGGAGAGGCAAGCGGTGCATGTCCTCTGAGATATCTCAATTTTTGCGTGACCGACGTGTCCGGTGTCTATTCGGGAGACGTAGGGGCAGTTTTATTTTAGCTTTGAGATTCGTACAGAACGTATTTGAACGATTGAGATATTCCGAAAAGTTACGCAAAGTTTGAGATATCTCAGAGGATGCGAATTCAGAGGGAAGCCCCCACCCCAAATCGTTCATTAATTATGATACGAATCTCGAAATAGATGTCCTATATCTGTAATAGAAATCATCGAAACTGACGCAGATAGCACATCGAAACTGTGACGCAGATTTCTATAATAGACATCACAAGAGAATATTTGATGATAAGTAGTTGAATACTTGAATGATAAGAAAACTGTGACGCAGATAGCACATTGAAAGTTTGAAACTGCGCCACAATTCGTCAGAATAATATTTAAATATCAACACTATTTGGATTATTTAAATATTAATACATCATCGCCGGTTTGAGGTCGATTTCTTCAAAATATTATATTTATGAAGAGGAGTGTTCAAAATTCAATGTGATTTTGTGCTCTAATTATGTTCCACGTTTTTATCCCTGTTTTCAAAATCTGAACAGTCGATTCAAACCGCTCAAAATAATTATTACAATAAAATATACCTGGAGACCAAATTTTATATTTTTTAGAATTTGTTTACTATTATTTTTTGTAAGTGCAATATCGCTTTTTTTGGATGGTCCATGATCTCCTAAAATCTGAGATTTTGTACCTACCAAAAAAAATAGTAAACAAATTCTAAAAAATATAAAATTTGATCTTCAAGTATATTTTATTGTAATAATTACTTTAAGCTGTTCGGATCGACTGTTCGGATTTTAAAAATGGAGATAAAGACGTGGAGCATAATTGGAGCACAAAACCATAGTGCATTTGAACCCTCCTCATTTATGAAATAGTACAATTTTCAAATTTGTGCACCCACATTGTCAAAATTACCCACAAATCAAACACTTCTCTATGTTACGTAAAAGTAGATTAATCTGTATAAATTTGTTTGTTGCAAATATATATATATATATACACACACACACACACACACACCAACAGAGAGAGAGAGAGCCGGTGGAACATTAACATATATGATTGCGGCTATATAATTTTGTTGAAATGCAGCTCATTTGCTAGTGTACAATTTTGTTGTCAATTAAGCATTACATTTTTTTTTACAAATTACTGCTAAAGCTAAAGAAAACCCAAACAACATGTCTAATCAAAATAATTTTTAATCTTGACAATGTTTTCTGCGTGAGAAGTTATCAAGTTTAAAATCTAATACATGTATATACGGAAAATAATTTGAGGATTTCGAAAATCATTTTATTCTTAACAATGTCAAATAAAAAGAGATATCTTTTATTACCATCGAATGTTATTGCCCCATAAACTGGGATCGTATCCTCTCTATTACTACAGAGGATGCGTGTCACTTTACAGTTTGAGATTAAATCTCAACCGGTTTGAAATTCGGAGAAATAGGGAGCAGTATTATTATACTTTGAGATTCGTGCCAAGTTAAAATGAATGGACTAGATTCAATAATTGTAAAAGATTCCTTGTGCAGTAAAGAGAGGATGTGAATTCCCATGAACTGCACTCCATCTCACCCACCTCATGTTCTCTCTTTCTCTTTCTTAGGGCTTGTTCGGCTGCAGTTCGGAAATGAGAATGGGCATAGAAACAGATGAATAATAAACAACGGGTTATTATTCACACGGAATGGCAGCCGAACAGACCCTTACTGTTATTGATGTTTTGAGTTTTGACCCTCAATTAATTGAAGAAACAAGGAGTAACCTCAAAAAAACAAAAAGGAATCCAATATTGAAGCATGTACTTGATAAGTAGCCCTTCAAAGAATGAAACATTACACAACTTATCTACACACAAAAAAAAAAATACTTAAGATATTCCCAAGGGAAACTTCTCTACTCGGATTCATATCTTGACTCGAATAGATTTGGCCATTATGTAAATTGTAACCACCCATCCAATAGCAAGATGCCAACAAAGAAAGTGACTACCATTATGTGGTACATTTGTATTCGTAAAACGTACGGCATCTTCACAATCAACCATAGTACATGATGTGACCCGGTTCTAGCACCGGGAAAAAATGATATGGTACGAAATGACACAGCATTTGTAACTGTTTCATGCTGTGACTATTCGCGTGCCGTGATTATTTTTTAAAAATTTGATACGGTACGTCACGTGAAAGATCCAATCACAGCACGTGTAATTAGGATATAGTTAGATTTTGTTCAAATGGTGTATCTTGAATAAAGTAAACTAAATTATGAAAACAATAATTAAATGTGAGAAACGTGACCAATTATGTTTGGACACGGTATGTGACCTCGCGTGCCGTGACCATCCCTCAACATTTTGGTCACGGCACGGTATGTGTGATTGTTCACTTGATTACAGTACATCACAGTATAAAACTAAATTCACGGCATATTAGTCACGACACAAGATACCACTCAGGCAACAAGTCATTATCCCAATGAGCCTAATAAATACGTATAATAAAATGTGAATTAAAACGTTACATGGATTGATTAGATTGTCATCCGAAATAACCATCTACATATTTATGTAAATATAAACGTTGCATGAATTTAAACTTCTACGGAACTATGGTGATGGAGTCTAACGTACGTTTTGTTCAGAAAATTAATATGATCAATTGTTTCTTTCAGTTGGAAGGTTAGATGATCTGAATGGGACTAAATTTGTCTCGGACCAACGTGTATTGCCGTTTCGCGACCGGACGGGATTAGGAGCAGAAACCATGGTCCATCTGTTTTGCCATTTGTACGACATGTCGCCAACAAGGTGGGCCCAAAAGAGAAAGCCCAGTGCTGAATGAATTAATGGATGATGAGGAAGAGACCAATTTGGAATCTCAAAATATCAAACGCCGAAGGAAACAGCGTGGGTCCGATGGCCATCGGATCCAAAGTGGTTCTAACAGGTTCGATAACTATCGGATCTGTTTTAGAATTCGTGTGCACGGAATTTAAAGCAGATGCGAAATTGTGGATGCGAATTCTAAAGTAGATCCAACGGTGAACAAATCCGTTAGAAACACTTTGGGTCCGATGGCCATCGGACCCAAGCTGCTCTCAACGCCGAAACTGATGGTTGTCGGTGAGGAAGAATATTTCATAATAAAAAAATTCAGATTTACAAAATATTGAAAGTATAGTGGGCAATTTCTATGAATTTTTCTTTGGAAATCAATCTTAATATCACTATAGAGTTTACATTATAAATAATAGAGAGAGTATAATACACATCACTTAGTAATTAAACTAAATATCGATCCATCACAAGATCCTTATTAAGTTTGAGCCATATCTTTGTAATCATACGGTGAATTTAAACCCTTAGAGAGAAAAGCAAATTAGCATTTTTCAATACAAAGTAACCACACAAAGTAATAAGCACGAAAAAAGCATGTGAGGACTGAGGAGCAGAGATTTCTGATAAGCATTGGATCGAACTTGGTTTAATATTCAATCTCGTTCGTAGTTCGTACAATTAAAATTATAAATTATCCGTAAATATAAACCGAATACACAAATTCAATACAAATCAAACAATTCACATCAAGTGTGGGACTGAATTTGATCCCATGTTTGGAATCTCTTTGCTCCGGAAAGCATGTAAGAGTAAGATTCTATTCGAGTGTCACGCACAGGATTAAGGAAGCATATTCCGTTTCCCTTATTAATGAGTTAGTTGCTTTATTGACTACACATTTTGGATTCCGATTCACATCTGCTGCCATGCTAAAAGGTTAATAGTAATTCTAAAATTTCTGTTTTTTTTTTTTAATTTAACCGTCTAATAATTTCGTGCACGTATCTCAAAGTAGTTGATTTTTTCTTGCACGAATCTCGAAATAATTCAACAGTTGAATTTGGACAAACAGAGATTGTAGGTCACTGTTCATGAGTTGAGAATTGCAGCAGATTCGGATCCACACATGTTGGCTCGTTCTGATGGTTCTTTTCTAGAACACACATGATGCATCTGTGTGATGAGAGCAGCTTGGGTCCGATGCCCATCAGACTCAAACTGAGTTCGATGGGTTCTATAACCATTCGATTTGCTTTAAGATATGTGCGCATTACTTTAATATCCGTGCACACGATTTTTAAAGCAAATCAGACGATTATGGAACCCATCGGATCCAAATTTGACTCCGATGGGCATCGGACCCAAATTTATCCCCTGTGTGATTACTATCAATTACCATGGCATCTTTCTAAATTTGGCTTTCCCCTTTTTTTTGTCACCGGAGTATATAAATTTAGACTAGGTATATATACATATACATTTCGATTTTTTTACATAATAATAACTTTGGCTCTTTCATCTCGTTTATACCTCCATTTTTTTAAATTCAAACAGTTAATCCAAACCATTTAACATAACCTCTATATAAAAATGTATTTAGAGATAACTTATACATTTTTTTAGAATTTATTTACTATAGAAAATAGTGAAATATATATATATATATAATTTAATCTCTAACCACATTTTATATGAAGATCACGTTGAACAGTTTGAATCGATTGTTTAGATTTTAAAAATGAACATATAAATGTAAAGTGAAATATGGTGCTTACTTCATAAATTACCATAGTTCAACTCTATATAATTTGCGCATAACTAGAGTGTTTTTTAGGTCACTCATTCTTTTATGAATTTAACTTCAAAATCATTGAAACTGATCTAGTTTACGAGTGATGTGTTACATGCAAATTTTTAAAATTTTCTAATCAATTCGGTGTAAAGTTAGGTGGTTAACAAAGAAGATTTATAATTAATTTAGCACATTTTTTTATATCATTTTTTTTACCTCTTCACTTCATACAAAACTAATTAAAAAATTTATAAATTTTAAATATAAACGTATCACTCGCTAAGTAGATTAATTTGAACAATTTAGATTTGTCATTTGAAATTAATTAGATAGATTTAGAAACAAAGCTCATCAAATGGCTTGATAAGCTTAAAAACACCCTAGTTCTACTCATATAATTTTACAATTGTAGTAAGCAATTAACATCGATTTTTGCAGTATTGTTGTAAATATAACCCTTAATTTTAAAAGTTAATCAGTCATTTAATTATAAATCTTAACCCCCACAACAAAGATCAAAATAAAACAACGCAGATAAATGCCATTGATCCGCCATACTATTTGGTTGGCCTTTGATTGTCACAGAAGATCCAAACTCTAAACAAACCCTTCTCTTTCGTGGTGCGTATCCTCTGAGATATCTCAATTTTTGGGTGACCAACGTGTCCGGTGCTTATTCGGGGGGCCCGGGGAGGCAGGGGGCTGTATTATTTGAGCTTTGAGATATGTGCATAACGTATTTGAACGATTGAGATATTCCAAAAAATCACGCAAAGTTTGAGATATCTCAGAGGATGCGAATTCTCTCTTTTTATTTACATACTATTTGGTCAGTCGTATTCGTATCATATGTAATCCATCCAATTGCAAGAGGACAACGAGAAAGTGAATGCCAATTTGTGGTGCATAGTTCTTTCCTTTTAATTCTTTCTTGCCTTGTTTTATGGAATTATGGTAGACTAGCCAATGTTTCATTGGAGATGATAGAAACAGTTGCCTATATATATGTACATATTTAAATACAGTGTTCTTTTTTTCTTCCGTTAAACCATAAGAATTCAAATATTTTGGTTGACTGTTTCAAATGCCAACTTTCTTTCCTCTATTTTAAAAATTATTTTTCTTCACTTTTTTTTCCTCTTTTTTTTCTTCATTTTTTTTTTTTTTATTTTGTACATTTCTCTATTTAAAAAACTGACATTATTCGCGTCTTTTGATCAATAGAATCTAGAGGCATGACCTCTACCTTTCTACTTCAAAAAAAAAAAAAGAATTCCAATATTTTGGCATTTCATAGTCAACAAAAAATTAGGTCTAATTGATACTTAGATAAGGTGTCTGCTAATCATGGTTTAAGGTTATCATTAAATAGTATGTCATCACGTCATTAGTCAATATAGTAGTAGGAGTCGCAAATAATTTATAAATTACAAGTAATTATTAGTTATCAACATCCAGAAAGATGTAAAGATGAGGTAAAATAATTAAATGAATTGTTTTTGAATTATTCGTAAATTAGTAAATTATGCTTAGAAAGGTGTCATGAGTGAACATTGTAGGAGGCCTGCGATAAATCATTGCATTTGTATTTGTCCCAAAAAAAAAAAAAACCCTGCTAACTATAAATTTAATCTAATTGATAATCAGTCTTTGGTTTACTAGTAAAATAATACTTTCCGTGTAGAAGATTATAGGTTCAAAATCTGAATAAAAAAGTTTTTATAAATATTAAATAGTTGGGTGATTTGACATCCAATCTTCACTCAAAAAATAAATTTAATACAATTGTCGTTATCAAGTTTCAATAAGATTTTCTCAATAATTGAATATAATACGTTATAATGAAAACCACACCTAGGCAATAGGTTTGCTTATTTTAATCTGACTTATCTAGAACTATGCATCAATAATTTTGTCATTTATTAATTTAATAATCTATCCACAACTCCACAAGTAAGCTACGTATGTTGGCATGCTTTATTTTTATGGTATTATTTTTTTAGAGAGATGATATGTTGGCACTATCATCACTTAATTAGTAATTATAATCTATCCACATGTAACTAAATTTGTTCGAATTCAGTAGGTAATTTAATAGTGTTATATTCATATTAGAGACTTTGTTATAGTGGCAACATACAACATTCTCTGTGTGAGAGGTTGTAGATTTGGATTTTAAATAAGAGGTTTTTTATAGACAATTAAATTAAAATTGGTAAAATGTACTTATAGATCGATCCGAATAAATAAACTTGATTTCAACATAAAAAATGTAGATCAAATTTTAAATTTTTTTTAAAATTATTTACTATTTTTTAGATAGGTAGAATATCACTTGTCTAGAAATTATAGACCATTCAAAAGTAGTAATATTTTACCTATATAATAAAATAGTAAAATAATTAATTTTTTTTTTTGAAAGAAGTGGACTGTGCCACTGATTTCTATTAAGAAACCATAAGAGTTAAACGGTTTGGATAATTTAGTCTAAAAATACGTTTGAATATAGAAATCATGTTAAACGGTTTGGATTAACTATTTAAATTTTGAAAACGTAGATATTAATCCATAATACGGATCAATCCGCACTATTTATAGTGCCATGGCCTCACTCTAAGTATTTCTTATCTTCATGTAAAAAGGGGATATCAGTGCAGAAAATTGAACAAAAATATTTCTTCCTTTTTATTCTTCTTTTATCGTTGTACCAGATATTGAATCCTTTTATTAATTTTACTGGCTTATTATCCCAAAATTTCCTTATGTTCAAATTTCCTTGTTAAATCCAAAATTAGTAAATAGTTTCAATATAGATCATAACATTGTAGTGTACAATTGACTGTTAGGTAGGCTGAGCTCCCATTAATAAAAGAACCGTGCAAGCCAGATGTATAAATGGTTATTTAATATATTCTACCTTTTACTCAGTATTACACGAAATAATAGAAAAAAAATATAGATCTTTTCATTTTTGTTTTAAATTTAATTAAATTTCGTTTGGCTTCTACAAACAATGATACTATTCCAATGTTTGATTGAAATTGTCAATCGGCAGTACCTTAAAAAAACACGATCAGGTAACTATTCCACTACAATAATTCCATCTAATTAATAGAAAAATAGACGCACTCCTGTAGTTTAAATATAAGATCTAAGGAAATATCTAGATTGACTTAAATAATATTGAATTTCCATTCGCGTGGTATCGTTTAACTTATCTTAATTTATTCAATAAGAAAAGCAAGTGGATATTTGAAGACAAATTTTTTGTGTTTATTATAATTGAGGTGAGAACACCCCAATTAGCATTTTCCTTTCTTCATAGTGCTGATTAAACAAATATATTTTTGTTTATTTCTAATTATTTGGAGATCAAAAAGGAGGTTTTCTGAGTAAACAACATGGTATTTTATTCATGCTGACTATGAAGGCTCTATTATTAATGAATAAATCAGCCAGATAATCGGCAATTGATAATTGCCTTCCTATTTGATAAATGCAATTGGATAATTGGTAGATGTCATACCTAATTTATGTTGAGAATTGAAACCGTGCAAAGGTTGGACTTTGATTGATTTATTTATATCATCAAAGCAAAATGGGACTTTGCAAATTGAATGATTCTCTAACCTGAATTATTGGTTTGTTCAGGCGTTTTCTTTCCAAGAGATTTATTGTGCTACGTTTCTTGTCATCTTTTCTTCTTCCATTTTTTTTTTTATTCTTTTTCTGAACATAAAATTGTAATTCTAGTTTTTCTTTGTTTGAGAAAATCCTTTGATTTCTGATAGTGAGGCATTCTGATAAGCCAGCTCAAGAAAAGAAGCAAAGATTACTTGAATCATGCTAATATTTGATGTCACAGGTGATGATAGTACATACTGATATTTGATTTACCACGCCGTTGACAGTTGATAAAAGATTGGATCCTAAGGCATCATTACTAAATGATTCCTTTCCTCTAACTTCTGCTTCTTTTTTGCTTATCAGAATGCCTCACTATCAGAAATCAAAGGATTTTCTCAAACAAAGAAAAACTAGAATTACAAATTTCTACCAAAAGTAGTAATGTACTGATACCAAACTGTACCAGCTGGTTCAAACTAAGAACTAACCAGCACCATTTTTAGGTCGAAATTTTGTAATCGAAGCCTACTAACTGGGACAGCAAAAGCTCTCTCCAAATTTGACAAACATTCAATATTTATTTAGTACAATTAGTCAATTTCGCATTTAATAATGATTCCAATAATTGACAAATGTTTGTGACTTCGTTCAATTGACAACAAGGACTGATTTAAAACCAAACAAAAAGGAGCAAGTTCATTCAAAATTTTCTCGGGCATCTGATTAATTATTAGCACATCTGAAAATGTCTTGCGCTGAATTCAACCAAAAAGTAAACTCTTCTTCACAGATTCACCAAAATGAACTTGATATAACAATAATTACACCAAAATCTTTTGTGTTATGACAGTAAAGTATGGCACCTTTATTGATTCATTCCCTCAAAACATCTAAAAAAAATAGATTTCTCTGAGCTCTCTTATTCAGGCCGCACAATACAGACTTGCCAAAAAAAAAAAAAGGCTGCATGACAACCAAATCCGCATGGATTTCTCAACTCATACAAATGCCAAACACCAAAACATCCCCATAGACCATAAAAGGCCTCATATTTACATAAACAAAGAAGCAAAATCAGCTAATTATTCTCGGCACACCGAATTTCCCCAAATCACACCATCAATTTGGACCCTCCACAGCTCACAATCCATGGATGCTCTGCACACAAAAAAGTAATCAAGAAATAAGTAAACAAGTACCAAAATTCAACCTATCTCAGATTATATAGATAAATAAGATAATATGGAGAATTAAAGACTAAATTCATGGAACTTACTTAGAGCTTCCTCGGCGGAGAACCTCCTGGTGACATCCCTCGAAAGCATCCGACGAAGCAAATCCTTCGCCATTGGCGAAACCCACCCGAATTTCCTCGTTGGAAACCTAAGGTTAGCACGCAACACAGCTTCAAAAATGTCCCCGGCCGACTCCCCGTCAAAAGGCGCTGTACCGGACAACATCATATATATCACCACACCAGCACTCCACACATCCACTTTCTCGCTGTACCGCCTTCCCGCAATCACCTCTGGTGCGACATAGTATGGGGTTCCAACAATCCCTTCCATCTTTTCATCTCCGTCCAGTCCACCAAACCATGCGGCTGAGCCGAAATCGGCCAATTTCAACTTCCCATCCATGTCGAACATAACATTGTCGGGCTTCACATCCCGATGCGCAACCCCTCGACGGTGACATGACGCGATAGCTTCCAACAATTCAGCAGCTAGAGCTGCTGCCTCAGGTTCAGGGAGCGGCGCGTCGGAGGAGATGCGGTCAAGAAGGTCGTTACCAGAGCAGAGATCAAGTATTAGATGGATTGACGACTCATCTTCAAAGGAGTCGTGTAAGGAAACAACATGCGGGTTTCCTGCCGAGGCGATGCGATGCAACTTTGATTCGTGCTCAACGCACTCGCGGTCGTAGGAATCCGCAAGAAGGGTTTTGTCAATGGATTTGACAGCAAGAGATTCACCGGTGCGGCGCGAGAAGCAGCGGGAGACGGTACCAAAGCGACCCCTGCCAATCTCTTGTCCGACCTCGTAGTGTTTGTTGAATTGCTCGGTCATGAGATATTGTTTTGTTTTGTTTTTTTTTTTGGGTTGTTGCTAGTTTGAGTTGGGTAGAGGGGGTATAAATAAACGCAGAACAGCAGCAGAGGAGAGGAATGCAGTACACAGGAAGTTTAGATTCTAGAGGAATATTCTATTTCTAGTTTCTATGAAGGTCGGTTGATCCGACGGCTAGAATCATTGTGTTTTATGAGACAATTTGTCGTCATCAGCCATGACCATAGACCAGAGGGGTGACCTTTGATTAGGGATTAGTTGCTTGTTTTCGAAAGCAATTGATTTTTTTTTATCTTTTGCAATTAAAAAGGCTTGAATTGCGAGTTCGTTAAAAATAAAGTTGAAAATATTTGCTTGTTTTCGAAGGCAACTGAATATTTCGGACATTTTGCCATTAAAAAGGCATGAATTGTGAGTTTATTTTTTTTTTTTTAAATTTGACTTTTAATGTCAACTAACAATTTTTTTGGTAAAAAATATATTTACAATAAATCAAATGTCAGTAATTTTTAAATCTATTTTTTGATTCTCATAAAATACTTTAAACTAATATAAAAATCTAATCATCTCGTAATAATTCTAATATCTTAATCATTTCGCTTCATGACCGGATTCACTTCTTGTGAGTTTGTTATAAATAATATATAACTATATGTCAAAAATAAAAATAATATTGCTAATATTTTTATCCTACTGATGATGACGGTCTATAAACAAATACGAAAGAGAAAAAAAAATATATAGAATTAAAGTTCAAAGATTGTACGGGGATTCAACAAGGATTCGCTGTTCTGAATTTCAGAGAGAATTGAACTTGTTACTGGAGCTATTACTTTTATCCGATTATTTGGATTCAAATCGGAACCGATTTAGATCTGATTAATTTGGATTGATTAATTTGGATAGAGTATGGTTTAAAAAATATAACCGATTAAATTATCGGTATTGTTACAAAATTAATAATTCAATATCCGAGCCGGATTCAAATCGGAACCGATACTGTAATGGATAAGATATGGGTTTGATTTAAATATCCAACTCATAATCGAACCCTACCCGATACCCGGATAAATACCCGATAAAATGATAATATCATTTCTTTATAATTATTTGATATAAAAACATAATTAATAACTATGAAAAAGACAATCATTTGTAGAATTTTTTTATTTCTTAAATGAAATTTATTGTCCTTTACATATTGATCACTGAAATCAAATGTTGCGTTCACCTTTTGCCTATAAATTTTTTAAGCTTATTAATTTCTTTCTTAATTTTTTTTGTCTATCGTATATCTGTCTTTCTGCACGGATCTTTGAAATTTATTGCTCTCTTTGCTGATTTAAACAAATTATTATTAATATTTTATTCATAAATCTTTTGGAATTATAGAATGAAATCACCATCTCTGATATTTTACTTTCTAAAATTATACCACATTCAATATTTTGGAGTAGATTTTAATTTATATTATAATGATATATTATGTGAGATGTTTAAGAAATTATAATTATATTTAAACGTAAATGATTTCTCAAATGCTTGTGAGTTGCGATATGTACCTGCTTTGGATTCGGGCCCACCCCAGATCCGAACTGGACCTGATAATACACAAACAAACAAGTTATGGGTACCTATCTACCCGAAACCGAAAAACTGGACCCGAAATATTCTGCGGCTAGATATGTATCTGAATCCGGAAATGATCTAATTTGAAACTAATAAGTATATGAATTGAAATTCAAATTCAAAGAGTACGGATCAAAATATAATAATATCCGGACTCTACCCGCCCCAATAGCACCTCTACTTGTTAGATGCCAATATGCCATGATGATGGTATGGATTCGAACACCATATGATACAATATTTATATGGAAATTTTAGAAAAATTTGTAAAATTTATGAATAATTTGGTCAAAATTCAATTTAACTAAATAATTTGACATTTAATTCGTCATCATAAAAAAATAAATTATTCGCAGAATAATTTCCAAATCTTATAACTATACCTCTGATAGTTTAGTTTGTGGATGCTGCTTTGTTCTCTTAACTATTCTCCACGGGAAGTTACAACGATTGTTGGTGGTTATGTATAACGGAACAACCGTGATATAAGTAAAATAATAATTATTGATAAAATCAGAACGATGTTACCATCCTCCTGAAAAAAATCATGGATGTATGTCAATTTAATATAATTTGAAGTACGTAAGAATCAATCTTGTTATTTAAAATTTGAAGATTTTAACTTTGTCAATTTGAAGTATATATGTTATTCATCAATTTTATCTAGTGATCAAGATAATATTTTAATATTTAAACTTTAGCTCGTATTAAAAAAAAGTATATTTGATTGGTAACTGAATGTTTCTAATGCTAAACTGATATTGTTATGATTGTCATAATTTTCAATATATCCTCCTATCATACACCATCTACAGTATTAACGATTAATGTTTCCTTGGAAAATAAAATAAAATTATATTTCAATGAAAGCACTTCAAATCAAATCAAAGGTGGAGAGTGGAGATGTGTTCTGGGCCCACCATCCGAACAACTTGTACAGTTTCTTTTTTGTTTTCAAGTGGACGTGGTTACAAAAGTACCGCTCTGAGTAACGCCGTCTCATAGCCGTTGGAAATTGTAACAGAAGCAGCCAACGTGGGACGCTAAACAAAAGAGCGTCTTTCCTACCAACTGGCAACCGCCTGCCCTGATCTGACTGGAAATAGAATGTTATGCTTCCTTGACTCACCGTGAAATCTTACCCTATTTTTAGGATTTTTTTTTAAATTAATCAATTTTAAATATTTTAACCGGGAATAAGATTTGGTCCAAATGGCTTTGAACCGGACACCGTTCAAAACCTCTAAAAATCGTACGATTAAAGTCCGAACAGTCGATAGGAACCGCTCAACATGATTTTCATATTAAAATGTGCTTAGAGATCAAATTTTATATTTTTTGAAAATTGTTTACAATTTTTTTTAAATAAGTACAACATCACTGTTTTTGAACGGTCCAAAGTTGATGATTTTGTATGTATCTAAATAAATAGTAAAAAAATGTCCAAAAAATATAAAATTTGGTCACTGAGCACATTTTTATTATGAAAATAATGTTGAGCAGTTCAGATCGACTGTTCGGACTTTAATCATATAATTTTTAGATATTTTGGACGATGTCCTATCCAAAGCCATTTGGACCAAACATCATCCCTTTTAACAGAAGAAACACCGTTAATTTGATTTTTCTAAAAAATAGCGTGAAGGTAGAAATATGTTTACTCCTCCGATATGGAGATCAATGGAGTTATTTACTATTGATTTATGGAGCCAGATTGTATAGATGGATAGTGCTTATTTCGTTAAAAATATTAATTTTAGTTATATTTAAATAAAAAATCCTAGTTTTACTTTGAGAAAAAAAATATATTAAAAAAAGCGAGAAAATAATAAAATTAAAAGAAAATAATTGTGAGTTTGGTCAATTGACATTTCTGCTAGCATTTTTTAAGCATACATATGATGAGGATAAAAAATTTCAAATCATCTTCACTATACGTACTAGATTTTGAACTTGAAACAACTTCTCACACGAAAAATAATTTCTTAACCACTGAATACAAATATTATCTTGATCAGTACATGTTATTTTTCTTGACCTGTAGCAATAACTTGTCAATTTTTCTTGTAATGCGCAGTTGACAACAAAATTACAAAATTTTATGCTAGCAACTTAAGCAGTGCATTTCATCAAAATTATATATATCACAATTATTTATGTTGATATTCCACCAGCTATTTGGTACATATTATTATTATTATTATTATTATTTTCCAACAAACAAACAGTTTCTTTGGTAAAGATTTGTGCTTTCACGTAACTTTGAAAATTGCTTGATTTGTTGGTAATTTCAACAACGTGGGTGCAAAAGTTTGAAATTTGTACTATTTCATATTATTATAATATGAGTGAGTCTATGGTACTACAGACCGGGGATGATGTATTAATATTTAAATAATCCAAATTGGCTTTTTCGATGTGCGACCCAATTTCCTTGCATTCAAAGTTTCAAACACTTATCACAGGATATACTCTCCTGTGGATTCTTAATTCAAAGATTGACTATGGAATAAAGCCTTCAAAGTCTAATGTGGCACTTAGAATATATCTGACATCACATATTGAATTAAAGAAGCATTCAACGCCATATTAAGTGGTAGTTTGGTAGATTATTGCCAAAAGAAAAACAAGAATTCTTATAATATAAAATAATACTTGAATGCTCACACTTGAAATGGAAATTTGGGTTGTTTATAGCTAGAATTCTTTTGAGCTAATTAAAGCATCTAAGATTTTTTTTGGATGCTCTCGAAGAAGAAAATTTTATTAAGGGACCGCCTACCTGTCCCCTATGAAACGTCCCCTAACAGTCTTCCGGATAAAAACAGTTGAAATCCGCTAAAAACAGTTGAAATCGCGGAAAAATACTTCAGACTGTAAAAACATTCAATAGTATTCATTCCAAAGAACATATGTATTCAACCAGAGACTCAAATGTATTCAACTAGGATAAGAAAAAAAAACTGGATACATTACTCATCATCTTTTACACGTTTTTAGAGGTGGTTTGTTTTTTCTCCGTTCAATCTAACCAATATTTCTGACGATCTGTAATTTTTTTTTTCAAATCTAAAACCACGAACGTCTTCTACATAATTTTCTCTTTCAAATGAGATCGATGATGACATACTTTTAAGTTGTCGGTTGCACAAGTATTCATCATCGTCATACAAGTATTCATACCTCATTGAGCAAGTATTCACCCTAGTTGTGTAAGTATTCATCCTTATGATTCACCTAGCTGTTTCGCTAATCAATCCCCCATTTTGTCCACCAGTCAATAACTACCTGAGTAACTACTAACTAACTGTGGAACCACTTAATATTTGGGGAACGCCTAATATTTGAAAGATTTTACAGCTGTTGCGCGTAAGTATTCATCTATAATACATCAAGTATTCATTTGTAATGCATCAAGTATTCATTATAAGATATCAGGTATTTAAAAAAAAACTGGACACGTCACTCACCCATAAAGTATTCAACCATATGAATTATTTATCAATAAAGTATTCATACTTCTATGAGCATAAAATTCTTACTCAGCTAGACTTCTAAAATAAGAATATGTCAAATAACACTTCAATTAAAAAAATAAATTACTTGTCAGTGAGGCATTCATCTTTAACTGTAAAAGTATTTATTCTTAAACACAAAAGTATTTACCAGAAAGTAGTCATTCAGCAAAAATTTCACCAGTCATCAATAAAAGTGTGGATGACTTAACTCTAAAATTTCCATCCATAAGCATAAAGTATTCACTCACAGAAAATAAAGTATTTACGTGATAATTATTTACCAGGAATAGTAGCTTTTCATACCTAATGTAATACAAATATTTATAATCATTCCTAATTTATTCATTTATAATTATCCAAACAATTTAGTATTGAAATATCCATACTATGAATCCAAGCAATTCAACAGTTGACTACTCACTCAAGTATTCATTCTTAACACATAAAGTATTCACCGTCCTACATAAAGTATTCATACATAATTATCATAAAAACTAAATGCACTTGTAATACTAAGTATTCATTCTAATGTATCAAATTTATGAACCTCATAACTAAATTCAATTGAGTACTGAAACATTAACCATCACATGAGCATTGGATCGTTAAATTAAATTGATAGAAGTTGCATCGACCATCCTCGTCATGAAAAGAATAAACAAATTTGTTAAGATACTCTTCTCCTTGATTCGTACCAGCAGAACAAATCAGTCAAAGCAGCAGTTCTCTTCATGACACGAAATGCATCGGTGGTAGATAAGGAGTAATTGGAGTCCTTAGCCTTGCATGCTTCCTCTTAGGTGTAATATGCATCTACAAGTCATAAAGTATTCATTATATATCATATTGTCATTTCAATTCAAAAATTCAAATTACACTATGAATCTCACATCCATAAAGTATTCATTCATATACAATGAAGTATTCAACCTATACAGTGAAACATATTAACAATATATAAAAAATAAATTGTTACCTGTTAGGAGTAGGTATTCATTCATATACTTGATTACATCGAAAAAATCTGTCACAAGAGAAGCCAAACTTGATGGTTAAGTAGATGGTTGTATGTATTTGTTTAAACTAGAAAAATTATACTGAAATTGGTTCAAGCTTGAACAACTGACTCCTCGACTACCCTCACAAAATCATACAAATAAGTATAGTTTTGGGGCTAGATTCAATTAGACTCTAATTCCTATATCAAATTCCTGCAACAAGCAAATGAAACATAGACATTAAATCAATCTCACATTTGTATGTTGTGTCAGAACTCCAAAATAAATATTTAATTGATGGTTTTCAGTTACAAAGCTTGCATCCATAGTTTATAAAAATATTGAAAATGCTCAAAATAGTTGAGCTTAAAAAAATGGAGAAAATTTAAACAAGAAAACGAAAGAAATAAAAACATGTATAAAATAACATTTTACAACAGGGACTTGCTGGTTTTTCTTCATTCCATACCAGTACCATATTGTACCAGTCTTGTACTGTTGCATACCAGTATTCAACCCTATGACACAAATCACTCAACCTTATTTAAGAAGTATTCAACAACCATACTATAAAAAACTTTTAAAGTGTGAATTAAAAATTAACTGCACATATTCATCCATATTAACTGACATATTCAACCTCATTAAATAAGTATTCAACAGCCATATTCATCCCAAAAAGATAAAGTATTCATGCATAATTTCATTAAAACTAACTACACATGTCATACTAACTAATTATTCATTCACACTATGAATGAAACAAATTCAACAATTTATAACACCCGTAAATATTCATACATAACAAAAAATATATAAAAATTAAAATCAATATATTCACTTAAAGTATTCATCTATAATGGATAAAGTATTCAACTTGTATGAGCATAAAATCTTACTCAGTAAGACTTCTAGAATAATTATCTATCGTTAAAGTATTCATCTATGTTGGAGAAAGTATTCATTATTAAACACAAAGTATTCACTTGATAAATATTTAACATAAAATGCACAAGTTCTCAATAAAAGTGTGAGTGACTTAACAGTAAAGTATTCAACTGTGGAGGATAAAGTATTCAACTTGTATAAGAATAAAATCTTACTCACTAAGACTTCTAAAATAATGATCTGTTAGAAAATATTTATCATTAAAGTATTCATCTGAGTTGGAAAAAATATTCATTATTGAACACAAAGTATTAACTTAATAAATATTTACCAGAAAATAATCATCTAGAAAAAAATGCACCAGTCCTCAATAAAAGTGTGAATTACTTAACACCAAAGTATTCATCTATAGATATAAAGTATTCACTTACAAATGCAAAATATTTACCTGATATTTATTTGTAAAATCAAGACAGTATAGATCTCACATCCATAAAGTATTAATCTGTAAAATCAGAAAGTATTCATCCTTATGAGCAGAAAATCTTTATTGAGAGGAGTATAAATTGTTTATTCAGCAAGAGTTATTCAATATTCATCTGTCATATAGAAAAGAGGATAGAGTGTAAATATTGTATCAAGAAAGTATGCATCTTATAATCATAAAGTATTCATCATTATCACAATAGATCATCAGATTGTACGGAAATAAACATCAAAAGTTCAATAGGATCAAAATAGACTTGAAAACAACTACAAATGTAGATGTCCGATGCTTCCAACAGAAATCACAATTACGAATTAGAAGACGATGATCAAAAGTAAGAATTAAATTGAGATCGAATTAATGATTTACTTGAAATCTATATCACCAGAGCCCGATCGCATGATAGCTTGATCGCTTGACAGACTTTGATCAGCGGAATGTTTAGATTATAGTTGAGATTACCGAAGTTGGAAGTTGAGACCGAGGTGCGTCAGAGCATTGACTATTTTAGCACCGGTGATGTACTCGTCCTATTCGGATCAAACTTTGGATGGATTAAAGAAACAAAGAGTGAGAGAGGAGAGAGGAGAGAGGAGAGAGAAACAAGTGAAAGCAAGTTACTGAACTTTTCCAGAGCCTCGGTGCTGGGCACGGCCTGAATTGAGGGATGTGAGAGGAAATGGGTGTCGGAGAGGAAGAGCGGTGAGGTGCAGACAAAATAGATACAGACAAAATGTCGTTAAAATTAGAGTTAACGAATTGGGGGACGTTTGGGGGACGGATTCAAGAGGTATGATATAATTACTCTTTTATTAAATACAATTTTGGCTTTTATTATAAATAGGCGAATGCTTCTATGGACATAAGGACCTATTTGTAAAATGAACATATCTTTATTTTCAAAGTTCAAACAGTCGATCCGAACCGTTCATCTTGTTCTCCATATTAATATGTGCTTGGAGACCAAATTTTACATTTTTCTGAATTTTTTTACTATTTATTAAGATGGGTACAAAATTCAATGGTCTGAATTTGATATTTTTTGTACCCATCTTAATAAATAGTAAAAAAATTCAGAAAAATATAAAATTTGGTCTCCAAGCACATATTAATATGGAGAACAAGATGAACGGTTCGGATCGACTGTTTGAACTTTGAAAATAAAAATATGTTTATTTTACAAATAGGTCCTTATGTCCATAGAAGCATCACTCTTATAAATAATAGGTATAGAAAATTTGTAAAAAATATTGTTTTTAATATTTGAAGACATACGGTGATAAACAACACGATTGTTTTAAGAGTTATATTCAAGAGATGAACACCATGTAAGAATCATTTGACGAAAATATGTGGAGAGAAAAGTTGAATCGAATAGACAAAATTATGTGTCATAATTGAAAAGTTTAGGGGGAGTTTGGTTTGGGAAGCAGATTATCTGTGCTATTTATTTTATTATTTTGTTTGGCGAAAATGATATAGGAATGGATAGGGTAAAATATAATTTAATTTGCCATTACAATTTCATAATTTATGACTTTTGTGCTGCTCACGTTGAGTATATATTTTTGAATTCATAATATATTATTTTTAGAGTTAGATTACTTGAAATAGTTTATTAAGTGTTTGGTTACGTTATAATAAGTAACTATTTTTGTTTTACAACCAAACATATTTTTAGAAAGTCGTGGCAATTAGTTTGGAGAATTCTCGAGATTGACATTTGAGGGAAATTAGTCGAGTCTCTTTTTTTTTTTACAAGTTTGTAAATTTAAAATAGACAAAAAAAAAATAATGTTAATAACGCTTTGAAAGAAACTTTAACACGCCAAAAAATCATATGATATATCATATATAGCTTATTACAGTTTTTTTTTAATGTGTACGGCTTGCCTTTGCAAGTCCGTGGAAAGAAAGTCTCGAGTCTTGACAAATACAATAGCAATATTTATACCAACAAATTGGCGATCACTTTCTTTTTCTCTAGCAACTTGCAATTTGATGGGAGGTCTTTGATATGACCAAACCTATTCATGTGATTTTTTTTTTACGAAATATTCATGTGAAAAATTGACGCATGAAAAAGATATTTTGTGACATTTAAGGGCCACATCATGGTGTGTTGAAAAACTGACATCTTGAAATTTACATACATTATGTTTGTTTTTCAGCTTGTCAGTTCTTTTTTAAAAAGAAATTGATCTAATATGATTTTGTTTTGTGGAGGCGTTTCAGCTTATCAGTTAGTTAATTTATTGTTTCTGTTCTGAATTTTTTTTGTCTTAATTTATTATTTTTATTTGTTCTTAAATTGATTTATTCCTCCTGTGCCAAGAAGGGGAAGGGGGAGATTGAGAGAAGTTTTTATTTATAGAAATTCATTGAAAGATAATATAGAAAAATAAATGAATTGTCACATAATTTCAATCTTATATAAAGAATCAAATAATTCATAATTTTAAAGGAACCAAATAATTAATTATGTAGGATGAATTTTTTGTGGCATGACATGTGCGGTGGAGAGGTACACCAAATGAACTGAATTATTTATTCGGTGTCTTCTATAGTATCGAAATACTACTGGCATTCATTCATTTTTCCTTATTTATTTTAATTAATATCTATAAATACAAAGTTATGGATTGTGAAAGTTAAGGAGGATGCCATGATTCATGGTGTATGGAATAATATATGATCACCCCTGATGTGCTTCTATTATGTATTTTACTCTTAAGGAGATGGGAAGATGTCATGGCTGACGGTAAATCACACATTTATTGATGGTAAAGTACATATACATAGGCATATGCCATGGCTGATTGTATACCGCACAATTATTGTTGTTAAGATATATTGTATGTTTATATGTATACGATGATGATATATATACTTAATATGAGACAGGGGCGGATCCAAAATTTTCATCAGGGAACAAAAAAAATATTGAATTGGGATTAAATAGCTAATCAGATTTATACCCATTAACTAATTCCGTATTTGATAAAAAAAAAATACTTTAACTTATATTTATAATGTTTTGAATTGTAATTTATGATATCCTGACTTATAATTATAATTACCAATCATAATTTCAAGAAATTTATTTTAATTTTAACTATAAATTTAACCTGAATTATCAATTAAACATCTAGAGAGGGGCAAAAAAATTTTCAAGGGGGCAAAGCCAGTCGGAACTAGAGGGCTGCATAAAATATTTGTAGTTCGTGATTCGATTCGAGTTTGATTCGAAAATTTTTGTAAAAAATTCGATTCGAAATAGTTCGAAATTAATTCAAATCGAACTCAAACTGGACCTGGTTCGTTCGAAATAAGTTCGCAAACTATTCTAGTTCGAATCTCAAAGTAACATGAACCGTTGATTTCCACTAATGACTTATTTTCGCTGATGACTTAAAAGATAAAACATAACGCTGCCCAATTATAAGTCATAACTCGTAAGTCGTTACTCTTGTTTTCAGTTTTGAAACTCGAAACGACTTTCACCTCTCATTCTTAGTGACTACGAATACTCTTCCTTGTCGTCAAAAAATTCGTAAAAGATTCGAAATTGAGTTCGTAAAAAATTCGATTTGAAATTAATTCAAACCAAACTAAGTTTGAAATTAATTCAAATCAAATTCAAACTAGGGTAAGTTCGATTCGGTTCGATTCGTTTGCAACCCTAGTTGGAACCGATAAATTTCCACTAAAACTCAAAATCCAGGAGGAGCGGCTGCCCCCCTGGTATACACTGGGTCCACCCCTGGTCCACCCCTGACACAAGAGAAGTTGAGATGATTTATCTTTTATGATTTCATAATATCTATTTTTTTTAAATTTAGTAATTTACTATCTAAAATTTAAATATCAAAATGTAACCGTTAATATAGTTCATATTACTTTTCTAAACATATGTAAAAGTTTATAAGATTTCAAATTTATTTTAATTGGCATTAGGACCTTGTAAAAGTTTTACTGATACAAAATACAAACAGTCTCAAAATGTTGATTCTGAATTTCTTGATTAATATAAAAATAAGGTCAAGATATCGTGTTATTTTATAGGTCAGTGTAGAAGAAATTATATATATCATGTTATATATTACCATCTTTAATATGACTCAATATTAAGTCCAAACTTAGGGCTGCTATTTTGGCATTTATATTAGACAATCCAAATTGGAAATTATGTTCATGGTTTTTTTGAACCGCTTAAATTAAGATAGTATATAGTTTAGACAGAGACGGGCTTTGATATATAAGCGATTGAAAATAAAATCATGAACAGATATAATTCCCAATTTGGATTGTCAAATATAAACGCCAAAATACCAGTCCTAAGTTTGGACTTAATTGACTCATGTTAAAGGATGGTAATATATACATGATATATATAATTTGTTCTACACTGACCTATAAAGTATTATTCATCATATTATTATTTTATCGGTTTTAAGATAAATAATAATATGATGAATAATAACATTATTGGCTACTCTACTTATATAAGCATATACTTATAAGTTATTTTTGCATTTTCAAAGTCGATGTGAATTGTGAAGTGCCAACATGTTTTTCATATTAAAATGTGTTTGGAGATCAAATTTTTTATGTTTGTGTAGAAGAAATTATATATTTCATTTATATATTACCATATTTAATATGACTCAATTAAATCCAAACTTATGACTGCTATTTTGGCAATTATATTTGACAATTCAAATTGGGAATTATGTTCATGAACTTTTTTTTTTCAACCGCTTATTTATATCATTTCATATTCTCTTTTGGTTTCAAGATCAAAGATGACTAGCATTTTTTAAAAGCTGACATTTTCATTAGAATCGGAGTACATTTTTAAACTATGCTATTTTATATATAGTTTACACAGTAGCCATATTCCTCATGTGAACTAGCCTAGCTATATGAGAAGTTCTTCCCCTTTCATTTTTCAAAAAAGTATGTTTTATAAACTCAAGTTAGAGATAAATTTTAAACATACATCTTCTATCAAAAAGAGTAATATATATTTTTTTTTTGCAATTCTTTTTCTTTTTTTCTATGACAACTTGTTTGAACCTTTGAATGAGTAAATGGCGCAGGAAAACAATCACACAGAAATAAAGAAAGAAAATGATCATCATCATCATCCATGACGACAAATTAAAAGAGGACCTTTCCATGGTATTGTCATGATATGATCATTCTTTCTTAAATTTGTTTTAACCTTCTTTTTAGGTACAGGAGTGTTGCGTGCAGCATTACGAAATTGATATCAAATCCTGTCTCTGTCTAAACTCTAAACTATGTATTATCTTAATTTAGTTAAGTGGGACAGGTTATACTAGGTTTCAAGATAAATAATAATATTATTGGCTACTCTACTTATATAAGTATATAATGATATATGCTTATAAATTATTTTTGCATTTTCAAAGTCTAAATAGTCAATCTGAAGTGTTCAATATGTTCTCCATATTAAAAATGTGTTTGGAGACCAAATTTATAGAAAAAAATTTACAATTTTTTATAATCTTTGAAAATCACTGTTTTTTAGATTTTTTTTTTTATTGTTTACCATATTGAAACACTGTTTTTAAAAATTATAAAAAAATAGTAAATTTTTCCTCATAAATTTGGTCTCCAAGCATATTTTAACTAATATTGAGAACATGTATGCACTTCAGATCGACTATTAAGACTTTAAAAATGCAAAAAATAACTTATAAGTATTTGTCCTCATATGCTTATATAAGTAGAGCAGCCAACTCGTATATACTTTTAATAAAGTAGGTATGTTGGTTGAGATAGGAGTAGGTCTGATGGGCATCAGACTTACTTTTAGGTTCAATTAGCTTTAGAACCGTACGATTAGCATTAAGCTTAGATCGCACGAAAATTGAAATAGACTTGTACGGATTTTAATGTACTTAGCACGGATCTTAATGCAATCGAATGGTTATTTTGCCATCGGACCTACTCTGAATTCATGTTGGTTGGGTCAAAACTGGTTGAGTCTCTTTTCCGTCGAATTTTTCGATTTTTAATTCATTATTTTTTTTCCAGTATAGTGTCATGATTAAATTCTATGCAAATAAAGCTTACAGCTGATATTCAAAGCCTCTAAAATAAATAATAATAATACTATTAATTACCTACCAACAATGGGTTTACATGTGGATAGATTACTCACCAAGTGATGATAGTAACAACATATAATCTCTCTAAAAATAATACCATCAAATTAAAGCATGACAACGTACGTAGCTTACTTGTGGATAGATTATTAAATTAATCAATGACAAATTATTGATGCATAACCATAGATTTGCCAGATGTAAGTACGAAAACCTATTGCTTAATTAGGTGTGATTCTCATTATTTTATTCAATTATTGACAAAAAAAAATATTGACATTTGATAACGACAATTAGATTAAATTTATAATTAGTAGTTTTTTTTTTATTCACTCATGACGCCCTTCTAAGCATAATTTTATGAATAATTACGAGTAATTTATAAATTATTATTGACTAATGATGTGATGACATACTATTTAAGGACAACCTTAAACCAATAATTGCAGACACTTCCCTTATTTAAGTACCAATTAGACACAATTTTGTGTTGACTAAGAAATACCAAAATATTGGAATTCTTATCGCTTGAGGAAAAAGCACTGTATTTAAATATGAACATATAAGCAACTGTTTCTATCATCTCCAGTGAAACAGTTACTAATCTATCAAAAAAACAAGACAACGAAATGAGAAGATTTTTAGAGGGTCTAATATTCCAGTTGAAATTCGGAGTAAAAGAATCAAAGAGAAGAGAGATCTGTGACTTAGATATTGTAGAAGAGATGGTAAAGAAGCGATGAGATATATAGCATGTATTTTTGCATGAGATACATACAATGCAACAGTGTTAAATTTGCATGAGATATATAGTCTGTATTTTTTATATTTTGTTCTACCTGTAGCTGTTACCATGCCTTTCAAAAAAAACTTTAAAAAAAAAAAACTTTCTCGTTGGCTTCTTGCAATTGGATGGATTGCATATGATACGAATACGACAAACCAAATAGTATGCAAAGAAATGGAACCGGGGCCAGAGACGAACCCGTTCACTGTTCGGATCTGTTCGGATCTTCTGTGCTAATCAAATACCAACCAAACAGTATGGCGGATCATCAATGGCATTTACCTACGTTGTTTTTTTTACCTTTATTTACGGGGTTCAGATTTTCAATTAAATGACTAATAATATTTCAAAATTAATAAGGGATATATTGACAATCATATTTATTTGAGAACTGTGACAATCGATGTTAATTGCTTAATAAAATAGTAAAATTATACGAGCAGAAGTGCAGAACTGGGTGTTCTTAAGCTTATGAAGCCATTTGATGATCTTACCTCAAAAATTATTCATATTAACTTCAAATGGTAAATTCAAACTATTGAAATCTATCTACTTAGCGAGTTATATATTTACATTCAAAATTTATAAATTTTCGAATTAATTTAGTATAAACCAAAAGGGTAAAAAATGATGAAAAATAAATGTACTAAATTAATTTATAAACCTTCTTTATTGCACTTGACTTTACACAAAGTGATTCAAAAATTTTAAAAATTTGCATGTAAACATATCTCGTAAAGTAAATCAGTTTCAAGGGTATGAATTCGTTGTTTTAAGTCATTCCAATATATTTTGGAGTTTAAGCTCACAAGAGGCTTAGTGAGCTTAAGAACACTCTAATTTTGTTCAATTTCTTTTGATTGAAAGTTCTATTAAAATTATATAGAGTTGGGCTATGATGATTTATGAAGTAAGGTTCTCTTTTACTTTACACTCGTAACTTTCTCAAAGTTCAAACAATTAATTCAAATTGTTCAACATGATCTACATATAAAAATGTGATTAGAGACCAAATTTTTTATTTTTTGGAATTCTTTTACTATTTTTCCGATAGATAGAAAATCCATAAATCCATGAATCTAAAAGTTTATATATGTACCATTAAAAATATGGATTTTCTACCTATTGAAAAAAGAGTAAATAAATTGTAAAAAATATATAATTTGATCTCTATACACATTTTTATATGAAGACCTTGTTAAATAATTCGAACTGACTATTTAGATTTTTTTTTTAAATGAAAATACGAGCGAGAGGAGAGAAGCATAGTTATTATTAATATTTAAAAAAAAAAATCGTGCTACCAAGGATTTAAAAAGAAAAGTTTATGTAAAAAATCGAAATGTATATCTAGTCGTTCTAAATTTTATGTACTTCCCTTGTGAGTTGTGACAAAATGGGGGAAAGCCAAAGTTAGAAAGATGGCATGGCTGCAAATAGTATCACACGATGTGTCATCAAGCGATTGGTTGTAAGGATGCATCATGTGTGTTCTAAAAAGGAACCGTCAGAAGGAGCCAACATGTGTAGTCAATAAAGCAACTAACTCCTTAATAAGGGAAACGGAATATGCTTCCTTAATCCTTAGTGTGACACTCGAATAAAATCTTACTCTGGCTTGCTTTCCGGAGCAAAGAGATTTCGTACACAAAGATCAAAGTCAGTTCGATGTGAATTGTTTAATTTGCATTGAATTTGTGTATTTCGTTTATATTTATGGAACAATTTATAATTTTAATAGTACAAATGAATCTCAACACAGATCAAATGAGAGTGAATATTAAATCAAGTCTGATCTGATGCTCATAAGAAATCTCCACTCCTCACATAATTTCTTCGTCCTTATCAAGATTCTAAATAGCGATTACAGAGCTATAGCTTATAAGGTCCGAAAAAATTATAGTGCAGCTATAGCGTAACCATAACTAGGTATTTAAAATTATTATAAAGAAAAACAGTTAATAGTGTTATAGTTTTTGAGGTTTGAAAAAGCTATAGCGTAGCTATTGCATAGATATAGTTAGTTATTTAGAACCTTGGTGCTTAGAGCATCTGTATTTCTAAAACTCTTGAAATTTCTAAATAACCGTTAACAGAATTTTAGAAATTTTAGACTATCTGAATTTCTAAATCTCTACATCGCTAAAAGTAAAATTAGAGTTTCTTAATTGCCACATTAGCGTTTAATTAAAATAATATTAAAAATTGAGTGATTACGGGTCGATTATTTTGCCATGTCAAAGTTTTGAAACAGTTTCATATTTAGAAACTATTGAACAAAATTGCTAAATATAAAATCCATCTACATCTCTGAAACTGGTTTAGAAACTGTCAAATCAGCTTTGAAACTCTAAGAGTTTTAGAGGTGCAGATGCTCTTATTATTTTGAGTTAATAGCGTTATAGTTTTTGAGATCTAAAAAAGCTATAGCGCAGCTCTTATTATTTTGTGACTTTTTTTTTTTAACTTCCGATTTTGATTGGAAGGGTGTATTGGTGCTGACATAACTGTTGAACTTAGAATTCACATAGTCCTGAATTTCTCTTGGGGTAACATTTGACCGAAATTTGACCGTCTGATTACAAAGATACGGCTTAAACTTTGATTAAGGATCTTGTGATGGATGTCTAATTTAGTTACTAAGTGATGTGTGTGATACTCTCTCTATTTATAATGTAAACTCTATAGTGATATTAAGATTGCTTTTCAAAGAAAAATTCATAGAAACTGCCCACTATAATTTCTATATTTTGTAAATCTGAGAATTTTGATTATGAAATATTCTTCCTCACTTGCAACCATCAGTTTATACATAATTTTGTTTGCGTTAGTATTTAAATCAGTTTACACCTCTTCTACCTCTTCTTCTGTAATTGGTGTTGATATTTTGAGATCCCAAATTGGTCTCTTCCTCTTCCTCATCATCCATTCATTTATTCAGAATACTGGACTTTCTCTTTTGGGCCCACCCTGTCGGCGACACGTCGTACAAAATACAAATGACAAAACGATATATGGTTTCTGCTCCTAATCCTATATTCCTATACATGTTGGTTGGAGACAAATTTAGGCTGGTTGAGATTATTTTGACCTCTAACTGAAAGAAACAATGGATGATATTTGTCTGGACAAAATGTTAAGACTGATCACCTTAGTTCCGTACAAGTGTAAATTCATGCAACTTGACATTTAGATAAATATGTGCATATTTCCAAATAAATTAAATTTTTACAAAAATAATCTTGCAGTCAAGTAAATTTGTACATAAATTAATGTATTTTTTTTTTTCAAAACTCTGAAAACTAATATAATAAAAATAACATAATTTATCCATGAAAATTCATACAGAAGAATATTGCAAACATATATAAATAAGAAGATAGCATGCCATGAAAGAATATGAACCCACCAATCACAATATATAACGTGAGAGAATGTTGATGAAAAGTTTTGGAAATCAGAATTAATAATGCTCAAGGCAGTTTCAATATGAGTTTGATAATTTGATCCAGAAGTAATTTAGACCGTTTGATATAATATAAGATGAAATGCTCCTATTTATTAATGGTAATACAATGTAGTCTTATAGTTGGATAGAAGCATAATAAAAAAAAACAAAGATAACAAATGCTTTTGGAATATCAGTTATCCAGTGCTATATATATATTCAGTATTTTTACTAAGAAAACAAGATCTTTAACAAATTTAACAAACAATCGGTAATAGTACTGCACAATAATTGATCAGTGAGAGGTATAATTGATTGTTCAAACAAAACAAAAAAAATGCAAGGTGAAGTAAGATAAGAAAAAAAATATCATTTGATTTTTAGACGTATTTATTACGATAATTTGGATAATAACTTGTTGCCGAATAGTACTGGACAAGAAAATATTTTAGAATTAATTGATCTGAACTGTTCTTTTAACTTTACACGAATCTCAAAGCACAAATAATACTGCTCCTGCACTATTCCCGAATAGACACCAAATTTGATTAATTTGAACCGTACGTAAAGTTGTGAATCCCACCGTCCAACATCTAAAATGATAGAAATTTGTCTGAATTTGCATCCTCTGAGATATCTCAAACTTTTTGTGACTTTTTGGAATATCTCAATCGTTCAAATACATTCTACGCGAATCTCAAAGCTCAAATAATACTGGCCCCTACATTTCCCCGAATAGACACCGGACACGTCGGTCACACAAAAATTGAGATATCTCAGAGGATATGCACCCAATTTGTCCGGATGGTACCACCGTCACCGTGTCACCACATTGTCGTGTACCTGTTGCTAATTGTGGAGGTACCGTACAATTTTATGAATACAAATGTACCGCATAATGGTAGTCACTTTCCTTGTTGGCATCTTGCTATTGGATGGTGGTTTACATAATGGCCAAATCTATTCCTGTCACAACAAATGAAACTGAGTTGAGAATTTCTTAATTCGCATATAATTTATATATCATGAACGTATACATACATGTATCTTAATAACAATCAGCTATGGAGATAATTAATTTTTAATCTAGCAGTAATAGGCAATATTCTCAATGTGTCGGGCCGTAAATTTGAAATCCGAATAAAAAAAATTCTATAAATATTATATAATTAGACGATTTGACTTCTAATCTTCACTTAAAAAAACAATCAGCCATGTCATATTTCTATGCATATATCTACTTTACCATCAACAATGGTGTGATATACCATCAGCCATAACACCATGAATCATGGATCCATCAATTAATTGGTAGAAGCACATCATGTGATATTTACCATCCACCATGAATCATGAAATCCTCCTTAACTCTCACAATCCAGAATTTTTTATTTATAGAAATTAAATTATATAAATATAGAAAAAGGGATGATTATAGGTGTGCCGCCCCAACTGCACACACCATGCCACAAAAAATTGTCTCTGTACAATTAATGATTTGGTTCATTCATAACTATCTAAAGAAATTGGATCATTTTATTGCAAAATAAACCGAATTATTGATTCGGTTCTTTTAAGCTATCTAAAAAGACCAAATCGATGATTCCGGTTTTTTCTATTGGATCGATCTGTGATAATCTATTTATTTTCATATATTATCTTTAATGAATTTCTATTAATAAAAACTTCTATTCTCAATTTCCCCCTTCCCCGTCTTGCACAGGAGAAATAAATAAATTTAAGAACAAAAATATTAAATTAATTAATTGATAAGCTGAAACGCCTCCGCAATAAAAAAACCAAACTAGATCAATTTTTGTAAAATAATAATTAACTGATAAGCTGAATTAAAAAAATAACTGAGATAAAAACAAACATAACGTATGTACATTTCAAGATGTCAGTGATTCAACACACCATGTTGTGGCCCTTGAATGTCACAGCATATCTAGGCTCCAAAAGTTGCATTTTTTCCGAGCGTCAAATTTTCACATGAATATTTCCTTAAAAAAAAATTATTCACATGAATTAGTTTGCTCATATCAAAGACCCCCCATCCAATTGCAAGTTGCTACATAAAAAAAAGTGATCGCCAATTTGTGGTATAAATATACGAGAAACAATATTGCTTTTGTATTTGTCAAGACTTCATTTCCACGGGCGTGAAAAAGCAAGCTGTATACTTTTTTTTTTTTTTATAACAAACTGTAAAAAGCTATGTATGATATATCATATATGTTTTTTTGGCGTCTTAAAATTTATATCAAAGCGTTATTAACAATATTTTTGTTTATTTTAAATTTACGAATTTGTAAAAAAATAAATGTAAAACTACGTGATATTCTATCCACGCCGTCTCATCTATATCAAATAATCAATTTTATAACAATCAATCTTTAATCTAGTAGCAACAAACAATGTTCTCTAAGTAGGAGGGTTTAGAAGTTTGAAATCTGAATCTGAGAATTCTCAAGACTATCTAATTACACCCCCAAATGTCCCTCATAAGATCAAAATCTACAATAAAAAAAATCCAAATCCAAATCCAAATAATCAATCAACAATATTATAAAGATTTAGCTATAAAAATCATTCAGTGTGAAATAGTTGATCCAATAATAAATGGGTGCGTATCCTCTGAGATATCTCAATTTTTGCGTGACCGACGTGTCTGGTGCCTATTCGGGGGACACAGGGGCAGTATTATTTGAGCTTTGAGATTCATGCGAAACTTATTTGAACGACGGAAATATTCCTAAAAGTCACGCAAAGTTTGAGATATCTCAGAGGATGCGAATTCATAGTCAATACGGTGTTACATTGTGAACGTATGCCTTAAAAAATAAGTATGTTATTATTGATTTTTTTAATGCAAAAATATTATTATCATTTTTTTAAAATCAGAATAAACAAAAAGAATTCCCAAACAAAAAAAAAAATGAGAATCCAGTTTCCATCAAGGCAGCAAACCACAATTAGGCCACACAGAAGACCAGTCAGCAACGGACGCAGAGTACCAAAAGCTACTGAATCGAACCAACCTCGGACACGCGTTGGGAGCTAATTAGAGTGTGCAATCAACGTGAAACCCACACGAGTCCACGTGTCAGTACAGTAGACTCGTGACTTGCCAGCGTGGAGGCATCTCGGCCATGTCATGTTTGTCGAGGTTACCGATTACCGTAGTAAACAAGGCCGTTTCCAAAAAATTATAGTAATAGAAGTGTCAACGGTTACGTCGATACGTACGGGTCAGGTATTCGGGTGGAAGTTCTTCATACCATATGTATCCTCTACGTATTATTTTATAAATATTTTATTCTTATCTGTTATGTTACAGTTGTCGGAACACGGATAAATAATGAATAATATTAATATAATAATAAATTTATTATTAATTAAATAAAACATTAAAATACATTCAATTTTGCATATATACGTGTATTAAAATCTAAATTTTATTGGGATTTGTTGCAATTTATTACGTGTATTAATTAACTATTAAGTGTAATTCAATTACCAAAAGTAGTTGGAGAATGGATATTCATTATTCACTAATATATGTATATATAATTTATTTTTATAATTACCCAGTCAAATAACAGGTACAAAATAAGTTTTATCTATACCCTTACCCGGTTAGATAACAGGAAAATTTTTATCTGCATTCATATCCGATAAGTTTCCGGGAAAAAAATCTTATCGGTACTAATTTTATGGAATATGAATCAGGTTAAAGAATAAAAGGATGTCATTGACACACCTATTTTATAGTAATAAGTTTGTCATTGGTTAGTTAATGGTTCCACAAGATTTCAAAAAAAAAAATGTAATACAAATATTACACTGAATTATTAATACTTTTGCAAAATAAATAAAAAGTCCGTAATGTTTACGAATAATATGAATAAATAATAACATTTTTTTCAGTTCATCAAATTACGTTGCTTAATTGGTCGATATTCCCTTTTCCTCGAATTCGCATCTCTAAGATATCTCATATTTTGAGTTGATATGTAAGAAATATGACCCTTCAAATTATTTCTCCATTGTTATCAAAGCAACAATAATATTGTTTAGTGCATTTCAAATAGAGACCAAATTAAATATAACCCGCTTTAGATGAAACTGAAATATTCAGATATATCACAAGATACAGATGTTAGATTTATGAATTCTGAGGAGATAATTTTTATGAGCAAGAACAGTACTCTTTCATTGATCCTTTCGCTATTTATTACAATCTCTAATTTACCGTTACTGTGCTAATGTTACTGTTATACAGTGTTCCTAATAAATGCAAGGAGACACTTTAACTCCTTGATCTAATCCTAACCCTCGAATTTTAGATCTATGATGATTAGTAATCTGAGATCTCAGATCCTAATTCTCAACACCACCCCTCAAGCTTGGAATGTATATATCGTACAATCTTAGCTTGCTTGAATTTATCTCGAAAGGACTCGAGTCCAAGCTTTTGATGAAGATGTCCGCTAATTGATTTTCGTTTTTAACATATGGTGTTTCTATTTCCTTCGATTGAATTTTTTCTCTAATGAAGTGACAATCCACTTCTATATGTTTGGTTCGCTCATGGAAGACCGGATTTGATGCGATATGTCGTGCGGAATTGTTATCGCAATACATCTTTATTGGTTGATCATATGCAATGCCTATTTCGTTGAGTAGTTGCTTTAATACAAGTTAATTCACACGCGGTTGATGCCATGGCTCGGTATTCCGCTTCGGCGCTTGATCGAGCCACAACACTTTGTTTCTTGCTTTTCCATGTAAGTAAATTTCCGCCTACAAACGTGCAATAGCCGGTCGTGGATTTTCTCTCGAAACTTCCGGCCCAATCTGCATCGGAATAGCCACATATTATATTAGAATTATTATTCTTCATCAAGATTCCTTTGCCGGATTTTTCTTGAGATACCGTAAAATCTTATTTATGGCCTCTAAATGTGGAGTTCTTGGTGAGTGCATAAATCTACTAATTTGGCTTATCGAAAATGAGATGTCCGGACGGGTAACCGTTAAATAAATTAGTTTGCACCGTAATTTACCGGTTTCTTTCAAGAGATCTAAGGTATATTTTCTTTGAGAAATAAAGAGACCCAATTTTGAATATGCTACTTCTATTTCTAAAAAATATTTCAAAAAACCAAGATCCTTGATATCAAAATTTTCTTTTAATTGTTTTTTAACATTTTTAATTTCCTCTAAGCTATTTCCGGTAACTATAATGTCATCTACATATACTAGTACAAGGGTTACATTTTTTTCATCATTTTTTATGAACAAAGAATGATCGGCACTACAAATTTTAAATTTGCAAGAATTTAAATAAGAGCTGAGTTTTCCATACCATGCCTGTGGAGATTGCTTCAATTCGTAGATTGATTTATTTAACCTACAAACTAGGTTAGCATTGTTTTCCAATTTATGGCCGGGTGGTAGGTTCATATATACTTCTTCTTCAAGTGTTCTTGAAGAAATGTGTTTTTTACATCCATTTGGTACAAATCCCAATTATTATTTACCGCAATAGAAATAAAATCATAACGGTATTCATTTTTGCTACCGGGGCAAATGTTTCATTATAATCTATTCCATAAGTTTGAGTGTATCCTTTGGCCACCAATCTAGTTTTGTACCGTTCTATGGTACCATCACTATTGTATTTGGTTTTGTATGCCCATTTACAACCAATGGGTTTTTATTTTTATTTTTTGGTAATTGTATAATTACCCAAGTTTCATTTTTTTCAAGAGCTTTTAGCTCGTCTTCCATGGCTTTGCACCATACTGGATTGGTAATGGCTTCTTGATAGTTATTTGGTTCTAGTTCTTTCTCAATGGAAGTGAGAAATGCATTATAAGAAGGAGAAATATTCTCATATGATACGAAGTTTTGTATGAGATATTGAACCGTATTGGTCACATAATCTCTAAGTCTTGTAGATGGTCGGTGTGTTCTTATGGACCGTCTAACTTCTAAATTTTCTTCTATTTCACTATCGTTAGTATCAATATTTTCTATCGTTTTTTCAAGTTGACTTGTTTCAACTTCTTAATCGATATTTTCTATTGTTTCTTCAAGTTGATTTATTTCAACCTCTTGATTGACATCTTGTGTGAATACTTGTTCGTCTATAAATGGTAGTACCGGACTTAATTGATTATTTTTGTGTAGAGTTTCACTTATTTCTAAATTTTTAAAATACGGTTCATCCTCACAAAATATTACATCCCTAGATGTGAATAATTTTTTTGTAATAGGATCGTAGTACTTATAACATTTTTTATATGAGGAATATCCAATAAAAATAGCTTTTGTTGACATATAGTCAAATTTGTTTTTCCTTTTAATTTTTACAAAGCATGCACAACCGAACGCTTTTAAATAATCAAAATTAATTTTTCGTTTGTAAAGAATTTCCATTGGACTTTTATTTTTTAAGATAACGCTTGGTAGTCTATTTATTAAATGAGTAGCGCAAAGGATGGCATCCGACCAAAAGATTTTTGGAACATTATTTTGGAATAATAATGCACGTGTCATTTCTAGCAAGTGCCTATTTTTTCTTTCCGACACCCCATTTTGTTCGGGAGTGTATATGCAAGATGTTTGATGAATAATTCCTTTTTCTTTAAAAAAAAGTTGTAAAATTTTTGTTTACAAATTCCGTTCCATTATCCGATCTAAAATTTTTGAGTTTTGCATTAAATTGATTTTCTATGAGACATAGAAATTCTTGAAAACAATTGAAAACCTCATCTTTTGATTTTAGTAAACTGCTCAAACATCTGCTGCATTGAATCTGACCGGCTTGACCCGCCAGACCCATTTGGATTATAATTCGGTTCACAGGAACCGGTATGTCGGTTCAGTGCATTTGAGTCGGTTTGGGTGATAAAGCCCCCACGCGGTTTTGCCTCCTGGAGCGGCTCCTTCTTTTCTTTTTTGTTTCCATCACCCCAGGGCTCTCCTTGAGCCGCTGCTGCTCCTCCCTTCTTCGAATCATACCACTTTGGCCTGAGATGTGGGTGAAGGAAGTAGCACCTTTCGACTAGATGTCCCTCTTTCTTGCAATAGGTGCACCGATCTCCCTTATTGCTTGGCCGGTTTGAGTGATTTTGGAAATTAGGGTTTTTCACGAAATTGGGGTTTTTCGTGGTGAAGCTATGGGTCTTGTGTCCCTCGCTGCCACTGGCTTGTGGACCACCCATAGCAAGCTGTCGGCTTTCTTCTTGCTCCACCATGGTAGTAATTTGGGCAAATTAGGGAAGGGTGGTGGTCAATAGAAGTTGTGATTTTACAGCTTCGTAGCTTGGATTGAGATCCGTGAGGTACTGAAATATCTTGTCCTCTTCTTCCCTCTGGATTGCTATTGGATCTGAAAGTGGTGGTCGGTAGACCTAGAGTTCATGCCATTTTTTATTAAGAGCACCCAGATACTCTGTATTACTCCTTTCTCCTTGCTGTTCTTGTTGGATTTCTTTTTTTAATCGAAAGATATGAGAATTGTTGTTTTGTCGGCCATACATGGCTTTAATGCTTTCCCACAGTGAGAATGCGGTTTCATGACCGAGGAATATGTCTGAAATTCTTGGCTCCATCGATTGCATGAGCCATGTCATATTTCTGTCATTTTTAGATTGCCACTGTCTTGTTGCCTTTGTTTCAGCTTCGGTTGCCTCGGTTTTTTTTTTTTTTTTTTTTTCTGGTTTTGGTTTTTGCGACTCTCCTGTGATGAATTCTAACACCTCTCTTCCACTGAGAGCTAATCTTGCGGAACTGGCCCATGAAAGATAGTTTTGGCCGTTGAGTAGTGAAATTGTGAGTTTTGAGGTATTGGTAGCTTCTTTAGAATACTGCCCCTCTGATGCCATTGCTTTACTGTGCTAGGCTGTTTTATGGATTTGTTTTTGCTATGTACCAGATTTGCTAGTACGATATTGGGGAATTTTCGGTTACAGAGATTACCGCTCTGATACCATGTTTGATTTATGAATTCTGAGGAGAGAATTTTTATGAGCAAGAACAATACTCTTTCATTGATCCTTTCGCTATTTATTACAATCTCTAATGTTACCGTTATTGTGCTAATGTTACTGTTATACAGTGTTCCTAATAAATGCAAGGACACACTTTAACTCCTTGATATAATCCTAACCCTCTAATTTTAGATCTATGATGATTAGTAATCTGAGATCTCAGATCCTAATTCTCAACAACAGAGGAAGAAGTACGTACCATATATAATTGATACTCTATAAAGTGTTTTGAGCTTTGAAGCTTTTCAATTATGCCATATCATCAATGTTTAGTCTATAATAATTCAATTTCTCTCTAGACATACTTTAATCGGATGATTCTTATATAATGTTTCTCTCTTGTATAACTCTTAAAACAATTGTGTTGTTTCCATTGCATATATCTTCAATTATTCGAAAAAATATTTATTAGTGTACAAAATTTCTAAATTTCTTTACCTATTATTTTAGGGTATATTTGGTTGGATTGAGAATATGTTATTTTTAAAGTTAGGCTATTCAGCATACTCTATTCGGTATTTGATTGGATTAGAATAGCTAGAACAGAGAATCCAAACTTTTTGCTTTATTAGAATAGGTTAGGCTATTCCTAAGAGTTTTGAAATTTGACTATTCTAATAAGACAAACGACATCTATTATTGATTTAGCTATTCTAACTATTTTTGTTCTGCAAATCTGCAATCAAACATATCCGTTAACCAAGCTCCAAAAAACAATCCTAGTTGCATTAATTAGCTCAAAAAGAATTCTCGCTAAAAATAATCCAAATTTTCATTTCAAGTATAAACCCTCAAGTATTGTTTTATATTATAATAATTCATTTTTTTTTCTTCTAGGCAATAATCTACCAAACTACCACTAAGATCTCTAGTGTTTAGTATGTAGTTGAATGCTTTTTTGAGTCAATATGCGATGTCTGATGTTTTTCTAAATGCCACAATATTGGACTTCAAAGGCTTTATTCCATAGTCAATCTTTGAACTAAGAATCCACAAGAGAATATTTGATGATAGGTGGTTGAATGATAAGGAAATTGCGCAGATCTGATAAGTGCCAATGTGGATTTTATGTAAATTATTAAATTATGAAATATACAGATGTCAAACTTGTGCACCCACGTTGTTGAAATTACCTACAAATCAAACAATTTTCTATGTTACGTCAAAGAAAATAAATCTTTACAAAAGAAACTGTTTGTTTGTTTGAAAAAAAAATAATATCTACCAAATAGCTGGTGGAACATCAACATAAATAATTTCAATATATATATAAAATCCAAACAGTCGATCCAAATTGTTCAACATGATATCTATATTAAAATATCAGATAAAATTTTACATTTTTTTGAATTTTTTTATTATTTATTAAGTATTTTACAAAACTATTTTTCAGTGATTCAGAATTGTCTAAAAACAGTAGTTTTATAAAATACTTAATAATAAAAAAAATTGAAAACATGTAAAACTTTATCTCCAAGCACATTTCAATATAGATATCATATTGAACGGTCCGAATCGACTGTTTGGACTTTTAAAATTGTAAAACAATTTGTTGAATTTACAAATATTATAATATATTTATGAAATGCAATCAGCAGCCTCTAACATACTGTTGAGTATTTTAAGTATAGGGTTTTGGCTATAATTTTGTACTCGTTTCTTTTAAATTTATAATCCTTTATACTCAATGAAGGGGTTGATTGCAAGCGCACAACCTATCAAAGTAGTACTTAGGGTGTCGAACCGCAGAGAGAAATGTAGAATTTAGTTTAAAGCTTTAATGATTAAAATCAGAATTAGTTGTTTCAAAATTCGGTTTGAAGTGTGTTTACTAATAATCCTAAGTTTGGTGGGTTCAATACCCAAGAAATTGAGAGATTAAACAAAAATAAAGGAAGAGTAAAATGTGATTAGGGTTTTAACAAAGATTGGAGAATCTAGGGGCTTTCGGTCTACAATCCCTTGTTTAATCTTATCTATTTGGTTTGTTTAAATTCAAGTTTGATATGATGGGGTTTCTAACCTAATATGTTAAAAAGGGTCACTTCCGTGAATTAATAACGTGTCTAAATAATTATATTTATCTAGACCATGAAGTTCCTTGTTAGCCTATCATTTCCTTAGATATTGGTACTTAATGATTTAGCTGACCAAAGCAACTCATATTGAGTCTCGACCTAAATCCTAACCTTAATTCCTGTAGTTCAGGCTTAGATTAAAAGATTTGTATACTCTTAACCTAAATCCTAATGGCTTTGTGACATAATTGGTATTATCATATATGATCCATTCTACCTTAAAGTCTAAAAGACCTAAAGTGGAATAACTACAATTCAAGTACAAATTATGAGAACTACAAAGAATAAATCACAGAAATTAACAATCAAATCAAGCAATCATCATAAAAACAAAGATCTAAATAGAATAGAATTAAATAACTTCATGCATTTGACCTATACCCCTAGAGAGGAAGTTAGCCTCTCATGGGGATGCAAAACTTATAAAGAAAACTCATTAAAAATTGGCTAAAACAAAAAGAAATTGAAAGAGAAAATAATTACAACCCTTACAACAACGAAAATTTCTTGCTAGCTTGCTTTGCCCTGAGAATCCCTCTTCTCCAAATCTAAACTCTAAATCTCACTTTTTGCTTTAAGGAGATGTGTAAAAAATAGAATTGAATGATGGTAGATGTGGAGAGATGATGAGATGTCAAGATGAGCAGAATTCTCCCCTTTAAATAGCCTATTCTATGCGCTAGAAACGTGGGGAACAGCGTCCCACACGTTCTCCATAATTAGAACCACTAACTTTGCCAACAGGGCATGATCTGGCTTTCTAAAAATAGCGAAACTGCATTTTTAGTCTAATTGCGGGCCGCACTAGATTTAAAATTCCGAATTTGGATTTTCGTCCTTCATGAAAGTTGTAGACCTTCTTGTTAGCTTTCTGAAAAGTGGTCATACGCCGAAAACAGAGTTCGTATGACAAAACTATGCCCCAAATACGAAACATGTGTCCGAAGCTCAAAAGCTAAGTGCGACCCGCATTGCGCTCGGACTTTTCTGTTCGTCTAGAATGCGGCCCGCATCAAGATCCGTGCGACCCACATTGGCACGAATTTTGATGAAAACCTTATTATATTTTAAAAAAATTGGCACACATCCAGAAAATCTATCTGAGTACTTATTTTGGCCGTATCGGAATCTGTACGACCCGCACTGGCAATAATGCGGCCCGCACTGGGCCAGTTTGCCCTTAAATTTGTTGAATTTGTGTAAGTACTCAGTGTGACCCGCAGTGTGACCTGGGGAGGCCGCAATTTGGTCTGTTTTTGTCATTTTCTGCAATTTAAAGGAAACAAAGGCAGTAATTTGATTCCAGGTGTAATATATGACATTTATGTATCAAAATACAAGATATTTAGAGTATTTTCGGAATAAAATCTAGATCGAACATTTGTAAATATGTATATATTTTATGTGTATCAAATACAATTTTGTTGTCATTTGCGCGTTACAGGAAAAAAATGACAAATTAATGCTAAAGTCTAAAGGTAAAGAAAATCCAAATAACATGTCTAACCGAAATAACACTTGGTCGCTTAACTAAGATATAATTTTTCGTATAAGAGGTTATAAGTCTCAATTCTAGAAAACTCATGATTTGAAAATTCTGTTCCTCATTTTATGCTTAAAAAATTACCTTATATCAATTAAAATATGCTAGCAGAAATGTCAATTGACCAAACACGAAATGGGTATTATTTTAAGAGAAAGTAATATCATATAGAGTGACTGATTTTGATAAGAGGAGATTGTTATGAATTCTCCTTAAAATATTATCCCTGGTGGAGAGAGGTTCAAAGTTGAAAGCAACTGTGGGTGAAATCAACCCCAACATTTCCATTCCTGGCCACTAGCCCAATGAAAACGTGCAAAATATGGAAGTAAGATTTCAGTTTATTTTTAATTTTAAAAATAATATTTAATGAATTAAAAGGATGATTTTTTTTTTTTTTGTTTTTTTTTGCTTTTTTTATGATATGGAAGGAGCCGCATGAAATGTGTTGCTTTGAGAATTCATTCAGAAATTACATATCGGATGCAGTTTCTTAGCATGTCACAGCATAATGATCTTTTGCTTTACATATAATCAAGATTCTAAATAACAATTATAACGACATAGTGGAGAAACAAAACAAAAGTTATTGCGAATAGCTATAGTAACTATAGCTGAAGCTATCATACATAGCATTATTTTTTTTTTTTTTTATCAAAATTTATAGTCTATATTTCTACTAATTATCAACATGATCAATATTGGAGAATTGATGTAACAACTAAAACGACAACTAATCTAAGTCTATACTTTTTTCAATCATGCAAATAAGAAGGAAAAAAAAAAGAATATACTAGGTAAAATTATTTAATAGTTCATATTTCATAGTATTACAGATTATAATAGACTAAGACCAGTTAATTTTATAAGTGAAATGAAGTTAGTATACCTATTTAAATATTTTGTATATTATAATAATTAAAATCAGTTTTCAATGAAACGAACAACGATAATTTTAAGAATACTAGACGAAGAGCAAACAAAAGGAATAATTAATATTTGAATATTTTTCGATATAGAATGAGAGGCAAAATCACAAATAAGAACAAAAAAACATAGTTCAGTTTAGTATACTTATTATAGCAGATTATGTAGCATCAGAAATAGGAACAAAAGTACATAGGTTTATGTAAATTGCATAAAAAAATAACCATGTAGCATAGTGGTAGCAATAGCATTTAACACGTAGCGGTAATAGCGGTTAGCTATTACAGCTATAGCAAATATCTTTTATAGTTCGACAAATTTATAGTATTTAAAACACTGCATATAATTCACATGATCCTTTTAAGATTCATGCAAACGGACCGGATTCAAACTCAAATGGTGAGGTACCTTAAATGACATGAATTCCATCACATATTGGGTAAATTTTAACAAATGTTATTTAAGTTATGGCAATGGAGCATTTTAAAGAACCGTACGTGTTCAATATGTTGTTAATTTAGCGAATTTGATGTGATTCCATCCAATTATCATCTTTCAATTTTTTAAAATATTTCTTTCTTTCTTAATAATAAACTTAAGGTAAGATTTCACGGGGGGTCAAGGAAGCATCACATTCCGTTTCCACTGAAATCAGGTGAGTTGGTAGACGAGATACGCTATTCAAAATAGCGTTACTCGGCTGCTTCTGTTATAATTTCCCAACGGCTATAAGACGCCGTTATTCAGAGTAGTACGTCCGCTAGAAAACAAAAATAAAGTATACAAGTTGTTCTTGTTCGGATGGTGGACCTGGAACACATCTCCACCACCAGTGTGGTTTCCTAGTTTTTTTATTTTTTATTATTGTACCTTAATCTTTAATTAATACCATACAGTATCAGTTTATTACCATTAAAAAATCATTCAGTTACCAAAACAAATATTTTTTTTTTAAATATGAGCTAAAATTTAAAACTGTAAACTTGTTTAAATGAAAAATTAGCATTATATCTTAGTCACTGAATAAAATTGATGAATGACAAACTTTAAATTGACAGAGTTGAAATCTTCAAATTTTAAACAACATAAATGATGATTGACTTACTTCAAATTATATCAATTTGATATACATATACAATATTATACGAATTCGTATCCTCTGCATTATCGGGACGTGTGTTAATAGATATGGACCATCCAATTAAGATTAACACTAATATTAAAGGGTCCCGTGCATTATAAGCATGAGCTGAATAATTGGCTCCAATCTTAATCAGACGGTAGAGAAGCACTAATCTAAAAAAAAAAAAAAAAAAAAAATACTCTTTTGAGTTATTGCAGAAGATGCGGACTCATATTTTACGAGGATGGTAAGCATCTTTATAATTTATTGATAATAATTATTTTACTGAGTCCGGCTAGTATGACATCGGTGTAATATGACATTAACTTCAAAATTGATTGGATATAGTTCAAACGACTAATCCGAACCGTTCAAACCGATTTACTTTATGAGTGATGCATTTACATGCAATTTTTTTTTTATATTTTCGAATTATTTTAGTATCAAATCAAGCGGTCAAAAATATTGAAAAATAAATGCATTAAAATTAACTTAAAAACTGACAAATTTGACCGCTTGACTTGATACTAAATAAATTCGAAACATTATAAAATTTGCATGTAACGCATAACTAATGAAATAGATCGGTTTGAACGATTTAGATTCACTGTAGGAAGTCGATTCAGTAGATTTTGAAATTAGTGTTATATAGATTGAAATAACACTGATATTATACTAGTCGGACTCTATTTTACTTGTATAAAGATTGTTCCGGTCTGTTATAATAACCTCCAACAATCGTTGCAACTTTCCGTGAAGAATAAGTTGAGAGAACAGGAAAGCCGCCTCCACAAACTAATCTATCAAAGGAGCAGTGGCATGCATGATATGCAACATCAAAGGTTCTAAACATTTGACGAGCGAGGCTACGGGTCTCAAGTCTCAAACTCACAAGCAACAAAATCAAATTCAAAAAGAGACCAATCACGGGTCCTTATCGGGTCCATACCCAAATCCAAAAGCACCACGAAAATCACAAGAATCTTAAACCGCGTCTCAGAAATCTAAATACCTGAAAATTGATATTCCATACAGTGATGTCTTTAAATATTATAGTCAAGTCAGAGATTTTATTCGTTTAATTATGTTTTAGTTTCTTTTTGTCTTTTAATCAAATGGCTTTTATATTAATGTTCCTATCTTCCAATTTAAATAATATGTCGAAGAATATTATTTTGTGTATATGATTTAACGTTTCAAAAAATATTATTTGTGCTCAAAAGTTTTATAATAAAAAATAATTATCAATTGAAATTATTATATTCTCAAAATTAACTTTTAATTCAGTATATATTTTTTTTTCGAGATGAAATCCAGAAAATAACCTAGTTAATAAAAGAGAACCGAATCTCGTGGCAGGAAAATCCTACCAATATGATCCATCCGTTCATCTATCCATGAGAATATGAGATGAACGTTCATGATTGGGAACCAAACATCTTGCCCATCTGTTGGCACGAAATTTCTGTTCACATGCTCATCCATCCATCCATTTCATGTCTGCTCTAATCTAAATGGTAAAAATTAAAATATGAAAAGTATGAATTGTCTTCTCAAAAATTCAAATACTCTCCATATTTCGAGTAGAACTAGGGTGTTCTTAAGTTCATCAAATCTCTTTGTGAACTCAACTTTAAAATTTATCGGATTAGCTTCAAACGACGAGTCCAAACCGCTAAAATCCTTCTACTTTACGAGTGATGCGCTTACATGTGAAAATTTTAAATTTTAAAATTAATTTTGTACAGAGTCAAGTGGTTAAAAGGCGTCCAAAAATGAATTCATTAAAATTAATTTATAAAGCTTCTAATTTTGACCAATAGACTTTGTACTAAATTAATTTGAAAATTTAAATTTTCACATGTAGACACATCACTCGTAAGGTAGAAAGATTTTAACTATTTAAATTCGTCATTTGAAGCCAATCAAATTGATTTTAGAGTTGAATTCACAAAAAGACTTGATAAATTTATAAACATCCTAGTTCTACTATCATCTTTCAATTATGAGTGAATGGACAGATAGACATAGATTTTCATACCCACCAGACTTAAAGAACCTAATTTATTACGAGATATATGTGTATATCTTAAATAGTTTGGTATACAAATACGGTCGATACTATAAATATCCTTCCATATATGCGCACAAAAAATAATAAAAATTTATATTTAATTACATGTGTTTTTAACAGATTTTTTTAATTTTTTATTATTTATTTTTTACGAAGTAAAATATTAGATGTTTTTTTCAATCTTATGTATTTCAGTATTTGTATCGTTAAAATAAGAAATTAGTTCTGTTCATTCTTTAAAACAGTATATCATTCTTGTACCTAAAAAAATAAAATAATTATATATAAAATGAAAAATCGAAATATCTTTAATTTTTTTTTAAATTACCATATCAATATTCTGTTCATGGTATATTGGCATGTAACAAGTTCTCTCTGAAATTCAGAACAGCGAATCCTTGAATCTACATACAATCTTTGAACTCCATTTTTATATTTCCATGCATTTGTTTCTAAACCGTCATCGCCAGTAGAGTAATAATATTGGCAACATTATTTTTATTTTGTACGTATAGTTATATATTATTTATAACAAACTCACAATTCATTCCTTTTTAATTGCAAAAGATCCAAAATTTTCAATTGCCTTCGAAAACAAGCAACTATTCCCTAAATTAAGGTCACCCCTCTTGTCATGGCTGACGTAAATTATTGTCTCATAAAATACGATCATCCTAGCCGTCCGATCAAACCAACCTTCCAAGAAATTGGAAATAGAATATTCCTCTAGAATCTAAAATCCTGGGCACCCCTCTCTGCTGCTCGGATCCGTATCCTCTCTACGCGCATCACTTTACGGCTTGAGATTAAATCTCAGCCGGTTTGAGATTCGAGTGAAAATAGGGGACAGTATTATTGGACTTTGAGATTCGTGTCAAGTTAAAAGAACGGTTCGGATCTACTAGAAAAGAATCATTCTAAAAAGATTCCCTTTTGCGGTACCCACTGAATACGAATTCCTGCTGCTCTGCGCTTATTTATACCCCCAATTCTTACCTCCTCAAACTAGCAACAACCCAAGAAAAATAAAAGAAGAAACAAACTCTCATGACCGAGCAATTTAACAAACACTACGAGGTCGGACAAGAGATCGGCAGGGGCCGCTTTGGCACCGTCTACCGCTGCTTCTCGCGCCGCACAGGTGAATCTTTTGCTGTCAAATCCATCGACAAAACCCTTCTTGCGGATTCCTACGACCGCGAATGTGTTGAGCACGAATCAAAGTTGCATCGCATCGCCTCGGCCGGAAACCCAAACGTTGTTTCCTTACACGACTCCTTTGAGGATGAGTTATCAATCCATCTAGTACTCGATCTCTGCTCTGGTAACGACCTCCTTGACCGCATCTCCTCTGACGCGCCGCTCCCTGAACCTGAAGCGGCAGCTCTAGCCACTGAATTGTTGGAAGCTATTGCGTCATGTCACCGTCGAGGGGTTGCGCATCGGGATGTGAAGCCCGACAATGTTATGTTCGACATGGACGGGAAGTTGAAATTGGCCGATTTTGGCTCGGCCGCATGGTTTGGTGGATTGGACGGAGATGAAAAGATGGAAGGGATTGTTGGAACCCCATACTATGTTGCGCCTGAGGTGATTGCTGGGAGGCGGTACAGCGAGAAAGTGGATGTGTGGAGTGCTGGTGTGGTGATATATATGATGTTGTCTGGTACGGCACCTTTTGATGGGGAGTCGGCCGGGGACATTTTTGAAGCCGTGTTGCGTGCTGACCTTAGGTTTCCAACAAGGAAATTCGGGTGGGTTTCGCCAATGGCAAAGGATTTGCTCCGTCGGATGCTTTCACGGGATGTCACCAGGAGGTTCTCCGCCGAGGAAGCTCTAAGTAAGTTCCATGAATTTAGTCTTTAATTCTCCATATTATCTTATTTATCTATATAACCTAAGATAGGTGAATTTGGGTACTTATTTCTTGATTACTTTTTTGTGTGCAGAGCATCCATGGATTGTGAGCTGTGGAGGGTCCAAATTGATGGTGTGATTTGGGGAAATTCGGTGTGCCGAGAATAATTAGCTGATTTTGCTTCTTTGTTTATGTAAATATGAGGCCTTTTATGGTCTATGGGGATGTTTTGGTGTTTGGCATTTGTATGAGTTGAGAAATCCATGCGGATTTGGTTGTCATGCAGCCTTTTTTTTTTTTGGCAAGTCTGTATTGTGCGGCCTGAATAAGAGAGCTCAGAGAAATCTACTTTTTTTTAGATGTTTGAGGGAATGAATCAATAAAGGTGCCAAACTTTACTGTCAAAACCCAAAATATTTTGGTGTAATTATTGTTACATTTAGTTAATTTTGGTGAATTTGTTAAGAAAATCAGTTCAAATTTTGGATGAATTCAGTGCAAGTCATTTTCAGATGTGCTAATAATATTTAATCAGATGTCTGAGAAAAAATAATTGAACATGCTAGTTTTTGTTTGGTTCAACTGAACAAAGTCACAAGCATTTTTCAATTCTTGCAACAATAAATAAATGCGAAAATGACTAATCGTTCTATATAACTACTGAATTTTTTTTTTTTTATCAAATTTGGTGAGAGCTTTTGCTATGTCTCAATTAGTAGGCCTCGATTACAAAAATTCGACCTAAAAAAGGTGCTGGTTAGTTGTTAGTTTGAATCAGCTGGTACAGTTCGGTATTAGTACATTACTTATTTTGTTAGAGATTACTGCTAACATTTACTCTAATCTATTTTCTCTTAATTTAATATCTATCGGTGTTCTTGAATAATTGCTCTATTACTAAGAATGACTGTGGTTTTTAAGGTCACTATTGCATTCCACAACCGACATTGAATTGATGCAAAGTTGGGCTTAATTTATTAAGTTAAGAGAGTTATTCGACACTGGAAATCTATTTGATGATGTTATTTTATATGCTCTTTCTCTCTCTAAAATCTTCCGTTTGGCTTTCTTGATTGTGGTTAGTGCGGTAATATGGTGCATATGGAAGCAATAGAATGATCTCTGTTTCCGCAATAGTATTGTACATTCATGTAGATCTGTTATCCTCACTATTATATCTGTTGTGATACATTGGACAGGGTACGCTATCTGAAGATTTACAAGCTGCGGTCAACGACTGGCTGCCGAACGACACTGATGCGGTGCCGCTGCAGATTGCAGCCCCAGCGGTTGAACAGATGATAGAATGGATTGACTCCGACTGAGGGTGTTTCCGAGCTATTGGGAGAATACATTCAGAATAGCCTGACCTTTTGGGATTAGATTTAGTTTGACTTAGACTATTTTTTGGTGCCTGCGTGCACACTGTTAGCTTTACTCTACGTACTCTTGCATTTTCTGGATTTTCCTTTGTTTTGTTCTCAGACTTTTGTTTCATGGCAATGAAACGGGTTATGCCAAGGCACATAAGCGAATTATGCTAATCTGGTACATTCACTTCAGTGGTAAAGTAAACACAGCCAGGACTTGTAGTAAGAAGTTGCATTCCTGGAGAACTAACATGAAAACTAACATGAAAAATGTACTGTGCAACATACCTAAAATTGAAAAAAAAAAAAAAAAGTTAGAGGAAAGTAATCTTTTTTTTTTATTTTATGATGCCTTGAGATTTAATCTTTTATCAACTGTCAACGGCGAGTTAAATCAAATATGGTCATGTACTATCATCAGCTATTCAGCTGTGAACCTGTGACATCTAGTATTAGTATGATTTTTCTTTCTTTCTTTTCTTGAGCTGACTTGTCAGAATGCCTCACTATCAGCAAATCAAAGTATTTCTCAAACAAAGATAAACTAGAATTACAAAATTATGGTCAGAAAAAGAATAAAAATGATAGAAAAGGAAAATATGACAAGAAACGTAGCACAATAAATCTCTTGGAAAGAAAACACCTCAACAAACCAATAATTCAGGTTAAAGAATCATTCAATTTGCAAAGTGCCATTTTGCTTTGATGATACAAATAAATAAACTAACATAAGGTTGAACGGTTTCAATTCTCAACATAAATTACGTATGACATCGACCAATTATCCAATTACATTTTTCAAAAAGAAAGGCAATTATCTTTTTTTTTTTTTTTTTTTTGATAACCAGGTAGATGCTACTAGAATGCAGAAAAATAAATATGTTTATAACTACAAATTACTACAATACTCTCACAGCTCACACCAATAAATTCAAATTACAACAAGCTTTCTACTATGCCTACACCATTTTAGCCATAACTCAGTTTCTTCCTTTGATCTCTTTTACAAGCAAAAAAAGGCAATTATCAATTGGCCATTATCTGGCTGATTTATTCATTAAGTATAGGGCCTTCATAGTCAGCATGAATAAAATACCATGTTGTCTACTCAGAAAACCCCTTTATGATCTCCAAAAGTTAGATAAACAAAAATATATCAATTTGATCCGCACTATGAAGAAAGGAAAATGCTAATTGGGGTGTTCTCACCGCAATTATAATAAACAAAAAACAATTTGTCTTCAAATATCCACTTGCTTTTCTTTTCTTATTGAATAAATTAAGGTAAGTTAAACGATACCACGCGAATAGGGGGTTCACTATTAATTTAAGTCAATCTAGATATTTTCTTCGATCTTACATTTAAAATACAGGAGTGCGTCTATTTTTCTATTAATTAGATGGAATTATTGTAGTGGAATAGTGACCTGATCGTGATTTTTAAGGTATTACCAATTGACAATTTCAATCAACCATTGGTATGTTCTAGAAGCTACAAGAAATTTAATTAAATTTATAAAAAAAATGAAAAGAACTATATTCTTTTCTGTTCTTTCGTGTAATACTGAGCAAAAGGTAGAATTTATTACATAACCATTTCTACATCGTAAACTTGTCCAAACAGTCAATTGTACACTACAATGTTATGATCTGATTTTGGATTTAACAAGGAAAATTGAAGATAAGGGAATTTTGGGTTAATAAGCCAGTAAAATTGATAAAGAAAGATTCAATATCTGTTACAACGATAAAAGGAGATATATGGAAGAAATATTTTTGTTACATTTCTCTGCACTGATATCCCCCATTTTACACGAAGATGAGAAACACATCGATATGCTTGGAGACCGAGTGCTATATATGCTCTCCATTTTTACATTCACACGTTCTCACCCTTTAACAGCTTAAAAGTAAAAAACCCAAATCGAAATATAAGGAAAAGAAAACAAAAGCTCTGGCCCAAATGAAGAGCTTTGGCCCAATGTTAATGTCAAATAATCTTAAAACCTTTTTTTTTTCCCTACAATAAAAGTTTCAAAACAACTACATAATGGTTTGGATCGTGACATATGTCACATACAACATGCTTCATTTGCCTCTCTGAAAAATCTCAAAACCACAGTAAATATAAAATTAGACCAATGACACAACCATGGAAGATCAAACACCTTGGAATGGCATTTCTGGTGTATGAACTTGAGCAATGTTAATTTCCATCCCCTATACAAGTTCTGCGATAGAGAGAAGAGACACTGACACTGCAAAAATTGAAATATTTCAAAACTCTTCTCATATATATGTTGTTTTGGCACTATTAAGTGATTAAAAAGAGAGATGTTGTTGCAAATCAGCTAGACTACCATGCATATTGCCAGGTCCTGAATCAGGGTTTTAAACAACCAGGTTTCTCAATCAAAAGGTATTCAAATATAGTCATAGAACAGGGAACAACAAAAGTTAACCACGTGGTAATATACACGAGGATGATCCAACTTTCAGTTCAATAATGTTGAACAAATTGTTGCAATTTTCTTTTACAGAAATTAAAGAGTTTAGGCACCTTGGATCAGGCAACAGATTACATACATCATACAACAGCCCAATCTTCGTCACTGTCATCTTTTAGTTCCTATTAAACAAATTCACAAAATCTCATTATGAGAAACTAAAAGAAACGCGGATCACTTTTCAATTATTGCTATACAGTGTTCAAACTTGATTGTAATTATACAGTAGCTAACCTCAGATTCGCTTGAGATCTCTTCAACTTTTATTACCTGCAGAAGTGAATTTTTTTTATAGGATCATTTAAAATACAATGCAAACATATGTGGTATAACCATGAAGCATATTAACATTAAAACCAACAAAAGAAGATCTATAGCTATGACGGACAAAATCAGAATAAAAAAAAAACCAATAAATATGCAACAGATGATGTCTCTTTGAAAAAGAAACAAATATTTTTCGAGTGAGTACCTTAGACTTGTTTTTTCTTGGAGTCGATCTCTCTGCATTCATGATAACAATCTTTTGATCATATACTTCGCCAGAAATATAAAATGAACTTTTTAAATTACAAAAATGAACTAACCACTTTTTCTTGTGCTTGCCGACTGCTCAGATTTACTTGATCCCTCCTAAAATTTGCAGTAACATAAGAAGATATGTTAACAAAACAATCATTGAAGATGGTACTAAACATTTAAAAAACCCCATTTATAATTTCACCTTTTTTTCTGCTGCTTTCTGGAAAAGGCTTGAGATAGTAGACTGAACCCGTGGTTTTTTACTTGAAGGATTTTCTTCTGAAGTTTTCCTTGTTTTTGATTTTTCCTTCACACATGAACTCTCTGTAGCATTAAGAATGGGAGCTTTTTGTTCCACACTTTCAGGACGTGAAATAAATTAAATAGTTCAGGATAACAGCAGAAAATATTTAATTATTCATACTAGGTACAACGCCCACATATAATGGACTGTTAAGGACAAGTTGCCACAGACTCTGTTTAGAACTAATAGGGCACAGAAAAGAAGCATTGATCTGACAAGATTTACATCTTAAAAATTTGAACTTAACCAAGTACAAGGAAAAGGCCAAAAAATACACATACTCTATTGTATATAATTGACATCTAAAATGTTTTACAACTGTGTAGATTTCATGGAAAACAAATCCACTGCTTAAGGAAAGTTGCAGCAGCTGGTGGCACCAGAACTGTCCTCGTAATAAAAAGGATGGAGGTCAACTTGGTCGAACTACTCTGTTGGCCTCTGTTTTTGTTTATTATTATTTTTTTCATTTTTATTAGTTTTTTGTTCTCCTTGCATGGAAGTCCATTGAGATCAACTAACAAAACTTCAGGCTTAATTGCATGGTCAAATTAAATTTAGACAAAGTTGGTAAATGACAATTATGCTGCTGAAGTAAATGAATGAAAATGTGTTCCATAAACAAAACAAATATACTGAAAAGAGGATATTCCCTAAGTTGGAGCTGGAAGGCGCATTTACGATTTTGGATCCCAAAACCGCAGCAAGTGTCTGTTTATCCTCGTCATCGGTATCAGCCGAAGCATCACTAGGGGATGACTCTGCGTAACTGGATGATGCATTTACAATTATGTGAATTATCATTTGGATGCTAGATTTGACAATAAGTTGGCCATATGTGGTGTCTAATTGATGCAGTACCTGATCAACTTGATCATTAAGAGAGCTCAGTTAAGGCCTAATTGCAAAGATGAGGCTTGGTTGCATAGGTATGTAAGCTTCAAACTAAAATTTGTAATAAAATTAAAAGTAGAATGTAAGTATTGCAAATTTCTTACGTCAAGCTTTTCCTAGAAACTCTAGAAGATTGTCGAACTGGAGTCTCTGTTGTAACACTCTTCCTGTCTGTCTCCATTTTACGTTCTGAACCCTCGGCACTATCATTATTGTTTTTGTCTATGTCCAGGTCAGGGGAAATAGGTTCAACATAATCTTTTCCAAGCTTGTTATCATTGGTAGCTTCTTCATTGGCACCTGCCCCTCCTTTAAAATCACACTCAATTTCTTGTTTTCCCTTGAAAACATCAAAAGCAGATAACATATTATCCCTCAAGTTTAGTGAGATTCTTGTTTTGGTCCATAGTTGAATCTTAACAGTAATGACCTATACCCTTCATTTGATTCTCTATACCTTACATACGAACAATGGTACAAAATAGTGCATAACCCACTGTAAAGCACTACTATTGGGTAAACGATATTTATAAAGACCAGGGAACACTTGACAATGAATTTTAAAATAATTCAAATAAAATTAAAAATTGAAAAGTAAATTGATAGGTGTTATTGGACATATAGATAGTCACAGTTAATTTCATGGAATTTAAATATTGTTTGAAAATGCATCAATGACCTTAATTTTGGAACGTTGAAATTTCACTTTACTTGATGTCTGGTGAAACATACATGAAATCTCATCATATTTTATAGGCACAATGTGGATAAATCTATAATGTTGGATTTTAAATTTAAGCTTTAATTTTAAAGATTGTCAAAAGAAAGAATTGTCATGTGATCCTCTCTAGAGCATAGTCAACAGTAAGATATTCCAATGTGTGAACCATATTTGGTGCATATTAAGCCTTAAAAGGTTCATATTTATGATAAAAAGCATTAATCCAAGTATTAAATGATTGGTTTATAACTTCAGGACCAAAACGGAAATTGTAGAAAGCTCAAAAAGACAGGTATACTTATGCCTAACAAGAACAAATATATAATAATTACATCTTGTAGGTTTTGGGGGAACTCAAGTCGGAGCTCGTCTGGATTCTCTTCTTTCGTACCAATCCACCAAGCCTCAGAAAACACTATCTGCCAGGAATAAATTGTTTCTCATTTTCTATTTTTTAGTAAATTTTTTAAAATGAGCTCATATCTAATTCTCAACCCAAGAGTTAGCACTCAACATTGCAGTAGGGAACTGGTTAGGTCAGATATAGGCAACTAATAGATGGTAGTGGACCAGTACCTGTGAATAAATGTGGTATTTTGACTAGATTGGTGCAGTATAAGTACGATATCACATCACATAACCAGAATCCCTGGCTAAGCGATCAGCGCTAAACATAACTTAAATTTTGGAAAATGTGGCCAACATAACCATATAAATAAGAACAAGAAAGTAATATAGAAATGAAGTTCACAAGACTAACCAAACTTTCAAAAATATCTTCGCACATGACACCTTTTGATGACCGTGTCAGCTGGAGTGTCAAATATTTGTTCTTTGGGTAAACATGGGTGCCAAACAGCTTCATTCGTCCCTGTTTACACAAAGGGATGATATTTAGAACTGAATGATAAAAAAAGGGAAGGGATATATTAACAACAGCTTTATCTAACCCATCCGACCCACCGTTTATCAGAATAATTTTTTTGTAGTTGTAAGTTCTCTATGATTAGATATGCTGTATCAAACTTGGCACAATCTGAGAATCACTTGTCCACTGATCAAATGCCAACCAAACAAAAATTGCTTATTTTTCAAATCACTCAATGAATGATTAATAGTTTCAAAGTGAAACAAAGTTTACAGTGACACATGACTATCTAAATTACAGAAAACATAGATACAATTTAAGTATTTCTTTTATTATGATAACTATTGAGTTGGTAGTCAAGGTTGTCAAACAAAATTGTCCCCAACATAACCTATCCCAATAAAAAAACCTTTGGTAAATGTAAATTGAACACACGTAACTCTGTCTACACAAAATTTTAATGTGCACAAGGCATCTGCAATTCTCTAGAAGCTAATTAAGCCTGGTCAAGCTTCACTAAGGCACAACTATGCCTCTATAACACATAAACAATCCAGCAATTGACCCCCAATCTATCCCAATTTTCCCTCATCATTGACGCAATTTTTAACCAGGAGAGCCAAACTCAGTACAATGGGATGAAGCAGTTTTAACCAAACAATTACCATTGGTAGAGTACAATTAAACAACAGTGAAACTAGGTAGGTTAGGTCTCATTTCACAGTAAAGACATAAAATGGGGTTTCTAAGAAGGGAAAATGCTACCTATATCTATATGCCCCATTTCAGACAGGTCGTCTCATAAACCTTATAAAAACCCTTAAAAAAACCGCCAAAGAAACCATAGTAGTAGAGTATGTCAGGAAAGAAAAACCTACCTGGGGAAATTCCAGGTAAAGAATTGGATTCTTTGAGGCGAGACACGCCAGCTCCCCAATGCGGCCACTGGAGAGAGGCGCTAGGAGGCCGGGAAAGGAGAAGAGGAAGCGGCTCTTCCTCTGGCCTCGCTTCACCACATCTCGTCCGTCAAGCTTCACCACCGACTTCGCCGGACGGAGCGGCGCTGCCGCTTCCGCCGGCTTACCCAGCCGGAGAAGTCTCTTTGATATCGCAAGAGATCGCAGCCTCTTCTTTTCCTCCGCCTCTGGGTCGTCTGGTTGTGTTGAGTTTTTGATTTTGCCTGATTTGGTTTCGCTTTTCTTCACCATTTTGCTGCTAGTGCGAAAGAGCGAAGGCGGGGAGAACTCTGAAGGAAATGGGGATATCAGTTCGGATCCTTTCTGGCTGAATCCGAAAAAGCAAGAGATTTTGCTGCTAGTGCGAAAGAGCGAAGGCGGGGAGAACTCTGAAGGAAATGGGGATATCAGTTCGGATCCTTTCTGGCTGAATCCGAAAAAGAAAGAGTGCATCCGCTGAGATATCTCATATTTTCGTGACCGACGTGTCCGGTGCCTATTCGGGGCAGCGCAGGCGCTAGTATTATTTGAGCTTTGAGATTCGCGCAGAACGTATTTAAACGTTTTAGATTTCCCAAAAAGTCACGCAAAATATGAGATATCTCAGAGGATGCGAATTCAACAAGAAAGGGATGCAGGCAGTAATCAGATTTCATAGCGGGGAAATGTGAGAATCTAAATTCGGCCTCATGTCCAATCTAAATCGTCCGATCTAAATCAAGATTCGTGCGAACAACTTAAAAGAGTCGCGCCGATCATGTGCACCACGGTCCGACTCCATTTAACCGAGTGCGTATCCTCTGAGATATCACAATTTTTGCGTGACCGACGTGTCCAGTGTTTATTCGGGGCAGCGTAGGGGGCCAGTATTATTTGTGCTTTGGGATTCGTGTAGAACTTATTTTAACGATTGACATATTCCAAAAAGTCACGCAAAGTTTGAGATATCTCAGAGGATGCGAATTCCATTTAACCACTCATACTAGAAATGGGAGGTCTGATTCTCTCCAGCTATCTGGATATTCAGTGCACTGTAGACCAGAGGCGGAGACAAGAATTTATGGAATGGGGTTCAAGAAATTTTTTTTTAATAAGAATGGTGAGTGAGAGAGATGATATAAAAAATAAGTGTTACATGTGAGATTTTGATTTTTTTTTATTAAAAAAAGTTCAAAAATGCTAGAAATTCTTCAAATTATACACAATTTTTTTTTTTTTAAAGAATGGAGGTCAATAGTATAAAATTTCATAAAAAAATATGGGGGTCAATTTCTTGTACCTCTAGCATTTTACTATAATTTATGTACAAAAATAAATTTTTAGTAGTATGTTTTGAAAAAAAATGGGGGTCAATTGACCCCCATTCTTCAATATTAGATCCGCCTCTGCTGTAGACGTTCGATTCTCTTTGTATTTCTTTCACACGAATCTCGATGAAAATGGACAGCTACTGGACTGAACATGATGCAACGCTGAAGTACATATATGTAGAGTGGTAAAAAACTACGCAACTCTGTAAATACTTTTTTTTATCAATATATTTTTTAGTGGAATTTCCACTAACATAAAAAAAAAAACTACACAACACACCGTGATTTTGGTCTCGTACCGTGTTGTTACTAAGTTAATAGTCACACATGTTGTATCGTGACCAAAATGTCGAAGATGATTACGACATGCAAATGGTCACGGCACGCGAGTCATGCCGTGCCCAAATGTGACTGGCAAAGGCGAGGCCACATTGTGGTAGGGGTACCCCTGAATTTTTTTTTTTTTTATTAGAACCGAGTATTTTTTTAGTTTTGTCTACCCCTAAAATATGGACTTGCCTACCCCATAGTCCAAATTGAAGCACGTGGAAATAAAAAAAAAATGAAACTTTGAACTATAGAATCGAGTTCGTGACTGAAGCCCGTATGCGAATGAGAGGATTACGTGCGACGTCAGAGGCAGAGCCATAGAGGGGATTACGCGCCGACGCCACTTGCCACCAGATGCGATTCCACCACAAGATGTGTCGACGCCAGAGGCTAGCAGGGAGACGCTCAGCAATGTTGTAAAATGCCGTTCATGTGGCCGTATATGCTTATGCAGTTCGATTCGGCATGAAAATCTTCATGCAATCTCATATATGCGGTTTCGCATGAAAATCGCATATTTCCAATTTAAAGAGGCATGTTAATTTTTAATAATGTAATTATTTGTATCTGACATCATGCGATTCTATCACTGAGTGTCAAAAAATTGCTTGCATCTGGTTAATTTAGTGAGTTATTTTAGGATCAATGCCCCTGCTTAGACCCAATTCTGATATGCTCAGACCCAATTCACTGAATGATTTTAATATGCTGGAATTCGATGTGATTATTTCCTCTGACATGTGACACAAGTTATTTTTAATGAGAATATATTGCATGTTTTGAGTGAAAATAAATTAATATGTAGTTTAAAATCGGCATATATAAGTCTGCATTAAAATCTGCATATGTGGCTGCATACCGCATACCGCAGTAACCTTCTGTATGTATGAACAAAACCGCATTTTACAACATTGCCACTCAAGCACTCACTAGAGCTAGCCACCCAACCCGCCACTGTGCTGCCCCGCCTCTGTAGCCTCATGTATATTGATTGAAACTTAGAAAATTTGGGTAAATTCGATAGAAAATTCAGTACTTAGAAAATTGATTGAAACCTTTAATATATTTCTTGTTATTTTTTTGAATTGTGTCTTGAATCCGAACCCGAATCCGATTTTTGCCTACCCGTATCTCAAATTCTAGCCTCGCCACTGGTGACTGGTCACGTTTAATTATTATTATTTTTATATAATTTAGGTTAGTTTATTCAAGATTCACTATTTGATCAAGATTTAATGGTTCTAATTACACATTACTCGTGTAACCACGTGCCGTATTGTGACCAGATCTTTTGCGTGGCATGTCTTGTCGTGTCAATTTTTTTAAAAATGGCCACAGTACCCAACACGTGAGTCACGTCACATAACAATCACATGTGCCGTATTGTTCCGTAATAGATCCATCGTGGCATTTTTTCCACTTTATCTGTAATATGAACATACGATTGCATGTGTAGCGAAGTAGCTTCTACTTCCAATACGATTGCATGTGTAGCGAAGTAGCTTCTACTTCCAAAAGTGTGACGCCAAAATCAGCATGAAGTAAAATGAACGGATTAAAGAAATTATAGAATCTACATATGGGCTATGTATAACAAGCAATATAGACATGTAGCACTCAAATATAATTTGGACAGAGAAAATTAACATTTTATTTTAATTGTCTGTCTTGTTCATAAGTGAATTCATAAATATTTATATTTAATAAGCAAAATGTTCATCCATTTGGTTTTTATAATCACAAGAATTTTCAAATAAGCACAAATATTATTTTTCAAAGTTTTCGTTCTAGAAAAATTAAGTATAAACAATTTTTTCATAGCGTATAAATACTTTTAAAAAAAAATATTAATACATGTGAGGTGCAAATAAAAAGCGTAGATAAAGAAATGCTATTAGCAACCCTCGTTTTGGATAACATAATAAGCTGAGGTTTAACTGTAATCGGATCAAGCTTACCTACCCTGGCTACCCACTAATTATTTTGAATGATTTGAAACTTCAATTTTGCAGTGCAGATGATATCAACAAACTTCATACTAAAACTGTAGGATAAACCAGGGTTGTAAAATGCGGTTCATGTGGCCGCATATGCGTATGCAGTCCGATTCTGTATAAAATTTTTCATGCGGTTTCAAATATGCGGTTTTGCATATGCGGCCGCATATTGGGCTGCATATTTCCGCATATTTTCGCATATTGGTTTGCATATGTGCGATTGAACCGCATATGTCCATATATTGGTCTGCATATGTGCGAATTTATTGTTTGAATGATTTTAATGGGAATATATTGCATGTTTTGAATGGAAATAAATTAATATATAATTTAAAATCCGCATATATGAGTCCGCATGAAATTCCGCATATGTGGTATGCAGTGGCCTTCCGCATGCATGAACAAAACCGCATTTTACAAATTGGAGATAAACCATTAAATCAATACTAAAATAAAATAAAATCTTATATAATAACATCCCCTACATAAAATTACAACGATGTGATTGAGATAGAAAAGAGCAAAAAAAAAAAAAGAAAGAAGATTTGGGCGATTACGTCAGCCATCTCAAGCCCCCAATCCGCCACCGCCCTCCCACATTCTCCATCTCCCATTCCTTCACTCCTTTTCCATTCAAATCTTCTTTTACTTCTTGTAGATCTCATTCTCGACACAACGTCTTCCCTCTCTCGGTATCTCCTCGAGCAAAGAGGAGAATGAGAGAGAGGAAAGGAACCGGAGCCGACCGGTGGCGAAAATGCAGTATCATCGGAGCTTAGAGCATAGAGTCCCATCTCGGTCGGAGCACGGTGGTGAGTAGATCCGGTTGTCGTCGGAGCACAACGGCGATTGAAGAAGCGGATCCGATCGTGAATTGAGAGGGAAGTAATTAGTGCCGAGCGGAGTCGATTGGAGCCGAGAATGCGGTAATGTTGGAGCTCAGAGTGTAGAGTTTTCATCTTGATTGGAGCGCGATGGTGACTAGATCCGATCGTTGTCGGAGCACGGCGGCGATCAAAGAAGCGGATCCGGTCGTGAAGCGAGATTGAAAATAAATTTTAAAACTGAGTATGAATATAAATATTTATTTTTATGTTATATGAAGTGATAGAATTTTTTCTTATCAATATATTTATTATAGTTAGTGGTAATTTTAACCACTAACTATAAAAAAAAAAAAATTACAACGATGTTTCTAAATTCTGCCTTCATTGCTCTATGACCAACACGGAAGGCCTTCTGTTACAATCAATTTGGGCCGAATTGGGCCGAATTGTGCTCTTTTGCCTGCATTAGTTCAACCCAGTTAGTTACACCCTTTTCCGACAAAAGCTCATTACTTCTTATATTACAGGATGAGGGTGCTGCTTTGGAGATCTTCAGTTCTGAATTTTTTATGATGATTTTACCTTGGGTCATTAGTCTTTAGTTCTATTTGTATAGTGGGGAATTTATATTCTAATTAAACTTCTATCACTTCATTTGCCAAACGAGTAGGTAAAAATGATAATTGATATATCAGATTTCGGTACTGTTTGATTCTACTCCGGCTCACATAATTGTTTGGCTAAAGCGTGCTCCTGATCGAAACACCTGCTTTGCATTTGGAATTATGCGATATCTGTTATGTATCATTTTATCATCAGGAAAGTGCAAAACTGCGACAACATTTTTGTTGTTATTTTCTTATATATTATGTAACAACAGATTAATCTTTCTATTGAGAACAATTTGGAAATACTTAAACGGTGTTTTCTTCTTATTTTTATATTTTAAATAAAATATAAAACATCATTAAGTCTCTAGAAAAATAATAAACAATGATTAAATTTCCAGATCAACGGAAGCCAGAATAAGAAATCCTGTCCTGAGATACACTTTTTTCTGATATCTGCAATATAAAAAAAAATTAATTAAGGCCTTCAATTAGAAAAGCAGCCTGAAAGGAGGTTACTGTTACTGATCATGGTCCGATGCTGAAGACCGCTATAGATAATCACCTACCTGTCCTGCTGTTCATCCCCTAGTCAGTTAAAAGGAAAATCGGCCAATAAGAGGTCATCCGCACATTTTTTCCGATGCACGTTTGGTGATGAGACAAAAGATTTTGAATTTTGACTTGCTATAGTTTATCTAATTTCTACTGTTGGTCTACACCAGTCTGAATTTCTGTGTCTGATAACATAATTTTGTTTGTCGTCTCTGCTGGCTATATTAATATTATAACGGAATGAATGCTTAACTGGGGGCTAATTGAAGCCTGTAAAGGCTTGTTAGTAGCTTCAGTTTCCTACCAGTAGGAACAGAGAATGGCTTCAAAGTACCTCCTATGCACTGATAAGTTGCTGCTCTGAGTGTGACCCGAGAAACTGTCAAACAATTTAGTTAAAAAGGGAAGACATTGTAGACACAAGGGAAGATATCAAAGAAAAATTACTTATAAGCTGAAATTAAAATCACCCATTAATTTATGAATAGGCATTGCAAACAGACGATTAAACGGGAATAAACGGGGAATAAACATAATAAACAGAAATAATTGGCCGTTTAATCTGAAAAATCTACAAACAGACCTCCGATTAGTGTATGTAACGGTTTGACCGCCGTTAACGATTAAATGGGTATTTAATTAGCCGTTAAGACTATTTTTTACAACACTGCTTAATAATTCAATTCAAAGAAATTTATTATTACCAGCACACAACATCACAACCATACTCAAATAAGTAAACACGACAAATCTATCCTTCTCACAAACAATGCCTGATTTGGCTTGAGAAGGACATGTCCTTTTATTTTCTTACTAAATATTACTTAAACACAAACATAACAATACTGCAAAGTGCAACACCCAGTTGGAAACATATATAGAAGCACCACTTCAATTGAGGAGGTTGAAAGTCTTCAGTATGTCACCAAGCTCAGAACGCCCAATAGGCTTGGTCATAAATTTATCAGCACCTGCACCCATGAACGCTTCCATGGAGCTCTCATCAGCAGTTATTGCCACAATCTTTCCTGTGGCCCCCATACTCTTCAGGGCCCTAGTTGCCTATCAATTCAAAAGAACATTAGGGTTAATATCTACCCAAAAATATGTAATTTTTTTTTATATAAATAGAGTATGTAAAATGTTCATATGGAAGAAGATTAGGCCTCAAAATCCCAACTATTGAACTTTACTCCAACAAGTTCTTTTCTGGACCGATTTCAGTTAGGGGACTAAATTATTCCTTGATTTTTGAAAGCAATTGAGTACAATGTTAGGATTAATTGAACATTAAGTACTAAAATTGTTACCTCCACACCATTCATCTTAGGCATTTGCTTGTCCATCAATATCAGATCATATTCATTTCCATTAAGGAAATGGTTCACGGCAGCTTCCCCATCTTCTGCTTCAGTGATCTCAAAACCAAAGGGAGAAAGCAACCTTTTATATAACCCCCGAATCCATGATTCGTCATCGACGACAAGTACTTTCACAACTTGAGTGGTCACCATGTTCCAGTCTAGTCTGAAAAAAAAATTTAGTATGATTAAAGATAAATTTCTATTTACATAGAATAATCAGGAAACATGAATTTGATTAAAGACACATCTATGTGATGCATTAAATATCTATTTAATTTCAAAAACTTTCTTGATGTAGATATAAAGATAAAAAACTACTTATGAAACAAAAGTCTACCTTGTGCTGATTTCTTTTTTATATGTCTATTATTGGAATATAATTGGTTTATGAAATAGATGTATTTTTCCAATAAATTTTTGAAACCTAACTTCCAATAAAGTCTACCATGAATCCTTGTATACCATAGCACAAGAAATGCATGTATATTATACAACATAAATAAACAAACAAAATAGCGGATTACAATATTAAAGTCTATAGCAAGCATAAATTAACAAACTAAAATGTATATAGAGAGTACCAGAAAGAATAGGATTGATTATTTGATTGGAAACCCTTGGCAAATTTTGATATGAAGCAACTGCTGTATCAGACACAGTTATTTATAGAACTACCGATCGCATTTAACGCACTAGATATACTACGTCATACATTTTCAACATTTGTCCAAAGTTTTGTCGGTTTCTCTCAAGTTTGATATAGTTAGATTCGGAGAAAAGAAAGAAGACAATTTCACTATATCATTTAGGAGTACATCGAATTATGCAGGCCGTAGTAGGATTAGTTTTATTAATGTTGTATTTGGTGTTTTTCCATTTATTATAGATATTTATTATAGAAGAAATACCAATTGCATTTAACGCACTAGATATACTACCTGTTAAATTTGCTCTACTAGAAAAGCAATCCCTATCATCGATTTGGTGATTTTTGCCGTTTATTTCAATTTTGATATAGTTCAATATGAAGAATTAAAAAGAAAGAATTGCATTATATCTTTTATAAGCATATCTAAAGATCCACCATGCAAATCACAGACTAATTTATTTGAATATTTTATATGGCGTTTGTCCCATTTATTATAGATATTTTATCTTCAACATTTGATTCACTTAACCCTCACTGCATCTGCAAAATTTCATGCCTCTGTCAACATCAAATTTACCCCGATTTTGACAAAAATCCTCTGTCTTAATTAATCTGCAAGCAGATAACCACAGATTTACTAATATGCAATACAAAGTAAGAGATATTAGTATACACAGGAGTTGCTGTAATGTATCATTGCTGAGACTGGTACAGTATTACTTTGAATTCATTACCCTTTTGATCTTTTTGTAATGCCTAATTATAAATCAATGGGTGGTTTTCAATTCAGCTTATAAGTAATTGTTCCTTAATAGCTTCCCTTGTATCTACAATGTTTTTCCGTTTTAAATAAATTGTTTGACAGTTTCTCAGGTCACACTCACACCTGAAATTTATCAGTGCATAGGAGGTACTACAAGGCCATTCTCTGTTCCTTCTGGCAAGAACTGAATCTGCAAACAAGCCTTTACAGGCTCCAATTAGCCCCCAATTAAGCATTTCTTCCATCATAATATTAATATAGCCAGCAGAGATGACAAAAAAAAATATTATATCAGTCACAAAATTTAATGACGATTTTTATTTTTTTAAAACAAAATGGGAAGAAAACACTGTTAGAGAATTTTTCAAATTGTTCTGAATAGAAAGATTAATCTCTTGTTATATAATATAAGAAAACAATAACAAAAATATTGTCACAGTAATGCACTTTCCTGATGATTAAGCAATACAATAGAATCGCATAATTCCAAATGCAAAAGCAAGTGTTTCAATCGGGAGCAAGTTGCTTGAACCAAACATTTATGAGATCCAGAGTACAATCCAACAGTACTGAAACCAGATATATCAATTCTCATTTCAACCTACGTTTGGAAAATGAAGTGCTAGAAGTTTAATTAGGATATAAAAATCCCTCAAAATACAAATAGAATTAATGTCCAATGAAAAAAAGGTAAACCATCATCAAATTCAGAAACTGAAGCTGTCCAAAGCACCACCCTGTAATATAACAGGCCATGGGCTATTGTTTGAAAAGGGCGTAACTAACCGGGTTGAACTAATGTAGGCAATAAACACAAATCGTCCCAATTTCAGACTTGATTTGGGTTTATGGAACTATTTTAGGCTATAATCACAATTTGGCCCAATTCCTTCATTGGCGTGGCAAGAGAAGAGGTTACATAGACGAGCATTGACGAGCTCTGGTCAGGTTGAACAACTCTGATTAGGTTAGACTTCCCTTGTTTTCGGAACACTGAATATACAATTTAAAATTTGTTGAGGGTATTTTGGGAATTGTTCTTTGTTAAATGTAATAGCTTTTTATTCATGTAATATACACTTCTCATCTTATAATGTAATGCACTTTTGCCATAATATTATTCATGTAATATACACTCCTCATCTTATACTGTAATGCACTTTTGCCATAATAGCTTTCTGAGTTCACTCTTTTTGTCATGAGATTTGCATATCATCAAAGGAAAAAAAAACACATCTTGGATAAATTCAAATCAAGAGAAAAAACTGCTAAACATTTGAACTGAACTACAAAAGAGAAACAAGAGCCCAGGATTGTGCAATACCAGTTGTTCTATAACACCAGAGAAATTTGAAGCCTAACTCAATGTGAGTAGAGAATAATTCTTGCTTTAGTAAGCTTAGTCGGCAATGACTTTCTGATAATCGGTGCACAGCTGTCCAGAGCTGGTTCCATGTGCTCAAGGTTGGTACGCTGGTAATGTGGCCTGATATAGGGGTACCATTAGACCATGTAACCTTGTGCATCAACAAACACATCCCTTTTTTTTGTTTATCATGATATTATTATTAGAAATTCAATAACATATCACTTAATGAAATGATGTAATTTTCAAAATATGCTTTAAGAAATTCCGGAATGGTCTGATCATTAGGGCTATGCAGTGAGTTAGCAAATGAGCCCTCTTAAATCCTTTTTTACAAATCAATATCAAAATGTAAGTCTGCAAATGTAATCAATATCAAAATTGAAAGAGTTAAATATAAAAATGCATCCTATAGAGGTACTTCTATAAAGCCCTTGAAAGTTCCTTTGAAAAACTTGATTTTGGTCCTTGCTCATGATTCTACACTTTGGTCATTTCTCATGAAAGAGGTAACTTCTTTGGCCTTATCCAATGCACTTTTAAAATTTAAAGCCCTTGCAAATTCTCGCATAGCCAGTTCGAAGTTGTTTGTGCTTGCTGCTAGCCTTCTTATATGTGGGAGTGTAGATGCTGTACGGGTCAATGTTCCCCTGCTCATCGATCATAGGCCGTACTGATGGCATCATTACAGGCATTTGAGGGGTGGGGGTGCTAAGAAGAGTCCATTGGGCGTACCAATTTTAAATGTTGATGTCTTGTCAGAGATAAGCCTATGATTCCACTAGAACTCGAATTAGTTAAACAACCGATACAGATTACTTCAAGTATTTGTGTCGCTTGGATCAGTGTCGGTCCATAGTCTGACACAGATGTGCATTAATAACCGACACAGATTGTGCTTTTTCCACTAGTGTTCCAAAGGTGATATGGAGATTTGCATTGGTGGCTAGAAAAGAAAATGAAATCAACCATTTAACCCAACAACCAATCAAACGAGAGGGCTTAATGCTCATTTCAGAAATTAATGATTAGGTTTCATAAAAAAAAAAGAATAATTTTGACAGCACAATTTCTGATTTATGAACGTATATGTTCTGATTGAGTGTGTGTGTGTGTGTATAGATCTAGAGAGAGAGAGAGATGAGCTATAGAGATAAAGAAATTTTTACGCTACGTTTTTGGTGCGTTGGATCCACTTTAAAAACTCTGCAGATCGCATCTCAGTATTAAATAAAAAAAAAACAAGAAATCTTTTTTTTTTGAGGGAAAGATTGAAGAGATCACCCCGGCCCTCCAAATGAAAAATGAAGAACCAGAAGAAGTTCAAAAGAAAGAGCTCCATGTCAGCAAATTCAGGCTACGTGTCGAGCTAAGATAAGTTGGTGTGGTAAAGGTGAAGAATGAGTCCCCTTACAGGTGTGGGCATCCGATGATGCAGACCACCAGCTTGTGGTGTACCAGGGACCCGCTGCTTAAGCTCCAGTAATGGGAGACATTTATTTACACTTTCACAAACTTTTGCTTGTAGTTAGTTTCTCTTTTGATTATACAGGAGAACTCCAGTTTTATTTCAGGTATGCTTTAGTATTAGATCATGTTATGTGTTTTGTTTTGGAGTTGCCGTAAAGGCAAACTTGATCACTGTAATGGTTTGGGTTTCTTAAATGAAACGGGCAAAAATGTCTTTTATCCAAAAAAAAAAAAAAGGTGAAGAATGAGAGTGAGAATATACCAAAAGCAGGAAAGGACTCCAATTTTTTATTAATAGGAAAATAAATAAATAAAATAACGATAATGGTGAATGATTTTGGTGAATTTCGAAATTTAAGAAAACCGCTATGCTTTATAACGTCCAGGACACTGTAGCTGGATGATATAAACAATAACATTCCATTAATCTGATTGGATAATCGCTAATTAATAAAAAAAAAATACTGTAACGGGACGTTATGGTCCATAACGTTCAGCTACAGACCTACAATGTTTTTTTTTTTTTTTTTTTTTTCTGACCATAACGTTATAAAACCGAAGTTAAAGAAAACACTGTAGCTTAACGTTATTGTCCATAACGTTAAGCTATAGTATTTTTTTGGTGGATAATAAGAAAAACAGTGTAGCTGCTGGACGTTATAGCCATTATAGTTGCTTAGCTTATAGTATTTGATTAAAAAAATATTGATAATAAAAAATGAATTAGTATAATTTTGAAATATAAGAAAATCGTTATTGTCTTTAACGTCCTGCGGACATTATAATTGTCCTAATTCAAATCTTTAACTCAGTTCGCTAATTGAAAAAATCCAAACTCTAAGGTTGTCCGTTATTCTCCATTAGATATGCAAATGACGAATCTCATTTTTAAAAGTTATGCCGATTTATAGGGATCAATTAATAGATATATTTATTCACATTAAACAATGCCTCCATTTTTTAACCAATGTTTTTAAGAGGATTTATGGCGTTTGGATAAAATTTGGTGGGAGGATATTAAAGGGCTCAGGATGTCAACGTTATGAACTATAACGTCCATGGAACGTTATAAATTTTCCTATATTCCAAAATTACACGAATTCGTTCCCTATTGTTTATATTTTTTTTCTATTAATAAAAAAAATCCATAAATTAAACCCTGGAGACTGGTCACACACGTGTAGCAACTAGCACTAAGATTAAAAGATTAAGGATGATAATTTGATCTGAAGAACATTCCAAAAAAAAACTATGTGGCAGCGGCCTCTTTGAAATTTTAATCAAATTGAACTTGAGCCGTTTGATGTGATTAAGAAAGGAGATAATGCCAGCTGTTGGGCAACCTCCTAAACCCTAATTGAAGGCTATTTAAACCGTAACCCTGCTCAGCTGAAGAATCAAAAGGAAAAGGGGAAGGGTGTGCACATAAAAATTGAGGCAATTACTGGTCATGAAATTAAAGTGCTAATGGAACGTTCTGCTGAAAGTGCTAATCCAGCAATTGCCACAATTTTTGTGTTGACACCCTTTTCTTTCAAGGTTTTAATTTGTTAATATTTTCTGTGGCTAGTTTTTTGTAATCAGAAGAATACTTTTATGAACCGTGTTCTCTTCGCTATCCCTCCATTTCCAGAAAACTTAGTTTTTACTTTTTAGATGTCATCTTAATTAAATTAGTATCTCTAATAGAAACCTATTACCAAGCACTCAGTCCCTCCATCGATGATGTCCATAATACCTTTATTGCCATCAATGTGTTGTTTACTCCATGTTGGTCATAGTTAGGTTTTAGAGGGAGAAATCAGGTAGAAATATAGTTGTAATTTTATGTAGGGCAAGTCATTATGTAAGATTTTATTTTATCTTATTATTGGTTTATTTTACAATTCTAGTATGAAGTTTATTGATATCATCTAAGAATCTAGTTGAATTTCATGCTCTCAAAGATTTATAAAATTCTGACAAGAGATGTTTTGCAATGAAGAAACAAAAACTGTGAGGTCAGCTGCCCAATGTGCAATACTCAAAGCAGGGAAACGATTGCTCATCTGCTGTTTTCTGCCGTTAAGCGATTTCAGTATGGAACTTTTTTCAAACTGGGATCAGAAAATGCATACTGGTACGATCACTGGTACAGGAGCAGTTGGTACAGGCTATTTGTGAGAATTCATGACTGGAGGCTGGTGTGCTGGTGGAATTGGCATCAAATAAATGATAGTGTTCAATAGGAAGCAGTTGAGTGCAGAGGTTTTGTGTAGGAACGATCTTGCAGGAAAGATGGCTGTGGTATAATTATTGTTAAGATGAGGGACTGAACTGTTAAATTTTTTTATTTTCTCTTGTAACTTTGACAGCCACTGTCAATATTTAAAAAAGAAAAAAACAATTGACACACAAAGGCAAACTCAATATTTCAATCTAAAATAATTTTATTAAGCACACGACCATACTAAACACACTTAAATATTGTTGAAAATAAGAAGCTAGAAATAGCTAATTGATCTTAGCCGTTCATCATTGATCAATTAAATAAAAGTTAGATAAGAATAGAATAGACTGTACAGTACCAACAGATCTGTAGCTACAGTAGAATAGAAAATAGCCGTTAGGAATTTTGTTTTAAATAGAACATAGGGACCTTGTAAAGAGGTAACTGTTCAATAATAACAACTCTCCTCAGATCAATTGTCTCATAAAAATCTTCATGGTATCAGAGCGTTGATTCTGAAAAATTCCGATAACAATAAACCCGATAAATCCGATAAAACTCCCAGCCTCAATACTTACCAGTAAATCTGGTTTCTAATAATCCAAGAAGACCAAGGCAGATACTTCACACCCGAGTAAGCAAATCTGAGAATGGATCAGTGGGGGCAACAAGAAGCTACCAACCCATCGAAATTATCTCATACCTTACTCAATGGCGCAAATTATCTGTCGTGGGCTCGATCGGTAACATTTGCTCTTAGCGGTCGAGACAAAATTGATTTCATCACCGGAGATAAAAAGAAACCTAAACAAGCAGACCCATCAACAAAAACAGATGCTGAAAAATTAGCCATTCGCAAATGGGAAAAAGAGGATCATACAATTATCAACTGGATTCATGGGTCAATAGAACAACAAATTTCAGACTTATTCATCCATAGCTTCAACACATCAAAAGAAATGTGGGATGGCTTACAAAAATTTTACGGCCAACAAAAAAATCACGCGCATGTATATCGACTGAAACAAGAGATCCAACAAGAGAAAAAGGGCAACCGAAGCCATATTGAATACCTCAGGTCTCTCAAAAAGAAATTCGACGAACTCAGAATTTACCGACCCATCACAACAGACCCTCAAGAAATTATGAAAAGGCAAGAGGAAGATGAGATTTTTCAGTACCTTTCGGGCTTTGATTCGAGCTACGAGATAATAAGGTCACAAATAATTCGGTCACCTGAACTTCCTTCATTTGCCGAAGTAGTAAGCCAAATTCAGCGAGAGGAGTCCATGAGGATAGCCATGGGGGAACCACAAGCGGTCCACAGCGAGGGTCTCGAATCCCATGGCCATGCCGTAAAATTCAATCAAAACCCTAACTCGCAATCCCACAGCAATCGGCAAAATCAGAGAGACGAGTGCTCTCATTGCAAGAAAAAGGGTCATAAATCCGAGAGATGCTACTTTCTCCATCCTCACCTCAGACCAAAATGGTGGAAGGAGGCGGAGCCAAAGAAGGGCAGCGGTGATTGGAATGAGGAGAAGAGGAAGGAGAAAGGCAAGGGGTCGGAACCAAAGACAGGGTTCTCTGTTGGACTCGGACCCAGCACAAATATGTCCAGCAGCTCAAACCAAGCCGAACCGTGCTCAAACCAAGCCGGCCCAAGCTCTTTCTTCGCTGGCGGGTCGAATTGGAGCGGGTCGAGGCTCGGATCGGATGCAACAAATACCTCCAAGCGAGCTATCCTTGTTGATTTCCAATCAAAACAATATTCCTCACTCATGTGGTATTGTATCTCACTCAAAAAATTTAAATTTTAGTGACCAAATAATTATCGATAGCGGTGCAACCGACCACATGTTTGGAAATAGAAAATTTCTTACCAATTTAAAGTTGCCCAAAAATGACCAATATGTGGTGGTAGCCAATGGCATGAAAGAAAAAATAAATTATATAGGTGAGATTGTTCTATGTAACAAAAAAATTAGTAATATTTTATATTTAAATTCATTTCCTATAAACCTACTTTCGGTTAAAAAATTAACACAAGAATTTAATTGTAATGTCATTTTTTCTTGCAACAATGTTATATTTTAGGACCGGGTAACCGGGGAGAAGATTGGTGAAGGTTTTCTCAAAAATGGACATTACCTTTTGAATTTACAAGAATTAAAGTTTTGCGCTTCAGCAAGTTCAATTAATTATGAAAGGTGGCACAAAAGACTTGGGCATCCTTCCGACAAGATTTTAAATAGGATTTTTGATTTTCCAAAATCTAATTGTATTAATTGTGATGTTTGTAAAATGGCAAAGCAAACGAGACTTCCATTTTCACTCTCTAATAGTAGAAGTGAAGCCTCGTTTGATTTAGTCCATTCCGATGTATGGGGTTCGGCCCCAATTAACTCTTATGATGGATTTAAATATTTTGTTATATTCATTGATGATTTTTCTAAAGCTACATGGTTATATTTATTAAAATCAAAAGACGAAGTATTTATGTGTTTTCGAGAATTTCTATGCCTTGTAGAGACTCAATTTAATACCAAAATTAAAATTTTTAGGTCGGATAATGGAACGGAATTTGTAAATAAAAATTTTACAACTCTTTTTAAAGAAAAAGGAATAATTCACCAAACTACATGTATAAATACTCCCGAACAAAACGGAGTATCGGAACGAAAAAATAGACATTTGTTAGAAATGACACGTGCACTATTATTTCAAAATAACGTTCCAAAAATATATTGGTCGGATGCCATCCTTTGTGCTACACATTTAATTAATAGACTACCAAGTGTTGTTTTAAAAAATAGAAGCCCAACCGAAATTCTTTATCAACAAAAAAAGAATCTCGATTATTTAAAAGTCTTCGGTTGTGTATGTTTTGTTCATATTAAAAGGAAAGATAAATTAGATTATATGTCAACCAAAGCTATTTTTTTAGGATATTCATCTTCAAAAAAGGGTTATAAATGCTATGATCCAATAAATAAAAAAATATTTATTTCTAGAGATGTAATATTTTGTGAGGATGAACCGTATTTTAAAAAGGGTGAGATTACAAAAAATTCACATGATCATTATCAAATTAGACCTCTAACACTTCCTTTAGATGACTTAGATTTTATACCAAATACAACTCATGAACTTGAAGTTGATAATGAAGAAGAAATAGATAATAATGTTTCCAATAATAATAATGAGGATGATGGTATAAATGATGATAGTAATAACGATAATGAGGAAGAAGAGATCATAAGTGTGAGAAGAACCTCAAGAATACCTATACCATCTACTAGACTTAGGGGTTATGAAATATATATGGTACAATACCCCATACAAGATTTTGTATCGTATGAAAATATTTCACCCGAGTATCATTCATTTCTTGCTTCTATTCACAAAGAAGAGGAACCTAATAATTATCAAGAAGCAATAACTAAACCGGTGTGGTGTAATGCAATGAATGAGGAGCTAAGAGCATTAGAAAAAAATGATACATGGGTAATCGTACAATTACCAAAAAATAAGAGACCCGTAGGGTGTAAATGGGTGTATAAAATAAAATATAATAGTGATGGTACCATAGAACGGTATAAAGCTAGGTTAGTAGCCAAAGGGTATACTCAAACCTATGGTATTGATTATAATGAAACCTTTGCTCCGGTGGCCAAAATGAACACCGTTAGGATTTTATTTTTTACCGCGGTAAATAATAATTGGAACCTATACCAAATGGACGTGAAAAACGCATTCCTTCAAGGAACACTTGAAGAAGAGGTTTATATGAACCTACCACCCGGTCATAAAATGGAGAGTGAATCTAATCTAGTTTGTAGGTTAAATAAGTCTATTTACGGATTGAAGCAATCTCCTCGGGCATGGTATGGAAAACTTAGCTCATATTTAAATTTTTGTAATTTTAACACTAGTAGTGCCGATCATTCATTGTTTGTAAAAATAGAAGGGAAAAACATAACTATTGTGTTAGTTTATGTAGATGACCTTATAATCACCGGAAATAGTTTAGAAGAAATTAAAAAATTAAAAATTCAATTAAAAGAAAAATTCGATATTAAGGATTTAGGATACTTAAAATATTTTCTAGATATAGAAGTGGCTTTCTCAAACAAAGGTCTATTTATTTCACAACGAAAATATACATTAGATTTGTTAAAGAAAATGGGCAAGTTAGGTTGTAAGCCAATTTCTACACCAATGAATAGCAAATATAAATTAAATACGGAAGATGGTGAACCCTTAGATGATATAAATAATTTTCAAAGACTAGTTGGTAAATTAATCTATCTTACGGTAACTAGACCGGACATATCCTTTTCAGTAAGCCAAATTAGTAAATTTATGCATTCACCTAAAACACCTCATTTAGAAGCCGCAAATAGAGTTTTGAGATATCTAAAGCAAAATTCCGGAAAAGGTATACTTATGACTAACAATAAATCTAATGCAATATGTGGCTATTCCGATGCAGATTGGGCCGGTAGTTGTGATAGAAAATCTACCACCGGCTTTTATACATTTGTAGGCGGGAATCTAGTCACATGGAAAAGCAAGAAACAAAGTGTCGTGGCTCGTTCAAGTGCGGAAGCGGAATATCGAGCTATAGCGTCTACCGCAAGCGAGCTAATATGGATCAAGCAACTACTCAAGGATATGGGTATTGGAATTGATCAACCAATGAAAATGTATTGCGACAATAACTCCGCTCGGCATATTGTCTCGAATCCAGTGTTTCATGAGAGGACAAAACACATAGAGGTTGATTGCCATTATATTAGAGAGAAGGTTCAAGCCAAAGAAATAGAGACACCGTTCGTTAGAAGTGAAGATCAATTAGCGGATGTCTTCACTAAGGGATTGAATCCAAAACAATTCGAGAATATTTTAAGCAAGCTAGGATTGTACGATATTTACATTCCTAGCTTGAGGAGGAGTGTTGAAAATAAGAAGCTAGAAATAGCTAATTGATCTTAGCCGTTCATCATTGATCAATTAAATAAAAGTTAGATAAGAATAGAATAGACTGTACAGTACCAACAGATCTGTAGCTACAGTAAAATAGAAAATAGCCGTTAGAAATTTTGTTTTAAATAGAACATAGGGACCTTGTAAAGAGGTAACTGTTCAATAATAACAACTCTCCTCACATCAATTGTCTCATAAAAATCTTCAAATATGCACGCAAGAAAATCTATCTTTCTCACACACGAAGCATGACAGGCATGAGAAGGCCATGTCCTTTATTTTATTTAATATGAAATAAGCAAGTCTCATATAACAACACTGCAAACACCCAACAAGAAGCACGCAAGCACAATATTTCAATTGATCAGGAGGTCGAAATTCTTCAGTAAATTGACAAGTTCGGGTTGATTGGGAGGCTTCACGAGAAAAGCATCGGCCCCAGCCTCGAGAAACGCTTCTTTAGCACTTTCATCACCAGTAATCGCCACAATTTTTGTGTGGACTCCCTTTTCCTTTAAGGTCCTGGTTGCCTGACGAAAGAAAATTAAATCAAGGTTAATTTATATCTAAGAAAAATATTTAAGATCTTTAAAAGTAGAGTTTCTAAATTTATTGGTACCATAATATGTTTGAACATTGCGAATACTAAAATTACTACCTTCACACCATCCATCTCTGGCATTTTCTTATCCATTATCACCAAATCAAATTCATTTCCATCACGGAAATGATCTACAGCAACTTTCCCATTTTCTGCTTCGGTAATCTTAAAACCTGCAAAGCGGGCAAAAAACATCCTGTATACCCCTCGAATCACAGAATCATCATCGACAACCAGTACTTTCACAACTTGAGCAGTCGCCATGGGTCTGAATATTTTATTAGTGTGGTTATAAATTTATTTCAACTGCATGAAAATAAAATAAGCGAAAGTAATTATCTAAATTTTCGTACTGGAAAAAAATATTAAGTAAAATGCAGTAAACTAATTATGAATATATAAGATTACTACTAATTAAGTTAATAATATAGGGGACAATGCATTGAACTTTTTGTGTTGATATAGTGCTCTCAAAACTTGTGATGGATGTTTCAGAACAAATAAAGAAAAAATTAAGGAGAAAAACAGCTACTTATTAAACAAAACTCTTAAATAATGCTGCTTTCTTTTTTCATGGTTGTTTTTGGAATATAATCGGTTTGCAGAAGAGATGATATTTTCCAATAACAATATCATCAAACTTAACTTCCAAGGAATGGATCAATTTTCAAGGCCATGAATCCTTAAAAATAAGTCAGCATGAGAGATGTATGTGTAACAATATCAATGCCAAAGAAAACAAATTGTTTGGAATGAATAATATAAAAGTATAACAAAGTACAGAAATAGAAATAGAAGTAGGGAATACCAGGAAGAAATAAGAACAATCGAAGTACTTGGCAAACTTGGTTTGGCTTGAAATAGAGTTTGTTATGTGACTCCTAGCATCAGACACGGTTATTATAGAACCGTCGATCGCATTTAACGCGATAGATATACTACATTTGTAGTACTTTAAAAAAAGACTATATCATAGATTTGTTCACACATGTACCTAACTGAAATTAAACTTTAATCGCCATTTTTATCATTAAAGGTAGATTTGTGAATCCTTATCGGATGTTTTTTTGTCATTTTTCTCCCAACTTCGATATACTTAGATTCAGTGAAAAGAAAAAAACAAGATTGCATTATAACGTTATGAGCATATCTAATGGTGTACATTGCTAAATGGTTTATTAATGTTATATTTGGTGTTTTCTCATCAATATAAAATTTTAACTTGAACATTCGATTCACTTGACTCTCATCCAATCGTGAAAACTGTATGTGTTTATCAATATTAAATTTACCCCTGGTTTTGAGAAAAATCCCGTTAGCTTAGTTAATCACGAGGCACACAACCATAGATTTACTGATATGTGGTACAAAGTAGCATTGTAATATACATAAGAGGTTCGTATAATGTACTATACTGATATAAAATGGTGGTACATTTCTCACTCCACCACTTTTGTTATTAATTTTTTTTAAGGTTGTTTTTTTATTAATTTATTATATTTGTTAGAATTTTTTTTGAGGAAAATATTGAGTGGGTCCTTATTCATTTTATTGAGATTTGTGAAACAAGTTTTGGTTTTAAAATATTACCTGCATGTTATTTAGAATTTTAAATTCATATTTCTGTGATTTGCAACTTAGCTTACGATTTTACAATTTACTTGTAGCTGGATAACTTTTATTTCCCTGTGTCTGATGTCTACAATGCCCTTGTTTTCTCTTTAACCATTTTTAGGGTACTCCATGTCACCAGCGGTGGAGCAAAAATTTCCATCTATTATTGGTGTTAAATAAGAAGAATCTTAAGTTTTTTCTTTTTTAAATAAAATTGAAAATTCACAGAAATCTAAGGACCTTTCTGAAAATCATGTGGGGTCAATTGACCCCACTGGATCTCCTCCACTGCATGCCATCACATACCAGCAACTCACTGGACATCAAATTACTTATAAGTTATAATAGGAGGTACTTATAAATAAAGGTTTTTCTGAATCTCTGGTTTTTTTTTTAAAAAAAGAAATTGATGTTTTTAACAAGTCTGCAAATTCAGGACTGGTCTGATCATTAGGACAGCATGCATTAAGTTTGTAAATGAGCCCCTCTCAAATCCTTTTTTACAGAATCAATATCAAAATGTAAGTCTGAAAATGTAATCAATATCAAAATTGAAAGACTTAAATCTAAAAATGCATCCTATTGAGGTACTCTATAAAACCCTTGAAAATTCCTTTGAAAAACTTAATTTTGGTCCTTTCTCATGATTCTACACTTTGACCATATCTCATGAAAGAGGTAGCTTCCTTAAAGACCTTGCAAATTCTCGCATAGCCAACTCTAATTAAGTTGTTTGCTCTTGCTGCTAGCCTTCTTACATGTTCCACACCTCTTGCTTTCCCTTTTTCATCAAATTGTATACAAGTACATACCTGGGATCCAAATGTTATTATATTTATCATGTCATCTAGCTTGTAGTTGTTGACAACTTCACCTTTCTTTAACATTTGGAAAGACATTTCAAATATTATATAAATTTGAATGATAGAACCTAGATGCAAATTATATATTTTCTTCTGTACAATTGTCTCTGACTAATTTATTTACTAGTATGTGTTAACGTGACATGTTAATGATCCACGGTTAAATTCCGTTAAATGTTTTGTTTTTAAAATTAAGCTTGTTTCTAAACAAACAGGAGCCAAAAAAATGATAATTCCAGCACGCATACTTTGTAGTATTTGCGAGGCTATTTTAAATCTTATTGCGGAGGAACATGTAGTTAACAACGAGATATAGACTTTTTAGTGAGGAAATTTTAAAGCCCTCACGAATATATTTTTGTTTACCTCGCGGAGTTCTTGTTGTACAGGGGAATATTGATGACAAATACATACAATTTGAGAGTTTAAATTATTTTTCATTGTTATCCAGAAAAAAGGATATTCTTGTTATTTATCTTTTTAGGAGATGGAAAAGAGTTGTATGCACTCAATGAGATTTTAGACTAGTTAGAAAATTTGTAATATAAAATAGGAAGATACCTCCTGAATGGGTGCCATCCCAAAGGAAAGTATAAAATTAATTCACCTTTAATTCCTCTCAAAGAAAATTGAAAGCATGCCAATTCAGGAAACCAATTAATTATGTACCCCTACTTTTTTTACCATCTTCCGAAAGTGATATGGTACAACTTTGCGTTGGTGGCTAGAAAAGAATATAAAATCAACCATGTTATAACCCAACAACCGATCAAATGTGAGGGCTTAATGCTCATTTCAGAAATTAATGATTAGGTTTCATATAAGTAAAAAAGAGTAATTTTAACCGGTGTTTTGAAATTCGGTTCTTATTCGGTATTCGGAAGGCCACCGATACCGTATATTCGGTATGCGGCCGCATATGCGGATTTTTATTCGGATTTATATATGCGGATTTTAAAATGAGAATTTATATTAATTTGTATGCAAATTAATAAAGTATCTAATATTTTATATTAGAGGCCGAATATGCTACCGAATATGCAGATATGCGGCCGAATACCGAATATGCAGAACCGAATACCGAATATTCGGCCGAATACTGAATATGCGGAACCGAATACCGAATATGCAGAACCGAATACTGAATATTCGGCCGAATATTCAAAACCGAATATTGGACCGAATACTTATTGTCTATGCGGATTCCAACCGAATACGAATATTCGGCCGAATAGACCAAATTTTAAAACACTGATTTTGACAACACAATTTCTGATTTATGAACGTACGTATATATATATGTTCTGATTGAATGTATGTATATGCTTTCAAAATAAGAAAAAAAAAATTAGTATTAAATGAAAGAAACTGACCTAAGCGCATGAAAAAAATCTCCAAACTATACATGCACGAGTGAAAAATACAGCAATATATATTTAGTTTTAAACATAGTACTGTTAAAATTTTGAAATTATATATATTATATCATCCTTTTAAAAAGTCAGAGCAGACAAAAGAAGTTTTCAATAATTCTTAAAGTCACACATAAACTTCATCCTTTGCCTTCAATATATAGGATCGGGGAATTTCCAATTGCAGTTGGAGCATTAATTGCAACATTAATTTAGGTAGCTAAATATCAGATGAAGTTCAAACGAAAATAAAGAGCTCCATTCTTAGGGGTGTCAATGGTAACTTTTATCCGTTTATCAAACTCGTACCGTATCAAATAAGACAGGTACGGGTAAGATTATTTTTTTCGTAAACTTATCGGATACGGATATGGATAATTTTTTTTTTTCGTTATCTAAACGGGTAAGGGTACGGGTAAAGCCTATTTCGTACCCGTTACCCGATCGGATAATTATAAAAGAAAATTTATATGTATTACATATATTAATAGGCATTGAAAAGAGTACTTTAATTGGTTTACTTGTGCTTAGTATGATAAGATTTTTTTTTTCAATAAAGTACTATGCATATGTCAAATGAATGTATATATTTTAATATTTCATTTAATAAATAATAAAAATTATTATTATATTAGTATTACCCGTTATTTACCCGCTACCGTTTTGTTATCCGACAACCATAAAGAGTAAGGGTAGGGTACGGATAAGATAATTTGTAGCGGGTACGGGTAGAGTACGGGTAAGAACAATTTATAACGGGTACGGATATGAAAATGCTTACATCCAACCCTTACCGTATCCGTTGACACCCCTATCCATTCTGCCTATGTGTCGAGCTAGGATCCGAATCTGCTGCGATTCTTTACTCATGAACAATATCCTAAAATTCTTGCTTTTTCAAATTCAATTGTTGAATTGTTTCGAGATTTGTGCACAGATCAGTTGTTTGGAGATACGTGTACAGAAAATGCTGAACGGTTGAATTTGAAAAAACATGGATTTTAAAATTGGTGTGGAAAAAGGTTAAGAATGGGAGTGAAAATATACTAAAAGCAGGAAAGGACTGCACAGAAGATGTCCTTGATCCATTACAGCCTCTTGATGAGATTTAACGGTGATGGCACCATGAAGAAATTAAACCCTGGAGATTGATCGCACACGTGTAGCGCTAAGATTAAAAGATCAAGGAAGATAATTCGATCTGAAGAACATGCCAAAAAAACTATGCAGCAGTGGCCTCTTTGAAATTTTAATCAAATTGAACGTGAGCCGTTTGATGTGATTAAGAAAGGAGATAATGCCAGCTATTGGGCAACCGCCTAAACCCTAATTGAAGGCTATTTAAACCGTAACCCTGCTAAGCTGAAGAATCAAAAGGAAAAGGGGAAGGGAGTCCACGAAAAAATTGTGGCAATTACTGGTGATGAAAGTGCTAATGGAGCGTTTTACTAATCCAACAATTGCCACAATTTTTGCATTGACATCCTTTTCTTTCAAGGTCTTAATTTGTTAGTATTTTCTGTGTCTAGTTTCTTGTAATCAGAAGAATACTTTTATGAACCGTGTTCTCTTTGCTATCATTCTATTTCCCAGGAATAATTTTTAGAGGTCATCTTAAATTATATCTCTAATAGAAACCTATTACCCAGCACTCAGTCCCACCATGGATGCTCTCCATAATACCTTTATTGCCTTTAATGTGGCGTTTGCACTTTGCAATGTAATTGTACCAGAAGGCCTTCCATGTTGGTCATAGTTAGGTTTTAAAGGGAGCAATGAGCTATAAAAATCGTTGTAATTTTATGTAGGGCATGTCATTATGTAAGATTTTATTTTATCTTAATATTGGTTTATTTTACAGTTCTTTTTAAAAAAAAACAGAGAGAGAGGCTATTGCCCATTTCATTGCTGAAACCAAATAATTACACAAACCAGTTTCTCAGAGTTATTTTACAGTTTTAGTATGAAGTTTATTTGATATCATCTAAGAATCTAGTTGAATTTCATGCTCTCAAAGATAAAAATAGGTGTTTTGCAAGGAAGAAACATAAAGTATGAGGTCAGCTGCCCAATGTGCAACACTCAAAGCTGGGAAACAATTGCTCATCTGCTATTGTTCTGCCCTTATGCAATTTCAGTATGGAACTTTATTCAAACTGGGATCAGAAAACGCATACTGGTACGATCACTGGTACAGGAGCAGTCAGTACAGGCTATTTGGGAGAATTCATGGCTGGAGGCTAAGCGGCAGATGTTGTTGGGGTAGGATGAGTGGCTCAACAGAATGCTATGTGCGTGCTGGTGGCTTTGGCGTCAAAGAAATGATATAGTGTTCAACGGGAAGCAGTTGAGAGCAGAGGTTTTGGGGGGAAAGATCTTGCAGGAAAGATGGCTGTAGTATAATTATTGCTAAGGTGAGGGGCTGAACTGTAAAGTTTTTTTATTACTTTGACAGCCACTGTCAATGATTTCAAAAAGAGAGAAAGGAAAAAAAAAACTGACACACAAACCAAACTCAGTATTTCAATCTAAAATAATTTTATTAAGCACACAACCATACTAAACACACTTAAATAAGCACGCAAGACAATCTATCCTTCTCACACTCGAAGTATGATAGGCCATGTCCTTTATTTTATTTAATATTAAATAAGCAAATCTCACATAACAACACTGCAAACACCCAACAAGAAGCACACTAGCACATACTTCAATTGAGGAGGTTGAAATTCTTCAGTAAGTTGACGAGTTCAGACAGTTTGGTAGGCTTCACGAGAAAAGCGTCGGCCCCAGCCTCGAGAAATGCTCCTTTAGCACTTTCATCACCAGTAATCGCCACAATTTTTGTGTGGACTCCCTTTTCCTTTAAGGTCCTAGTTGCCTACCAAAAGCAAAATCAAGGTTACTATCTAACCAAAACATTTTACATCTTTAAAAGTAGAGTTTGTAGAGATTCTAATGGAATTAATTAAACTTAATCTTTAAGAAGTTAATTTCTAGTTATCAGTACATACAAATGCAAAAGGTATCACATTGATCTAAAAAATTTCTATAATTGTTTAAATCAATTTATTGGTACCATAATATGATTCAACATTGCGAATACTAAAATAACTACCTTCACACCATCCATCTCAGGCATTTCCTTATCTATTAACACCAAATCAAATTCATTTCCATCACTGAAATGATCCACAGCAACTTTCCCGTTTTCTGCTTCGGTAATTTGAAAACCTGCAAAGCGGGCAAGTAACATCTTGTGTACCCCTCGAATCACAGAATCATCATCAACAATCAGTACTTTCACAACTTGAGCAGTCGCCATATCGGGTCTGAATATTTTATTAGTGTGGTTATAAATTTATTTCAATTGTATGAAAAGAAAATAAGCAAAAGTAATTTTCTAAATTTTAGTACGGAAAAAAATTACTGTTGTGAAATGCAGTAAATTAATTATGAATATATAAGATTACTACTAATTCAGTTGATAATATATGGACAATGCATTGAACATTTTGTGTTGATATAGTGATCTCAAAACTTGTGATGGATGTTTCAGAACAAATAAAGAAAAATTAAGGAGAAAAACAGCTACTAATTAAACAAATCTCTTGAATAATGCTGCTTTATTTTTTAATGGTTGTTTTTGGAATAATGCTGCTTTCTTTTTAACTTCCAAAGAATGGATCAATTTTCATGGCCATGAATCCTTCAAAAAAACAGCATGAGAAATGTATGTGTATATACCAGCAATATCCATGCAATAGAAAACAAACTGTTTTGAAGGAAGAATACAAAATTATAGCAAAGTACACAGCAATAGAAATAGAAACAGAAATAGGGAATACCAGGAAGAAATAAGAACAATTGGAGTACTTGGCAAATTTGGTATGTATTGAAAGAGAGTTTGTTATCTGACTCCCAGCGTCAAACGCGGTTATTTATAGAACCGTCGATCTCATATAACATGATAGATATACTACATTTGCAGTACTTACAAAAAAAAAAAGACTATATCATATATTTGTTCACACATATACCTAACTGAAATTAAATTTTCATCGCCTTTTTTATCATTAAAGGTAGATTTGTGAATCCTTACCGGATGTTTTTTGCCGTTTTTCTCCCAACTTCGATATACTTAGATTCAGTGAAAAGAAAAAAACAAGATTGCATTATAACGTTATGAGCATATCTAATGGTGTACATTGCTAAATGGTTTATTACTGTTATATTTGGTGTTTTCTCATCAGTATAAAATTTTATCTTGAACATTTGATTCACTTGACTCTCACCGCATCATGAAAAATGCATGTGTTTATCAATACTAAATTTAACCCCAGTTTTGAGAGAAAAAAAATCCCGCTGGCGTAATTAATCACAAGGCACACAACCATAGATTTACTGATATTTGGTACAAAGTAGCATTCTAATATACACAAGGGGTTCGTATAATGTATTTGTTGCTGAGCTTGACAATAGTACCATATTAATAAAAATGGTGGTAATATCCCCATTACAACTTATACACATATCTCTCACTCCACCCCTTTTGTTATTAATTTATTGTGTTTGTTAGAATTTTTTTTTTTTTAGGAAAAATATGTATTGGGTCCTTATTCATTTTATTGAGATTTGCGAAACAAGTTCAAGTTTTGAAATATTACCTGCATGTTAGTCAGAATTTTGAATTCAAATTTCTGTGACTTGCAACTTAGCTTACATTTTTCATTTTACTTGTAGCTGGATATCTTTTATTTTCCTGTCTACAATGCCTTTGTTTTCTCCTTGAACCATTTTTAGGGTACCCCATGTCACCAGTGGTGGAGCCAAAATTTCCATCTATTGGTGTTAAATAAGAAGAATCTTAAGTTTTTTTAAATAAAATTGAAAATTCACATATTTAAGGGCCTTTCTGAAATCAAGTGGGGTCAATTGACCCCATTGGAGCATAGGCTCCTCCATTGCATGTCATCACATACCAGCAACTTACTGGACATCAAATTACTTATACTAGGAGTTACTTAAAAAGGTTTTTCTGAATCTCTGGTCTTTTTTGACAAGATATTGATGTTTTTAACAAGTCTGTACAACTCGGAATACCCTCCAATTAATCATTTATGTTCATCGTGATATTAAAATATACAATAAAGATAACCAAAACAATCTAATATCAGTCACAGAAACACAGAAATTGAACAGTAGATATAAGATATATATCACAAGTGAAAAATATGTGTGCTTTAATTTCCACAATATTAGGACTACATGATGTGATGGATAGGAGTAACATGCACTGCACCATGCCATGTGTTTGTGCAACAATTGTCCCACAGAATCAGCATTGCACTTCTTTTTTTATGCCCGCTCACAATGCAAGATTTTGGACCTGCTACAGAGACATTTTGGTTTGCAGCTTTCCTCATACCAGTTGCATCAGTCTAACTGGTATCAACCAAATCAGGGGACAGGATCAAATCTCTGGAGCCAGCAAAGCTTAGGACCTGAACCATGATTTCTACTTTCAGCTGCACCTGTTTGATGCTGTTGATGCTACAAAATGGACGCATTTTTGCAGTTGCAGGTGAAGTGATGCCTCCTAATCAGGTAAGAGGCTCAAATACTGCTAGCTCTACTGAGGGTTGGTGTAAGCATAGTAACAGTACTCGCGAATAATTCGCGTTTTATTCGCGTTTTATTCGTTTTTTTGACGTTTTCGAACCGAACTCCGAATAAAACGTCAAAAAATGTATAATACGTTTTATTCGCGAATAAAACGCGAGTCACAAATTATTCGCGATAAAAATGCGAAAAAAACGGCTGATTTAATTTTTGAATTTTGGGCCGGCCCGCTAATTCAATATATTTCAAAATAAAGCTGCTGGGGGCGCTGACACGCTGTCCTTGAAAAGAATGGTGTTGGATCTGCTTCAATTATTGGAGCACGAAGCTTTTTTTTTTTTTTTTTTTGCTGATTTTTTTTTTGGTTCGTTATTGTACCGAATTATTCCCGAATAATATCCGAATTATACTCGAATCACGAATTTTTAATCCTGCCGAACCGAATCCGAACTATTAATTTGTTACTATGGGTGTAAGGAGGATGTTGGCACAGATTCACATGGAGTGAATGGGTTAACCTCCGTTCATTTTCAAAATTTCTATACTTATACATGATTTTCTATATACTTTAGAGTAAAATATTGGATAAAATAAAATTAACGACCCATACTCAGCATGAAATTTCAATATGACCGCCAATGTGTGTTTTGACCCCATAGCTGGCACCCCCTCTGGGGATCCGTATGCATTGGGTTAGCTGTAATGGTTTCTGCTCATATCAGTTCGATTAGAGTTGTTATGTAAAAAAAAATAAAAAATTGATTGCTGTGTGATCACACTGATTATTGTTATTTTTTTTTCTTTATTACGTTCTCATCATTCCCGGCAAAGCTTTAAAATAGAAACAGAGAGAAAGAGAATGCTCAGTACATTCTCACATCTCTACAATCGCAGAAATGGCACAAGCTATTTGTGTTGCAACTATTTCCTAATATTAAAAGAAGGGAATTCCTCTCCCTTTCTCTTTACCTGATTTAATTAAAACATTCCAGACGATGAAAATTTATAAGATGATACAATTTCAGGATACTTGGCGTGAAGCATCGAAAGAACATCAAACAGTATCAAGATCTAGTACTACTCAGTATACCAAAACCCTAACAATTAACTCCTGGATTGAAAAGTAATTGTTCTGGATATTCATTCAACATGCCCATCTATCATGTTAATCTAACAATCTGAAAAAAAGGAAACCAACAGCATCCATAAATAAACAACAGAAAATAAAAGATAAATAAACACAAATATTATCTATATAACATGGGTTGCAAAAGAAGGAACTTAACAGCTTCATGTAATGAGCAGCGGGTCAGCTGGAGGCCCATTAAGATCAGCAAAAGGGCATAAATCCTTTCTCGCCTTCAATCCTATCAAAGGGTTTCGCCTTGGTAACAATCTTGTGTCAATTCTCCATTGTTGATGCACCAGATCCAGATTCAATGCCTCAGAATTGGCCATTGTGTGGGCACATGGGAGACCCATAGTAGCCGTAAACCTTCCAGTGCAAACAGGATCTACTGTGCCTTTCTTAACCTTCTCGTGCTGCTTGTACAACTCCACCAATGCATGCTCTGACACACGGCACAAAATATTCTCAAAAAGAGAAACCTTGCAACAATGATAAAGGACCCTAATTTTCTCGCTCTCAAGCTGAGTTATCATCTCTTTATACTGCTTTTCAACAGCTGAACAGAACTTATTCTTCACCTCTCGGAGGTCACCGGCTGGCACGTGCAGATCCTTCCTTAACTTCTCAAGTGCCTCCTCTGCACGTGAAGAAGCATAGTTGCGAAAATGCAAGCACTTGTCGGACCATGCATTGATAAATTTTTCTTTCCATGGCAACCATTCCTGTTTTAGAAATTCTATGGCATATGCCTTCTCAGAGTAATAATATTCAAACTCATTCCAAGATTGGTAAAAATCAGCTTCAGTTGGGGAGGAGACGACCTTCTTCCAATTAGACAAAAATGCATCCCATTCCTCTCTTGTTTCAAAACATCTTTTGCAATTATCTCTCACACTTTTCTCAACATGCCATAAACCAAAAATATTAGTTGCTGTTGGAAAGACAACATTTATGGCATGTGCCAATGCAGACTCCCGGTCTGATACAAATACAATAGGCTGATTCTCTTTATCCCGTCCGAGAATATTACTAAATGATTTTAAAGCCCAGACATAGCTCTCCCCATCTTCCCTTTCGAGAAACACAAAGCACGAATAAAATGCAGTATTAAAACTCGAAAGACCAGCAATAGACAGCATCGGCATCTTATACCCATTGGATTTTTGTGTAGAATCAATCACAAAAACATTTGAAAAACACTTTGTTAACACCACTGATAGAGGATGTGCTGCGAAAAGATGCGTGAGGTGCCCCTCCTGATTCTGTAAGAAATTACAGTTAAAACCGGCTTTGACCAGCTCATCAAATAATGCTTGGATTGTACTCCGGCCAGCCAATTTATCCTTCACAATCTTTGCCTTTGCATTGTAAATGGTTTTAGTGATAGCTTTGAGATCTGGGTTCCTCTTTTTAAGCGCCCTCAAAATCTGACGTGGTGTCAGACCTGATTTTGTCATTTCCTCTATATTTGCCATGTCATCTCTTGTTAATCGCCGAGACAAGGAGAGCTCAGAAATATCACTGGCCGGTTCATGATTGTGTGTGGGATTTTTTTCTTCCACCACCCAAAAGCCGTTTTTTTGTTTTTTCCCCCGCATTTTGAAGGGGCAGCCAATTAGCCTGGATTTCTTTGATCTCTGTCGCTCAACATTTGGAACTTTATGTGTATTTCGGTAGGACCCACCTCTGTCACATCCCAAGACCACATACTTGTCAACCCGTGAACCACGTGTAGACAACATGTAGCCCCTTGCCTGATAAAATCCTCGAACTGCTTGCATCAACTCTGTGCGTGTTCTGAATTCTGAATTTAAAAGTTGGTAATAAGCATTCTCCTCATGCACTGGTACCAGATCAGTGCTTGTGGGCTCCTGTTTTTGTTCTTGTTGTTCTTCTGCTTCATTTTCTTCTTCTAAAACATTTTCTTCTTCTACAACATTTTCTTCTAATGCAATATTTTCATCTATGATGAAATTTTCTGAATTTGTGTTTGGCTGAGTTTCGGCATGTTCAACCTACAAAGATAAGTTAAAAATACAAAATTGTAGCATCTTTACTTTTTAGATTACAAACATTGGAACTTCAGCCAGGAAACCATAAATCCATGCAGGACTTTTTAAAATTTTGTCATGGTACCTGTAAGGTATTGTAATCATACCATAGAACAACTATACACACTAAACAGACCTGACACAATTTTCTGGTAAAAGGTACAGTATGGTAAGGTATAACACAAACTTGTCTGCAGGTACAGGACAGTAGTATTGCACTGAGACCAGAATGGTAATCCTCAACAAAACACAAAGACATTACCAAGCTTGCAACTCAACAAATTATATCTATTTTATCTCTACCAGTACATGTATTGCCTTGTATTGGAACAAGCACGGTACAGTAAAGATATGCGTATAATTTTAAGGTCCCGACACAGTGAACCAAAAACACCAAATTTATGGTACGAGTAAAGCCATCATTATACCCACCAAAACCATGTGGTACTAAAAGCATCAAATAAAGTAACATTACCTCCATTCCTTCTCCCTCCGCTTCAACATCAATACCATGATTGTGCTTTGGTTCTCTAATCTCAACGATCCAAAACCCCTCCTCTTGCTTCTTCCCTCGGATCTCAAATGGGCATCCTATAAGACGACTTGTTCTCTTTCGCTTTCTCTGGTCAGCCGGTACCTGCCTAGTGTCCCTGTAACACCCACTTCTCTCACAGCGCAGGTTCACATACTTGTCAGGCCGGGAGCCACGTATGGAGAGCACATAGCCCTTTGCCGCATAAAATCGCCGCACCGCATATAGCAGTTCATTGCGGGTGTCAAACTTCAAGTTTATTAGTTGCGAGATGTCTTTTATTTGAGTCTCCATTTTTCAAATCTAGAAAGAAAATTTGCAATATGATTATACAAGTTCTTATAACAGCTTTAGTAATGCATATAAGAAGTGTCCTTTATGTGAGTATCTATTTATTCTATTTATTAACCTAGAATGAAGAACAAATATGCCTCTTAATAATATTTCTGCATGCAAATGTCAAATAATCTTAGCATAGTACCAGGTCAGCAAAAGAGAGGTTAATTTACAATATTATGCCAATCATACCTGATTAGATTTTACATCAATTTTTTCTCTGGCACAAGTAATTTGCAGACCCAACTGGTACATGTCCCACAAAGTATGTAACCAATTTCATTACCTTAATTGGTACCCTCAAATTCAATCCTGCTAAATGTTCTGTTGAAAATGTTAGTCAAAGTGCTTTCATTAAGTGGCATTTTTGACAGAGAATGACCATCCCACTTAATCGATTAATGATCAACAACAACTTAAGCAAAAATGTCCCTAAAATTCATAATATTACATAACTACCTGCCCTTGTTAAAAACAATATGGCACTTTGGAGCGCTTCAAAAGGGCATGCAAAAACCCTAAACCTTCCCCTCCTCCCAAATCCCCTAAGAACGACTATAAATAAAGAAAAGAAAAACGAAAAGACACCTTGAAATGTTAATCCACAGGACCACAACCACCTTTCGAAGAAGAAAACAGAAGGAAACGCTACACCGCAAAGCCGCTGGTCCCCGACGGTGGCAATCGAGAGTCGTCAGTGAATTCGACCAGGCGAGATCAAAGGGAGAGATTATTTATCCGAATCGCCAGGAAAGGAATGAAATGAAGCAATTAACAAAAGAATAATCGAAAGAGGAGGAAATGTCGGGTCTTGATTTCTGTAAAAGCCCAACGGGTATGAACCCATTATGAAACTAATATCGGCCCAAGAGGCCCAATACGTTAATGCTGGATATGTTTCTTTATAAGATTCCCATTTCCACGGAATTAATAAATTTTGGATGATTCCTTTCTAATTGTATCATTGTTTCAAATGTATTTGAAATCTTTCTGGATGTATTTCTCTCGCTATAGAAAAAACAAAGGGAAGAGACTTTAAATAAATCTAATAGCAAAAGCTGACTTGAATATGACCATTTGAAACAAGTGGTAGTTTGAATATGACCATTTGAAACAGGTCCAGAGTTAAAAACCATCTTCAAAATAATTTAATATAAATTATGAATTTTCAGGTATGCACAAGGCCACAAGCGTTAACACATCACTTTGGAAAGTTATAATTTATTTATAAGTTTATTGACATGGATATTAAACACTTAATTCACAGATCAACAAAAAGGATATAATATATAGAAGGCAGTAAAAAAAAAACTTAACATAAGATTTACTATCAAAAATAAAAAGATTATTTCCAAAAATAAAAAAGCACTGGATCTTATAGTAAAAATTTTGAGTTCACATTTTGTAGATTTTATGAGTTTAGAGTAAAAAGCACTGTATCTTCTGTTTCTTTGTTGTTTGTTTTCTTTTTTGAAGATTTCATGGTATCACAAAAGGGACGAGGTTTGGTCCAAATGACTTTGGACCGGACATCGTCCAAAGCCTCTAAAAATCATACGATTAAAGTCCGAACAGTCGATCCGAACCGTTCAACATGATTTTCATATTAAAATATGCTCAGAGACCAAATTTTATATTTTTTAGATACATACAAAATTACTTTTTCTGAACGGTTCAAAAAGAGTGATTTTATACGTATCTAAAAAAATAAAAAAATAGTAAAAAATTTTAAAAAAATATAAAATTTGGTATCTAAGCACATTTTAATATGAAAATCATGCTGAGCAGTTCAGATCGACTGTTCGGACTTTAATCGTATTAATTTTAGAGGCTTTGGACGGTGCCCGGTCCAAAGCCATTTGGACCAAATCTTATTCCATCACAAAATGAACTGCTCGTGTTGCTGGTTTCTAATTTATGGTTTACAAAACTACCAACATTTATGGTTTCTTTTTTTTTTCTTTTGGAGAAATAATCATTGTACATGGTTCATGAATTACGATTTTACAATAAATACCACCATACTTTTACTTGTTACGAGCTCATGGTATTACAAATAATCCACAATTAATAAAATAATTATTATAGTAAATCCACTATATTGCCTCTTTCTTTTGAAAAAAACAAATTATTATTTGTACTTGGTTCATGAATCATGGTTTTATAGATTAAACCATTGTAATATTACCTGGCAAACGCCCATGGTATTTCAAAATGATTTATTCGTGTTAATTGTTTTTTAGTTATTTTTTACAAAACCTTAACGCATGACTCATTTCCTTGAAAAAAAAAATATATTGTTATAACTATTTCATGTATTTTGGCTGTACAGAAAAAAAAAAATGTACTCGCAGTTATAATCCCTACTATTTCATATGTCGTTTACATTCCTTGTTAGTCGGAAAAAATCAACAACAAAAAAACTACGCAATATTTCATGCAATGAACTATAATATAATAGAATGATGAATGTTAAAAAACTAAATTGCAATATTCTAAAAAAATAGAAAATGTCACAGAAAATCAACGTATGAATTCATTCCCTGGAGCTCTTGATTGATATAATTTATTTAATGTATTTGTATTATTGATTCAGTAAAATTTATTCATTACCAAAAATGTCAATATAATATGATTCTAAATTTCTAACATTTTGACTATATGCTCAGTTTCAAGTTCTGAATCAAGTTAAGTCTATTTTTTTTTTTTTAAAATCGTCTCATCTTTACGATAAAATCACGTCCAATTTTAATAAATTTCATTATCATGCCCATATTTTTATTTGTTTAATATTGAACCTATATATATATATATATATATATATATATATATATATATATATATATATATATATATATATATATATATATATATCTATATATATATATATATATATATATATATATATATATTCAGATCATAATTCATTAATATTAACTAAAATTTTCACCAATACATATTTGCCTTTCCGGGATGAAGTTCCAAAAATAATCCTAATTTGAAATTGACCCATGCTAGAAAAATACTAGTCCTAGAAAATTTTGATGCAATACCAACCAATGTTGTAAATAACGGTATGTTCGACTGGTATGCGGTCGTCGAATGGACATGATATCACCAAGCAATTAATCGAGAATAATTGATTATAATCAGAAATAATCGGTCAATTTATCGGAAAAATCCATGACGGTTTAATCACTGCCAACAACTAATCAGCCAACTAATAGGTCTAAACAGACATTTTTTTATAACACTGATACCAACCCAACCCACTCACTCAAGCACCCTACTACAAAACAAAACATCCCAACAATAAAATACTAATCCCGTTTACTTCTCTTGGAGCCTCTGACTTGTTGGGCTTCCCTGCTTCAGACATGTTTATCCAATCCCACACTAACTTCAAAAGTATAATTCCTTCACTAATCAAGTAAAGCCCAATTAAATTATATGCATGATTAAATGATACAAGTAAAATTATTCCTTTGTAATACCTTTGAAAACCACTAATTATTTATTTCTTCAATGTCGATTAGCTCAACAATTATGGTTTTGGATGGATAAGAGTCAGGTTACTTACACAATTGGTTCACTATTGGGCATATATTAGAATTTGCTTTGACTTTACCTAAACAATCCCAAACTGCATTCTTGATTATGTTTAGCGTTTTGTGCTGGACGATATGGAAACTTCGAAATGAACTATGTTTTAAGGGTACTCGAAAATCTTTTAGAACAATTCTGATGCTTATAATTTTTTTGGTTTATTATTGGACAGGTATGATTAAAAGATACATTTGGGAATTAGTGCTAGCTGAATGGATGCCGGAGGATATTGACTATGTCCCTCTCTAGGTTTTGGATCCCGAGGATGACACTGACACAGCGAATCTTCAAATGGTGGTCTATCACAGTCCCCTCGAGGATGATGCAGATGCCTCTGCTGCCACTATTTAGATTTGTATTCTGAGTTTATAGTTGATCTAAGTTATCATATATTAGGGTATTACTGTTAAACTGTGGTTGATTAGTTGCTGACCTGTTAAGGTAGTTATTTTGTATTTTGGCAACGCTCTGTGATGGACTATCAGTTTCACAGTGAGCTTGATTTATTTTACTTTTTTTGTATGAACTCTATGTTTCTTTAATGAAACGGGCACACTAGCCTTTTATCAAAAAAAAAAAAAAATTATTCCTTTGTGCTCCAAAAGAAGAGATAGGAGGGGCAGTGCGTATCCTCTGAGATATCTCAATTTTTGTGTGACATTGATCAACGTGTTCGGTGCCTATTCGGAGATAGCGCAGATACTTTGAGATTTCGTTCAAAACTATTTAAACTGTTAAGATTTTTCTTAAAGTCATGCAAAGTTTGAGATATCTTAGAGGATGTGAGTTCGATGAGGGGAGGGGTGACCAGATTTGATTGTCTCATGTTTATTTACTTCACAACATTTATTTACCAGCTCTTCTATTATCTAAATTTTTCATTGGTATTGCCTCATATCATAATTAATCTAAAATGGTAGTAGAGTCTTGCTAAATTAGCTCTATGCAAACAAATTGGGCTATAAGGGGACGAGCTGGGGTTTGATGGGTTCCATAACCGTCCGATTCGCTTTAAGATCCGTGCAAACATATATTAAAGCGAAATTGCACTGATATTAAAGCGACGTTCACAGATCTTAAAAGCGGATCGGACGGTGATGGAACCCATCGGACCCAGTTTGAGTCCGATGGGCATTGGACCCAAGATGCTCCCACTTGTAAGAACATTTTAATGCACCAATTAATATTGCAACCAATTGTTTTTTTTTTTTTAATAAAGGTTGGAAGTAAGTCACCCAACTATTTAATACTCATATTATTACAACAAAGGATTATCTCTATCTGGATTTTGAATTCATGACCTCTCACATAGAGACCATATGCATTAGCCACTAGACCAAAGGCTAGTTTTTATTGTGACCAATTGATGTTTCCTTTTTTTTTTTTTTTTACCAAGGAGATATGTTTGCTGTCAAATACAAAGATTGTAGAAATTGAAGCTCTACTGCTTTGTAAGTCATCCAGTGATATGGCTTAGTTTATTAAAATGGACAGAAGACAACATTAAGTCTTCAAAAATATTTAGAAGGTACAATTTTTTTTTTTTTTGATAAAAGGCTATTGCCTGTTTCATTTAAGAAACAATGTAACTGGTTACTGCAAAGGAAGATTGCGTTATAGTACCACAGCCTTGCACCAATGTTCAAAAATGTACAATTTTAATATTAACAGTTTTTACAAGATTGAAACAATAAGTTAATGAGCAATGTTTATGGTACGAATCCAACCAACTGAATGACTGATAAAAGGTTTTAGATTTAAACATTGAATCCATCAATTAATAAGAGTACTTTCTGCTCCTTCATTAAAATCAAACTGCCAGATGCTAAGCACGCGGTCCTTGGAAATGATAGCAGTTGATTTCAGCCCATTCTGTATTGTGTTGATAATTTTATATTAGAAGGATAAATGGCATTTGCATAGACAGCATAGCTTAAAAATTACATTTTAATCATAGCTAGAAATATCTAATTCCATCAAAATGACAACCAAACTTGTTCTAACAGTATTGTTCTGGTATTTGTACTTATACTGATACTGGTATAAATGTTATTGTACAGGAAAAAATTCAGAGTCTATTTATTTACTGGTACTGGTATTTTATTGAACTTCACAAAGCAAAGCATCACAGACTAGTATCAGCATGCATGTTGGGCAACTGAGGGGCTGAGAAAAGAAATTCTATTTGAACAAAATCCAGGAGAAAGAAACATACATTAATTTTCAATCAAACAAGCAAGCAGCAACTCTAATTATGACACAATTCAACTTCAATCACACAGTCTTCTTGTCAGTCAAACAAGCAGCAGCAACTGTAATCATGTAAATACTCAAAATTCAATCAAGAAATTTTTCTCAACAAAAGACACAAGCTTTGCTTGTAAGATAATACAAATGAGAGACATCCCCAAACTCTAATTTATGGCAAATCGAATTTATTTCGGAAGTATTCCTTGACGAACTCACGGCGTGCGGCCACGCGAGCTTTCTGTCGATCTATGTTTGTGTATGACATGCGGGCCCCCGTCACTATCAGCGCGGCACCGATGAGGAAGAAGCAACCACTCGTCGCGAGCTGCTTCGGAGGGAAGTGCCACGCCATCTACAGCTAAGCCACCGCCTCAGACGATCTCGAGCTCTTATTCAGCTCTCCTCTCCCGAATCGGAATTCGCATCCTCTGAGATATCTCAAACTTTACGTGACTTTTTGGAATATCTCAATCGTTCAAATACGTTCTGCACTAGTCTCAAAGCTCAAAAATACTGGCCCCCTACTTTCCCCCGAATAGGCACCGGACACGTCGGTCACGCAAAAATTGAGATATCTCAGAGGATACGCAACCCCCAAATCGTACCTCGAAGTTCAAACCAGACTTCGTTGGTTCGAGCCAGGTTTCGAATCGCTATTAGTAATCTACTAATCTGTCCCCCGGTCCCACCTGACCGCATAGTTTTTTTTTTTTGGTTTGTTCTTCAACAGCCCGTAGGCCTGACCGCATAGATTTGGATGCCTAGGAATAAGCAAGAATTTATGAATTTTTTTTTTTTGTTAATGATGAGTTTATTTTTAATAGAATGTTCGATGTTAACTATTTAAGGGGATGTTCGGATTGCGGGGATGGATTTTTCAGATACGGAAATCTAGAAATCCGTATTAAAAAGTAATTTATGAGAACTTATTGGATATGTCTGGAAATATTTTCGAGAATATACTAAAATAAATATTTAATTGTTGTGAAAAAATAATTTGAGAAATTTATTTATGAATTATTATCTAAATCAAATTTTGATAATTTGTCGATAATAATTATTTGGTGAATAATTATTGATAAATTTATGTTCAATTATAGTAATCTAAAGTGTAATAATATTATAAAAAGTTGTCATAAATATAAAGAAATTAATGGTGAAAATAATATTTATAATTAGATAAAATAAATCATTCAAACAAAATGCATTTGTTATGAAAATAAAAAAAAATCAAATTTATTATTTATAAGATGTAAAGGTAGAATGAATTAGAGCTCAAGTGTGGAAAAAAAAAATTAAGTTCAACCTAGTTTTATTTTTTCTCATGCATTTATATACAAATTTGATTTCTACATATTTTGTCGTGGTAAACTTTTTTTACTAGAAATACTTTTCCAACTAAGGACACGTTCAGATGGTCTCATGCATTTGTGGAAATCAAATTTAATTTCCACAACTTCCCTAAAAAAGATATGCCCATAAATTATTTTTTCTCATACATTTATATACAAATTTGATTTCCACAACTTCTCACGAAAAATAGACCATCTGAACATGTCCTTAATTGAAAAAATTATGAATTCGTACTTGGTAAATTGTTTCTCAGGAGCTTTGGCTCTTCTCTTCTCTTTCTCTCTATGTAATAGGAGAAATTTGTGTCTGACATCTAATGAGTTCTGAGTTCTTCTGTCGTTGGATCCGCTATAAAATATGTGCTCACTAAATGATAGAAGTGATATTCCATTCTTATTGATAGAAAAATCAACAATCTTATAAATATGAAGAATTATGCTTGTAACGTACCTGACTTTCTTCAAAAGTAAATAAAAAATAGCAAAACCTGAAAATAATTAATAAGACATTTATTCGATATAAAATTCACCATGAATAGATGGAATAAAATATTATGTTGTAATTAAAAGAAAAGTTATTTTCATCTAGGAATTGTTATGACAAAAAAAAGTAAAACATTACCTTATCATTTATGTATTAAAATTTTAATTTTCATAAACAAAATTCACCTCAATATTACTTAAAAATATGAATGTATATATTATGATTCTACTTTTATCTTCACCTTGACTCAAAGAATTTCCAAGATCACAACACAATAATCTTCAAGTTATTATTTATTTGTATAAATTGATCAAAATGAGTATCATAAATTTTTAAATTTGTCTAGATTTGATATAAATTAGTATTTCTAAATTGCTCATAAGTCGTGACTCGCTCATAACTTGCTCACTAAAAATTCATTAACAACTCGCTCATTATCGCTCGTTAACTTAGTGAACCGAGAATGAGCATATCCCAACTCGTCATCACTCGCCCATTTAGAACAAAGTTATATGAATCCTCCCACATCTAATCCCAATCACTTGAATTAAAATTAAAATTAAAATTGGACAAATTAAAAAGGCTCATAACCTAAACTACACTCCCAAGTCTAAAAATTAAAATTGAATGATATATCTTAAACAAAAAACTTAAAACAAAATTTAAATAAGTTTGATTTTTTAGCTTACTCATAACTCGTGACTCGTTTAGTCGCTTATAACTCGCTCATTATCATTAATTAATTTTTTTTTTTTTTGTAAAAGTGGAATGTCCACCTGTTTCATTACGAAACAATATCCATACAAAACTATGCAAAGCAATAAATATCCACTTATTCTAAGCTATTGGAACAACATCCAAATAGCACAAATGTCCACAAAACAAAGGTATAAAAGAAAATCCACTACTATCAATCGTTATAGCTATCACACTAGGAGAAGAGGAAGATCCAGTATCAACTAAAGACCAATCAGGAGACAACAAACCGGCTGCCTCATCAATGGCCTCAGATAATTCTCTATCATCAGACCCGGCGTACCCAAGAGTAGGGACCCCACCGGAATCCAAGCTGACCGGTGAATCCGAATCTGAGAGAACAATCAAAGGACCTAGTTGAGTTAAATGAGAAACATCGAAAGACATAATCAATAATAATTTAAAATACGAGTTATCTAAACGAGCTTTACACCAAAAAGAAGTTAAAGCAATTATAGATGATGCTATAGAACTAACAGACGATATTGGGACATTTTGAAAACACATTTTATTTCTGGTTAACCAAACAATTCATAAAGTTGTTGACCTAATTAATTCAACCAATAGTCAAAGAAATCCAATAGTCAAAATACCAAAGATCAAAATAGCCGAGTATGAGCATACCCCAACTTGCTCATGCTCGCTCATTAATCAATTCTAATTCTTACAACCAGATAAGTAGATTGCAGAGAATTCTAACGTGATACATTATAGACAGAAGAGCCCTAATAAATTTTTGTCCTAAACAAATGTCTTTTCTTTTCGGAGTCCTTGTCCTCAAGTGTCTGGGACTAGTATCCTCTGTGGAGTTTTGCAGTGCGGAGCTGATCGGACGGTCCATATTTACTCTCAGCTGATGAGTGCTCGGATGATGGAGGGGGCAGTATTAATTTTGCTTTGAGATTCGTACCAAAATATTATTTGATCCGTCCGACCAAAACGAAGAACCGCAGAAATTCCGCATGTAAAAGAGGATGTAATTCCCAGTGTCTGAGGTGCAATTAAAAAATCGGACGGTTCAGATTAATCTCAGCCGAACCAAACTCAATGCCTGCCTATTGAACTCTAGGAATAGCTTTGAGATTCGCGTCAAGTTAAAAAAACGTTTCAGATTTATCACTTACCTCAGGAACCTGGGCGAAACGGATTCTGCATTTCCTGTGTCCGTCTTCCTTTTCCATCTCTTACTCCATTATTCAATTGCCCATCAAGAGTTTGCGAAACGTGTCGACATGACATGAAACAACAACCAACCAGAGGTTTAACCCAAAATCCTCTCTTTAAAAGTGAAAACCCATTCCCCATCTCCGGCAATGGCGGAATGCTACCGTACACCGCGGGACGGAGAACGGTGCATCCTTAGCTCCGGCGGAGGGCGCTGTAGGAACCCGAGAGTGGAAGGTCGGAGCTACTGCGACCCTCACTTGAAGAAGTATGAGCGTGCATCTGAGAAGAGAATGGTGCGTGATCCTTACCAGAATGGTGCGCGTGGCAATGGGGACGAAAGAGGGAGAAAAGAGAATAATGGTCCCGAGAGTAGCGGGGAAGGATCGTCGGTTATCAGACAGAGAACTGGAATGGAGAAAGGAGAGGTAAGTGTTTCCGACAGCACTGATGATAGAGAGAGGATTGAGATGAAAGGGGGTGTCAAAAGTGATACGAAGAAATTGGAGATGAGAAAGAGAAAGATATTGCCGAAAAAGAAAGGCAAAATTCATGGCAATGATGATTTGAGGAAGAGTAGCGGGGAAGGATTGTCGGTTATCAGACAGAGAACTGGAATGGAGAAAGGAGAGGTAAGTGTTTCCGACAGCACTGATGATAGAGAGAGGATTGTGAGGAAAGGGGGTGTCAAAAGTGATACGAAGAAATTGGAGATGAGAAAGAGAAAGATATTTCCGAAGAAGAGAGGCAAAATTCATGGCAATGATGATTTGAGGAAGAGTAGCGGGGAAGGATTGTCGGTTATCAGACAGAGAACTGGAATGGAGAAAGGAGAGGTAAGTGTTTCCGACAGTACTGATGATAGAGAGAGGATTGAGAGGAAAGGGGGTGTCAAAAGTGATACGAAGAAATTGGAGATGAGAAAGAGAAAGATATTGCCGAAGAAGAAAGGCAAAATTCATGGCAATGATGATTTGAGGAAGAGAGATGAAGAATCGTGCCAGAAGAGGGGTCAAAACCCATTGAAGGAAAGAGAGGGAAAGAAGAGAAAGAGAAGAGACAGGAGCGATGATCAATCAATGCATGAGAGAAGACAGAGAAATGCAGCAAGGGAGGCGGTCGTTGTGCAGATAGGAAGCGATACAGAATCGGTATGGAGAAAGTTAATTAGTTCTTAGTTATTTTTGTTGATATTTTTATGCTATTGAATTTTTTTTTTTGCTGATCACGCAGCAAAATCTCAGTAACTTGCATCTGCAAGATTAAAGTTTTAAACTTTGCAACTCCTCCAAGAAATTGGATCAGTTTCCTTACTTATTTTTGTGTTATTGCTTCTCCCAGTACTGAATTTCAAGGAATTATTATAATTATTCAAAATATGTTTATTTATGTTTTTTTTTTGTTAAACAGCAGGACAAGGAATCAGAAAAGGAGGTTCGGGGTTCAAAATTTAGGAAAAAGCGGGTAGAAACTGTAAAAATGGATGATCTAATTGATAGCACGAAGGATAAAACTGTGGTAATCAATTGCACTCTCTCCATTTCATTCTTCTCAACTAGCCTTTATGTGGGACTATTTGAATAATTTTGTGTATCTTGGGGTATTATATAGAAGAGAAAGAAGTCACTGGTAGGAAAATATGCACTGCACTGTCATCAGTGTCAGGCAAACATAAGGAAAGTCATCCGTTGCAAGCTCTGTCATAAGAGGCGCTTTTGTCTTCAATGTGTAACTCGCTGGTCTGTTTAATATTTGATATTATCAATTTACCTTCTTGTGAATTTAATTTTCTGTTGTAACGTAACCCTTTAAACCCAAATCATGCGTTTGGTACCTACCCCAAATTTATGATCAGGCAGCTGCTTGATTGCTATCTAGTTAATTCAAATTAATAAGCCCAAGTGATTTTGCCCCTTTTTGTGCAATTACATTATAGACAATTTCCAGAGAAAGTACACAATTATTAAAACTTAAGTTGTAAATAGTAAATGAAAGCCTATGAAACTTACGATCATCATACTTTCTTGCTATTTATAATTTGTTGGTATGTAGGTATCCTCAAATATCAAAGAAGGCACTCGCAGCTAAGTGCCCGGTTTGCCGAAACAACTGCAATTGCAAGCAATGTCTGCGCATGAAAGGCCTTGTGGAGGTCTGTTTGAGTTAAATTTTCATGAACATGTGCATATTAGCTGTGTTCAGCATACATTTTTCGGAAACATTACAAACTTTTACACATTTTTAGATAAGTTTGCCTCTGCGCAATCTTTTATTGCGGTACTTGTAATTTGGATCACTTGACAAAGTACTTTTAACTTGGAAATTTTATTTAATTGCTTAGTATCATCTCTTTAATTGGTCCATGCAGCCATCCAAGAGGGACATTTCAGAATTAGAGCAGTACAGATACTATTGCTATGTACTAAACTCTTTACTTCCTTGGCTTAAAGAGTTCCAACTAGAACAGAATGCTGAGAAGGCAATAGAAGCTACAATACGAGGTATTAATTTATATTTCCATGTTTCAATTCGACTTTTAGCAGAAAATGCTTTAATTCTAAATTATCCTTTTCTCTTTTCCTTATAGGCGTTGCTGGGAGTGAGATAGACCTTGAAATGGCTGAATTCGAGAAAGATGACCGTGTGTACTGGTATGTCAAATTTCATAAATTTATGTTAATATCACAAATGAACAGAAAAAAAAATAGATTTTACTTAAATGGAGCTGCACATGTTCAAGATCAATGTAAAAACTTTGTTGTAAATAGATTGAGGCAGTAAATCGTTACCAAACTAACACGAACTGATGTTGTGATATTTTTTGACATTTGTGGCTAATAAAATTTGAATTTAATTGCTGAGTTTTCCAAGGATACATCTGCAATGAAGCAGTTAGACTAACTCTCTGTTTCTTTTTCTCTCTTTTTTCTTCTTAACAGTAACAACTGCATGACATCAATTATAGATTTTCACAGGAGCTGCCCCAAATGCTCCTATGATCTCTGTCTAAGGTGCTGCATTGAACTCCGTGCTGGTCTTGTCCCTGGTGGCAAAGAAGCCAAGGTTGAGCCCTATAAAGACTACGGCAAGAAGTACATATTTGGTCAAATGCAACATAACAGTCAAAGTCACAATAAAAGACCTTCCAAAAAAGGCACTGGTGCATCCCAAGATTTTTCCAAAATATCATCATCGAAAATCAGTAATGAAAAGGAGGGAAAAAATGCTCGTCTTGATTGGAAAGCTAATGAAGACGACAGTATTCCGTGTGCACCAAAGGAGCTAGGTGGCTGTGGCAGATCAATTCTACAACTGAAATGCATGCATCCTGAGAACTTTCTTCCTGAGCTCCAGTTCAAGGCTGAGAAAATCATGCAACATAAAGAATTTCCGGGATTTCTTTTTTCTTCAAGCCCATGTAGTTGCTCTGGCAACATAAATACCAAAAGTGAAAGTTTGAGAAGCGCAGCAAATAGAGAGGGATCTGGGGATAATTATATATACTGTCCAACAAGTGCAGATGCCAGGCAGGAAGGACTGTACCATTTTCAAAAGCACTGGGTGAAGGGTGAACCAGTAATTGTGCGGGATGTTCTGGATCAAACATCTGGGCTCAGCTGGGAGCCCATGGTGATGTGGCGTGCCCTAAGGGAGAGATCCGAACCAGCCGTGACAGCAGTCGATTGTCTTGATTGGTGTGAGGTTAGTTGAAGAGATGTACTGTGATATGAAATGGTATGTCGCTGGGGCTAAGTTTAATAATATATACTGGGGTTATGGATTTCAGGATTTACGGAGGTTAGGTTTTGTGGTTTTGGTTGTACAGTTTCAGAATTTGTCGTTTTAGGTTATTCTTTCCTATTACCTTCTTTTCTAGGTTTTATTGTTACCACTGTTAATACAAGCACCGTCCGTTTGATATTTGCATTCAATGAATAGTATATGATGAATGGACCATTACTCAACTTCCTCAAATGAGTGAAACATGAACCACAATGAAAGTATTATTGATTTCTTTTTTGTCCAGGTGGAGATAAACATCCATGCGTTCTTTAATGGGTATGAGAGCGGCAGATGCCACTCAAATGGTTGGCCTGAGATGCTTAAGCTGAAGGACTGGCCCCCAGGCAGCTGGTTCAGTGAGAGATTGCCACGTCACTTCGCTGAGTTTATTATTGCCTTGCCCTTCCCTGAGTATACTGACCCCCGCTATGGCCCACTCAACCTTGCTACCATACTCCCGACAGATGTCACAAAGCCTGATCTTGGCCCAAAGACATACATTGCTTATGGTTTTAGAGAAGAGCTGGGCAGGGGCGATTCTGTCACAAAACTTCACTGCGACATGTCTGACGCGGTATGTTCTTCATATATTTAGCAATAATGACATGGAAACAGACATGCACTCCCTTTTTTATTCATTTTTTGGAAGAAAAAATAGTTACGAAACTAAGGAGTATTTCAGTACCTCGTTTGTGTTGTAATTGCAGATAATAGGTTAATTTATAAGTAATATCTGAAGGTACTTAGTAGACCTTTATGGCATGTGCTGGTGCAGTGGTGCTGTTGCTTCGCTTTTTATTTAGGCTTTCATTACATCATTTGGCTTCAAGAAATGTTTCATTTTCTCTTTAATTGTGTTGCCTTTATTTCATTATATCTTCTTATGTCCTGGAAATTACTCTTAATATTTTATGCATTTTTAACAATTTTTCTGTTTTTTTCATCAGGTTAACATATTGACACATACTGCTGAGGTAGACCCTTGTGAGGACAATAAAGCAGAAATAAAGATAATAAAAAGTAAAATGAGGGAGCAGGACTTAGCTGAATTATCATGTGGTGGGGCAGCTGCCACATCTGGGCACAATGAGAAGGTTTATGGAAAAAAGGATGACGAAATATCTGATGATGTATGTGTTTGGATATCATGTTTAGTTATATCTATTATTCACCTTTAGCTGGTTTATTGCGGTGATTTGGAAGCATATTGATCTACATCAATTCAAGAATCACATATCTTCTCAATTCTAAACCAATTATATCTGATTTAAGAGCACCACAATTGTTGCTAGATATTATATGCACTGCCACTAATGAATTGTCCATTTATTTGAATCTTCGACTTGGAAATATCTAGCGATAGTTTGTTATTTTCCTTTTTGTTTTTTTTAATAAAATACAATTAAATTTGTAGGTCTCATCTGACACAGAAAATAGAAAGGTAGAGCCGAAAGGGACCGGTGACGTAGAAAATGGGTCCCAAAGTACAGCTGATGAACCCTGTCACAAATTGGAGATGTCAGATGAAGAAAAGGAAGTTTTAGAATCTGGGGAAGCACTGTGGGACATTTTCAGAAGGGAAGACGTGCTTAAGCTAAGAGAATTTCTGACCAAGCACTCAGGAGAGTTTAGACACATTCATTGCAACCCTGTCAAACAGGTATCCTATGATACAACCAAATGTTGCTGAACCGCCTACTTCTACTGTCATCAGTTGAAGAAGCAGCAATTTGTTCAAAATCCTAATATCATTACCTGTAATTTTGACCATCATGATTATGGTATAGAGATCCTCTGATCAGGGGTGGAACTAGAAAATTTAGATTGGGGGCGCTGAAACATAAAATGCAAAAATATTTAATGTATGGTAGGTGGTGGATGTGATCCCAAGTCTCCACAACCACAATGTGGAATTCTAACCACTAGGCTACAAGCACACATTTGATATTTCATGAGAGGGCTAAAACTATATGAAAACTTAAAACACAACAACAACGACAAAGCCTTTAGTCTCAAACAAGTTGGGGTAGGCTAGAAATGAAACCCAATCGGAGTCCAAAGTTAAATTTCAATATATATATAATTAAAAACAATTAAATCATAGGGGTGGCTAAGCACCTTTTGGGTTGCATTAAGATCCATCCCTGCCTCTGGTCTAATGACTAAGGGCCCTGTTGTATTTAGTTATCTTTTCCTTTTCCTGAACAAAGTTTATATATACATCAGGTTTTTCACCCGGTCCATGACCAGTCATTCTATTTGACTGTGGAGCACAAGAGAAAGCTCAAGGAAGAATATGGTTAGTTAATTCAATCTACATTTGCCTTGCAAACACTTCATAAACCTTGTATATCCTCCTGTTATGCACATAAATAAACCTGACAAAGTCTTGATTTGCAACCAGGACTATTAGTTGGTGCAACTTCTCCTTTTCCATTGAAAATTTCTCTTGTTCTTTTTTCTTAACTTGGTACAATTTTATAGGAATTGAGCCATGGACCTTTGAGCAAAAGCTTGGTGAAGCAGTTTTCATTCCTGCTGGTTGCCCTCATCAGGTCAGAAACCTAAAGGTATGATCAAAGGATTACTGAACCAAATCCATGTACTAGGTTTTTTTTCTATGTAGTTCACTCTACCAGAGGTAAATTGAACCAAACTTATACAGTTGTTAGTCGAGGAATATTTAGGTTAAATTATGATCTGGTAGAGGCATTTTGGCAATGTCATCATTTTGACATACCCGAGCTTATTCAAAATTTGAACTCATAGCATACTACCTATATGAACTGATAGTCATCAACGATAGGGGTAATCAGCCGGTATTATAAATAATTGAGATTTAAGAATAATGTTAACAGTAACATAGTTTGCGGTATGTACCATACACATCTCATGAAATAGCTAGTTTTCACTGGACATTTGAATGTAAATTTACTTCCCTCAAATCTCCTTATTACGACTAACAAGTTAATCTATCCATGATTTCTCTTTCCTTGTTTGATTCATCACATGTATCTATATAACAAAACTTTTATCCAGAATCTCTCGCTCAAATAAAGTTTCCAAATTTGTTTTGTATCTATTGGTAAAATATCTTTGTCCAAATTTACTGTTGGATCATGCTGGAAGTGTTTATAGATGTCATTTGTGAAAGCACAATAGTTCTAGTTTTTGAATAGTTACTACTTTTGAGAACCAATGGACTAACATTTTGGGAGGTAAGCATTAAGTTGATTTTGTAATGCAATTTAAATTGAAATATTACATAGTGTATATTTTGAGCAGTCATGCATAAAGGTGGCAGTTGATTTTGTGTCACCTGAGAATGTTAGAGAGTGCATTAGGTTGACCGATGAGTTCCGGCTGCTTCCATCCGAGCACAAAGCAAAAGAAGATAAGCTTGAGGTACTCACATGAAGACTTTACTATTCATACAAATCGTGAGAATATCTTTTTTACACCCCTTGAAACATACATAATATATATGCCTTATTTGAATGTAAAAAGTATTCTGTTTGGATATTTTCCTTTTGAAATGCACAGACATAAGGTTTTGCTGGGTTTACCATGAATAAACCTTTTATTTTGGGTAATTGTAATTTTATCAAGTCATTTGATTCTTGTGGCTGCTAATAATGAGGAGGTTGTTTGTTGTGTTCAGGTAAAAAAGATGGCTCTACATGCCTTGAACAAGGCCGTCAATTACTTGACCAATAAGGACCCTGGAAATTGGTGAGCTTTAGAAATATAAAAGTTTAATAATTAACATAATATCTTGATGTATGTATAGTACATTTTGTTCATTTAGAAAGAAATATATAATTGTGTAGTGGACTCATTAAGGCCCTGTTCGGCTGCTCCACTGATCCCGCGGGAAAAAAAAATTCAGTTCAATTGAATTTTTTTTTCTCACACGAACAGTAATTTTTAATTCAATTTCCGTGCCCATGCTCATGAGCAGACACAAATCATAATCCGAGCAGACCCCAATGCACTCTCGTGAGCATATTTTAGTTTTTGCTATAACTAAAATGTTAATATGACCGTTTAATTTTTTGGTGCCAGCTCTAATAGTGAAGCACAAATGCATTCTGTGAGTACCAAAATTCATGGTGAAAGCAATCGAGAGATATCTCCAGCAAAGGAGAGAGCCAAGTGTGAAATCTGGCATTCTGATGAGAATCTGGGAGGTTCTACTGAGCTAACATAACAGTTGATTTTCATCTCTTTTCAATTTTTGCTATTTATTTGCGTGCGTGCATGCTGGGGTGGGGTGGGGGCTGGTTTAAGTTCCTTCATACCATATAGAGAAAAAATATAGCCATATGCTTCCAAATGGCTTAAATTATTGACCAAATGTTGTTAATTATATAGCAGTAGCCTTTGTCACACTTTGCTTGATTTGGTGATAGCAGCTTCTGTTCTCTTTTGGTGTAAATGTTGATTATATTAACAGTATTTTCGGCACTGCCTTTTTTGTTACAATTTGTCTCCCTTAACCACATGAAGTTTCAGTTCAATTGTGGTACAGTTAAGGGCGTAATGCAAAGCTTAATTTTTTTTTTTTCTGAAACCATATTAAAGAGTAGTTATTATTTCATAAGCGCACAGATAAAGCTAACTTTTTTAAGCATCTTCATAAATAATCAGGTACAAAATTTTATATTTGTTAATATTATATAAGATTCATACATAACACGATGGAAATGATGGATGAGTTCGGACAAAGGTGCGATAGAGTCATAGAGATGGTTGACGAGCTCAGATGATATTTACATGAAAGAATAAAATCATTCCCCATCTCTTAATATCAACATTTAACGCGAGTGTGAACCATACTCTTTATTTGGTTCTGGGACCGCTCCAGTCCACTGCAGTGCTGACAAGAACTAAATTTTAATCGAAGCATAGAATCTGCATCTTTGAAACTATTAGTGCCGATAAGAACTAAATTTTGATCAAAGAACTAAACTATTAGAGTTTCTAATTTGATGTGGCAGTTTTCAATTCAGTTTCAAGAATGTGAGAGAGTTTCTTATTTAGAAACTATACAGTAAAATTTCTTATTAAGAAACTCCACGCAAGTCAAATGATTGACTTAGATTAATTTTCTTTTTTAATTTGTTGCTGACGTTGCTTAATAAAAACTCTAAAATTAATTTCAACGATATGAGAGTTAAAAATTTTAGAAACTTATTTGAATTGCAGAGATATAGATGCTCAAAACCTCGTTTATACTCATAAAATTAGAATAGAAATAACTGCAATTAATTTCGAAAGTACTGTACTCGTAAAATTAATTTTAATTACTTTTAGCGTTCAGAAATTGAAAAAAAAAATCTCATGCATTTCAAAAATTAATTTTGAAATAAATGAGCTAACAGGAATTAATATTTTTAACAATAGTTACAACATGACGTTTCCAAAGTAATTTTATTAAAAAATATATTTATAAAATTACCACTCATTACTATAATTATAAATAAAATTACGAACAAGTTAGAGGAACAAAATTCAGAGGTTGTATCTACCAACTGCTTTGGAATTTACACAACCGATCCACCAGCAAACCATGATAATTTCATAATAGCACTCTGTTCATTACCAAATTATAAAAGAAAACATTATATTACATTGTTCAGTCCAGACTTTGCGCCTCGGCCATTCTATTTTATCCTAACAACAAAAACAATTCCCCCACAAAATTAATCCCTTATCATAAAACGAACCCTACAACATCTCTATTAAATATCCTCTTCCTGGGAAATTGTTTGCAAAAAGGCCCTCATCAATTCCCGATCGCTGTGCGACCAATTAGACGATAAAGAAGGGCTGTCGGACGATTTCATTTGGACGTCTTGGATTAGGTCAACGTCATCCTCCTCGGGTATTGAGTCCAGGATCGGTGTCGCCTTGAGCCTCGCCACCTGTACGATCTCAGGAGGCGCCACCTCCATCTCGAACCGGGCATCAAAATCTCTTGCCATATTTTTAACTCTGATCAAATAAAGAGAAGATTGAGAGCAAATATGTAAAGAAAGCAATCCGACCTCTGTTCTGGGAAACTAACTCAGAGAGGAGAGGTTTATATAGACGGAGAAAATGATATTTTTGTGCGAGTCTAATTATTTTTAGAAAAAAGCTTTTTGTGGAAGAGAGATCTCGGGCCGTTGGATCGTGGGGCCCGCTCGATACAGAGATCTGAGAGATGGATTTAAAACGTGACACGCAGTCACGCACGGGAGAAGATCGACCGTAGATGCCATTTTCTCTGTAAAATAACAGATAACACGTGAGAAGGTGACTTCTCCGCGTGGAGGAGGTTGATGCTAGGAGCCTAAGAAGGTAAGGATCAGTCAGATCTTTTGTTTCTCTTAACTGTGTGTCCTACTGTGTGCCAGTACTCTTTTTAGGATTTTATTTCAAGTCGTGGTCATTGACTCACTGCTCTGAAAATAGATAGTCGTTTTTAGTATCTGAGAAGCTGGAAGCTAATAGCACAAGCCTTCTAGAACACAACAAATTGTAATGTCAAATTTAGTTGGAAATTGACTTAAATTTATATATTTGGGTTTATGATTTTAGGTTTTTAATAAAGACAATAATTATAACTTATAAGTGTACTTAAAAGACTTTTTTAGATCCTCTCTTTTATTATTACTAGTTAATAAAATAATTTCAAACAAATATGAGTTATTTATTTCAGGTTTCCTAAGTTTTAGTAAACCAGTAGAGTATTTAATTATGAGGTCAATTAACTGTCTAATATAAAATAGATGGTTCAAATATATTTGCAGCTAATATTTAATTTCTTCCAATTCAAAAAATAAAAGTCTTCCCTGAAGTTGTAGAAGTTCAATAACCAGCAAACCAGCATTGTAAATTTGTAATTGTAACCACACCAGGTGCTACACTGGCACTGCACACGGAAATTAAAGGAGATTGGGTGAACTGACACGTGGCAGTTTCAAGGAACTGTAATGGAAGCTGCCATTTTGCAGTTTGTTTCTTGGCGTGAAGCGCAAGTGCAAAAATGATTAAATGATTAAATTAATTAATTAGCATGGTCCCAAAAATGTGGCCATTTACTTTGAGGGCCCTTTCTGTGTCTACTAGACAAAAGACGACTGGCCAATGAGAAATGACATAGAACTTGCCAATTGATGAATGGAAATTAAATTTCATTTTCCAAAATAAAGGTACCTTAATTTCTCTTTTTTGTCTTCCTATCTATATTTTTATGGGAATTACTTTTGTAAGGACGTTTTGATAACCGCGTGTTGGTACTATAGCAAAAAAATGACATTTGTTTTTCAATATATTTTGTAGGAAACTTCCAAAATCTTGTATGTAAATATTATTCATATTTTCAAAGATAATTTTATCCGATCTGTTGGTTACCTAATAACTCGCCCTTCAAAGACAGAATCAGACATTTCCTATAATAAAATTAAATTTAATAAAGTATATTTTACAATAAGACATATTTACTATTTTAATTACTAAATGATTTATTAATAGAAGAAAATTATAATTTTTTTATTAAAAGTTACAAAAATTACACATAAATTTTACTTTTTTGAAATATAAGAGCTTAGCCATTACCTTTAAAACCGCTCCAATCGCTTTCTACAATTTTCTTGCTTTCTAGAAACTGTACATAAAACCTCCTTTCTATAATTATCTTTTCTGTCTTTTTTTTTTGAGCTATTTTGAGCTAAGATAAGTAATATTGATTGGTTCTACTAGTACAAAATTATTCTTTGATGCATCCAAATATCCAAAGATTCAGTAAGTTATAGCCTCTTCATAATTGGGTCCCAATATTTTTTTAATATATTTCTGCTTGGTATTTTAATAAGCTAATAATGATTATGTAAATATGGCAGTTAGGAGAATAATAGAATTGTTCTAGATGCTCTTCTATAAACATATTTGTTTAATTTTGTAATTAAAGTATTTATTGAAAATGATTCAACGGAAGCTTCTTTATATGACATAATAAGATTTTAGGATCCCTCATGGCTAAGTAATCATTTTCTAATGAACCCATTTGTGATGTCACAGCATTTAAAATAACTTTGAATTATTTAAGCATCAAACGGCGGTTAAGAAAATCCAGGACAATTTCTTCAAAGATTGTTTATACATAGAAGGGTCTAATTTGACTCGAATATCTTGGTTGGTTCATTGCACCTTCAGTATTCTGTTCAATTATTGTTCATCCCCCATCCGCCCCCCCCTCTAATTATTTTTATTTATTTACTAAGCGGCTGCCGTCAAATCTAAATATAATAAAATAAAAAATATTGTTTGCATCATTTTATATCAACAAACATTAACGACTTCATCAACACTGAATCAGATCTCGTAAGTCCAGTCACAAGTCACAACAACCGGATCTAATAATAAACAATCAACAAAATAATTTTGCAAACAACAATAACAATAAAATAAGGAAAGAGAAATCAAGACCTCACTGTGAAGATAGGGTTAGAAAACAGGCTAATCTTTTCAAATTGTCGCTTATATAAAAAGTAAGAATAATTATTCTTCTTATGATAATTGTAATTTTCAATTAGATATTTTACTGAACATAACATATGAAAGATCATTTTTCTTCATACAAAATTATATCTGAAATTTTTATAATAAATTTAACAATCTATCTATTTTTTATAGTAGATTTTGAAATATGTTCAAGCCGACAAAATATCCATGATTTAAACTTCTAAAACTGCTGAAAATTCAATCGGTTTAGATCTTTCCAGAACCGACATAAAACCTATGAAATTGATTTCTAAAACTTCTAAAACTGCTGTAAATTTTATCAGTTTAATGACTCAAAATTTCAGCAATTCTAGGAACCCATGAAAATTGATTTTTCAGCTCCATGTGGTTCAATATCATCAAATGAATTTTGGCAGCATGTGTTTCAATCTCATTCGAAGAAATTATGGAGAGATGGTTCAATCTCATCAAATGAATTTTGGCTGCTTGTGCTAAAGTAATTGATTTTTTTCTATTTAATTCCACAACCGCTAAAATTTTAATCAGTCCTCGAACTGCTCAAAATTTCATTGGTTGCGGTTCTAGAACTGATAGATTTTCTATTGGTTCTGGAAATATTTGAACTGAAGAAATTTTCAGTGGTTTTAGATGTTTAGACTGATGGATATTTTGTCAGTCTGGATAAATTTGAAAATCTTCTAAAAAAATAAGGTAGATTGTTAAATTTATTTTTGATATTAATAAAAAATTCGAAAATTATATACACGCACACTTCACTTGCAAACTTCTCCAAATTAAAGTTCTAATCATAATCCTATTCTGATTTAATTTCATTGGCCAAGAAAAATAACTTCGAGTCAATAGTTTGTGGTATAGCAGTATGTATCTTCTAGTATACAATATTTCCAGTCACATAAAAGAATGTTGGCAATTTGATATTCGAACCGACATGTATATAGACTTTTTATTTTTACGGGAGTCAGGTCTTTAGTGAGACGTGACAAAATTTACTATATATTTATAATTTTTTTTTATAATTATATATGTTGTTAATTATATGTTTATATTTTTTTAAAAATAGAAATAAAAACATATTTAAATAAAATTAGGATAAACCATAATTTATTACTTCTTTAACCTTTAAGTATATTTTTATAATTCTTTTTGAGAAACATATAAAAATAAAACCATGTTTTTGAAAAAAAAAATTAGTCAGGAAGAGGCAAGTGTTCTCTCTGACTTTATTTACGTGGGTCTGTCATTGCTTCTAGACATGCTAATTTTGAAATTCATAACGGATAATTTGAATGTTGTTCACTTAAATTGATCATCTGAGTCAGATATCGAGAGTATAGTAAGTTGACAAGTGACAATCTAGATATTGTAAGCTATTTTTTTTTTGAAACTTTTATCTTTTAGTGACGCCACTTAAGAAGATTCAGATCAATTGATCTCTATTTTATTTTTCTCAAAATTTTTGTACTTGTGACTTATTTTATATATAGTTAAAAATAAAATGCTATAAATAATATAAAATTAACTCCGTTCACAGCAAAAAAATAATAATATAATTGATTCTCAATTATATTTAACTCTATAATTTAAAAGTCTGACTCCGTCTCTCTATTGTATATTAAAATGATAAAATCTATACATGTGAAGCATCAATCTAGAAGCACCAAATATATGGTACAGTAGTAGTACATTGTCCAGAAGGAATGTTGATAGTCTATATCAATCTAGATAGAATGATGCTCAGAATTGTTATAATAGATTAATTCTCCCATGGAACCGAATTTTTTTTTTACTTTAATCCCTGATAATATTTCGTCACAACTAAAATATGGATTCACACCTGATAATATTTCGAATAAAATATGGGGGTTTCTTTTGATTTTTCTAATCTGCAACTTTTTATTTCCCATGTAAGATCGGCAGATCGCGCCTCTGAAAGAAGTATTTTTCAATGAGAATAATCCAAACAAGAAATATTCATCAGATAATTCGCAGAGGGAATTAAAGTACATTATAATTTCTAACAGTCTATAATATTAATCCTGATTGTTAATTTACAACACAAAATCGATAGGTTGCTTTGCAATTGGTCAATTATTTTTGTAGATATTTGTTTGTTCTCTGGGCCTTTTGATTGCGAAATCATATCAACAAATCAACAAACATTTTGCAATTAAAATTTCCAAAGAGAAGGTAACCTCTTATATTTACATTAAGACTGTGAGCTGTTTTACAAAACATTTCTTCAGGAACAAAAAGAAAAAAAAAAACAGAGAGAATCAGATTCTCCATTCAAACGAACATCTCAAGCGGCTCGATTTCCTCAAAATAAAAATAAAAGGAAAATCTACATAAAATGCATCAAGAGCACGACTCAAGTAGTGGATCAACAAATCTCTAATCCCATAGGCAACCCCTGACCAAAAGTTAATTGCCTCCATCTCTTCTCTCAGCGGCATCCAAATTCAACGGCGTGGCAGCTTGGAGAAGAAGCTCAACGTCGTCCTCCTCGGGGATGGTGTCGAGCTGCCTCTTCACTTTCTCTCTCGCAACCACCATGAGCTTTGGCGGCGCCACCTCCATCTCAAACGGGAATCCATTTCCTCTCGCCATATCTGAATTGTAATCCTCGAACTTTCTGCTTTTAAATTAAAACGGGATAGAACTTGGATTGAAGAAAAGACTTGCGCTTCGAGTGTTTTGATGGAGAAACTGGGTCGAATCGAAGGGGATTTATAGAGGAAGGAGGAGAGGTGGAAGAGGTGCGAGACTTGCACGAAAGAAGCCTGGGGAAATGCGATGGGTTTGTTTTGACCGTTGGATGTGATTTCGGATCCCATAAAGTAACCCAAAAAAAAATTGAGTTTAGATCTGGATCGTCTGATCTGATCTGGCACGCTAATAAAAGCGTCCTGTCCATTCCATCTAGGACGGATTGGCCCAGATTCTGATCGGACGGTCAAAATATAAACTTAAAATGCGGGTAACTTTAGGTAGCCTTGGTTGGGAATACGTATCCTCTGCATTAACTCGAAAGTAAATCTTTTGAGTTAATACATCTGGACCATCCAATTAGCTTTAAGATCCGTGCGGACAAAATCTGCACTAATTTCTGCACTAATTTTGAAAGATCCTGTGTTAAATCAGACAATTAGATTGACTCCGTTGAAAATCAGACGGACAAGATGTATTAACTCAAAAGATTCCCTTTCGAGTTAATGCAGAGGATACGTGTTCGTTGGTTGGTGGATGCCACGTAGCTGGGTGACTAGGGGTGTTAATGGGTACGATACGAGTAGGGTGGAAGCATTTTTATACTCATACCCACTAAGAATTGACCTTACACATATCCTATTTTTACCTGTTAAGAATTTGCCTTACCCTACCCTACCCGTATCCGTTAAGATTAGTGGGTAACGAAACGGTAGCGGGTGAATAACGAATAATACTAATATAATAGTTTTATTATTTTTACAAATATATCATCAAAACTCATCATGTCATACATATACAATCACAATTACTAATATAAAAATCAAGATACAAATATGTAATAAATTCTAACTAATAATATTTTTATAATAAAAAAATAAAAAATAAAAATATCTCTTCTAACAAATTTAAAATTGAATTCGTTAATTAAATAATAAAACATTCAAATAAAATAAGTAATATATTTAATGTAATATTCATCTTATAACAGAAATGCATACATTTTTTTATGGATTAACATTGAATACAATAATATGATAAATATAAAATTAAATAAATTGAATATAATATTTATTTATTTATATGTAATTTATTTTATATAATTATCTATTATTTAATGAGTATGAAATATTCTTTACCTGTATCTATACCATAAAGATAGAGTAAATGAGTAAACGTTTTTTATTGACACCGCAATGGGTGACTATTTTGACGCGTTGGATGAGGTCTGGAGTGGGGTCGCACTACGAAGAGGCCAAAAAAGGAAGAAAAGTTGAAATAATACAAAAATGATTTTGTAGATATACCCAGTGTCTTTTGTGTAATTTTAGGATTTGTTACAATTTACAGGACAGACCTTGGATCTTGCAATTTGCGAGTTGATGCTTTTCTAGAAGTTTTGGACTATTTTTTCTGAAGTAAATGTTAGGATCTTTTATTGACTGTATATGCATTGGATTCTGCACTAAAGTGAGGATTATTTAGGTAAATATAAAACTTGTATATATTTATCTTAAAATGATGAAGTAATTAATTTATAACACAAACAGAAGTCATCAAAATAAAAATTGCTATTTGGATTTTTTATAACATTTCAACTAATATAGCGAAAATAATGTCTGTTATGTCTAATTTATAAGCATAGTATCCGAAATTTATACATTTTCGTATTTCTATAGTTTCAACATTAGACAAATTATTCAACAACTAATTTAATAATTTGTGAACTATTATTTAATAGAGGAGGGTTCCAATGCTTCATCTTCTCATACTTCATCCATACTTTATGTTATATATCTCTATTTTTAAAGTCCAAACTATCAATCCGAACCGTTCAACATGATATTCATACTAAAATATGTTTGGAGATAAAATTTTATAATTTTTGCAATTTTTTTTACTATTTTTTAAGATAGGTACAAAATCACTGTATCTGGACTGTTCAAAAAACAGTAATTAAAAAAATTGCAAAAATTAGAAAATTTCATCCCTAAGCATATTTTAGCATGAATATCATGTTGAACAGTTCGAATTGATAGTTTGGACTTTGAAAATAGAGATATATAACATGAGGTATGAATGAGGTATGAGAAGATGAGACGTTAGAACTCTCCTTTATTTAATATGCTAATTATTCATTTTATTTAAATTACATATTTTAAATATCAATTTTTCTTTACTAAAGTTAACTATTTTCGTGTCACGTGAATAATAAGAGAGACAATTTGGTCTAAGAAAACACTACTGCTCTCTCAATATGTCCATCTCATGAACTTTTCAACCTTTTGTTGTAAAGAGAAAATATTGGCAAACTTTTATGTAGTAGTCTAAGATTTGTACCAACAACAATTCAATAGAATGAAAAAAAAAATATTCTAAATCAATTAGCTGAACTTATGTGACTCAATTGTTTATAACTTTGTTTTATCTCTTTTAGATTTCAACAAATGCATACTCCCTTCATTGAATTTTATTTATCCAGACACAGAGGGCTAAAAAAATATAAATCATATATGATCAAATACTTGGAGCTCTCATATTTATGCATGTATTATTAAAAAATGTTTACAAGTAGTTTTTGTTTGTTTATTTTATAAATATTACTATTCAAACATATTATTTACATTATAAGTAAAACAAATTGTTGTCTAGTTGTACTTATTAAAAAATTTAAATCATGATTTGAAGCTTTCAATGAATTATTTCAAACATCGTAAACTAAGAATATTTGAATATATAAACATAGTACTAATGCAAATATAATGTTCCTATTGATGTTTGTATGTCATTCAAATACTTTCCTCTTCGCATAATAATATTAAATTGGCATTATAACAACAACCCGCTATTTTGTAGACATAATTAACATTATTTTAAAAAATACAAACGGATTTTTACATATTTTAAATAATACAAAATTAACACACTTTAGGCTTTTTTATTTTGTTCTTACACGCTAATTTTTTTAAAGCTTATTCTCACACACTAATTCGAATAGCATTATTATTATTATTATTATTATACCGTATCTTAACCATCCAAAGTTCCAAAGGCATCCTAATTAACATAGCACATGCTCCATATATAAATTTTTAACTATAGCACATGCTCCATATATAAATTTTACAGGGCATGCATACAAAATTCCCCCCAAAAAAAAAAAAAGACACTAACTTTTCTTTTTTGTCCCTTTTCAAGCAAAACAACCTTTTCTTGTTGTTACATAATGCTTGTGACTAGGCAATAACTTCCTGGAAAGAACAAAGAAGGTCTTTTTTTTTTTTCGATGAATCGTTAATAGCGAACCAAGTGGCAAATTAAAGCTAGCAAGGAGCAATGACGGAGATGCCATAGCAACGTGTACGCTGTTCTTTATTGCTCGTGGGAATTAAGAAATTTCCAAAATTTCTGTAGCCACAGATTGTGTGTGTGTCGCTTTCGGTAGCCAAGCGTTTAAGGCGTTTGATGTACCTATCACCGTATCACGCCAAAGTGGTCCATTAAATTATTAAAGCTTCAATCAGAAGCATGTCTTCCATGTTTTAATTAAATTTTTAATATATGATGATACGGACAAATAGGTAAGTTTATGTTTCTTTTTATTTAGAAAATGAGAATACTTTTTTTTTTTCGTTAAGTTTATGATATACTGTTCAAATTAATAGTTGGAATATTGAAAATTTTGCCATATCTTGATGCATTATATTGAACATGATGACAAAGACTACATAGAATTTAATTTTCATAATTATAAAGGAACTCATATTAATCTTTATTAACTATTATTTTTCTTAAAATCAAAATTGCGGTACGCTAGTGATAGGGCCATGTACCAAAGACCCTCACAAAACTGATCATGAGCCAAGAATAGTTCCGGATTCGGACCCCATCCGGGGACCAACTCGAGATCAGATAAGATAGCCCATGGCCCGACAACAATTCAGCCCTCACAAAATTGGTCATGGGCCAAGAACAGACTGGGATTCGGATCCCTATCTGAGCCAGCTCGAGATCGAATAAGACAAACCATGACTCGGCAATAGTTCGGCCCAATAAGGTCTCAAAGTGATCTCGCCCAACAAGGCCTAATAAGGCTTCACTGGGCAAGAATCCAGCCCAAATTCAACTTATGGTCACTGCTCTCGCATCCTTACATGACGGGTGCGACATAGTGACCGTCATCTATGCAAACGTCACCACTTCTATGCAAACTCCCATGACTGCCCTGACAACGCATAACGACAGTTAGGGGATGACCTATTTAAGGCAAAAGCCTAATTTCACAGAGGTTGACTTTTCCGACGAGCGAGATATCATACATGATAGAGTCCAAATACTTTGTTATCTTTCCACTTCTCTAATCTCGGCACATCTCATTGAGGCGGATCGAGCCCAAAGCCCTGAAATTTTTACATACGACCTACTCTCTCTAAAATAGAACATATTGGCTAGACTTTGCAGTCTTTGCCTTTATATGCTCAATACAATTTCGAATGAAAATTTTGAAATAAAATTATTTACATGGATTTTTTTTCATATGTTATGTTTTAGATATTAGGTAAAAAAATATTAGACGGTGTATAATTGTTGGAGATATTTAGGGTTTTAAACTTAATTAAGTAGACAAGGACAAGTGATCAAGTGAGTTTGTTGTACTATATTCTAGAACTAATTAGTCTATAAATAGACATTTTATCATGTAATAAAAAAAACCACAAGAATGTACAATAATTATGCTCTCTCTATACAAACCACCCCCCCCAAAATAAAAGAAAATAAAAAGAAAAAATATATGTCTCTCTATATATATATTTGTCAGCACATAACATATAACAAATATCGGTACAAGTATACATACTAGTGAGAATGAAATGAAAATATCAGATTGGAAAAAGACAAAAAATGGTAATGATGACATGAGTGTTGTCTATTTCCAGTATACCAGTATATATTTTATTCCTTTAAATATTCGTCTTTCAATTTATTAATTTTTGCTAATGGAATTAAAAATGAAACATTGACGGTTCATATTATTCTCTTTTAGTGTCAGAGTCTACACATGATATTCTCTTTTGCAAATTGCCTATTTTTAAGACAACAAAAAAACTGCAAAAATGAAGTAAAATAATATATGCCAAAAATTGATAATTAACACAGGACTGCAGAAACCCATTGAATCCATGAATTTAATGTTACAAAATAACTACATTTATTTGAATAAGAGAGGAGATTTTACTATCTTTATTTCAATTCTTAATTTAATTTTACCTCTAAAGTTTGCTCATACATTTTTGCAGTGTTAGACAAAGTCTATTCTTAAAAAAAAAAAAAAAAAAAAATAGAACTTATGGCTGAAAGGAAAAAATCATTAGCTAACTAGTAAATGACGCACCTTCATTTCATACTTGTCAAGGTATTTAACACTACTCCGTGATTTTGTGTTAACTGTTAAGGATAGGTAAACAAATATTAGATTGTGTATAATTATGGAGATATTTAGGGTTTTAAATACAAGTAAAAAAAAATTAAGTTAGCATCTCAATATTTCAAAATTCTGATTGTATAATTGATTTTTACAAAATTAATAACTTACCATGTGCACACCATGATGCTGTGCAGCTTGGTGTTGTCCTTGAGTTTCTATATTTTATTATCATTTTTTGAGCTGAATTTGGAGCTTTTCATGTGGTGGGACCTGCATGCTATGCATGACCGTCATGTGTGCACTGTGAGGTCATGCGCAACACTGCAGACTGCGGTGTGTATGTGGTAATATATGAATTTTATATAAATTAATTGTAAGATTAAAATTTTGAAATATTGTGATGGTAACTAAAATGTTCGAAAACACAAGTAGTGGACAAGGAAAAGCGATCAAGTGAGTTTGTTGTACTAATAGACAAATTTATTAGTCTATAAATATTAAATAGACATTTTATTATGTAATAAAAACCACAAGAATGTACCATATTTATTCTCTCTTTATCACCACATAACATACAACAAATATCGGCACAAATATACATACTAATTGTGAGGGTGTACTGAAAATATCGGATTATAAAAAGACAAAAATGACAATTATGACTAATTATGTATTGTCTATTTTCTGTAACCATAATATATTTTATTCCTTACAGTATATTACTTTGCTGATTCTTTTGGAAAAATGCAACATTGACGGTTCATATTATTTTCTTTTAGGGCGTGTTCGGCGGAGAGGGTGGATACAGAAAAGAAAAAAGTTGAATTGAGTTTTATTGTTTCGGTGGGAACAAAAAAAATTGAGTCAGACTTAATTTTTTTTTTCTATGCCATGGATTTGCTGCCAAACACGCTCTTAGTGTCAGTTTAAGCATGATTCTCTACATGCTACTATTTATGAAGATAAAAATTAAATATCGTGCAGAGTAAGCTGATAAAAGTTGTTATTCATGATAATACTCTGTTATTAACGGGAGTATCTAGGGTGATACCAACAATATTAAACACTTTTGCAAATTGTCCAATTTTTTTTTTCACATGAAAAATACTTTACATCCAACGAGTCATCGATTCGATGGAATTAGTGTTATAAAAAAAACCCCTGACCCGTGACCCGGTCTGGCCCGCCCGTGACCCGGGTACCGCCCGGTTCGGTCCGGCCACGGGTTGGACGGGTTCGGCGGGTCGGCCGGACCGGGTCAAAATCCGGGTAAGGGTCCAGTTTTTGAAACCGAAACCCGCCGAACCCGTGACCCGTGAACCCGCCAACCCCGCCCGGCCCGCCCGCCCGCCCGCCGCCCGCCCGCCCGCCCGCCCGCCCGGTCCGCCCGCCAACCCGCAAACCCGTGCCCGCCTACCCGCCTACCCGTGCCCGCCTACCCGTACCCGCCTATTTATTTTTGTATTTCAAATAATTCCAAATAATTCGGTTTGAAAAAAAGAAAAAAACCGTTACCAAATATTTCACATATTTATTTTTGTTATCAAATATTTTCTTTCAAAAAACCGAAAAAAAAAAAAACCCGGTCCGGACCAACCCGTGAACCCGGTCCGCCCGGTCCGCGAACCCGTGGGGGTAAGGGTCCACGGGCGGGTAAGGGTAGAGTTTCAAATTTTCGACCCGTCTACCCGCCTACCCGCCTATCCGTGAACCCCCCGAACCCGTGCCCGGCCAACCCGTGAACCCGGACGGGTTGAACCCGGTCCGTCCCGGTCCGGCCCGTTTTAGAACACTAGATGGAATACATGTAAATTTTTTTTTTATAATCAACGATTTTGCAGTGAGCCAGTACTGAAGAAACCCAAAAGTAATGAATTTAATGTTACAAAAGAAGTTACATTTATCCGAATAAAACAGGAGATTTTATTATGTTTACCTACAATTCTTAATTCTATTCGAACTCTTAAGTTGCTCTCTTACATTTTTGCAGTGTTAGACAAAATCTATTCTTAAAAAAAATTTAAATTTTGACTTAAAAGGGAAGAAGCCATTTCATATATGTGAAGGTATGTAACCCTCCGTGATTCTCTGACTCTATTTTTGTAATACTTTTACAAAGATTGACTACGGAGGATTCATGAGTTTATGACTTCTATTACAAAAATAAAATAAACAAATAACATTACAATCAAAATGCGGTTCAATAATAACGACCATGAGAACTATATTCTTAAACTGATCTACAATAACACGTTAATTCATAGCCTTTAATTTACTGCCAAAAGACAATATTTTTAAGTACAGAAAGTCACAAATTTGAAATGAAGGATCTCTTATAAATATTAGATGATTTGATTTCCAACCTCTTCTTAAAATAAAAGTACGCTAATACCTCTTTTAGGTTCTCCCATGCTCAAGAAATGTGCATAGAGCTGAGAAACACCTTTTCTCTGTTTTAAAAAAAACACAGGATTTGATCAAAAAACAGAAAAAAAGAATGGAAAATATCTAAGCTATACTTCAAAACTCCGGATGTTTTTGCTCCAAACGTCGCGATAAAAAGTTGTCGCCGGACAGCGGAACTTTTTGAAACTTGACATCGACCTCAGCATCTTCTTCAATTATGGTTTCGAGGTTTTTCGATGCTTTTCGCCTTACGACTGTTATGAGCTTCGGAGGTGCGGTCTCGGATGCAAATTGTGATCTCATGTCTTTATCCATTGTGTGCATAACTATTTTATGTAGGGAAGAAGGAATACAAAATCTAAAAGAGGGAGAAGAAGAGAGAGAATGATCCTTAAAGAAAAGTATGTTGAGTTGCTCTTTTATACAAATTGTGATCTCATGTTAAATTACTTGGTTTGCAAACATATCTTTCTTATTAATTTGAATAGTTGAATAATTAATACTTGCGTCTGGTTCACTATGACATCAGGCCATATATCAGCACATTTATACCGGAGCCACTAAATTATGTATTTAATAAAATACATGTAACAAACTTTCTCTTTATTTCAAAAGTAAATATAGTTGAATTGTCTTCTTCTTATTTATTTATTTATTTTTTAAAAAGTGCACAATTGACAAGGTTCATGTATGTTGTATCACATGCGCTTTGTTTAGAGCAAAGAAAAAAATATATAAAGAATAAAATCTCCATGATAGAGCATGTGGACTAAGACATAAATATTTTTAAATATCACTTTTAAAATAAAATCACAGAAGAGTTCAGCGTAATATATATAATTAAAATGTTATCTATCCTGTGAAAAAAATCAGGATTAAAATCTAATACCCATATTAAAAATGATTTTTTTTTTTTAATTTTCATCTTACACTTAAACAATTTACAAAAGATTTGGATCCTTATCAGATTTGGTCCCTTTGAAGGTAAAAGGGTGATCTCCTGTAGGTATATTTTATCACATTATTAGGCACGTTTTGATAATGATTTGCTTGGAGAGAGCAAAACATCTCCTTCAAAGCTCCTTTCACGTTTTGTTTCAATCATCCAAGTATAATTAGTCTAATCTGGCCTGGGCTTTCTTTGGAAAGGGGAACAAATCTTTAGCAATCAATGACAGGATTTTTTTTTAATTTTTGGGTGGAGAGAAAAAGGTCTCCTTCAGGGGAGAAGGGGGTTTCTGATGCCCATCGGACCAGAGTCTATTCAATCCTTCAGGGGAGAGGGGGGTTCTCGATGCCCATCGGATCAGAGTCTGTTCAATGGGTGGTTTCTACCGTCTGATCCACTTCAAAATTTGTGCGCACGGATATTAAAGCAAAAAACACAGATATTAAAGTGATGCGCACAGATCTTAAAGTGAATCGAATAGTAGAAACCACCCATCGAACAGACTCTGGTCCGATGGACATCAGACACCCCCCTCTCCCCTCCTTCAGTGTATGGAACTAGTTTTCCCTATTATGAATATTTACCTATTAAGAATTTATATTTGAATATTTATCCATCTGAATCTCAAGTTGTTACATATATCCCTATAAAATATTTAAACCATTTCTCTCATCAAAATTATTTAAAGAAAATTAAATTAATATTTAAATTTCATAACATGTATGTTAGAAAAAAAAATTGCCCTTTTTCTCGAATTCACATCCTCTTCATTACCTGATATCAGGGAATCTTTTACAATTAGTAAATCTGGACCGTTCATTTTAACTTGGCATAAATCTCAAAGCCCAATAATACTGTCGTGCGCTAGTTCGAATCCTAAACCGGCTAAGATTTAATCTCAAACAGTAAAGTGAGGGTAATCCTCTACAGTACCCGGGAGGAGGATACGAATCCCTTTTTCTTTCCCCATCTTTAATTCCTCCTTTTTTTTCTTATCTAAGAAAACCTTTTTGTCAATAAAATTTCCAATTATTCTATTTTACTGAACCATTATAGTTCACATGCTTAAAGAAATTTAATTATTTTTGGTACTATATTCCTGGAAAGAGAACGCACCAGCTTTTAACCAGAGCTTTACATATATCGACAAGTAGATATCTGAGTTTAATAACGGACAAATCAATATATGGATGAAATAAACCACTCAAGATTTAAGAACGTCTCACAGGTACCGGTCAAGTCAGTGGTAACTGGTAAGAGGCAAAGGTGAAGAGAATGACCTAGAAATTAAATCAAGTGCTGGCCCATATTTCACAATTGAGGCCATATTTCACAAGTGCTGGCCCATTAAATCAAGAGCATGAAATCCAAAAGTTTTGATGGATTTCCATGAATAAAATAAACAAGAAAGAAATGGAGGTGAATGCAATGGCCCAGCTTTCTTTTAAAAGAAGAGATGGAGGTCTAATTTTTTAAATTCTAATATTCATAAAGGATTTTCGTTTAAATTTTAAACATGCAAATTGCAAACTCTTGCACAAAAAACATTGTCTTTAGCAACTATCTATGTATGGGAGAAGAAATACAAAATCTAAAAGAGGGAGGAGGAGAGAGAGAGAATGATCCTGGGAGAAATGTGTTGAGTTGTTCTTTTATACAAACAGCTTTTAAGCGTTGCATGTTAAATTACTTGGTTTGCAAACATATCTTTCTTATTTGAGTAGTTGAAAAATGCTTGCGTCTGCTTCACTATGACATCAGACAATATATCAGCACATTTATACAGGGCCCAGTAAATTAGTGCATTTTAATAAAAAAAAAAAAATGTAACGAACTTTCTCTTTATTTCAGAAGGAAACATAGTTGAATTGTCTTCTTGCATTAAAAAAAAAAATAGAGCACAGTTGACTAGGTTTATGTATGATGTAGCGCATGCTTAGTTTAGAGCAAAGAAAAAGGGAACTGAATCAACTGATGAAAAAACATATAATTTGACTTCATATTATAACAGTGCATGGCTCGTTCGGCCCGATTTAAGTGCAAATCAGGGCTTGCCCGTATTCCTCAATTGTCTTTATTTTATTTATAATTTTATATTGATACAAGTTGCATGTTCGAACCATGTTTTATATTGTTTGACAGAACACCATAAGGATCATCTTCCCAAATTAATCCGACTTATCTGGCTTAATTTGATCCAATTTTTTTGAAACACTAGCTCATCAATTGACTCCAAGCCAAAATTCAACAAATATAAAAAAAACGAGGATCACATTGAATAGTTCGGATCAACTGTTGAAGCTTTTAAAATCAATGAGGATGTGAGGCACGAAAGCCAAGAGGCATTTTAATTTTACTCTGTAATATATTTTTCTCAAGGCTCGTTTCAAATAGAAACCATTAAATTACAAAAGTTTCATACAAAAGCAGTAGGAAAAATATTGTCAATTCATCACACCACACTATTTAGTTATGTGCACACAGGCACCAAAAGCAAAGCATAATAGCTAAGTAGCTAATTTTGCCACTATAATATAGCTTAAACTATAATCAATGCAAAATATATCCTCGGTTAAAATATGCCCATCAAATAATTTTTGATAAAATGGACAAAAAACTTGAAGTCCTGCATCCCTTAATAAAGATTATTTAAACCGATGATCACTTAAATACTTAATTATTCAAACACTTGAAGAATAACACACTATCTGTCTCGACTTGCCAGCAAACCCCTGAAACTTTACGCATTCACAGGATGGCCTTGACAAAGCTTATAATTAGCTGATTAACTTGATCAGGGAATTGCTCCTGAACAAAGTGACATCCTTCAGGAATAGAACTAATTTCCAGATCAGGCACATAGTCTTTCATAATGCCTTCTTTTATTACTTCATACTGCCTGAGAAGTTTATATATATAATATTTTTCTCCCTGGATCAGAAGCACAGGTACTTGAATTGTTCGATCTGATGGCAGATAATTAGTGTCTTTTATGTTTGTTACCCTGAAAATCCCAACATTATATCAGTATCACACATATAATATCAGCAAAAATGAGTTCATCTTTAATCTTATAGCTTAACTGTGGAGGTGTTCATTGGATTTGGTTTGTTTAATTTTCAACCGAACCAACAAACTTTGGATTAAGAAATTTTCAATTACTTTGGTTTTTTTATATTTGGTTCAGTTTAATCTCTCTTATTTAATTTGAACCAAATAAGTCAAAATTTACTTTAATTACTTTGGTTTTTTTATATTTCATTCGGCTGTTATATATCTTGACATGTATATATATTTATGATTATTAAATATATTTGTGAATGTATTGAGTTTTGATCAAATTTAATCTCTCTTATTTTGGTTTTTTTAGTTCAGTTGTTATTCAGTTGATAAGTTTAATTTGGTTGGTTTGGTTAGATTTTTGACACCCAAATAAAATTTTAATTTGGCTATTTTTATTCAAAATTAACCGAACCGACCGTTTCAACCCCTAAACTTACCTATATGGAATTTGAAGTGGATAAGTGAACCCATTTTTCTGGTAAATAGAAGCATACATAGAGAGGTTCTTAATTTTTGAGGAAAAACAGAATATGATGAATAGCTAGTTTTTATTACTAATTTTTTTTTTGATTCTACAAGCTATCTGTACATGAATATATAGGCTAATTCTACTAGCCGTTTGGGCTCTTTCCTAAATTACAAATGATGGATATTTTACCTAATTACAAGCTAGGGACCAAGTATGGTCGTGACAGTTGTACTATGGATGCTGGCCTTTATTTGTTGCCTTATTTACAGCCTATGATGATGATTCTGAGGCTCTTATTCTAATTTCTCAACACTCCCCCTCAAGTGAGGTTCGAATAAATTTATTGAACCCAACTTGCTGAGTATATTCAGATGGCTAGCCTTGTCTAGAGCCTTTGTAAAAATATCTGCTAGTTGCTCTTTGCTTCTGACAAATGGAGTTTGTATTTCCCCCGACTGCACTTTTTTTTCTGACAAAGTGACAGTCTACTTCTATATGTTTTGTCCTCTCGTGGAAGACTGGATTGGATGCAATGTGTCGTGCAGCTTGGTTGTCACAGTACATTTGCATGGTTCTTGTGTGCTCTATCTTCATGTCACTGAGTAACTGCTTAATCCAAATAAGCTCGCTTTGATACCATAAGTTTGGGTAAATCATTTTGCCACTAACCTAGCTTTGTACCGTTCAATGGTACAATCACAATTATATTTGATTTTGTATACCCATTTACAACCTACGAGTTTTTTGTCTTTTGGTAAAGGAATTATATCCCATGTGTTATTTTTTTCTAAGGCTTGAAGTTCTTCTTTCATAGCCTTCTTCCAAATTGGACTTTGATTAGCTTCACTAAATGTGGTTGGTTCAATTTGGTTTGTGATGTTACCTAAGTAGGCCCGGTATTCAGGAGATACCATATCATATGAAATAAAATTTTGGATGAGATACATTACCTGTTGGGATACAAAATCTCTTAATTTTATTGAAGGTTGAGTTTGTCTTGTAGATCTTCTCAAGACAATTTCTTCTTGAGTTGGTTCTTCTTGAGTTTGTTCGTCAATTGTCTCATTATCTCCCCCTGAAGAAATTGCACTTGTTTCGTTATCTTGGTCTTCGACTGCATGCTCCACCTGTGCTTGATTAATTTCTTCGGGAAAAATAAAATTATTTGGAGATAATATGACTAGTGGACCTTGTGTATTTTCTTGTTTACTTGTTGTGTAATATGGTTCATTTTCAAAAAATGATACATCTCTTGAGATATAAAGTTTATGATTTTTTGGATCATAACATTTATATCCCTTTTTTTGGGATGAGTATCCTAAGAATATGGCTTTAACAACATTTTTATCTAGCTTGTCATGTCTTTTGATATGTACAAAACATGTACACCCAAAAACTCTTATGTGATCAAGATCTATTTTCCTATTTTTAAGGATTTCTAAGGGACTCATATTATTAAGCATAACACTAGGCAATCTGTTTATTAGGTAAGTTGCAGTTAACACAGCATCTGACCAATAGGATTTTGGAACATTATTTTGAAAGAGAAGTGATCTAGTGACTTCAAGTAAATGTCTATTTTTTCTTTCAGAAACTCCATTTTGTTCAGGAGTATTAATGCATGTGGTTTGATGTAAAATTCCCTTTTGCTTAAAAAAATCTAAGAAATTTTTGTTTATATATTCTGTACCATTATCTGATCTAAAAACTTTAATTTTTGCATTATATTGATTTTCAATAAAATTGTAAAATTCTTCAAAATATGAAAAAAACTTCATTTTTGCCTTTCAAAAGATAAACCCAAGTGGTACGAGAAAAATCATCAATAAACGTGACAAAATATTTAAAATGATTATAAGAGTCGACTGGGGCTGGACCCCAAACATCAAAATGAATTAAATCAAAACATTTTTCTGACTTATTGATAGATAAAGAAAATGGTAACCTAGTTTGTTTTGAAAGCTTACAAACATCACAATTTTTTGAATCTAAATTAGAACCAAAAAAGTTTATTCAAAATTTTATCAAATGGATGACCAAATCTCCAATGCAACAATTTATCACGATCAACTAAATTTAATGCCACATGACAATTATTGGTGTTTTCATCAAGGTAATAGAGGCCATTTTTCAAACATCCCTCACCAATGTTTTTCCCTGATTCTCGATCCTGAAAGGTCACTTTATTCGGTGAGAATATAACATTGCAATTTAATTCTTGTGTTATTTTACTAATTGATAATAAATTTGAATTAAAATCTGGTAAATATAAAATATTTTTCACATCCTTTGTAAAAAATTTTTTTGTACCAAAACCATGAATTTGCACTTTATCTCCATTAGCAACAATTACATGTTGAGTATTTTTATTTTGTGTAACATTGGTTAATTTATTTTTGTCCCATGTCATGTGATCGGTAGCACCGGAGTCAATTATCCATCTATCTGTATTTTGACATATATTCGCAATTTTAAAATTGTTGTGAACTTTGGATGAATTTAAATTAGATTTAGAATGTACAAAACCTGTAGTTTGCTGTTGCAACAAGCTGTTCAGTTGAGTCAGCAGTTGATTTAATTGTATTGTATGAGCCACAGAAGATCCAGCACCATCAAAATTGTGACTTGGTTGCGTCGGTTCAGCCCTAGCCCCTTCAGATCCGATCCCTTCATCTTTCTCTACAGCACCCCCAAATTTCTTCTCTTTTTTGGCTCCGCCCCATTTACCTCTGTCGCCCTTCTCTCTGACCGGTCGGAGGTGAGGATGGAGAAACCAGCAACCGTCGCGGTTGTGCCCTGATTTCTTGCAGTGGTCACACTGCTCGGTGCTCGAAGCTCCCTTCCCTTTGGCCGTGTCCCTGAAACTGGGGTTTGAGTGTTTTACCTGAACCGCCTTGTTCTCTTGATTTTCTGACTGCCGAGGGTTCATGACAAAAGTTCGGTTTTCTGTTTTCTGTGGTTGTTGGGTACTAATTGCTAATATCTCGGTTATGGATTTGACCAACTTCATTGCTTGTTGAATAATCTCAGGTTGGTATGTCATGATTTATGGTATTTTGTTTAGTTTCCGGATTTCTGGGTTGCTGGTAAAGGATGGCTGGTCAGGTGCCTCCTTTCTTCTTCTGTTTTTTTTTTTTTTTTTTTTTTTTTTTAATTTTACGTTTGCTAGTAAGAACAGATAAGATTCAGATTATGCCAGTAATAACATATGTTCAAGGTTTGCTGGGAAGAACAGATAGGTTTCAAATTTGCTGGTTCAGAAAAAAAAATGATAAGGAAGAAAAACTTATTGAGTATGGAGTTCTTTTTTACTCGGTTGGCTCTAGGCCCTCTGTTTGCTTGTTGCTGATTTTCTGGTTTCAGTTCAGATCTGAATCGATTTTGGTTTTTGATGATGCCGCAGTTCTCGTTAGCTGCAGTCTTGTTGTTGATTTGCGGAATTGAGTCAGGACTTTAATCCCGCTCTGATACCATCTTAATTTTTGAGGAAAAACAGAATATGATGAATAGCTAGTTTTTATTACTAATTTTTTTTTTTGATTCTACAAGCTATCTGTACATGAATATATAGGCTAATTCTACTAGCCGTTTGGGCTCTTTCCTAAATTACAAATGATGGATATTTTACCTAATTACAAGCTAGGGACCAAGTATGGCTGTGACAGTTGTACTATGGATGCTGGCCTTTATTTGTTGCCTTATTTACAGCCTATGATGATGATTCGGAGGCTCTTATTCTAATTTCTCAACAGAGTTCCTCTTCACTGAACCACTCTGGTAGATGCGTCGATAAGTCAGCAAGGTCCATAATCTCCTTTCCTTCTGGTGCAATTGGTATACCACTTCTTGAGAAGAGGACATAAATGGTGCGCACCACTCTCTTTACGTCAAACCGACCGAAATCTGCCTCTGCTCTACCAGGTTCCTGTAAAGACATAAAAAAAAAAAAAACAAATAAAGAACTTCGCTACAGGACAAGTTATATTTTAAAAGTGAGCATCAGCCATGAATAAAACATGGCTTATATTTGAAACATAAGAAATTTCGAATTGAATATTTTCTGGAAGATCTAATGATTTCTGTCATGGAATTTGAGAGTTTATTCTGTACTGCTCAGTTTTACATTCTTTATTCATCTCTCACTTTTTTTTTAATTCTATTCTGGTCTTTTTCTGATTATTTGGGTAATTTGGCTTAAAAATCAAATCTGGTCCTTATCAATAGCAAAACATCAGATGATTTTACCAGTACATCAGGTAAAAGATAGCCAATTTTATAAATTGCCTGCCATCTCTTCATGTAAAAACCCTCTGGTAGCAGGTCGTATGAGTAAGGTACTGGCGAGTAATTAAGGCATTCCAACAGATACTACACCGCATGTTCGGTCAGGATATAGGAGTGCAAACAAATATGTCGGAGTTGATCCAAAGTCCTTGGCAACTAAGAAAGCCTTAATTAAGGCCAAGGAAAATATGTTAAGAGGAAACATCATTTTATTCTTTCCAGAAACAATTGGGATTAGAACATATTAAAATAGATTAGATAGCAGAATAAGGTTAAAACAAAAGCAAGATATGGTGATATATTTACCTTTGGGATGGAAAGAGCATCAAGTATACCAACAAGATCTGAAATAAGATGCTCCCTTGCAGCATTTTCTGGGTCTTGGGGTTGATCCGATAACCCATAACCACGCCAATCGGGCGCAATGGCTCTGTACCCAGCTTTGGCAACCGCAATCATCTGGTGGCGCCATGAGTACCATGTCTCTGGAAACCCATGAAGAAAAACCACCGTACCCAGCTCATCATCTGCAATACCAACATTGTACCATGGATTAATAAATTAATTGATGTCTCTTCAGTTGATGAAAATTGAAATAGAACTCCATAAGAACTAAAGTAAATGATATACGACCTTTGGCAATCTGTGCTATGTGGAGATTGAGGCCATTGATTGACAAATATCTGTGCTCTATCTCCATCTGGTCAACACTAAGGTGAAGAAGGCTAGAAGTGATGGCGAGACTTCTTGTTGTTGGTGTTAAAAGAAACTTTTAATCGAGGTTACTAAGTATTACCTATTCACTATTAATAGGGTTGCAAATGGATCAGATAATACTGTATCCGGAAATTAGATACGGATATCCAAATATCAGTGCGGATACGAATATGAATATGATTTTGAATTTTAATTATCCATATCCGAATAATAGATATATACCATATAGTTTAATATATATTATGAGAATATTTATGTATATATCTATGGATATCTGACATCTGATCCATATCTGTCTGATATCCAATATATATCCGTATCTATATCTTAAAAATAAAAACAGTTACAAATATGGTCCCACCACTATCTGATCCGTATCCAATTTGTTTGCATCCCTATTAGTTAATTATAGTAACCAATCTTCAACTAGGAAAACTAGTCCCTGGTGTGCTGTCCCACAAAAAACAGATAAAATTGCAGCAAACAACCAGTTAAGCAATAGATAATCCAACTTATAGAATAACTAATCTCCAAAAGTAAGCTAGATTTGCTAAAACTAAGTCACTGATTATAGGACTGAGGTTAAAACTTGGGACAAAATAAACAAAAAAAAGTCTTGTACATTCATTCAGCATTGCCAGGAACACTAGGGGAGGCTGGTACAACACTATCTCCATGCCAGAGGGAATACAATCTACTAGTATAACATCTTCAACAATCGGCATCCAGTCTATTGCTGCCTTTTAAGTCTTCTGTTTTGCATTCTCTAACTAATAAAAAAATAGATTTAATGAGTAGAATAATGGATCTAGTAGATTTAATTGTGTAATCAGTAAAACATAATTCATTCCTATGTTTCTGGAAACACCCAACTGACATCACTAAAAACAATCAAAAAGCCAATTTTCTCACAAGTAGGCAGAGTAAGAAAGTAAAGAAAGATGTCATCCCATGTGTCCCACTGTTGCATAAAGAGTTGACTTTTATCCAGCCAAAACCTGACCTGCTGGGCTAAAGGGCATTGTAGGAATAAATGGTCCGTAGATTCTAATTCAGTACAAAACTGACATTGTTGGTTCCCTACTCAGTCTTTCTTAACTAGTGTATTTTTTTATAAGAATTTTTTTTATACATTGTCAACCACATGAAGATTATGATTTTGGGAGGTACTGGTAATATCCACCAAAGGAGAGGGTCAGAAGATAAGATTATTATTCAAAAGTTTGTAAGTAGAATGAGTAGAGAACTTCCCTGTTATTTCCCATCTCTAAGACAATTTATCAAATTTATTAACAAGGAATATGTTGCTGATGATAAACAAAAAATTTGCCCAATCAATTTGATTTCTCCCTAACAAAAGCCTTCTGAATTTCAGAATGGTACCTTGTGAAAATATAACTTCTGGTACCAAGAATTGTTTATTAGTACAAATATATTGATAAAAAAAGTCTAGAAGTTTTGTGTTAATTATTCATGCTCGAGTGAACCAATACTGATCTTACTGTGAAATTCTTCTTTATTTATTATTTGTTTTATGTTTTATGTTTTATGGTCAACAGGAATTACTGCTAACAAATATATTGATAAAAAAAGTTTTATTTACATGATTTAGAAAATTAAAATAACTCCCCACTCTAGTGCTATACAATGATACCCTTAGCCCAGTATCAATCTCGTTGTCCTACATTAACTTGCAAGTATGGCCGTTAGTAAAATACAAAACCTACTTGCATAATGTAAGTCTCTACTCTACCTATACAAAATATTTATGTATATATCTACGGATATCCGATATTATGTCATGTGAATAGTCATAGCATGTTAATTAATTTCGCTGTAGCCACACGTGATGTGTTAAACGTGACCGATCACACTTATCACATTTAACTATTTTTTTCATAATTTAGATTAGTTTAGTTAAGATTTAACATTCGATCAAGATCTAACGGTCATAATTACATGTGACCATGTATCGTGCCGTGACCAAATCTTTTGTGTGACATGCCTTGTTGTGCCAAATTTTTGAAAGATGATCATGGCACGTAATTGGTACACTTGCTGTGACATATTCGGTCGTGCCGTGACCTTTTAGATCCCTATCCACTACTCCGCTCTGATTTGTCAGGAAAAAAAATTATATTAATATTTTGTGTTACTCCTGATTAATTCTAGATTCGCCTCGGCACAGAATGGTCTTAAAAAATAAAGATGAGCATGATATAGCTTCGGAAATACTTTTTTTCCCCACAAGTTCTCTTGCTATTAAATGAAAATTTAGGGGGATCATCGAAATAGCTTTGTCACATAATACATAGAATGATGGAGGGCATTTATTTTAAAAAAAAATTATGGCATGAAAATCATATTAAAGATAAACAGCTGTGCGGCTGTGAAGTAACAACGGGAGGAAAATATCTCCTGACATAGGCGGCCTAATTGACCAATCACCCAAAGTTCCAAAGGGGAAACAATAATTATTGCATGCAGAAGAAAATGATGCACATCTCACAAAATTTCAAATAGACCGATCACCTTACAATCAAACACTTAAAGTGCCACCATCACATTGAATGGTATGTGAACGGTTCGTTATGAATCTCAATTAACTTGTATGTTTTAAGCTAAAGTTAAATTGAAATAACATCCAAAAAAAAAAGTTAGTTAAATCTACAAAAGATAGTCCAAGTCGAAATCACATATTTAGATGATTTAAATTGAATAAAGATTTTTAATATTTTTCTGTTCTACTTAATTAATTTAGACCTCTTTAATTTTAAATTTCCACTAAATAAGAATAACTTAAGCCGGTTTAATTGAAATAATTAACTCAAATCTGCTTAATTTTCAACGTTCAAACATGAATTTTGATCGTACGGCCTGGATGTAAACTCAAAATTTGAGTAACTTCGGTGGATCCAGATTTCAGATTGGCTAGGTATAGAGAGAGAGAATCGAGAGGATATGAACAGGATTTTTTTATTTTGAATATTCATTAAAAATAATATAGATGAATGACTGAAAATTTCGATCTTATAGAAAAAATTAAATCGTTGATTCGATAACATGAAAAATGTCATAACTTGGTCATGTCACGTGATTAATTTTTTTTATTTTCACGTGATGTGACGTGACCTGATTAAAATGGAGTATAATCACGTCGCGTAATGGTCACGCAGTGATTACACGTGACGTAGTTGGTCATTTTTTTTTTTTTCAGATTTTAAATTAGTTCATAAAAACACAATAAAAATGCTCAAAAATAAGAAAATATAGCAAAATAAATTATGAAAAATTGGTGACATGACGAAATCAAGTCAGTTTACTTGACGTGTTATTTTCTATCAAAAGACACATCACACACGAGTCACCTTACATATCTTACTATACCGTGACGAAATTGATAACAACATGACTTATTTTTTCACTAATTTATCTAATTCAATTAATGTTTGTTTGGAATTTGGTATTAACTATACAGAATGGCCCTCCAAAATAAATATGAGCATAATACAGCTTGGGAAACACTTATTTTTTCCTACATCAAAAGACCTTTATCATATAATACAGAGAATGATAGAGGCCATTTATGTAATAAAAATATTGCATGAAAACAATATTAAACGTAAACTGATGTTGTTGTGAAGGAACAAAGGGAAAAACAAATGACAAATTAAAGTAATAGCTTATTTTTATTTTGAAATCAAACATATCTCTAAAGAATAGCAGACATAAGGGAAAACAAAATTCTAAGCCCTAAATCCTAAAGAATAGCAGACATAGGCGGCCTAATTGATCAATCACCCAAAGTTCCAAATTAAGGGGAGAAAACAATAATTATTGCATGATTTATCTAGAAGCAAATGATGCACATCTCACAAAGTTCCAAATGGCTGATTTTTTTATTAATAGAAAAATAATTAAATAAATATCCTGATTAAGGAATGATTCCGATTAATTGCGAAAAGGGGGAAAACCGTTATCCGAAATCACGGTCAGAGGACGCCACATAAAATCGCGGTCAGATTAGCGCAGACGGATTACCGCAGTGCGTGATTAAATCCCGGCCGTTGTACCGAATAACGGTTAGAAATGGCCTGTTGATTAGAATAACGGCCCGGTGCGGTCCGTTGATTAGAATAACGGACGGGGCATTGGTCCGCTGAATAGGCCAACGGCCAGAGAAATAATTTGCGCGCCAGCGGGACGCTGTTCTGGACAACGGCCAGCATTTCTGTGCCCCACCTCTCCCGCTTCCAGTCTCCCCTCCCACCGAGACATCTTCCCTGCCCCCTGCCGGCTGTTAAAAATGTAATTTTTTTTTTAATTTTGTAAAACTTAGTAATTGATAATAATTTGATAATAATTTCTGATTTTATTTGCTGTCAAGACTATTGTGAGGTTCAAATTATGTGAATTTGTAGCAAATTAGATTTAATTTTGTAAATTATTTTTTAATAGGGTTTAATTTTGTTAATTAGTGTCTGGTTTAGATTTAATTTTTATAAATTATGTATAGTTTTGTGCAATTTTTGAGTTTGTACCAAATTTGGTGTAAATTTCTAATTTGTAGCATGATGGGACTAATTTTAGCAAATTGTTTGAACCAACTTGATCCGAATTATATAAATTAGCAGGAATTATACTTCTTGCAATTCCATGAATTATACTTCTTGCAATTATATAAATTTTAGCATACCATTTTTGGAAATCGATGAATTATACTTCTTGCAATTCCATGAATTTTGTAGATTGCTAAATTAAAAATATTGGAAATATGTAGTCACTAACAAGCAAATTTTTTTTTTTTTTGCAATATGTATGTTTTTATATATTTTTGTATCAACTTGCTAAAAGAACATTCAAGTTCAAATCCGATTAAATTAATTAGATATAGTACATATAAATAAAAGCTCTTCAAGTTTTAAATTAATTAAATATAGTTTCATATATAGATTCGTCATTTACTTTCAATTAATGGGTCTACTGTGTATGTTATGGTAAGACCCATATATATGTGCGCATTAAATTATAAACTTTGTCCCAAAATTTTAAACAAAGTACTATTAATTGTATTTTATAATACTACAATAACATATTCTAGCAGAACATATTTTAGATAGTACATGCAATTAATATTTGGTTATTTGGATTAGTATATTTTTATGCATTAGTATATTTCTTGTTTTTTATGAATTATTATGACTTAGTATATTTTTATGCAGATGTCAACAAGTGGTGGTCCGCATGTTGTTGCAACTGAAAGATTTAGCGATTTCTTATGGATGCCGCATGGACAGCATAAGATCTCCTTGTTCTCCGATACTGTAAGTTACACAATGAATATCCAAATTACACAAACATAGTTTTTATAAATAGATATTTGAATTACGATATTTTATTTTAACCAAATTGTATAACAATGACAGGATTATAACGGAGTGGATGTTCGACACCACCGGCAACATGGGGTTCGATACCATGCGCTTTGCAAACCATTTTTGTGTAGTCTCGGGTTGTATCAGGTTTCTCGAATGGAAGAAATAAATATTGACAAATGACTTCTCGCTGGCCTCGTTGAGCGGTGGAGACCTGAGACGCACACTTTCCACCTTCCCGTGGGGGAGATGACGGTCACCCTGTCTATGGGGATTGCCAATAAAGGGGGCTCCGATGACTGGTTTTGCAGACTGCAATGCGTACAACTTAGTGGAGCGGCTTCTTGGAAATGGGGTTGTAGATGCGGTTCTGAAAAAAAAAAAGAGATCAGGGTCAGGGGAGGAAGCTGTTCTCACGACATCTGGATATTCTATAGGTCTGAAAGAATTACGCATTCGATTTGCTAACATGCCAAATCAACAGCCGGGTGAGCCTACAACGGAGCAGGTACGGCAGTACACTCGGGCTTACATACTTGACTTGTTCGGGTCTATACTTTTTGCTGATTTCTCGGGGGATTCAGTTCCGGTAATGTATCTGCAATTTTTAGACGATCTTGACCAACCGAGGCAATACAACTGGGGTGGTACTGTTCTAACGGTACTCTATAGGAACTTGTGTGTTGGCGCTGAGCGTAAGCCAAAAACTATGTGGGGACCAACTCTTCTTCTGCAGCACTGGTGTTGGTCCAGATTACCAACCGGTCATCCTCATCTCAAGTATGAATGGACTCCGGCGACCCGGATTTACTCAAGTAAGTTTAAGTTAGATTGTGAATACTTTAATTTTGTATTCGATTATGTTTGTTGAGATTCTGGATTTTTTTTATTGTAGGTGTCCTGCAATCGGTGAGATGTGGTGTCATCGCCGTGTTTACAATCAAGCTCACAATCGGACTGGAGTTAGCTACTTCCGCAACCAATTGCAGGATCTGGAAGATTACATAGTAAAATGGGAGCCTTACAGAGATATGCTAAATGAGGTTCCATCTAAGTTGCCGACACGAGTTCATGATGAGAGCGACGTATGGCTAGCTGGTGTGCCACTAATACACTTTTGGATAGTCGAACATCACTATCCTAATAGAGTGATGCGTCAGTTTGGACTTGCACAGGTCATTCCGCCAGCACTGCCGTTGCACGAGGCCAAGGTACGCCGATTACATAATATCATTCAAACTGCCAATGCGACAAGGAAAAATTGGGCCAATGAGAACCAGACTTACATAGAACAAGCATCACATCCTGCCAACCACTTGGTTGTTCCGACGGGTTATTGGACGGACGACTAGCTTTTTCCATATCGAAGCTGGTTTCAGAATAATGGGATGCACAATGTCTTCTTGAAAAGACGGTGCATAGAGGGCCTTCACAATCCCATTCCAGAATACAAAGATGAGCACGGCAAAGTAGGCTACATCCCCAGTGCCCCGAAAGACACACGTGATGTTAGTTTTAATTTAATCATGATTATATGGTTATTGTACGATATTTCACTTTTAGTTTGGTTACCAATAATTTTTTTTGTAGGCACTACGAGGGGTGAAGATAGTATCGTATGGTGCAGCTTTGCTGAAAACAAAAACATATAAAGGGTTGGGGAAGATTTTGCTCAGATTAAGTTGTGGATTGCTCAGAGACAATGAGATGGAGCCTAAATTACGTAACATGATGCGAGCGGCCAATCTTCTGGAGAACTAGGATGACATTCCCGATGTTGAACTTCCACCTGTCTTAGAACCTTTTCCCAACTTGCCCCAAGATGATGATCCCCATTATCAAGCGAATTGGATAAATTCAGAGAATGGATTAGTGGAATACCTTGCACAAATCCCAGACATACCCAGTCAGGTCTATCAGGTTAGTACAAAGAACTTGACAATACTTTAAATTTGAATGCCGATTATGTTTATTGAAATGGTAACATATTTTGTGTAGAGATTTGAGTATAATGCCGGGGACACACATGTAGGTGTTGCACAGGGTGACACAGGACCTAGTCAGGTCCATCAGGTGAGTACAAAGAACTTGACAATACTTTAAATAATCGCCGATTATATTTATTGAAATAGTAACATATTTATTATAGGGATTTGAGTATCAGGCCGGGGCAACACAAGCCAATGTTGCACAGGGCGACACAGAACCCAACCAGATAGATCAGGTAATTATTCCAAACTGTTTTGATTTTTTCTGTGAACGTCTGAGATGTTTACTAACTACTAAATTATTTTACAGGGATTTGATCATATCTATTGGGATGATTCAACGGCTTACGCAGCAGGGTTGCTTGGACCCTCGACATTCGATCAAGCTCCTGTCTAAGAGGGCCAACACATGAGTCACGCAGAAAATAGCCAGATATATCAGGTGATTACTCTCTTCACTGAACAATATTTGAAATAATTTTCCATAGTTGTTTATTACAAACTAAAATCATTCGTAGGGATCGGGAGAGACTATGATGTGGGACCCACTTGTTGGCACAATGCAAGGCAACATAGGCACTAGTCCCCACTATCAAGTAATTATTTTGTTATTATGACAATTCCAGTATACAAGCCAATGGTTACTTATTAAATAAAAAAATAACTATTGCAGATATCCGAAGGTGCACAACTAATGGAACAAATTTTTGGCACCCTCCTCGAAGGTGCGCAACACATAGCCCCCCCCCAAGAGGCGCAACACGTAGCACCCCCCCAAGAAGGACCACACATAGCGAATGAGGAGGAAAGAACCCCGATTGTGTATCAAAGACGTTCTTTGAGACCCACAAAAAAGCCAGATAGGTTCACTTTCTCGTAAGTATTTTATATTTATTATTCTATTCTAATGTTCTACTTTAAGTTAGATTATTTCATCTTCTTTCGAATAATAATTTGAACCTAATTGTTTTATGACTTGTTTTTTTTTTAAATATGTTACAGTGAAAGAAAAAAGAAATGAGGAGGTCCAACATGAACTACATATAACTTGTTAGTTTATGACTTGTAGTATTATGACTTGTGATGACTTGTTAGTTTATGTTTTGTATGGACTATATATGACTTTTTTTATGACTTGTTAGTTTATGCTTGTATGGACTATATATGAGAATACAAAAAATTAAAAAATGATGCATACATAAAAAAATTACAATTAAATTACAAAATAATGCATACATAAAATCATTCGCCAAATGTTCGTTTCATCTTCTACTGTAACCGGAAGATGTTCCTGAAAATAAAAGTACGAATTAGAATACATGACTTATAGATTAGAAAAATTAAAAAATGGAAAAACGTAGCAAACCTGCTGCATATATGTCGGATGTAGAACGTCTAGATTGTTGTCTTGCTGTCCTACTAGAAGAAGCATTTATATAAATAATACAATGACATTAATCGATATTTTGTGTAAGTATATCTTAGATAAGAATGACACCAAATATTTGCAAATGAACCGAAGATTAATAAACCTGTTGCACGTCTGTCGGACGTAGAACACCTAGCTTGGTGTCCCACGGTCCTTCCTTCCATTTCGCCCATTATCATGACTGCCCGGTTGTGCTTTCTCCGACTTTTTTTTATTCTGTTATGGTCCGGAATAATAGTTGGACCGTCGTAACGTGGCCATTCGCATTGGTTGCCAAAGCCGTGGAATTCCCCACTCCAAGTTTCAGTAAGTTCGGCCGCCGAATACAAAGGATGCACAAATAAATCGCGATTGTATTTCCGTTCCCGACAAACTACAAGTACATGAGTGCACGGTATACCTGTAAGTTGTGGCTAAACCACCTCATGAACCATCCCCATGTCTCGAATCTCTCTTCATCTACTAATGCGAAGGCCAGAGGAAGCAACTGGTTCTCAGCATCATAACCGCACGCCATCAATAGTCTCCCTCGATACCTACCAGACAGGAAACACGCATCGATACTAATGATTGGCCTGAGATGGGGAACTGCAGCAATGCACGGACCGAAAGCTCACGTGCGCAACTCCATATTTTGTTCCGGAATTTGATCTTTTAATTGCTTCCAATAGTGGGGTGAGTAGGTTGTATGAGCCTTCCCAAGTACCGAATATTTGTGCGATTGCCAGCTCTCGGCCACGCCACAACTTGTTATATGACGGGGTAACTCCTTTGTATGCTTTACGAACTATGCATTTGATGCATTTAATACTTTTTGTAACATCTTCCTTAATATCTTCTTTTATAACGGCAACAATCATTTTTGCTGTTAAATTTGAATGATCGGTATGCTGAGAATCGGCATGACAAGTATGTGGTCCTGAGACTGTTCTAATCTCCCACTTAGATGAAAAGTATCCGGATGTGGCATACAAACGCCATTTACACCTACTGTCTTTGGAATTGACTATCAAGCTCTCTTTTTTTACTAGTGGTAGTTACTATTTCTATATTCTCGCCGATGTGATAATCATATATTTCGAATTGGAGAGCATCTTTTGAAGAGTACTCTTGACCTACAGCAAGTGGATCATGGGAATGTTTGGTTGTACCGAAGAAGCTGACATCTGCTTCCTGGAATGCCGAGGTGTCATTGAAACTTGCCACTGGGTGAGTCAACCCTCTAGCACGTGTTTCACGCGGTGGGATCGGGGTATCAGCTGGGACATCCCCTTCTGCATCAAGCTCACTGTCCCAATCGACATCATCCTCACTTGAGTCAGCGTCGTCAGCTTCATGACTAGGATCACCTGCCCTCGGCGAATCAAGCCATGGACTGGCCGGATTATTGTATTTTGCCCAACCCATATCTGCCTGAGTAGGTTGTGACAACTCATTTACATCGGGATAAGGATAAAGATAAAGGTCCCGCCTCGGTATTTGTTGGGTCTCATATGGTTGCCGCTGACTAGGACCCGCTTGTGAATCATTGTATTGCGTATGTATGGGTTCTGGTTGTGTCTGATAGGGTTCGAAGATACTGGGACCAGCTTGTGAAACACCGTATTCGGTATATACACGTTCTAGTTGTGTCTCTAGTACCACACTATCAATGGACAACTACGGTTGCATTGAACCGACAATTGGAACTAACTCAACGTATAGATCGACATAACAATACTGGGTTCTAGCAAGCATACTTTGGTTATAAATACCTCTCCAAGTCTGTTCGCAAACGATTTCGATTATCTCATAATAACAGCGAGTTGTTGTGCCAACATTAACCCGTGCAAATATTTTTAAATTATACTCACTCTCATGATATCCAAGCTGACGACAAATTTCATCTTCTACATCATGCCAGCCTGTTTCACCGGTTGCCATCAACGAGAATCGAGAACGAATGCTGTACTTCGCTCCTTTTCTATCGTATTGTATTTCACCGCCGAAATAAATCCTCAACATCAGCATGATTGATTATTTGAATGGATCAGCCTACACAATAATAAGTAAATTAGATAAATATTACACTAATATATAATTTGATTTTTTTTAATTGCACCTTTGTAATTTTTATCCACATTTGATGTCCAAATCAAATGTTGATTCCAATTTTGTACCGATAAATATTACAAAAGAAAAATACAACAATCATATTTAATAATTTCACAAACATGTAGAAATTTTTTATAGAGATCAGTTTAAATGGGAACATATCTCAAGCCGAAGTATCTTTATTTTTAAAGTATCTTTATTTTTAAATAGTTCAATATATCTCTGATCCCTGACAAATAAAAATAATTACCTTTCTAATTAAGAGTATTAATTGATATATGCCTTATAAATATTTAAGAAGAATGCTTGCAACATAAAAAATTTACTTTCTTTTCCTCGATGATGAGAATAAAAATTTCGAATCTAGATTAATAAAAATAACAATAATTGTTAACATAAAAAAATATGACATATAACTCACATAGATTGAAGTTATAATTCACAATGCGAGAACCTCAGAGAGCGTATTTGAATAGTTGATATTTTCCAAAAAGTCACGCAAAATATGATATCAGAGAATGCGAATTCAAATGCAAGAGGGGAATGTTACATAAACTAACAAGTGAACCTATCTGAAAAAGCCAGAGGGGAATGTTTTATGACTATAAGTTTGAAATTTATTGAATGTGTTCAGCAGAGGAGTGTATTTATTGAATGTCTGAACGTGTTTCAATATAACGGATAGAATATAAATGGGCCATCCATCCACACTCATTTGTTTTTTTTGCCGACACCGCCTCTGGCCGTTGTTTGAATTCACGGTCCGTCTTGGCCGTTGTTTTAATTCACAGCCCGTCCTGGCCGTTGCCTGAATTCACGTCCCCACTGGCCGTTCTCTGAAATAACGCCCCATCATGACCGTTTTCTAGGCCGACGGCCCGTGTTTAGCCCTCCCCGCTTTGACGCTAATCTGGCCGTTATTTTGGACAGCGTCCGCAGGCCATGATCTGGGATAACGGTCTTTTCCATTTTCGCAATTAATCGGAATCATTCCTTAATCAGGATATTTATTTAATTATTTTCCTATTAATAAAAAAATCGGTCCAAATGGACCAATCACCATACAGTAAAATGTTCCCATCACATTGAATGGCATGTGAACCGTTCGTTATGAATCTCAAAATTGTATGTTTTTAAGCTCACGTTAAATTGAAATTTGCACCCAAAAAAAAGTAATCTCTACATCTCTCACATATTTTTGCACAGTTCCTTCTTTCGTAGCTTGGTACCGCCACGGGTGTTTGTACGAGTAGTCTTTCTCTCCTTGGATCAGAAGCACTGGAACTTGAATTGTTAAATCTGGTGCATGGCACATTAATTCCTTTGTACAAAGTCCTAAAATTTTCATTAAGGACAGGATAAGATTTCAATTTAATTGACTATAAATATTTTAACACTAATTAGAGATACTTATAATGTTTCACATCATAATTCTAACAAACTAATTAACCACTAACTAATTCTGTTTAGCATGTTTGACTAGTCAACCAATAATCCAAACTAACTTTATTATCCCCTCCGATCAGAATTCAGCACCAGTGAAGTAAATCAATTTTGGGTTTTCTATCGGAACTGTTCAATTTGAATTCGAAACAATCTATCTGGATCTGGAGTGCACGCATCCTGAGATGATTCCGAACAACGGATTCGAATCGGACGGTCTCGATCCAAAATTCAAAAATTGGGATACGGGGATCTGGACCCCTCCGATCATTCTTTCTGTGTTGCCGGTCAAAAATATCGAGTAAAGGATAGAGTATGAGACAGAGCACAGTCGGACCAATATCCTCTGTGGAGCTATGCGGAGCTGATCGGACAGTCCAAATTTACTCTCAGCCGGTGAGTGCTCGGATGATGGAGGGGGCAGTATTAATTTTGCTTTGAGATTCGTGCCAAATTCTTATTTGATCCGTCCGATCAAAATGAACGTACCATATTAAAAGAACCGTACCTGCGGAGCTCTGCAGGTGATGTGATTCCGAGCACAGTCAGCTCTCGATTAATGAACTGAATCTCCACATAGCACAAATTGAAAAAGGTTGGCTAATTTACTATTGTTTCACATCTTTCTCTGTGATTGTCTTTCATCTTAAACTGATTAAGAACCAATCCAGTGAATTTCTTTCATCTTTCGTGGCAAAGATCTTGAATGTAAAGCTATATAATAATATACTAATTTCTTAAAATCTTTTTATATATTATTATAGATAAAAATAAAAATATTTTTTATACATTGAATGACATGTGATTTTTAAGTTGTAGATACACGAAACTGCAGTTGACTTTCCCACAACTTACCTTGAGATGATAAGCAATCTAGCTTTTTGTTGGGACCCTAAATTTGGACTCCGGTCCTTTCCATTTGGTGTTTAATGGATTGATTTGATTGACTTAGCTGGTCTAGAATGGCGTCTTAATTAGGATTCACATCTGCTGTCATCCTAAAAGGGTGAACAGTAACTCTAAAATTCCTGCTTTTTCAAATTTAATCGTCTAATAATTTTGTGCACATATCTCAAAGCAGCTGATTTTTTCTTGCACGAATCTCGAAATAATTCAATAGTTGGATTTGAAAAAGCAGGAATTTTAGGTCACTGTTCATGAGTTAAGAATCGCAGCAGATTCGGATCCTCTTAATTAATATCCATTCATAGTCAAGTGAGGTTGTGGTAATATGTACAACGTAGATTGGTCTGTACTATGAATTAATATTTTTGTTTTTCAAAGTTCAAACAGTTGATCTGAACCGTTCAACATGATCTCCATATAAATATATCCTTATAGAGTTGTAGATCAAATATTACATTTTTCACAAAAAAAAAAAAAATTATCATGTTTTAGATAGGTTGAAAATCACTTGATCTAAAAATTCTCGACTATTCAAAAATAGTATTTTCTTATCTATTTTTTGATAGGTTAGTTAATCTACTATTGTTGCATATCTTTCTCTGAACAGAAGTGCTTTTCTTTTATCTTAAGCTGAATAACCAATCCAGTGAATTTCTTTCATCTTGTGGCAAACATCTTGAATGTAAAGCTATATAAGAATTGATTTCCATTCATATTCAATAAAAAGCAGGTGAGGCAGGGGTTGATGGAATTCGTATCGTCTGAGTTAACTATATAAGAATTGATTTCCATTCATGTGCAATAGTTTTTTATTTAGTCTTTCCGCGATGACGTGATAATCGTTATTTAAAATCTTGATAAAAATCAATTGCTTTTGAAATTTGTGCACTCTAAAAAATTAATGGTTGAATTTGGAAAAGCAGATCCTTGCGGTTCCAAAGAATGGCAGCAGATTTATTTCCGTTTGACGCTATCCATGCTTTCAAAGGTACAAAATAGTGATACGGAAAAGTACGCAAGTTGATTTTCAAAGGCATTGATTATTCAAAGCGAAATGGTAAGTACTTTCCAACCAAGACTAGCAATTTTTTACCTTGTAAAATACACCATATATAGCTTCTATATCTTCCACCCATTTAGGCCAAAAAGAATTCTCAAATTTTTATAAAACAGATAAAAGTATCACAAGAACATCTGCAATCATGGAGAAATTAGGAGAGAGGAACAACAAATGGTTACTTGCTAATGAAACTGCCTTGGTCACTGGTGGTACCAAAGGAATTGGGTATGATATGCTATTCCTTCACTATTACAAGAAAAAATAAACATTGCTGAAGGGATATATTTAAACTTGTTGGATTTTAAATAACCACATATCTGGTATTGTGCAGGTACGCAATAGTAGAAGAACTGGCAGCATTAGGAGCAACTGTGCACACTTGCTCTAGGAATGAAACAGAGCTAAACAAGTGTCTGCAAGAATGGAAGGACAAGAAACTAAAAGTCACTGGCTCAGTCTGTGATGTGTCGTCTCGATCTGAAAGAGAAAGGCTAATGGAGACGGTGAAATCAGTTTTCCAGGGAAGGCTCACGATCCTTGTAAGTCGATCAATAAAATGTGTTTCTCCCTTTTCAAATGAGTGATTTTGAATAAGTTGCAAATTTTGCTGGTAAAAACGGTACTGAAGCCAAAAACATGAATACCTTTTTGTTACAATTTGGTAAGTTTTTCTCACCGCAAAGCGCAAACTTATTTTTTTTAGCTCATATGAAAACAAAATTAATTTAAAATCAAATTTTAAAGAAAGAAGATGATGTCCTTGGTCACATGCGGATGCGTTCATTGATCCTTATTTCGGTAATTAATAAAAACTAAGATCAAGAACAACTAAAATTTGATATTAATGAGTTTTTGCATCCTATCCTCTATTTATATCAATGCTTATATCTCGTATATATAGGTAAATAATGCAGGGACCGCTTTCGTAAAAGCTGCAGAGCAAATAACAGATAAGGAATACTCGTTTCTGATGGCAACAAATATTGAATCAGCATTCCACTTAACCCAACTCGCACATCCTCTTCTCAAGGCCTCCGGTGGCGGGAATGTTATTTTCATCTCTGCTATAGCTAGTTTACTCGGCTTTGATTACCTCTCTCTTTATTGTGCTACTAAAGGTAGTGGCTTAAATTCCTAGTCGTAATTGTTTATGATGAGTTGCGATTCTGTTATTTTTGCACGATGAATTGAACTGATATGTCTCAAATTGCACTATTTGGTGAAACTCATAGTCCGACCTTTAGTATCCTCTTTGCATTTTAAAATAATTAAAAGAGGAAATCAAAATTGAAGGGAATGAATAAATGAAAATTATTTATATCTTAGCTTGACAAGAAAAGAAATATTAATAAATAAACAGCAAAATTAAGAGAAAAGATTAGAAGCTCAATTCAAAATTCCAGTTCGTACAAATTATATATATATATATATATATATATATATATATATATATATATATGACCAATTTTTGTGCCAGGAGCGATGAACCAACTGACAAAGAGCTTGGCCTGTGAATGGGCAAAGGATAACATCCGATGCAATGCCGTTGCACCCGGCTATATCGACACCCCTCTAATGAAACCAGTATGCAAATAAATATTCAAGTCATTAATTCTATATATTATGCACAAACTTTAATTAATTATTCCTTTGAACTGAAATAATCCATTATTTTATGTGGAGGTGCTTGATGATGAGAACATCAAAGCAACGCAACTCGCCGCTATTCCTCAAGGTCGTGCTGGGCAGCCTGAAGAAGTTGCAAATCTGGTTGCATTTCTTTGCATGCCGGCTGCTTCTTACATAACCGGGCAAGTCGTTGCCGTTGATGGTGGCCGCTCCATTAACGGCAATGTGAAGTAACTAAGACAATTACCTAACTCTTTTATACAAGTGGAAACATATTAGCAATTAGACTCTGTGCTTAATTTATTATGTGTTCTTGTTGAGGAGATGCACTATTGAAATAACTGTATGAGAACTGTTTGGTATTTGAAATAATTAAAATTTTGGATAAATTAGTGGTTCTCCTGGGATGCAAAATTTGTATAGTGTCATGATTGATCACATCTAAATGTGAGATATATAGTGTGTCATTTTGTGTCGTATCCTGACCAAAATATCTTGAAAAATGATTATGACACATTAATCACGTCATTATCAAAAGTGTTGTACGTTGTTGGTTTATGTTAGTCACATTAAATCATGTTTAACCTTTTTTTTTTATAACTTTTAAGTTATGATTTAAATCACAAAGTCAACTTGTGCTCAATTATTACACAAGTATATTATACAATATGAGGGTTCAAATGTCTTCATTTTTTCTGTCTCCATCGTGTCTCTATTTTTAAAAACTTTAATAGCTCAAAATCTAAAACTTAAAAGTCAAAATAAAACCGTTAGGACGGTCGCTGATGATGTTCAGCCACGGGACTTTAATCGATCGCTGAAGGATCTTTTGTGACCGATTTATGACGACCGAGTCATATGCGGCTGATTTTGGTCTTCTGCGACTGATTTGTTCATCTGCGGCCGACACCTTATCTATCTGCGACCGATTTGGCCGATCGCAAATAGGTCCTTCTGCTGTAGTGTACAGAGAATGATAGAGGCCATTTATGTAATAAAAATATGGCATGAAAACCATATTAAACGTAAACTGATATTGTTGTGAAGGAACAAAGGGAAAAACAAATGACAAAATTACTATTCTAATTTATTATTATTTTGTAATCAAACATATTCCTAAACATATCCCTAAAAAATAATAGCAGACATAAGAGAAAACACCCTAAACTCTAAATCCCAGAGAATTGCAGACATAGGCGGCCTAATTGACCAATATCACCCGAAGTTTCAAAGGGAGAAACAATAATTATTGCATGATTTATCTAGAAGCAAATGATGCACATCTCACAAAGTTCCCAATGGACCAATCACCTTACTTAAAATGTTTCCATCACATTGAATGGCATGTGAACCTTTCGTTATAGCAAAGGAAAATTGTATGTTTTTAAGCTCACGTTAAATTGAAATTTGCACCCAAAAAAAAAAGTGATCTCTCACATAGTTTTGCATAGTACGTTCCTTCCTTCATAGCTTGGTACCGCCACGGTTGTTTGTACGAGTACTCTTTCTCTTCTGGGATCACCAGCACTGAAACTTGAATGGTTAAATTTGGAGGCACATTAATTCCTTTGTGCAAATTAGTCCTAAAAATTTTCAACAAGGACAGGATAAGATTTCAATTTAATTAATTGACTATAAATATTTTAACTCTAATTAGAGCTATTTATAATGTTTCACATCATAATTCTAACAAACTAATTAACCACTAACTAATTCTGTTTAGCATGTTTGACTAGTCAACCAATAATCCAAACTAACTTTATTATCCCCTCCGATCAGAATTCAGCACCAGTGAAGTAACTCAATTTTGGGTTTTCTATCGGAACTGTTCAATTTGAATTCGAAACAATCTATCTGGATCTGGAGTGCACGCATCCTGAGATGATTCCGAACAACGGATTCGAATCGGACGGTCTCGATCCAAAATTCAAAAATTGGGATACGGGGATCTGGACCCCTCCGATCATTCTTTCTGTGTTGCCGGTCAAAAATATCGAGTAAAGGATAGAGTATGAGACAGAGCACAGTTGGACCAATATCCTCTGTGGAGCTGTGCGGAGCTGATCGGACAGTCCAAATTTACTCTCAGCCGGTGAGTGCTCGGATGATGGAGGGGGCAGTATTAATTTTGCTTTGAGATTCGTGCCAAATTCTTATTTGATCCGTCCGATCAAAATGAACGTACCATATTAAAAGAACCGTACCTGCGGAACTCTGCAGGTGATGTGATTCCGAGCACAGTCAGCTCTCGATTAATGAACTGAATCTCCACATAGCACAAATTGAAAAAGGTTGGCTAATTTACTATTGTTTCACATCTTTCTCTGTGATTTTCTTTCATCTTAAACTGATTAAGAACCAATCCAGTGAATTTCTTTCATCTTTCGTGGCAAAGATCTTGAATGTAAAGCTATATAATAATATACTAATTTCTTAAAATCTTTTTATATATTATTATAGATAAAAATAAAAATATTTTTTATACATTGAATGACATGTGATTTTTAAGTTGTAGATACACGAAACTGCAGTTGACTTTCCCACAACTTACCTTGAGATGATAAGCAATCTAGCTTTTTGTTGGGACCCTAAATTTGGACTCCGGTCCTTTTCATTTGGTGTTTAATGGATTGATTTGATTGACTTAGCTGGTCTAGAATGGCGTCTTAATTAGAATTCACATCTGCTGCCATCGTCAAAGGTGAACGGTAACTCTAAAATTCTTGCTTTTTCAAATTTAATCGTCTAATAATTTTGTGCACATATCTCAAAGCAGTTGATTTTTCCTTGCACGAATCTCGAAACAATTCAATAGTTGGATTTGGAAAAGCAGGAATTGTAGGTCACTGTTCATGAGTTAAGAATCGCAACAAATTCGGATCCTCTTAATTAATATCCATTCATATTCAAGTGAGGTTGTGGTAATATGTACAATGTAGATTGGTCTGTACTATGAATTAATATCTTTGTTTTTCAAAATTCAAACAGTTGATCTGAACCGTTCAACATGATCTCCATATAAATATATCCTTATAGAGTTGTAGATCAAATATTACATTTTTCACAAAAAAAAAAAAATTATCATGTTTTAGATAGGTTGAAAATCACTTGATCTAAAAATTCTCGACTATTCAAAAATAGTATTTTCTTATCTATTTTTTGATAGGTTAGTTAATCTACTATTGTTGCATATTTTTCTCTGAACAGAAGTGCTTTTCTTTTATCTTAAGCTGAATAACCAATCCAGTGAATTTCTTTCATCTTGTGGCAAAGATCTTGAATGTAAAGCTATATAAGAATTGATTTCCATTCATATTCAATAAAAAGCAGGTGAGGCAGGGGTTGATGGAATTCGTATCGTCTGAGTTAACTATATAAGAATTGATTTCCATTCATGTGCAATAGTTTTTTATTTAGTCTTTCCGTGATGACGTGATAATCGTTGTTTAAAATCTTGATAAAAATCAATTGCTTTTGAAATCTGTGCACTCTAAAAAATTAATAGTTGAATTTGGAAAAGCAGATCCTTGCGGTTCCAAAGAATGGCAGCAGATTTATTTCCGTTTGACGCTATCCATGCTTTCAAAGTTTCAAAGGTACAAAATAGTGTTACGGAAAAGTACGTAAGTTGATTTTCAAAGGCATTGATTATTCAAAGAGAAATGGGCAGTACTTTCCAACCAAGACTAGCAATTTTTTACCTTGTAAAATACACCATATATAGCTTCTATATCTTCCACCCATTTAGGCCAAAAAGAATTCTCAAATTTTTATAAAACAGAGAAAAGTATCACAAGAACATCTGCAATCATGGAGAAATTAGGAGAGAGGAACAACAAATGGTTACTTGCTAATGAAACTGCCTTGGTCACTGGTGGTACCAAAGGAATTGGGTATGATATGCTATTCCTTCACTATTACAAGAAAAAATAAACATTGCTGAAGGGTTATATTTAAACTTGTTGGATTTTAAATAACCACAAATCTAGTATTGTGCAGGTACGCAATAGTAGAAGAACTGGCAGCATTAGGAGCAACTGTGCACACTTGCTCTAGGAATGAAACAGAGCTAAACAAGTGTCTGCAAGAATGGAAGGACAAGAAACTAAAAGTCACTGGCTCAGTCTGTGATGTGTCGTCTCGATCTGAAAGAGAAAGGCTAATGGAGACAGTGAAATCAGTTTTCCAGGGAAGGCTCAGGATCCTTGTAAGTCGATCAATAAAATGTGTTTCTCTCTTTTCCAATGAGTGATTTTGATTAAGTTGCAAATTTTTCTGGTAAAAACGGTACTAAAGCCAAAAACTGAATACATTTTTGTTACAATTTGGTAAGTTTTTCTCACCGCAAACTTATTTTTTTTAGCTCATATGAAAACAAAATAATGAAAATCAAATTTAAAGAAAGAAGATAATGTCCTTGGTCACATGCTGATGCGGTCATTAATCCTTATTTTGATAATTAAGAAAAACTGAGATCAAGAACAACTAAAATTCCTTGTATAGTGCTATACTAAAATTTGATATGAATGAGTTTTTGCATCCTATCCTCTATTTATATCAATACTTATATCTCGTATCTATAGGTAAATAATGCAGGGACCGCTTTCTTTAAAGCTGCAGAGCAAATAACAGATAAGGAATACTCGTTTCTGATGGCAACAAATTTTGAATCAGCATTCCACTTAACCCAACTCGCACATCCTCTTCTCAAGGCCTCCGGTGGCGGGAGTGTTGTTTTTATCTCTGCTATAGCTAGTTTACTCGGCTTTGATTACCTCTCTCTTTCTTGTGCTACTAAAGGTACTGGATCCCTAGTCGTAATTGTTTATGATGAGTTCAGATTCTGTTATTTTTGCACGATGAATTGAACTGATATGTCTCAAATTGCACTATTTGGTGAAACTCATAGTCTGACCTTTATTATCCTCTTTGCATTTTAAAATAATTAAAAGAGGAAATAAAATTGAAGGGAATGAATAAATGAAAATTATTTATATTTTAGCTTGACAAGAAAAGAAATATTAATAAATAAACAGCAAAATTAAGATAAAAGATTAGAAGCTCAATTCAAAATTCCAGTTAATTCGTACAAATATATATATGATCAATTTTTGTGTCAGGAGCGATGAACCAACTGACAAAGAGCTTGGCCTGTGAATGGGCAAAGGATAACATCCGATGCAATGCCGTTGCACCCAGCGCTATCAACACCCCTCTAATTAAATCAGTATGCAAATAAATATTCAAGTCAATAATTCTATATATTATGCACAAACTTTATTAATTATTCCTTTGAACAAATAATCCATTATTTTATGTGCAGTTCCTTGATAATGATGAGAACATCAAAGCAGCGCAACTCGCCGCTATTCCTCAAGGTCGTATTGGGGAGCCTGAGGAAGTTGCAAATCTGGTTGCATTTCTTTGCATGCCGGCTGCTTCTTACATCACCGGGCAAGTCGTTGCCATTGATGGTGGCCGTTCCATTAACGGCAATGTGAAGTAACTAAGACAATTACCCAATTATTTTATATAAGTGGAAACCTATTAGCAATTAGAGTGTGTGCTTAATTTATTATGTGTTCTTGGTGAGGTGATGCACTATTGAAATAACTGTATGAGAACTGTTTGGTACTTGAAATAATTAAAATTTAGGATAAATTTGTTTTTCTCCTGGGATGTAAATTTGTGTAGCGTCATGACTAATCACGTCTAAATGTGAGGTACTCGATCGTGTCGTGAAATAATCACGACACATTAATCATGTCATTATCAAAAGTGACGTTGTTGGTTATGTTAGTCACATTAAATCATGTTTAACCTTTTTTATAACTTTTAAGTTGTGATTTAAATTACAAAGTCAACTGGCATGTGCTCAATTATTACACTAGTATATCATACAATTCTATATCGGGTGCGGACTTAAACTAAAAACATGGGTGTTTCATGATTTAAATCACAAAGATGGCAATAAAATTGCCGACAAGTATATTGATAAAAAAGTTTAGGAGTTAGCTACGGTGTTACGCGTAGCATAGAGGTCATTCGTGCAATGGCTCAATATTTGATTTTTCAAAATCCTAACGGTCGATCCGAATCGTTTAACACGATCTCCATATGAATATGTACTTGAAAACCAAGTTTTACGTTTTTTAGAATTTTTTTACTTTTTTTTAGATAGGTAAAGAAATCACTTGATCTGAATGGTATAGAATTTTCAGATCAAGTGATTTTCTACCTATCTAAAAAAATAGTAAAATATTCTAAAAAAATGTAAAATTTGATTTGCAAGTACATATTTATATGGAGATCGTGTTGAACGGTTCGGATCGACTGTTAGAATTTTGAAAACTCAAATATTGAGTCGTTGTAGCATATTAGCATTTTCCAAAAATTTATGTACAATAGGTAAGACTAAATAACTTATTACATATATACAAAGATAACCCCTTTGGATCAAAAACGCCTCCTAAAACTAGCTTATCTCAATTGCTACGAGCAATTTGGCAAATTTGCTCCCATGTTAGCCCCACCCTACTGTGTTTTCAGGACTGGACTCAGAAATTGACATTGGTTGCCGTATCATTAATAAGTAATTACACTGGTCAGTTTTTATCTTAGAACACCCTCCTATTTCTCTCTCGCCATAAAGTCCATACTCCTGCTGCCCAAACCTTATTCCATACGCATTGAGCCGTTGATGACAGCTGTGATTGGCCCTGTCTCCATACATATGAGACACTCCTTTAGATCATACTCATGTTGAAATGAGCCAATAAACCGCTTCATAACCTAGTCACATATGGACAAGTCCACATGATATGGTGTCTAGTTTCCAGCAACGTAGAATTACAAAGTTTGTTCCATACTCATGTTGAAATCATCTTATTGCCTGTTATAATATTTAGTCACAATTTGGACTCACATGGAAGCACATGCATTTATTTCAAATCTTATTACCTGTCATAATATTTAGTCAAATGTACAGTACATTACTGTCATAACGATAGTATTGCAAAATCGAAAAATCCTATTAAAAATCCCCACCAAAACTAGCTAGGTATAAATAAAGGCTACATTGATTAGTCCATTACCATCAATTAATCCACGGATAATCAAATGAGAGCTGGTATTTTTTCTCAATCATCAATCCACGGATGGTGAAGATATATAGGATGATCAGCTGGCCCGGTCCTGGGGCAAGGTAGCTAGGGCGATCACTCCGGACCTCAAAATCTAAGAAGCCTTAAAAAAATTTGAACTTGTATATATATAAAAAAATCTCCATATATTAAAAATAAATGAAACATTAGAGCTCAAATTTTGTATATTTAAAGAGTCCAAACTTTTATATAAATAGGTGTGATTTATTGGCATATCGATAAAAATAAATGAGACCGGTTAATATGCTTCCATAAGTACTTCAACATCATATGCTACTAAGTCGTTTTTGCATTTTAAAAGTTCAAATAGTCGATCCAAACCGTTCAAGATGATATTTATATTAAAAAAAAATTTGGAGACCAAAATTTATCTATTTTTTTAATTATTTTACTATTTTTTAAAGGTAGAAAATCATTGTTTTTTAATGGTCTAGAATCTTCTGAATCAATAGATTTTCTATGAGTATGGCTAGTATAACATCAGTATCATTTCAACCTATATAACACCAACTCCAAAACCTATCTAATCGACTTCGAACGGTGAATCCAAACCAATCTACTTCATTAGTTGTGTGTTTACATGCAAAATTTATAATTTTTCGAATTTATTTAGTATCAAGTCATGCAGTCAACTGTGTGAGTTTTTAAGTTAATTTTAATACATTCATTTTTCCACATTTTTACCGCTTGATTTTATACTAAAATAACTCGAAAATATAAAAAAAGATTGCATGTAAACACATCACTCATAAAGTAAATCAGTTTGAACGGTTTGGATTAGTCGTTTGAAGTCTATTCAATCAATTTTGAAATTAGTGTCATATGACACCGATGTCATACTAGCCGGACTCATTTTCTACCTATATTAAAAAAATGGATAAATTTCGCTGGAGGTCATTAAGCTTTATCATTTATGAATTAGTCACTTAAATTGATTTGTTCCTTTCTAATCACTCACAATTGTCACTTGTTCCAATCAAATCACTATATATTTTTTCATCCAAAATCTTAACAAAATATTCTCATTTCGTCCAAAATATTATCGAAATATAGTCATTACGTCTAAAAATACTAAAGGAATGAGCATATTTTGTTAGCATTTTGGACGGAAAAATATACAATGACTTGATTGAGACAAATGACAAAATTGAGTAACTAGAAAGAGATAAATCAAACTTGAGTTTTTAATCCGTGACAAATGACAAAATTTAGTGACCTTCAGCCAAAATTTATTCTAAAAAAATAGTGAAAATTTTCTAAAAATTATAAAATTTGGTCTCCAAGTATGTTTAATATGGATATCATATTGAACGTTCAGATCGACATTTTAGATTTTAAAAATACAAAAATAACTTATAAACATATAGTGTTGAAGTCTTATAGAAGCGTATTAGCCTATCTTATAAAAAAAATTATATATATATAAAGGCTCCAAAATGTTCAGGACCAGCCCGGATGTTCAGGCTTTTCTGCCAACGAGTAACTATCTATCTTCACCATCCTAGATCACAACTCATTGGCATGTGAACTCGCAATGATGGTAGCACCATTTCAAAATGTACTCACCCGGATAGATTATTTGATTTCAGCAAGGTTCGGTATTTCCCTTTTATTTTTTTCATTCATCTTCTGCTCATCCCGCAATCTCCTTCTCAACACTAAACCGATAAAGAAATTGAACTGCAGTGCGCTTCCAACACTCGTCAAAGAGTGGAGATAGCTCGTTGTCTGCTATAGTAAGATATCCTCCCCCAACCCCGCACCCCAATAAATCATCAATCAAACCACAAAATTCAAGAAAAAAACGAGAAACTTTTTTTGCTGGAACAGGCCAATATTTTTGCAGCATAATGGTAACCAGTTACCGGAATTAATTAATCATTCTGAATTAAAGATAGAGGCTTTCAAGAATCAAGATTAGTATATATGCAGAAGCAGTGGCCCACATTGGAATGCCCCGAGCAGCGACGGAGAGAATCTTTGGTGCCATGCGTGGGACAAGCATGGCACCTGCACCAGGTCAGTATAACATGGTCAGAACTACTAATTTTTAGCTGCTCTCGATATCTACAATAAGGTCAATACCCTCCAAGATGCCGGTACATACAGATAATTGCATTTTTCTGGAGTGAGATTATATTACGGATCTCCCGTGCGATGAATTCATATATCTATTTTCAAAATTCAAACATCCAATCCGAGCCGTTAAACATGAATCCATATGAAAATACACTTGGAAACCGAATTTTACATTTTTTTTTTATTTACTATATTTTATTAGATAGGTAGAAAATTACTTGATCTAAACATTATGGATAATCCGAAAGTTGTTATTTTTCTACATTTCGAAAAATAGTAAGAAAAATTCAAATGTAAAATTTGGTTGGCCAATGCATTTTCATATGAAGATCATATTTAACGTTCATATCGACTATTTGAACTTTAAAAACATAGATATGAATCCATACCACCAGTCATCCGTAATATGCATGTTAGCTACTCTCACTCTTGTTTTTCATCAGAATTTTCTGATTTATAGTTTAGGAAACCTGAACTTTACGTTGCTTGAGCTACCAAGAGGATGAAAAACAAAAAGAGACGCCTGTAATACAGAACCAACATAAGTTCTTTAAAAAAAAAAAAACAATGAGAAAATCATCCACATAAATGTATGCTGATGTTTTTTCAAGGGTGCAAATAAATTGTACATCGAATCAGAAAGATAGTATTCTTGTTGCTAACTATAACCTATATATTCTGCGTTTCTCTTTAGGGATTTCCCCGGACTATCGAAATTACTGTGGCGCAGACATGACTGTGTTGCAATAGGTAAGTCCATTGGAGTTATACCTGATATTGAGTGTAACAAGAATGAAGAATCAGAGACTCAACTTTTTCAGGTCTACCTTTGCGTGAGTTCCTCCGGTCAACAGTTCATTGAATCAATTGCCCAAATAATCACAGAATAGCATGCGGAGTGCTAGCCAAATTCCCTAAATTCTGAGTTGCATGCAAATTTGGTCTACTTTGATTATCTTTGAATCAATCTTTTTCTCAAAGATAGAATCAAAGCAAGAATTAATCTTTGGTCTAGTGACAAATACACATGGTCTCTATGTGGCATGTGGGAGGTTATAGGTTTGAAACTCAAAAGAGTAAATCATTTGTTTGTTGTAATAAGAAGGGTATTAAATAGTTTGGTGACCTCCAATTTTACTCAAAAACAAACAAAAAAATCCAATTGAATAAAAGCAAATCAAAGTAGACCAAATTTGCATGCAACTCAGAATTTAGGGAATTTGACTCGCAAATCGCACGAAGCTTATAAATTGATGGTTGTAATTTATCAATCCGTTGTTAGCGGACCCACCCAATAATAAATATTTACAATGTTTCCAAGAATTTTTTTTTTTTAGTGAAAGGCCCTTAGGTCTATGTTTCCAAGACATTGTTTCTGTTCTTATTATAATTAAGTTTTTATAATAACAAATATAATTATGCGTCATCCGTATAATTAGAATCAGACATTTTGTTCTCTCATAATTTTTGAATAGGACTCGATTCCTATCAAATCGAAAAGATCTTCCAAAAAAGAGTTTATAATTTGGGCCGATCAGGCGGTACATGTATCATGTATGTCACTTGCTGCCATTAGCAGCTAGAAAGTTGGGTAATATTCCTTCTAACAAATTATATAATTGACGGCCCAAAAACATGCTTCCACTTGTTAAATGACAGGCCCACTTTGGAATCATTTTGGTGGAATTCCATAGGAACGACGTTATCTATTTTATTAACAGAAAGTTTACTTGGATGATTGTAAATCGCTCTTTGACCACAATGCTTTCCCTCTATTATCAGAAAGGTTACGATAGAACACAAAAAATGTTTTGGGTCTCCGTCTATTTTATTTTTTTTGTTATTAAAAGGCAAATGATATATTAATTAACTATATATGTAATTTTTCCACATGTTCAAACTAAATAGTTTGAGTTTTCTACATCTTTTTAATAAGGGAAACTTCATGTATACCCCTAAAAAAAAATCAAAATCACATATCCCGCTAACGTTCTTAATATCATATTTATCCTTCTGAATTTCAAAAACTTGCAAATTTATCCATATTATTGTCTTTTTTTCAAAACTCATTTTAAATTTATAAAATACCAATTTTATCCTTTACTAAAAAATTAAAAATATGTACTTATTTAAGAAAAATATCAATCTTATAATTGGTCGGTTTCCGAGACCAAATGGTCAATTATATACTTTTGATGTATATACAGTGATATTTAGATATACGCTTGTGTATGCGTCAAAAGTAGAGAAATGAATCTTCTCTTCTGATTTTGAATATGCAACTTCTTGCATAAAGAGGATTACTTTTAGCTACTAGATCAAATGTTGATTCTTATAATGTCTCATTTGAAGCAAGGAAAAAATAATGAAGAAATGGAGGGTGGAATTGACCAACATCTATTTATGTCCAATGTGACAGAAGAGTATGGTAACGATGGTCGGCTCAGAGTACACTGCGTAATTTCTTTCCCATTTTGTTGCAAATTTGTCATGCTGAAATTGTAGGTGTGTCCCTCACAACTTCGCAGCTTCTGCGAAGATTTAAAAAAAAAAAAAAAAATTGTAGGTGTGTAATGCTTCTTTGTTCATTTTGTAAATAGAGTACATGAAAAAGTATAAAGAAAAAAAAAAAGCCAGGATATTGTGTGATGAAATTACAATTTCGAACGTATTTGTAATAAAAATAAAATGATAATTTTACGAGATCCAAATATTTTAATATTTAATATTTTGAAATTTTGATGGATAAATGTTCAAATGTGAACTTTTGAATTTTTTATGAAGAAATATTTAGATAACAGAAATTTAATAGGTATATACCTAATTTCGCCTAATCTAGCCTAATTGGTCGTATATGATATTTAATATTTGACCAGAGAACTGTTAGGTATGTGTCATTCCCTTCAATTGCGTATAGCCATTGAGTAAGATCGATTTGAACAGTTGATAGGCATATCGTATACGCCATTGTACTCATAAACAATTAAAGCGAAAGCTTATGACATGTATAGTTCGAATTTAATTCATTTTATTCGAATTGCATGATTTTTTTTTTCAGATAGGTAGGACTGGTCATGTAGTAATATATGCAATTGGATTAATATATACTAGACGGAGTCCATTGACATATAAGGACTTACTGTTAAATATTAATTGAACGAACAAACAAATTAAACGATTTCTGTAAAAAAAAATGAATTATTTACTTGCTGAATTCAAATAAAAGAAAAATTATTTCCATATTATTCATGGAACATTTTTGGAAACATCACTAGATGCGTTATAAAAAAATTGAATTATTTCTGAGTTTTTCTGTATTATGTTCATTAAATAAATTTTAGACTCTACTATATTATTTTGAAGTTTGAATTATTATTCTGCTGTTAATTTTTTTTTATTATGATTAATGCATAATTAACTTTTGATTAAGAAAATTAATGACAATAAAGCCCTTCTCCTTCCAGTAAAGATATTGACAAGACAGTTTTTGCTTCATGTAGCATGGACAACGGTATAAAAACAACGCTGCATCTGATTCGTGTGCTGCATAAAGCAAAAACTGTTTTGTCAATATTTTTACCCTTCTCCTTGCTTTGATTGTCATTGTCAGCTACTCAGCTTTGGATTCGAATCTGCTATGATTCTTCACTGTGAACAGTATTTCTAAAATTCCTGTTTTTTCAAATCCAACTGTTGAATTGTTTTGAGATTCGTGCACAGAAAAATAATCAGTTTCGAGATACGTGCACATAAAACATTGAACTTCTGGATTTGAAAAAGCAGGAATTTTAGGAACACTGATTCTTAGCTTTGGATCACAGCAGATGTGAATCCCTCAGCTTTGGATTCTTCCCTAGGCTGTGCTATATGTTGCACAGAAGTGTCTTAAACAATTATACCAGCACAAATTGCCAATGTAATAACCAATAAATATATTTATTTCAGTACGATTTACTATTGAGAATATACTGCCAGCATCGTACAAAATAATTCTTTAGCAACTAAAATCAACAAAAGTTAATCAATTAATAAAACATACTGAAAACACAAGTAAATGAGTTCTCACATCATAATTATGCTCAGTATAACAAAATTAAGAAAATAATTTGATATCACACATCGAATATAACTTAACATTATCAACTAAGGACTAATAATATTTATATTGTTGAGAATTAGTTTTTGATCTAGTGACAAAGACACTGTCATTATTATCGAAACCTGAATGGATGATTACTTCTGATAATTAAACTAATTGGGTGACTTGACTTCCAGCTTTACTTAAAAAAATAATATATCTTGTTAACTGTCTCTCAATATTGCTATATCTTGTGAATTGTATAATATGATAGTTAGGTTAACTTGTTTATATCTAACAAAAAGCTTTAAAACCATTTATTTAATTTTGATTTTTTTTAATTAATTCGGAAATATTATCAATATTGTCGAGTTATACTAGTGGTTATATTGTATTTTTGACTTGGATATTTATGGATGTCAAATCATAATTGTGAGTTATTTCCGGTCATGGCAAACAGTGCACACTTATATTTTTGAGACTTAAAGCAAAACACTTCAATTTAATATTTTTGGCTGAGCCTTCCAGAAGTAAAAAAATTTATCCATTGTTCAACCCAACCAAGTCAATACTAATTGTTGATTAAGTATTATTCAGAATTCTACTTTTTTTCATTCCCTAACTAACCAGTAACCAGAGAATACAATTGATCGTCATGGTCAAGTTATTTCTAGGAGAACAGGTCAACAATTTATTAAAAAGCTAACGAACTAAACTACACACCGACAATCCAATTTATTTAATTTCCGTTGATTAATTGGTTTTGCTAGTCATTAAAAGCCACAAATAACGAGGTTGTTTAAAGACTAAAAAAAACAATGTCAAAGGGCTTTGTATATAGTAAATGGACCATACTGGTAAATGGAATCTTTCTTCTGTCTATCCCAATTGTATCATATAATAGCAAATGCACATTTTTTTTTTTAATCACAAAACTATAACCTGTTTCTAAATGCATCCAAAGAACAGTTACGAAAAGCATGTTTTCCCAAACCGGTCATAGTTTTGAGATTCTTTTGAAAATAGAGATATAGTCCACTATTAAATGTAAATGTATAAAAGGGTTAACAACAAAAGAATTCAATAAAATAGTTCTCAATTTTGAAATTCATTCCCTGTAAGTGCAGCAGCTGCACCATTCATTTCTAAAAAGCATACACATTAACACAAGTTCATAATTCTCTATACCTTTATGTAATTTAAGTTGGGACTATTTTCCCATTTCCAGAGTTACAAGTAACAAATCTATAACTGTAATGTAACAATCTCCCAACCACTGTGCCTTTAACCGGGTATGGAGCTTGAACACAAGTAAACCCGAAATTCACACATAGTCAATGCAACACAATCATGTGTGTGCCATTAATTAAGCACCAATCCAGAGAGCTTTATAATCCATAATAGCCTCACTAAAACCTCAGTCTAAGACCTGAAGCACTAGCCGATCTCCTCACAAAATTAAACCCATCAACCAATAATGGGTGGGTTAAGAAGTTCTCACTAGTGGTATTACGCAAAAAAGACCCTTTAGATTCTCCCATTTCAGATGTTGTCAAGTCGTACAATGGATCATTATCGCTCTTCTTGGACCGTCTTGAATACATCTCTGAGCTTTTGCTTGAATTGGTGGTGAAAGTGGCTTCACCAAAGAGTGCCATTTCAGTGCACTGTTCTATTAACGGATCAGATTTCGGGGGCAAGAGGCCATAGTATCTCTGCAGAGTGCTCATTGCTGAAGAGCTTTTATGGGGTGGAGATTTAGATTTAGGGAAATATACTGAACTCGAATTGGGCTTCTTTCTGAAAGCTCTAGGTGGCAGTTTTCTGCAGTAAAATATATTTCATCAAATCATTTAGATAGTTCATGAAAATAAAGTACATGATGTTAATTGGACTATATATTAAATGTTGGAAGATCCACATGAAATTTCCAGCACTGAAATACAAAATAGTTTACTGGTAACTGTACATTTCACCTTTCTTTTTTTAGAATACTATACATTTCACCTAATCCATGACTGTTGTTACATGTATTTGTTTTCTTTTCTATAGGCGGTAAAACTAGCAGTGTCACTACAATTTTGAAGAGAATTTACAAGGTAGAAAATTTCAACTAAAAGTTCTTTTAGATCAATGTTGAAGCACCAGTAACTTGAAGGTTCAGTAGGAGAGATCCTAAACCAAGCTTAACACAAAAAAGTGTTTTCAAATTAAACCTCAAAGACGGGAAAGTACAATATTTAAGCCAACCACAGTGTTTCTTGGCTTAAATTAAGCTTTCTCCTTCAAACAAAATATGAGATACAAAGATAGATTACTTCAATTCAAATTTCTAACTTGATAATTTCTTTCTAAATGCTGGTTTCCTCTATTTTGACTTCAATGAACACTACTGGTAACTAGTGGTAGAAGAATTATTACTAAGTTTTATAATAATAAAAGAACAAAGTAAAGATAAACAAACTACCTATTGTTAGAATTGATCAAAGAACTATGGAGGGGCGACTGGGTGTGACATCCAGGGTTGGGAATCAGCAATGATTTGTGAGCAAACATCTGAAGATCACTTACCAAATTGTTCATCCTTTTTATATCAGCTATCTGCAATCATTTACCAATATATTCATCAGTGAAATATTAAATCAAATGCAGTTCTTCTTGCCCAATATTGCGCAGCAAAAAAACCTAAACACATTGTATTTCAGATTGTAAGATATATTTCAGGTTGATTAATATTTCTTGAATAAATTATTTTTTTATTGTTTTGTTTAAAATCTTTGATTGCATCATTGCATTATTGTAACAATTTGATCTCATAAAGTAAATTTGAAGAAGACATCCAATTAAATATAATATAACAGGATTTAAAAAAAAAAACTAATTTAAGACTATAAATAATTAGCAAAGGTTGTTGAACTTGGTCAAGAGCTCTTTGTCTAAAATACCACCTACTAATCACAATTTAAAGCACCTAATTGAATATATTTGGAATTGACCGGTTATTAGTATCCAACTCACCAAATTTTAATTTGTCAACTTCCCCAATTTAATTAGCACCTACTTTTCACTATCAGAATCACCAAAATGGAATATATTCTGAGTAAACCATTTATTGCAAATTTTGTGTAATTTTTACGCATATGTGTCCAGACTTGAGACTCCAAAATGCTCTTAATGTACTTTAAAAACAAAAAAAAGAATATCTATAGTAAACAGCATTTCCAAAAAAAAAAATCATTCTGAAATAAAAATTACCTCGACACCATATTTAATGGCGAGACCAGCTAGTGTATCCAATTTAGAAACTTGATGAACTGTACAATTTCCCAAATCGGAAGAACCCATATTAGAAGAAGAGAAGGAATCCGAATCATGCGAACTAATATCAAACTCTCTCTCAGGCGAGCTGGATCCGTCGGAGCTGAAATCCTCCGAGAAGGGATGAGAAATCACCTCCTCTCTTCTAATTCCCATTTTTAGAAGCAAAATACCCCACTTAACACCTGTTTTGGTGGCTTAATTAGACCCAAGTAGAAAGGTCTCAGTTTGAGATCCAGAAATTGCGCTAAAGATGGAAGCTTTGGTTGATTCTTTCCCGTGATTTCGTCGAGAATTAGGCAGCGCTGGTGGTGGTGGGTCGCGCTCGGTTGACAGAGAGAGAAGAGAGAGAGAGAGTATTACAGAAGGTTTGGTTTGATTCCATGTTTAATATAGAAGCTTTGAACGCAATTAAAATAACACTTTTACGGAAACGAGAATTTTGAAAAATATAGCCACATGAGAAGTTTACAAATTTCTACCAGCTAATGACTGCTGTACTGCTCTCTGTTGTGAATCTTGTGATGTGCATGCTATAGGAGCTTTGCTCCTTTGTCCATGTAAGTAATCTTATTTGTAAACTTTTATGCGTCGAAATAACAGATAGCATTTTGTTCCCTTAACGAAGGTTCTCTGTCTTCGGTGGAAGTTGACGCGTTTATTTGGACTCCCTCCACCTTCCACGTGGGAAAGCAACTCCATACAATTTTATTTTAATTGCAAAGCAACCTTTGCTTACTATTCCTTTTATTTATAAAAGCAATTTTTGCTTAAGCCCTTTAAAGAATTTTATTTGGTTTACAAAAATAAAACCGAATCAAAATAACAAAAATAAATTTAATTTGTTCAGTTGAACCAAAATGAGAGATTAATCACAAAATAAATATTTAAAAAGTATTTGCATTAGTGTTATAATTTCTTATTTTCATTTCTTTTATTTCACAGTTAATCACAATTTTTTTTTCTTTTCTTCATCAAAAACCTAAACCGGTTTATTTTATCTTTACATATTTGGTGATTTTATCAGAGAGTTGGAATTCGGTCCAACCAATTTTAAAATTTATATACCAAATCAAGCAAATTAAAGCAAATTAAATAAAAAAATAAAACAAACTGATTCATTTAAACTGAAAAACCAAACTGTTTATTTCAAACCTTTTTATTCAGCTTAAAACCAATTAAATCGGATCCCATAAACAACCCTAACTGCAGAGAGTTCTGAGGGACTATACTTTTGCCTCCTTTAACACATGATAAATCATCATTAATACAACAGTACCCCTGACTCTATTTCTGTCATTTAATTTTAGTATTGTTCATACGGAACTGCTTTGATAAAATTATTTTAATAGTTCTAATAATGCTCCAATCCCAATCATTTCGATCAAATGATGACATTCTAATAGTGTCGGTGAAGCTATCAGGGTCATAAGCTATCCCAATTTATGATATTTTTGTTAATATATCATTCAAATTAGTGATAATGTGAGGCTTTACATTTCCTCTGTATTCAATAAATAGAGGTATTTGATTAATCAATTGTAATAGTTTACAAAATTATAAGACCATATTGAATTGTCAATCGAAACGAAATAATATGATTAATCAATAATATGAGGTTCTTTAGAAAAAAATAATATGTTTTTTTCCTCAAAGTTAATAATATTTACAACAATACAACCAATCTTGATCATTACAGATTATCTTTCTATAGACAAAAAAGATTCATACAATCTTACCTTCTGATTTTTTCATTGTACAAAATCCTGCTGACATAAATAAAATGCTTTGAGGAGTATATTGTATATCAAGCCCATTTTCTTGGTTTGGTGTTTAAAAAAAACTAAACTATATATCACCATTTCTAGTCAAACATATTATGCACATGAAATCTTCCATAAAATATAGAATGCAATTTAATTTTCTTTTCTCTTACTGTTAATCTGTAGGACTCACTGACATTGTCAAATAATGTATTAGGTGCTTTACCGTAAGCTTCCATAGAGAACTAGTCACAGCTCACAGTCGACTGCCGCATGCAGTTGACCCACTCAATCTACAAATACTAAAAGTATATGTATATTTCTTTCAAAATTTTGAAACTTTCCACATTGATTTTTGAAATAGCACATCTTCCCTCCATTTCTTAATTGCACATATAATATAAATACCGAGTATTGTATCCAGGGACGATAATTTTTTAGTTATAGTAATTATTATTAAATAATAAAGAGAAACAAAAGAGTGCTGGAGTTATTCAAATATTCAATGACTTATATGGATTTGGACAAAATTTTGGATCCAATATTTGGAGCCAATTATTTTTTCTCCGAATCCAAAGTGTTTTTTTTTCCTGAAAGAGTCGCTGTGTTTTTTTGAAACCAAAAGAGTGGCTCAATTTTCTTTGAAACAAAAAGAATGGCTGGGATTTTTCCAAAAACATTAGTTAAGATTTTTTTTTTTTGAAACAGAAAGAGTGATTGGATTTTTTTTAAAACAATAATTGTAGCTCAAAAAACTTTTTGGATCCGGAAAAAAAATTCAGCTCCAAAGTTTGAATCCGAATTTTTTTTTCCGAATCAATCTATGCTATTAAAAAATTACGGCACTCTATATGCTTCTTTATTATCTAACAATAAATTTTATAAAAAAAAAAATTTCTCCATGAGCAGAGTTAGAAAATCTTGATATAAATAAAAAGAATTATCTCCAAGAGGAGCTAGAAAATTTTGATTGAGGAGGCCGGAGAATGCTCAAACTTAAAATACACAATATGTGATGGGTAGATTTGAATCCAAGTTTTTACAACTGCAAAATATAACTCTAACTACTAGACTACAAGTAAATATTCAATATTTTATGAGGGTGGTCTATATAAAAAAATTTCAAATAAAAATTTCAAATAAATTTCAATAGACATAATTAAAAATTTAAAATCATAAAAATGGCTAAGCACTCTTATGAATGTATGTAGATCTGCCCTTTATTGTATTTAATATGATGCATATATGATGAAACATAATTTAAACATAGAAAAAAGTTAATGTTCATCATTTTTTTTATATATTTATTGTATTACTTTTAAACATATAAAATAACATATATTATTTTAAAAATTCTATCAATTTTGTTTCTCCTCTTAACATATAAGAATACATAAAACATATATTCACATCTATATTTCTACTTTACAAAGATCTACACAGAGAAAATTAAATATGAAAAGATCATTTAATTGGGAAATTACGTGTATGTTAAGAAATGTTTGGAGTCTTTGGTGCATGAATCCGCTAGTATACATGTATCTTTATTCCGAAATTTTTATTTATACTATTTAAACAAAAAATAATAAATCAAATAGTTCATTAGAGCTTCGTTTAAGATTGACATAGTTCATTAGAGCTTCTTTTAGCTGATTCAGTAGAAATTATATTTTTACCACACCCGTCAAATATAATGACAAATACAAAAAGACGTCTTCACAAAAAGACGTCTTCGTCATTTTTTTTAACAGACATGAAACTATGTCCGTCAAATAAAATGACAAACTGTGTGTAATGTAGGGCTCTCCAACCCATGTATTCCTGAGTATAGACTATATCTTCTATAGAGTCATATAAACAGATATTATCCAAGATTTGGGCTCCGCTAATAAGAAACAGGTGTCTCGGAGAGAATATTGCATGGGTTAAAAAATATTAATTTAAAGTTCTCATGCTATTGGATGGTAGTTGCTATAGTTTTCATACTGTTAATATAGGGGGCATAACATGGAGACGCGAAACATTTTATAATGGAAAATGTTCCGGCATTTTTTTTCATAACTAAAAAATAAAATAAAGTAATATTAATAACCATGATTTAAATTTTTTTTTCAAAGATAACCAAACCGCCTCTCGGAGGGGCAGTTTACCCTTCAAACCAGACCGTCCCACGGTGAGGCGGTTTACTATTTAGGGCAGACCACCCCAAAGTGGGGCGGTCTGCTACAGTAATTTTTTTTATTTTTAGGATTTGAATGTTACAATCTAAATAATGAAAAATGTTCAATTTTTGTACTAAATTTAGATCGTGGCTTTAAAGTATTCCTTGTTTGGTTAGAGTTGATGGAGCACTAAAATTTTGAAAGCCTAAGTTGATTTCTTATTAATAATTAGATACTAATTATATAAATATATTATATAATAACTATAATGTGCTAAAATGTGGTAAGGCGTTTGCGGTACGTGGTGATTGGCGCACTCATGAGAAATGTGTTTTTCATATTTTTCATATTAAAATGTGTTTTTTTATATATCTTGGCAAAAGCTGCAAAGTAACATTAAAATGTGTTTGGAGACCAAGTTTTACATATTTTTTACTATTTTTTCATAATTTTTTAAAATCATTGCTTTGCTGAAATTTTTAATGAAAAGTTGTGATTTTAAAAAATTCTGAAAAAATAATACAAAATTCTCAAAAAAAATGTAAAATTTGATCTCCAAGCACAATTTAATATGAAGAACATATTGGAAGGTTCGAATCTATTATTTGAACTTTGAAAAATAAAAATATGAGTGAGAAGTAAAATACCCTCTTTAATTCATAAAACAAGTTAGCCTTCTATAATTATCAAATATCATTTAGAAAATACTTCCTTTATATTCATTCACGATAAATCAATATTAATTATTCCATTAAACCTTTTTCTAGGAGACAGCAAACCTATAAGAACAAATTCAAAATTCTCTTTTATGTACTGTATCTTTTAAATCCAAAGTTGTTTTGATTATCTTATTTCTTCAAACTTAATTCCACTAGTTTAGATCTCTCAATTATCATCAAGGTTGTATTTTGTTTCTTCAATTGCCAACCCTTTTAATTCTCAATTGCAATATGATGCCTACATATTGAGTAATCAGTAAAATGTTAGGACACTTATTACAATAACATAATTGATGTATACATGTTTGTACATGCACTAGGAACTCCAATTCTAGGAAAAGATCTAGTTATATGCAATTATCCTAAAGACCAAACTGTATTATTGGGAGTTTTTTTCGATCGTGATGCTACTCATATGTGTAGCTTCTAGCCATATAGCAGTGTTCTCACATTACAAGGGCAATGCAGTGTTCTCAACTACTGAAGTAATTCTTTATGGTAAAAAAATGCCGGGAAAAAAAATATATTATTCGCTACATGGCGGACATAGCTCTGCTTCTGTCAAATAAAATAGAAGATACGTTCTTTTGTATCTGTCATTTCATTGAGGACGTGTCTGTCATTTTATTTGACGGCTGTTGTATAAGTAGATATTTAGTTTATTAATTTGTTTAATATGGTATAAATAATGAGATACACATCCGGTAAGTTTGTACGAGTATCATTCAAATCAATATCGAATATGGATCTGAAGTTCTGAACAAATACAATTGCCTATATATTTCTATCTCTCTCTCTTTTTTATCTTCTTCAGCCATTGGAGAGTAATGCCTATAAGTGCATAAAAATTCGGATCAAATGTCAGGCAAATAAACAAAATGTCGCCTTTAACTGGGCCCATTTCTCTTATAATATACATCTTTGTGTGCCTTTTATAATTAACGAAACTCTCCGTTCACATCGATAATTGCATTGCATGTTTAGATTGACACGTTGCAATCGGTTTCGTTATAATGAAACTCTATGAAAAAAATTAAACGGACGGTTTGTTCGCTAACCTTAAAAAAATTACATAATTTTTGTTTTGTTTACTTGTTGTCACGTATTATAAAAGAACTCTTAAAAATTGCATAGTGCAGGTTCACTATCTAGATTTAATTTAGAACACTCCTATATTTATGCAAATACCTGTAAGGATTCATTATGTGTCTTTACCCAATTAAAACTTTTCAATAAATAAAAATTATATGATAGACAATGGCACGAATTATAATATAGGTACATTGTAAATTGTGATCACCTTGCTTTTTTTTTTTTTTACAAAGAAATGCATGTTCCAAATAAAATAATAATAAATAATAATAATAATAATAATAATAATAATAATAATAATAATAATCCGAGTATATTCGAGCAAGCGGTGACTTTTTTTTATAGTAGACTAAAATAAAAAAGAAGAAGAGTTTATTGAAGTTGGCCACACAAAAAAAAAAAAAAAAAAAAAAACAAGTATGATGTATGTAAATAATGCATAATATCTTTGAAATTCAACAATACTCTTGTTCTCTTCTTTTTTTAATAACAGAATGATTGAACTTAGCTCAAAATTAACAAACTTTATATTTCTAGCTCTTTTACCTTTTTTTTTTTTAAATATAATTTTTTTTTTTTGGATTTTAGTACACAAAACAATTTAGATTATATTTGAAAGTTTTTGTCTTTGAATATATGTCATTGCAACCATGTCTTATATTCTTAATAAAAAAAATCCTTCTCTTTCAACTAAAACTCTATTTTTTCAAATAGGCTCCATATCTAAAGCTACCAATCATTTGTTGAGAATTTGCAACACAAAAATAACCATAAAAGCTTCCTAGTTCCTACTGGATCAATTTTTTAAAATTTTGCCCGCATAATAATGAAAGTGCAGAGTAACATGGGTTTGGTACCATGAAACGAAAAATAGTGGAATAGATTTTGTTGGTCAATTATGACCAGACACTTATTGCTTGCCAAGTGTCAACGCGGTATTGTTTTCTTGTCAAGTTGTCATCCACCTTCTGACAAAATGATGCTCCATTATATTTTAAGAAATATAAGGATCGAGTCATATGAAAAGCAACATTTACGTGAAAAAAAAAAATTCAGTTTTTTTTAGTGTTTTTTAGTTCAATTTCTGTATCTATATCTATTCTCATGACTTGCCGAACAGGCTCTTAACGAAAAAGTGGCGTTCTAATTTATAAATTAGTAAGACCCTGTTCGGCTTGCATTGAAAAATAGACATGAGTATGATATTAAACTGTATTTCACTATTTATGTGAAAAAAAACTGAATTATTTTTTTCCACGTAAACAGTGAAAGTGTCGAACAGAACCTAAATTTTAAACTGCTCTTTACTCATATTTTTTTTCAAAACGGTTCAATGTTATGTGGATATCGCTTGATGTGCATTAAAATTTGTATAAATTTAATTTGCACAACAAGTTTTAAGCAATATATTTAAATTTTAAAATAAAAATCAAATGACTCTGATCTGATCGGACATCAAACACTGCCGGATTCTCTTTCAACTTACTGGTGCAAAATTAAACTTTCAAACAAGTGGCAAATAGTTTGTTGCTTTGTGGACAACAAACTTTTGTGTGCTGTGATGAGTGTTTACTAATTTATCAAAAAAAGATAAATAAATTAAATTTTAAAGATCTTCTTTTAGTGGACCAGATAACTTTAACACTTACTTTTAAAAATCGCAAATCTGAACCCAAGTCACCCAACCCAATCGGCAATATTGTTTTTGGTTTTGATTTTGATTTAATTTGTTAAATTTCTTTCTATCATATACTGTTTAAGTTTTAAGAAATTCAAATTACTTAAAATTCAAATATCAGTTGGTCTTAACGAGTTACGAATCAACTCAAATTAGTAACCCCACAAATCATTAGGTGTTTTGCTTATTTGCATCTTATTTTTGTGGGGGCAATTTCATTTGTAACCCCAGAAATCAGCACTGGTTTACCAACTGAATTCTGTTACTGACAACTTTTTCAAATTCATCATTTCTCATGTTAGTTATTCTTAAAAAAAAAAAGATAATACAAGAGTAAATGCAAAGAAACAGGTGACTAAACAATGAAAATGTAATCATTATATTTAGAATGCATTTGTTCACCATGGATGACATTGACATACAGATCCTCGGTTTAAAAGTATTCTAGTATATTCCTTATATTATCAATTAGAGAAAAATTGTATAATTACTATGTTTTGATTGATGCTGTAGTTTTTGTTATGTTCATTTTTTTTTTTTGCAACTATATATATTCTTCCATATATATTCGTCTACCTCTGAAAATATTCCTTGCTCCGCCACTGAATCAGAGTGTGTTTTTATGATAACTTAGCAATTTAGCTCACCTGACTTTTCGGTGTCATTCAAGTGATCAAACAACTGAGAGAAATTTTATAGAAAATAGGTCTTCAAGTAAAAGACGAACTGTGTAAATTGATATAGCCCTATATTTTATACAGCAATTTATTCCCTGTAGAACAGAAAAAGAGGTTATTGGGCCAACTTGATATTACCTTTTCTCAGGGCCCATCTGGAAAGAAGCACAACGCCTGATATAGTCCAGACTCCAGTCCATTGTTTACAATCAAAATCTAATCCACATGACTACAATCCAACCTCAACTATATTCATATGTTGGAAATTTTAGCACATGTTAAGAGCTGTGTTCCCAATTCATCGCTCTACATACGCTTGATGCAAATCAAATGATTGTTAGACCAGGTTTAATTTGGCTCTCTCCATGAACCTCTCTTTCTTTTTTACTAGTGTAAATGCACAGTAACATTTTTTTGGGAGTAAGGTTATTTACAGGTCAATGTAGGCGGCGCTCACCGAGTGTTTGATGAATTGCCTGAATGAACGATTTTTGTTTAATATGAGCATTGTATTATCACCATATTGCATCATTATGTATACTTGTTTCTGGTTAGGAATATTCTTTTACCGGATTGAATTGTGCAGTCTCTTTATCATGTTGGTGCATTTTATTGGTACCAGTCCAATTGGTTTGGTATTGATAGCACACCACCAGATGAACCCCAAGGAAACATAGAACAAATCAAGAGATAAATCTGACCAATAACAGATCACTAGATTTTATATACTTAGTGGGACATACTAGCAATAACTAATGGTTTCTTTTTGTATCATGACATGAATGCTGTTTTGTTTAATTGTTCTGTAGATGTTCTTTCACTAATGAGCGCATGCACAAAGATTTTTTCTCCATTCACTCCACATCTTCAAACCCTCTGTCTCCGATCCCATAGAACCCTGGCAACTATGTCGACACTGTCCTCTCCTGCAAAACAAAAGGTCATAGTAATCTCGGGCCCCACGGGCTCTGGTAAGAGCCGCCTTTCTCTCGAACTTGCCAAATGGCTAAACGGTGAGATAATATGTGCTGACTCAGTAACAGTGTACCAGGGGCTTGATGTTGGCTCAGCTAAGCCATCTCCCTGTGACCAAGCAGAGGTCACACACCACCTGCTCGACATATTGCACCCCTCTGAGGACTACTCTGCTGGGGATTTTTACCGAGATGCACGTGCTGCTACGGAATTGGTGCTGCATAAGGGACGTGTACCGATTGTCACAGGTGGCACAGGATTATATCTAAGGTGGTATTTGTATGGCAAGCCGGGTGTACCGAAGGGTACACTAGAGGGTGCTGCGGCAGTTTGGGCCGAGATGGAGAATATTCAAAGAAAGGGAGATTGGTATGAGGGTGTTGAGCACGTGGTACAGGCTGGGGATCCGAGTGCACGTGCCTTGCCAGTCAATGACTGGTACAGGCTAAGACGCAAGTTAGAGATTATTAGGTCAGCAGGCACCCCTCCATCAGCTTTCCCTATTCCATATGATGAATTTCGCAAGAATGACCCCAGCACTGATCTCGATGTAAAGGATTTGGATTACGATTTCATTTGCATTTTTCTTACCATGCCCCGAGTTGAATTGTACCGTTCAATCGACTTGCGATGTGAAGAAATGGTAAAATGCCCCAATGGGTTGTTATCTGAGGCCTCCTGGCTTCTAGATATCGGGCTTAAACCCAATATGAACTCTGCAACCCGTGCAATTGGGTATAGACAGGCCATGACGTATTTGTCAAACTGTCGCACGACAGGTGGTAAGAGCTCTGCTGAGCACTTCAATGATTTTCTATCGACCTTCCAGAAGGCGTCACGAAATTTTGCCAAGCGGCAGATGGTTTGGTTCAGGAGTGAGAAGACGTATATGTGGGTGGATGCTTCAAAGAATTTTGATGAAATTGTGGGTTTTGTTTGTGATTGTTACCATGGTAGAGTTGGTAAAGAGGTGCCGAGAGATCTGGAGATTAGCAAGGAAAGTGGTGGGAAGGAGGAGAGCAAAAAGATGAAGTTGTACCGGACCCAGAATAAATATTTTGTTAAGCATGAAGATTTTGATGATGTTCTTAATTGGATTGAAACAACACAGGGGCAGTTTGCCACTTTGGTGGAAGTTTGAATGCTGCTTTTCTATTGGTTGTGAGGAAAGATGTTTTTCTTTTTTTCTGTCAAATATATTGTTATTACATTTTAGGAGCAAAGCTTCTGTCTTTTGTTGGGGAGGTTTTCCTTAATTCAATTTTGGTACTGCACTACTGCTGCTTGTTTGATTGACAAGAAGCTGGTATGAATGAAGTTGAATAATCATCAAATCAGGCATGTCATTTTAACTTTTCCGTTTTAGTATTTTTTTTTTTTTCATTAGAAGTTGATGCATGTTTCTTTCTCAGGTGAAACAAAAGGTTCAAATATTTTTAAATAATCCTAAAGCATTTTGGTTAAAGAAATGGAATCAGAACTGCTGAATTTTATGGGAGAGAGAATGCACCAGTTGATTTTTGCAGTATCAGCCATAGATACCATATAGTATCAGATATTTCAAGCTCTGATTAAAACATGATAGTAAAATAGGCTGTGCAGAGTCATCATTATATATCATGTTATTTCCGGAGGTTTTGTCGTGTAATAGCGAGGCATTTGGAAGTAATGTTCGGTATACAAGTTTTTGGTTTTTTTTTTTTTTTTTTTTAAATCATAAAGTCTAAAGTAAAAATACCAAGGACAACAGGAAAATGATAGGTGCTGGTGGAATCGAAATACAGCCTTGCTCTGATATTAATTTGTAGCTCTTATATTCTTTTAAAAATATGAAAAATATGGAGCAATGAAACGGGTTTATTTTCTACACCAATTAGTTGGTATACAAATTATGTATAATAATTAGCTAAAGATGGAGATGTGTACTTTTGAGGCCACAAGATGCATCATGATTTTCTTCTTTGTAGCTAGTTGGTATTGTCCAAGTTTCATTTTCAGCAATGAAACGGGCTTTCGCTTCAAGGACACTCTTAAAAGAAAGATCCGAATTACAGTTCAGTTCTACAAGGAGGACAAGAAATGAGTGATTTTAAGTATAATACACTAGTAATTTTTTTGCATGGTTTTTGCTTCCTTCTAATTTCTATGTTATTCATATGATTTCAAAAACTCAGAACCATCAGAATTAGTTAAACATAATAACCTACACCAAAGTATTATTTTGACTCAAGGTTTTACCACGTCTCTAAGAAAAAATGCATAATAAGTGCCGAGCTAGCAGAAATGCGAAGTACCGAGCTAATTCAATACAAGGAAGCAAATTAATGAAACACGCTGTTGTCTCACTTCAGATGTGGCAACCCGGCTAACATTGCTTCAGAGTTATTAATTCCATAAAGAGATTTGATCGCCTGGGTAGAGTTGCTGCAGAGGTGGCAACCCGGCTAACATCGCATCCTCTGTTGCACAAGTTCTGCTACGTAAGTAGTTTATTTTGCATTGGTATTATCCAAAGGAAGATTTTAATCTTGACGGCCTAACGGGACCGCATTGACAACTTTCCTATTGTGCATTACAACATATGTAGAGGAAGTTGTAAATGTTCCATGCTCTGTCCATTTCCAAGTTAACTTTGTTTGTGCCCAGAGCTTGACAGAAAGATTTATCCTATAGAATTGCGTCAGCTCCATGAGTGATTTTAGGAAAAAAAAAAAAAAAGTACCTTGGATCGGTTTGTATTTGCGCAGAGTTATTAATTCCATAACAAGATTCGATCGACTGGGCCCACAATCCAGATGTACTCTTATTAATCTAGCTTCCACAACCACTTTGTTAGCAGAACCTGATTTTGTGTGATTAGGTCTAAGATATCCATTCCTCAATTTTTCTTTAGAGTGCAAACTCTATCCAGCTTACGAAACAATTAATTCCCCTACACTTCTCATTGCCCCTCCATAGGAATTGCCTTCTTGCTCTATTAATGAAACACGCTGTAAGAAACAAGCAGGTAGAGCAACTCAGTGAGCAGGCTAAACAGAAGGCGATGAACTGGTAAATGGTAAATAGCTTTGCTGACCCAAAAAAAAAAATGAAATAAAACCGAATTACAAGGACAGTAAATTAATTAGAACGGAATAAAAAATAATGGAGATGCGGGGTATCGATCCCCGTACCTCTCGCATGCTAAGCGAGCGCTCTACCATCTGAGCTACATCCCCAATGCATTTATTTTGAATTTACTTTATATAAATTGGAATAATTTAGAAGCCGCTAATCGTGAGGCCCGCGAAAAAACACCGAGCACTGGATAAGAAACCAAATCAAACCAAACGCTCCAATTGCGAAAGCTCGAGGCAGAGAGCGCGACACCTTCACCCCGAAAGACCAGCCACCATATCTCTCTCACTGAGCACAACGCCACCTCCACCTCCAATGGCGAGCCTCCATCTGATAGAATTCACCACCTTTCTCCACAAATCCCACGCAACAAGAAGACCCTCCCGCTTCATCATCCCCAGAGCTTCCTCCTCCCCTTCTCCTTCCAACAACTCCATTGCCAAAACTCGGCGAGAGTTTGTGACCGAGACGGCTGTGGCCGTGGCTGCGGCTGCGGCAGTGCCTCTGGCGCTTGTGCCTTTGGGAAAGGAGGCCAAGGCCGACGGGTTCCCACAGTTGTCTGAGTGGGAGCGCGTCTTCCTCCCGATCGATCCTGGTGTTGTTTTGCTCGACATTGCCTTTGTCCCTGACGACCCCACACATGGTTTGGTTTTTTGTTTCTGTTGTTTAGTTTTGTCAATTACAAAATTAGTCTCCAATGGGTTGTTTATTCCAATTGTGTAGATTGTTTCATAAATTCAACTTTTTAAATTTTTAGCAGTATAATTGTATACTGTGTCAAAGGCATAGCCTCTCAAAGGGTCTGGATATTTTAACTGCCCTGACCCATTCGCTAAGCTGCGAATTGTATTGATCGATACTGTTTTAGCTAAAAATGAATATGAGCGTTTATTAGTGTTACCATAGTTCAAATGTTGGAAGTTGTCTCAGCAGAACCTGGGTTAAGGTTTGCTCGTAATGTTTAATCAACTGTGTAATAGTGTATAAGACTGAGAGAATCGTGAATTATTTGACTTTTACCAAGATATTGACAAGTTGGTATCTAACCAGCTGCTAATATACAAGCGGTGAAAACGTACACTAATCAAATGTCACAATGTACTGTAGATATAGCGTTAATATATGATGTTTTGGTCAGTTAGAGCATTCATTTAGTTTAAAAGTATGAAATGCTGGTATTAATCCTTCCAGAAAGGATGAGTGTTTCAAGTAGCACAAAAAAGTTATCAACTTAATTGGCTTATGATTTCTACCATTCTTCCATCAATAAGAATAGCTTATTGTTTCTACCTTCCTTTCGTCAATAGAAACTTATGTGTCATGATCTATGTTTGTGTTTATTTTACTTCAAATTTGTTTCATTATTTGCATATAATTGTAGGTTTCCTCCTGGGAACAAGACAAACCATACTGGAGACGAAGGATGGAGGTAACACGTGGGCCCCACGCTCCATCCCCTCAGCCGAGGATGAAGATTTCAACTACCGGTTCAACTCCATAAGCTTCATGGGGAAGGAAGGTTGGATTGTCGGAAAACCTGCTATTCTGCTCCACACCTCTAATGCTGGTGAGAGCTGGGAGCGAATTCCTCTAAGTGCCCAGCTTCCTGGTGACATGGTATTAATTTATTGTTATTATTATTATGTTAGCTCTTGTGCAGGAAGTACTACCTTTTACCAACTTTGGAAAATCGTGCCTTCGGTTAAAGTTGAGACCAATGATGCACACTCAATCTAACTACAAAACATCATGTCAAGCAAGTGGGACTTAAAAAGGGGTTCAACATGTCATATGGTTGTAGAATGTAATACTATAACAAAATGATGAAACCAAGAAAAACATTTCTTGCCAAACCTTTAAAATGATCTTCAATAACAAAATTCTTATTACTTATGGCAAGTCGAAATGTAGACCAAAAGAGATGGTGAAATTACATGTTGTCAATTTTATTGTAGGTTTATATAAAAGCTACTGGTGAAAAAAGCGCTGAAATGGTGACCGACCAAGGTGCAATTTATGTTACATCAAATCGAGGTTATAACTGGAAAGCTGCTGTGCAGGAGACTGTCTCAGCTACATTAAACAGGTAACTTCATGATGGTTTTAGTTATTTGCTGCTGTAATTGGCATTAATCAAATTTTGGCCCAATAGTCTTCTGAGTTCTCTAAGAATAAAATTAGAACCACCTCTGAGCTTTTGGTACCCCTTTAAAATTTTGGATATATACTTTAACAGTATTCTCTTACAATTTCATAACAAGGATAATGTTCAATCTGAATTCCTGTATGGGATGTTTTTCATGCATTGTGATATATACATAGTGCTTGCAGGAGATATATACATAGTGCTTGCTGTTTTGCAAGAAGCCGAGAATGCATATTGTAATTTTTGGGGTTTGTAAGGGTACATGTGAAGTTGTCCTTCAACTTTTGGAGCACCTGGTGGCTAAACAAGCCAAGTCTTTTGACTGTTGGTTTACACTCACCATTCGTTCGTTTATCTCTTGTGCAGAACAGTGTCAAGTGGGATTAGTGGTGCCAGTTACTACACAGGAACTTTCAACACTGTCAATCGATCTCCTGATGGACGCTATGTTGCCGTCTCAAGTCGTGGCAATTTCTATTTGACCTGGGAGCCAGGCCAGGTACCTTTTGCTTAAATTAACTTTTCAAAAAAGCTCTGTGAAATATGGATAGCTGCTGTAAGGCAACTCAAGGTTTTTTTTTTAACACCTCAAGATTTTGTTAACCTGTTTTCAGAGGAAAAAGAATTAGGACTCTCTAGTAGTTGGATTTCGGTTCTTTCAAAATGTTTGTCTTTTCAAATTGAGAATTTTCATTAGTGTTTGTTACAACTCATAGGAAATATAAACTACTGTCAGGAAACTTAATGTTGAATTTCTAAATAAAGTAGGGACTTCTATAAAGAATACCAACAAAATATTGTAGTTATGTATCACTTGCTGCAAATAAGAATAGACCTTGCCATGGCTGGATGGGTCTTGCAATATATATATATAAAACGCGGTACCAAGGTAGCACCAGTTTCCAGATTACTCGAAAATAGCCCTTTAACCTACATTCAACTCTTGGTTGCAGTCATTTGCCAAATTAATACGTTTATTTCCCTGGGTAATAAGTTGTTCTTGAATATTTTTGCAGCCTTACTGGCAACCCCATAACAGAACGGTGGCAAGGCGCATACAAAACATGGGATGGAGAGCTGATGGTGGTCTTTGGCTTCTAGTGCGAGGCGGTGGCCTTTATCTCAGTAAAGGAACTGGCGTATGTTTTCAACACTACATGCAATAAATTAATGAATTTTACTAAATGATTGAACTATGTGATCCTGATAGTACCCCTCGGTAAAACTTGCCAAGTAAAATTTTCAAGCTTTGAATTATACTTTTACATTAAGAATTCTTTTGTAGCATATGTAGACCTAAATGAACTTTGTTGCAATGCAATTAAAAAGATGCCTTTCTAAATGCGTTCGGTTTTATTGATTCCAGATAACAGAAGATTTTGAAGAAGTCCCAGTGCAGAGCAGAGGATTTGGTCTCTTAGATGTCGGTTTTCGCTCACAGGTAATTTAAATTGACCGATGAATTATTTTTTTCCTTTATTTTCCACAAAGGTCTTATTAATCATAATGCAGTAATAAAGACACGGATTCTATTTAGGAAACTTTCATTTATGAACCACAAAATAAAAAATATATTATTCAGGAGGAAGCTTGGGCAGCAGGAGGAAGTGGTGTGTTGTTGAAATCAAAAAATGGTGGGAAGAACTGGACCCGTGAAAAGGCTGCTGATGAGATAGCTGCTAATCTCTACAATGTCAAGTAATATTGCCTTTCACTTTTAAAATTTACTTCTTATTTTTTCCTTTGTATTCGTAGTGACCCGTATTGACCATCACCAAACTTATGTTTTTGCAATTTTGAATATGTTATACATTAAGTAGGCAAAATGATTTTAAAAGGTGAAAAGTAAATGGAAGAACACTGGGTATGGTGGCCAGTCAGGCATCATATTCTTGTTCTTCTTTTGAAAGATTCTGATTATTATTATCATTGTAATTTTGTGCAGATTCGTCGATGATCGCAAGGGTTTTGTTCTTGGTAATGATGGTGTCTTGCTCCGGTACGTGGGGTGATGACTGGTACAATGATTTTTTTCCATTTTGCATAGTGAGGATGTACGTATGAAATTACTGATTGCACTGTGAAGCAATTTTTGTATCTATGCGACTAAGAGAATCACTGTATAAAGGGTTATAAAAAATATACTTTGTTTAATTATTTTATTATAAAATTAACGTTCAGTTTCTGTTGAAAACAAAATTAGATTCTCTGGCACCATTTCGGTTGAGAAGCAATTGAAAATTAGAAATACAAATATTGAATTGGTTAGGAAACATTGATTTCAGCAATCCTTGGTTCAAGGCACGCATGAAAGATTGCAATATTTTACAATTTAGCTTCATTTTAATATGCATCAAAGAGCATGAAATGCGATGTACAGTAAGCATCAAATGTTGGTGGTTTCATTTTCCAAAATCATACTAACATTCGTTGCTTTTATTAACATAGAAAACATCATATGTTGGTGGTTTCGAGCCATCAGATAAAAATTGGACGGATAGGATTGTTGTACTGGGATAAAAAAAAAATTTCCCCCTTAACATTGACCCATCAGCCATCGCTATGGTACTGTCTGATTTAAAATGTTATATCACAAATTGTTCTTATCTTCTCATCTTAATTATTTTTAAAGTTGTATCTAGATACAACTTTGGAAGATGCTAGCAGCTGTCTGGAATGCATGTATACGTACGTGTCATTTGATGTGGTTAATACATAAATAAAAACAAATTAGTTGTTTTTTTTTCCTCAACGGTAACCGACGTCATTCAAGTTTGGTGATGGAAGTTATAAAATATAAAACAAAAGTAACCAAAACAGTGCCTTAAATTCAAGTTTGGTAAAGATAATAAAAAGGGTAGGTTTTCAAAGCTACCAGACAATGAAGTTTGTTATGCATGAGTTATGAAAAAAACAAAATAATTCCAAATACTTCTTTGGATGCTTCCATTGGAAAAATAAAATAAATAAGCGCATCAAACAAATATATGCAGTGGTGGGATGGGTGCGTGAGCTTTTGAACTGATATTAAATATTTTGCATTGAATATATTAATCAAAACTGTTTATGACTAATAAATACATGTTATTTTTGTATGTTTAAATTGGGGTGTTGGGTCACAACTTTTAGTTCCGGAATAAGGATTTTAGACTAGTTGAGATCTTATTCCAATATCGATCATTATGATTTTTTTTTGGGAGAATTTAATGTATACCGCTAAAAAAACTCAGAATAATGTATTTTTTTTTCTCTAAAATTTATAATATCATATTTATGCCTCTAAATTAATAAAACTCACAAATCTACGCAATTTATTATCTTTCTATTAAAACTCATCTTAAATTTATAAAGTTTTCAGTTTTGACCTTTATTAAAAAACAAAAATATTTAGTAAGTGTAAGAAAAATATTAAACTTTCTAATTGAATAGTTTTTAAGGGCAAATGGTTAATTTCTATACTTGTTACACACACAGTGTTATCTAGGCATATGATTGTGTGCATGTCACAAGTAAAATAAAATGAACAATTTGACATCACAACCGGCTAATTAGAGATTGAACTTGTCTCTTAAACATGCTATATATATTTTTATTTTTTAATAAAAAGTCTAATGGGTACTTTATAAATTTAAAATAAGTTTTATCAAGTAGAATAACTGCAGTTGTGAAATTTACCCTCAAAATCTCAAAATTACATATTTCTCTCTAAAATTCATAATATCATATTTACCCCCTCTAAGATAGAAAACTCACAAATTTATCCAATTTATTACCTCTAATGGGCACTTTATCAAGCAGAGCTAAATTACCAAATAATCCTTGAAATTTCACAACAAAAATATAGTAGAATAACTGCAGCTACAAACTTGAAATAATGACAATTTAATTAAGACTAATTAATTATGGTTATTTTCATCCTGGTCATCTCTCTCTAACACCTCTCAAGCGCTTTGATCCAACTTTTATAAATAAATAAAAAAATAATGTTTCTATTTTAGTTCAGAAAATTTGTATTGTAGCTAAGAAAATTATTCATTCTAACTAAGGAAGTGTTTTGTTTATTGGAGTTTGAAATTATTAACAGTTCTTTAAAAATTATTAAGTGTGTATTTTGGTTTACAGATGTGTGGATACAATATATTCTAAAAAAAAATGTTTTCATTATGGTTGAAAGGGAAGAGTGAATTATTGAATAGTTTAAGACATATGTTGACAGTTTTTATTATATACTTAAATTTTAGTTTAAAATGTAACAGCGACAGATAATTATTTTTGAACTGGAATAAGAAATGGTTTGTTTCAATTTAAAAAAATGTTCATTGTAAGGAAAAAAAGTTTTTCTTGTAGTTAAAAATAGTGTGTATTTTTGGTTGGATGAAAAATTGCATGGTAGTTACTGAGGTGAGAATCCAGTTTACTTGTCAAGGGCGTTCAATTAAACTAGACATATAGATGCTGCTGTCAACTGTCATTTATACCCTCGTCCAAATATTTTTTTTTTTAGAGGCAAACTGTCCCCTTTTATTAGTACTTCGTCTACATTTATTATATAATAGCTCCCCATTTATCATTTTTAATGTCTTTTCTATTAAAACTCATCTAAAATTTATAAACTATCCATTTTACTCTTCATTAAAAAAATATAGCATATTTTAAAAAAAATATCAGCCTACTAATTGAACAGTTTTCAAAAGAAAATTGGTAATTTATCTACTTTCTGACGCTTACATTGTGTCATTTAGACACATGATTGTTTAAGCGTCAGAAACAGAGAAACAATTCATTTGCTTTTGGAAATTAATCAATTAGAATACTGACATTTTTCTAAACACGCTACTAGTTTTATTTTGTTTAATTAAGGCCAAAATGGATGCTTTATAAAATTTAAAATGAGTTTTGATAGAAGAGGCATTAAAATGAGTAAATTTGTGAGTTTATAAAGTTTGAAAGGATAAATATGATATTATGAATTTTAGAGGGCAAAATACGTAATTTCCAAGTTCTCAAGAAGTATAAATGAAATTTCCCCTGTTATATATACACACATTAATTGAAAGATTGAACCCACAAGTGTCTCTAGAGAGAGAGATGTGGCTATTTAACATGAAGCTAAACTCATGGCTGAATAAACTAAGAGAGATGAGAAATCCTACAAGGCATAGAAGAAACAGCACAAAAACCTCCAAACAATCAGAAGAAAGCATTACCAATTTACCAAAGCAAAGCTATGCCCCAAACAGAGCGTCTCAATACCTCCCAAGCAAAGAACGACTCGACATATTACATAAATTGCCTTCAATTGATAGAAAATCACCTCATGATATAATATTTGAAAGAGGACCAAAAAGCCAAGAACTGAATCTAAGGCCAATTCTGACAAAACCTAGAAACAGAGGAGGAAAAATCAAGGTGAGGTCGATTTCTCCGAGGTGCAATTCGAGGACCAAGCAGATGAGATGGGTGTTAGAGAGCTCCTTGGAGGTGAAATATTCTAACGATCCAGAGAAGGATTTCATGCAGAGCATGGTGGAGATGATTGTAGAGAAAAACATTGTAGAAATGAAGGATCTAGAGGAGCTTTTGGCATGCTATCTCTCTCTCAATTCAAGAGCCCATCATGATGTTATTGTGAAGGTGTTTGAGAAAATTTGGTTCGTCCTCTTTCAAGCCAGTTATGTTGGTTAAGTTTATACTTTAATCTAACTTATGAATATCTTTTTTGAAATTTATGTATGTTGTTATGCTTTATTTTTAGGGAATTTTTTTTTTATGCCACTTAAAACTTGAAAATTATGAAATTGCCATCTCAAAATATGAAATTGAGAAATTGCCACTCTAAAATTACTAAATTTATGAAATTGCCATAGATACACATCTTAAATACAAATTTCATTAAAATTATAATAAATTATGTTGTATGAAAACTGTATTTTAAAAATTCCAAGTTTACCCCTGCTATTTAATTAATAAAATCTCCTCCCTTCTCCTCTCTCTCGTTCTCCTTTTCCGTTTCCATTCTCTCGTTTACTGCGACCATGGAGACCAGCACTTCCAAAAGTTTAAACACACCATTAAAAAAAAAAGCCTTCCAAAATTAAAACACGGACTTACCAAGAAAAAGAAACGCTATTAATGTGCGGCAGCAAACACGGACTTTCCAATTATAGCTCGATTCCGTCCTATTTGAACCTTTGCTTGGAATAAACCAGAGTTTATTACCCCTTTTCTAGGAACCAAGCAACCAAGGATAAATAGAAGCGATACGAAAAGGAAGAGTTGTTTCCAGTCAGATACAGGGCTTGGTTGTTTCCAGTCAGATACAGGGCTTGTTTTTTTGTAGCCTTTTTACTGGTAGCGGTACTACTCGAATCTGATTTTTATATGGCTGATCTGGAGATGCTCACTAAGCTGTGTATTATTGAGTGATATAGGCTAGAATTATGGGAGAAGTGTTATTGTGCAATGTCATCTACGCATTCTGCGATTTAATTTGTTTCTTTTGATAATGGAAACATTAACAAGCTTATATTTAACGAGATGAAAAAAAGCAAAAATTCACGAGATTGGAAAAAAAATACTTGCAAATCTCACGCTAGCTCTCTTTCAAGTTACTACTATACTACTAGCTCTAATTTATTATCAATTACTATTTTTTTATTTTTAAAATTATCAAGCTCACTCAATTGGGTTCAGTAATTCTACCTTTTTTTTTTAAGAATAAGCCCGTAGGCCTTTGCAATAATATAAAATTAAAGCCTGATAAACTGTCTCTTACATTACCAGAAAATGAAAGAAAGGAAGTCTTGACTATGTTACAGTTACAGCCATACTTACCAGTAAACTAAAAATGAAGTCTCAAATTGCATCTATCCATACCAGAAAGTGCATTAAGAAAAGAACTACACTGCATCAAAACTAAACTACATAAGCTTGCTAAACAAATCAATCAAGTGGAGAAAGACCAACTCCAAATCGATCAAGTGGAGAGAAGAGGACTCCAAATTAATTAGCCTGGTTCATTAAATAGAACATTGTGATCTCCTACAACTACAATTGTGATCTCAACCGGTACCCGACCCAGCGAGCCCTGATCAAGTCGCTACACGTGTTGAAGCACGGCGTCAACCCATCGGCAGTGATCGAGTGTGCAGTAGCTGAGGCGCTAGTGCCGTACTACACCATCGCCGGAAGGCTTGTTGAGGATGGTGCCGACGGGCAGCTGTCGATCAACTGTACTAGTGAAGGTGTCTGGTTTATAAAAGCTAAGGCAGAGTGTACATTGAAGGATGTTGATTATTTGGAGTATCCATTGATGATACCGAAGGATGAGCTGCTGCCGCATCCCTCGCCTTGGTTGTCCCGATCCAGGGAGGATTGGAAGCACCAGCTCTGCAGTAAACGAGAGAATGGAAATGAAAAAGGAGAACGAGAGAGAGGAGAAGGGACTAGGGAGGAATTAATTGAATAGCAGGGGTAAACTTGAAATTTTTAAAATACAGTTTTCATACAACCATATTAATTGAAAAGCTTTTGGGTTAGTTGTATAAATGTAATTGTCAATTATTATGAATTAGAGAACTTCCACTTTTCATATTTTGTTTGATTATTTTCAGAAAAATGTTAGTTGTATAAATAAAATGTTATTTTTTTAAGTTAGCATTTGCTAACAATTGTATTAAAAGAATATAAAAGCTTTTACAACTTTACACACCCTACTCCTATACACTGTTGAATTGAAAATAAAGTTCATTGTTATTTATTATTTGTCTGTATGTACAATTTTAATATTCAATTTTTTAATATAGCCCGTTGCAACGCACGAGCACGATACTAGTATTTATCTAATTATAATATTGAATAACATAAATTTCTCATAATATATATTAAAATATATGGTATATATCTACTATTCAGATACAGATAAAACCATATCAGTATCCTTATCTACACGGATATTCAGATATCGGATATCCATATCTAAGTTTTTCAATATTGATCAAATACGGATCGGATATTATCCATACCGTTTTCAACCCTAAAGATATTCAATACAGGTGTTTTTTATTGTACTACTCCCTGGCGGGATAAGACCGATAATAAATCCAATTTAAATTTGGAAATTGTAGCCTTGAAATCAGAAAATTGATAACTGAAAAATGTATTCAGTAAAGCCTATGTTCCTTGTCAGCCCAAATTTCCAACGAACCCAAATGTTAAAGTTATCTCTCTCCCATGTTCGGCCCGTTTCTCACTTTGTTCTTATCGGTTCACTCTTTTTGTCATCCTAGTCGCCCCCCTCTTTAAACCCTTGCTCGCTGCATTTCGCCTCACTCGGATTCTTCTTCTGATTTTGAACTGTTACTCTCTAAGGTATTGAGTTTAATTTATCATTGGTTCCTTGTTGTTGTTCCTTTATTTCGAGCTTTCAGTATGATAACCGAGCTTGAAATGTGCGATTTTCTTCCCTATAGTGGGGTTTAGTGGGGTTTTTAGTTGTTTCCTCTTGGCTGATTGTTCTATTATTGATGAATGTGCGTTATTTTGGTTAAAGCTAGTTAATTAGAGTTGAAGGTCTCTGTATTAATTTTTCAACCGCTTTGATCTGTTTTGCTTGGGATGCCTCCATTTGCACGTGTGGTCTTCATTGAGTATCTCTCTTAAGATCATTTTAACTGAACCTGTACTTGAATAACTTCAATTATTTCCGAAATTTCATAAAAAGAGCCGATATGGTGCAGAACTAAAGATGAAGATTTCTATAAATAGGCTTTAATAATATTTTTAATTTATTAAATTACCCAGTCTTTTGATTCTTCCTTTTTAAAATAAATGGCATTGGTGCTGTGCTTTGCCTGGCTTGATGAGGTTTTTTTTTTTTTTTTTTGGTTTCCCTTTCTCTCAATACATTGTTCTTCCTATCAATGGTTCATTGTTCAATTGTAATTTATGTTTAGATGTTGTTTAACACATACCCCAGGGTAGGCCGTGGTGAGAATATCAATATAATTACCCTACACACAGTATCTTGCCAAAAAGATGGATGCAGTTTACTTTGACAGAGACATAAAATTTTATAGGGCATTTAATTAGTAGCCGTATAAAGCTGATTCATTAACTCTTTGCTAAGGTTTATATTCTTCTGGAATATGGCATTGCTGCACAATTTTGATAATTAAATTGCATTATGGCTTACAATCTGTCTTAATTATGGGCTATTCTTGTAGGTGGTAGTTGAATATAGAAAGGGCAAATTGTCACTTGGAAGCGAAGCTCAACCTTGCTAGAGACTGTGACCAAACCAACTAAGAATAAATATGAATCAGATGGTGTGTGTCTTATCTTTTGCCCCCTTCTCTTCACTTTCACCTTCACCTTCCAAATCCCAAATCTCATCCCCATCCCCATCCCCATTTGCTTCTCGCCGAAGCCTTTGCCTTGTCAGTCATGTGTTCCCCCAATCCTAATCTCAACCCGACAAAATGACCAATAAATCAAATCCACCACCCACTTCTACTAACTTTCTCAGCAACATCAATTTTGACAACCGTTTTGGTCAAATTGGGAGGCTACGTCAGCCGCTTTGGAAAGGGAAGTAGCAGAAGGAGAGAAGGGGGTCTGGGAAGGCAGATACCATCTCTGGCCAAGAAGGGGAAACAGGAGAAGGATCTGTACCCGATGTAGACTCGTATAACACTCTTATATATGGGCTGTGCAAGAAAGGTGAAACTGAGAAGGCAATAAATATTCTACATTATATGATTTCTAAAGGGCATGAGCCTAATGTCGTTACCTATAACGCTCTTATAAATGGACTGTGCAAGGAGAAAATGGGGTGTGGGAAGGCAGATGCCATCTCTGGTCACGAAGAGGAAGTAGAAGGATGTGTACCCAATGTATTCTCCTATAACTCTCTTATAATTGGTCTGTACAAGAAAGGCGAAATGGAGAAGGCAATCGATGTTCTACATGATATGATTTCTAAAGGGTGTGAGCCTAATAATATGACCTATAGTATTCTTATAAATGGGCTGTGCAAGAAGGGTGAAATTGAGAAGGCATTGTATTTTCTAGATGTCATGATTTCCAAAGGGCATGAGCCTAATGTACTGACCTATGGGACTCTTATTGATGGGTTGTGCAAGAATGGTGAAATTGAAAAGGCATTGGACTTCCTAGATGACATGATTTCCAAAGGGCATGAACCTAATGTTGTGACCTCCAACATTCTTCTAGAAGGGTTGTGCAAGATAGGTGAATTTGAGAAGGCAACGGATAGTCTACATGATATGATTTCTAAAGGGCGTAAGCCTGATGTTGGGACCTATAACACTCTTACAGATGAGCTATGCAAGGCGAAACTGAGAAAGCGATGGATATTCGACATGGTATGATTTCCAAAGGGTTTGATCCTGATGACTTGTGAGGGGGCTGTGCGTGGAGCGTGAATTGGATAAGGCAATTGGAGTGGTGATACACGTGCCATGTCGAGGTGGTTTGCTTGATCTGTATTGTAATTACTGTATCCAACTTAATCTTAGTTTTGCTATGGACCCTTTTTAAATTTCTGTATGATGCTTAGAGTTTTTTATTGTTGGAGTAGTATGATGCTTAGAGTTTTTTATTGTTGGAGTAGTATGATGCTTATGACTATGATTATATGTTGGGAGACTGAAACAAACAAACATTTTATTTTGTGCAACTTGATCAATTATTGAATCTAGTCTTTCCATTCAAATAATTGTTTGCATGAATACACATCGTTCTAATTTTGTAAAAAAATCGATTGGGACTGAAAACGAACTTATATTTTGGGCCAAAAATCTCTGTATCCAATTAAATTATTCTTTCTTTATTTCTATCATAATTAAATTGTTCTTTCAAGTAACAGAAGTGACTGTATCTGATATAGAGCAGGCTACAAATTCTTCCATATTCTGTTCTTCCATCATACGTAAACTTTTCAAATTAAATAACTTAAAGCAATAGCACAATAAAATGATTGATTGCATACGTTTTTAAATTAAATAATTTAAAAATTGATCGCTCAGTGGCAGGCTTTCAAATATTGATCAGATCTTACAACGTACTTTGAGCAATTTTATTTTCGATTCATGCTTCCAGCTTTACATTCATTGCTTGGTACTTCTTTAATTTTACTATTAATTGTTGTCCTAATAAATATAATATTCTTTTTTTATGCTAGAAATGGAAGAAAAACACCCATGGGTAGGTCTTCCTTTCTGGAAAAGATGCAGGTGATATTGGCACAATTCCTCATCACGGTTTCAGCACACAAGGTTATTTCAGAATTCATAAACTATGGTTTACTTGTTAATGTTTTGCACTTGCGTAACCGTAACCTTGCTAGAATGAGCAAAGCTGTGATGTGGTTACTAAAAAGTTTGGTGAGCACAATTTCAAAAGTTTATCGGATTTGTTTCAAATGACAAATCTACACTGTTGAAATTCATCTATTTCATAAGTGATGCATGTAAATGCAAAATTTTAAAAGTTTTAAATCATTTAGTATAAGGTCAAGCGGTAAAAAATATTGAAAAATAAAAAATATAAAACAACTTATAAAATGTTCATTTTTTTGAAATAATTGTGATATACAATGCTTACAAGTTGTTTTATGATAAGTCGTTTTAAAACTTTAAAAATTTCAAATTCATTTAATACAAGATCAAGCGGTCAAGTTGCTTTACAAGTTATATATATTTTTTTTAAAAAGCGTGATATACAGTGCTTACAATGAATTGGAACAGAAATACTGTGATGGGCATTTACCTTTTGCTAAAACTCTCTTATCCAAGCACCCACACACTGACACACATATGCACACACTCTTATTGACTTACGTGATTAAACAGAAAAGAGATCCCTAAACTGGAGTATTGAGGAGGATACAGAACTACAGATTGACACCAAAATTGTTTGAATTTTGGCAAGTTCAACCATCCCGGCTGCATGACCGGTATGCTTCTCCTACAATTATCTTTTAACAAGTTCTATAACATCTTCGAATTTGTAATCTCAATTGTATATAGTAATTTTACAACTTTTTAAGTTTTCTATTGATGTAAATTAACGTTGTAATTTAGACGAATTTTTTTAAATTTAGCAAGATCGCTAAATTAGTAATTGTTACACAATTTTGTAACTGAATTGTAATTATCACGTCCACGTTGTAATTCTTTTGTAATTATTATGTCAGTAATTACAATTACTTTGCAAGCGGAATGACTGTGCTGTAACAAGTTACAATTTATGAGCTAGTTTATAAAAAAAATTAACAAGAAAAAAAAAAAGCGTACTCCATAAATGATGTGATGTAAAAAGACGGTCAATCATCTTTCTGAAATTATACTTTGGTTGAATTGACACTATTCCTTGAGTTTCGTTCTAAAAACTACAATACGTAATCATTTACTTTTAAATTGAAGTAAATACTATCAAATAAAATGTATATACAAATTATATATTTTTCAAAAATAATCACACCCGAATGAACAATTATTATACAAAATGATTTCATACGATTAACTCTAATATAATTTCATAACTATCTAAGGATTGAAATTATTTTATAATCTTAAATGCGAGATCTTAAAATGAGGTTACTCGAGAGGCTAATCGAGGAGGTTGAATTATAGACAAGGAGACAGCTACGGTGTTAACTTTTGAGATTTTGTTTCTTTTCTTTTTTCTTTTTTGAAAGGTGGTGCATAACATCACCATTTTAGTACATGAAATTGATCCTCATTGACAATAAGAAAATTTTACATAATTGATCCCTATACCTGAAAAGTCTTGGCGAGGCCTCTGGCCAGAACCAAATATTTGGTCCGGAGGTGGATCAAAAACTTGGTTCAGTTACCTTCATTTTTGGATTTGCTGTGAAACAAGTGCTCTGGCGGTGTAACTGGAGGGAGGGGGGACGAACCAAATATTCGGTCACCCATAGGCTGGATCGAAAATTTGATTCGGTCCTTGCTAAATTCGGAGGAAAAAAATTCTCAATCTGTTTTTTTAGTAGGAGGGGATTGAACCAAAAAGAAAATGAAGCTATAGTTTGGAAGAAAATGTTTCTAGAATCTATAGTTATTGCACCAAAAAGAATCCTTTTGCCAAAGTTCAAATTTAGGACGCGAAATGAAGCAGGAAGAACCTACTACCAGCACACTCATTCGGTACACTCATATGTACGGATGTACCGCCTTAGGCTCTTCGTTTTGGAATTCTTACTCGTTGGTCCTTGGAATTGCAAATATTACTTATTATCAGCAAGTACAGCAACTGAACTGCAATTACACCCATTAGATAGAGCAGTCCCAATATGTCTTATATAAGTAGCAATTACTCTATTGTTGGAACTTCCGAATTGGGGGAAAGTCCACTGTTGAAACTTCACAGTGTTGCCGACTGCGCAATTCAACTTGTGGTAGTGCAGCCTCTTCATTAATTTTCCTTGTCAGTGTTTTTTTTTTTTTTTTTCTTTGTTCCATCTCTCTTGTTCTTATACCAGTATAAGATTGAAATTTGGTGTTTATCAAATCATTTGAGATTTGGGTGTGCTTCTTGTGTTGATTGAATTTAATCTCACATTTTAGCTCAAATCGGTGTTGGTTTGTTCTCATACACAGGTACTGGTACAGGTTTTTCTATCTGCTGTATGTAAGGTGTTTGTGAAATAATTTTCTGGTACAAGCAAGGGACCTAAAGACATGTATGTGATATTGCCTAAGAGACTGACAGTAAGTTTTGATAATGTACAATTGAAAGATTAATCAAAACCTTGCAAAACCTAACATACTGCAGTTATTATGTATCAGGTCTCGGTGGATTTGCAATTAACAATCCAGGAGCAAGATCGATGCGCAGAATGAGTAGAAAGAAAGAATTTTGTAAATTCAGTACCAATTGCACGTGTTTCTAGTACTATTTGAGCAAACAGCATAGAAAAGGCAACGTCTCATGATTTATAACGTATCAATGTATCAATGCACTAACTAAAGGGTAATTTTAGTCATTTTATAAAGTAAAGCGTGAACCTTGGTTGCTTTATGTAATCAGTACCAACTATATGAAACTTTTGGTCTATTTCAGATACTATTTTTTTTTATTATTAGAAGGTATCATATCATCTCACAAGCATACATCCAAGATGAAAACACAGGCACCAGCACACAAATGGATGTTTCATTCGTCTGCTCTTAAAATTTACAGTATTTTTTGGCAGTAGAGCTCACATTATTTGCAACATAGCAACACAATGTAACAATATAACAGAAGTTCACAGAAAAAGTACATTACTCACACCATTAAAAATTAACCGAACATAGCAAAAAAGTGCATTATCGTATCATAACAAAAGTACAGAACCTTACATAACAAAAAAATCACAATCTAGCATTACTATAATAACATTGAAAAACTCAGATTCCATTACAGTGACATTGTCCCAAGAGTGCCCCATGTGGTTTTCCATTTTGGTTATGACATTCAGACTAAAATGTTATACCACATTGATTATACATTCTACATCATTCCTAAAAAAGAAAATAATAATACATACACTTCTCTAAAAAAAACATACATATGTAATGCAAATAGCCTTTATACACTAAAATACAATCTGAAGAATTCTTTATCCACGCAAATCTGGTACCAGCTGCCATCTATATACAGTACTAAAAATCACTTATCCTCGAGCCTTTTGTGTTTAACAAAACCTTCTAGTTCATCATTTGTCCCCAAACACTTGTATCAGCTGTCAACACCAATAACCTTTTCTCCTCATTCCATTTTTTACGTTTGTTTTCACATCCCCAAACACTTGTATCAGTTCCTTTTGTATGTATAAATGTAGAAATGCAAACATGAAAACAGACGACCCATTTTGTATGTACCAGCCCCTCTCTTAGTTATTCTATTTTATATATTCGTAAGATGTAAACAGTACAGACAACCCATATTGAATCTCAGATGGTATATATCCATACCAGAATTAACACTACGAATCTGGTTGTGTAACCTATACAAGAGGGGAAAAAATGGTAAGATATTAGGCAACCTTACCTAACCTCATCTCAAAAGCACAAAGCCCAGTACTCAGTTTCCTGTTGCAATTTATCATAAATTCTATAGAATTATAGAAAAAACTCAACAAAATTTCGACTAACCATGTCAATAAACAAATAATTAATTGACTAATTGACTCACTAATTAAAAGACCTGATAACGAACATTTAAAAAAGAAGAACTTACTTGCACTATACATATATGGTATAAAAAACTGCAAATGTTTTTCTCTCACAAGTATTGAGAGCACTAAACCATAGATAAACAATTGGTATTAAAAAATAAATGGAATTGACCTTGTCAGTCAATAACCCCTTGTCTTTAAGCAACCCAAGGAAATGAGAGCCCACATATATTTGAGCCGATAGAAGCTCACCTACACATAAATAATGCTCAATTGAGGATCCATATCATAAACAGTAGTATTATAGAGGTATAGGGGATGCATGCATTACTTTGGTTAATTTTATTTATTGCAAATGTTATCCGCTTTCAACAAAAATATAAACACAAAAAATAAATATTCAAATATATTGAGCCTAAATTGAAGCTAGTTAGGAGCACTCAGTTTCAAATTTGTAGTTAAGAAAGCGGCTATTGGTGCTTTTTGGTTAAATATGACTTAATTGCGCTATTAGATGAAAAATTAGGACTATTTCATACATAGTTATGAAATCCGAAAAAAATTAAGGATTAGGTAAGTTGCACAAATACAGGTACCATCATAACCATTACCACACTGCACTTATGTTTGTTGATTTAAACTAACCTTTTTCAGAAAATCAAATGCCAGGGGGCAATTTTTCTCTATACTTAAAATGCGGCAATAGATTGAAAGAAAATACCAACAATTAGACACAGCATGGATAGACACATGGCACAAATTTCAGAAGCATTTCCTTAAAACACTTCGATTGCATCTCTTTTACTTTGCCATTTTCCAGTTATATTTACACAAAAGCATTCTCTAATAGATTTCTTGGCAATAGAGATGCAAGAAGCAAACTATCATTTTTAAAGAAAAGCAAATTGGGCTTAAAATGATGAGAGAGATACCGAGAAAAGGAGATGATCGAGAAAGCGATCGAAGTGGAAATCGAGGTCAGAGGAGTGTCGATTGAGACCTTCCTGACTGCTTAGCTCCTTCATTGCAATTAAATAAAGGAGGATGGGAGAGGGAGGGAGAAAAATTGGTTCGCTCAATACTTCAATTGAAGGAATGACCGAGAGAGAGAGGGGGGCAATTAAAGAAGACGGGCTCTTGGATTGAATTGATGGCACGAATCTTGACACGGTACTAAACAGTCTGGATCAACCGGTCCCATATTATTTAGTCCCACAACGCTCACGCTAAAATACCGAATACTGCGCTTCTCTTTAAATAGATGGGAGCTGTGAGATTTGAGATCAACCGTCCCGTCAGGGTTGAGAGGGAACGCGCTCGTGAAGTGTTAGCTGAGGCGTGTTCTGCCGACAACCAATTGACGAACTAAATTTTTCCGGCGAGCGTACGCTGCTCCTACATTCGAGTTAGCGTTGCTCGTCAATTTTTGGAAGGCCTCCTTTACCAGAGGGGGACCTACAATCTCTTACTACAGTAAAAAAAAGGTTTTTTTGGGGGAATGTGTGTTTTTAATGGCAAAACGCTGATCTCTTACCAGAAAATTTTTTACCATCTTAATTTTTTTAAATTTCAACTTTAATCAATGGAATTTTTGCCAGTATGGCTATATTCAAATTTTTCATAAATCATCAATAGTAAGGTTAAAATTTTAAAATACTGAGATGGTAGATGAAAAAAAAAATCGGTACTTCATATTACCAAAACACAAAACATTGGATATATTTTAATAGAGACTTAAATTTGTACAATATATATACTAAAATGCGGGGTAGTTTTTTTTTATTGCTTTCAACACTTGGAGTGTATGTTTTTATTAACATAGAAAGCGGCATATTTTGGTGGTTTGAAGCCATGTGATAAATATTGGACGGTTCAGATTGTTGTATTAAAATAAAAACTTAATATTATAAGAATTTTCAAAAAAATTCCTTCACATTGACCCATCAGCCCATCACTATGGTGTTTGTTCTAAAACGTTAGCCCAATCCTTTTAACTAAAAGAAGAACAACACAAAATTTTCTTCTATGAAGAAAAATCCAGCTAAAATTAATTTAGGAAAGAAATGAAAACATGTTGGATCAGGGATCTCGGCCCAGAACTCTAACAATTAAACAGCTCCGTTATAATACTATTCCAACTTGCCATAATTCTAACAATTATTGGAGACTTTCGCCTACTAATTAAAAAAACAAAATTCTTAAGTAGAACAAAATATACAGAAGAATTAAGTCTAACGGTTACTTGTACATTTTACCAATTCTATATAACAAATCGTTCTTATCTTCTTATCTTCAAGTTTCTTTTACAATATTTTACCAATGTTTACGGGTCTGTATTTGGCAGTTACAAGTTTGTAAAATGCTAGCAGCTGTCCAGAATGCATGCATGTATGCGTGTCATTTTATGTGGTTAATACATAAATAAAAAGAGGGTATTTTTTTTTTCAACGGTAACCGACAGTCAAGTTTGGTGACGGAAGTTATAAATCAAAAGTTACCAAATTATAGTGCCTGAAATTCATGTTTGGTAAAGAAAACGAAAGTGGGTTTTGAAAGCTACCAGACAACGAAGTTTGTTGTGAAAAAAAAATAACTCCAAAATACTTTTTTGAATGCTTCCATTGGAATAATAAAAAAAATATGTATATATAAGCGCATCAAATATATATGTAGTGGAGGGATGACGTGTGTGAGTCAATTATGTATTGTATCCCATTAAATATTTTGCATTGATATATTAATTATCACATATTAATTATATTTGTATGTTTTTGAGTGTTGGATTACAAATTTTATACTAGTTTAAATCTTATCCCAATACTATTATGAAAAAAAATAATAATAACCATCAAATGGTCTCTCAAATTCAATATGATAAAAATAAATCATTTTAAGATATATCACAAAGTTATTTTGTGGAAACAAAACAAAATCACTGAAGTCTTAAGAACGCAATATACAAATCCTTTGCTTGATAGAGAGATAAAGTTGAGGATAACACGATATTGTAAAGGAATGAAATTAAAAAAAAAAAAATTATCACAACTCTCAGAAAAAGATAAGAGTTATCATGTTATCTCTTCACATTATTTCTCTACCAAATATAACCAGATGAAAAAAAGTTAAATTCTACATTACCAGAAATAATTCTTGAAATTGCACTGCAAAAATATAGTACAAAGATTGTAGCTACAAACTCCAAAATAATTATTATCATTTAATTGAAAATATATTACAAATTATCATAGTCATGATATATATATTTTTTAAATTACGAAATAAATAGAAGTTCAAAAATTAAATGATTATACTTTGAACTACGATACCAAAACTAAAATACTAAAGTCAAGGTTTATGCGAATATCATATCACAATAGAGACTCTCCATTCTAGATTAAACTAAAGACTCCATTCGTTCTAAAGATAAATAAAAATAAATTAAAAATGCCAAAATTGAAAATCCTCAGACAGGAAAGCGAACAGGACAGATCCAGGTATTTAGAAATGGAGGGGTGATTCCTATTTGCCAGGTGGTGCCCCCCATACCATTTTTGGTGACACTTGGCACACAAGCATGGTATTTTTTGAATACCATTAAATTAAAACCACTTGTATTTAAGTTACAGGATTTTAGTAACTTTTCCTATTTCTACTTTTACATGGACCGAATAAACGGAGTACTTAATACGCAAATAATAATAATAATAATGATAATAGAGGGTTCAAATGGCTTGTGTCTTTCATGCATCATCGTGCCTCCCATCATTTATCTCTGTTTTTAAAATTCAAACATTCGATCCAAACCGATCGACATGATATCCATATTAAAATTTGCTTGGAGATCAAATTTAATATTTTTTTTAGAATTTATTTACTATTTTTCAGATAGTTATAAAATTAATATTTTTGGATGGTCCAGACCCCAAAAACATCGGATTTTGTACCTATTTAAAAAAATAGTAAACAATTTAAAAATTATATATATAAAATTTGGTCTCCAAACACAATTTAATATGGACAATATGTTAATCTTTTCAGATCGACTATTTAGACTTTGTAAACGAATCTAAAGAATATGAGGCACGGTGAGGTATGAGATATTCGAACTCTCATTCTCATCATCATCATCATAATAATAATAATAATAATAAAAGCACAGTACTTTAAAAGTGAAGCGCCAAACAGTAAACAAGGGAAATATTTTTTAAAATTAAATTAATGCCTTGAGTTATTATTCGTTTTATGATAATCATTATCGTCGATTATAATTTTATAACTACTGTAAAACAAATAATATTATCACTACATAAAAACATTGAGCAACGCTGAATTAATATTCCATAAAAAATAATAAATCTTTAAATTTCTTAGCTATGTCATATCCTCTCTACTGTCATTTTTCTGATTTTATTTCTTTCTCTTCATTAATTTTGATCGAATGATCAATTGATCATACATGCTGATACGGCCTATCTAGGGTGGATAGCTCGTATGCTGGAAATGAACTGGTTGGACTGAATCTCTCTTTATCTCGGTTGATAAGTCGAAATGGTGTTGAAGATTGGATCTCTCCTTATCTCGGTCGATAAGTCGAGATGGCTACGGGTCGGCTTACTGCGGGATGCAAACCGACTTAGTTAAGAAATTAGAAGGAGGATGTGAGATATTCTAACTATTCCTTGTCGATATCTCTCTTAGTGTAAGCTTAGTTGATAGAAAATTCGGTCCCCTTCTCAGGAAATCTGAGACTTTTTATACCCAGATCTCTAACCGTCCCTCTACGTATCAATCGAAGAATGTGGAAGCGGTTATAAGATCGTGGGTACGGTTATGGAGATCGTGTGGCGGTTATCCCGCGTGTATCAGATCATGCCGGTATGTCGGCATGATGGACTTTATTATGGATTTCGGCTTGTATTTTGTTGGGCTTTTCTTTCATATTCTGAGCTGGCCTATAAATTACAAGATCCGAATCTCAGATGTTATTAAGCCTGGGTAACATGGTCCTATCAGATGCATTTCTTTCCTCATTTAAAAATGTTGTGTTTGATGTGCTCAAGTTCTACAGTGTGTAATGTAACTTTAAAAAAATACAATTTTTTTTTGGTCTATTATATTATTTATATATACAAAATTTTAATTTTTTGATAGAGATATCTGTTTTCAATGCAATATTTGTGGAGATTTTATTAAAAAAAAAAGTAGCATCGTACAAAAATGATTCTTGACGCCTATAAAATTCAGAGGCCTCGTGGCACCCAAAAAAAAAAAATATATATATATATATATATATTTAACGATTTCTTTGTTTATGCGAGTTTTATATTTTTTTTTTATTATGAACATTTTAAAATAGTGTTGACAACGTAGTTTTTTCAATAAGACATGTATGTAGGTATTTGTCAACAATTAATAGTTCAAAATTTAATTTATATATAGTACTTGATTAGCAAGGGTGGACCCAAGTGCAACCAAGGGGATAGCTGCCCCCCTCCCCTCTGGATTTTGCGTTTTAGTGCAAGTCGGAACATTTCAATCGATCATGCTCCTCTCTGAAATTTTTTTTGTCCCCCGCTGGATGTTTAATTTGTTGTTCGGGATTAAATTTAGGTTAAAAATTAAAATAAATTTCTTCAATTATAATTAATAATTAGAATTATAGATTAAAATATCATAAATTATAAGTCAGAATATTGAAAAATATAAATTAAAGTATTATTTTTTATTAAGTACTTAATTAGTTAATGGATTTGAACCCGATTAGCTATTTAAAACCGATTTGATATTTTTTTGTCCCCCTTTCTGAATCTGCCCCTGTTGATTAGTAGATCAATGCAACAAAAATAGACTAATATGAAATATGGTCAATGTGATGTAACAAATATAATTAATCGCCACGAGTTAAGGCAGCATGAGTTCATACTTCACGGTATATATTCAATTAATGATATACTGAGTATCACTGTCACATTTATAAAAAGGACTACAAAAATTCTCTCATAAATGGTTGTTAGCATTTCAATGGCATTCAACACCGTTGAATTTAAAATACCTGCGACAATAATTGACATAGTCTGTTTTAAATTAAATTAATACAAGTATCTTTTGAAAAATATAGTGTTATTTTCTTTTCAAAGTCTATTGTAGGAAAGATGCTGTTATCAACTTTTCTTCTTTCTACAAGAATTATTTTTCCGGCGACATTTGACATTCAAATTCAAATTTTGAATTTGCATGGATTTGTATATACGTAGTAGAAGATTTACTGAAATAAAAGATGTACTGACTTTCCAACAAAAGTGTTTCTACAGTAACATTTAATTCCGAATAAATGATAGATTGATCGACTACGGTTAAAAAATAAATTATACAATGTACTTGTTTTTTTTTTTTTTTTTATCTTTGTATTATATAAATTTATTTTTATACACATCATAACTTCATTTCTGTTAAGCAATTAATTTAGATTCATCCTTTTTGCAACGGAGTATATCTTTCCAGTAACACCTGCCCTTTATATTAAAAAAGAATTGAGTGACTCTTAAAACATTTGATAATTTTTTTAAAAAAAGTTGTAAATATTATCTAGATTATTATACTTTTTAACTAAAAAAATATTTACTGCATCAATAAATTTAATTAGTGAATAATCATATAAAAATAAATAATGGTATACTAATTTATGAGATTTTCTTAGATAAAATATATCTGGGGAAAAAGAGGAGCACAATATTGTGCAAATTTTCTCCAGTTGTTGAAGCTGGAGCTATCCTGTACCGTCATTGTTAGACAACAACGGTCAATCAGACGGCATAGATGAATAACAACGGTTCGTTTGGAACTGGACATCTCCAGGTAATTTGAGCCTGTAGGTGAAGATCAGAAAAATATCCAGCCGTTTTTGTTTGGGAAACCAAATTCGCTCCAGTAAGCAAGCGATATTAAAAACACCCGGTTCATATCCGGTTTATATAGGCCTTTCCCGCTAAAGAACAAACTGCATGGCCATGGGACAGGAGGAAGCCCACCTTATAATTTGTCTGAATGCGCCAGGTGTTAGCGTAAAATTAAAAGGTATTCCCAGGATAAGAGTTCAAATTTTTTGTGAACCGATTCCATATGAACCAAGATGCAATGAGAAAAGCTTTTTTTGAGGGCTTGTATATGAACCGACCATTAACAGAAGTCGAACAGTAACTCCAGGGGACGCTCCTGCGCACACGAGAAGCAGCATGGCGCATAAGAGTATCCTTGAAGAATCAAACCATTATATTTACATATATTCGTTCCATTTATTTGACAAATTACAAAAAGGTCCCTACTGGCCATTCACTTTCTATGAGGAAAATTTCCCTAGTAACCGTTGAAAAGTTGTAATTGTCAACATTTCGTGCCTGAAATTAAATACTTTTACAAAAAACTAAATATTGTTTTAGGGTCTTCGTATCTTGCTTAGTTACTAGAAAATAATTATTGAAAAAAATAAATGACTTTGATCAATAAAAAAATTGTACTTATAATGTATTATTTTTGTTAAAAATATTTTTCCTAAAATAATTGAAGAAATTTTCTCGCGAAATTAATTTCATTCGAAGAACAAATAATAAATAATCTGATATTCTTGATGTGTCTTTTGTTATTTTCAAATTTAGTGAATTCTATAAAATTTTTGAGTTATTTTTTTTGGTAAACAATAATATTGGCCATTACGAGTAATGGAAAATCAAGTTTTACATAAAAAAAATTCATAGTTTAATTACTTCTATATGCTTTCATAAAGTATGCTCGATGCTTGGTCGTTTTTATCATACAGTCGAATAAAAGAGTTATTATGTTATAAGTTCTCACTGATAGTATTGTCAGGCACTATTAATGTTATTTTGTCGTATTTAATTAATTCTATATTTTGATGATATATATGACAATACATATCATTCAAGCACGTGTCGCTTTTAATATATGTCGTAACGCTGCAATATTGAATTATCATTTATCTGTTTGTCATGTGCAATTAGATAAACTAACCAACTATGATGTACAATATCTGAACACACGTCACTGACTCAATAGTTGCACGTGCCTTGAACAAATATTCTATTATAAATAAGAAATATTCGGTATCACGCATTTTGTTGCTAAAAATCCGACAACATAATACCTCATTTTGAAAAAAAAAAATTAGGTAGATACAAACTATTATCTAGCTAAAATGATATATTTTCTTGATTGAGATCATAAAAATGACTAAAATCTATTAGAAAAAATTCATTAGGTTGGCTAAAGGTTCTTATTTTAATACACTTTTGCAATGATTAAATTCCATTTTAACAAGTTTTTTTAATCCGGATCTAGATGAAAAAAAATTAATATATTCAGATTTCCCCCTCAATTATCCCTGTATGCTGTTTAACCCCTTCCTAACTCTCTCTTTTAGCCACCTACCCGTTCGTTCTCTCTCCTTTTTGCTCATCGTATGCAAACTCGGAGCATTAACCAAATTAAATCTCTCTCCACTCTCATTCTCTCTCCTCCCATCTTCTCTGCCTATAAATGTCCTTTATCCCTCTGTTTTCTCGGTACACTCGACAATTCTGTTCATCTCTATTGCTTTCGCACTCGCTCGCTGGCTGTTGCTCCCCAGTCTGATCGCGAAGGAATCGTGGAGGAAGGATTACTCGGAGGAATTCAGATTACTATCTCAGAACGCAATTCGTGGAATTTGGAACTGAAGGCGTGCTGCATTTCAATCCGTCTGATTGCTCTGCCTTATTATTTCGAGTAGAAATCAGGCAGGCCCCACTACAGACGCATCGCTTTGATTCGTCTAGGTCGCTTTCTTTACCCGACAATCTATTTTTTTATTGGAATTTTTAATACTATTGTATTATTATTTTTTTATTCAAATTAGAGTATATGTTGTTTATTTTTTTTTTATTCCAATACTCTTCTTACAGTGATAATTTTAATTATAAATTGTGTGTTGAAAATTCTTGTTTGGTTTCTGTTGTGACGTCTTAATTCTCACCGATTGATTTGAGTTGAAGGAAGTAGGGTATGCATCTTAGTCTTAGATGACTTGATTGGGGTAGTTGGATGTAGAAAGTTGTGTTATTTGGGGTTTATCAGAAGTTAAGGAATTATATTCTTCATTTTGTGATGCTGGACCAATCGTTTTGGTCTCTTAATTCGATCCTTAGGTTATTTCTTCCGAATTTATACTTGACTTATCAATGTGAATTCATCTGTTTTTTTCTTTTGTTACTTTTAGTTTATACTGGTTTTTATTGTGACTGATTATCTACCAGAGAAGAAATTTTATTAAAAAAAAGTTGCTACGTTTTTTAAAAGATAAATAGATGCTTATGCTGCATAACGTAGGAAAATTATAAATTACATGGTGGAGTTTGTTTGATCTACTTTTTTTTAAGTGCGATGAATTTTCATATGTTACTTAGAGGATAGGAGGGTGTTAAATTGTTTAGGTATGATCCTTTTTGGGTTGTGATCGGTTTTTATCTGGTATGTGAGTTAAGGACCAAAAGCATATGTTGTGTTTATGGAGATAATACCAGCTTGCATGTTATGAAATCAGTTCTTCTGTCAATACGTTCTAGTTGATGTCATCAAAACTTGAACCTTTTTCCAATTTGTAGTTATATCCACTTGTACTTCTAGTTATCTTTATCACAATATTGCATTCCTTTTAAGTCCGACATATATACATTCTCATAATTTGATCCCCCATTGAAATTTTTTCCTCTTAATCAAATATAATATTTCCTCTTCTACTATAAAACCTCTTAACTTTTTGTTTTTTTTTGTTTTTTGTTTATGAACAGACAGATCCAGTAGAAGATGCCTGGGCATGGAAGAGATGACTACACACTGAAGAGGATGCTAGAAAGAAGACATCGTAACAATATTCGCAAATTTCTTGAGCGTAACGGGCGTCGTATGACTGCCAGGGTATATTTTTTTTTTCTGAAACTTTATTTACAAATTTTCCCTTTAGAAAATTAAAGTTATTAGACTTTCAACTTATATAATGCCCTTTTTCTTTCAGGAAATTGACATAGTGAATCTTTGTACCAGATATCCTGACCAAAGGTATTAATATGTTGATATTTATCAATTAAACATAGGGCTCCGTCTGATATCACTAAATTAATTTTCCTGTTTAGCTCCTCGTGACTTTACTTCTTTCCTTACACTTTACTTCTTTCCTTACTTTTCATACCATCTCTGTGGAGGGCCAAATAGAAATAAGTAAGACACTATGTTTAATGAGTGCTTAATGTTCCTTCCATGCAAAAGATGATAAAGGCAGTAAATTCATTTTCAGGAACTTTAAGTAATAGACCTGTATAGAAGTGTGATGTGTTGTAAGCTTGTTACAATACTATCTCAGTCTTGTAACAGTCTAACACCATGTATTTTGCTCACCTCATTGTTAAATGTCTTCAGGTATACACTAATTACATATTACTGCAATGCCAACTGCATGAGAGTGAATCCTTATGTGCTGCCCCAAATCCCAGTGCCTGACCACCACCACTGCCCGCAACGACAAACAATGGAGTCTTCTAATTCTGACAGGTCTGGACCTGCATCTCTCGTGGCCCCCTTACTTTTTCAACTTAACGTGGGGCCAGATGATGCAAATGCCCGCACAGAAGGACACTCTGAGACTGGCCACCCTTCCACCTCTCGGGTAATCCTACCATGTTATTTTCTTACTGATAGACCTGAATCATCAGCTTCTTCAGGTATGGAATTAAGTTCGACAGTAAATTTGATTGCTGATACCATTATTGAGTCACTTAACCGTAGCTCTGACAAGGAGAATTCCGAGAGGGATAGTTCTGACAAGGGTAATGATGAGAGGGAAAGATCTGACAAGGTTAATTCTAAAAAAAGTTCAAGAAAGAATTCTAAAAAGAATAAGAGGCATAGGAAGAAAGGCGGGGCCAAGTCTAGGGTATCTGAGACTCAAACCAGAACCCATTTCAACCCGTCAAATGAGCCCTGTGTTTCATCTGACTCCTCTTCCAGTTCTCATGCTGAAACATCCCTAGTGGATGGAGATGGGGGTGAGCAAAGAGTGAAGAGTGACACTGAGACCGTGCTCCAGTGCTTCTCAAGCAACTCGTCAGACCGGTGCCATGCTGACGTCAGCTGCTCAAATTCTATGCTTAGCAGTGATGAAGAGGAGGAAACTGAACTGGCACTGCCTGAAACTGTTGGGCCCTCAGAGGATACTGCCAATGAAGATCCAAGTGCCCTTGAGGAGATGGATAAGGCAAATGAGGCTCAGTGCAGCTCTGATGCGTGTATCAGCAATGATTTTATCCCGGTAGTTTCCAGTAGGAGAGGGCGGTATGGTAGAAGATATGGTCAGCAAGGTGGAAACCCTAGCCGATTTTCGGCCTTTAGCACACGTAGTGGTGAGCAGTTCTCTACCTGGCAAGAGAAACCCTCAAAAGTTGAAAGCGGGGATAAGTATGCCATGGATATCAAGGACTCTAAACCAAGGGATATGAGAACTGAAAACTCTCTCACACATGAGTCCAGCAATAGGACTGAGACTCCCAAACCGGGCTCTAATATCAGTGGCAGTGTAGATAGGCATTCAGGGGAGTATGTCTATCAAAAAGATGATTTTCCGAGTTTACCTCTGCCAAGCAGTGGTCAGAAGGAAGTAGTAAGGCATAAGGTGGGACCGAGGCTGCCCCGAAGAGACAATTTAAAGAAGCCACCTGTCCCATTGCCCAGAAAGTCCCCTGAGTGCAAGGAATCAGAGAGCGATGCTGTCAACACCAAACTCAGCATCCCTAATTTGGAGGTGAAGATAAGTGAACTGGAAGAATCTGGTTCTGGTTCCGGATCTTCATCTGGGGATTTTTTCTCACCGGATAGCTCCAAGTCATCTCAGATGAACCAGTCAAGCCATGACACTAGTGGCTTTGATTCCCCGAGAAGCTCCAAGGCATCTGAAGAGACCCAATTGAGACCTGACACTTCTACGTCAGATGATACTGGTGACAAATCAACCACTGACATTGCTCAAACAGGCCATGACACCTGTCCCTCCAATCTCAGCAATACTACCCCCACCCTCACCGACATAGATGCTTCTAGGTCTGGCTCTTCCATGTGCAGTTCTCCAGCCAGCACTACACCTATTTCATCCAGCACCAGCATGCCATGCCTCGATTTTGGTGAATCGAAGAACATGCTGGCTGTATGCAGCACAAATCTGGAGGAGATACTAGGGGCAGTGCGGGATGCTCACAAAGTATACCAGATATCAAAGCTGGTTCAGTCTGCATTTGGTGGCCCGTTTGCAGATTACGAGTTATTATGCCACTATGCCTCTCCAGTTCTCTACTTGCCTCGTCACCAAATTGCTGACGCACCACTGCAAAAGATCTGGCAATGGTATGAAGAGCCCAGCTGTTACACATTGGAGGTGAAGGGGTGCCAGGACCACCATTGTTTCGTGGACTTTACTGCGCATTTTGTGCCGTCTCTTTCGGCAGTGCAACTTTTTGTGCAGGGCCCATCGGCAATTTTCTCCAAGCATCAGCCGAAGGAGGGTGGATCTGAGTCTGCAGAGCTCGTTTTTGAATTCTTCGAATATGAGCAACCATATTTTCGGCAGATGTTGTTTGAAAAGTAAGTTCTTCTTAACCTTCTGATGTTATCCAACTTTATATGTGAAATGGGTGGATTCGGGCTGATTCTGAGCCTGAACCTTTCATTTGAAATTTAGAACCTGTCCTTTTTTGTTTTTAGCCCTTTTTTGTAAGTTGGGAAGGATCTGAACTGGGCACATAAAACCTAACCTGGCCTACTGCAAGGGTAAGTCCAGTCCAGCTCTTTGCTCTGTTTTTGGGTTTTGCTTGGCTTTTGGTATTAATCATTCAGAAGTTTATAAGGTCAACTTGAGGCTAAATTGGGTTTAACTGATGGGTATAGGGTTTAGGGTTTAGGATTAGGGTTTTGGAGAGACCTTGCTGTTACATTAAAATGGTATGGGGGAGATGAGAGGACTGATATTTGTGACCAAGTTGTCTATTTGAGGAAAAGAAATGAAAGGCAAAACACTTCAATTTTATTACCCTTCAACTTCCTTAAAAGAGGAAATGCTTTGTGTTTGCCCTCTTTCTTTCCTTGGCTACTTCCGTATATTTACAAACTTAGTTTCCGAGGCAATTTTGAAATGAAATGGAAACATATGCTTCTCTCATCTCCCATTACCTATTATACCTTGAAAGTGGCTTCTTCTTCGATAACTTCCACCTTAATATTTGGGTCGATTGGAATGCATGAACCACCTAGTTTTTTCCATTGATAATTCTGACCCAAGCATCATTTTTTGCCCCTGGAGAATTCCGCATAAACTACCCTCCTTATAATATTCATAACTATGCCCGAGTCACCTATTTTGTTTTTCTTGGTAACTCTGCCTAAACCGCTCACTGTTTCCTTGATAACTCTGCCTAAACTGCTCACTCTTTTCTCGATAACTGCGGCCTAAACCGCTCACTCTTTCCTTGATAACTCCGCCTAAACCGCTCACTGTTTCCTCGGTTACTCCACCTAAACCACTCACTCTTTCGTCGGTAACTCCACCTAAATTGCTCATTCTTTCCTTGGTAACTCTGCCTAAACCGCTCAGTTTTTCCATGATGCCACCTAACCCGCTCTCTTTTTCCTTGATAACCCCGTGTCCTTCATAACTTTCACACTATGCTCACTGTTTCATTTATTGCTTCCCCACCTAACACCCTCCTCTTTTCCCCTATATAAGGTGATCCTCTTCCCCTCTGCATTACATCGCCTCTCAAGGCACCCTGCACCCTTCTGCCTCTGTAACTCAGCTTTGGCCCCTCTCTAAGTACCAACTTAGTCCATTCTGACCATTAAGCCTATTCCTGCCAGGACTAGCCTCAATTTCACTGTCCAACACCAAAAGCCCAAGAAAAACCTAAAGAGTACAAAAACCCAGTCCTGCTGTCACTGGATGTGTCCAGTGGGGACATGCTGGGTCTGGATCTGAAGCCAGTATGTTACCAAAATCCTAGACTATTTCCCCTGCCCCTAATAGGAACCATTGTCATATGGGTAGGGTCAAAGAACTCGTCGGAGGCATGGCTCAGGGGAGGAACCTGGAGCGTCTCCGCCTTGGTGACCTCCATCCCGCCTCCTGGTATGTTTATTCCTCTACATTTTTTTAATTAATATTATTCTTTCAATATGTTCTTTTTTTTTGGTTTAATTGATAATTAGGAAATTAGCCAATAAGTTTTTGGAACTTAATGTTAGATCTAAGTTGTATGAATTAGCAATTTTATCATATACCTTGGTTGGGGTTATCACTATTTCGTTCTTTTTTTTTCTTTGATTGAACACTATTTCTGTTGTTGTCTATCTTTAACCTTAAAATTTTCTTGCATTTCAGGTTCTCTGTGGCGTGGTACCCTGCATACACGGTACCAGAGGGTAGGAGCAGCTTTAAAGCTGCATTTTTGACCTATCACTCCTTTGCACATTTTGTGCAAGGTGCTGCGGGCCCATCAGTTGACGGCTCCTCCTCCCCTGTTGTAGGGCTAATGTCCTACAATGCACAGGTAATTTCCACTCACAACCCTTAAAAAATCATATTTCTAATTCCATTTTAATATAATTGCAATCTCCTAAAGAATTAACTTACTAAATATTTTCACTTATTTCAGGAGGAGTCTTGGTACCATGAGAGGTACCAGACTGGTGGGGACCTAATGGTCGAGAGGTTGGAATCCCTCAACCTCACGGCAAGTGTCATGGCTCGGGCTCGGGTCATGAGGGGCGGCCAAGTGTCCGGGAACCACCACCCGGACTTCGAGTTCTTTGCCTCACGATAGTACCATAATTAGTAGTACTGTCGTGATTTATTTTTCTTTTTTTTTTTTTTTTTTTTTCTAGATAGTAGAATTAGACTAACCCTAGGGTTAGAATAATTAAAAAAAATGCGGCAAATTAATTTTCTTTTCTTTTCATTTTTTTTTGTATCCAAATGTTTGTGTTGTAAATTGATTGAAAGAAGGAAAAGAAAAGAATAAAAGATAGTGTTGAGATAATCTCGTCTGTTCAGCTTTCTGTGAATGTTTTGCATTGACTTTTTTTACTTGAGCTAGTGTAACTTTTCTGCCTGCTTACAAAAAAAGATTAAAAAAAAGAGTGAAGTAAAAAACGCATGAAGGACAAGAACAAGACAAAATATAAGAAAGAAAAATCAAGGAAAATAATTAAAAAAATACAGGGCCCAAGTGAAAAAATGTAATAAAAGAAAAAGGAAAAGGGACGAGAACAAAGTAAAAGAATGAAGGAAGAGTAAAGTACACGACGGGAACACAAATAAAAGAAAGAAAACCCAGAAACAAATAATTGAAAAAAAAAGTCCAAGTGAAAAAAAAGAAAGGACCAGAATGAAGGACGAGAACAAAATAAAAGTAAGGAAAACCAATTAAAAATAACAAAGCCTAAGTGGAAAAAAAAGAAAGGACCAGAATGAAGGACGAGAACAAAATAAAAGTAAGGAAAACCAATTAAAAATAACAAAGCCTAAGTGGAAAAATAAAAATAAAGTCAAAGCAATATAAAAGGACCATAACTCTATGTTTGTTTTTTTTTTTTTTTTTTTTTTTCAGTTCTAACTGTTGTTGTTCTGAGATTGCTTTTAATGAAAAAACTCGTAGCTGGACGTTATAAACAATAACGTCCAACTACAATGTCTTTTTTTTAACAATCATTAGTGATCATATTAATTGAACGTTATAGTTTGTAACTTTCAGCTACAGTGTCCTAAACGTTATAAACATAACGTTTTTCTTATATTTCAAAAATATTATGAAACATTTCCCATTATCAATATTTTTTTATTTTTTTTTCTATTAATAAAAAAATCGGATTTAATTTACATCTGTTCTGTAAATATTTGACGCTTATATATGATATATTCTTTTAACTCTAAAGAGTATGACTATTAATCCAAATAAATAAATGCATCGCAAAAATTCGGATAAAATACTTTAGTGTGAGATCTAAATATCAAAATAAAACTTATCATATAAATTGCAACAAACGTGACACTCAACTATTGAAATCGGATAGTTTATAAATCAGATTAAAAAAATTATCCAAATATTGCAGTTATTATTAGAAATGTTTGATATTAGTTAGTCGGCTTGAGTCTGAATCTTTCTTAAATATTCAGCCATTGTTACGACAAACAAACATCGCCATTGCTACGTACGAATCATCCGACAAATACATGAATAATATTTTTTTTAGGAACACTTGCCTTTACAATCTAGAACGAATTATTTGGAGGTAGTGTTTTGTTATACTAAATCTGTTGTGAAATAAGAATGAAAGCCTCAGAAGATCCTCATCATAGGCTTATTTAGGAAAGATATAATTCAGAATACAATCAACAGCTAGCAAGGAAATTTAGGCATTAGATTATTCCTCAGATATAGCAAAAAATATAGTAAATCTAGAATTATGTAAAATAGGAAATACACCAATGACTATATGGAATTCAGCCTATATATCCACATACACAGCACCATTGTAAAATATAACAATTTTCAATAAAGTTATATTCTTGAATTCTCTCTGTGAAAAACATCATGGTATCAGAGCGATACTAAAGGCCCTCAGAAATTCAAAAATTGTCAACTATAAAGCAAGGTTGAAATCGTATCGTGACTCCAGCCATGTCGGAGATCTTCAGCGGGCAACATTCTCACACTGGAGATGCGCAACAAACGCCGAGACTCACGAACACGCTGCTCAACGGTGCGAATTATCCATCATGGGCTAGATCCGTATATCTCACGCTACACAGCAAAGGTAAACTGAACCATATCACTGGTAAAACAGAAAAGACAGCAGAACCAAATACTGAGACAGAGGAGAAAAGAACGGGTACACGGCAATTAGCGGAGGAGAAGAGAAGATGGGTTCCGCTTTAATCACCACAACCGGGTCCGAAGTCTACCCGAATCCGACAGCAGGCCCATCAGGAGGTTTTTTACTCAGCCAGGCCCAATTGGATCAAATAGTGGCCCAAATCACTAATAAAATGGGTAATCCAGGTATATTTACAGGTATTATTTCAAATAATTTTCAGAAAACTTATAAAAACAGTACTTGGATTATTGACTCAAGTGCAACTGATCACATGACTGGAAACATCAATTTTTTAAGTAATGTACAAAAAATTAAATACCCTCAATATGTGACTGTTGCGAATGGTGCCAAAATTCCTATTGAAAATATAGGAACTATGAATGTATTTTCAAAAATTGTTCCAAATGTTTTATACTCACCCAAACTTGACCATAATTTATTATCTATAAGTAAGATTACCAAGGATTTAAATTGTAATGTGCTTTTCTCATCTGAAGCTGTGACTTTTCAGGACAAAACAACACAGATGACGATTGGTGAAGGCAAGTTAGAAAATGGGCTTTACATTTTAAATTTTTTGAATAAAGCTTTTGTTGTTAGTAATGTAGACCAAAACAAACTATGGCACTGGAGGGTTGGACATCCTTCAGATAAAGTTTTAAATAAGTTATTTTCACTTTCTAATTTAGATTCAAGTAATTGTGATACTTGTCGTTTTTCAAAACAAACTAGGCTCCCTTTTTCATTATCTAGTAATAAAACTGAAAAATTATTTGAGTTAGTACACTCTGATGTTTGGGGACCCGCACCTATAGATTCATATAATGGTTTTCGATATTTTGTTACATTTATTGATGATTTTTCTCGTACCACATGGATTTATCTTCTAAAATCAAAAAATGAAGCTTTTACAATGTTTCAAGAATTTACAAATCTTGTTGAAAATCAATACGAAACAAAAATTAAAGTGTTTAGATCTGATAATGGTACTGAATATATTAACAGAAATTTTTCAGATTTTTTAAAACAAAAGGAAATTTTACATCAAACAACATGCATCAATACACCTGAACAAAATGGAGTTTCCGAAAGGAAAAATAGACATCTCTTAGAAGTTACTAGGTCTCTTTTGTTTCAATCCAATGTCCCTAAAATTTTTTGGTCTGATGCTATTCTAACTGCCGTACATCTTATCAATAGATTACCAAGCTCTATTTTAAATAATAAAAGCCCCTTAGAAATACTAACTAAAAAGAAACCAAATTTAGATCACCTTCGTGTTTTTGGATGCACATGTTTTGTACATATAAAAAGAAAAGATAAATTAGATAAAAATGCAATGAAAACTATTTTTCTTGGATACTCATCACAAAAGAAAGGATATAAATGCCTTGATCCTTCCAATAACAATAAACTGTATATTTCTAGAAATGTAACTTTTCTTGAAAATGAACCATTCTACAAACCAGAAGAAAATCAAACCAAACAATCGAGTCATGAAACTGTGTTTCCAGAACTAACATTCCTTGAAGGTACAACAAAAGAAAATTCCTTGGATAGAGAAGGATTAACTCCAGGAGAAGAAAGTGAAGAGGAGTTGCAACTAGGGGGAGCACAACACGAAGAGTCGCAACCAGGGGGAGAAAATGATGAGAACCCTAGGCGGTCAACCAGATCAAGACAACCATCAACCAAGCTACGTGACTTTGTCATATATGATGTAAGGTATCTAATTCAAGATTATGTTTCATATAATAACGTTTCCGCTGCTCACAGAACTTTTCTCACAGCAATTTCTAAACAAACTGAACCAAACAATTTTGAAGAAGCAAATAGCAACCCCACATGGTGCCAAGCAATGAAAGAAGAGCTTCAAGCTCTTGATAAAAATAATACTTGGACTATAGTGACATTACCCAAAGGAAAAAAACCAGTAGGTTGCAAATGAGTATACAAAATTAAATACAACAGTGATGGTACCATAGAAAGATATAAGGCCAGACTTGTTGCAAAGGGTTTTACACAAACTTATGGGATAGATTATCAAGAAACGTTTGCCCCTGTTGCTAAAATGAATACTGTTAGAACCCTATTGTCTGTTGCTGTCAATTCTGGATGGAGCTTATCACAGATGGACGTAAAAAATGCCTTTCTTCAAGGAACTTTAGAAGAAGAAGTGTACATGACCTTACCACCTGGTTACCAAAAGAAGACCGATCATAACCTTGTTTGTAAATTAAATAAATCAATATATGGACTTAAGCAATCTCCTCGAGCATGGTACGCAAAACTTAGTCACTCTCTTTTATCTCTTCATTTTATTAAAAGCACAGCAGATTCTTCAATGTTTGTTAAGTATTCAAATTACACAACAACTGTTGTCCTGGTGTATGTAGATGACATAATTATCACCGGCAACAAGTGAAGAAGAAATTACAAATGTGAAAAATTATCTCAAAGAAAAATTTGATATTAAGGACTTAGGAAAACTCAAATACTTCCTAGGCATTGAAATTGCTCACTCAAGTAAAGATTTATTTCTTTCTCAAAGAAAATATATCCTTGACCTACTAAAGGAGACAGGTAAACTTGGTATAAAACCTGCAAATACCCCTATGGATACCAACAACAAACTTGAACCAGAAAGTGGTGAACCTTTAAAGGACATAGGACAGTACCAAAGATTGGTTGGTAAGTTAATTTATTTAACTGTTACTAGACCAGATATAGCTTTCGCTGTTGGTACTGTAAGTCAATTTATGCATGCCCCAAGGACCACTCATCTAGATGCAGTAAACAGAATCGTTAGGTATCTAAAGGGATCTCCTGGACAAGGGTTATGGATGAAACAAAATAACACTCACAATATTCTCGCTTACTCTGATGCAGATTGGGCTGGAAACTTTGATAGGAAATCAACCACAGGATACTGCACATTTGTAGGCGGGAATCTCGTGACTTGGAAGAGCAAAAAACAAAGTGTTGTTGCAAGATCGAGTGCAGAGGCAGAATATAGAGCAATGGCTTCAACAGCAAGTGAGCTCGTATGGCTCAAACAATTGCTTGGTGATTTAAAGATCACATGCAATGGACCTATGCCAATGTATTGCGATAATCAAGCTGCACGCCACATTGCCTCAAATCCAGTGTTTCATGAACGGACTAAACACATTGAGGTGGATTGTCACTTCATTCGAGAAAAAGTTCAAGCTGGAGAAATTGAGACTCCATTTGTGAGAAGTCATGATCAATTAGCTGACATATTCACTAAGGCGTTGGACAAAGGAGGCTTTCAAAATATCTTGTGCAAGTTGGGTTCTTTCAACTTGTTCGAATCCAACTTGAGGGGGAGTGTTGTGAAATAAGAATGAAAGCCTCAGAAGATCCTCATCATAGGCTTATTTAGGAAAGATATAATTCAGAATACAATCAACAGCTAGCAAGGAAATTTAGGCATTAGATTATTCCTCAGATATAGCAAAAAATATAGTAAATCTAGAATCATGTAAAATAGGAAATACACCAACGACTATATGGAATTCAGCCTATATATCCACATACACAGCACCATTGTAAAATATAACAATTTTCAATAAAAATATATTCTTGAATTCTCTCTGTGAAAAACATCAAAATCCACTATTTAAACTTCTATTTGAAAAATAATCACAACTTAAAAAGTAAAGATAAGTTTAGAGAAAATTGACACACGAGGTGTTAACAGGGTTCGGCAAAACAAAACCTACTTCTCCGGGGCGTCGCAATCTTTTCTAGGTGTGTCTTTCTATTACACAATGATAAAAGATTATAACTTGTGAATCGGTAAGCCTTTACAACCAAAGAGAAGTCACACGGCCAACTCAAGAGAAGAACGAAGTCTTCAAGAAAATATTCACAAGAGAAATACTCAAAAGCTCACTCTAATCTAACTCAAAATTAGTGAAGCGGATTTTAAATTGTTTGAGAAATTTGAAGTTTAAGCTCTCAGAACAATAGTAGAACTCAAACTCAGAGAATTTAGGTTTTTGAAATTTTGCGGTGGCTAAAAGTTTTTTTGGAAAATAGTCTAAAGTTCTATTTATAGAGACAGCTCCAGAAAGAACTTTTTGGCATAAAATGTTATAACGTTTTCATAAACGTTCATAACGTTTTCATCGATTTTAAATTATGTTTTCTATTATGTGCAGCTTTCTTCGCAAACGTTACCAATATTTTGTCAATCGTTACCAACGATGGTCCTTTGGAAATCAACCGATCAAAATAACCATTTTGAGTTATTGAAATAAATTAAAACGTTACAATATTTTGGGAAAATGTTATAACGTTTTTAATATTTTCAGCTGTTGATAAGTTAATTTCTCAGCGCTTTCTCACAAGTCTAAATCGTTGTAATATTTGACAAAAATTATCAACGTTTGGCCCTGTAAAACAAAATAAAAAAAATACTTTACCAAGTTTATAATTTTACAATCTAATTTCTTGATAAATATTTTGATGTTTTCTTCGGTTCATCATATGCATATTGCAATTCCAAATATTTTGAACCTGTATAAATTCTAAAGACTAATGTTATCAATTATGATTTATGAGATTATGTACAGCAAAGTGCATACCAATAGTGCTGTTGAATTTAATTCTAAATGGGTACTTGGAGTAGATGCATCATACAGAATTTAGAGATCGTTACTCTTTTAATGATGCACTTGTTTTCTGATTCCATTTTTTTTTCCACCAAACAGTCAACATGTTTTTTTTTTTTTTTTAATTTGCCAGATTGATTCTGGTATCATCAATAGTAGTGAAGGATTGATCCAAAGACCTGTTGCAATCAATAGATCATGTTTTTTTTTAATGTTCTCAATTTACCTGTAAATTTGTTTTCTTTGGCCATGATAAAAGATCAATTTTACATTTTTTTTTATTGCCAACCATTGTTCTTTTATTAGTAAAAATCTTAGAAAATCCTTTAAATAAGTCAAGACGGAAATTTCGACTTCAGGCCAGCCGTGCTGGTGATGATTAGAGCATTCTTCAGCAAGGACCAGATGCATCTCATTTACAAAACATCTTGTATCCAGAAATCTCATCAAGGCATGTCGCAATTCTAAATCTGGTATGTGCTGTTTCCTTCTTGCAAATATTAGTGACAAATCAATCCTCCAAGTGAGAGCCATAGGGATAGCTTGTTTTAACAGACGGGGATCATCATCTGAACATAATGCTTTGGATACAACTCACAAGCAGTATATAAGTTGATAATTACTCTTAGAAATGACATGGCCATGTTGAATTGTTAAGAACGAGTTAAAATTGCCCCTAAATTTTTCGAAATTGCCATGTTTACCAAACACAGTACTGTTGATGTTTCTTTTTGGTACAGATCATATGTTGTTCCACGGAATGACTGACCTTGGCCTAACGCAGCACTGCTTTCTACTAAGCAGCCATATATGTAATCGAACATTTTCCCACGCATTTTTTTTTTACTTGTTGGTGTCCAAACTTGCACAATTAGCATTAAATATATCACTCTATTTGGGGGGAGGGGTCAGAAAAGGAAAAGACTGAAGAGATGAGGCATTCTTTGTGATTCTTTCTGTCAGGATGAAATATTTAGAGTAGAGATATTGATTAGCATATACAGATCGGTGAATCAGCAGGTGGAATAAACTATGTACGTCTTTCTGTAACGGCTGTTCTAATTTCCTTTCTCAGCAGACGTTTTGTCTTTTCATAAACTGAGTGTGGTTTCTCGGCGCCCACAAGAAATGCGGTTCCTGAACAATCACCCCCCCCACACACACACACGCACGCCCCACCCTTTTTCTTTAAATAAGTCCACTCTTGGATCCTGTCAGTCTATCTTTTCTCTTCATTACAATTTCCCCTCTTCAGTTTTCCGTTTTCCTGACTCCATTTTAAATCTAAAATCGAGAGCTCCACTCTGCCCCAAATATAGAAAAAAAAATCCCCAGGAAAGTCTAGCTAAATTGAACACCATCTATCCAGATCTACTCTCTCTACATTTAGCACCAAAAACCCCCAAGAAACCCCTAAGAATGTAAACGAAGTATGAAATTGGTGCTGAATCGAAACATGCCTTCTGAGCTGGACTGAAACATAGTGTGGTAGCAAAATCAGAGACTAGTGTACATGGCCACAAATAGGTGTTGTGAACAAGATCTTTTTGGCAAGCTCCAGCTTGAGGTACTCAAATTGTTATCTAAGCAGCTGGCTGGATCTGTATTGTTATCGTTGTCATTTGTATAATTTGTTTTCTTTTTATTTAGTGACAACGTACTAAATCTCTGTTATACTCGCTGGCAGATGAATCCAGCAATAGGACCGAGACTTCCAAACCGGACTCAAAAACAGATGCAACCTTGGTCCCACCAAGCTACCTGTTTATTTAAGCAAGGGTCATAATATAAGTGGCAGTGTAGATAGGCATTCAGGCGAGTATGTCTATAAGAAGGATGATTTTCCGACTTTACCTCTGCCAAACAGCAGCCTGAAGGAAGCAGTGAGGCGCAAGGTGGGTCCAAGGCCGCCCTGAAGAGACAATTCGAAGAAGCCACCTGTCCCATTGACCAAAAGTCCCCTGAAGAGTGCAAGGAATCAGAGAGTGAGGCTGTGGTTGACCCCAAACTCAGCATCTCTATTTTGGAGGTGAAGATAAGGGAAGTGGAAGAATCTGGTTCTGGTTCCGGATCTTCATCTGGGGCTTTTTTCTCGCCTGACAGCTCTGAGTCATCTCAGATGAACCAATCAAGCCATGAAACTAGTGGCTTGGATTCCCCGAGAAGCTCCAAGGCATCTTATGAGACCCAACAGAGACCTGACACATGCCTCTCCAACACTAATGACAGACATAATGTACGCCAGTCAGGTTGCGACATCTCTACCTCGGATGCTACCTCACCAGATTGCTGACGTACCACTGCAAAAGATCTGGCAATGGTATGAAGAAGCCCAGCTATTATGCGTTGGAAGTTCAGGGGTGCCAGGACCACCATCATTTGGTGGACTTCACTGCACATTTTGTGTCGTCTCTGTCAGCAGTGTAACTTTTTGTGCAGCGTGGCCTCCTGGCAATTTTCTCCCAGCATTTACCGAAGGAGGGTGGTCTGAGTCTGCTTCAGGTCTGGAGGAAGTGTTGGGTGTTGGTGCGGAGTCCGTGGAGCTTGTTTTTTAATTCTTCGGAAATGAACAGCCATATTTTCAGCAGACATTGTTTGAAAAGTAAGTTCTTCTACCTAAAAATCCCAAGAAAGCCCTAAGAAGGCTAACAAAGTGCGCCTAAAGGTCCAGCAGAACTGTCGCAGAATTACCTGACTTTTTAGCTGCACTGGATCTCCCCAGTATGAAATCAGTGCTGGATCTAAACGTAGTGCAGTACTAAAATCAGAGACTACTGTACATGGCCACAACAAGGAGCTGTCAACAAGACCTTTTTGGCAGCTCCAGCTTAATAAACTCTCAAATTGTTATCTAAGCATCTGCCTAGGCAGCTGGCCGGATCTGTTTTATTGTTGTTGCTGTTGTGGTTGTTGTCGTTTGTACAATTCTTGTTTTCTTATTATTTAGTAACAAAGAAAATAATTTTTCTAAATCTCTTTAAACTTTAATAATACTCATAACTAGGAAAGATTCCATATTTTTGTCTGATACATTGACGAAGGAATAATTCATTATGTTTCCTGATGTTATATTCAAAATAGTAAAACAATTCACTAAATAAAAATTTGTCAACAAGATAAAGTCACATAGACTCCTAAAAAAATCAGTGAACGTACTCTTACGAAGTGAAAACTCAATAACAATAAAAACCTAAAATCCCATGATTCCCTTCTTAACAGGGTACTACAGAAAAGACATGTATCAGTCAGAAGGGCTTGTTTTGCTGCTGTTTGTAATTTTTTGAGCTTGTGTTTAAGTTCTTCGAATCCGAGCAACCTCAATTTCCAACAAACACTTTTTGGAGAAGTGAGTTATTCATAACCTGTTTGTTTCTTTTATCCAAGGAACTGATGGGTTTAGAGTTTAGACCGATACCTAGTCTAAGTCTGATCTTTTTCAGCAAGGTCCTGAATCCTGATCACCTTTGACATGAAATTTAAAATCTTGTACTGTCATTTTTGTTTTTCTCAAACCACATTATAATTGGGGAATGGGCTGCTGGGCCAGGCCCAATCTGTATATCATGTATGTTCGATCCAACAAAACAAAAAAGAAGTTGGTCTTATTTTATTTCTAGGTATACATCCAACGTCTCTCAAATTCTATAATTTGATCCTGGGTGACTCGCAATTCTATCGTGTTCACAGGTTTAGGAACGCTCTCCAGTGAGTGTTCTGGAGAAATTGCCTTTATTTCAGCATAAAGAAAACTGTAAAACAAATACAAAAGTATAAAGAAAAACTATAGAGAAACAGTGGCAGAGCCGCATAAAGTCAAAGGGGCACTTGTTTCAGGCTCAAAATAATTTTAAAAATATATGTTTATGTTTATATTTATATATATTTTTAAATTTTTTAAAAATATACTTAAATTTGTTTTTTTTTATAAAATATGCTTCTATTTCTATATTTTCTATAAAAATATTATAAAATATTATTTAATATTCAAAGAGGAGGGTTAAAATGCCTCCATTTGTTGTGCCTCCATCATGCTTCCATTTTTAAGAATTTTAATAACTCAAAATTTAAAACTTAGAAGTCAAAATAAAACCGTTGGATATAATCTACATCATTTTAACTATGCATGTGTACAAATTATGACATTTTAGTTTTATTTAATTGTCATTAAGAGCTTGTAAAAACGTACTAATATGGATAATTTCGTGACGTTGATTTTTTAAATGATTGATTCACATAAATATAAAATTGAAATATGATATTTTTTTATGAGTACATAGAAAAAATAACATATATTGCATCTAACAGTTTATTTTACTTTTTATAATTTAATTTTTTTATTTATTAATACTTTTAGGAATAAATATAAAGTGGAGATACACAAATTAGAGATATTTGAAACGTGGTCGTATTCAAAATAGTTATCGATGTCTCTACAATTTTGTCTGAGATTTTTTTTATAAACCATAAATAGAAAGGTCAAAGATAGGAAACGAATATGATTGTTTCTGAATTTTGAAAAACCATAAAAACCGATAATTAATTTTGGTCTGAAAATTTTTTTTTCCCAAAGACCCAAATTCAGTTTTGATCTCCAGCCAAATTTTCAATTTTTCTTCTCTGCCACAGAAAATCCAATCCAGCAAATGATAGACCAAAAATTGTATTGGGTCTTCACTCAAGACTGAAAATTAAATTGGGTCTTTGCCTGAAAATTTTATTTTTTTAATCCGTGGGTCTTCTTCCCATTCAGTGTCTCTCTCCCCATTCTCCCACTATTTTTTTTTCTACCCGTGGTCCCGTGCTCAAGGTAAGGCTCCACTCAATTTTTTTCTTCCAATACTCAATCATTCATTATTTCTTAATCTAACCACGTATAATTGTATATTTTTTGAAGGAAAACAAAATAAGCTTCAGATCTACAAATTTTGTTAGGTATGTAGTTTAATTTTTTTTTTTTGATAAAAATCCAAAATGTATAATTTTTTTAGTTTAAATAAGTAATTGTAGATCAATTTAATTGTTGTAGTGTAAAATTAAGGGTTTTGTAGTATAAATAAATAATTGATGGTATATTAAGAAATTGAGAGTTTAGAAATGGAGGGTATGTATTATAAATAAATTGTAGAATTAGTAAGTATTTTTTTTAGTGTAATTTAGGAATTTGATTGTAATTTTAATAATTGTAAAATAGTGTAATTTTAGTAATTGTAAAATATTTTAGTTTTCATGATGTAGAGTATATTAACTCATAAAATTTATTTTAATAAATGTAGAATAATTTATTTATTTTAAAGTAATTTAGGCAATATTTTTTTCTATGTAATTTTCTTTGAATAATTTTAATTGTTTATTTAACTATAATTGTATGTATATTGTACAGTAAAATGTATAACGAACAACCCTTGCCACCTTTATTGATATTGCCTCAAGAACAACACAAAATATACCGGGAGAGTATGGAGGTATTTGTCATTATTTCGTGCTTTTGATTGAAATTTACTTATAAATTTGAATTAAATTTTGAGGTTGAATTTTTTTATGCATGGCAATTATTGTTCTAGCCTGATTATACACTACGTCATGGTCCTCTTCAAATGGGCGTTCAGTACCAACCTCATATGAAACCAAGTTTGTTGTATTTAGGCTTGTATTCGATGTCCGATGTGACTCGTTGTAATATTGATAAAGGGTTGATTACTGCTCTCGTTGGGAGGTGGAGACCCGAGACGAATACATTTCATCTACCAGAAGGTCGGCTACCAGCTTCCTGGCTGCCAGATGCCTAGCTACCAGAGGCCTGTGCTTGACTACCAAATGCCTCTGCCCGGCTACCAAATACGCTTCTCCGTGACCCTTGTGTAGCAGGTTCCTCTACATACATAGCAGATGCAGAAGGTCGACTACCAGATACGCTTCTTCGTCTTCCACTACTTCCAACCTGATGTTCTTGTTCTATTAGATCCATCTGGACGTTGTACTCCACTGTGTGGCCTGATACGAGCATCCATATCATCCATAGAATTAGGAATTCTCTTGTGCTTCCTCATTCCCTTGTTAATTTTCCTAGGGTCCGGTCTGATTTTAGGTGCTCCCATGTCATATGGCCAATAGTCGGCGTTACCAAAGCCGCAAAATCCACCTGTCCATGTGTTGACATAATTTTGAACGCTATAGTAGTGACTTACATATTGTATCCGATTTAGACATCTCATACAACACACCGCCAGTACATGGTTGCAAGGAATGCCAGTAAATTACGGCCTTAGACACTCACAATTAGGCATTCCCCCCTCCCCTTCTGAAAATCTAACTTCATACTTCATAGTTCCTGTTACTCCCTACAATTAATAAATCAAAATAATTACAAAAGTACCATTTATAAATTTTTTTACGAAAATTAAGTAAATAACTAACATACCGTTTTAACAACGCTGTCATGAACTATGACCTCATAAGTATCGGATCCCATTGGTATCACTCAGTGCTCCTTTGCTTTTATAGTCCGATGTTCGAAAACAGATAATATATTTGCTGATAATTCCATTCCGTTTTGAAGCCACCCTTGAGCAGCCTCACCTCTTTTGACAAACCAATCCACAACTTTGTAGAATGTGCGATCCACTAGTGCTGTTACAGGCAATTGACGAGCCACACGAAATACACTGTTTAATGATTATGAGCTGTTCAACAACTGTCTACTATACAAACAATACTGAAACAATTGTGCTCGTTTGGGTTTGTTGCAATTGTCCACTTTTCAGTCTCATGGGTTTTTGCGTATAACCTCCATGGACACCCCTCCACTTTACATATAATAACATAGCTAGTACGATTGGCCAAGGTTTGTTGTAATTGTAAGCTATGGTCCATGGCAAATCCACCCAACTTGGATTTAAGTTCAGCTTTGGACTCGAACATCTGTTCCATCGAAAATAAATCGTTGAACAAGGATGCTGCAATCTCCGGTTAACAAGGATGCTGCAATCCCCGGTTAACAAAGAGAATAGACCGGCATATTGTCATTAAATGCCGAACAAGGATGCTGCAATCCCCGGTTACACAAAGGGAATAGACCTTTGCCACTCATTTAATACCTCTTGAACCCTAATCTTATTCTCAATTTTAGCCATATCATCTTCCCCGACAACCTGATCAGATTACTCAGAGTTTGTGTTTGAGCCAGTATCATTATTTAGCTAGTCAAAATAATTATGCAAATCATATGATACCGGTATTTCAGGGAGGTCATCACAATATAGGGGTGAATCAGACACCAGTCTGTCTCTGCTACTTCCAGGTACACTACCTGGGTACGGGTCATAATTGGTCTGACTAACAACTGGTACTGACTCAACAACTAATTCAAGAAGTTTAAAATTCAGGACCGGAGTGGCGTGCCCAAGCACCATATTCCATATTATTTCGTGATCTATGTTAAATAACTGACATTTTTCTGCTGAGCCAGGTGGTGCTGTGTTCAAACGTGCCCTTATTGTGAGATCAGACTGGCTAGGGAGCAAACGAATACCAACATATTATTTTTAGCTCATCAAGGTTAGTTGAGTCAGAAATAGGAAATGTGCAGGTCGGTGTGTTTGAAATTTCGCGTCTATGGTACACATTTATTAATACTTGAGACATTTCCTACAAATTTTTTTTACAAACAACCTAAATATTATTTTTAATTTTACAACCTAAAAAATGATCTTAATTGAAAAAAAATTATTACAACCTTCAGAGGAAAGTGGAAAATACAATGCAGGGGCGATCTATAAAAAACAAAACACTCGGAATTTGGAGTTTTTTTTTTCAGCAGGAGGAAGGCACAAAAATGGTGGCTGCAGCGTCAAATGACAAATGAAGAAGAAAGAAATAACTATTTTTTTTTAATAACCAATGCCTCAAAACAAAAAAATAACCCAAAACCGAATTTCATTTTCGGTCCATGCAGGAACCGAATTTTATTTTCGGTCTGTGATGCTACACAATGGCCATACGATCCCTTGTGACCGGGTTGAGAGAAAAGCTTACAAAAATTGAAAAAAAAAAAAAGGGAAGACCGAAATTTATTTTGGGTCTGATGAAAAAATAATTTCAGACCGAGAATATTTTCAGCGCAATTATATTAGTTTTCTAACTTTCCCGTTTCTATTTACAGTTTATAAAAAAATTCCATTTGGTCCCCCGTTATTAAAAACCTTGGCTTGGTCGGAAGCAGGTGAACAGAAGTATCTAGAACGAAGAGACAGGCGCTCATGGGTTTGACCTGTGTCAAAGTAGCACATCTATTTGGTAGCTATTTAATTAAAGGGCACATGACAAGCATCAACCATTCTTGAAATCACTTTGAAAAAATTCAGAATCATCACATGGGTTTGCCCCCACAGGAAGCATCCTTCCTTCTTCCTCTAAACCCTTGTATAAATTCATGCCACCAATATATAGATGCATCCTTTCCACTTCTACACACTTTAACCACAGTTCACACTAGACTTAGTACTAGAGAGTTACCATTTTTCCTCCCAAGTTCAATATGGCTTTCTCTAGGGGTTATCTTTTAGCTCTGCTTCTCTTCATCACAGCCGTTCATCTTGTCGAGTCACGATCTGTGCTTGGTGACATTGTATGTCCCTCAGACCCTCACCTCTCTGTGCTGATATTTGTTGTTTTAGTAGGTTGTGTGGGTTTGTGTGTTTAAATCTGATATGATGTCCTAATATTCCTTATAAATTGTGGATGTATTGAATTGAATGTACATGCAGCATCTTTTTGGTTGCTGGTACATAGCCAGTGTATATTTTTTTAGATTTATGTTGGTGCTACTTGATTATAATTGATTTAAATCAAATAATTTGTCCAAATACAAAACTATTAAACTTGAGATTGATTGACTTATTTCTCACCTGCCTTGTTTTATGGTATGATTAAAATGAGCCATCTGATAATAATTGGATAAATTGAATTTCTCAGACTGATGTTTTTTTCCCTATTATAAAATTGTAGGAGATGAACAATGGAAGATCTCTGCTTCAGTATCCTCAGCAGATAAGTAAGTTCATATACCAGTTTAATATTGTACCCTTTAAGTTTTAAGCCTTAAAAGAGGAATATTTTTTATTCTTTCTTTTTTACTAATTTTCCTTGTTCATCAATTCGAGTCCTAGATTAGTAAGACTAGCCATCTCAGATAAAAGAAATTTATCTTCCCATACCAATTAAAGTCAGCATTACAATCTGGGTGCAATATGCTTGATAAGAAATCAAATTTTACACAGTGAACTGTGAAATTCATTCTTCCTGGCGCTGCATTATTTCTCTTACAAAGTATAATGAGGTAATGATCAGACATTGCCCAATTGGACGGTCCAGATTGGATAGAAAAACTCACCTCAATCATTCAAATATGCTAATTAGGACCATCCAATTTAACTGAGCAGCATCAGACGGTCTAGATTAAATAATTTCACAAATGTCCCATAAAATATCTGGCCCATTGCGCATGATTCTCTTGCCTATATGAGCTCAATTACAAATTTGAAAAAAAAAAAAAAAAACAATAACAATAAATGCAAAGCTAACAATTACTGTGATTGTCTTGTGAAATCAGATTGCACCTCAGCATGCCAGACGAGATGCAGCAATAACTGGAAGAACAAAATGTGCCTCAAAATGTGCGGCGTGTGCTGCACCAAGTGCAACTGCGTGCCACCTGGTACCGGCCAAGACACCCGCAATGTCTGCCCCTGCTACGACCAAATGCGTAGCCCTCGCAATCAGAAACCAAAGTGCCCTTGAACTAGACTATATAATGGTATTAGGATAATTTTGAGCTTTTATGTAATGGTATTAGTATAATTATTGAGTTTCTGGATTTTTATTTTATTTTATTTAATTTTTGGTATGTGAGAGGCAATTAGAGTTGATAATAATGTTTTATGGAACATCTTAGAGTGTATATGTATATTTGTTGTACTAGTTCCTCTTGTGCCCCTGGAATAGTTAATTTTAGTGATGTTTTGTTTGTTTGTTTGTTGATTTTAAATGATTTACAGCACAGGGTTATGAACTTGAACGCACTGCTTTGGCCCAGCTTGATTTCTAGGTTAGAGATGGCCCAAGTCCCAAGAGAAATGCTTCTGGCCCTGTAACTTAGACTAAAAATGCTCTTGATATGAAATGTAAAATTGCAATTTGGAACTTATTTGTTTTTTACTTTTTTCTTTTTGTACCGATAAATAACATTTTTATTTATTGAGTGGTTGTACCGAGTAAGTGGATGCATCATGTCTATGTCCATGATATGTGTACTGGTTACGGCTACGTAATGTGACTATTTACGTGAGCACGTCACAAAAAATATTTTGTCACAGTATGACATGCCACATGATGAATTGATAATGATATATAATTATAATCGTTATATCTATCTAATAGTTAATCTTAAATAATCATCTTTTTCGAATTTAATCACAATAAGATACATACAAATTTAGTTATAGCAACACCAATATAACATGTGATTCAAATCAAAACATAACTTGTAACAACACGGCACACTAAGATCTTACTAACTACTTACTGTCTTTCTCTCTCCTCATTTTGTTTGGTTCGAAATGAAAGTACGAAATGGATTTTTTTTCCTTTAGTCCAGGTGACTCTAGCAGAAATAAATCTGCTGTGATCCAAAGGAATTGCAGGTCCTTGTAATTCTAAATCTATTTTTTCATTTTTTTTTAATGCACGAATTTCAATAAAAGTTTTTTTATATACAAATTTCAAAACAAATAAAATGTTAGATTTAAAATAATAGAGTCCTGCAATTTATTTGAATCACAGCGTGCGTATTTATTTCCGACTCAAGCGGTAAACACGATAGTGTGAAAATGTGAAGCCTACAAGGTTATAATTCAGTGTCGTCCTGGCACGATAATTTAAAGGAGGCCGAGTCAAACCAAGTTAATCAAAGTTTAAACTCGATTCATATCAAACTAAATGTAATTTTAGTTAAGTTTTATGAATCGAACTAAGTTAACTTATATAAATGTCTCGTTTATATTGTAAGCTGCGAATGGTTTCTATTTTATTTTATCAATTTGATATTTTAAGCCGCACATAAACTATAAATTTGAAAAAAAATAATAATAAAAATGGAGTCTATTTTTATTGTGAACATAACTAAAAAAAGAGTTAGAAATAATATTATTTTCTACTTGTAACGCATTGAAAAACTAATCGAATCTATTGATTTTGCGGAATATAAAACAGTGATGATTTGTGGAATTGTATATTTCAATCTGAACAGTAAAATATTTACAATTGTGCTTATTTAGCAAAAGAGAGTTGTTGAGAATTCATTGTCTAATTTTGTACTGTTGCCTATAACTCAAAAAAAAAAAAAAGATTGACTAACTTTATATACCAAATTAATTTAGTTGCTCTCTTTTATTTCTAAAATAGTCTATAGTGAACTAAAATCCTTAATGGATCTTTGAAGCTATTATTAGTCCCTAATGTGGAATATAAAACAGTGATGTCCGATCAAAACTATCTGATTCGTATTAAGATTTGCACGATCAACTTAAAATCTGTATGGATGAAATGCACACGAATCTTGATGCAAATAAGACGTTTCTGATTTGGCATAGGAACAAATTTGGTTCGATGATCCTCAGACTGCCCTCGCACCATCCTTAGCTCCTTTTATGATTGGCCAATTGCAATCTTACAAGTGCCTAATGAGGTGTATATATTACGAAAGACAACTAAGATCCGGACTATTAATGTGACTCAATTCACTTGTAGAATTGGCTATGGTTTGCCCACTATATTCTAATGCCACAATTTGGCAACTCAAATATTAATCCAAGGCATAAAAACTATGTAAAAAGTAATAAACTTTTAATAACATACATATTTATTGAGGAAAAATCAACTGTTGTTCAAGATCGTAGCATTAGCACCAATTTTCCTCAATTCCCCATAATCAGGTGGTAATACTTTGATTAGAATTACAAAAATTTTATATGATTCACTGTAGTGCTACGCTATTTTTACCAACTGCTCTGTATTACAAGTGAAGCAGAGTAAACAAAATAATTGTTAATCTATATGCTTCCCTTTAATTCATTGATTTTTTTTTTTATAATAAAGTTTATGTTAAAGTTAAACTAGTGTAAGACCGGTAGACACAAAACCGCAAGCCCACTTATTTGGGCCTTAAAACCGCAAGCCCACTTAATTCATTGATTATTTATAATAAAGTTAATTAAAATGAAAAATAAAGTTTATGTTAAAGTTGAACTAGTGTAAGACGGTAGACACAAAACCGCAAGCCCACTTATTTGGGCCTTGAAAGCCCAGTAGGACCAATTGACGAAAAATCCGTTTCAATTAAAAAGGAAAAACTTTTTAAAAATTATAAAAAAAAAATTAAAAAGGAAAAACAATAAGAGAATACAAAAAATTGGAATTGTAGATACCGTTACGTAGAACTTGTACCGTTGATTATTATTATTCACATAGCTTCAACATAATAGAAAAACTACAAGTACATTAAACATGAACAAAAACTGCACATATCATGCTTATACTTCAAAAAGTACACTTACCAACCATTTGAAACACATTCAACAACTAACACAAGATGCGATTTTGTAGTCAATGTCGATGTTTATCTTACATCATTACGGGCACTTGCGCTGCCCACCTTTGGTGGTCATGTCGCGGTAGCAAGGGCAAGAGTCGTAGTTGCCGTAGGTGCCCGAAGGAACACAGCTGCACCGAGAGCAGCACGTGCCGCACACTCTCTTGCAGAGGTTTGGTCGTGACGACTGCTGGCACCTCGCCACACATGCGCCTCTGCAATCTGATAACAAAGCTTTAATCAATATAGAGAGATAGAGAGAGAGATTGTAAAGGAAGTGGAAATTTATTCAGGTACTCATTTTTTCTTTGTATGTCATCTTTGCTAGTTTGTATATTATTATTATCTTTTTTTTTTTTTTAGTTTGCTTTATACAAGCTACGACTGTTAGTACAACATTTTACGCTTTTTTCTCTACGTCATTATTAAATAAATAAGCGTTAATCCTTCTTCTCATTCCCCCAAAGGAAACAAAAAGAAAAGCAACTTCCCCTCTTGAATTGTTTGTGTAGAACAACAAATTTATTCCTACTAGCTAAATTGATAAAGAAAATAAAATTTATACAAGCTAAATTGTAAACATCTTACCAATGCCCCCTGCTTGGCTCACTTCAAACTGCAATTGTATAACCAGTTATATCAGATTTCATCATAAAATAGAAACACAATAGGCAAAATTGATAAATTACTTGAATAAGCACAAGCAATCAAAGTAAATACCTCATTTAATTCTAGCACTTGACGAGACTCCGCCAAACAGAGGGTCAAGAGAAGAAGCACAAGAGAAGCGATACCAATCCGAGATGAAGCCATTGATAGATAAAGAAAGAAAACTATGGTTTTTTTTATTAATATGTAGTATTAACAAGGCAAAACACAACTTGATAGCTTGTGTATATTGAGTTCTTCAGGGTTTATACATGATATGGAGCTGTATGGTTTTTGCCTATTTATACAAGAAGAGAAGAGCATAGGATTTTTTTTTTTTTTTTTTTTTTTGAGGGAAAGCCCGTGGGCAGAGAAGAGCATAGTTTATTCAAGGGGAGGTGATAGTGGGTTCATTTACAAATTGTGTCATGGTAATGTGGAGTTCCTGTGATAATTATATCTGCTATATTTAAATTTCCATTGAATATGAGCCGTGGGATTTGTATCCAAAGGACTACATAATGAAAGGACTAGTGATATTATGACTATGTAATTGAAATACCCGAAAATTGAGGGTGAGATTGAAAAATGTATTCACCAAGTCAGTTGCGGTTTCCTTCCAACTTTTGCTTTGACTCTTTTTTGACCCTATCCAGAATTTTTTTTGGCTATTCAATATTTTAGAAATGTATGGGTGCAACTATGCAAACATTTTAGAAATGTTATTCATTTTACATTGTTTCTTTCTGCTTTCAATATCACTTTTTATACCGTAAAATGTTTGGGCTTTGACTTTATTTTAAAAGAGTGCCAAATTTCCATCCATTATACATTTATAAAATTGTATCTTACATCCAATTCTCACATTTCATAATTTTTCACATTTTCAAAAAATATATTAAATATTTTGTAAGAAATCAGAAAGATAATTTTTTTCGATACCAAATTAAAAACCGAATTATTAATCGGTCCATTTAGATATTTCCTAAAGACTTAAATTACTAATTTGATTTATTAGAGTTTATATGTATATTTGATTTTTTTGTGATTAAGAAATAAAATTTGCATATAAATTCTAAGAAACTGAATCATCGGTTAATTAGAGATATGGCTGTCAAAAAAGCTCGTAGCTCGTGGCTCGCTCGTGACTCACATCTGGCTCGATCGGTAACAGTTCGTTCGATAGTGGACCGAACTGTTAACGAGCTGGCTCGCTAACAGTTAGGGTCAAAATTAACGAGCTAAGCTAAGGCCTTAGCTCGCTCGCCAGCTCACGAGGTAGCTCGGCTAGGCATCAATTTGTGAATTTGTATGAATTTGTGTGTATTTTATACTGTCAAGTTTGGTCCAGCTCGGTCCAAAAAAGTTTGTAAAATTTATTTTCTTCTTAAAACAAGGTCCAACCAAACCCAGTGAGCCAGCTCATTGCTCGTGAGCTGGTTCGTCACGAGTTTGAGCTAAGATTTTAGCTCGCGAGCTGTTAACGAGCTGGCTTGCTAACAGCTTGGTCCAGAATTAATGAACTAAGCTAAGGCCGAGCTCGGCCCGAGTCAGCTCATTTACAGCTCTACTTAGAGAATGGACAAGTGGATCAAATAGTTTCTTCTAATGTATCGGAATTTTTTTTCCATCTCTTTTCCGACAAAATATTTAGTATATTTCTAGAAATAGAAAATTTTGCTCACATTTGGTATTCCCAACTGTGAGTCTGTGACAATCTTTTTACAGTGAAGCCACCAATAATGTGTGAATTTGCAGTGCCTGAATTTTTCATGACTTCAGCCCAAACTCCCATAGTAATGTAATTGTAATGTGTGGTAATGTTCATTTCTCATTGCGTTACAGCTAAGCTCAAGCTGTTTCCATGCGTGCCGACATTAAATTCTCATTTTTTTTGTTTTGTTTCGTAGCACTTTACGGTGACATGTGTCCACTCCTCAATTCTCCCAATATTGATTCACTGTTTTGTACCACTGTTTCGATTTCTTTAAGAAAAATATTTATCCTCAAATCATTTTACAAATATTTGAATTGGAGCATCTACATTAATTAAAACTACGAGCAAAATTAAAATTTAAGTAATAATTAATGTTGATTACTTTTAACATTTAAAATTGAAATATTTTTCATATATATTTCAGAACCTAATTACTGAGATAAATGAGTTAACATGAATTAATATTTTTTGTCAACATTATATTTTGAAATAATTTCATCAAAACAAATATTTCTATATATAAAATTATCATACGTTCCTAATAAAATTAGAATAAAATTATAATGTAAATGCTCTTAGACAGTGTTTTCGAGTGAAGATATGATTTGATGGATTTGGATTTGCATCCAACGAATGGAACAAGGGTAGTGATTTATATGAAATATTTGATACCGTGATCAATATTAATTACTTTCAATTTAGAGGAATTAAAGAAAATTACATACATATAGTTTCCTATATATTAATAGACTGGAATAAATTTTGATAAAATTTTGGAAGTCAAATGATTTGATAAATGTTAAACTGGCCCCATTGAATATTCAAAATTTGATAAATGGACAAACAATTTCAACTTAAAAATCAAATTTTCTTTCTGATAATTTTTTCATATTATTCAGCTTTAAAGCAGCCTAAACTTTGACAATTACCATTGAGCCTAAACTTTTTAAAGCAGCCTAAGCTTTTCATATTATCAAATTTTCTTTCTGATAATTTGATAAATGGACAAACAATTTCAACTTTGACAATTATCATTGTGATAAAGTTAAGGGCGTAATTATATCTTTATAATCAAAGAAAGCAATGAAACATGTTTGATATAATTTTGTTGTAATCATTACAAGATATAGGCGTGGTTGTTGCAAAGCAAGGTTCCTCGCTATTTAAAATACTTGAACTGAAAAAAATGATGAGGCACTAAGCAAAAAGTTGTAAAAAGGATACCTTTTCTGTCAGAGATGAAAGTTTAGTAGGTACAATATATATCCAGAAGCTTGTAGAAGTATATTGATTTAAGAGTATAACAGCACTAAATTCATTTGTACTCTTAACTCTAAAATCTATCAAATTAACTTCGAACGACGAATCCAAATTATTGAAATCCTTCTATCTTACAAGTGATGCGTCTACATGTGAATATTTTAAAGTTTTGAATTAATTTAGTATAAAGTCAAATGGTCAAAATTAGAAAGTTTATAAATTAATTTTAATGTATTCATTTTTTAAAAGCCTTTTGACAACTTGACTTTATACTAAATTAATTCGGAACTTTAAAATTTTCACATGTAGAAACATCACTCGTAAGGCAAAAGAATTTCAACGGTTTGAATTCGTCGTTCGAAGTTAATCCAATAGATTTTAGAGTTAAGAGTACAAAAGAACTTGGTACTCCTAGGAGCACTCTAGTTCTACTCTTGATTTAAAATATTCTTTTAGCATTCTATGTACAAGTAATAAGGCAATTTTTATTCAATTTTGACATAAACACAGATATCAGAATGCCATGACAAAGAAGGATGCACCATGTGCGAATTTAAACACGACACGCCTTTCAAAATGCTTATCCTACACAAGTAGACTCTTTTGCTTCATTTCGTTTCACAGTACAAGTATAGTAGTGTACAAATTTTTAACGGATTAAAATTTTTTATAATCCAAAATGGAAAAGATGTACTAAAGCTAGCAAAATGTTGTAAGCTTTACTGAGTTATCATAACTCAACTCAAATATTTTGAAAATAAAGAAGAAAAACAAATTAAGTGCTGGATCAAGAAAAGAGCTTGACTATTAACAAAAATAACACCACAGATAGTACTTACAAAAAGTACCTCAACAATGATCGATGTAGTATTATGGCCAAAAATCAACTCCCAAACCTGCAACAGATGATGGAGTTGTAAAAATAATTTATTACAAGCAAACACCCAGATATTATTACACTTAAAATATGTAAATAGTACGTTGAGAAGCCCAACGACTTGTCCTCGATGTAACTGCATCAACTCCAGATTTACTGTTCCCGAATGCACAACCCACCAACATGCTTCACGAATTGGTTATGTACGGACACATCATTCATTTTCCAGTAGGCCCCACTTTTAAGTCTATAGGTAAATAATTCAGAAATACTGAGCAGCAGAATTCTGCACTTCTTGCTGAAAGAAGCACCAGAAAAGGATGTAAGAAGTCCAGAAAGAAATGATGCGGTGTAGGCTCTATACAGAGCTAGGGGTTGGTACTGTATTAGCTAATTGAGACTTGAGAGCATTGGTACCTCATGACGTTAGCCGGCCTAATAAAATGCCCCCAAAAACAATAGCTCCAAACCACTTGTTGGAATTGAATCTGCAGAGAAATCAAAACCAAATCAGTACAAAAGAACAATAGTAGAAATAAATAAATAAAACACAAGATAACTCAACAAATATATTGGTCAGAAAGTTGTAAATGACAGAAGAGTAGAGGTAAAATGCACCATTGGTTTTGTGCTCTAATCATGCTCCCCATCCTTATCTCCATTTTCAAAGTCCGAGCTGTCGATCCAAACCACTCAACATGATATTCATATTAAAATAGGCTTGGAGAACAAATTTTATATTTTTTTAAAACTTTTTTACTATTTTTTAGATAGGTACAAAATCACTGTTTTGAGATGATTCTGGATCATCTAAAACAGTGATTTTGTACCTATCTAAAAAAAGTAAACAAATTCCAAACAGTATAAAATTTGGTCTCCGAGGACATTTTAATATGGATATCATGTTGAGCGGTTCAGATCGATTGTTCGGACTTTGAAAACAAATATAAGGATGTAGAGCATGATTGGAGTACAAAACCAATGTTTGCAACTTAACCCTACTCATGACAGAAAGAGTATATGAACTAGAGAGTATAGTAGGCTTTAACAAAAAAAAATAAGGAAGCATACATACTTTCTGTTGCAATCCATACGGTTTGACAAGTCAACAGTCAAGATCTGCCATATCAGCTGTCCAGTCGCAGCTACAAGGAATGGATAGAAGGGCCATGCTGTCCTACATAAACAAAGTAGTCTCATTTCCAGCTCTTCTTCTGATATTTCTTATGTTTAAAAAGAAACCCACTAAAATGGGCCTCATTTGTTTGTTAAGACGATCAGAATTCATTTAAAAGACAAGGGTAGGCCCAAAATTTCTAAACTCAAGACATAATTGGGGTGGCTGGGGCAAAACACACCAGTTCTGTCAATGCATTTCGGAGAACTTCAAATGAGTCTCCACTAAAGCCTAAAATTAGCCGTCAAAGACCCAAAAGGCAAAATGTAAACCAAAACAAAAGCATTTTTTTTCCTTTTGCCCCCTACAAATTAGACCCAAGTTTCTATCATAGAAAATAGTAATCTGCATTTTCCAAATTTGCAACCTAGAACCAACAATCATGAAGTAAATGAACTGAACAAATTACAGAATTTTCAAAAAGAAAGCCCAATTACAGATTGGGATACAAAATGTCAGCATTCAATGGACAATATGGAATACATCTTTTTAGTTGCCTTAATGTAATGGTTGTTCCAAATGCAAATATGTCAAATTACTGGCTCTAATTTGCAAAAATAGAAAAAATGCTAGGTCTTACTGGCATCAACTGAGACATATATTGGTTGAACAAATTAATTTAAAGAAATGAGATGATAAAATGTATAAAAACCTACCAAGATTTGCATTGTAACCGCTAAATGCTAGGCTACCAATACAAGCTGCACCAAAGCCAGATATCCAATACTTGGTGTCATTGCCAAACCTCAGTGCAGTCGATTTAACACCAACCTTCAAATCATCCTCTTTATCCTAAACAAAACTTCAGGTCAAACAAGTGCACACAAAAAAGATATAAAACCAATCAAATTATATGCACAAGCGCACACCTGATGTGCATAAATTGTATCATACACAAGTGTCCAGCACACGCCGGCTGTGTAAAGAGGTAGAACTATAGAAGGGTCTAGGCTTTCTCTAATGGCAGCCCAACCTAATAAAGCACCCCAATTGAAGGTTAAGCCGAGATATGCTTGAGGCTGGCATGGAAATAAATTAAATTACAAATACATTGGCCTGAAATTTTTAATTAAAAACATGTCCAACTTCTTTGAAAAAAAGAAAAAGAAGAAAAGGAAAGAGTGCAGACCCAAAATGTAAGCCGCTTCATAAGAGGATAGGAAAACACCAGAAATAGAGACGATGCTCCTAGTACTTGGCTGTATAAATAAAAGAGCAAGTTATAGTAGTAATATAGAATGACATAAGTTTGTTATTTGTTAGTTATTAACTTATTATTACATGGTGACAAGCAGATCTAATAGCAAAAGTACCAGGTATCAAATGAAGGATACAATAATAAACCAAATAATAAATTCTTTAAGATGCAAAATAATCAAAGATCACCTGTAGATATTGAGTTGAAGGAGAATGCCTAAACCAAGAAGCAGCTGAAAACCAAGAAAGCAGATCCCCTTAAATGGGGTTAACATGCCAGATGCAAATGGTCGGCTTCTTGTACGTTCCACCTAAAATAGATATAAGCATATGAACATTCAAACTTTAAATGTCATAAAGAGAATAGATATAAATTTCTGATTTATACACAGGGTAATTTATCAATTGAGGCCTGTTATCTTAGTATACGACCATAATGCTACACTGAATGTTACATTTAACTTGATCAATGCACCTCAACCAAGTCACACATGCATAATTATACCTCAAAATTATCTACGTTAACCTCAATTAACTTTTAAATTATACAACTATTAAATACTAGGATAATTATAATGATTTTTGATACCTTGACATCAATATCCCGATCAAGGAGATCATTAACTGTGCAACCAGCCCCTCTTAGGAGCACAGCCCCACAACCAAATAGTGCAAGCATTTTCAAATCAGGGATCTCTCCAGGGTAAGCCGCCAAGGTAATAGACCTATTATTTCATCACATTGTACAAAACACAAAGGAAAATGAACATTTATATCAGATTCTATAATCGTTATTATTTAAACTTCATGTTATAATTAGATGCAAAAAGAAAAAAAAAGTACCACATGCAAGGCCAGACCAGAAGCCAAGTCCCAATGGGCTTATCCAATCGAGCAAGTAACGCATATGGTCGCACCATTTCTGGCAAGTACACATCCACCCACGACTGTACCGGTTTCGGTGGGGACTCCTCATCTCTCTCTTTCTCTCTGACACCACTCGAGTAAGAACTTAAGAGCGATAACGCGTGAGGTAGAAATCCATGAAGAATCCTCGAATTTGACGGCGGAGGTGAGATCAGATAGTGCAATTGACGGAGATGGGTGGCAGGAGGGTGGTTTGGAGACCGTGCTAGGGTTTTAGGGTTTAAAAGGTATGGGGAGGAAGAAGAACAAGAAGAAATGTGGATGAAAGAGAGAGGTGCCAACGAGAGTTGGAGTTTGCGCACCGTGCGAAAGAGAGAGATGACCGCCATCAGCTCGGTCAATGGCGCTTCCCCGTGCCGCGCTCCGGCCGTGTTCTGTTTTGTTTTGCGTTTATCGGGTCGGATATTGTGTCTCGATTTGATTTCGGGTTTATTCGTTACATGTAGCCTGTGCTGTGCTAGAGTGGAAAAAACGTGCCGTTCCGTGACTAACACGTGTTCCGTGACTAACACGCTGTGATTTTGATCTCATAACATGTACCGCGCCGTGACATGTACCGTACCGTGACTAAAATGTGGAGAGATGATCATGGCACGCTCACGGTCACGTCACGCGAGTCACGCCGTGACTCTCGTGCTGTGACCGTTCACTTGCCGTGTCCAAACGTAACTAGTCACGTTTCTAATATTTAACTATTTTTTCATAATTTAGATTAGTTTATTAAAGATTCACTATTTAATCAAGACTTAACGGTCCTAACTACACGTGACTCGCGTGACCACGTGCTGTAACCGGATTTTTAACGTGACATACCGTGCCGTGTCAAAATTTCAAAATATGGTCACGGCATGCTCACGGAAAAGTCACACGTACCGTAACCGTGCCGTTCCGTACCGTAACTGTACCGTTCTGTGACGAAATCGGCTCCGCCGTGTCATTTTTCCACTCTAGCCTGTACGAGTGTAAATGGATCGGGTATTGGTTTATTTAATATTTTTCGATGCAAATACGAAACAAATATTAACGGATATATAGAAAAAAAATATACAATATATTTCACATATTATAATAAAATTAATATATTAGCGAACAAAGTATTATCTTATTAGAAAATAAAAGTAACATTCCATGCAAATATAATTTGAATATTTGATCATTTTAATAGACAAATTTTTTGTGATTACAAAAATTGTTAATCATCAACATAACTAAATTATAAATTAAAAGATACTAGCAAAAAGAACATAATTCTTTCTAAACATATAAAATTATAATCCGAATTCGAAATCGAAACTAAAACCGTATTTGTATTCATATCTACATAAATTTATTTGTATCCTTATCTGCAATCTATTTGTATGTGTATATCTGAATTCACGAGAATCGAATACAAATTCGTATATTAATGAATAATATCTGATTCGTTTGCATTCATAGTAACTAATGAATAATTTACGAATTTATATACTAATCTCTATTCTTATATTAGCCATTGTCGCATTTAGAGTTTTTTTTTTATAAACCATAAAAAAAAATATATATTGTTACGAAAACAACATGATTTGCAAAAAAATTTCAAAAACCACAAGAACCGAGAGTAAAATTCGGTCCCCCTTTCCCATACCGAATTTTACTCTCGGTCCCCATAAAAATTATCAATTTTTTTCAAACAGGCACAGAAAATCCATCGGTCTCCCCCAGGGACCAAAAATAAAAATCGGTTCTCCCCCAGGGACCGAAAACAAAACTCAGTCTCTCGGAGAAAATAAACTGAGAACCAGGGACCGAAAATAAAACTCAGTCCCTCGGTCCCCCGACAACCGGGTCAGATTGCTCAGAGTTTGTTTCTGAGCCAGTATCATTATTTAGTTGGGCAAAATAATTATGTAAATCATCCGATACCGGTATTTCAGTGGGGTTATCACAATTTATTGGTGAATCAAACACCGGTTTGTCTGTGCTACTTCCAGGTACACTATCCGAGTACGGGTCATAATTGGTCTGACTAACAACTGATACAGACTTAACCACTAATTCAAGAAGTTTAAAATTCAGTACCGGAGTGGCGTGTCCAAGCACCATATGCCATATCATTTCGTGATTTATGTTAATTAACTGGTATTTTTCTGCTGAGCCAGGTGGTGCCGTGTTTAAACGTGCCCTTACTGTGAGATCGAACTGGCTAGAGAGCAAACGAATACCAACATATATTTGTCTGCTTAGCTCATCAAGACTAGTTAAGTCAGAGACAGGAAATGTGTAGGTCGGTGCGTCTGAAGTTTCGCGTCTGTGGTACACATTTATTAATACTTGAGACATTTTATGAAAAAAAAAATCCCAAACAACTTAAAAATTATTTTTAATTTTTCAACCTAAAATATGAACGTAATTGGAAAAATAAACTTACTACAACCTTCAGACTTAAACGAAAAACACAATGCAGGGACGATCTGATCAAAACAAAACACTTGAAATTTAGAGTATTTTAGAAGAGGAAGAAGGCACAAAAATGACAATCACAACGAGAGAGCAGACAGAGGGAGAAGAAATTTATCACGGAATTTTTTTTGTTTATAACTAATTAATAAAAAATAATTAAAAGGCCGAATTAAAATTTCGGTTCCATCATGGACCGAATTTTTAATTCGATTTTGGGGTGATTTGCAACACCATCTGTCACACAAACATAAATGTGATTAGGTGTGGATTAGGTGTGGCAAGCTTAAAAAATTGATAATTTTTATGGGGACCGAGAGTAAAATTCGGTATGGGAAAGGGGAGCCGAATTTTACTCTCGGTTCTTATGATTTTTGAATTTTTTTTATAAATCATGTTGTTTTCGTAACAATATATTTTTTTATTTATGGTTTATAAAAAAAACTCTCGCATTTAGCAGGAAAACCCCGTAAGAATATGTGATGAAGCCGCTGTACAGAGTTAAGAATTTTTTATTTATAAAAGATATTATAAACTTACAGAGAAAAAGAGAAAGGATATTGAAAAGGTTGTGATAAAGATTTATAATAGTTCGATAATTAAAATTTCTAGGATCTCATATAGAGAAAGAAATACGTGACACGCTGTGACTGATGTGACAAATATGCCGTGATTTGGTCGTACGTGACGTGATCAACTTTTTTTTTCACGTGACGTGACCAAAATGGTGACGGATGGTCACGTCACGCGAATGGTCATGTCACGCGTAGTCACGCCGTGACTATACGTGACGTGATCACACGTGACGTGACGTAAATTAGTCGTGTCAATTTTTTTTATATTTTAATTTAAATTGTTGAAAATTTAGAAAAAAAAGATAAAAAAATTTATAAAATAAGTAAATAATATTGTAAATATTATTTTTTTTAGGAAATGTTACATCTGATATTATTTTAAAAATTCAAATTACAAACATTCATTAGACTAAACTAAAGAAAATAAAAATTAGTACTACATAAGTACCAATATCACTGAACTTACACTAAAATAAAAATCTGAATACTCTATACATATAAAAAAAGTTGGATACTCTATGTTTTATACCGTGACGTGACGTAACGTGATCACGTGACGTGACGTATATTTTCACTAGAATGTGGTCACGTCACACGAATAGTCACGTCACGCGTCATACGAGTCACGTCATGTAATCGACACACGTGACGTAACGTGACTTGACTAGTAACGCCGTGACAAATTTCCTTCTCTCTGCTATGGTTCTCATACAATGTTGACTAAATAACTGTATCAATCTTAAACACCTATAAAAGATGGTCAATTTTTTATTCTTAAAAAATTGTACCAACAACAACCTCAATGCTTAAACATTCACATCGCCACCTGTCTCCCATTCTCGCCCTCGATAAATCGGTGCATAGTTCTTCCTCTTATTATGGACCCGACGAAGAAGCGTAAACAACCCGACAGTGCTTTCAGTGAGGATCCGATTTCGGGGGATGGTGCTGTGCCCAATTGGAGGGCGGTATTCTCCAAAGATCTTCACGTCGAAAATAGGAAAAAAATGTGAGAATTTATTCAGATTTAATGTCGCTTAATTTTTTAATATTTGTTGAAGGTTATGCGCGGGAGGTTCTGCAGTGCAGCGTAAAAAAGTCGAAATTTTGCAATTTGGCTGCATTCCCTCCTTTTCTTTTCTTAATTGGACGAGCTTGCACAAAAAGATCGTTTCTTTGTTCTATTTCTTTCAAGTTTTTTCAATGATTGGGGCTAGTTAAGCAGTTCTGGAAATGCAATGATTGTTTTAAAGCCGATTGGGGTTGCTTGAATTGCCTTCCTTTTAATTAAAATGATGTATATTAAGACCAATTAATTTGGATACTTTTTTTGGATGAAGAACTGGAGAGTAAAGAACAGAATAGTTTGTATTGATCTTGTGATTTAAGATACTAAATTGTTGTGCGATTGTAGAGCAGATGCTATACACCAAAATCCTCATGCAGGCGAGATTGCTGTCTTAACGGCTTATACAACAGCAAAAAATAGAGAGGAAGAGTTATTTGAGGAGGCGACCGGTGAAGTATGGTTCTTTCTTCTTATTTCTTTACAAAATCAATTTATTAATTGCTATGTATTTTTTTCTCTTTTTCTTCTTTTCATTGGAAATTTGGGTGCTTTCCAGGTGCTATTTAGAAATAGCAATGTTAGCCGAACGCGTAACATTACTACTTGTTAGTCTTTGAATCCTCTCATATTTGATCTAATTCTTGAAATATCTCATAATTCTCTCATGTTTTCCCCTTTTTGAGAGATACCGGTCGAATACTTTTCCATTCCACATTGCACCTGAAATTTAGCTTGAATTCTATGCCAAAACAGTGATTGTTGAAATTACTACAAAGGAAGAAGTGACCTGGTGTTATGCTGTAATCTACTTGGTTCTAGCACTTGTTTGAAATTGTTTTGTCCTTTTCATTCCTATACATGGTATATAATTGTTTAAAACCCCTAGTCCTAAATATGATTACAACATAAATGGAAGTATCTTTTAAAAGCCCTAGTTCTAAATATGATTTTATCCTAATTTGTTAAAAACAGAAAGCTAATTAAATCTGTTCAACTTTTTATCTTTTATAAAACCTACTCCTAAATATGTTCTGTCGACATTGGTGTGACTGGAATGGGAACTAAAAAGCTCCATAACAGTTCTATCCAAAAAGTTATCACTTTCTACCTTCCATTGCTAAGTAAAAGCTGCTCTAATTTTTGTCCTTTCTCTATTCCTCTTCTTAGCATGAGTATCTAACAAGTGTTAGTGATTTCATCCAAAATATACCACATATTCCAGGAATTCTGCAAGGTATGGGTACTTTTGTGTTTTGTGAGTTTTTACAAGGATTCTGTACTTCGGATTCCTCACTGGGACAGTGTGTGTGTGTGTGTGTAAGAGAGAGAGAGAGAGACTTAAATCTTAGCCTAAAGTTTATCTACAGAATTGCAAAAAGAAAAAAAAAAAAAGCATAGAAAACAATGCAGCATGAAGAATTATAGAAATCTTGCAAAATCCAAGACCATTAATTTTGAATTAAAGAGAGAGCCTGAACTCAGAGAGACTGTTTTTCATCTGACAAAAATATATTCTTGAGATATTATATTGAATAAGAGTGTTGACCAGTTATAATTTTCAAAATTTTCAGCTGAACCAGTGGATTTGGCTTCTGAGATGGAGCACCTGGATATTAACTCTCAGGTACAGTACTCTCAAAAGGTGATTATTTTTTATACTTCCCATCCATGTTGTTAATCTATCTGAAAGTTGGTTTGTTATATGTTGATCGTACTGGGACTATAACCTTCCAGTAAGATTCCAGATCTTGTTTTTCTTTTTGCAATTTTGATCCTGCGTAATGATGAGATTTGGATTTTTCTCTTGTTTTCAAATTCAGCTAAATTCTAGTGGTGTAACCGTAGACGCCGAAGATCTCCCTGGAGAAGTTCTAAAAGATGCTTCCAATGTCCGTCTTCTCTCTTCTTTTTTAACTTTTTTAATTCATCTTTGGCAATTCCCATCGTACGTGCTGCTACTTGTGGCCAGTTTGGTAGGAGTCCAGATAATTCATGTCTTAGGTTATATCAGATGCTATTTGGCCTGAAACTAACTGTTTAGTACCTTTATCAGGACTATATTGAAACAGTCCATCCATCTGTGTGGGAGCAGCGGCAACAGTTTCGGATAGAACTTACCCGTCCTCAACATCAGCCGCAGCAGCAACAACCTCCGGCAGGATTTCGCTCTGACAGCAGCATGAACCTCCCTCCGCAACAGCAGCCACAGCAACAACAGTCAGGTACATGAATGTTATAAAAATGAGCCATATTGTTTTGCTAGTATAAAAAAATTACTTAAAGCTCTTAAAAGTGCTTGGTTAATGAGGTCTTGAAATTTTGGACTGAACTGATGGTTCTGTTCTTTCTTCAGGTCCCAATGAGCATCAGCGCATCAGATATTCAGATGGAAATAGGTGATGAAGTCCAGGAACATGGCCAGGATGGACAAGGTAAAAAGTAAAAACTAAAGAAGGATAAACTATTTATGGGAAATCTATAAGCAGGAAATCAAAGTGAAAGGAAAAATTGTGAGACATTGACAGCTGAAGGTGCTTCAAGTATTCTGCTATGCCATTTGGAAAAACTGGTTTTAGTCTGCTTGTTTAAATGTAAATGATAGTTCGTTGGAGGTGCTTCAAGTATTCTGTTCCATTGTTCCAGAGATGATAATGATTAGTTAGAAAGTTAGAAATTTAGAAAGAGAGGGACTTTGACAGCTGATTTTTTTAATGTTCTTTTGGGAGAAAGATAAAACAGTTTAGCATTAAATAGGACAGCTGATGTATACGACCTTAGTTTTTCATGTTGAGGCAGAGTTTACTGGATATTTCTCATTGTTGCATACAACATTAGTTTTACTGTTATATGTACACCAAATTCAATGTATATATGACAACGTAAGCATATTAAATTTGATATTTTAAATTCTCTGTGCCTAGACCCCAGAGTTAACCAGTAATCTCTGTATTGATTAAATATGCAGAGTATGTACTTCCTATATTGTTGAAACCAAGATTCTTGAATTATATTAAAGAGGTACAAAAAGTATTACATAGCAGACTAAAACCAGTTTGTGTGCAAATATTGTGAGAGACAAATTCAGCACCTTCAAGTTAGCAAATTTCAAAATTTTGCAATAATCTTGATAAAAATGGGCAGTCAAGCTAAACTGCTTGAGAAGGTTTTTTTAACAGTTTGAATGGCATGAAATTAGAATTGCTTAGTTGAAGGGATTTCGATTAACTAGAATCGAATCTCTACCTTAAATAAAGAAAGATAGATATAGGAATTCTCATAAACTAAATAATACAAGCAACAAAATATCACAGTAATTTCCTGTTCCAGTAACATGTTTATTCATACCCCAGTCATTGCAGATTAGCAGACGGCTGTATGGTCACACAAAACATAATTTAACAGTTTGGTTCCAATAGGAATAAATTAACTGTACTTTTTAATTTTACAATTCAAACCAAATGAAAATGGACAATGAGAAGCTAGCACATCATGCAATGGCCCAGAGAGTATGATTAAATTGTGTAGAAGCTAACTGTCAAATCTGTTGTAATATATATATATTTTTTATGATATTAACTAACACATTACTATATATGTTTGGTTAATACACATTCATCACTTACCATAAATATAGCTAATGTTGTTACCAACATAATTGTCTTTATATAATTCAAAATTAAGCCATACATTATAAGCTGACAAATCCAGTTGTCTATTTAATAATTAGCTAGTTATTGTTAATATTTAATGACCTATTATATCAACCAACTGAAGAAATCTATGAATGGACGATTTAATTAAGTCGAGTCAGTGCGGGACCCTCTTCATTCCGGTCAATGACATATGCATCAGCATTTTTAATTAGGTTTTATTTTTATTTTTGCAGCTCAAAAAGTGCTGATTTAATTGGTACTAATTTTTTTCTTCATCATAAGGTTAATTTTGTGAGGTTAAATTTATTTTGCCTGTGATTTTATGATTAAAGTGCTGAAGTAAAAGTTTTCAAAAGAAACAATTAGACTTAATTTTTTCTAGATAAATATATTTATATAACAAAATAATATATGTTTAAAAAATTCGATTAAAAATATAATATGATCTTAATGATTCAAAGTTATATTGATTATATAGTTCTTATTAAAAAAAACACGTATTAGGCTTCTATTGTCTAATTATGGTAATAAAGTTATTAATTGGCTAGATTGAAATTTTAATTTAATTATTGCGTTTGTATATAATTGATGGATATCAATTAATCAACAACTTCATTCAAATAATTGGATATCAATTAATTGTCCCTTGGCGATTAATTTAGATTTTAGGGGCTTTAGTGCGATTAATTTAATATCTATTATCAGCGCTTAATAAGTTATTGCCACCGTCTCACACCCGATTTTTTTCTTAATATTCAACATTAGATACAAATTAACATAATTGTCCAAAGTTTTTGAAATTTTTTAAAAATGCTGAGGCCGCAAAATTTTAGCCGGCTCGAATTTTTATTCGGACCGCTGAAATTTTGGCCAGCCTGGAATTTAAAAAAAAAAAAAAGGTTATAGAGGATTGATATTACAAAATGCCAACATCACGTCAAATAATTATTTCTAGCCGAGGAAGGATAATTGATTAGTATCTTTTGTAGAATGAAGTATGAATTTTTTCGGACGGTTGTATATAAAATTTCCAACAATTATACACAATAAACGATCCATGTGCACATGATAAAAGAAATATAATATTTTTCCCACATCATCGATTTTGTGTATTATTGCTATAATGCATCTCCATCAATTTTTGAGTTAGTAATTTCTTTTATATCTAAAGCACCTGTATATTATATATGTATTTATCTAAAACATCTCTCGTAAACAGTTGAGACTAGAACAAGAGATAAGACAAGAGAGACGATATCTTCACTAAAAAGACGAAAAATAATGACAAAACTTCAAACAACTACAAAATAATAGTGCTTAAGTATCCGATTTCTATTGGACTGTCATTCTAAATATCAAGTCACTTTTCCACTGGAGCACACTATGGCAGGTGGGGAACAGAGCCTCCATTGCCTATTGGTATGATACCGAAATTTTTATAAATATATAAAATTCAATTTTTATTTAACAATTTATACAAAAGTCTGTTGGAATTTTAAATCTGTCCATACCGGCAATTCTGTTGCCGGTTTCAGACCAACTAACTGGCAACAAAATTGCCGGTTCCAGAAGGCCCAAACCGGCAACTAAGTTGCCATTCCTGGGTTTGGCAACTAGGTTGCCATTCCTAGCCTCTAAAACCTGCAACTTTGTAACCAGTTCTGGATTTAGATTAATATTTAATTAATATTGATTAATTTTTGTAATTCATTTTGAATAATTATTTTAATTAATTATTAATTAATTAATTCGGAATAATTAATTTTTAATTAATTAAATGATTAATTATTTTAATTTTTTAATTCATTTTGAATAATTATTTTAATTAATTATTAATTAATTAATTTGGAATAATTAATTTTTAATTTATCAAAATTAATTAATTTCATTTTGAACGTTCAATTTTGATGTGAGTTATTTTATTTTTTGTTTGTACATTTTTAGTTAATTTTAATTGTAATTAATTTTGTAACGTTATTTTTTTTTAAATGTTTGTTATCCAGATCAAACAAAAATCAAATATGATCTGTGTGAAAGTTTTTGTTGATCGGAATGCCGCAGGTATAATTCAAAACACATGTATTTTTTAATTTATTTTTGGAACAACAGCACATTTCATATTTTATTTGTTCTGTAGAAGAAGCAGCACGACAAGCGGAAGCTGGTTCATCGTCTTCTAGAAGATCGACAAGCAGGCGCTCAACCAGCAGGCGTTAGTCATTTTCTAGTTTTCATATGTAATTTGAGTGTTTTGAGTGTTTTTATGCATTGTATTATATTGAAGTTTTCATATGTAATTTGTTTTTATGTAATTTGTTTTCATATTGAAGTTTTGAGTGCTTTGGAAGCATACTTGATACGTTGAATGTGCAGAATGAAAAACCAAAACAAGGAGAAAGAATTGGCGTTTTCTAACTAATTCTAAAAAACATTCTGGAGATATTCTAAACCATTTGGAAAATTTTAACTATTCTAAATTGTTTCGGTATTTTCTAACTAATTCTAAAAACCATTCAAAATAATTTTAAAGTTTTTAATAATATCAAGAACCTTTCTAGAATTTACCTAAATTTGTTTTGGTATTTTCTAATTTAACTAAAATTATTTTACTAAAATTATTAATTAATAATTAATTAAAATAATTATTCAAAATGAATTACAAAAATTAATCAATATTAATTAAATATTAATCTAAATCCAGAACCGGTTACAAAGTTGCAGGTTTTAGAGGCTAGGAATGGCAACCTAGTTGCCAAACCCAGGAATGGCAACTTAGTTGCCGGTTTGGGCCTTCTGGAACAGGCAATTTTGTTGCCGGTTAGTTGGTCTGAAACCGGCAATTCTGTTGCCGGTATGGACAGATTTAAAATTCCAACAGACTTTTGTATAGATTGTTAAATAAAAATTGAATTTTGTATATTTATAAAAATTTCGGGGTATGATACATGGGGAGAGCTACTGCTTCGTGCCTACAAAGACGGCCAACTGAGACCGGTGCAACCAGTGCAGCAATAGATGTCCTTGCCGGTTTTTTTATTAATCGAAATAAATTTAAATAAATATCGAGAAAGGGTACAGAATTCGGAATTTGTCGAAAAGTAGTAAGGACGGTAAATAAACCAACGTCCCTGTGGACGCTTAATAAAACAACGTCCCTGTTAATGACCCGCGACTTAACCCAAACGCGAGGAGATTAAAAAAAAAAAAAAAAAAAAAACGGACGTTCATTTCTATTGCGTCCCTGAGAAAAAAAAAAAAAAAAAAAAAAACAAGGGACGTTAATTTGAACTGCGTCCCTGAGAGAAAACAAAAAAAAATTAACGGACGTTTATTTATTCCGCGTCCCTCAGGAAAAAAAAAAAAAAAAAAGCCTCAGGGACGTTGATTTATTAGGCGTCCTTGTTGGATTTATTAATTCGGCCAGTGCTTCTTCGCCCAACGAAGAGACTGACTTTGAAAGTAAATAAAGAGTGTTATTCACAACTCTTAAACTAGATTTTCGCCCATTGCTAATGTTACGAAGCTGGCAGAAACTACGATTGCTAAATTGGAGATCAAACACAGAATTATTACAATCAGAGAGCTGAATTCTTCCAACTATCCAGAGAAGACCAAGGCGCATTCTTTAGAAGAAAAATTTATAAAATTCTGAAAATAAGGTATCATAATTTAATTTATATTTAATTTGTAGTTAGTCAATAGATTAAATATTTGCTTCTATTAATTTATTTGATAAAGATTGTAATAATTATATATGTTATAAAAATTATCTACTTGTTAAGATTTCCTGTATTTATTATTTGACGTAATCTATATTATGTAGATTTTGTATTTTGTAAGAATTCTGATTTTATGAAAACAAATTAACAGAGAGAGAGAGTTACTCCTTCGAAAATCTAAAATAAGTAAATTTTTGTGTTCATTATTTTGTAGGCTACTGATTAAAAAAAATTAATCATGTTAATGTTGAGGATTCATTTTGGCGGTGAAATACAATACGGTAAAAGTGGAGTACTACGATAAGACTAGCTCTCAATTTGCATTGAGCGTAAATGGTGAACAATCTTGGCATGATGTGAAAGGTGAAATTTATCGACAACTTGGATATTCTGAAAGTGAGTATAGCCTGAAAGTACATGCACGGGTTAATGTTGGTACAACAAGTAACCGTTATTATGAGAGCATAGAAATTGTGTGCGATCAGACTTGGAGAGGTATTTATAACCAAAGTATGCTTGCTCAGACTCAGTATTCTTTTGTCGATTTATACATTGAATTGGTACCGGAGACACAACCAGGACCTCGACAGACCCAATATGGTGCTAACTATGCGGGTCCCAGCCACCTCGAACCCTATCAGACACAACAAACACCGAGACGAGACCTTTATCTCCATCTGACACAACCAGAACCTCGGCAGACCCAACATAGTGATAACTATGCGGGTCCCAGTCACTTCCAACCCCATGAAACACAACAAATACCGAGACGAGACCTTTATTCGGATCCTTACCCCAATGTGAACGATTTGTCGGAAACTGTTCAGACGGAATACAATAATCAATACAGTCCATGGACTGATCCGTCGGAGGTCGGTGGTTCTTATCCTGAACACAATAATGAGTACAATCCCTGGGTTGATCCACCGGAGGTACGCGATCCTTGTGATAATATTGATGATGTGCCGCAAAGTGATGACGAAGATGACGCTGACTCCTGTGAGAACGACGACGACTGGAATAATGAAGATGATTTCGAAGGGGACATCCCGCCGAATACACCACCTGTCCAGACCGAATCTTATCCCATATCCGACAGTGGTGTGAGGCACCCCGTGGCAAGCTTCAATGACATCTCTGCATTCCGAGAGGCAGATGTCGACTTCTTCGGTCCGGCCCAACATGTTCATGATCCACTTGAGGGTCATTCGGCTCAGATCTCTTCTTTTTTTTAAGCACCGCACTTGCAGTCCCAGCTCCGAGAAGTTCATCTACTAAGTTAGGCCAATTACTGTCAGAAGGGCCCGTTACCGGTGACCCCTTGATCGGCAGCGCCCAGAGACAAGAAACATCCTGAAGAGTAATCGTCATCTCTCCTACGGGAAGATGAAAGCTGTGAGTCTCTGGTCTCCATCGCTCCACGAGACTAGCGATAAGTGAAGAATCGATATTTATGTTATCCATTCGAGACACCTGATACAATCCGAGTCTTACCAAGAATGGTTCGCAAAGGTCGTGGTACGCAATCCCAGTCCCGGAGGTGTCGAACATTCACCCCTCTCGTCTCTGTAATCCTGTCAATGTTATACAAAGTGATTGAAATAAAATACTCTAATTTAAACACTTATATCATTTTATAAAAATATATATTATATGATCGATTCTGTAACTTACATCATCATTTATCCGTGAGACCTTATGTTGGTCGTGCGGCATCCATAATAAATCGCTAAAATAATTTGCTGACAATGACGGATCCAAAAAATCCTCATTATTCACAACAGCAGGATCTGTAGAGCCACACGGACCACGACTGCTTGACATTCTGCATGAATAATATTTTGAAATAATTACATATAACTCTAATTTACCAAAATAACGCTATGATTACTCAATCAAACAAAATTGATTATACCATATTAAATAAGTCTAAAAATTATCAATTATTAAACCCTTAACCCTAATTTACCAATTTTCTAAAACACAACTATTAAATTAATAAATTTAGATATAAAAACTAATTTTCTAAACACTAAACACTAATTTATCAATTTTACTAAAACACAATTACCGAACTAAATAATATTCAATGATATGGTATAATCAAGTTGGACAAAATAATATTACAATAATATGGTAATATTCAAATTGGACAAAATAATATTCAATGATATTACCGAACTAAATAATATTCAATGATATGGTGATTCAGCGTTATTTTTTCCTGCAATTTACTCCACACTAATTTTCAATGGTTACCTATCATTGAATACTAATATTTAATGATATGGTAATATCAATGATATGGTCACTTAGCGTTATTTTTTTCTGCAATTTAGTTCGGACAAAATAATATTACCATATCATTGAATACTAATTTAGGTGTTTTATATTGGACAAAATAATATTACCATAATATTATCATATCTACACTAATTTCTCAAATTGGACAAAATAATATACCATAATATTATCATATCTATACTAATTTCTCAAATTGGACAAAATAATATACCATAATATTATCATATTTACACTAATTTCTCAAATTGGACAAAATAATATACCATAATATTATCATATTTACACTAATTTCTCAAATTGGACAAAATAATATACCATAATATTATCATATTTACACTAATTTTTCAAATTGGATAAAATAATATTCAATTATTGTAGGATTACCTAAATTATTTTATATTACAATTACAAATTAAAATTTTCTAATTCAAAAATTTTAATTTATTTCAGTTTTAAAAAAAATATATATATTACCTTCGGTCGACGCAGGATGCTCTGTGGAGCCTCTGGAGTCTGGAGTGCTGGGACGCGGAGTACGCACGACCGAGGCAGGATGCCTCTGGGACGCTGGGACGCTGCCTCTGGGACGCTGGGACGCTGGGACGCTGCCTCTGAACTCCGCAGCAAGCAGCAAGCAGGGGTTATAACACGCTCAGGGACGCTAAATTGTTCAGCATCCGTGATCCGGACGGGTTCGCTCACGGGTTCGCAAAAATCCAACGGGTCCGCAAAAATCCACCATCACGGACGCACGGACGCGGAATAATCCAACGTCCCACCATCACGGACGCACGGACGCGGAACAATCTAACGTCCCTGGGTCTCCGAAGCATCACGGGAATGGACGCGCAATAATCCAGCGTCCAAGAGCTGACGGACGCGCAATAACATGGACGGTGATTAATCCAGCGTCCCTGATGGACGGTGATTAATCCAGCGTCCCTGGGGCACGCCAATTTTCCAAGTTTCGCACTAATCCAAACTAATCCGGACGTTTAATTTTTAAGCGTCCACAGGGACGCTAATTTATTCAACGATCTACCTATTTTTCGTAAAAATTCGGTTTCGTTCCCCCTTTTCAATATTTATTTAATTTTATTTCGATTAATAAAAAATTCGGGATGTCCTTGGCGCAAGCACTCTTTTGCAGGTATCACATTATCTAATGCAGAGGACAAACTGCATTGGAAATGGAATTCACAGGGGGTCTATTCAATCGCGTCCGTATACAAGGCTACAGTGACCGGGACAAGACTAGGTGGAAGTTCAACGAAATATGGGAGGGGCATGCACCGTCCAAGGTAAAAATGTTAGCGGATCGGGCTTGGGAGGAGACTGGCCTTTGGCTCTGGTACTGCGGAGGAAGACTGCAGCAAAGGGGTTTGATTTTGGGGGGTTTTGCAGTTCATAGGTTGTTCCATGTTTGGGGTTTTAGGGGATGGTAAGGCGGGTTTTGTAGTCGGTGGTGGCCTTGTCATTTTTCAAAATTTAGAATTGCCAAAAAATAAGGAAAGAAGTTCAAAACTTGAGTTGAAGTTTCCAATTAAGTTTTTCATTTCTAATTTTCGATATAAATAGCTCAGTAAATTGGTTATATAATGAACTTGTAGAATACCAATTCTTACTATTTTTGAATATTTTTACATATTTTTATGATTTTATAAAGATGAAATAAAATGGCTTAAAAATAACAATTAAACATGATAAATAAATTAAACAAATATAAAATAACAACCTTAAATTTTTTATTGTATTGTTAGTGAGATCTTAAAACTCAATTATTTTTTAGAAATATATGTGATTGTAATTATAATTTATACTGTCATTTGTTGCATAAATCATAAGTCAATATAAAACTGTAATTTTTTTTTTATATTTATACCTTTTATATAAAAAAATGTAACTAGGACTAGTTATTTTGTGCCACGTTGGCATTCTGTAATTTCACAACCCTCTATAGTCAATTTTAAAAAAATATTTTGGACTGGCCCAAATTTTGACGGTCCGAATAAAATTTTGGGCCGGCTAAAATTTCAGTGCTCTGGACATTTTGAACAATTCGGTTATTTTATATTTAACGTTGCATATTAGAAAAAAATAGGGTCTGATACACTCTCTCACAAGAACCCTCTCTTTTATTTCTGATTCCAACTGTTCAGTTGATTTTTTTTATAGATTCATGCATGAAAACGTTTTTTTTATTGAGATTCACGAATGAAAAATTTGAACAATTAGAATCAGAATAACAGATTTATATTATTCCATTGAAATAATAGCAGATTTATTTTCTTCATAGTGATGGAATTGGGAGTAGGTGCGGTCTGATATCAGATCAAATTTAGTCTGATGGTTAATCCGTTTGACATGTTTTGAGATTCGTATAAACTTGATCAGCACGAATTATAATACAGATTGAACAACTCTGATTCCATCTGGTGTTGGACCAAATTCTGATGGAATTAGGGATGGCGATGGCACGTGTTTTAATTTTGAATATGAATTTAAGTCTGCAGAAGGGCCCCTCTTCAATTCATTCTATAATTAATTAATTATGCTAAAAAATGACAGATTGCATCCAATCAATGACACGTCACATGTCCACATTTTCAATTAGCTTTTTTGTTTTATTTTATTTTATTTTGCAGCTCAAAGCAGTGCTGATTTTCAAAATGGTACTAATTTTTTTGTACATCATAAGGTTGAATTTAGGAGGGTAAATTTATTTTGCCTTTGATTTTAAAATTAAAGTGGTTGAAGCAAAAAAAAATTCACAAGAAACAATTAGACTTAATTTTTCTAGATAAATATATTTTTATATAACAAAAGAATATATGTTAAAAAATGCAATTAAAAATATAACATGATCTTAATGACTCAAAATTATATTGATTATATAGTTCTTATTGAAAAAAAAACACCTTTCCGGCTTTTATTGTCTAATTACGGCTATAAAGTTAATTATTAATTGACTAGTTTGAAATCTTAACTTAATTATTCCAGTCGACACACTTGTCCTGTATCAACTTTTATAGATACGCTTGATATGACCATATCTTTTTCAGTTCCTCAATATTCCCGCGTCAATCTTCCTCTAATGAAGTAGTGATGACCCGCATCCCCCATCGACATTTCCCAATCGTCCACGCGTCAACATTTCTCTAACAAAAATAGTTAGCCACATAGATATAAATATTTTAGAAAAAAAATCAGTGCTTAAATTTTTGTAGTCCCTATGAAGTTATGTAGTTATGGTACGAAAATAGTGCAAGAATTAGAGTGCGAGGACTGCTGTTAGTGTCCTTAATTAGGGGCTTTAGTGCGATAAATTTAGATTTTGGGTTTTTTATAAAATTTTCAAATCCAATATCTGTTCTTCGTAATTTCCATCGGATCCTCTAAGTTAACAGACTCAAGTCCCCGCCACATGCGAATCCGTTAAACATCCTCGATATATTGCCACTTCTCAAGAAGCAAGAACTCTCTCCCTCCCAGTCAAAAAAAAAAGAACTCTCTCCCTCTCACTCTTCTCGTAATCACTCACTCCAAAATCGAAAAATTCGGTAGAGTTCTCCCTCTTATCATGGACGACAGGAAGCGTAAACAACCCGACAGCGTGGATGACAAATGGAAAGAGGGATTGGATCTTGTTCGCATCCGACACAAGGCGGTTCTGTGAGATTTTTAAAACTTATGTTTTGCTAATATCATCTAATTTCATGAATTTTATGGGTGAATTTCTGTAATTGGCTACATTTCCTCAATTTGGTTAAAATTTTGCAATTTGGCTACATTCCCTCAATTTCTTCTCTTAATTCGATGAGCTTGCGCAAAAAAAGATACCTTCTTTCTTCTCTTATTGTGGTTGTTCTTTCGGTAGTTGAAGGGCTGGAGAAACACAGTTTGAATTGTTCTTTTGTTTTAAGACACTAAATTGATATACATGGTTAGATGACAAAATTGATGTGTGGTTGTAGAGCGCGACTTTTGTATAAAGGGACTGATGCGATGATCCAGAATAAAAAGAAAACCATTGAGGAAATTCTAAAAAGGGATTTAAAAGCTGCAGAATATGCTGAACAAAGGTGCTTTAAGGAGGCCTCCAGTGAGGTATGGCTCTACATCTTCTTCATCTTGTTTCTTTTCAAAATCTATTTCTCAATTGTTATGTACTTTGTATCTTTTTCTTCTTTAGGTTGGCAATTTGGGTGCAAACCTAGATAAATAAATATTGCTAGCTTTATGCCAAGGGTTTCTACTAAAAGAAAAAGAATCTTCATCACTGCATGAAAACTAAAAAGTCTAATTCTAAGTATACTCTGAGATAAGGTGAAAAATAAAATAATAAAGTGCAAAAAAAAAAACTTATGCTAATAACAGCTTGTTAAAATCCAGCTCCTAAATCTGTTCCTATGTTTAGAATCCACATTTCATTAAATCACACAGTTTCTAGTTTACTATTCAATTACTTATAATTTTTTCTTTTTTAGTGATTTGAGAAGTGACTAGTGATAGCTTGTAGTCTGCTTAATTGGTACTAGCACTTGTTTAAATTGTTTTTCATATCTATCACATTAAAGTTCTCAAAATTCTGGTTCTTATCTACGGCTTAAATGGAAGTATCAAGCCTTATTAGTTCTAGATACGATTTTATCCTTTTGTTAAAAAAAATAATGCTAATAAAATATGTTCAACTTTTATTTACTGCTTAAAATGTACGTATCTTTAAAACCCCTAGTCCTTATTATGATCTTATTATAAATATGTTCTATCAACACTGACTAGACTATGAATGGGAATGATAAAGCTCAATTGAACTTTTATTGAAAAAGTTGTCACATTCTACTTTCTTTCTTGCGAAGTTCTTCTAATTATTTTCCTTTCCTTATCCTCTTCTTAGCAAAATTACCAAGAAAGGGTTAATGAGCACATCCAAATCAGCAAACACTCATGCAGTCCAGACACTTTTCAAGGTATGTGTGCCTGTGTATTTGTGTGTTAAAACTAGGATTTTGTACTTCGGATTCGTAACCAGGATAGTTAGTGAGAGGGGGAGGGGGAGAGAGAGAGAGAGAGAGAGAGAGAGAGTTGACCAGCTATGCCTTGAACAAGAGTGTTGACTAGATGTAGTTTTCTAAAATTGCAGCTGCACTGGAGGTGACATCTTTGGGGGGGGGGGGACGCGCATACAAATCAGGTAGATTACTCTTGAAAGGTGTTTATGTTTTATGGTCCCTATCCATGTTGTTAATATTCGCTCTATCATGAAGTTTACCATAACTTTCTATTAAGATGCCAGATCTTATTTTTGTGTTTGCAATTTTGATGAGATTTGGATTTACTCTTATGTTTTAATTCAGCTCTGTCCAGATTTATCAGATGGAAGTTCAGAGGAAGCCTTTGTTATCCGTATTTGGATCCTCCTTAATAGTTTACAATGGATGGATGCTCTTACCAGGGCAAAAATTTGGCCCAAATTTGTAAGAGTATAATTCATTTCTTAGTTATTTCAAATGCTATTCGTAGAGTCCTGATAATCTAACTGTTTAGTACCTCAAGCAGGAAATATTGCTATTATTGATTGGTGCTCATACCAATACAGTCAGTGCTGCTCGACAAGAAGTACAGTTGCAGCTGCAACAGAAACAGCCCCTGTGCCTTTACGTCAATGATTTGCTTCGTTCTGTCGAAAGCATCTTGGAGCCTAATCTGCAGCCACATCACCCACATCACCCACATCACCCACATCACCCACAGCAGCAACAGGGTACATGATTGTTATAGAGACGGACCATCTCTTAATATTCTCAGGTTAATTTAAGTTTTCAAAATTTGGCACAGACATAATTATAATTGATGGTTATGTTCTTTCTTCAGGTCCCGATGAGATTCAGATGGAATTACACGCGGTTGTCATGGCTTTCATGAAGGAAATCATATAGGAAACAATGGCTAATATGGACAAGGTAAAATAGGATATACAAGTATACAACTACCAGCACATAATATGTGGTATATACCCCCACAAAATCAGCCCTTTTTGATGTAGCCATGTAGGGTAATGGAATGTGTGACATGTTTGGTGCTTCTTAACAGTTTTAAGAGTATTTTCTCCAACTTAACTGGGTTATGGTGGATTTTTTTTTAAAGCTCCATTATTGCTAAACCGCACCTGTGCCTGACTATGATATTATATTAAGCAAATTGCAGTGCTTCACTTGGTTACTACATTGCTTGTGCATGTGCCCTACGGAAGAATTTTGTTTTTCCTACTTATATTTAGTTCCTTTTTCTTGACATGTTTGCTGGATTTTTCATTGTAGGTTTTGAATGTGTAAATAATAGTTGCTTGAAGATGCATGCTTCAAGTATTCAGTGCCATTGATATAGAGATTCTAATAATTAGTTAGAAAGAGAAGAGGATTTGACAACTAATTTTTTGATGTTATTTGGGGAAAAAGATAAAGGACAACTGTTTTTACAATTGCTGCATACAACCTTAGTTTTTACTGTTATGCACCAAATTCAATGCATATATGACAAAGTATGGATGTTATGTTTGATATTAAAAATTCTGTGCCTAGACCCAGAGTTAACTAGTAATCTCTGTATGCAGCCCTGCTCTTCATAATGTACTATATTGATTAAACTAAGATTCTTGAATTATCTTAAAAAGTACAAAAAGTAATACGTAGCAGGCTAAAACTAGTTTGTGCGCAAAAATTGTGAGAGACCAATTCAGCTCCTTCAAGTTAGCAAATTTAAAAGTTTTGCACTAATTATTAAAAAAGGAGCAGTCAAGTTAAAAAGTTAATTTTTTTTCAAAGAAAAAGGCGATTAAGCTTGACTGCTTGAGTTGCTTCTAGATTAAAACGGAATTATATTGATGCAGGTGGATGGCATGCATGATATTAGAACTGCTTATATTTGGGCGCTGGTCCGTTGCGAATTCGCATCCTCTGAGATATCTTAAACTTTGCGTGACTTTTTGGAATATCTCTATCGTTCAAATACGTTCTGCACGAATCTCAAAGCTCAAATAATAATGCCCGGTCACGCAAAAATTGAGATATCAGAGGATACGCACCCGTGGGTTGCTGGCGGGTTGATAACGTGGGTTGCTGCGCAGTTTTCTGAATGTATATCTGTTTTGCCTATAAATAGATTCGTTGGACTCCAGAAAAGAAGTACAATTCATATATCATATTATTAAGGAGATTCTTGTCTGTTAGAAATTTAATTTGTATTTTTACAAATTAAATATTTATTTTTCTGCTCCGAAAAATTAAGTCTTTACTCTTTATATTAAAAAACTTTGACATCTAAATTGTGAAATAGAGAGATAGACTTAACAAACCGTAGTTAATCTCATATTATACCCAAATTAACCTATACATTAAAGCACGCAAGTATGACAACATTATATATGATACCAAGTAGTACATATCCCAAAAACAAACATTTTGGTTCCAATAAGAATAAATTAACTGTAATTTTTTATTCTACAATTCAATCCTAATAAAATGAACAATCACAAGCTAGTACACCAAGCACTGGCCAAGAACCTGACAAAATTATGTAGACGTATAGAATCAGCCGTACGAATCAGCACATTGTAGCGCCTAACCAGTGCTATGATAAATGTTTAGACGCATGTATATACAATTTTTATAGTGTAGTAGATTTAATGTTCATCATTTGCAATTCTATTTACTCAACCTGGATCATTAGATAAAAATCCGAAAATAAAAAGGGAAACAAAAAATATAACTACTGTATAAACAAAAAGTTTGAGAGTAAGCATTTTAAAATCTCCAAGATCCTTATTTTTTGTTTTTAAGGGAATAAATTATCTTTTCTTATGATAAAAAAAAAACCTTCTTTTTTATTTCAAAATAAAATATGAGAAAGAATCTATTTTTTTTTCTAATTTTTTATTTTTATCTTAATTTAAGAATTAACTATTTCGAAAAAAGGACTAATATAGGATTCTTTTGTATTTTATATCTTTTTTTTTCTTTTTTCAAATCAAAGATGACTCTTGATTAATTAGTCAGAAATTAAAACATGTGATAACATTTTATATAAGAATATATGTCCATATATTTTTCTATTTTTTTAAAATATTTTTTAAATATTTCGATCGAATCCAATAGAATTTTATCGAATTCGAATTCATTTTTTTATTCTATAAATCTTCTTACTTTATTTTACTTTATTTAAGAGAAATTTTTCCAAAGCGTTATAAAGAGCTATCTGGTGTCCAACAGTTTTATGATGTTTTTATTGAAGTTTTCGAAACATCTTACTATTGGTTTTATTTTTATGTATAAGAATTGAGAGTAGGTCCGCCCATCGGGCCTACCTTTTTCGATGGGTTAAATGACCATCAGATCTGCATCAAGATTCGTGCGAACTCATTAAAATCCGTGTAAGTGTTTTTCAGTTTCCGTACGCACAAATCTCAATGATAATCGTACGGTGTTAGAACTAATTGAACCTAAAAATAGGTCCGATGTCCATCGGACCTACTCCTATCTCTATGTATAAAGTTGATTGTTAACAAATATGTCTTATCATAAATAGATGATATTTGCAATTTTGCATGCTGTTAATAACACAATGTTAGTACTTCGTATAATTCTAAATATTTAAGTTTTAAGCAGATGACAACTGATACGTCCAAATAGCTCGCCAATTGGGCCTACACGGGCCTTAAATTATTCCGGATTAAGATCAAAATAATTGCTTCGCCTTAGGTTTAAATGGATAAACCGCTATTATTAAATTTAGACTCCTCCATCCGTCATCCGGCCATCCGGGCACAAATCGGGTTGGATATAAAATTATTAATAGAAATATATTAAATTTAGAATTGTTATCTTTACCCATTTTATTAAATTTAGACTCCTTCTTTCGGCAAGCCATTATTTAAACATATATACATATATACAATTTATTGGATTCATCTCTTATTTCTCCCTTTCGCGAAGATTACCTCCGAGGCTCTCATATTCTATTTCAGAGAATCGACTAGGACTGGTGGTACGTTTCTCTTCCCGTAATCCCGTTAGTTAATGTTTTCATTGAATACTCTTTTACTTGTGAATTCAATCGATTGTATATCCTGAAATACATGATTGTATTTAGTGAATTAATTTGACTCTCTCTCTTTTTTTTAAGAACCATATTAAGTTTAATTGGATGCACCGCCATTATTTTAATCAGGGTTTATCTCTTGTAGTCGTGTACTTCTTTCTCATAATTTATTTCCTAGCAAACTGTGTTAGAATATAAAAGTAATCAATTTGTTAGTCAGCATCCTTGTCATTCCCCCAAATCCGATAAGAAAAATTGCTAGATTTAGATTGGTTTATTGTTTATACGATCAAGTGGTACTTTTTTTTCTTTCCTGCTTTTGTGAATTAGCTTGAGATAACTTAAGGATGATTTGTGGTCTTCTTACATTTGAATGCAGAGATTGTGCATGTCAGGTATTTGGTAGAATTTTTCATGACTTGTGAATGATGGAGGGTTGAGATTTAGCCAGAGACAGAATTAGTGGTTTGCCTGACCCGCTTCTTACCCACATCCTCTCTTTTATACCTATCGAAGAGGCTGTGCGCATGTGTATATTGTCAAAACGATGGATAAAAGTTTGGGCTTCTTTGGCTACTCTCGTCTTTGACAACCATAAAAGACAATATTGTAGTCCAAAAAAAGAAGAGCATCAATGTGAAGCTAAGTTTCTAAGACTCCTTGATGGAGTCATGTTCAATCGAGAAATCATAACCCTGGATACATTCAAACTAACATTTTATAAGATTCCTTGCTTATATGAGTGGAACACTCATATTCTTGTATGTCGATTTCTTTGCTGTGCAGTCAAGTGTAGACCCCGCATATTATCAATCCAAATTGAGACTGGCACATTTTTCAACTTGCCTGATTCAATTTTCACATGCACTTCAATAGAGGAGATGTCATTGTGGCTTGAAACTATTTATATTTTAGACAGAGATGTTCTTAAACCGAGATCAATAAACCTCCCTTTCCTAAAAAAATTGGAGCTTAGTTACATGGTTTTGAATGATGGTATAATGAGAATGCTTATATCGGGATGTCCTGTTCTTGAAGAATTAACTTTGTTTTGTTGCTGGTTAGAACTAAATATGATTTCCTCAAATGTGTTGAATAAGTTGGTACTAACAATTTGCCCTCAGCATGGGCCATTGGAGATTTCTTGTCCAGGAGTTGTGTCTTTGATCATTAGATCTAAAAATGAGGGAGGAATTATATTGAAGAATATGTCAGCTCTTGCCACGGTTGACATCTTAGTTGAAGAGCTGGGTTTTCCCTCCAATTTTGACTACTTGAGGCTTCTCGGTGGCCTTTCAAATGTCACAAATTTAAAGCTACAGACAAATTGTCGAGATGTTATGGTATTCTCCATTCTAGTTCTGTCAAGTAAAACTTTATCACTGGAAACATCAACTTATTATTAAAAATAATAAAAATCATTATTAATTAATTAATTAATTTGTCAATAAGGAAAATATAAAGGAAGAGACATAAACAACTTAATCATCTGTGAATGCTTTTGAGCAATTTTGTAGAATGGTAATGGAAAGACAAAAGTAATGAATTGATTGGGTTGTGGATTCTTTAAACATGTTATCTTTAGGCTATATTTTTAGGGTACCAGATCTGAGAATATACTTTTTTGGTACTTTTATTTTAGGATTGATAAAAAGTTGTATTAAAGCAGTGATTTGATTTATTGAATAGTTTGTGCAATTTTAAGTTCATATTCCCTGTTTTTATATTTTTTTTCCTTTAAAACTATGTAGAATTTGCTGCTAGCTGATATTCCAAATTGTCCAACCTTAAAAAACATAAAGAGCTTGGAGCTTGGAGAAATAAATATCAATTATAACTGGAATTTAGTGACCTGTCTCCTCCAACATTCATCCAATCTGAAAAAGCTCACTCTGCACTTTTGTCGAGTACTCTCTCTCTCTCTCTCTCTATATATATTATATTGTGATTTTCTTATTATAAGTCGGTATGAAGATGATTGATTTTCAACTATTAAAGTTAAATATAAGGAGAGCATGAATCCGTAATTTAATTAATGAAGGGAACAATGACTACTGGTATAGTCTGCTAAGATGGTTCAGTTTTATTAACATTACTACATGACTTAAATAATGAACATATATGGTACCAAACCATTGAAATGATTTTGTTATATTATTTGCTATATTCGTTGTTGCCTTCAGATTTTGTGAGTGTTTGGATGTTCTGTGTTAATTGTGCTAGATAGGTTATTAAGGCTCTGACTCACCCAACATACTAAAATCAATCAAGACAAATAGTAGCATGGTGAATAAAGAATTGATTATACTCTATGCCATAAAAAAAATACAAAATGGGCGGAGCGAAGCACTCCGTTTCATGAAAATCCAATTAGCTAGAGCTTCGGTTATTGTTATATGCAATCTGATTAGTGATCTCTTAATTGTTCACCACCAAAGCCGAGTGAATATGCTGCAAAAGAAGAGTTTCAAGGAGATATCTCATTCCAACAAGAATACCTTGAAGCAGTGAAGATAAGCTATCCAGGGAAAAATGTTACATTGGCTGAGGAGCTGGTTCACAATATGGGTGCACTTGTGCAGACAACAACGAAGATTATTATCTTGTAAGATTGTCACCTTCAGTAATCATCACAACTATATCATCATATCATCATATCATCATTTCTCGATGAAAAATCTGCTGTAATATTTTTTTCTTCTGGTATTAACAAATACGACATTTAAACCAACATATTACTGTGTGGTTACTAAACATGAATGTTGTACCATAATTATATTAACAATTTTTCTTTGCTATATTTTTTCTGGTATTAATTAACAAATATTTGTTGTTACCAACATAATTTTCTTACTTCATATAATTCAAAAGAAAAAATTTAAGCTGACAAATCTGTTTGTCTATTTAACCATTAGCTAGTTATTGTTAATATTCAATAAGCTGTGGTATCAAATTTGGTTTTGGTTTTGATGTTTGATCCATTTAATACATATTAAGATCTGTACAAACTTGATCAGTAAGGATTTTAATGAGAATTGAACAACTCTGATTCCGTATCAGACCAATTTCTGATGAAATTAGTTAGGGATGGCGAAACTACCTATCAAAATCCAGACGAATCAGGTATAAGTCTGTAATGTACATAATTCTTTAATATTTGTTCAAATTATAATCAGACGGTTTGGTTCTAAACTCAAAATTTGAGTTAATCTAGGGTTCAGAATTCTGCAGGAGGGCCATCTTAATTTCATTCGATATATAATTAATTAGCGAAGAAATTACATATCTGCATCCAATCAGTGACATATCAGCATTTTTAATTATTTTTTATTTTCATTTTTACCGCTCAAAGCAGTGTTGATTTAAGTTACTAATTTTTTTATGCATCATAAGGTTGAATTTATGAGGCTAAATTTATTTTTCTTACAATTTCTGTGCGTCTTTTGTGATTTTAAGATCAAAATGCTGAGCAAAAGTTTTCACAATAAACAATTAGATTAACTTTTCTATTTTTTATCTTAAAAACTATAGCACTATTAATCACTTTTTAATAGAGTTTTAATTAAATAGCTAACTATAATTGTACAATAATAGCTATTTTTGTAGCCCTTTTGCGATGACGTGATAATCGCTATTAAGAACCTTGAGATAAATACATTTCTATATAACAAAAGAATATATGTTAAAAAATTCAATTAATATGATCTTAATGACCGAAAATTATATTAATTATATAGTTCGTTATTTAAAAAACACATTTTTTAGATTTTATAATCAATTAAGATTTGTATTACTTTTTATATAAAATTATTAAATAAATATTTCAAAATTTTGAATATTTTATTTAATAATTTTAATCAAACATTCTAATTGTTTCTTATTTCACTAGGTAGGGCACATAAGATCTCAGATATATTTTTGTTTGGACGTGACGTCGCCCATTCAACCAATCACACTGCTTTTTTGTTTCTCATGTCAAGCTCTTGGATCAACTTTGACAAATTCGGTTTCAGCGAAATTAAAAATTTATAAGTCGGTTATAATTCAAAAATAATTTAGTACAGTAATTTTTTTTTTTAATATTTTTATTAAAAATAATTCGTAATTTGTGTTTTATTCACAAATAAACTTATTTATTATATATATTTGTTGAGTTTTATTTGAACTTCGGTTTGAAAGCAGTAAAAAAATCGAATAAAACATACCGAAATTCCCTGACTTCTCCTTGTAAATTCACCAATAAATCGCGTTTTGGATCCAATGTCTTTCTGAGTCGTAAATATTTTAAATCCAATAAGGCCTTGGATCTGTGAAAATGTCAATTCAGATCCACTAAACTGACAGAGTCAAGTCCCCACTCCCACTCCCGTAAAATTCATATCCTCTGCATTAACTCAAATGAGAATCTTTGAGTTAATGCATCTGTACCATCGGATTCGATTTAAGATTCATGCGGACTAGACGCATTGAATGACTGTGTTAAAATCAGATGACCGGATTGACTCCTTTTAAAATCAGACAGTCCAGATGCATTAACTCAAAAGATTTCCTTTTGAGTTAATGCAGAGAATACTGTTGCTCCCCAGTCCCCACCATTTGCGAACCCGTTTAATGTGGATTCAGATCCATTATCAGCGCTCAATGCCTATATCCCCATTGCCACTTCTCTGGTTCTCCCATTCTCCCTCTCGCAAGAAACCAAGAACTCTCTCTCTCTCTCTCTCACACACACTCTTCTCGTAATCACTCACTCCACTCGATAAATCGGTGTAGAGCTAGAAAAAATCCTCTTATTATGGACCCGACGAAGAAGCGTAAACAACCCGACCGCGCTTTCTATGAGGATCCGAATTTGGATGATGAAGCTGTATCCAAGAGAGAGGGAAATATCCAAGATCTTCGCCTCAAAAATAGGAATGCTATGTGAGATTTTTTTCGGACTTAAATGTTTTGTTTAATTTCTAATTATTTCATAAATTTTATGCGCGGGAAGTTCTGTAATTGTTTATGCGCGGGAATTCGACCGACTTGTGACAAAAAGATTGTTTCTTTCTTTATTTTCTCTACTTTTTTTCAAAGATTGAAGTTAGTTAAACAGTTCTACAAATGCGAGGATTGTTTTAAAGGCGATTGGTTGGTTGATACCACATATATACTTTCTTTTGTTATTTTTATACATTTTAATAACTTCTTTTGCACTTGGGGTGGCTCTTGCCTTGCCTACCTATTTTTGTTATATTCATACTTTCTATTAAGAGGAATTTAATTGGGATGCTATCTTGATTGTGGTTGTTTTTTTTGGTAAAATTAAAGGACTGGAGAATAAATTAGAGCACAAATTTTTAAGATCTTGTGTTTTAAGATACTAAATTGGCTTTCTTGATAAATTAGATGACAGCATTGTTTTGTGGTTGTAGAGAGCAAGGCTTACAAAAATTTCATAGAGCGGAGTCTCCTGTCACAAAGGCAACAGCTGAGATTGTTGTATGGTTCTTGTTGTTTCTTTTCAAAATCAATTTATTAATTGTTATGTAGTTTGTCTCTTTTTCTGTTTTGGTTGGCAACTTGGGTACTTTCCAGGCCTAATTTGAAATAGCAATGCTAGTCGTGTTGGAAGTTTAACACTATTACTTGTTCGTATTTGAATCCTCTCATGTTTGGCCTAATTCTGAAAATGCTAATAAGGCTCATGAAGTTTGCTTACGCTCAAGGGGCAAACCTAGATAAATAAATATTGCTAGCTTGCCCCTTTTAAGAAATATCAGTCCAATACTTTTCCATTCCACATTGCACCTATTAATTAGATTTTGAATTTTATGCCAAAACAGTGATTGTTGAAATTCATGTCTTAGGCTATTTCAGATCCTATTTGGCCTGAATCTAACTGTTTAGTACGTCAAACAGGAACAGCCTCTGGAAGGGCCTTCCACTGAAGGCAGCACCACCCTCCCTCCTGATCAACAGCAACAGTCGGGTACATTAATTTTTTTATAAACAGACCATATTGTTTTGGTAGTATCACATGATATGATATACAAAAAGATTTACCTTAAGCTCTTAAAGTTCTTAGATTAAATGAAGTTTTTAAAATTTGGAACAGACGTTAGAACTGATGGTTCTGTTCTTTCTTCAGGTCTCAGTGAGCATGAAATTTTTTTAATGGAAGCACTGGAAATGTTGAACAATAACTTTTAAGAAGCATGGCCAGAATGAACAAGGTAAAAATGGATAAGCTTTTTAGGGAAAATTATAAATTACCCTCCCTTAAAAAAAGGTATAGAAACTCAAAATGCTTGTATACCAACACAAAGTATGTGGAACAAACCAAAGTTACCAAACACAAAATCAGCCCTTCTGATGCAAAATAATGGAATGTGTGATATGTCTGGTGCTTCTTAACAGTTTAAGAGTGTTTTCTCCAACTAGGTTATGGTGGTTTTTGGTTGTTTGAAGTTCCACTATTGCTAAACCCTCACCTGTGCCTGACTATGATATTATATTAATCAGAGATTATTGCAGTGCTTCACTTGGTTACTACACTGCTTATGTATGTGCTGTTCGGAAGAATTTTGCTTTTCTGATTATATTTAGTTCCTTTTGTCTTGACATGTTTGCTTGATTTTTCATTGTAGGTTTCAAAAATGCAAATAATAGTTGCTTGAAGATGCTTCAAGTATTCAGTGCCATTGAATAGAGATGCTAATGATTAGTTAGATAGAGGAGGATTTTGACAAATAATTTTTTGATGTTCTTTGGGGTAAAAGATAAAAGAGTACTAAGCAGTAAATATGACAACTGATGTATACAATTGCTGCATACAACCTTAGTTTTACTGTTATGCACAAAATTCAATGCATATATGACAAAGTAAGGATGTTATATTTGATATTTCAAATTCTGTGCCTAGACCCCAAGAGTTAACCAGTAATCTCTGTATGCAGCGCTGCTCTTCATAATGTACTGCATCCCTATATATTGATTAAACTATATAAAATTCTTGCATTATCTAAATACCAAAATTAATACAAAACAGCTGCAAAATTTGTGAGAGATCAATTCAGCTCCTTAAGTTAGCAAAATTTCAAAATTTTGCAGTAATTTGATATATATATATAAAAGACGATGACTAAGCTTGACTGCATATTTTTCAAACAGATTAATTTTGATCCAGGTGAATGTCAAATATATTACTATATTTGAACTGCTTAGTTGATGGGATTTAGCATTTTGGTGACCAGTCGTAAATCACCTAACTAGCTAGCTAGAAGTGCAAAAGTTATACCCATATTAACCTATAAAGCACACAAGTTTGGCAACATTATATATGATACAAACACATAATCCAAAACAAAAAGACACAGAAACATAATTTAACATTTTGGTTCCTTTAAGAATAAATTAACTTTACTTTTTAATTCTACGATTCAATCCAAATGAAAATGAACACAGAGAAGCTAGTAGATCTAGTACTGGCCTAGAGAGCATGATATAAATATGTAGACGTTTAACAGATAAGGGATTACAGTGCGCTCATAAGTTTTCTTAATTTCACTAAGCAAAATTGGCTAATTAACGAGATCAAACAGCTCGGCGCCACCTCAACAATCCGTTTTTTATTTGGTTTAACTAGCTCCGCTAACTGCCGTGCTTAATCATCTCCAGTTGCATCTTGTTGTCGTGCGTCCAGTGCTGGTATCAGTGGTCCGTTATTCAGCGTTTCCATCTTTACTTAGTGCGCTGGGTCCCTTTTGTAAGTCTCTCTTTATTTCAATCATGTTTCTCTGGTTAGAACGCCAATTGGGCCGAGTCATTTGGTCTATCTTCAGCGGGAGTGCGTAGGTCCGAGCTCGCCAATTGGGCTGAGGAGTTCGAATAAGTCAAAATTGCGCTTCTGCCTTCTCCCTCCATTCTCTCTTGCAAGTTTGAATAAGTCAAAATTGCCTTCGAATAGCTGAAGTAGCTAGCTATTTGACAAACAATTTTGCTTGCTGCTGAAATTTTAGTGGGTGTAAGTATATATTTTTAAAAGCATATGAGTTATTTGTATGCGAATAAATTTATTTTATTCTATTAAGTATATTTTTTTAATCAATAATTTGATTTTTTTTTTATTCTTCTCCATCTTATAAGTTTCGATTAACAAAGTTCAGTTGAAAATCTTCTCTATTTAATTCTATTGAATTGAAATCAATTGACACCAAAAACTGTTATGTTCCAATCACAACCTAATGCGATATTCAACATTGGAGCCCACATGATAACATCGCATCACTAGACATGCTTTACATATGAATACTTGCATGTATGTATGTGTTTTGTTGAAATTCAACACCGAGGTAAGGCCCAAAAGACCATTACTTATTGTAGAATATTCAAAAATTATGTAAACCGTCTTGTATAGCCAGTAGTAGGAATTCTAGAAATGAGTATAATATAGTTGGTGATCTTAATTTTATTCAGAATTCTCTAGAATGATCAAACACCGACAATAGTCAGTATAAATAGAGGCTTCTAAGTCAGTGGGTGTGAGAAAAATAAGTGATTGCAGTACTTCTCTTTTAAATAAAAAATAAAGTTAATATTCAACAAGTGGTATTAGAGCAGGATAGGTCATGTTGGCTAGGAGGCTTGTATAATTTGTGAGTTTGTTATTATGTCTAAACATCAGACTTGAGTGGTATGAGTGATTTGATTGAGAAGTTAAATAATTATAATTCATGAAGCCCGTGTTACATGAATTTCCTCCCATAATTCATGAAGCATGTGTTAAGTAGAGAGGGAGTTGCTCATGATGCTTAGGAAGTGTGCATGTGATGATGTGAAGATGCTTTTTTGGAAAGAGGCAAAATTAGCATAGATTAAGAGCTAAAGAAGTATTAAGAAATTTTAATTCTGTCCAGCCGAAAATGCACTTAAATAAGGGATACCCAAGATTATGATTTTGTACTAAAAAAGAGGTTTTAATCTCGCTTGAGAAGTCATTGTTCGGATAGATTAATGTCGATTAAGACCTAAAGAAGCATATAATTAACCTTTGAATTTTACTACTTTACAAACGTTAGTACTACTCTCGCCGTTGTTTTTCGATTATTTGTTGCTTTGAGGGGAACTCTTCCATTTTGCTTCTTGTTGATCATAATTAAGTCAGAATTAATTTTAAAAATCGACAAAAGAGAATATATGAGATTGAGATATAACAAGGGATTGATACAGGGGGGAGTCATGGAAGACAACAAACTAAAGCAGCTCTTAGTATTTGAGGAAAATAATATAGTTAAATGAATGACTATATTTGGCGGAGATATTCTGAATTGAAGAGGTATTTTGAATTGAAGAGGACAATAATATAGATAAATGAATGGAAGACAACAAATGAATGACTATATTTGCTAGCAAAAGAAAGAGGTATTCTGAATTGAAGAGCAGAGTGGTCATATATTTTTACCTAATTTATTAATATTAACATGTACTTTTATTGATTAATTTAAAAAGTTAGTTTATTAATAAATTAAGTGAGTTTAGATGGGTAAATAATTAATTTGAAATTTTGATGAAAAAATATCTAATTAAAAAAAATTATGATGTGCAAATATCTAAATTTCTCTTTTCTTTTCTTCAATCTATTTCTTTTGGGCTTTGGCCCGCGACACGCACGACTACACAATAATTTTGAAGGCAAGCCAGTTAATATTATTGGGGTGCGTATCCTCTGAGATATCTCAATTTTTGCGTGACCGACGTGTTCGGTGCCTATTCGGGAGAATGTAGGGGGGCGGTATTATTTGAGCCTTGAGATTCGTGCAGAACGAATTTAAACGATTAAGATATTCCTAAAAGTCACGCAAATTTTGAGATATCTCAGAAGATGGAATTCATATTATTGAGTCCTAAACTTTTCAAATCCAATAAGCGCTTGGATATATCCTCCGGAGACCGGAAGTTCCATTCAGATCCACTAAGTTGACGGAGGAGAGTCCCCAACACATGCGAACCCGTTAATGTGGATTCAGATCCATTATCAGTGCTCAATGCTTATACATCACCATTGCCACTTCTCTGGTTCTACCATTCTCCCGCTCGCAAGAAGCCAAGAAGGCAAGAACCCTCTCTCTCCCACTCTTCTCGCAATCACTCACCCACTCGATAAATCAGTGTAGAGTTCTTCCCTTATAATGGATATGGAAGGCTCTTTGTATGAGAAGGCTCCGATTCCGGATGATGATCCACCTTATTGGGCAAAGGGATTGTCCATATCGGTTCGCCACCTAAATAGGGAGCTTATGTGAGATTTTTTTTTCCGACTTAATTTTCGCTTAATATCTTAATATTTGATGAATTTTATGCGCGGGAAGTTATGCACTACTGTCACACAAAAAAAAGTAGAAATTTTACAATTTAGCTGTGCAAAAAAAAAAAAAAAAAATACGATCGTTTCTTTCTTCTATAATATCTAGTTTTCTTTTAATGATTGGGGTTATTTAAGCAGTTCTTGAAATCCGATGATTGTTTTTTAAAGCCTATTGGTTGGTTGATACCACATACTTTCTATTTTTGCTACATTCATACATTTTAATAAATTCTTTCGCATTTGGGGTGAGACTTGCGCTACCGACCTTGTAATGGAAAATGATGTATATTAAGAGCCTTTATTTTGGATACTTTCTTTTTTTTCTGAAGTATTGGAGAGAAAAGAGCACAAAGTTTGAATTTCTCTTGTAATTTAAAATGCTAAATTTGTTTACTAGTTAAATTAGATGACAAATTGTTGCGTGGTTGTAGAGCGGAGGGTATAAACAACAATCCTTATGTGAAGTTGATTCATGAATCAATGGCTTTTGCAACAGCAACAATGGTTGAGGACAGGTTTCTTAAGGAGGCGGACCATCAAGTATGGTTCTTTCTTCTTGTTTCTTTTAAAAAGCAATTTACTAATTGTTATGTAGTACGCCTTTTTTCTTTTTCTTTTTGTTTGTCAATTTGAGTGCTTTCCAGGCATTATTTAAAAATAGTAATCGGATCACATTCATCATTATTACTTGTTTGTATTTGAATCCTCTCATGTTTGACCTAATTCTGGAAATGTCTAATATGCCTCATGAAGTTGCTTGCGCTCAAGTGCTAAACCTAGATAAATATTGCTCGTTTTCCCCCATTCTGAGAGATATAAAGTCTAATACTTTTCCATTCCACATTGCACCTGAAATTGATTTTGAATTCTATGCCAAAACAGACAATAATTGTTGAAATTACTACAAAGGAAGAAGTAACCTGGTGTTAGGTTGTAATATACTTGGTGCTAGCACTTGTTTGAAATTGTTTTTTATCCTTTTCAATCCGATCACATGGCATTGAATTGTTTAAAGTTCTCAAATTCTGGTTTTTATATGTAAAAACCATAGACCTAAATATGATTTTATCCTAATTTGTTAAGAAAATTAAAGCTAATAAAATCACTTCAACCTTTTATCTTTTATAACCCTACTCCTAAATATGTTCCATCTACATCAGCGAGATTCTGAAATGGGAACGATAAAGCTCCATAATAGTTCTAATAAAAAAATTTTCTCACATTCTACCTTTTCACTTGCTAAGTGAAAGCTGTTCGTGTCTTCATAATATCTCTATTCCTCTTATTCCTCTTCTTAGCATGATTATCTAGAGAGGATTAATGATTATATCCAAAGGATACCAAGTACTCCAGATCTTTTGCAAGGTATGTGTGCCTGTCTGTTTTGTGTGTTTAAACAAGGATTTTGTACTTCAGCTTCCTAACCAGGACAGTAAGAAAGTGAGATACAGAGAGCCTTAACTCTTAGCCTAAATTTCATCTACATAATTCTAAAAAGAAAACAATACAGCATGAATAATTAAAACAAATTGTAAAATCCAAAATCAATAATCTTGAATAAAAGAGAGAGTCTTAACTCTTAGAGACTGTTTTTCATCTGACAAAAATCTGTTCTTGACATATTTTCTTGAACAAGAGTGTTGACCAGTTGTAATTTTCAGGTGCACTAATGGATTTGTCTTCTCAGATGGGGCACCTGGATAAATCTCAGGTACAGTACTCTCCAAAGGTGCTTATGTTTTGTACTGCCCATCCATGTTGTTAACATTGTCTCTATCCTGAAGTTGTAATTTTTTTATAGATTTCAATCAATTCCATGTTATAATACTTGTGAAATCGTTGGTTCATTTCGTTATATGCCAATCGTACTGGGACCATAAGTCCATAACCTTCCAGTAATATGGCAGATCTTGTTTGTCTTTTGCAATTTTGATTCTGTGTAACTATGAGATTTGGATTTTGTTTTTCTCTTATTTTCGAACTCAGCTATTTTCTGACGCTAAGACCGTATACACTAAAGAACTCTCTGAAGAACAAATAAGGGAAGCCTTTAATCTTCATCTCTGGCAACTCCTTGAGGTTGCATCACGGATCGAACCTCCTTTCAGGGTGAAACTTTTGGCCAGTGTGGTAGGAGTCCTGATATTTCATGTCTTACATTATTTCAGATGTTATTCGGCCTGAAACTAACTGTTTAGTACCTCAACCAGGCACAGCCTCTGATACAGATCCTCCTTCCTCAAGAGCAGCAACAGCCTTGGCCAGGGCCTCTCTCCATCGGCAGACCCAACCTCTCTCTTCAACGGCCTCAGGAAGAGATTCTCTACTTCGGCACGCCCCTCTCTCCTCAACAGCCTCAGGCAGGGACCCTCTCTCCTCAAGAACAGCCGCAAGAACAGCAACATCCCCACCCTCTCTCCTTCGGCAGCCCCACCCTCTCTCTTCAACAGCCTCGGGCAGGAACTCTTCCTATTGGCAATCATCTTCAACAGCCTCGGGCAGGGAATCTCCGCATTGGCAGCCCCACCGTCTCTCCTCAAGAGCAGCCGCAAGAGCAGCAACAGCCTCTGGCAGGGACTCTCTCCATCGACAGCTCCACCCTCTCTCCTGAACAGCAGCAATTGTTGAGTACTGACACCATAGCCACCTACCAGTAAGATACTATATCTTGTTCTGTTCTTTCTTCAGGTCTCCTAGGAGGATTAGACTAGAAATTTTGTCAGACAATGAATTCCCGGCTTTGTTTGATAAATCTATTAAGAAATATGGTCAGCTTGGATAAGATAAAAGGGGATAAACTTCTTAGGTGCAATCTATAAGTTGCTGTCCCTTAGAAAAAAGTATAGGAACTTAAATTGCATGTATATCAACGAAGTATGTGGAACATAATCTATGCTATATCAGCCCGTTTGATGCAGGGTAATGTAATGTGTGACATGTATGGTGCTTCTTAACAGTTTAAGATTGGTTTTTCCAACTTTATCTTGGTTTTGGTGGATTTTTTGTTGCTTAAAGTTCCACTATTACTAGAGGAAGAAAGCGGAAGATATATACGTGACCTATGCCTGACTATGACATTATACTAATAAGAGATTATTGTAGTGCTTCATCATAGTTATTGCACTGCTTGTTTATATGCCGTTTGGAAAAAACTTTGTTTCCTGCTTATATTTAGTTTATTTTTCTTGACATGTTTGCTGAATTATTCATTGCAGGTTATTCAAATAATGGTTGCTTGAATTTGATAAAAAAAATAAAAAAATAATGGTTGCTTGAAGATGATTTGAGTATGCAGTTCCATTGATTTTAGTTATGCTAATGATTAGTTAGAAAGAGAAAAGGATTTCTATAGCTACTTTTTTTAAAGTTCTTTGGTGGAAAATATAAAGACTTTAGCCATAAATGTGACACTTGATGTATAGAGCTACAAATTTTTCTGCACTCTGGGTAAGGTAGTTTTGTTTTCCAAGTTGAGAGGCAGAGTTTACTGGATCTGGATGTGTCTCATTGTCCCATACAACTTTAGTTTTACTGTTATACTCTAAATTCAATGCATATATGACATGTAAGGATGTTAAATTTGATAGTTCAAATTCTCTGTTCCCTGACCCTGAGTTAACCAGTATTTCTGTATTGATTAAGTGAGCTGCGCTGCTCTGCCTATATTATATAAACTTATAAGATTCTTCAATTTCCTTAAAAGTGCATCCAAACCCAATAATTAGTACGTAGCAGAGTAAAACAAGTTTGTTAGCAGAACTGATAGTAACCATCTATTCTTGGTAGCAAAAATTATGGGAGACCATTTCAGGTCCTTCAAGTTTGCAATTTTCAAAATTTTGCAGCAATCTTGATCAAAATGGAGCAGTCAAGCTAAAATGTGGTAAATTACAATTTTTTTAAAAAGAAAAGACGAATTAAGCTGGACTGCTTGAGTTGCTTCTCAATTAAAACAGAGTTATATTGATGCATGTAGATGGCAGGAAATTTGAACTGCTTTGTTGATGGGATTTTCAATTTTACTAGTCCCTACCTTACAAACAAACAACAAAATAATTTATCAGTCGTAAAATAATTTAAACCAGAAATAAGATGGATCTAAGAATTCTTATGTACGAAAACAAACAACAAAATAATTTATCCTTTTAAATTGCCATAATAATTTATCATTTCTTTATTCTGACGTAGTCAAATATATGGCAATTAAACTGTAATAATCAGAGTTAAGTACCGCATCAATGTAATACAGTCTATGTAAACCACTCTTCTCCTGTCATTTTGGCAATAGAAGAAAACTAACTTTATACAAGAAAACCCCCTGCTCTCATATCTATTCTGCATAGGTCTCGCACAATTTTAAACTTCCCTCAAAGTTTGATAACATTAATTCTCGGGTGTCTAAAGGCAAGTAGAGTCACAATTCTGGTAAATGGGAGTGGTAGCGGCTTCATATCACCAAAATGCCCAATTGGGGATTGAGACAGGGATGTCCTCTCTTTATAATTGCAATGGAATTTCTCACCAAAAACATGGAGTTCTCTCTATCCAAAAAGGAAATCCAGGGTATCAAATTAGCAAGAACGGGACCACCACTAATGCAATGTTATGTATGTGGATGACCTCATGGTGATGGGATCAGCAACAACCATTGAAGTGTGATGCCTTGACAAAATATTGTCGGACTTCTCAGAAGTATCGGGTTTGGAAGTTAATCCGGTGAAGTCAGCATTATAGCATAATTTTATGCATAATATTCGATGTATCGATTTGATTTTGTACACATAACTCATAAACAAATAAATAACATGCACAAGAGTCTATCTATTAGTTTTCGTGATTTTACGTTAATTAGTGTAGTCTAAATTGTTAATAAATATGCACAAATGAGTTGTAAATGCATTCCAAAATAATTTTATGCATAATTATCAATGTATCTTTATGATTTTGCACTAATAAAATTTATGAACATTTGAATGACATGTGAAGATATTTAATGATTTTAGAGTTGCAAGGAATTTGATACAGAACTAATCTACAAGAAAAGCATATCTCCATATATATATTTTTTTTTTCTAAATTAACGTAATATGAAAAGGTATTAGCAAAATTGTTAAGATGGAGCATTCTTGATGAATTATAGCCGAAAACTCGGTTATTTCCACAGTTTGTTTGGTGTGAGATTCTAACTTTATTTTGGCCCGCCCTTTTTAATTTGGAATAACAGTATCAGTAATAAAAAAATTACAAAACTTCTGCATCATAACTATCTGAGAGATCGCAAAATTTCAGCACTAATTTTTTTTCTACAAATATTAATATTGTCATTCTCAACTATTTAATCATATGCACGGAAGTAGAGAAGAAAATACGTGGCACACCGTGACGTGACGTGATTAACTTTTTTTTTCCACGTCACGCGTAGTCACGCGTAGTCACGCCATAACCATATGTGACGTGATGTAAATTAGTCACGATAATTTTTTTTTATATTTTAATTTAAATTGTTGAAAATTTAGAAAAAAATATAAAAAATATGAAAAATTATAAAATAAGTAAATAATGTTGCAAATATTATTTTTGTTTTTAGAAAAGGCTGTTGGGCATGCATCTGACATTACTCTAAAAATTCAAATTACAAATATTTATTAGACTAAATTAGAGAAAATAAAAATCAGTACCACATGAGTACCAGTATTACTGAATCTACACTAAAAGGAAATTTTGAATACTCTATACATACAAAAAAAGTTAGATATTTTATGTTTCATACCGTGACGTGTAATTTTCGCTCGAATGGGGTCATGTCACGCGAATGATCACGTCACACGACAGGCGAGTCACGTTACGTAATCGACACACATGACGTAACGTGACGTGACTAGTCACGCCGTGACAAATTTCCTTCTCTATACGGAAGTATTTATGACTATGTGGTGAATAAATTTTACATAAATAATTGTTCCTCCAATTATATAATTAATAAGAAGAATGTTGAATTTTGAAGAGACTAGAAATTAAAGGTTCATATAATTATTCTTTTAATTTCCACTTGTGTACAGATAAACAATAAATTCAAGCTTAATTAAACACACATTCGAGGACAATTTGGGTTCTTTAAGGTGATAAGGTGATACAAAAGAAAATTAATCATGTTTGACGGTGTCAATTTGGGTTCACCGTTACAGGCTACAGCATTACCTGATCGCGAGAAGCATTTTGTTCGTCTTTTATTAGGAGTTGTTTAGCGGTGGAGTAGAGTGCATAATTTTTTTTGAAGAAAAGTAAAGTACATATAAAATTGTCATTACGCAATCATTGTCACACAAAAATTTAATATAATTCTATTTTCTATTTTCAAATAATTGACTTCTAGTCTTTGAGGTACATATGTATAACAAAAGGCCCCTTAAAAACGTGATGCCGATTAAAAACACAATTAAGAACAACCTACTCTAAACAAAAGAACAAAGAAAAAATAAATAGACCTCCTAAAAGCATCACCGCAGACAACCTAGATTCAAACTTCACAAGTAATCTCCAATATGATTCTCTACCTATATCTCTTTTGTAGGTATTAAACGCTCAGCATCCTCAATTTCTACCTCGCCTCTATTTGAATTCTTGTCCCCTTTAAACATCATCTCGATTTGCTCTAGGGTTTTCCCTTTCGTCTCCGGAATGCACACCTTGACAAACAATACCGAAATGGCTGAAACAGCAGCAAAAACGAAAAACACACCAGCTACAGATATAACCTTAGATGCTGACAAAAATGACATAGAGACCAGTCCACTACTAACCCTCCCTCCTACCTGGCCGAGTGCTGATGCCTGGGCCCGTAGTCTCAGAGGAAAAATCTCAGAAGAGAGAACCCAACATATGGGTCCCATTCCAACAGAGAAAAATGCTACATTGCTACAGACAGCCAGGATGGCAAGATTAATGGCAAAAGCTGAATTAGGCAATGTCAAAGCAATGCCAAGAATAAACAAACAGAAAGTCATGCCGATCGTACTGACATATAAAAGAGGCTTTCTCCCGACCTTATCAACCAAAAATATAGCGATCAATATAAAAATGGTTTTGGAGGACCCAACCGCAACTGTGGCTGCAAGAATCTCTTTGTCAGATTCAATACCGGCATTTTTAAAAATTGTCGGACTATAGTAAACTGTTGCATCTATGCCAGTAATCATCTGAAAAATCTGGATGCCACACCCAGCAAACAACATGCGGAGCACAGCTGGAGATGGATACAAAAGCTCTTTCCAAACAGCCTTATCTTCACAACCTTTAGAAACTCCAGCTGCCTCCTTTATTTCTTCCATTCTTTGCTCGACCTCTATATCGGTCTCGCTCAATTTAGCCAGCACTGCTTGTGCCTCCTCTAGTCTGTTTTCCATAACTAACCACCTAGGTGATTCCGGTATAATAAAAAGTGCAATACCAATAAAAACTGAAGGAAGAACACCAACTCCAAGCATTATTCTCCAGTTAATATGCTCAGATATACCCGAAAACGCGTAATTAGAAACATATCCAAGTAAAATCCCGAGATTAATGCTAATCTCAATGAATGAAGTAAGAGTACCTCTAGCACCGGCTGGTGAAATTTCAGCTATATAGACACCTGAGATCATGCCACAGAACCCCATACCTACACCAGCCATGAGCCGGCCGATCATTAAATAAGTGAATGATGGTGCAAATGTCATTATGATCACCCCAGATTGAAAAACAATCGCACCAAGGCCCATTGTCCATTTTCGGCCCATTGCATCAGAGGTGCGGCCACCAGATAAACTGCCTATCAGTGAGATGACACTTATACAGCCAACTAAGATTTCTTCTTGGAATTCAGTTATGTTGAGGTCTCTTTGTATGTATAGGATTGCACCACTCATCACACCAGCATCTGTCAATTTAACATTTGTTTATCTTAGACTACATTGTTTGTTGTCAATACAAAGAAATTAGCACACACAAAAAAAAAAAAAAAAAAGGGATGATGATGATGTGCTTAGTTGGTATCCTAACCTCAAAATATGCTGACTCAGTAATATTATTAATAACCAAAACAAAGCAATTATATTGAGCAACTATCTCTAATGATACTGTTTCATGAGAATTAGCTGGCCAATATCATTTCTGTCCCTTGAATTCATGATAAAAGTAGAACAGATTTTTCAACAATGCAATGTCAAAAATGCAGGTCTGTCACTTGATCAGATTTCAAAAGTTCAAATCCATTAACACTATCAAAATTGACTGTAAATATGCCCCTTAGATCTTGATGGGCACTTATAAGCACCTCTTGGTTGGTCGCTAATGGCTCATAGATACAGCTCGTATAGATGAAGTTGTGGCTATCTGAGAAAATTGCTTCTCACTTGACTACTTCTTTCCGAATTTATTCTATTCTCGAACATTTATACTGAATGGCACTGACAGGTGCCTAATGCTCCTTTCGGTTCCTTTTCCAGAGATGGAGCACAGTTCTTTCTAGATATTTGTTAGTGATTACGGTGTAGTTGCTCCTGAATGGAAACAGAACTGGTACAGGACAGGGATGGCAACATGCTGTTGTTACACAGAGTAGTACTTACACTCTCTTATGACTTCTTCTCCTTTTCTTCTCTCTTTTGTACTACATTGGAACATTGTACTATTTTTTTCTAATTTAATAATGGGTTATCTCAATACACTATCTGACTAACTTCTAGATACATAAGAAGATCCTAACTGTAGATCCCATTTATGTGGAATTGGAATGCTGGAGTACTACAAAAGAATTTTTGCCCATAGGAAATTTTTTGCTCATAAGCATTTTTACAAACACTTTGCATACATTGCAAAAGAACAACATGAGCAAAAAGTCTTAAGAATTCACCAAGCCACGTGATAGCACTTCTCTTTTCTCCAATGGTAAGAATAGAAACAACTAAAAAAAAACAAGAAATTAGCTCACCGTATCCAAGAAGAATCGAATTTAGCGAGGCAAACAGCGCACAGGCATAAACGTACTTCTTGGTGCCTCTTCTTCTTTGCATCCACTTAACCTCTAAATCTTCATCTTCTTCCTCCTCAAGCGAATCCATTCTCTCATACTTGTTTTTTACCCCCATTTCTGTGTCTGTATTCATGACATTAGCCATTCTTCCACTATCAACCTTCTCAATCTTTTTGTAAATCGTATTACCCAATTGATTTTGCTTCCAGATCTATTGGGGATGGAGATGTGACTCATTGCTTTAACCTTCGATTAGTTAATCAGGATAATTATTTACTAAAGGCCAGTGGGGATTGTTAATTGTTACTACGGTATCCTCTTCGAGGAATCCACGGTTTTTTATTCAAAAAAATAAGGTACAGATGGAGGAATACACATCCTAAGAGGTAACAGAATATTTAAGTTCAGATCCGGACCGTCCGATCAGAATCTGGATCGAGGTGAAATGCACGGGATCACGTTAATATTGTGCGGAAGTAATCGGACGTTCCAAATATAATGTCAAAGTTTATGTTACCTCAAGTAATATAAGTTCAAAATGACAGACTGGATATCTCAGGTGGTGGACCCACTACTGTATGACTGTATGTCTGTATCTATTAAGTTCGAAACAAATTTAGATCATCTAAGGTAACATAATATTTATGTTTAGATCCAGACTGTCCAATCAGAATCCACACAATTAAAGAAGTCTTGTGCATTTCAACTCGATTCAAATTAGTCCTAATTTTGATCCGGAAGGCCCCGATCTAAACATAAACATTATGCTAGCTAAATTTTTTGCAGAATTTTTAATTATATAAGTTATATTAAAATAATGTAGAGTATTAGATAGATTGCATTTATATTTTGATTTCATACAAGAAACTAAATATTTCTTTTAGAAAATCGTAAAAGAACTGGAAAAAATTCGGATCTTTTAGAATTGGGATTGTAAATTTCATATGCTTGAAAAAAAAAATTAATTCCATCTATAAAATGGAATATAAATGCAATCCATTTAATACTCTATATTATTTTTATATATTTAAAAAAATTCTAAATTTTCGTGTATTTATATTATTTTTGCTACTAGTTTTTCGTGTATTGAGCATTAATTAGCAAAACTTCCCCTGGAGTTGAAGCGGATAAATTTTTGGGAAAACAAAAAATTCTTCTGTTTTTGATAAATGTTGTCAGAGTCACTAATTTTTTTATTTTTGTTATGAATTGATCATGCAGATTTTGTTTATTGTTATTCAGATTTCAAAAAGGTTTATATTATGTCTAAATTTTATCCAAACAAATTTAAACTTTGATGTTTGCAACTGTATTGAATTTTGATGTTTGCTATTAAACGATTAAACTTAATTACATTAAATTTAATCTCCCTTAATGACGTTGACAGGTAAGCCCTCCTGTAAGTATTTTGTTTCTTTCTTACGGGTAAAAAAATTAACAAATCATTTCTGACTCCAAGCAGTGCACACATCATATACAATGCTATATTGATTTCATAGTCTGTGCGCTGTATAAGTCAAAATTGTCCCGTTAATAATCTTTACCCAAGTCAAAATTTTCATCCAAGTCGTTTTCACCAAGCACACAGTGATATTCATTACCAGTGAAACAACCTAAGGAGGCTGGCTGGGTTTTATTGTTGAAAAATGTATCTCTTATTTTGAATCTAAAAGTATTTTCTATTTGAAGTTTTCATTCAAAGTTTAGTTGATTGTAATTTTTTGTGAAGACCAGAAAGCATATTTCGGCCATACAAATATACAATCCTTTGTTCTCTTTTTTTTTTTTTTTTTTTATTGTAGCCCAATTTGTCTGGAAACAGGGCCCAAAATTGTATAAAATTAATCACTTCAATTAATGGGCTTAATTTGGGTTTGAATGTGGGCTTGTAAGATTTAGATGCACCGCTTCCATTATCTATAATTGATATGATTATATTCTTAAAAAAATTGTTCGACCACACTTTCTAAGAAATTCTATGCATAGATTAATATCTAGAAAGTTGGGTTCTAAAAATCAAATGACCATTCACGCCTGAACTTAACATGTGTCGTAATTTCAAAAGATAGAACTGCATCTAATCAACTTAAGGGCAGAAATAACAATTTTATTCAAATGAAATCATTTTTATTCTATTATGTGTCCTTCGTCCTAATTAAAAAATTGAACAGAATTCAAGTCTTTCCCATTTTAATTTAGATCGATACGGTTCAATTAGAATTCATCTCTAATGAATTTTGTGTTCTGAACAGACGGTCTCCATTTCAGTCAAACCAACTAGATACACCACCGAAACTCCGAAGAGTGACATCATCACATCATACTTACAAAAAAAAAAAAAAAAATTCAATCTGAATTAAGATGTGTGTGCTTCACTTTAAAATACATACGAGTTTGTTTCACTTTTTATGTACACTGATCTTAATACAAATTAATGTGATAGTATTAGAGCTCATTGGATTGAAAAGTAGATCCGATATTCATGGACCTACTCCGTTCTCAGAAAAAGAAAGTCCAATTGATAGCAAATAGCCACATAGGTGAACCACAGGAGAACAGACTATTTTGTGTGGTTTCATGTGGAACCCAGAAACCAACCACTCACCAAGTTCGCATCCTCTGAGATATCTCATACATACGTTGGTTATCTAATACGTTGCGTGACTTTTTGGAAACTCGCGACTGTTCAGATATGTTCTGCACGAATCTCAAAGCACAAATAATATTGACCCCCCCGCTATATATCCCTGAATAAACACCGGACACATCGGTCACGCAAAATCTTAGATATCTAAGAGGATACGTACGTACATTACTCTTGAGAGTAGTAATGCAGTATACTGCGCAGATCTCATTTTCAATATGAAAAAAAGAAGAAGAATGCAGATCTTATTTGATTAGAGTCCGGATTTCTTTGTACAATCAATGACATAAATTATACATTATACATGAGGATGATTTAAATATATCTTTTATGTGTTATTGTACTTCATATTCTTTATTTTTGTTTCTAAAGTTCAAATAGTTAAGTTGTTTGTACCGATCAACGTGATCTTCATATTAAATGTGTTTGCAAACAATTTTATATTTTTTTGAAATTTTTTAACTAAGTTTTTAGATAGGTAAAAAAATCACTATTTTTTGAATGGTCTAGAAATAGTAATTTTGTACCTTTCCAAAAAAAATTGTAAAAAAAATTAAAAGAATATAAAATTGAATTTCAAGCACATTTTTATATGGAAAAGTTGAGATAAAAAAAATGTGAGTTATGATAAGGCATACAAAAACTAAGGCACTCACATTTTACTATATAGATGTACTTTCTGAAATTTAAATTGATGAGAGAATATACGTTTGTCAGATTATCTACAGAGATGTTCACGTTGCTGCATTCTATAAACATGGATCATAAGCACATGCAAAGAGATTCTATTGTCAGTATCAGATGAATATATAACACCAGATTTAACGAACAGCAAATGTTTATTGCTCAACCTTTTGTTTTCTTTTAAATATAAGCGCGAGTATATATATGTACTAAATTCCTCACCACCTAAAAACAAATTTAAAACCATATACATTATTGACAATTTGACATCTCATTATTAAGTTACCAGCTGTTAAGCACATCACTGTTTCCTTTTGACAAAGAAATGCATATCCCTGTAGAATTTTTGGTGAGACCAAACTGAACATATATTATCTCAGTAATTAAACAATATTCTTTTTGTAAAATATGAGACAGTTCTTGAAATTAATTCTTTTCAATTGAAAAAAGCATTGTCTGCAACACAGAGATACACATGTACAGAATATTTGCAATAACAAAAAAGTGCGCCAACAAAACAAACATAATTTGGAGCTGAATGTCAACATGTTCCCATAACCAATAATCCCACAAGGAAAAGTAGGTATGAGTTGGGTCACCTCAGTTTCTGAAAATAACACAGCCTTTCCATAAAGCCTGAAAGGAAATTATTGATCGAATGTCATATCATATCATATCATATCTTTCAGAATTAGACACACCAATTTTAGCATTCCATTTCCAAATTAGACCATGAAGAAGAAAACCGGACATTGCCATATTTGGACATTACTAGATCTAGTTCAAAATTGTACAACAGAGCAAATAATCAAAAATATATTGTAATAAATCAATACGTCAAGGAACAATATTGGTCCATTTTTTGCACTAATTTAGGCTAACCATTGTGAACACTTTGATGCACACTGATTAATTTTTTTCTGATGCAAAGTTAAAAATTATGTAGAAAAGGAGGAGGTCTCAGAAACATTCATGAACACATAATTTGCACAAAAACAAAGAGTTGGTTCCATAACAAAACTCAATATTAGAATTACAGTGTTAACTTATTAATTACCAACGTGATTTGTTGGTTTCCATCTGCATCGATCGTGTGTATTATAATTAAGAAATCAATACACCCTGTCTTTATCTTTATCTTTTTCTTTTCTTTTTGTAATCTCAATTCTACATTGCACTTTTGTTTACTTAGGTTAATGATTTTGTAGCTAGGCTTATATAGATTATAGACTACTGGTTTCTATTAAAAAAAGAAGGAAATATTGTTTGTGTTTTGAAAGCTATTTATTTTTATATATATAAAAAAGAAAAGAAATTTATCTACTCACTTTTTTTTTTACCAAAGTAGCTAGAATAAACATCAATAAGGGTTTAAGAAACTCAGTAAAGCCACTAACCTTCAAAAAAGGGCTTAAGAAACTCAAAATGACTACAAGGTAAAATTTAGGTAAAACAAAAGAGATTTGTTTAGTGCCAGTAAACAACCACTGTAAAGATGTGCTTATGTTTTCCAAGGACTTTCTTGAACCATCAACAAGACTGATGCGCCTCTCTATTCCTTGACGAAATCAAGTTGGAAATAAAATGATGCAAAATTACAGCTCATGTTCAAAGTTCAAGAAAGCCTGTGGAAAACATAAATCACCTTCTCAATATCTAATTACATGAGTTAACCTTTTCACAAAATTTGAGAGAGAGAGAGAGAGTGATTGGTAATGGTAACCACTAGCCACTGCTAACTATTTCAAATAAAGAGAGAGAGATAGAGAGAGAGGTGAGGAGAAATGGATCGCCTGCGCTTTAAATAGAGAAGCAGAAGAGACATGGCCCCTAAATTTCATGCCATCCGTTATCATTTCAGATCCCAGCGCCGAGTTATCATTTTAAATTGCCTACTGGTTTTTACTCAAAAAAAATCATCATTTTAAATAAAGACTAGGTCTACAGTTAAGTGCGTGAACCTAAAGTATCAATCTCTGCTTTTTTTTTTTTATTTGAGATAGAATGATTGGACCTCTCTAGCTTTTCAAATTTTATTTAATATCTATAAAGAAACTATATTTGAATTTCAAACTCACAATCTCTCACGCAGAGAATATTTTGTATTTTGTTACTCGATTAAAAGCTGATTCTTCTAAAAATATCATTCTGTTGGAAAACAGGGTGCACGTGTCCAACAAGCATCATACCCAAATTGGGTATGATGCTTCGCTCGGAACCATCTGATTTGTTTCAAAGTTCGTACGTATTGCTTCAAAAATCATGCTAATCAAGTGCTCACGAATCTTGAAGCGAATCAAACGGCTCAATTGACATCAGATCAAAATTGGTTTGATGCTCATCGAACGCGCCCTGCATCCATTCTCTTGTACTTGAGTGTTGGATGTAAGTTGAATTAATATTATCACTGAAATCTGCATCGTATCTACATATTTTTATTTTCATAATTGTCTAATTCTCTTTTACAAAAGGATAAAATAATATTTATGTTGATATAAATAATTTCAAAAAAAATTAGATATCTGAATTATTTAATTTCTTTTTCTCACAATCTGAAATTATTAAAAAAATCTTTTTGTCGAAAGACCCCTATTTTATATACTTTATTACTTGCTAGATATATGGAGCATATTTATACCCATTATCGTAAATTTTAATGTTATTATTTAATGTATTTATTTTTTCATTACATTTGTATACGTTTTTATAATATTCATTTTATATTGATATTTAAGAGTAAAATTAGGGTGTTCCTAAGTTCATCAAGTCTTCTTAAGAACTCAACTATAAAATCTATTGAATTAGTTTCAAACGACGAATCCAAATCGTTAAAATTCTTTTACCTTACAAGTGATGTGTCTAAATGTGAAAATTTTAAAGTTTTGAATTAATTTAGTATAAAGTCAAGTAGTCAAAATTAAAAGGTTTATAAATTAATTTTGATGCATTCATTTTTTGACGTTTTTTGATCACTTGACTTTATACAAAATTAATTTAAAATTTTAAAATTTTCGCACGTAAACATATCACTTATAAGGTAGAAGAATTTCACAGTTTGAATTCATTGTTTGAAACTAGTATGATAGATTTTAGAGTTAAGTTTACAAAAGAGCTTGGTGAACTTAAGAACACCCTAGTTCTACTCGATATTTAAAATTGTAATTGTATTTATGTTTATGTAGATAGAATTCCAAAATTTACACTTTTTTCAACTTATTCAAATAAATATGATTTTAAAATATAATTTCAACATTATAAGATATCCGTATTATAGGATATCCATATTCGTAACATGACATTTCTAATTGAATGGACTTTCACAGTAAGATGAAATACCCAGTCCATGGAGTAGCACTGAAAGCAAAAAATACAATTTGAGTAAATTAAAGCAAAAAAAAGTCCATGGGGTAGCACTGAAAGAGGGCCCCTGACTTCCCCATAGCACGCGCACGTGCGTCCGACCAGTCATATCACGACAGGTGGAATTTTAGCTGCGTTTCCCGCAAGGACGTTTGGAGGGAATTCTCATCGTCTGAGATATCTCAAACTTGAGTGACTTTTGGGAATATCTCTATCGTTCAAATACGTTATGCACGAATCTCAAAGCTCAAATAATACTGCCCCCTACGTTCTCCCGAATAGGCACCGGACACGTCGGTCACGCAAAAATTGAGATATCTCAGAGGAATCGCACCGGTTTGGAGGCCCGGATTGCTTCCAGGCATAGTTCTTCTAGTAATATTTCTGTGTTGAATATTATGTAGCGTTCGAAACAGTAACCTAAATACAGAAAATGATCTGCTACAGGAATGGATGTACAGTTTGAGTAAATTAATTTTGTATTGTTGTGCGTGGTTCGTGCACCGGAAGAACAGGAAGCGGAAAAGTCGCCTCGGAATAGTCTGAACCGCTGATTAAATTTTGGACGATAAAGATGGGTCAATCTAGATCCAGCCGAGGACGGTTGCGGCTTTTCCCAGTTAGGTGCCGGATTGTTCGCTCATTAAATGACTTCTTTCCCTCCGTTTAAAACAAAAATGGAGAGGTTCAAGTTTCCAAAATTGGAAACTTTTTAGGCTACGCTCCACAAAATCAATGCGTAGAGGGGAAGGATGAGAAGGATGGAGGGGTCTGGCTCTGAATTCGTATCCGATGTAGTACCGCAAAAGGGAATCTTTTAAAATGATTTTCTTTTTAGTTGATTCGGACCGTTCTTTTAACTTGGCACGAATCTTAAAGCCCAATAATACTGCCCTCTATTTTTCTCCGAATCTCAAACCGTAAAGTGGTGCGCATCCTTTGTAGTAATAGAGAGGATACGGATCCGTCTGGCTCTAGCTCCCATCTGTACAGTAAAATTTACATTTTGATTTGAGGTGAACGGTTTCACCATAGTTCTACATGAGTGTCATCTCCAAACACTGTTCTGCTCTCTTTTTCTTCCCTTCATTCCCTTCTCCGATTGCCCTCTTCTAGAGCAGGTAAACTCGCCTAGTCAACCCAAATCTGGTTAGTGTCACCTCCGCACAGTGAAAAGTGGAGCTCACAAGAGCATTTTGTTAAGAATTTTGAGAATTGAGTATTCTGTTCTATTGTTTGAAAGAGAAGAACAATATGTAAAATTTTCTAGTCTTTTATAACCATCATTGCAAATTGTAAAAGATTATATGCATTAAAATTCAAGTTTCATTCAATCTCAACTTGCGTATATAGTTTTCATAAATATAAAATACAGAATATATATATTAGCCAACCTCCCTCTCTCTCTCTATATATATATATATATAAATAAATAATATTATTGTCATTACCTATTAATATTCATAAAAATACGTACAAGCCCTTTTAAATTATGAATCATAGGTGCAGAAATAAGTATTAATTATCATTTTTTTTCCTGAAAATATCTAAATAATGTTGATATGGTCAAAATATTTAGCTAGGTATATATTAGGAGTTTTATCCATTTGTGGGAAAATGGAGAGGATATATTTTAGATAATTTAATACATTGCTTAAATTACAGTAAGATGGACACGACCAAACGACATCCTTACACAATAATTAATGATCCTAATTCCAAAAGCCCTCTTACTAAATGTTTTATCTTGGTACTGGAAAGGGGGGCCCAATACAGCGCACTTTCTCTGCATTAATTGTATCAGGTCAACCTGATCTGTTTGCAAAAAGAAACGGAAAATAGCAAGAAAGTCAAGCTGGTTTTCTTTATTTATTTTTCCCATGAAGTTAATGCTTATGACATTTGTCTTATTCGAAAGATTGGGTACTGGGGACACCCCACAGATTTCATTATCATTGAAACCAAGATTAAATAGAAACTGGTAACAAACCTCTGGTAGTGGTACCAGACCCTAGTGTACATAAGCTGATACAGCTATATCACCAACAAAAAATAGTAATATCAGTATATTACCAACTACAAACACAACAAAATATAACATACTGAAATCCGACATCAAATCAACACAAGATAGAACTAACACATAAGAAACAATGATTTACCATACAAGCTGCACAGATTTTAAGGGCACTGAACAAAGCCAAAGACAAAAGATACTGTTCAAAAGTTCTGATGTAAAGATAAAAATCCAGATGAAAACTAACAACACGTACTGAGCATCTAATGCCTAGTTAGTCAGCAAAAGCACTAGCCAAACATGTTGAGTGAGGCCATGGTACTATGCATAGCTCAGATTGACCTGCTTTATAGATTCAAATTTTCAGTTTTAGAGTCCTAATAGTTGATCCGAACCGTTCAATATGGTCTTCTTATGAATGTCCTAATGGTCTCCAAAAAAAGTGTTTTTCTATCCATCTAACAAAGTAGTAAAAAAGAAATCTAAAAATATAAAATTTAGTTTACAAGTACATATTTATATATATATTATATTGAATGGTTCAGATCGACCATTATAACTTTTGAAACTAAAAATTTGAGTCCATTGTGTGGGTCAATCCGTGCTATACATAGTACCATAGCCTCTAAACATACTTGAAACAGAGATAAAGAGCAGAGAAAGTGACGCGTAATAATAATATCTAATGAAGTATAAAACTGCATAACAAATGTCTAAAAATAACAGTTTTGAACGATCCGGATAAAATACACACTGAAATGAGCTAAACCCAATTTCAACGGAGTACATATCCTCTGAGGCAGCAGAATCTTTTTATTCAGATCCGGTCCGTCCGATTGGAATCCGCACACCTAAACTGATTTTTTTTTTTTTTTGAGAAAAAAATTGATAGTATGTTACCTCAAAGTAATATGAATTCATTTCAGAGAGGATCTGTGATGAAGCGCTGGGGCCAGAACCTGCATGTAGTGGAGACCACAGATAATATGTGCCCCTGATGGAAATTAAATTTGGTGCTTCATGAATTGAACCATCTTCCACTATCAATTATCATTCTTTATATATATTTTGGTAAAAGAGCAATGCCAAGCGTGTGTTGTTAATTAATGTAATAAGCTCGTATGTTATGCTGGCATATCTAGTTGTGGTAGTGGATTAATGATAAGTGCCTAATTGCAGAGTATGATGAAGGAAAATTTGCTGATATATTAGACAGTTCATATGGACAAATGGAGCTGCCTAACAAGACTTTCATTTTTTTAGATATTTTCTCATTGGCCTGAGAGATTGACAATACTTTTAATTCTTTAACCACCAAAGAATAGGAAAATAACATATTGAAATCCAACATCAAATCGGAACTGATTGTGAGAGTGATTCAGATAACGAACCATACAAGCTGCACACATATTAAGCACAAGCAAAGATAAAAGATACTTCTTCAACGGTTCTGATGTAAAAATAATATCCAAGAGAAAGCTAACAACACATACTCAGCATCTAATGACTATTTAGTCAGCAAAAGCTTTCCAAAATATGTCAAACAATGTGACGAGATGTGACAATCTTACAAGATAATAATCTTCGCTGTTGTCAACACATTTTCCATATAGAAAACCAACTCGTTAGCCAACTTAACAGTCTTCCCTGGGCAGCTTATCTTCACTGCTTCAAGGTACTCATGTCGGAATGGAATATCTCCTTGAAACTCTTCTTCTGTAGCATCTTCACTTGGCTTTGTTGGTGAAAAATTCAAAAGTTCACAATAAGATGGCATATAAGTTATAACAGTTTCTAACAGAAGGTTTAGCCTGGGCTTACATGAAACAGAGTGTTTCGTTCCGTTAATTTTGTATTTTTCTATGAATATAATCAATTTTTTTTGTCCATGCTACTATTTGTCTTGACTGTTTTCAGTATGCTGTGCAAGCGACTGAGAGCCTTAATACCCCCTATGTAGGGCAATTAACACATAACATACAGACACTCTCAAAATCAGAATGGAGCAACAACAAAATTAATATGATGGCTTGGTACCACATATGTTCATTATTGAAGTCATGCAGTTATGGTACTGAAACCCAAGCATCTTACCAGACTGTGCCAGTCATTGTTCCCTCATTAATCAAATTAGGAACTAGGAAATTACTGTGTGTGTGAGAGAGAGAGAGTCACTGCCAAGATTTAGAGAGAGAGAGGGTGCTGTTTCCATAGAGTAGTTTTGACACAACTATTATTTTTCTGTTGTTTTTTAGATAACTGGTCATAACTACTTCTACGGTTTTTGTTGTTGTGGATTAGTGTTTGATATTGTTTTTTAGACACTTAGTTTGTAAGAACTTTTTATATTTCATCAATAAAATTTTACCTAGGCAGCCTCTGCCAGGTTTTTCAAAAAAAACAAAAGAGAGAGAGAGAGACTACTCGATAGAAGTGCAACATAAGGTCCTTCAAATTGGTTGAATGTTGGAGGAGACAGGCCACTAAATTCCAGTCATAATTAAAATCCAAATCTCCAAGGTCCAAGGTCTCTAAGTTTTTTAAGGTTGAACAATTTGGAATATCAGCTAGCAACAAGTCCTGCATAATTTAAAAGAAAATATTATTTAAAAGGAGAATACAAATTCAAAATTGGACAAATTATTCAATAAATCAAACTGCTACTTTAACACAGCTTTTTATCAATCCTAGCATCAAAGTAAGAGAAATTATTTTCTCAGATATGGTACCCTAAATATATAGCTTAGAGATAGCATGTTTGAAGAATCCAACCCAACCCAATCATGAGTTATGCCTTCCTTTACCATTCTACAAAATTGCTCAAAAGTAATCATAGAAGGATAATTTTTTTACATACCATCCTTTATCTTTTCTCTATTGACTAATTAACTAATTAATTAATAATCATTATTATTATTTTCAATATTAGTTGATGTTTCCAGTAATAAGTTTTACTTGACAGAACTGGAATGGAGAATACCATAATGCCAGTACTACACGCCCGTAGTTTTAGACTTGTGACATTTGAAAGACCACCGAGAAGCCTCAAGTCAGATAAATTCTCATCTGCCTAAAAAGAAGTCAGCCGTGCCAAGAGATGACATATTCTTCAATGTTATCCCTTTCAGGTACATATTAGATCTAATAATCAGAGACACAACTCCTGGGCAAGAAATCTCCATTAGAGGACTTAATTGATGGCAATTATTTAGTAACAACGTCTTCAGCACATTAGAGGATATCTTATTCAGTTCCAACCAGCAATGCGTCAAAACTAATTCTTGAAGAACAGGACACCCCAAGATAAGCATTCTCATTATATCATCATTCAAATCCATGTAACCAAGCACCAGGTTTTTGAGGAAAGGGAGGTTTATTGATCTTGGTTTAAGAAAATTATCTTTGTAAAAAACATCATCAGTTTCAAGCAACAAGGACATCTCCTCAATTGACATACATGTGAAAATTGAATCAGGCAAGTTGAAAACTGTACTAGTATAGATAAGGATTGATAATACGCGGGGTCTACACATGACTGCACAGCGAAGAAATCGACAAACAAGAATATGAGTGTTCAACTCATTTCTGCAAGGAATCTTAGAAAATGTCAGTTTGAATGTATCCAGGGTTATGATTTCTCAATTGAACATGACTCCATCAAGGAATCTTAGAAACTTAGCTTCACATTGTCAGTCTTCTTCTTCTGTTAGACCATCATATTGGCCTTTGTGGTTGTCAAAGATGAGAATAGGCAAAGAAGCCCAAACCTTTATCCATCGTTTGGACAATATACACTTGCGCACAGCCTCTTCAGTAGGTATAAAAGAGAGGATGTGGGCAAGAAGCGGGTCAGGCAACCCACTAATTCTGTCTCTGGCTAAATCTCTATCCTCCATCATTCACGAGTAATGAAAATTTCTACCAAACACCTTACATGAACGATCTCTGTATTCAAATGTAAGAAAACAACAAGTTATCCATAAGTTATCTCAAGCTAATACACAAGCATGGAAGAAAAAGAAGTACCGCTTAAAGTATAAACAATAGACCAAACTACACCTAGCAATTTTTCTTCTCAGATAGGACAGAAATTTTTTAGCACTCCATTTCTCAAGCACCTTAACATGGATGATGTCTGGTCTCAAAGTATAAGAAAACAACTTTCTTATCTTCAAATTGGGATTCAGTAATACAAGAGGTAAACCCCCAATTGAAATAACAGCAGTACATCCAATTAAACCTAGCATGCTTCTCCGAAAAAAATTAGGGATAGTCAAATCAATGCGCTAAATACTATAATATATTTCAGGATATACAATCGAGTGCATTCACAAGTAAAGAGTACTGTACAAGAAAACAACATACAGGAAGAGAAACCTACCACTTGTCCCAGTGAAATTCCGAAAATAAAATGTGAAAGCCTCAGAGTTATCCTAGCAACAGGGAGAAGAAATCATGGAGTTTGAATTGGCATTACAAAAATACATTTTGAAATCCTGGTATTTTTGAAAGTGTGGGAGGAGAGTGGCACTTTGGTTTCTAGGTTTACAATTTATTGGAGTAAAGGTAGTATGAAAGGTCTCCAAATTTTTAATTGACAATAAATTAATGGTACATCATCAGGATAATATTATACTAGATATGTCTCGCATTGCTTTGGCAATTGTCTCCGGGCCGGAGAGAGAAGTATAAAGAAAGTTTATATATGTAAGTTAATCAATTTTAATTATAGAAAACTTTCTCCAATGATCCAAACGAACAAATAGATTTCAATATGCCATTAATTAGCAAAAAAAAAACAATTGTCCCAGCTGTCGATATCCATTAATTAGGTTCAATATTTATCTCTAATGAACTATTACAAAATAAAAAATGAAAATTTCACTGCTATATATTTGAGCAATTAATCCCTAATAAATCATTAAACACCATCTTTATTTCTGTAGTCAGCATACAGAGAAAGACTGAACACTGGGTCAATTGAGCACGACTGACAAAAAGTATAACACACAAACCTGAAACAGTGCACAGATGAAGCAGAAGAAGCACATGCAATCCAGGAATGAAACTATTAAACCCAGTGTAACAACTCCAACTGCAAAGTAGAAAATTTAAATAAAATGAAAACAAATAAAAGGAGGAAATCATAAGTCAGATTTTTCAATCAGACAATAGTATAAAACAAACTGTATGAGACATAAAAACTGATAATAGAATTAATAAACAGAAGTTTGTTAATCAACTTTAATAGTAGAAATCTATCAAATATATAGTTGGTGCAGTATTGACATCGCTGGTTCTTGTTTACAACTAATATATACAACAATGATGAGTATTATTTACAACAAAATATTAGTTGTAAAAATTGTTAAAAGAAAAATGTCACATTTTCCTTTATTTTGACAAGGCTCCAAGCATCATGGCAAAAAATTTGACAATGAAACAAAAATGGTACAATTTCTTTTTTCTTCTTTTGGACAAGACACAATTCTGATGGCAAAATGTTTGACAAAGGTTAAGTTCATAATACAAATTATTGTTCATCGGTAATTGTGGTTTCCCTTTTGCTATGATTTTTTCTTTTATGTATTGTTCAATAAGTATTGAACCTGCCATGCTGGTACGTTTTTTTACATGTTGGCTTCTAACAACTAGTATTGTAAGTTGCATGGACAGCGCACTTGTCTTGTCAGTAAAGGTATGGTACCTTGCAGGTTTCATATTATATACAACATTTAACTGATTGCAAACCGTTTTTTGTTTTGTTGTTTTTTCTTTATTTCTGGTTTCTCAAACCATGGCAGTAGTGAACAGTTTGCACTTGTATATGCAGCTGGACATAAACACAGAGAATTATCCTACATATTTTGGTAAAAAATTCACCATGGTTTTATCTCCTACCTGTATCTTGGATAATACACCTAATGATGACTGCTTTCTTCAAGCGCAGTTCATATCTCTTGCCTGCCCTTCTATTAACTATTGCAGTGCTTTTACCTGTGCCTTCACCTGTCAACACAGATTGTTCCAGCAGGGATAACATTTGTTATTTGTTACACAATGAATTGAACATTTCTTTGACGGCTGTCAGTGGCCAACTTGTTTATACTTTTGTTTTGACGAATTGATGGGATCAATTCAATTCCTTTTGGTAGAAGTTGTTAGATTGTGCGGATCTAATAGTACAACATCTCAATTTGTAATGACTTATGACTGTCTGTTACTTGCATGCACTTGCAACATCATTTTTTTTTTTTGACAAAACACCAAAAAATTTAGTTTGTATGTCTCAATTTTTGGACCAAAGTTGCACAAAACCCTAAACCCTGAATTCAGGTACAACAGAAATCAAACAGTTTTTGAGCAACCAAAGCAAAAAAGTCTATAGATGAGTTAAATTTGTTCCTTCTAACATTCCGGTGTTTCCAGGGGCGGAACCACATGGTACCAGGGCGCCCCCCTGCATTTTGAGTTTTAGTAGAGATCTATCAGTCCCAACTGACTTTGCCTCCCCTGAAAATATTTTTGCCCCTCTCTAGATATTTAATTTGTAATTCGGGTTAAATTTAAGATTAAAATTAAAATTAATTTCTTGAATTATGATTTATTGTTTTTTATCGAGTACTCAATTAGTCCTGAATCCACCCCTAGGTGTATCATGTAGGTCAAAGTCAAACACACAACTCATGGTCCTGGGTCAGATCCTTCAAAGGAAATTATGTTCTTGGCATGAACTGCATGTTGGTACCACCATTACTTACACTAGGCCCACTTCCCATATTTCTTCCTTCAAGATTTTCATCTTTCCTGGTATTGGATTTAGGATCAATTTCCAGGGATTGTGCACCCCATTTAAACATTCTTACTGGGTTACTAGACCCACGTATGTTCTTGTTACCTTTCAGATCAGGAGTAGAAGGACCTCTTTTTCAAAAGAAACTTTTTGGGGGAGATTATTAAAAAAAAAATAAAAAAAAGGGGAGGTAATTAAAAAAAAAAAAAAAAAGGGGGGGGAAGGGAAAAAAAAAAATTAAAGAGTGGCAGCAAAGGAGATGGTGGCAACGTGGATAAGGAGATTGTTGACGGAGAAAGAAATCACTGCCGATCAAGGTCGTTCGCACGGGGCTTGCGCTGGACAGAAAGGGATGGGTTGCACGGGGGTCGACGAAGCGGCTGAAGGAAGGTGTGCTCGGGGGAAATTGAGGGGTTAGGTGCGTGCAGTGAGATCGCGCACTGGGAGTGAGAGGTGTGGGGTCGGGGGACGCGAGAAATAGAGAAAAGAGAGAGAAACGAGGGAAGAAGGCGAAGGAGATGGCAGCTTATTGTTGCGAATAGAATGAAGTCTGACACTCTGATCGGAAAAGGGTGCGCGACTTCTCAAACGCGAAATGGAAAAGGAATTCGCGTCGCGTTGGTGATCGGAAGCGGAGACAGCGAGAGAGAGGAATTCACTCCGCGAGACTTTTTCGCTCTCAAATCGCGTCCAAAAGTCCCGACCAAAACAAAAAATTTTGGCGAGAATCGTACGGAAGAAAGGCAAAGACTACAAAACTTCTCTTAACCCGTTCTTCTTCTCCGTTTGTTCCGATCAAAATGGATCATTGTTGTGCCTCTCGTCTCTTTCAATTCGATTAGGTAAGAATCTTGCTTTTCTTCTTTATTTTTTTTTCTCTGTACTGCAGAAAATGTTGTTTTTAGCTGTAATTTGATGTAAATTGAAATCTTAGAATGAAAGTTTTGATGGCAGCCTATGTAATTTTGAAGAAATTTGAGTATAATTATAAAATCTCTAAGAATGAATTCACTCAATGAAAATTGTTCAGGTGATCAGAAAATTTCAATTCAAAATCGTATCTATTCTATTCTTTTCTATTCTATCTATTGAATTCTTATTTGTTTTGATTCCGATCATAGCCTAGAAAACCCTTCTTAACTCGTTCTTTTCTTTGTTTGGTGTTTCTAATTAGGTAAGAATCTTGCTCTTCTCCTTCGTTTTCTTTTCTCTGTGCTGCATAAAATGTTGTTTTTAGCTGTAATTTGATGCAAATTGAAATCCTAGAATGAAAGTTTTGATGGCAGCCTATGTAATTTTGAAGAAATTTTAGTATAATTATAAAATCTCTAAGAATGAATTCACTCAATGAAAATTATTCAGCTGATCAGAAAATTTCAATTCAAAATCATATCTATTCTATTCTTTTCTATTCTATTCTATTGAATTCTTATTTGTTTTGATTCTGATCATAGCCTGAGATATCTCAAACTTTGCGTGACTTTTTGGAATATCTCAAAGTTGTTCAAATACATTATGCACGAATCACAAGGGCTCAAATCTAGACCGTCCGATCAGCTAAAAAAAAGGTCCGCAGAAAATATTGGTCCTAGAAGAGAGACGGGATATAAGATTAAATTGCCGGACCCACCTATCAGTTAGCAGTACTTGATCGTAATCAGAAGTAGCTAAAAAAAAGGTCCGCAGAAAATATTGGTCCTAGAAGAGAGACGGGATATAAGATTAAATTGCCGGACCCACCTATCAGTTAGCGGTACTTGATCTACAGCAGTACGGCTTCCGTTCAATGTATTCTTATATTTCGTGAACTTCTCATAACAACTAATATTTTGTTATAAATATGCTCATAAATTAGACAGGTTGAGATATTAGAGTTTATTTTTTTCGTCTTTCTTTATGAAATATTTTTTTCGTATTATTTTAAAATGGTGAGCAAGTCATTTTGAGATTGGGAGCGCTATCTTATATCATTTGTTACTTTATTAACAAATTTTTGTTCTTTAAATTTTACACAACTACAAATATAATATATCCTCTCCATTTTTGAGAGGATATATTAATGATAATTTAATACGTTGCTTAAATTGCAATAATAATATATTAATATGTCACATCAGTGGGGAAGTCAGAATTTTTGCAAATATTTATAGTGCAACTAAAAAGGAGAACATATATGTTGCAAAAAAAAAAAAACATCAATCAAAATAAATAAGAAGTTAAGATAATAGAAATAAACATAAAATATTTCTAACTCAATCAAAAATTTATAACAAGTATTCTTTTACATATCACAAATCAGTGTCAATTTTAAATAAAACAATAGAGTCACAGAAGCATTACAATAAATTGAATATTTTTCAGATGATTATGTAATTTATAACTCTTCTATAATTTAGACTAGATGAAAAAAAAATCTATCTTCTTTTGTAAAATAGACATTTTTATCCACTGTAAACAACTTATTTGAAGTTTTTTTTTTGGAATAATTCTCTGGAGGTTGCTGGGTTAAACAGCTAATTTGAAGCTAATTCATATCTAAGCTCCCTTCTCTATTTTTCTTCTCATCTATTTCCTTTGCAAACATTGTCATCATTTCTATTTTAAAAACAGAACAAACTAGAATAATTTATTGATTAGATTATCTTTGAGCTTTACTAAACTCCAGTTAGATCAAGCCATTCATGAATGTACAAATTATACATGGAAATGGTATAAAGTTCAAGAACGTACCAGTACCAGTCACGGGCTCAAGGCCATTCACGAATGTAAAAATTTGTGTTATCTTTGAGCTTTGCTAAACTCCTGTTAGATCAAACCATTCATGAATGTACAAATTATACATGTTAAACTCTATTATTATCTAATTTCAAAAAAAAAATTAGGGTTATGAGCAAAGAGGCGGTAGCGTACCAGTCACGGGCTCACAGCGTCGGAAGAGCAGAGGCTATCTCCTCCGCGCACGCTCCTTTTTCTCCTCCGCAATCTCTTTTTCTCCTTCGGACCTTGTAACCTTTTTTTCTGCACAATCACCTCATTCGCCTCTCTGTTATTTAAAAATTAGAAGAGTAGTGGACTAGAAGGTTGGTTAAGTTAGCGAGTTTGAACTTAAAAAGATAACACATGACACTAATTAAAAATTATGATTGAACTTAAAAAGATAACAGATGGCACTAATTAAAAATTATAAATAGGCAAATTTAATTGGGTTGGACTAGCCAGAGCTAGGCAGATTTAATTTTCACGAGTAGGTAAAATTCGTTTTTGATGCGCCAAATAATTTTTCTAATTATTTTTTTGGTTCGCTATTGGTCAGGGAACGTGAAGAAGTTGGTCCAAGAAGAGACGGTGTTGTGGCTTCCAATGAACACGGATGAAATACCCATCTGCTCCTTGCCTCCAAAAGTGGCACAGCTGATTGAAGAAGTTGAAGGGGAGACTAATTTTGTTCATGTCTAACACTATTCTTAGATTACATGTGATTAGGTTTACTATTATGAATTTTGTGTACTTGAACTTTAGCTCTTGTATGTGGCTTAGTGATATCATTACTAAACTAGTTTCTATTTTGCTTATGTCTATTAGTGGCAACAAAAAAGTCAGGTGTCAGGGATATCATTTTGATGTAAGATATCGCTAATTAAAACGCTATAAGTTAATCAGATTTCTGTAATGAAATGGACTTAGACTTTTTTTTTAAAAAAATAATAATAAAAAAATCGTTTTTGAATATGATCCAAATTAAATTTTGTTTGTCAGAAACAAACTAACTGCCTACCCGCTGTTGTATGCTACCTGCGCCCGTGTCATATCTTGATACACAATAATTAATGATCTTCATTCCAAAAGCCCTCTTATTACTCTTACCAAATGTTTTTATCTTGGTACTGAAAAGTGGGGCCCATTACAGCGCACTTTCTCTGCAAGTCTGCAGTAATTGCATCAAGTCAACCTAATCTGTTTGTAAAAAGAAAAACAGAAAATAAAGAAAAAGAAAACAAGCTGGTTTTCTTTGTTGTCCGTAAAGTAAAAAAAATTGGATATTTGTCACTCCAAAATTTTTAAATTTGAAAAATGTCATTACAAAATTATAAATCTGAAAAATGCCACTCTAAACTTAGTTAATTTTTAAATTTGCTACAAATACACATTTTTTATATTTTTTTTTATTAAAAATTAACTGAAAAATACAGTTTTGTATTTTTTGAGATATGTATTTCTGTATTTCGCTATATACCCTTCAGACTCCTCATTATATGTATCTCAAAACTGTATTTTCAATTTACAGTTTTGAGCCGGAACTCGTTAATTCTAGACCGACTTAGTAGCGAGTTAGCTTGTTAACAGCTCAGTCCAGTAATGAGACAGCTGTTAACGAGTGAGTTAGCTATATATAATCAATCACAATCGAACCACGAGCTATGAGCTTGTTGCCACCTCTACTTGCATGTAGTGGAGACCACAGATAATATGTGTTCCTGATGGAAAAAAAATATTAAATTTTTACGAAAAATATTAAATATTAGGGAAAATTAGTTATTTGTCACTCTAAAATCTTCAAATTTGAAAAATGCCATTACAAAACTGTAAATCTAAAAAATACCACTCTAAACTTAGTTTCTTAAATTTTCCACAAATACACAATTTTTATATTTTTTTTATTAAAAATTAACTGAAAAGTACGTTTTGAGATACGTATTTCTGTATTTCCCTATATACCATTCAGACCCCTTATTATACGTATCTCAAAACTGTAATTTTTAGTTAATTTTTAATAAAAAAAAAGTATAAAAATTGTGTATTTGTGGTAAATTTAAGAATTAACTAAATTTAGAGTGGTATTTTTCAGATTTGAAGATTTTAGAGTAGCAAATAAATAATTTTCCCTAAATATTATGGTGTTTTTATGAGGACGTTGGCTAGCTATTTTAAAAGTTAAGATGTCCTTCTTATAAGTTAATTATATTTAAACATAAAACTAATTAAAATTAATAATTATTTTCCGCTCTAAAAAAAGTTGCCGGTAAAAAATCACTGAATTTTGTGGGTCAATCTTTCAAATTTCTCATGAGTGCATACAAAGATCAAATTCGTCGCAAGAAGTTGGTCAATCTTTCAGAAATAGCATGCGGTCATCCAGTCTTTCAGAGAAAAAGTATGTCTTTATATAAACTCTACCTACCTACCACTATATGTAAATTGATGTATATGATATTAATGAGTCCAGCTAGTATAACATTAGTGTTATTTCAGCCTATATAATACCAACTCTAAAATCTATTGAATCGACTTCTAACAGTGAATCGAAACCGTTCAAACCGATCTACTTCATTAGTTGTGTATTACATGCAAAATTTATAATTTTTCGAATTTATTTAGTATCAAGTCAAGCGGTCAAATTTGTGAGTTTTTAAGTTAATTTTAATGCATTCATTTTTCAACATTTTTGACCGCTTGATTTGATACTAAAATAATTCGAAAATATAAAAAATTACATGTAAATACATCACTCATAAAGTAAATCGGTTTGAACGGTTCGGATTAGTCGTTTGAACTATATCCAATCAATTTTGGAGTTTGTGTCATATGACACCGATGTCATACTAGCCGGACTCGATATTAATTTGCATAAAGTAAAGTTAGGGTCATAATATTAATATTACTATTTTTTTATTTGTACAATATTATCCAATACTTTAATTGATGAAAAAAAAGTTACCACATATTAATTAATTTAAATTATTTCTCTTACATACGTTATTATAAGATTTTTTTTTTCTTAAATGTTATGTTTATAAAATAAGTTATTCTATCTAAAACCTACTTCTATCTCATACAATATTATATGAGTTTCTATCTTAAAAGTTAAATTTATAATATAAATGAATATTGTGCCGTATTTATTTATAATTTGTCACATCTTTCAGATTTTAAAAAAATTATTAGAATGAAATATTTATTTTATTATTAAAATAGAATAGTTTAGAGGAATTGACGAGAATAGTAAAATAAATTTAGAAATGAAAACCATTTGACTCGCTGTAAATGTATTTTTTTTATTAATTAAATTATTAGTAAATATTTAAAACTACTAAACTTAAAAAAATATTTTATAACATCCTTATACAATATTCGAATGGTTACTAAAAAAATTCTAATTTATTTGGAGTTTCTAGAATAACTAATAGGTTCCCGATATTTAAATGTTGAATTTCAAATAAGATAGTTTTGATTAACTTTAGACTTTTTTATAATACGAATGACTAACTTTCTTTTATTAATTAACTTTTTTAATTAATTGATTTAGGTGAAAACCGGAAGGACTTACTTTTTTATTAACTAAGATTTTGTGTTAATGCAGAATGAATCTGGACCGTCCGATTTGTGTTGATACAAATATTAAGGGTACATGTTTGGTTAGATTGAGAATATGTTATTCTTGAGGTTAGACTAGGGCTGCTAACGAGTCGAGTTAGCTCGAGTTATGGATAACTCAAATTCAACTCGAAAATTAGTGAGTCGAGTTGAGAATATTGAGCCGAGCTGGCTCGCTAACTCGAACTCAACTTGCGAGTAACTCGAGTTGGCTCGTAACTCGTGAGTCAACTCGTTTAGGATGTTGAAATGTTGACCACTTGAACTGATGATTGTTGTTACGTAATAATATGAAAAGTAAATATTGAATTAACAAACAATCCACAATAATATAAGTATATAACAACAAATCAAACGAAATGGGTCCACAAAATTATAATTGATCAAATGAAACAAGTTCACGAGTTGTAACAAGCGAGTTGAACCCAACTTGAACTCGACTCATTAGTTAAACGAGTTACTCAACTCGAGTCAGACTAACTCGAGTGTTAAATGAACGAGTTGTAGCAAGTTCGTTACCGAGTGGAGTTTGAGCGGCTCGCGAGTTGCGAGCTTTTCGTACAGCCTTAGGTTAGACTATTTGGAATAGGTTATTCAGTGTTTAGTTGTATTAAAATAAGTAGAATAGTAAATACAAACGTTTTGTCTTATTGAAATAGATTATTGTTGTGAGTTTTGAGAATTAATTATTCTAATAAAACAAACAATATCTATTCTTAATTTGATTATTTTTAGTTATTCTTATTTAATTATATTTTTAGTTATTCTTATTTTGTAATTAAACATACATTTAAAAAAGAATGCAGTATGTTCCTCAGGACAGAATGGTCCGAATTTCCTAAAAAAAATGGTCCGAATTATGATTGGATAGTTCATAGTTGAGATACATCTAAACTCAAAATTTGAGTTAATGAAGATTATATGGACTCGATTTTTCTGGTCAGTGCTTCTCTAAGTCGTGTAGTATTTACCATATATTTAGAGTGACGTATGGTAACCCAATTCGTCAAAAAGATTAGCCAACAACCCATTAAATACAGATCAAGAAATGGTCTCTGTGGAAAAATTGAATACAAGCGCATTTGGCATTCAATTCTATTAAAAATTGACCCAATTTTGGTCAACAATATACTTATTTACTCGGAGACTGTTGTCTGAAAGGAATAACAGGAATGTTGCCAGGCAGATTAGGGAGGAAATTTGAAGTGTCATATATATATATATATATATATATATATATTTAAAAAGACCGGGAAGAGGCTGCCGGGTTATACATATTGCATGACTGAAAAATTAGAGTTTACATGGAATACAAGAGGTAAAAGATCCGTGCTAAGTACATTAAAAATCATGCACGTCTGTTTCAATTTCAATGCGCACCAATTTTAATATTAATCATACGGTGTTAGAGCTAAATGAACCTAAAAGTAGGTCCGATGCTCATAGGAGTACATCGGAGCTACTCCTATTTCCCACATTCTAGCCCCTATTTTACCGAAATTTTTTTATGTGACATCCGAAAAAATTCAAATTAATTAAATGACACTCCGACTCAAAAATTGAGAAAAATGACACTCCCGCGAAATGGCTCACCAACCCTGTACGGGCTCGCACAACCAATTGGCGCACCTCTTGGTCTGCATCATGATTTGGCGCACTGGCTCTGCCCAATGATTTTGCGCACCAAAGGGTTCGCACAATGGTTTGGCGCACTAAGGGATTCACACGGAAATTGACATACTTGCACAGATTTTAATGTACTTAGCACGGATCTTGATGCAATCGAATGGTTCTTATAAAATTGGGCTTTGAATGATGGGACAAGCCGGTCAAAGACGTGTAAGGACCATCAATTTTTTCCAAGACGGTCAAAGACGTGTAATGTACTTAGTGCGTACGGCACATCAATTTTTTCCAATTTTGTAATGACGGTCAAAGACGTGTAATGTACTTAGCGCGGACCCAGTACGCAAAATCATTGTGCAGACCAAGAGGTGTACCAGCTGGTTATGTGAGCCCGTACAGGGTTAGTGCGCGAAACCATTTCACGGGAGTGTCATTTTTCTCAATTTTTGAGTCTAGGTGTTATTTAATTAATTTGAATTTTTTCGGGTGTCACATAAAAAATTTCGGCCTATTTTACAGTAATTTCTGAAATTTTTATTAGTCGAAATTAAATAAAAAAATATCGAAAAAGAGGATAGATTCTGAAAATTTTCGAAATCTAAGTAGAATGAGGTAAATTATCCTGTCCCGATGGACGAGACAATTTATTCTGTCTCTACAGACGTGATAATTATTCTGTTCCACTTAATTAAAATTATGTCTCCAAACTCAATTAACTAAATTAAACTAAACAGTAAAAAAAATTAGATGAGAGAATACAAAATATCCCGTCCATCCCAAAAAATAAAAAATAAAATAAAATCCAGAAACGATAGAGATCTTTCCATCACTACGCTACATATATTTTCCATTCTGATAGTTTGGTCTCTTTTGTTTGTCCTTTCAAATCACACAGAGATAAGGATTGAGTGTATTGAGTGTATTGGAGACAAAAGTCAATCCTTTGGTCTCCTTTATTTTTGTCCTTTCAAATCACTCCCCAAGTCCGAGGATAAGCAGTAACTCTACAGCATCGCAACTTTTATTAGGAAAAGAGGGGGCAAATGAGTGACAAACCCTCTGTTTTGTCGGTAAGGCAGAACATATATGTACCGTTCAGCAACGGATAGGGCTGATTAATAAGCGAGCATGAGTGAATTGGGATATACTCATACTCGCTCATTAAGTTAGCGAGTCGTTAATGAGCGAGTTATTAATGAGTTGTTAGTGAGTGAGTTATGAGCGATTTACTCATTCCTAGCAACGGGAAGATCAATACTGCTTTTGGACTTTATTTTTATTTTTTTTGAGAAGGACGGAATGTTTTGTACCATTTCTCATCTAATTTTATTTTACTGCTTAATTTGGTTTAGTTAATAGAATTTGGAGACTAGATTTTGATTAACGGACGAAATAATTTAACCCGTTTTACTTAGTTTTCGAAAATTTCTAAAATCTCTCCTTTTTTGATATTTTTTTATTTAATTTTGATTAATAAAAATTTCGGCCTTTAAAGCCTACCACACATGACAACAAACCAGTAACCCTGTCTCAAAATACAGCATGCATGCGATAAAGAAAGAATAATAGTTTTATTTTAAGATATTTGAATTGTCATCGCCTTCTAGAGAGCAAGAAAAGTACAATATATCAAATTAAAACTTCCAATTCAATTTATGTTGAAATTTCATACATTATGAACAGGGTGTCAACGGGTACGATACGGGTCGGATGGAGATATTTTCATATCCATACTTGTTATGATAAGGAAAAAAATATATATAATGTTATCCGTCTTTTCAAATACGGTACAGGTTGGGTAAACGTATAAAAAAGTGCCATTGACATTTCAATTTGTGTTTTTGATAAAATATTTTTCAAAAAAAGAAAAAAGAAGGAAAACATAATAATGAATACAACTAATTTGTATTATGAAAATTTTAATAAAATACAAAACTTTATTGTATCATGTATCATCTTTATATAAATATATATCTATATATATACCTTTATTTTTAAAAATTATCTTATACGTAAAAATAGTTATCTTAATTATCCGTACCCGATAAGCTAATGAAAAAAAAATCTTACTCTTATCCTATTTTGAATTCGATACGGATTAGATAAATGAGTAAAAGAGTGACACCTCCTAATTCTGAACTTCAGTGTAGAAGGTTATCCTATTAATTACTATCCGTAATATCAGTAGCAATACATGAAACATGCAAAGAAAAGCAAGTTGATGATCTATACATTTAGTTTAATTAACATCACCTAATTAGGTACCGATTAATTTAAGCGTAATTTAAACTGAATTAATGTGAGTCAGAATTTGACCGATTTTGATAATAAATACCAAAAAAAAAACCAAATCAACTTTTGTTCTAAGGATATGTATTGCTTTAGTTAGCTTAGATCTTTTGGAGGAAGCGGGGTGCGTTCGATACATTTTCGGAACCGTCTAATTTGTTTCATAATTCGTACAAATATTGAAACAATGTGCATAAATAATTATGAAACAAATCAGGTGGAATGATCAGGGGCGGACCTAGTGTATTCCAGGGGGGGGGGGCAGCCGCCCTCCTGGATTTTGAGTTTTAGTGGAGATTTATCGGTTCCGATTGACTTTGTTCTTCTTTGAAATTTTTTTTGCCCCCCCTCTGAATGTTTAATTGGTAATTCGAATTAAATTTATAGTTAAAATTAAATAATTTTTTTGAAATATGATTGGTAATTATAATTATAAGTCAGAATATCATAAATTACAAGTCAGAGTATTATAAAATATAAGTTAAAGCATTATTTTTTTTTTATCAATATCAAATTAGTTAATGTGTTTAAATCCGATTCAATATTTTTTTTGTTTCTTTTGACAAAAATCTTAGATCCGCATCATTAACGGATTTAATTCTGATGCTCATGAGGCGGGTCTGACTTTCCTTTTAGAGATGCATCAATATTATACAATAATTTTAGATTTTAATTAATAACCTGCTACACACGGCTGGTATTGCGGTCTCGACTAATGTTTGAAAAAGAACAATGACGTATTATCAGTCAAATTTGGAGATGTAATCCTAGAACATTCTTTCCCAGGCAATAAAGAGAGTGCTAGGAATTCTACTAGATGTACAAAGAAGTTAGTTCAAGTTCTTTATTGATTCATACATTAAATCCGTTTGAACGGTTCGGATTTATCGTTTGAAATTGATTAGGTAGATTTTGGAATTGATGTTCTGAAATAACACTGATGTTATACTAGCCAGACTATACATTATATATATAACTATATTTTATAGAGTCCGGCTAGTATGACATCGGTGTCATATGACACTAATTCTAAACTTGATTGAATATAATTCAAACGACTAATTCAAACCGTTCAAACCGATTTACTTTATGAGTGATGTATTTACATGTGATTTTTTTATATTTTTGAATTATTTAAGTATCAAATCAAGCGGTTAAAAATGTTGAAAAATGAATGCATTAAAATTAATTTAAAAACTCACACATTTGACCGCTTGACTTGATACTAAATAAATTCGAAAAATTATAAAATTTGCATGTACTTCACAACTAATGAAGTAGATTGGTTTGAACGATTTGAGTTCACCGTTGAAAGTCGATTCGGTAGATTTTAGAATTGATGTTATATAGGCTGAAATGACACTAATACTCTATTTTATATTAATTAAGACTTTTGTCGTTTAGCTAAATTTTTAACGGTCAAAATCCTTGATGAGTCGTTTGATGAGGTTTCAATGTTTCATCATGCTTTCATTTGACCCAAGTTTTCAAAGTTCCATACATAAAATTTCCGATTTTCACCAAGATTTAGTGTTTATTAACATTCGTTAAAAAAATAATATCCAGAAGGACCAGAATGCATAATCGTTTCAGTAGCATATTAATGAATTGAATACTTGATGAAGATACTAATGAACAAAAATAATATTTTTTTGACAGATGTATGATGACATGGCTGAAATAAAGCTTTATGTTAATTTTGGCATTAATTGATTTCTTTCTATGTCTATTTCGGAAATTAAATACGTCTCTAAAAAAAAAGCAAGTATATATATATTAATTGCTGTTCAACATTCAATCTATATTAAAATGTACTTGGAGACCAAATTTTATATATTTTTTTATTATTTATTAAGCCCGCTTTAAAATTGTTGTTTTCAGTGATTTAAAAGTTTCCACTTTTTTTTTTATTAAAATCAGCGATTTTAAAACTGATTTAATAAATAGTAAAAAAAATGAAAAAAAAAATGTAAAATTTGGTTTCCAAGCATATTTTAATATAGATGTCACATCTAACTATTTGAATCGACCGTTTGAACTTTGAAAATCAGAAAACCAATTGGCTGCATTAACCCCCCCCTCTATATATATGATAACATCGGTGTTAGCACTAGTGGAAAAATGACTTTCAATATCGCCCTAATAGTATCGGTTCTTTGAATGAAGTGATACAAAAAACATTTAGTATCGGTTAATAAAAAATAAACGATATAAAAAACATTTAGTATCGGTTCCCATAAATGACCGACACAAATAATAACCTTTTGTATCGGTTCCTTGATAATGAACCGACACAGAAATTTTAGTATCGGTTCCCTATAGAGAACCGATACAAAATGTATCATTTTTGTATCGGTTACTAATAGAGAACCGATACTAAAATTGCTGTGTCGGTTTATTATCAAGGAACCGATACAAAAGGTTATTATTTGTGTCGTATTTTTATTTATAACCGATACAGATATTTTCAGTATCGTTTTTTTTAAATAACCGATACAGATTGTACCTTTCTTCCTATAAGTCCGATCAGACTGAATTAGAACTAGGTTTTTTGAAATGTGGTGCATCGCGTTACAGTAGAAAGCAGTCAACCGTCAATGAAAGTGATACAGACAGACCGAGTAAAGAACCTCCAGCAAAAGATATGTGGTACCTCCTCGTGATACTGAGGTTCAAACGTTTGTTTTCCAATGTTAGAGATGCAAAATTATTGCGCTGGCATGCCGATAGCCGAAAAAAAGATGAGAAATTACGGCACCCTGCTGATTCTCCTCAGTGGAGAAATATCGACAGAAAGTTTTCCGACTTTGCCGGTTCTATTGTGTATTTATAATCTTCCGCCTTGGTTATGTATAAAACGCAAATATATTATGATGACCCTGCTGATATCAGGACCTAAACAGCCCGGAAACGACATAGATGTGTATCTAGCGCCATTGATTGAGGATATAAAAAAATTATGGGCTCCCGGAGTGGAGATATTTGATGCATATAGTAAGGAGATTTTCACTCTACATGCCATGATTTTCTATACCATCAATGATTTCTTGGCTTATGGTAATTTGTCGGGTTATAGTGTCAAAGGAGAGAAAGCGTGTCCAATTTGTATGGACGGGACAGTCGATCTGTATCTGCCTAACTCCTCTAAAAATGTGTACACGGGTCATCGTAGATTTCTTTCTGCCAATCACGCCCACAGAAAAGAGAAAGAGAGAATTCAATGGAAAGACCGAAAAGGTGAGAGTGAAATACCCGTTGACCGGTTGAGAAGTTTATGCGCGAGTGAGGGATATCAAGGTAGAATTTGGAAAATTTAAGAAAAAGGCCGCAAGAAAGAAAGGGGATCCGAAAATTATGTGGAATAAGAGGTTGGTATTTTGGGATTTACCGTACTGGGAGCATTTAGAGGTTCAACACTGTCTCGATGTGATGCATGTTGTTAAAAATGTGTGCGACAGCATAGTCGGCACATTGTTGAATATTCCGGATAAGACAAAGGACAGTATCAATGCTCGAAAAGACATGCAGTTGTTCAACATACGGCAGGATCTACAACCCACAGAGAAGAAGACCAAGAAGGGTAAAATCTGGTGGTATATTTCTCCCGCAATGCATACGTTGTTGATTGACGAAAAAAAAAGCCTATGCGAATGCCTTTGCGGTCTCAAAGTTCCATCTGGATATTCTTCAAATATTAAAAGCCTGGTTTCAATGGAAAAATTGAAATTGACGTATGAAGTCTCACGACTGTCATGTTTTAATGACACAGCTTCTTCCTGTTGCAATTTGGGGCATACTACCACCGTGTGTTAGGCAGACCATTCAAAAATTATTTTTTTCTTTAACGCCATTTGTTGCAAAGTAAATGATCCTGAGACGTTAGATGATTTGCAAAAGGAGGTTGTTGTCACTCTCTATAACCTCGAAATGTATTTTCCTCCGTCTTTTTTTGATATCATGGTTCATCTGATTGTCCACCTGGTTAACGAAACTAAGATGTGTGGACCAGTTTTCTTGCAGTACATGTATCCGTTCGAGAGGTACATGGGAATTTTAAAGGGATACGTCAGGAACCGGTATCGTCCTGAGGGCAGCATTGTGAGAGCCTATGCTGCCGAGGAGGTTATTGAGTACTGTACTAATTATCTGGAGGATTTAGAACCCGTCGGCATTCCTAAATCTCGGCACGAGGGAAGACTTCACGGTGTAGGCACAATCGGTTCAAAATTATTCGTGCCCGAAAAAGAGATTATGAAGCTAGCACATTTCCATGTTCTACAACACCTCAGAGACGTTTATCCATATTTTGAAGAGCATATGACCGAGTTGTGGCAACAGAACCCAAAGAGGTCCGATAAGTGGTTGATGGGCGAACACAAAGAAAAGTTCGAAGATTGGCTTACTCGTCGAGTCTTGAAGGCTCTGAAAGGAGAAAGCATTACAGAAACCATTAGAATGCTGGCTCTTGGCCCAAGGGAAGTCGTGAGGACCTTCGAAGGATACTATATCAATGGGTATACATTTTACACGAAATGTCAAGATTTAAAAAGTACTGTGCAGAACAGTGGAGTGACGTTAGTAGCCGTTTCGAATGATTTTTCAGGAGCTAAAGCTGCCGGACCCTCGCATGCATCGATGTCATATTACGGGTTTGTTGAAGAAATTTGGGAAATGGATTACAGGAAATTTAATATCCCGTTATTTCGTTGTAAATGGGTCGATAACCGTCGAGGGTTTAAAGTTGACAATGATGGCTTTATTTTGGTAGATTTCAGTAAGGCTGGGTATAAGGATGATCCATTCATACTTGCAAGACAAGCCACACAAGTGTTCTACATAATTGACCCCGCGGATCGTTCAAAACATGTTGTCCTATCTGGAAAAAGACGTATCATTGGGGTCGATAACATGGATGATGAAGAAGCGTTCGATCATTTTGACGAGATACCTCCATTTTCCATAGGCATAGCATCTTCAACAAGCATTCCGGATAGCGAAACAAGTCACACACGCCGCAATCATAACGAAGGAGAATGGGTCCAAGAATAAGATTGAATGATTGGTATGTCTATACATACCAATTGGATGTAATTTATTTATTTCCTTTTGCATGTAATTTATTAGCCTAATTTATTTATTTTCTTTCTTTTAAAAAAAGTAATTTTCTAAATTAAATTAAATTAATTACTAAGTTACTAAATTTTATCTAAATTGAATTACATTACATTTAAATTTAATGAAATTTTATCTTTCTAAATCTTATGTAAATTAGAAAATTAAATTAAATTAATTACTAAGTTACCAAATTTTTGGTAAATTAAATTACATTACATCTAAATTTAATTAAATTTTATTTTTCTAAATGTTATCTAAACTAATTAATAAATTAAATTAAATCTTGTTTTATTTTAACAAAGAACGAACAAATTTAGTAAATAAGAATAATCTAACTTTTTATAATTTTATTTTATTTTTCAACAAAACAAAAACAGGAAATTATTTTTTCATTTGAAATTAGTGTCGGTTATTTAATTGAACCGACACAAATATTAAATTAGTATCGGTTATGTAAAGGAACCGACACTAATATGTATTTAGTATCGGTTATGTACTGGAACCGACACTAATTTGTTTTAGTATCGGTTATTTACTTATTAACCGACACAAATGTATATATTTAGTATCGGTTATGTACTGAAACCGACACTAATTTGTTTTAGTATCGGTTATTTACTTATTAACCGACACAAATGTTGGTTTCAAAACTATTTCAATGACTTAGAAAAATTTTCACTACGCGCGCCTCTCCTCACTCTCACTTTGCCTTTCTCTCTTTCCCTCCGCCCTCCTCTCCTCTTCTCTCTCACCTAGGGTTTGTTTGGCCGAAGAAGACGCCGGCAAAGGGTGGTCGCCTCTCTCTCTTCGCCTAGGGTTTCTTTGCTTTGCTGCCTTCTCTTTCACTCCGCGCGCCCCTCCTTCTCGGCCGAGTGTGGTCGCCTCCACATCTGGCTTGGATCCGGCCACCTCCACATCTGCCTTGGTACCGGCCACCTCCACATCTGCCTCTCTCTTTTTCTTTGGTAATTGATTTTCTATTCTCATTTTGGGTTTTTGTGAAGATTTTTGGTATATGCCCGAATTATTGATGAGAATTGTGGAATTGAGTTTTAGGAGTTGGGAACTTACAAATTATATGTGAATTGGATGTGAGAATTGGGATTTGTGAATTGGGATTTGTGAATTGTGACAATTATATGAGAATTTAGGCAAAATATGTGATGAGGATTGCGAGATATTGCGATATATAAAATTAGGGTTTGAATTGTGAATTTAGATATTTAAATTTAGGGTTTGAATTGTGAATTGTGCAATGTGAAATGAGAAATTGGTATGTGAAATTGATAGTTTGATATGTGAGATATATGTTAAATATGTTAAATTTAAGGTTTGATATGTGAGATATATGAGATATATGTTAAATTTAGGGTTTGATATGTGAGATATATGAAATTTAGGGTTTGATATGTGAAATTGTGGAATTGTTAAATTTAGGGTTTGATATATGAAATTGTGGAATTGTTAAATTTAGGGTTTGATATGTGAGATATATGAAAGTGTGGAATTGTTAAATGTAGGGTTTGATATGTGAAATTGTGTTGCAGTTCCTACCATGTCATCTGTTGGTGATAGTGAGCGATCCGCTGATGGCGAGGGTGAGCAGGGTTCGGGTCAGAAACGAGGGAGGGGGCCCACACAGTTGACTTGGGTGATTAATACCCAAGGGAAGAAGGTGGCATTTGAGAAGTTTGGGAGGCCTGTCATTGATCAAAATACTAAAAGTTTTTCCTCTCAGCTGGTTCTCTCGGTCAAAAGGAATGTCCCGATCACTATAAATGATTGGTCTGAGGTTGACGATCTCATGAAGGATAAGATATGGGCGACTCTGTCGGTAAGCTCTATATATGATCTTTTTATTTCTCCAGCTTTTATTTGATATTAGAATAACTCCAAACTCGATCACTATTTGTTTCGGCAGGAGGACTGGAAAATACCTGATGACGAGAAGTTGAAAAAGCGCCTTCTCTCGCAAATGGCCGCTCTAAACCGTAAGTTCAGAACCGATCTGACGACAAAATTTGCGCTGAAGGGTAAGACGCCCAAACTCAAGAAGTACCAAAATCAGTCAAGCAGATTGGGATGCCTTTGTGGTGTCCCGCCAGTCGAAAGCTTTCAGAGTATGTGTATTCCTCTATTATATATACAGATATTTTATCTCGAAGCTTCTCTATAAGTCTAATTGTTTCTCCTCTAAAACTGTAGGAGCTAAGTGAGAAGGGGCGGGCGAATCAGAAGAAGAACATCTATCCGCATCGCTTAGAATCCAGAGGCTACGCTGGTGAGAAATTCAAGAACAAGCTCAAAGATGCTCTGCAGGGGATTGCGGACTCGCCATCCTCCCAAGGGTTAACAACTGCACGTCAGAGAAGGAGTTACTCGACATGTCGCATGGTGCTTGGCAAGACAGAAGGTCCCTGAGGGCGGCCAGGAGCCTGTTTATCTAGATCCGGCAATAGAAGAGGTCGTCAAGAGAATTGTGAGTGCTATTCTATATCTATTTGTCGAACTCAATCATGAATTTATTTTTCTCTAACATGTGAACTTTGCCATTTCAGCAAGAAAATGAAGATGCATTCAATAGAGGCTTGCTTCCCGTCGAGCGTTACGACGATGTTCTGGGGAAATCTCTGCCAAATCGGGAGCATGCAGGGAGGGTGCGAGGGATTGGATCCCACGTGAGAATCACGACAGCCTACGAGGGGCAACCAAGTAAGAGGAGGCCGAGAATGGTGGAGTCTGAGGCCGAGATTGAAGAGAGGATACAGAGAGAAGTGGCTCAAGAGAGTAGCGGCCCAAAAAAGGGACTTCGAGGATATGGCAGCGAGGTTGAAGGCCGAAATCAGACACAACAATTGGTTCAGCAACAGTTGGCACAGATGATGGCCCAACAGACTGAACTAATTGCACAAGAAAGCCCGAGAGCAGTCCAGAGCAGCTACCAGTCAGTCCAACCGCAGCCATATTTCGATCCGATCCAGGTAAATGTTATTTGATTCAATTGAAAAAAGAATTTCGTCACTTTTCTTACAATTCGTAAATGTTATTTCGTTAACCTCAATATATAATATATTTGTACAGCAATCAGAACGAACCTACAAACTCCAGGTGGTTCGCGACGGGGTAAATCAAGAAGTGGCCATCGGGACAATCAATCTTCCGATCCAACAAGGCTTAGTGATTCACGGTATGCCTGTACCGAATGATCATGCGAGGGTAACGGTGGATATGTGTCATCCGGGCAAAGAGGACACTCCGTTACCTGTGCCAAATGGCGAACTCATGACACTTCGCTCCGCCATTGGCAGTTACACTTTGTGGCCGATGGCCCTCATATCTTTCGAGGATCTGGTAACAAACTTACATTATTATTACAACTTATTCTACTTGTAAATTTGCATCTATACATCGTATAGAGTTACAAGTATTTGTGCCTGATTTTTTGGTCCTAACTGCAGGAACAACCCAAACAACCTGTAGGATTTCGGCCCTCTCCAATTTCAACTTACAAGGATTTCGACACCATTGATTTCAACCGACTGGGAGGCATGTACAAGACTGTTCGTGATAGGTATCTGCGCCAAGGTCAACCCTTCATTAGTGTCCCGGCGCCGCTTGAGCTTTTCAATGAACCGTATGTCATAACAGTCAATCGAGATGACTATAGGGACTTGTGCAAGCGCACGGAGTGGCTCACCGTACCACTTATGTAGATCTTCATGCTGTGAGTTTATATTCGTAATAATGACATAATTTAGGGTTTTAATTCAAAATTAAAAAAATTTATACCACATCTACGTCTTTTTGCAGGTTCGTGTTCAAACACCAAAGGGACAACTTCCCAGAGATCCCTATAGGGTTCATGAATCCCAAGAAGACGTTCGGCTATCTTTTGCAAGGTGATGATCAGGAGAAGGAATATGCCGATACGTACCTGAGGAAAGCTCTGCGAGAAAACCGGGACAAAAAATCTATCTTCATACCGTACTTTCAAGAGTTAGTGCTATTATATATATATATAGTCTTATTTTATTGAATTTTTTTAATTTCATAGAAATATATTATATAATATAACATGCTAAAAACCTAACATGCAGCTCTCATTGGTTATTGTTTGTGCTCCGGCCGTATGAAAGAGAGCTCTACTTGTTCGATTCATCCAGCACAAAGTATGAAAAGTTAAAACTTGTAAGAGATCTTGCGATCATCGACGCGCTCAGGGAGTAAGTGTTTCAAATTAAATCTGCTAAACCATTTCAATATCTCTTGTAATTACTAATTTCTCTGATATTTCAACAGTCTGGGTCGTCGAGAAGGCAACCGGAGGAATCGGAAGAAGCGATAAGTTGAAGCTTATAAAGAACAAGGTAATGTGGTGCTTACGACTAAAATTATCTATTTTTAAAAAAATATTTCAGTTTATTATGAATTGTTGAATTGCATCTTCTAAAAATTGTTAACTTTTTGCTTGGATACAATTTGATATAGTGCCCGCAACAAAGGGACAGTTGAGAATGCGCATATTATGTCATGATGTTCATGAATGACATAATTAATCACTTCCTCGATAATTTTTCGTCAATACAGGTATATATGCATTTATATTTTTCAAATGTAACCTTAGTTGTTGATTCGGTTTTTATTCAATAAATAATTAATTGTGCTCTCCTTTTATATTAAAAAATGCAAGATTGGAAAGCCACCCCATATTTTGTGGCAGAGATCAATTCAATTCGTTTCGAGTGAGTTAGGTTTTTCAAAAGTGAAATATCGCAACCAAGTACAACAGTTTAATTAGGATCGATTGATGCGATAAGTTGTAAGAACAATTAATTTAGGTGTAATCTAATTGTAATAACAATTTATTTGTTTAATTTAATTTAGGTAGTGTATAATATAATTTAGGGTTTGATTGTATGCATGTTTTTCATATAGGCCAGTCAAATATATGGGAGCTGGTCACAAAAATAAATAATTTTTTTTAATATAAAATAACAAACAGTATCGGTTCTATAGGCACAACCGATACAAAAGATAAATTAATATAATAATGACTCCAAATATAATCAGTATGGGTTGACAAATTAAAAACCGACACCAAACACAAATTAGTATTGGTTCATTACTGCATAACCGATACAAAAAAACTATTTAGTATCGGTTTCTCACTCAAAACCGATACAGAAATTTTTATTTGTGTCGGCTCTTCTGTACAAACCGATACAAATAAGTTATAAAAATATTATTTTCGGATCGGAAATTCGAACGTTGTATCGGTTCCACTTAATAACCGATACTAATTGTTGGATTCTGTATCGGTTGTATAACCGACACTGATTAGTTTCGGAATTTGTGTCGCCCGAATCAGTGTCGCTCCTACGTCCGACACTAATAAGCCTTTATAACCGACACTAATTGTACTTTTTCCACTAGTGTAGAAGAAGAAATTAAATTAAAATTCATATTTTCACAGATCCACGCTCACAATTTGTTTTCATCCATTTAGTTAAAAATACGTCAAAGGTCGGATTAATTTTGGTACAAGTATGAGAACATGAAACTTTAGGGAATATAATTATAAATAGTGATACTTATGGACTATATGTAGAATTTACATTTTTAAGGTTAATATGCACTTTGTCATATCTTGACTTCTTGAGTGCTTAATTTCCAGTCTATAAATATTCCTCATCAGCTCTAACATATACGTACCCATTGCTAAGCACACAGTCACACATACATATCAACTACTATATACCCATCACTAAGCTCTCTCTCTCTCTGCGCGCCCCCCCCCCCCCCCACCAACCACCACCACCACTCTCCCTGCATTCATCTATGGAGCGCTTGTGTGCTGCCCCCCTCAGCTTTCCTTACATGCGACCTACTACCGTTCGATGTGCCACATTACATGACCAAAAAATTAACTTCAACCATACCAATGTTTATGACAAAGCAAGTAACTTCTTCAATCATGCAAAATTTTCACTTCCTCTGCCCAAAAAATCCCTCCCTGTCATTTCAGAAGGACACCGTCTGCTGTCATTGTCCCGAGGTGTAAAAATCATCTGCCAGAGTTCAGTGAGACCGGGATGGCTAGATACCACCATACCAGAGCCCTTGAGGCCATATTTTATGCTTGCTCGTGTAAACCGTGACATTGGGTGGTGGCTACAAGTATGGCCTAGCTACTGGTACTGCACATTTTTTCCCTTTTAAGTTTTTTACTTTGTTTTCTTTTAAAGGAATGATAAGAGTCAGTATAAATCAATTTTACATACATAAAAACTGTTTTTGTGCACAGTTTGAATTGGCCAGCGATATAGTTGGTACAGGCTACAATACATATCTTTAACTTGTATAACTTACTTCCTGTTAATTAATATCTACCTCCATAGAAAATAATAAGAACGTAGTGTGCTAACCATTTCTGAAGATGGCATATATACTTTCAGTATATATAACTTAAAATTTTCAATAAGGTTTTATTTTTATGGTCAGTCAGCAAGTGTTGACCACAAATATATTGATTAAAAAAGTTTATTTGCATATCAGTCCTAGTAATGTGTCACCACACTAGTTGCCACTAATAGCCGCTATTAATTTACAATAAACTGAACCCTCATTTTCGATAAGGTTGATTTGCGTATTGGATGTTTCCGCTATATACACAGGTCAATTGCGCTAGCTACAAAACCTGGAGTACTTCCTGATGTCAGATTAATGATACTGCTAGGGGTGATATCTCTCCTGATGCATACCTCTTGTTGCACCTTAAATGATCTTCATGACATAGAATTCGACAAACAGGTTAACGAGCTTAACAAGCTGTCGGTAATTTGTCTCTGAAGTAATTAAATTAAGAACAGAGGTTTTAGTACAAAAGATTTTATATTGCAAATTTTAGGTAGCGCGCAGCAAGAAGAGACCACTAGCCTCGGGTGAGTTGACGCCATTGCAAGGCTGGAGCTTTTGGGGGTTTCAGGTTCTGCTAATGACACCACTTCTTCTTGCATTAAACAAGCTATGGTACAAGGAATTACAAGTTCTCTTTCAATTCATTTCAAGTTAAAAGTGGTCTCTCTTTCTAAGTCTATTCCCTCAGGTCAAAGTTGATCTAATATTTTGTGTATATATACCTGTTTCTTATTGTGGGTTGTTACTAGTGGAGTTATGACTGTGGAGAACGATTATATTTTTCAATCCTTGCGAACTTTATGATCAACTAACTTATTTAATTTCTTTGTAGACATATGTAATAATTTATGTATTTTTAATTGAAACAATGACAGCATCGGACTTGCCGCTGCACAACATCTTCTGTGGTTTCTCTATCCTCTTATGAAGAGAGTGACTTATTGGGTATGTTATCAAATGCGAGTTATTTTTGAAAGGAAAATTAGTTTCTACCCCCTAGCAAATCTTACAATTTGCTTATATATAGCATTGAAAAAAGAAAAGCAAAAAAATGTACATCGTACAATTGACCTCTGTTTTTCACTGACCACCTAAAAGTTCTGTTCACATAATTATCAGCACCCAAAGTCAAAATTTACTTAATTCAAAATTAAAATGAAAGACTCATTAAATCTCACATAGTTACACTGGGCATTCAATACCGATCTCAAGGAAAAATCAATACAACACTTACAACTCGTTTTAAACTCAATTTTCAAATAGACATTTTTTTTTTCCAATTATTCAAATAGACTATTCAACTTCACATCACTCTGTTAGTAAATCAATGTCATTAACAATGCAGCCACAAGCTTTTCTCAGTGTAGCAATAAATTGGAGCACACTTGTTGGATGGGCTGCTGTCAGAGGAAATTTCACTGATCTTGGCACTATACTGCCGATATTCATCGGTAGTGCATTCTGGACACTTGCATATGATACCATATATGCCCATCAGGTACCATAATATTTTGCAATCAGTATTTTTCTTATGTAATTGATTTTCGGTGTTTTAACTGAACATGATCAATACTAGAGAAAAAAGGTGACCTAATTGAAAGGCAAAGAAAAGAGTATTAAGCACAAGCCATGTGCTTGTGGGATGAAGAAATAATCAAACTGAATCTTGTATAGTTAAGGTCTAGATGTGGAAAGAATTAAAATATAGACAAATGGTTCTTTGCAGAGTCTGTATATAACATTTTTTGTATATTTTATCAGCAGAAGAAAGATCCAAATTAACTTTTGTTTCATGGGTATATATTATATAACTTTTGTTATTTGCTTTGACACTTATTGTTTCATTGTGTTCCATTGTTAATTTTAGGACAAAGTAGATGATGCCAAAGCAGGTGTTAAATCGACTGCATTACTATTTGGAGATTCAACACTGTACTGGAATTTGGGTTTTTCAGCTATCAGTGTTGGCTGTTTCTTACTTGGAGGGTATAATGGTGGCCTCGGTAAGATTCTGTGCTTGATCTTAAATTTGTATCTTTTAGGCAACTTCTAGGTAGCAGGCACACCAAATAAAAATTATGTTGAAATTTGACCTGTTCAGTTCACCTTCCTGCAAAAGATAAAAGCAAAAAGATTTCTGCCTTAAAATACATCCATATGCATTTGAACAGTACTGACATGAACCAACTGATGGTAAAACATTTTTCTTAATCTGTTTTTAACCCAAGTATTTCTTTTTATTATTCAAAAATGTTAACCAAAACATCCTGGTTAATCCCTTTTGTAAGGTTGGCCTTATTTTGCATCTATGATCATTGCGGCTGGCCAACTGTTGTGGCAGGTTTTGACGGCCGACTTGTTGAATCCCTCTGACTGCAACAGAAAGTAAGTTTATTCAACATCTTAGCTCACTCTGATAACTTCTGATTGGTGATTTTTAAAAATGATGACCATTGCAAAAAGCAAATTTAATTTAACAATAACAGTTTGCGCTTATCTAAAACGGGCACAACTTAGACAAGTAAATCTTAGTTGTGGAATGAGCCACTAATGCTTAGTATGAGATCAGGGATCAATTGTAATCATATAAGCATTTGGTCTAGCACAAATTGTTGCCAAGAAGAGTAGATTGATTATAATTATGATGGACACATATCCACTAGCGCAAGCAAGATGCATTGGAGCAAAAGTATCTTGCAGCAATGCTTAAGAGCTTAAGCGTAGGAAAAATAAATATACCAGTGTTGGGAAAATAATTAAATAAACCATATATAGCTAGAAATTACTTTATTTCTTGAAGAAATAAGCATATGAAGGGTCTCAGTAAGCTTAAATCTTCCTTCATAAATTTGTAGATTTGTTTCCAACAAATGGTTTGGAGCGATCGTCTTCACCGGAATACTCCTTGGTCGGCTTGCACCTTGAGAAGTATCCATGGAGCATATAGAGTTCATACAGACGATATTAGATGATGCTGATTGGGTTTTCTCTCTGCCAAGCAACATAGAATTTATAGAAGATTTTGACAAATTTTGAAAATTAAGAAAGTTTAGTTGAATATTTAGGAAGTGCATGGTTGCTTGCTTGCTTTATCAGAATTATTGCAGGTGAGATTTAGATAAATTATATGTCACATCTAGGTGAGATTTAAATAAATTAAATTTTGACAAGACCCAAGCCTAAATAAAGGGATCCTTGCACCATTGTAATACATATCCAGTTGAGAATTAGCAATAAAGCTTTGTTTTTATTTAGAAGTTAAGAGCCTCTCTTCATTATCTCATAGTGTCAAGTATTTTCCTCTTTAAATTTAGATTAATCCCATTATCTTTTGGCAACAGAGCACTAGGTTACATATAGTTTATAGGGGTTCTGTTGATATATTCTGAGGTTTCATGAGGTACGCATGAAAAGTCACATTAAATATATAAACTAAAGTTAGTGGGTTAATTTCAGTCAAAAAAAAGTTAGTGGGTTAATTACTAACATATTAACTACATGTTTTTTCAGAAATTTAATATAGTATGTTACTTGTGAAAATTTAGAAATACAAAGCAAACCTCCATGGAAGCAGATCAGTGTTAAAAAGTTGCCAGGTCAAAGTTCAACTAAACCAGACTAGTGTGCAACTTATCTCCTGACAACAAAAGTTTAGGAACATGTACCAGTTACAGTGCTGACAATGAAGATTACTGGCAAAAAGTAATTCAACAAGACAATCGAGAATCCCGAGTAAGGAGCTAAGATCATTGAGGGGTTTAAACTTAATTGTATCTGAAATTGGTATACAGCATTTAAAGTTTTAAACCAAATCAGTAGAAATAATGACATAAGCGCTGATGTGTCGCGCTGTACTTAATTAGTAAGATATAGGCTATAGAAATTATAAATTCTTGTTATAATCCCATCTTGTATTATGAATTGAATGAATAATTTTGAGTTTGTTCTTTTTTTTTTTTTGAAAGAAATTTTTGAGTTTGTTCTTCTTCGTCTTTACCTCAGTTTCCATTATTGCTTCTCTGAGCTTTGCTCAAATTCGCCTGAATCTTTCTATATTCTGTGAATCTTCCCAGTTGGCGTGATGACCCACTCTCCAGTTTTTAGCCAAAAGGAGGATTTTGTCAGTAAAGAGATAATACAAAAGACAAATATGCTAAAAATAAAAATAAAAATAACACAAAGCAACAAACTTTACAAAGGATTATATAAATTTAAAGTAGTAGAGCCGCCATATGCTACTGGAAAGTGGAAGAAACCAATCTGCTCATACAACCCACCACAGAGGAGTATCAAACCAGGTAGGGTTAAATAGCGCGAAAGAGAGGAGAAGAAAAACGAACCACATAGTCACTCCGAACAGGAATCCGCATCTCTTGACCGTACGATCAGAATCCGGGCCAATCCGACTTACACCTGTAACGCACGGACCGTATAATATTCGTGAGGATTTAAATCGGACGGTTCGAATACAACATAAGTTTTCCTTCGTAATATGGGCCGGAGACATATAGTTTGTCATATATCTTGGGCCGGGCTGTGCTTGTCTTGTCTTTTCTTCCTCTCAAATGAGCTGGAACAGAGATGAACTCTGATATATGTTTTTTTTTAAAGCTCTTAGGCAATGAACTCTGATATTTTGCTCTGGCGAGAATATACTAGTTGGATCATAATGGGCAACATAATTTTTCTGCCTGAGGTTATACACTCGTTCCGAACTCCACATATTATGGGAACGAAGCTTTCTGTTTGCAGATGATCTGTTGCTTTTTGGTCTCGCAACCAATGAGGTCTCTCGATTGAGATCTATAGTAGATAAATTTTCTTGAAATAAAGTACATTTATTCATATTTAGTTGCTGCAATTTGTTAAGTCGGCCTCCTTGATTTTTATTTATGTTCTTACAGTTCTTTCATGCAGTGCATCTGTGCATGTTCATGCTGTAGTACAATAGCTCCATTACATAATTGAGCTAGAATTAGCATGATTCAATTTGACTTGAAATCATTTGAATCTATTATTTAACTTGGGAACTCTACAGTAAAATTTCCTTTTCTTAATTATGCGAAACAATTAAATTCAGTTCAGCTTATTTGCTGATTCACACCCATGTTAAGTGTATTTTTTTTTTTTTTTTTTTTTTGCATCTTTGTTTAGTGTAGCTTTTGCAACGTCACACCAACAGAACTACTGTTAACAGTATTTAGTAGACTATGACAATTCTAAAATGTGGGTCAGTAAGTTTTGAGTATACTTTTAGTACGTAGGCAAGTGCCCAGTACATCCAAATGAAAATAAACAAAAAGAAAACAAACATTTTCAATATACATTAAACTTGAAATTCTAGGAGCAAAACAAATCTCCAGTCAGCGTTTCACAAACTAAGTAGCAGTGTGCCGAACTGTTACCAGTGATATATATTTTGCTGGTTTAGTTGCTTGAATTCTATATGCAGAGTAAGGTAGGTGTCAGTTAACATAACACCAGTACACATTTCAAAAAAGAAAAAGAAAAACAATAAACCAATACATTAATTCAAAAAAAAAAAAAAAAAAAAACATAGAAACACTATATCAGTACACGATCCCACGAAAGAGGCATCAGCTTGTTACTGACTATCAGACTGTTTGAATTTTTTTTTTTAGGCTGACTGCATAAATTTTTAAGTGCCAAATTTCCAGCAATATTGGTTTAGCAATTTTCAAACACTTATTTTATTTTGAAACGCTTAAAAATTCTAAAATAGCATTATACTACAAAATAACATGAATTGTTACTGTAAGAACTCCACAACGTATCAGATCAGAAATTAAAAAAGAAACTGCATTTTAGTTCTTTGTTACCAGCACCAAGGTCAGATAGATCTGCTAAAGCCCCATTCCACAGTTCAAAAGTAAGAAACAGGAAAACAAGATTCAAGAAACTTTTAACTCTCAAAAATCTATTCTCTGGATATTATCAATTTAACAAACATATTCCAAAATTACTCATCTAAGTATGTCACCATTGCTTATCCCACATAAGACATCATATAACAACAGAACCCAAGAAAACAAGAATTCAGAAACAAAAAAAAAAAAAAAAAAAAAAACATAATCAAGAAATGTAAACACAGAACCAGCTTTTCTGAACTTTCTTGCACCACTGTACTTCTTCAGATGTTTACTAATTCTGTAATTCAAGCGCTCTTGTTTGGATCAAGATCAGTCATCGTCTCTTCAGGTGCAGCTGTGTTGTGCTTCTCTGGCACGTTATCCACAACCGGCCTGACGGGCATGGTCTCAGCTGCAGTGGGACCCACTGCATTGCTGTTGAGGGCCAGCAGCTGTTTCGCGAGGTCCATTAAATCACTCATATCATTGGATACTGACTCGACGTGCTTGTAGGAGTGATGGAGTTTGCTTATGGCCCTGTTCAAGGGCAAGTCGGGGTCCACAAGAAATGCGTGATGTTCTACAACAGCGTTGTACTGATCCACCATGGCTGTGAAAGCTGCTCTGCATCTTTTGTTGGCATCAATCAACGTGGCAATGAATTCTTCATCCATGATTATAATTAGTATGATGAAGAGAGATGGTGGTTTTGGTTTTCAAGGATCAGTGGTCGGATGGGTTCATATATAAATAGTTTTATACTGTTCTATGGAAATAAACCGGGTTTTGGCCTAGTTGGTTCAATGAATGGGACATGCCATGCTCCCATCCAAGGGGAGCCCCTGATGAAGTTATCAATCAATCATAATAATTTGAGCTTACAATTTTTGTTGGTTCCTTTTGGATGCGTTAACCATGTCTTTCATTGGGGAACAGCTTGTGTCCGATGGGCATCGGACCCAAACTGGTTCCAACAGGTTCTATTACCGTTAGATCTGTTTTATAATTCGTGCACACAGATTTTAAAGCAGAGGCGAAATTTCGAATGCGAATCCTAAACAGATCCAACGGTGAGTGAACCTGTTGGAACCACTTTGGATCCGATGCCCATCGGACCCAAGCTGCTACCCTTTCATTGATGCCATTAAAAATTTAGAAGCTATATTTTTAGTTTTTGTTTACTTATTTAATAAAGTTTTTAATAGATTGCATGAATAATTTCTCAATTATTATGGCAGGAACATTATGACGTCTCGCCACTTGCCAGCCAGTAACATAGTGCCACGCGTCGCTCATTTGATGGCTTTATTATGTCTGTTATCTATTTTTTTTTTTTTTTTGCAGAAAATGCTCTGATACTTGAAAGTACAATTAGGAAAAAAACGGTATGGATTTAGTCCCAATAACAAAAAAAAATTAATGCTAATTATAAATATAATAAATTCATTTTAAAATTCATGTTAGAATTAAAAAAAACAATCTGAATTTAATAATTATACTCTCAGATAAGCCGAAGGGATACATATTCCTCAAAAAGTGCCTCAGTGCCTATGAGTTCCTTCTAATTTCATTTATTTTAGTGCCTATGAGAACCATGAAAATAAAATATGTCACGTGCATTTCAGGGAGTTGTTTCCTGAAATTTTTTGTATAGACAAAATAAATAAATAAATAAGAAGATTATTTTTTTTCCTGCTTGATTCAGTTAATTATGTAAATTAGGATTTTAATTTAATGATTTTACTCAAATTAAATATATGAGATAATTTCTGTCATACCTATCAAAACATTTAAAAATTCCAACGTTCTCATCGTCACATCAGACTATCTTATTTCACCATTAAAAGACTTAACATGCTTTATTTTATCCTTTTTTCATTAATATATTCAATAAAGTTACCTTCACAGTCGGTGGAAAAAGCTTTCTATTAAAGTGCCCTTTCTGGTGCCACGTGTCATAATTCTATAAGCTGGTGTTTAAGCGATTTGATTATTGTACAAGTTCCCTGTTTTAAAACATCTGATGATTTAGGTCTTACTGTTGTCGTGGAAAGAAAAAAAATTACTCAGAGTGAATTTTTTTTTCCCACGCACAGTGTTTTTTCTATTCAAAATAGATCCCAACCCATTTCCCACTGGCATCCGAAGAGGGCATTATTGATTTACAACTAAAAAAATAACTTCAAATTTTGAATTTTGATTTGTAAAATATACATCGTCTATATAAAAAAGATAAAATCTAATACAAAAAAATTGCAATAACTAATAAATAAAGACTGATGTGGCATCAAGTGATATTGAAAATTGTAGGAAAATTAATATATATTCAATCTATAATAAAATATCACTTATATTATTATTGTTTTTTTTTATTATTTTTGGCAATTTGAAAAGGCATTTTAAAGTTGTCAAGATAATTCATTAGTTAATTAATTACTTAATTGTCAAAATATTCTAACCCTTTAAATATTATTTCACAAACTTGCTAGCCAAGTTTTAAATATTCTTCTCACTTCCAAAATGAAGATCCTCAAAAAAAGAAAAAGAAAAAGAAAAAGTTTAATCAAGTACTATTTTAAACCAAAGTTAACATAGTCATACATTGCACATAGCTAACCTCGGTTAAATAAATTGATATACTTTGACTCTTTCAAATGCATCTAGTGATTTTCTGCTCAAAGACAGGCAAGTTTGCAAAGATGGCATCTAATTAATTCTAAATTTCTAACTGCTGGTGAGAATTTAAACCAATTTTTCTTTAGAAGAACATTAATTAACAACTAAGAAGGAATTAATCAGGGTTTGATACAGGATGATTCAACAAATGCCACAGAACGGCGCCCTCTTTTACAGGATGTTTCCTCTTTAATAAATTCAGATCCTCTCCGGTAAAGTAATAGGGAATCTTTTAGAATTAGTGGATCTGGACTGTTTTTTTTTAACTTGGCACAAATCTTAAAGCCCAACAATACTACCTCCTGCGCTAGACTGAATCTCAAAGTGGCTGAGAGTTAGTCTCAAACTGTAAAGTGAAGGAAATCTTTTACGTTACCTGGGAGGATATATACTTTCCCCTCTTTAATTGTATATAAGTGAAAATTTGCATGTGGACTCTGTCTGCCTAGACTTGTTATAACATGGTAAGATTTCATTGCAAATAACTCAAAATATAGTCGTATGAACTTTCCTGAACAAAAAAGTATTTATTAAAAAATATGATTAATTTCCAAACTAAGACCAATTTATTGAAATTTGAAAAACTATTTTATTAAACAATTTTGATAACATACAATTTTTTTTTTAATTTAAAGGACAAGCATAGCGATCAACAACACGATTAGTAGCGCAGTAATTTATGCAAAGAAATGCCAAAAAAATGTTTTTTTTTTTATAAGTTACAATATACTTTAAGCTCCCTAAACAGATTCTTAATTATTAAATGAAAAGAGAGAAATATTATATATGAGTCATCCGATCAAAATAAATAAAGAGTGAAAAAACAGAACAAGACGGATAATTAAAAGTAGAAATGATATATGCAAATGACATATATAGTTAAGAAATACATTAACTCATAATAGTTTGTAAATTATAATCAATGGGAAATATATTGGTTGGTTAGTTATAATATTGGAAATAATTTTTAGCGTTCTCATTTCTTAGTTTTGAAAATTCCTTCGCTTGATATGGTGGAATACTCCAAACCCGTAGAAAAACAGTACCACTGCTTCAATTTGATAAGTTTGCAATTAAGTACAAGTAAAGAAAAAAGTGGTCAAAGGACTAATCTTACTTTTCATCGGTAGAGAAACACACGGCTTCAATTTTTTTTTTTTTTTGGATTAATAACTTTCGGTATTTACCTGTTATATATGCAGTTTTTATGAATTTTATGATTACTATACTAACTGGTTATAACGTACGATTGTACAAAGTTGTAATGGAACAATAATACAAATTAGCAGCTTGGGCAATAAGTGCTTCAATGATTAAATTGGTACATTTTTACAAGCGTTGTGACATTAATTATTATCCAAATTAAAATAATACATGGGCAATAAGTGCATGATTATAATTAGATGATGATTGTCATTGTTCACCACTGGAAAAAAAAAAAAGGACATTTCTCTCATGAAATGTATAGTCAGACTTTGAATTTGAAGCTTGAATGTATCTAGAAAAATTAAGTAGGGTATTTCTAGAAAAAATAATACGCCCCCACCCGTCTCGAAAAAGGACAGAAGAAAATAAAAAGCAAAATTAAGTAAAAAATTAAAATTTATAATTTTATAAAAATTAGAAATGTTACAATTTATAAATGTTATATGACCGTATGTTACTCGGTTCACAAATTAAATTTGGACCCACTTATCTTCAAAGTTCCCGATTATTTTTTTTATATAATTAAAATAAGTCAGGCTAATAGCCTAATACTATGCATAGCGCGGATTGACTTGAGTTTAATATCTTTCTTTTTTAAACTTCAAATAATTTGTGTGAACCGTTTAACATGAATATCTTCATATAAAAATGTATTTACAGATTAAAATTTATAATTTTTAGAATAATTTAAATATTTTTTTTGAATAAGTAAAAAATCACTACTTTTGAGTAGACTAAATTTTTTAGATCAAATAATTTTCTAACTATCTAAAAAAATTCAAATATTTTTTTAGAATAATTTTCTAACTAGCTAGATTTATTTCCCATAGCCTCACTCAGAGAAAAAAATACTATAAAAGGTGGCACATTTTCATCAATTCAGATACAGTGAAGTAACTCAAAATTGAATTTTAGATCGAAACCATCCCATTCGAATTTGAGACCATCCATTTAGAAGTGATGCACACACATTATGAGAAACAAATTCAAATTCCGAGACAATCTCAAACAATGAATTTGAATCAGACGGTCTGGATTCAAAACCTAAAAATCAGATTATTTTAAGAGATCCGGACCCCATTTTCATGGCAAAGACGTTACTAAAAGAAAAACATCCAGGTCAAGGTGGGACGTTGCGAAAGAAGCCGTACATAGGAAAACACTAACCGATGCGTCTAGACTCCAAGCGGGATCGACGTTGTGATTCACCGCGTGTGACGCACGTCCGTCTATTATTCTTACAATAGATCGAGACCTTCGATCTCTTTCCCTCGCGTGATCCCACAACGTAGCATGTAATTACGAAAGATTGCTATTTGAGTTTTGACTCATTCAGGTCGATTCTTCCTACTCCAAAATGAAAAATTACGATATGCTTGAATATATATATAGAAATAACACTACCTGAGACGGGAAATGAATTAATTCATCAGATCTATTTAACTTGACTTTTATCTGCACACTATCTTTGAACCTCACTAATTTCTTTGTCAAATTAAGAAACTTTAAACATATGGACGCTTTTATTTTCAACGTCCATATATGGATTTAATTTCATGACCTGGACATTTTCTTTCATTTCATGTAGGGGTGTAAACGGATTCGGATAATCCGCGGATAATCCGCTCCGAATCCGCTTATTATCCGTATCAATCCGGATACGGATACTTGCGGATACGGATAATTTTAGTATATGGAAAAATAATACGGATACGGATACGGATAATTCCGTAAGGATATAAACGGAGCGGATATCCGTATATATCCAGATTCGAAATTTAATATTTCAGCAGCTTTCAATTCATTTCACTTTTGCGAAATTCTCAAAAAACATACATATTCGTTAAGTTCAAGAATTTTGGTAGGAAAATTATATAATATATCTATTAGGATAATGGATTGGTTCTCTGAACCAATAAGCAATTAGTTATACATAATTGTTACCGTGCAAACTTAAAAAGTTCATTAAATTTTTGTCAATTTAAGTAATCAAATTAGGTAATTTAAAATTATAAAATTTAGTAGAATTACTCAATATCCGACAATTATCCGCTCTATATTCATATTCGAATCTCTATCCGTGGATTATCCGTGCCGTATCCGTATCTGTTTAAGATGGCTATGATTTTCAATTTTGATATCCGTTTGCTATCTGTATCCATATTCGTATTCGCTCGTTGAGAAACGGATGCGGATATGGTAGTAGCATTATCCGCTCCGAATCCGCTCCGTTTACACCCCTAATTTCATGACGTCCTTGCTAACTTTTTCTGAAAACGAAGCCATCGTTTTATTTTAATTTTTTAAATGCTACAGAAAAAATTATTAAATTTGTTTATGCCCTTATATATGTATATACTACGAATTTGTTCCAAATTATTATATTTCGCTCCTGTGTATATATACTTCTTCCCATTTTTTCCATTAATTTATCTGCTTTCTTTTTAATGGCATGACATGAACTGAAACTGAAAATCAATTTTGTGGACAGATCATGTTTTCCATGGGAACTAATATTAAACTTTTCTTATATATAAGACAGGTACACATGTTCATTTACAATTTTATAGGCGGATGTTGTCAATTGTCAGCATATACGAAATGTTCTTAGAATCAAACATTAATTCTTTTACTTTCTTAGTTTTTTATAGAGATTATATTTTACCTAATGTGTGGGTTTACAAGCTTTGTATCCTAATTGTTTCATTCCTAATTAAGCTACATTCAGAGGAGACAGTGAATGTTAATACTTCAAGTTGGGATATTCAACAAAGGCATCTTGATATATGGCTTCTATAAATATAGTCTCCAACTGAGGCACTCATATTAGTCTATCTGTTGGTTTTTCTAACAGAGATGCAAAAACTGAGGGGTATTTTTTTTTTTCAATTGTCAACTACAGTACATATTTTGGATTCTCTCTCCTTTTATATTTACATTGGCAATATAGCCGTTGGAATTACTGTTCCTATTTATTGATAACACTGTACCACTGTACCTCTTGTTCTATTTCTTCCTAACATTACATCTATACCCTTGATCAATGATGAAATTATATTTTGAGGTCATTACTCAACACCCCCCCTCAAGCTAGAATTATAGATGTCGAATAATCCAAGCTTGCTAGTGATTTCTTCAAACGGCTTCGGATCCAATCCTTTAGTAAAAACATCCGCTAGTTGATCTTCACTTCGAACAAACGGTGTTTCTATCTCCTTAGCTTGAACTTTTTCTCTTATATAATGGCAATCGACCTCTATATGTTTGGTTCGTTCGTGAAATACGGGATTTAGAGCAATGTGACGTGCCGAGTTGTTATCACAAAACATTTTCATGGGTTGATCATATTCGATTCCCATGTCCTTAAGCAATTGCTTGAGCCAAATTAATTCACTCGCGGTAGATGCCATAGCTCGATATTCGGCTTCCGCGCTTGATCGAGCCACGACACTTTGTTTCTTGCTCTTCCATGTGACTAAATTTCCGCCTACAAATGTACAAAAGCCGGTGGTGGATTTTCTGTCAAAGCTCCCGGCCCAATCTGCATCGGAATAGCCACATATATCGTTAGATTTGTTATTTTTCATCCAAATTCCTTTTTCGGGATTTCCTTTTAGATATCTCAAGATTCTATTTATAGCTTCTAGGTGTGGTGTCTTTGGTGAGTGCATGAATTTGTTAATTTGGCTTACCGAAAAAAAAATATCCGGACGGGTAACCGTTAAATAAATTAATTTTTCCACTAGTCTTTGAAATTGATTTATGTTTTCTAATGGTTCCCCATCTTCACTATTTAATTTGTATTTACTATCAATTGGAGTAGAGGCCGGTTTACAACCTATTTTTCCGGTTTCTTTTAGCAAGTCAACCGTATATTTTCTTTGTGAAATAAATAGCCCCTTTTTTTGAAAAAGCTACCTCAATTCCTAAAAAATATTTTAGGTATCCTAGATCCTTAATTTCAAATTTTTCCCTCAATTATTTTTTAATTTTTTGGATTTCTTGATAATCACTCCCGGTGACTATAATGTCATCGACATAGACTAGAACTAGGGTTATTGATCTACCATTATTTTTTGTAAACAAGGAATGATCGGCATTGCTAATTTTAAAATTGCAAGAATTTAGATAAGAGCTAAGTTTGCCATACCATGCCCTTGGAGATTGCTTTAATCCATAAATTGACTTATTTAACCTACAAACTAGGTTAGAGATATTTTTCATTGCATGTCCGGTGGTATTGTCATGTATACTTCTTTTTCAAGTGTTCCTTGAAGAAAAACATTTTTTACGTCCATTTGGTATAGGTTCCAACCATTGTTTATGGCAACCGAAAAAAGAACCCTAACGGTGTTCATTTTTGCAACCGGTGCAAATGTTTCATTATAATCTATACCATAGGTTTGTGTAAACCCTTTGGCTACTAATCTTACTTTATACCGTTCTATGGTTCCATCACAATTATATTTGATTTTATAAACCCATTTACAACCGACGGGTTTTTTATTTTTTGGTAATTGAACTATTACCCAAGTTTTATTTTTGTCTAGAGCTTTTAGCTCTTCTTTCATAGCTTTGTCCCAAGTTGGACTTTGAATGGCCTCTTGGTAAGTTTTTGGCTCTATTTCTTTTTCTATAGTTGTGAGGAAAGCTTGGTATGAAGGTGAAATTTTATCGTATGAAATAAAATTTTGTATAGGATATTTTACGGTATATGATGTTATATAATCTCTAAGTCTACTCGACGGTTGCCTTACCCTTGATGTTCGTCTAAGTTCTAAATTATTTCCCATTTCCATTTCATTTGTGTCATCATTATCTTCATTTATATCTTCTTCAAGATTATCCACATCATTCTCATAATTTTCACTTTGAACAAAATCTTGTCCATCAATGTTAGGCATCACGAAATTTATTTTTTCATTTTGACGAGACTCTTGAATATCTTCCTTCCTTTTAAAATATGGTTCATTTTCAAAAAATACAACATTCCTAGAAATAAACGTTTTTTTATTTATAGGATCATAACATTTATATCCTTTTTTGAAGGAAGAATATCCTAAAAAAATAGTTTTTGTTGATACAAAATCTAATTTATCTTTTCTTTTAATATACACAAAACTTGTGCAACCAAATATTTTTAAGTGATCAAATGATATCTTTTGTTGATAGAGAATTTCTAATGGAATTTTGTTTTCTAATTTTGAACTTGGTAATCTATTGATTAAATGGGTGGCGCAAAGTATTCCATCGGATCAATATATTTTTGGGACATTATTTTGAAACATTAATGTCCTTGTCATTTGTAAGAGGTGTCTATTTTTTTCTTTCCGACATCCCATTTTGCTCGGGTGTATTAATACATGTGGTTTGGTGTATAATTCCCTTTTCTTTAAACAAAGTTGTGAAGTTCTTATTTACAAATTCCGTCCCATTATCCGATCTAAATATTTTTAATTTAGCGTTAAATTGATTTTCTATTAAACAAAGAAATTCTTTGAAGCTAATAAAGACTTCATCTTTAGACTTGAGCAAGTATAACCAAGTTGTTCTTGAAAAATCATCGATAAAGATTACAAAATATTTAAATCCGTTATATGATTCAATTGGGGCCGGTCCCCATACATCGGAATGAATTAAATCAAACATAGTTTTGCTTTTACTATTGGAATGAGAAAAAGGAAGTTTTGATAGTTTCGCCAACTTACAAACTTCACAATTACTACAATTTAAATTTCTACATTCAAAAATATAATTTAAAGTCTTGTCGGAAGGGTGTCCCAATCTTCTATGCCAAAGATCAACATTCATGGATTTAGCGGAAGCGCAAAGGTAATTTTTTGAGTTCAAAAAATAATGTCCATTTTCGAGAACCCCTTCACCAATCTTCGTCCCGGTTTCCCGGTCCTGAAATATAACATTTTTACATGAAAAAATTACATCACAATTCAATTCTTGTGTTAATTTTTGTACGGAAAGTAAATTTATAGGAAAAGTTTTTAAATATAATATGTTATAGATATTTTTATTACAAAATTTTGTTTCTCCTACACCATTTATTTGCACCTTCATACCATTAGCTACCATAACAAATTGTTCGTTTTTGGACATGTCTAAATTTTTTAGAAGCATTTGGTTACCGAACATATGGTCCGTAGCTCCACTATCAATAATTATTCTATCTAACAAATTAAATTTTTTTTAGTGTGAAGTTATACCAGAAAAAGCAGAATTTTGTTTAGCTAGCAACACAGTCATCTGCTGAATTAATGTCTGCAGCTGATCTGCAGCCCCTGCTGACCCGTTTCGGCTAGTCTCTGACCCGTCAGCGAAAAAATTAAACCCAGGCCCAGTCGGACCCGGTTCAGTCGGACCCGCTATTCCTTTTTCTTTTTCCTTCGGTTCATTCTGGGTCGCTGTGGAGAAACCCCCATGAGGCGCCCCCTTTCCTTCCTTCTTTCTCTCTTCATTGCCTCCAGCGGAACCCTTAACCTTCCAGTGCTTTGGATTTAAATGGGGATGAAGGAACCAACATCTCTCATGAGAATGCCCCTCCTTCCTACAGTGAGTACATCTCTCAATTTCACTGGAATTTGGTCGAATTTGACAGCTAGGGTTTTGGCCGGATTTTGAGAAATTGGGGAAATTGGATTTCTTTGCTGCAATGAACCCGTGAGTCTCGTGTCCCTCGTCATGTGCGACTTGTGGACCACTCATGGTTTCTCTCCGGCTCTCTTCTTGTTGTATCATATTTTGGATTTGTGAATATGAAGGAAGTGGAATTGTGTTCATGATTTGGGCTCGCATAGCTTCGTAGCTAGGGTTTAACCCTGCAAGGTACTCGAAGATATCATCTTCTTCCTCCCTTTTTCTGTCTATGTTCAAATCAGTGGTTGGTGGCCGGTACATGCGGAGTTCGTCTTTCTTCCTTTTGAGAGCACCCAGGTACTCAATGTGCTTCCTTGTGCCTTGTTTTTCTTGTTGAATCTCTTGTTTCAGTTGATAGATACGCGAGTAATTGTTTTGTTGCCCGTACATAGCCTTCACGGCTTCCCAAAGCTCGAAGGCTATGTCATAAAGGAGAAAGAGATCTGATATGGCTGGCTCCATGGAATCTGTAAGCCAGGTTATAATTTTGTCATTTTCGGTTCGCCATCTCTTTGCTGCCTTTTTTTCGGCCTCGGTTAATAAGTTTGCATTTGCTGGTTGGGCTTTTTATTTTCCCCTGTGATGTATTCTTGCATTTCTCGACCGCTAAGCGCTCTAGATGCCGCCTTTGCCCATGACAGATAATTGTTGCCGTTAAGAAAAGTATTGGTGAGTTTGGAGGTTTTGGTGGCTTCAAGCCGCCCCTCTTGAGCCATTTTACTCTTTTGCTGAGTTTTCGGTTTTGACTTTTGATTGTGTTGTGTGTACCAGATTTACGGTACAAAGATTGTGAGTATTTTTTTGGGTCACAAAACTTAGCGCTCTGATACCATGTTGGTTTTTCTAACAGAGATGCAAAAACTGAGGGGTATTTTTTTTTTCAATTGTCAAATACAGTACATATTTTGGATTCTCTCTCCTTTTGTATTTACATTGACAATATAGCCGTTGGAATTACTGTTCCTATTTATTGATAACACTGTACCATTGTACCTCTTGTTCTATTTCTTCCTAACATTACATCTATATCCTTGATCAATGATGAAATTATATTTTGAGGTCATTACTCAACACTATCTCAATCTCCAACCCTCCCCCATCCCCAACAACCACACACACACACACACACACATTACCGTAACGTTGGGACACACCGATGTTGCTTTTGTGTGGTCCATCCCCCTCCTCCCCTCATTACCAGCGAAACACTTATAACTTTCAGCGTACCCCATTTCATAACCAACCTAAACGCAACATCACACGTATCCTGCACCAGAAAATGCTTCCTGTCATTTCAGAACAATCTTATCCATTGTCAATGTTCCGTGGTAGCAAGATCATATGTCAGAGTGCAGAACGACCAGCATGGCTGGAAACGACCATTCCAGAACCATTGAGGCCATATGTCATGCTATCCCGCCTAACTCGCGACATTGGATTTTGGATACAAGCTTGGCCGAGCTACTGGTACTGCGTGTTAATTTTATGCCTTGCTAGATCCTTCATTTTTTTTTTTTTATAATCTAACTACTTTGTCAAAAAGAAAAAAATTGAGATTTTTGATGGTTTTTCAAGAACATAATTAAAAGTGTTGCTTCAAACTATAAAGCAAATTAATCTCTAATTGTAACACAATAATTCAATATGCATGTTTAAATCTGGATGTAATATCATGATTCATGAAAGCAGAAATTTACATTAATGCAAAATTAATTTTTGTTAATATCTACCTCATGGTAAAGGGACCACTATATCCTTTGAAGTTTGAACAACTTATTATCTTGGCTGTGTTAAATTTCCTCATTTTGTCTATTTAAGTGCAGCCACTGTCAAGATTTTCAAAAAAGTCTATTTTAGTGTACTCAACTCCGGTTAATTCTTGTGATCCTTATTTCCAATTGAAGTCCGAGTTTTACTCATCCTTATTGGTTGTCAGTTTTAGTATATCACTCGTATCTAACTCTTGTCTGCACAAATCTTGTATAGTTCACAAAAGATACTCGTTTCGGAGATTTTCCAAGGTCAAGACATTATGTGGTTGGTGATGTCATATTTTGTTTGTTTGTTGTTCAAAAAAGAAGGAAACAAAAGAACCATTCAACTCCAAGTTTTGTAAATTTTGCTATGTGATCAGAGTTGTGGTAGAATTCACCTGTTCATAAAACTGATGCAAAATTGAATGAATTGCGGTGTCAGTTTTGTCTATCATATTGTGGCATTGTTAATTAAATGCATTGTGAACAGTTTTGTGAACCGGTGAGTGAGTGAGAGAATTGTGGAATTCTCAAGAGTCAAGAGGAAAATAATGTAGTAATTTGCTAGTTGAGCTATTAAATAAGGTTAGTTTACATCAATCATAGGTCAATTGCGCTAGCTACAAGCCCAGGAGCTATACCTGATATAAAACTGATGGTACTGCTGGGGTGTATATCTCTTCTTATAAAAACCTCTGGTTGCACCATAGACGACATACACGACATAGAATTTGACAAGCAGGTACAGATAGATCACATTGTATTTGAAATTGAACTAAGAAAGTCTAGTTGTACAACTAAATTTGTCAATAAGCAATTATTTTCCGTGAAATAATCTGCGAATTTTAGGTAGAGCGCACCAAGAAGAGACCTCTGGCCTCAGGTGAGTTGACACCATTGCAAGGCTGGTGTTTTTGGGTGTTTCAGCTTCTGCTCCTGACACCACTTCTGCTTCAACTCAACAAGCTAAGGTAATAATATGCACTAACAAAGGTTTTGAACTCTTGTCAACCAACTTTCGAATAATTAAATTTACGAGCCAGCTTATGTGTGATAGGATGCTTGTGTTTCCTTTTTTCTATTTAAGTAAAGATAAATTCTTACTGTAATCGAACTGAGTTGATATGCTTCGTTAAAATGAGTTATGTTCTTCATCAATATGTGTGCATTGTCCTTGACCTAGTTCTGGGGTTCAACTGATCAGTGAGTAAGTTGTTGTTATCCTTGTTATGTAAATTTTCTAATTACACACATACAAGAGATTTCTATATATAATTCATTGACTGATTCTTTTAATGATTGTAGCTTGGGATTTGCTGCAGCCCAACAAATTCTAATATTTCTGTACCCTCTTATGAAGAGAGTTACCTATTTGGTATGTCCTATATATACAGTAATTATTTGCACAGAATGCATGTTTGATAACAGGTGTTTTGTGATGGATTAATGAATATTCAATTGTTTTTTAATTAGGTCACTTATTCCATAACATACGATATATAATCAAACAGAAACTAAGCAAAAAGTGAATTTGACTTTGTTACAAAAAAAAAAAAAAATCATAAAGAACGCTACATACATTCACCAAAAGAAGATAAGGTGCCCTTTTGGAAGTGCATTCATGTTATTCTACAGTGGCAGTTGTCTATTTGATCAGATTTGATAATACAATTGGACCCTGTTTTGTTATAATCACCTCATGGAATAATACTTGTATTCATGCCCTATATGTAATTTTTTAAGTTGAATTTTACATAACGTTACACATTCTAATTCTAAACTGAAGTTGGTCATTCCAATTTATGTTTTTCATCCAGTAATTGTGTCTTTTTACAACTACAGCCTCAAGCTTTCCTTGGTATAACAATCAATTGGAGTGCCCTTGTTGGATGGACTGCTGTCACTGGAAATTTGGTTAATACCAATGTTTTCCTTCCGATTTACATTGGTGGTGTGTTTTGGACAATTACATATGACACAATATATGCACATCAGGTACACATTTATGATCAATTATTAGCAGTTTGAATCCATATATGTCAATTTATCAATATATACCAAATATTGATTTTTCTTGATTGATAAACAGGATAAGAAAGATGATGTCAAAGCTGGAGTTAAATCTTCGGCATTGCTGTTCGGAAATTTGTCGACATACTGGACTTTAGGGTTTGCTGCAGTCTGTATTGGTAGCTTGGGACTTGGGGGTTACAATGCTCATCTTGGTAAAATTAGGACATATCTTATATTTATATTCTTTAGGGAGCTTCAAGCATAAATTGAAATCGATAATTGCTCATCCAGCTTTAAAATTTACAAATTTAGTTAATGTCCCCAATTCTTACACTCAGATCTGAATTGAAGTACTTTGTAGTTTGTAATCACTTTTTTTTAAGAAATAATTATTTAGTTGAAATGATCACTTATTCTTATGCCAAATTTCTCATATTGATTTTATTTTTTAGGTTGGCCCTTTTATCCATTTATCATTTCTGCGGCAGGCCAACTTTTATGGCAAATTTTAACAGTTGATTTGTCAGATCCCTCCGATTGCAACAAAAAGTAAGTGTACCTAAGACATGCACGTTCTTATATCTCTCTAAAAGCATTTTCAATCATTTGCAAAGAAGGTACAAATGCACAAAAATAAATTCAATTAATTGGTTAATGAAGCCTCATTTCTCCATAGTTTATTCATGAAAAGGTGGTAATAATCAGTACGTAGCTTCTTCTGCCATGAACCTTATCAATCACAGCATATATGTACTGCTATTACTTTGAACAAAAAAAAAAAAAAAATACAATATCGTAATTTACTGACCTCGGAAGAAGATTCCCAAAGATAACCATTTCATAATTTTGGTGACAAACTAAATTGTCCATATATAGAAACTTTCACTGGATACCAATTAACTTTTATTTTCCTTCATGAATTTGTAGATACGAGTCCAATAAATGGTTTGGAGCACTGGTTTTTACTGGAATAATACTCGGTCGGCTTGTATCCTGAGAAATATTTGGAAACAGAGAAATGAAATTAGGAATAATGAAATGATTAGCTTCACTGTATTTCATGCTTTTGACTTTTCAAAACGTGCCATCAATCTGCTTTAGTTTTTTACCCGAAATTTTTATATATACCATATTAATAAAATTAATAAACAAAATAATCACTTTGATGGAAATTAGCATTTTTACCGCATCCGCCAAATGAAATGGTAGACACACTTTGTGTGTCCGCCATTTTATTTGACAGACACAATTCTCCATATCTTTCTATTTTTACTGTGACTTTTTTAATATTTTAATATAATATTTATAGTAAAAAAATCAATTGAACTTTCAAAACATAACTTTTGTAATATTTTAATATAATATTTATATTAAAATAATCAATTGAACTTTCAAAACAAAGCTTTTATAATATTTTAATATAATATTTATATTAAAAAAATCAATTGAACTTTCAAAACAGAACTTTTGTAATATTTTAATATAATATTTATATTAAAATAATCAATTTAACTTTCAAAACAAAACTTTTGTAATATTTTAATATAATATTTATAGTAAAATAATCAGTTCAACTTTCAAATCATAAAAAATATACAGAAAAATTATAGTCAAATCTTCTGGCTAGGCAAATCATTTAAAAATCATTCAGCATATGGAAAACTGTGCTCTCTTAATCAAATTGGTCGGATCTAGTCAAAACATCGGCTCTGTGAAGTTTATTTTTTTAATATAAAAGTTGTGTCCGTCATTTCATTTAACGGACATATATGACTGTCCGCCAAATGAAATGGCAGACATACTCTTTTGTCTTTGCTATTTAATTTGGTGGACGTAGTAGAAATGCTAATTTTAAACAAAAAATGGTCATTTGATTTATTATTTTTTTGAATATGATATAAATAAAATATTCGGGTTTTTTACCACTGCATAATTTGACTAGTCGAGTTTAATCCCTTCATTATTCTCAACACGTGTAAATCTTAACATCGTTAGTCTTTACAGCTCCAATAATCACTCCTAGTAACTAAAACCTTTCAGTTTTAAAGGGTTTTGTAAAAATATCTGCAACTGGTTAAGAGTTATATATGATGTATTCTACCTCAATCTCTTTGTTTGCAATGCAATCTCGAATGAATGAAACTTACTATGTGTCAATGTGTAATTTGCAATTCAATCATAAACACTGGATATATTCTTAGTAAGATCCATTGTCAATTTATTATCAACCAAAATTTTACCAGCTTCATCTTGCAAGCATTGTATAATCCTTTTGCGTGAAAAGATCATAACTTGATGATACGCAAGAGATGCTTGATGATATGCTTAAGAGAGGGACAGTTTGGGATATTGGTGAAGAAAGGGTTACTGGACAGATTGAGTAAAAGAAGACAGATTTCGACATGGGTCCTTGTTTTTTTATCTTCTTCTATTGTTTCATGTAGTGCATGCTCACGTACATTATATATAGTACAGAAGCTCCTCATAAATGGAGAATTAGAATTATTCAGTTTAATTTAAAATCATTTGAATATATTCTGTGACTTCTGAACTCTACAGAAAATTTTCCTTTGCTTAATTTGGGGAAACAAATCAAACAATTACGTACGTTCAGTTCAGTTCAGTACTGTAACTTTGGACACTCACTGGTAATAGTATTTTTCTGATCAGTACTAGGTTATGACAATTGTAAAATGTGGATCAGTAACATTTTGAATGTGCTTTAGTAGGCAAAGGCCCACTACTTCAAATGAAAATAAATAAAATGAAAGCAAACAATTTTAATATCTAACAGGCTTTAAATTCTAGGAGGAAAATAAAGCTCCAGACAGTGTTTCACATACTAAGTAGCACTGTGCTGGTAATTTTCAGCAATATTTGGTTTGTCTGTTTCAAACACTTATTTTACTTTTGAACGCCTTAAGAACACTAAAATAGCATTATTTCACTCTAAAAATAAAACAAGAAGGTTACTGTAGGAATTCTACTACAAAATGGGAACAAGAAAAAGGAAAAAAAAAAATAGTATTAAACTGCATTTTATTTCTTTTTTGTAAGCAGCAAGATCAGAGAATCTGCCAAAGTCCATTAATTCCACAGTAGAAAAGAAACAAGAAAACAAGATTCAAGGACCTTTTAACGCTCATAAATCTATTCAATGGAACCATATTCCAAAAATACTAATCTCAGTATGTCACTATTGCTTAAGCCACCTTTCAACTCAACAAACATATTCCAAAAATACTCATCTCAGTATGCCACTATTGCTTAAATCACATAGCACCAGAAACCCAAGAAAAAAGAACAAAGAACAAAGAACAATCAAGAAATGTAAACACAGAACCAGGTTTTTCTGAACTTTCTTGCACCCCTAGCCTTTAATCAGATTTTTACTAATTCAATCTTTCTTGTTTGGATCAAGGGCAAGCTGATGCTAGTTGTCCTCCTCCATCTCTTCACATGCAGCCGTGTTATTCTCTGCTGTCCCTTCAGGTATTGCAGCCGTGTTGTGCTCCTCTGACACGTTAGCCACGACCGGCCTGACAGGTACCTGATCAGCTGTCATCGGTTGTGCTGCATTGGCATTGATGAAATGCTTTACCTTTTTGCATACTGACTTGAAGTGCCAATGCTCGCGTTTGAGGTGTTCCATGGCAATGTCCAAGGCCAAGTCATGCTGCCTGATCACATGTTGGAAGACATAGTGGTACTCGGCCTCCATGTCTTCGAAATCATCTTTACATCTTTTAACGGCGACTTTCAACTTGGCTGTGAGTTCATCCATGGTAGTTTTGGTTTCAGGGATCAGCGGTAGTATGGGTTTATATTTTTACTGTTCTACGGATCAAACAGGGTTTAGGCCAATGATTCATTGGATGGGAGCCACGGATCCCCTGGGTTAATTAACATCATTGAAAGAGCTTTCTTGATTTTCTTTTTCTTTTCTTTTCTTTTTTTAAATTTTATGTGGCATTTGGATATATAAATAATTAGGATAATTAACTGCGTTCAGCGGTTGCTACAAGTTGTAGCTCTGTAATTATTATTATTATTAAAATAAGGTTCTTGTGGTTTATATCTACTTTTATATTTTTTTTATAAAAATTAAATATGTCTCTCCGTAACGTTGAGAAGTCAGACTTATGACTATTGTGTTAAACTTACGGTTCAATCATGATCATGTTAAATGTTACTAACATTAATTTTAATTTTTACACATGATTCATATATGCGACATCATAAAATTTGGTAATTAGAAACCCTTGAAATATATATTATAATTAAGTCACTGTATACCAAAACCCGAAGTCGTAATATAACAAAAGTGCTAACACATACCAAAACAGTAACATAAGTAACAACTAATACAAATAACAACAATGAATTAACGGCTTGGAGTGCTGTACAACAAAAATAATATACAATCTCTCTCGCCGGTTAACATAATTAAATTGTTTTGGTGTCAAGGCTATTAATCGGACCAGATTATTTAAGCCGGTTAACCTAAACAAAACCTGAGTGTCAATCTGAACCGGTACTTGATCCTTTGATTATTATTATTTTTTTTTTCTCCAAAAATTTGACTGGAACATAAACGGCTCAAACACGATTAACCCGTACGCAATTATCTGACTAGAATCCATGTAGACTCTAACGAACATGACTTGAAGCAAACAACTGAGTTCTGATTCGCTGAAACCCAACCCCAACCAAGAATCAATTATTTAACAGATCAAAAGTGTCCAAATAAAACTGAAAACAAAACCAGAACCGAACACAAAAACGCCAGTACAGCAAATCCAAAATGACCCAATTTGATGGACAGAAAAGATCAAAGCTGCATTCCTTGAATGACCTCATTCTGACAAAGATCCAAACTAGATAATCCGACCCGTAATAATAACTAGGGGTGACAAAAAAGCTAGCTCGTAGCTTGTGGCTCGATCGTGATTCGCGTATGGCTCGCTCACTCGTTACTAGACTGGGTTGTTAACGAGCCAGCTCGCTACTAGCTCGGTCCAGAATTAACCAACTCGCAAGCTAGCTCGGCTAAGTATCAATTTGTGTGCATTTTATACTGTCAAGCTCCGGTTCAGCTCGGTCAAAAAAAGTTTGTAAAATTTATTTTTAGCTTAAGATAAGGTCCAGCTAGACCCAGTGAGCCAGCTTGGGCTGGCTCATCACGAGTTTGAGCTGAGGTTTTAGCTCGGAAGTCTTAAGTCCAGCTCGCTCGGTCCAAGCTCGGTTCCGAATTAACAAGTTGAGCTAAGGGTTTTACAGCTAATAACAAACAATACCCGGCCAGTCTTTGTCTTGTAATTAACTTTTAAGAATTGCTAGATTATTTTCCAAAATTAACGGTAGGAGTCTACGAGACGAATATAGAAAGTAAAATCATATGGATGTCCAGTTTCCTACTGTTTGTTAGTCGATCCGAATTGTAATCATTAACACTCCTGAATTGGGCCTAGTTTTATTCGCTAAATAATTTGCATGTCATAAATTACAAGGCCCTGATAATTTTTTATTGGGCTTTAATGGACCTAGTTTTGATTTTTTTTTTCAAACCAGATGTTAGTAAATCCTAAAATAAAGTTCATATTTCAAGGTAGGTGTCAATTAACACTACACCAGTATACTTTTCAAAAAAGAAAACATTACACCATCACATTAAATCAGAAAAAAGAAACCCCAAGAAACAATATGAGCACAGTATACAATTCCACAACAGAGGAATTAGCTGCTATTAGCTGTCAAAGACTCAAATGAGCTAATTTGACGGAATGCACAACCAAAATATAGTACAGAAGCTCCTCATAAATGGAGAATTAGCATTATTCAGTTTAATTTGAAATAATTTGAATTCACTATTTAACTTGGGAACTCTACTATAAAATTTCCTTTTCTTAATTTGGGGAAACAAATCAAACAATTACGTTCAGTTCAGTTTGTTGCTGATTAACATGGGTTAAAGTGTAGCCTTGGATACTCACCTCACTAACTGAGCTACTAGTAACAGTATTTTCTGACCAGTACTAGGTTATGGCAATTGTAAAATATGGGTCAGTAACAATTTGAATGTGCTTTAGTAAGCAAAGGCCCACTGGCTACTTCAAAAGAAAATAAATAAAATGAAAGCAAACAATTTTAATGTTAATTCTAGGAGGAAAATAAAGCTCCAGTCAGTGCTTCACATACTAAGTAGCATTGCGCTGGTAATTTTCAGCAATATTTGGTTTGTCAATTTTCAACCACTCATTTTACTTTTGAACGGTCAAGAACACTAAAATAGCATTATTTCACTCCAAAAAAAATACGAGAATGTTACTGTACGTAGGAATTGTACTACAAAATGGGAATAAGAAAAAGAAACAAATGAAAGTATTAATTATTAAACTGCATTTTATTTCTTTGTTGCAAGCAGCAGTAAACAGACACAATCGGCCAAAGCACATTAATTCCACAGTTGAAAATCTATCTCAAAAAAATTCCACAGTTGAAAAGAAACAAGAAAACAAGATTCAAGAACCTATTAACGCTCACAAATCTATTCTCTGTATATTCCAAAAATACTCATCTCAGTATGTCACACACATTACTTCAACCACATAACAACAGAACCCAAGAAAAAAGAACAAAGAACAATCAAGAAATATAAACACAGAACCAGTTTTTTCTTAACTTTCTTGCACCACCAGACTTTCTTTCAAGCTGATTCTAGTTGTCCTCCGCTATCTCCTCAGATGCAGACGTGTTACTGTTACCCTCCGCCATCTCTTTACATGCAGCTGTGTTATTCTCTGCTGTCCCTTCAGGTATTGCTGCTGTGTTGTGCTCCTCTGAAACGTTAGCCACAACTGGCTCAGCTGCAGTGAGTTGTGCTGCATTGGCATTGATGGCCACTTGCTGTCCTGCGGTCACCAAATAATGCCTTGCATTATAGCATACACACTTGAAGTGCAAATGCGCGTGTCGGAGAATTTCCATGGCCAGGTCCAAGGCGTCAAAGTCCAAGGTATTAATGCCCACAATCTCATATAGGAAGACATGTAGGTATGTGAGAACCATGGCTTAGTAATGATGTTTGCATCTTTCAATGGCGACATTGAACTTGGCTATGAGTTCATAATTCATGGTAGTTTCGGTTTCAAGGATCAGCGGTCGATTATTGCATTCCAACTCAAAGTCCAAATACGCCTGCTTGAGACCTACCATGGCCATGTCCAAGGACAAGTCGCAGCCCACGATCCCATATCGGAAGACATTGTTGTACTCAGCCTCCAAGGCTGCGAAATCACGTTTGTATATTTCAATGGCGACATTCAAGTCTTCTTTGAGTTTATCCATGGTAGTTTTGGTTTCAAGGGATCAGCAGTCATATGGGATCGAGACACTAAACCCCTGGGTTTACGTCAAGGAAAGAGCTTTCTTGATTTTCTTTTTTCAAATTTTATGTGGCATTTGGATATATAAATAATTATATATCATTACGAAGGTACAATGAATTTTAAAGCGTTATTTCTCATGCTTCTGCTTTATGGGTAGTAGTATTTTTATATCTTTGCTAATTGAACCTTTATGGTCTGCGACTACAATTAATTAATTTGTCAAAACTCAAAAGTTATAAAAATAATAATAATAATAATAATAATAAATTGAGAAAAATGAGCCTTTAGAATAAGACATACAATTCAAAAGGATGATATTGAAGGAAATAAAAGCGGTGCTTTAGTGGTGACCTGCAAGGCGAAGAGAGGCGAAATTAAAAAGGAAAAAATCATGGTGTCTCTTTCTGTGCTCATCTCATCGTACTGGGTATTGGACTGAAGTAACGGATTAGTCGCGGGTTTTTTTTCTTTTTTGGTGATGGAAGAGTGGGAGGTCTCCCGTCTGTATATAGTAGGTATATATAGCTTCCGTTTTTTGTTTGATTTTGTGTGTTGTTTTTGTGTTGCTTCCTGCCTCTTCTTCTTCTGTCTCTTCCGTCGCTTCTTTTCTGTCTCTACTTAGAGGTGACTGTTCTGGGCCGGTTGATTCAGTTTTCATTTCGGTTTGATTCAATGCCTTTCTAGCTAATTGATGGTTGTCCTGGCCTAGTCGATTCAGTTCCCGGTCTGATTTGGATTCAGTGCCTTCTTAGATGCGATATGCATACAAAGGCAACAATCATTAGGCTCTTATCACTTCAATCAAGCAAAAATGATCAAATTGTGTGTCCACAGGATGTGCATACCCCTGTGCGTTTTTGTTTGTTTACTCTTGTATGATTTCATAGACACTTGTTATCTCATCTTGTGTAACAGCTAGTTTGTAACTCTTTTGATCAATACAATTGCCTACAGGTTTTCAACCAAAAAAAAAAGAAAAACTCAAAAGGATGATACTCAGATCTAGATTGTTTTAAACATGTCTACTAATCAGTGTTCTAAATAGCTAATTATAGCTATGCTATAGCTATGCTATAGCTTTGCTATAGCTTTTTCAGACAATAAAAGCTATGCTATGAGATAAAAGTGAGTTATTTCAACTACGACTGCTATAAGTGTAAAAGTTGACTGCTATTACCACTGCGCGCTATTGCTACCGCTATGCTACATGGTTTTTTTTTTGGCGATTTACATAGCTTATGTACTTTTGTTCCTATGTCTGATACTACATAGTCTGCTATAATAAGTATGCTAAACCGAACTATGTGTTTTTGTTCCTATTTGTGATTTAGTCTCTTATTCTATATATGAAAATATTCAAATATTCATTCTTCCTTTTAGTCTGATGTAAAATTATCGCTGTTTATTTCATTGAAAGATGATTTTAATTATTATAATATATAAAATATCCAAATAGGTATACTAACTTCATTTCACTTATAAAATTAATTGCTTTTCGTCTATTATATTCTGTAATACCATGAAGTATAAAATATTAAATAATGTTACTTAGTATATCCTTTTTAATTTTCCATTCTTATTTGCATGACTTAGTTTAGTTGTCATTTTAGTTGTTACTCCAATTCTCTAATATTGATCATGTTGATAATTAGTAGAAATATAGACTATAAATTTTGAAAGAAAAAAAAATGCTATGTATGATAGCTTTCGCTATAGCTGCACTATTTGCAATAACTTTTTTTTTTATCTCCCTGCTATGCCGCTATAATTGCTATTTAGAATCTTGAGTAATGAACGTAGCTTGTAATTAAACATAAACCGTACGTAGACAATGAAAAGAACACATAATTTATACAAAATTTATGACAAAATTGTTTATAAAATATATTATCATTTCATAATTTAATTAAAAATTTAGATCTTTTAAATTAATGGGATCAAAAATTATAAATGCGATAAAACAAAAAAAAATTAGTTTTTATGATATTAGAAGATGATGTATTTATTATATATATTTATTTGTTATATTTTTATATTAATTATATATGTTATCAATTTATTTACTAACATTATGTTACCTGTTATCTTAATATGTAGGGGTAGAATATGGATAAATTAATATTTAATGGGTAAGAATATGGTATGAATAAGAATAATTTTAAGTGGGTATGGGTATGAAAATATCTCCACTTGAATGACACCCCTATTCTTAGTTTGTTTATTTTGAATAATTATTAGTGTTCAACGGTTTCGACGAGTTGTAGCTATGTAATTATTTATGTTGTAAATACTTTTCTCAATAAAATTGTCAGGGAGCAAAGCCGGCCCTCTCTGACCTTCCCAAAAAATTGAACTGTAAACATGTATTGCGCGGTAATGTTTATTAACATGTATTGCGCGGTAATGTTTATTTTTGTTATTGTTGTTGTTATTATTATTATTTAAATAAGGTTCTTGGGGTTTTATATCTCTATTGATTATATCTTTATAAAAATTATATGTTTCTCTGTTGACAAGTTAGAATTGTTACCATTAATCTTATGATTCAATTATGATCATGTTAAATGTGATCAACGTTAATTTAATTTTAAACACATGAGCACTATATATATGCTGTGTATATATATCTTTTAGGTGAAGTCATCCAAATATTTAATATATCTACAAAGAATTGCTCTTTTCAAATTTTAACCTACGATCTTCCATACATAGAACATTGTTTTTACTACTATATTAAAAGTTAATTCTTTTTTTTTTTTTTTATTTATCCGCTTTCTTTTTAACGACTTGTACATGAACTAAAACTGAAAATCAATTAATTTTGCGGACGGATCATGTTTCCCATGGGAACTAATATTACACTTTTTATATATATATATATATAAGCAAGGGACACATGTTCATTAAGAAAAGTATAAATTCCATTGGAGGACATCAAACTTTATTTTTTTTGGTCAAGAATCAGTCACTTAAATTTAATTTGTTCTTTTGTAGTTACTGAATATTTTATTTGTCACAATCAAGTCGCAGTCTGTAACTTTTTCGTCTAAAATATTAATTGAATATGCTCATTCCGTCAAAAATACTAACTGTATATGCTCATTTCGTCCAAAATTTTAATGGAATATACTCATTATGTCCAAAATAATAACTAAAAAGATATATTTATTAATTTTTTGGATGAAAAAGTTATGTGGTGACTTAATTAGAACAAATTAATGAAAAGCTAAGTACCTATAGAGGGACAAATAAAATTTGAGTAACTAATTTGTGACAAAAAAAACAAAGTTTAGTTACCTCTAATAAAATTTACCCTTTAGAAAAGTGAGCATTAATAAGAGAGATTTTAAGATTTTAGGCGGATGTTGTCAATTGTTAGCATATACGAAATGTTCTTTGAATCAAACATTCTTCTACTTAGCTTTTTTTTCCATGAATCTTAATTAATTTATGCACGTAGGAAAAGAAACAGTATGGTAATAAGAAAAAGAAACAAATTAAAGTATTAAACTGCATTTTATTTCTTTGTTGCAAGCTAGCAGCAAGATCAGAGATATCTGCCAAAGCTCATTAATTCTACAGTTCAAAGTAAACAAGAAAACAAGATTCAAGAACCTTTTAACGCTCACAAATCTTTTCTCTGTACGTATATTATCAACTCAACGAAGATATTCCAAAAACACTCATCTCAGTATGTCACACCATTGGTTAAACCACAAAACAACAGAACCCAAGAAAAAATAACAAAGAACAAAACAAAGAACAATCAAGAAATGTAAAAACACAGAACCAGTTTTTTCTTAACTTTCTTGCACCACCAGACTTTAATCAGATTTTTGCTAATTCAACCTTTCTTGTTTGGATCAAGGCAAGCTGATGCTAGTTGTTCTCCACTGTCTCCTGAGATGCAGATGATGAGCTACTGTTACCCTCCACTATCTCTTCACGTGCATCCGTGTTATTCTCTGCTGTCCCTTCAGGTATTGCAGCTGTGTTGTGCTCCTCTGAAACGTTAGCCACAACCGGATCAGCAGCAGTGGGTTGTACTGCATTGGCATTGGAGGCCACTTGCTGTCCTCCTGTCATCAAATAATTCCTTGAAGTATTACATTCCCACTCCACGTACCAATGCGCACGTTTGAGGTTTCCCATGGCTATGCCCAAGGCCCAGTTATTTTCCATGATCCCAAATTGGATGACATCAACGTATGCGGCCTCCATGGCTGCAAATTGATCTTTGCATCTTTCATTGGCCAAATTCAACTTGGCTATGAGTTCATCCATGGCAGTTTCGGTTTCAAGGATCAGCGGTCGATTATTGCATAACAACTCGAATTGCTGATGCTCTTGTTTGAAGGATTGCATGGCTATGTCCAAGGCTAAGTCATGGCCCACGATCCCAGGTGGGAAGACATTGTTGTACTCAGCCTCCATGTATGCGAAATCATGTTTGCAATATTCAATGGCGACATTCAACTCTGCTATGTTTTTATCCATTTTAGTTTTGAAGGTTTTATCCATGGTAGTTTTGGTTTCAAGGGATCAGCAGTCGTATGGGTTTATAAGTTTACTGTTCTATGGAAACGGAGTTTTATGCCTAGATTCGTTGGATGGGATCGAGACAATAAACCCCTGGGTTTATGCCAAGGAAAGAGCTTTCTTGATTTTCTTTTTTCAAATTTTATGTGGCATTTGGATATATAAATAATTATATATATCATTGCATGCGAAGGTACAATGAATTTTAAAGCGTTATTTCTGATGCTTTATGGATAGTAGTATTTTTACGTCTTTGTGAATTTAACATTTATTATGGTCTGCGAGTACAATTAATTTGTTAAAACTCAAAAGCTATAAAAAAATATATATATATTGAGAAAAATGAGCCTTTAGAATAAGACATATATACAATTCAAAATGATGATATTTCTCTGATCTAGATTGCTTTGAACATGTCTACTAATTAATGAACATAGTCTGTAAACATGAACCGTGCGTAGACAAAGAAACCAAAATTGTTTATACAATAATTTATCATTTCATTTAATTAATAATTTATATGTATTAAAATAATGAGATCAAAAATTATAAATGGGATAAAACAAATTATATTTTTTTATATTTTATGATATTAGATACAAGGTGTATTTAATAAATATATTTATTTGTTATATTTTTAGATTTATTCATATGGTATTATTAATTATTCAATAATTACTATTAATCTATCAGTTGCATGTTGCATTTGCATGTTGTTGTTATCTTAATATGTAGGAGTGGATGTGGATAAACTAATATTTAATGTGCAAGGGTAATTTTAAATAGGCATGGGTATGAAAATACTTCTACTCGACACGTACAGTACCCATTGACACCCCAACTCATAGTTTGTTTATTTCGGATGATTAACTGTATTCAGCGGTTTCTATGAGTTGTAGCTATGTAATTATTTATGCTATAAATATTTTTCTTTGAAATTGTGAGGGAGCAAAGCCAACCCTCCCCCTCCCCACACCAAAAAAAGAGTCGTTATCATGTATCGCAATAGTACTTACTATTATTGTTGTTGTTATTGTTATTGTTATATAAGGTTTTTGGAGTTTTATATATATTTATTATATTTTTATAAAAAAATTAAATACGTCTTTTCGTTGAGAAATCAAACTTATCACTATTAAATTTACGGTTTTCAATCTTGATCATGTTAAATGTGACTAATATTAATTTTAATTTTAAACACATGATTCATATATCCAGCATCATAAAATTTGGTAATTTAAAACCTTTGAAATATATATTACAAGTACCTCTTTTATGTTTTTCCTTGCATTCATTTCTCTAGAAATTAAACCCCGAAACCTGAAGTCGTGACAGTACAAGCAAACATGACTTAATTATTTGTGCCAATAAATACGAACCAATCTTAATACTAAATCTAGTGAGGCTACGGTATATTATACATAGCACTATTTGGTCGTCTGTGATCCATATTTTCATTTTTTAATTTTAAATAGCTAATCCAAATTATTCATCATTACCTTCATATAAAAATATACTTAACAACTAAATTTTATATTTTTAGAATTTGTTTATTATTATTTTTAGATCGATAGGTAGAAAATCACTACTTTCGAATGGTCTAAAATCTTTAAATAAGATGATTTTGTATTTATCTAAACAAATAGTAAGAAAATTCTAATAAAATATAAAATTTAGCATCCAAACACATTTTCTTAAGAATATCATATTGAGCGGAACAGATGGATTATTTGAACTTTATAAATAAATATATGTTTTGTACATAGTACCGTAGTCTCTCTCAGAGGGCTATCACATATATGCTAAAACAGTAACATAGTAACAACACTTTGGGCAAACCGAATATTTCAAAATATATACAATTACCAACAAAAAATAATATACAATTTCTCTCGCCGGTCAACATAGTTTAATTTTTTTGGTGTCAAGGCTATTAACCGGACCAGATTGTTTAAGACGGACACACTACGTAAACCTAACATGACCTGAACCAAACAACTGAGTTCTGATTCGCTGAAACCTAACCGCAACCCAAAATCAATTATTGAACAGATCAAAGTGTCCAAATAAAACTGAAATTAATTTTGGTTTTTCTTAGATGTGCTTATGAGATAAGAGGAGTTGAAGAATTGATGTAATTTTTCAATGTGCTGTCACTATTAGGTTTTCAAAAAAAAAAAAAAGTGTCCAAATAAAACTGAAAACAAAACCAGAACCCAACAAATCCAAAATAACCCAATTTGATGGAAAGAAAAGATCAAAGCCGCTTAGAATGACCCTATTCTGATAAAGATCCAACTTAGACAATCCGACCCATAATAAAAATATACCCGGCCTTGGCTTCCTACAGACTTGTCACAAATCCCCCTGCAGGAGATAGAGCCGGAGCAAGTGCTTGTAGAATCCATCAATTCTGAAGACTCCCTTTAGATTGCTGCTTTTTACGTTTAGTTTATGCTGTTACTAAATAACTGCTACATTTACTGTTGGACTAGCAACAATTATTTTGTGCTTTTGTGCATGCCTGGATACTCAGCTCTTTGTGCTGAGCTATGTTTCTGGTGATTGTACTAAATTAACTGGTTTCAGTAAATAAAACGGGTCCATGCCTTTTTTTTAAATATATATATATATATATATATATATATATATATATATATATATATATATATATATATATATATGAGGAGGGTTCCAATGCATCCAAAATTTCATGCTCCCATTTGCACCTATTTTTTTTTATCTCTTTTATCTTCATTTTCAAAGTCCGAATAGTTGATCCGAACGTTCAACACGATCATCATAATAAAATATACTTGGAGACCAAATTTTATATTTTTTGAAATTTTTTTACTATTTTTTAAGATATGTATAAAATCACTTTATCGGATGGTCTAGAATCTCCTTAAAACAATGATTTTGTACCTATCTTAAAAAATAGTAAAAAAATTCCAAAAAATATAAAATTTGATCTCCAAGCATATTTTATTATGATGATCATGTCGAATGGTTTGGATCGACTATTTGGACTTTGAAAATGAAGATAAAGGAGATAAAAAAAAATGAGTGTAAATGGGAGCATGAAATTTTGGATGCATTGGAACCCTCCTCTCTCTCTCTCTCTCTCTCTCTCTCTATATATATATATATATATATATACATACATACATACATACATACATACACACACACACACACACACACCGCCAGTCTGTCTTGTAAGAATTGCTAGATTATATTCCAAAATTAACGGTAGGAGTCTAGGGTGCTGATATTAACAACACTAACTCTTTTATTCACACAACACATTCAAATATTTTAATTATTTAGACAAATTTGCCCCTCATTAATTATATCTTTCTAAAACTAAATATTTCTCATATATTAATGCCCATCATGATTTCCTTCTCTGTTTATTTTTTCTTTCGTGAAAATCAAAATTTTAGATATATATATATATATTACCATTTATTTGATAGGGTCTTATATTCTTAAAGCAAAAGTAAACATATAACCTAAAAAATTATTTGACAACTATTTCATGTTTCGTGTATAACTCTTCTCCACAAAAAAAATTATCTTGATTCTTCAATCAAACACAATTATTGAATTACTGAACTATAATTCCCGTTCAATCAATGATCATATTCTCTTCTTCTTCATCATCTGTTTAATTCAAATAATTTCTAAACAAAAATTATTAAGTTTCTTTCAATTTTATTTAAATACACACACACACACACACATATATATATATTTAAAAGTACATAACTAGAAGAAAATTTTAAAAACCTCGACCAATATAATTGTGTTGTTCTGGATTAATAAAAATACATATACCAAATTATTTATTGAATTTCTAAAAAAGAATAAAAAAAAGATAATAGATTGGTTCTTTCCCGTGTTGCTCAATGTTTGAGATTTTAGATTTAATTTTTTTCTTCTATTTTAAAGGTTTAGAAAATAAGAAAAGAAGATCTAACAATTATGGAAATCAACCAAGTAATAAATGATCATAACATATAATTACATTAAAAAAAAAAAAAGATGTAGCAGCTACAATGATATTTAAAAGAGGGCAAAATTGTCCATTCAACTCAAGTATTTGAAGATGTTGTGTTAATATCACCACTCGTAGCTATCTAGAAGGCGAATATAGAAAGTAAAATCATATGGAAGATCAGTTACCTACTGTTAGTCGATCCCCATTGTAACCATTAATCTCCTAAAAAAGATTTTTGTAACCATTAACAATCCTCATTAATTGAAAGGCCCTGATTATTTGTATTGGGCTTTATTGGGCCTAGTTTTGAATTAAATATGTTTTGAAACCTGGTATTAGTAACCCTAAAATAAAAATAGAGTACAAATTTCATTGTATGGTGTTTTGAAACCTAGTATTAGTCACGATATGACACTACACGGCATAGCATGTTTTTTTCCCTCTAGGTGTTAGCTAACATTACACTAGTATACTTTTTAAGAAAGAAAGTATTACACCAGCACATTAATTCAAAAAAAGAAAAAGAAAAACAGTATTCAACAAAAGAGATATTAGCTAAGAACTTGTCATTGGTCTAGTGGCAAAGGCATGGTTCTCATATGAGAAGTTATGAGTTCAAAACTTACAAAGTGGGAGAAATCTTCTATAATATAAATAGGAGTTTGAAAGTGTGTTGGGTGGCTTGAACTCCAACTCATGATTTCAAAAAAAAATAATAATAAATAAAAAAAAAGGTATTAGCTTGTTAATGATTATTGGACTAGTCCAATTATTACTTTTTTTGGAAGCTGACTTCTCACATTTTTAAGTGCTATATTTTCAGCAAATTTGTTTTGGCAATTTTCGAACATTAATGTTAGTTTTGAACGCTCAAGAACACTAAAATAGCGTTATATCACTCTAAAATAACATTACTAGTGAGAACAGTACAAGATGAATGGGAATAAGAAAAACAAACAAACTAATTACTGCGATCACAGATCATATATGCAATTACTGTGATTGCAAGATGGATGTTAAACCTTCATATATGCAAATACAGATCATAGATTTACATTTTATTTTATATAACAAAAGGGCGTTATTGCAAAAATTTATGGCTTCGCCCGGGTTCGAACCGGAGACCTTCAGTGTGTTAGACTGACGTGATAACCAACTACACCACGAAACCTGTTGTTTTATGTTCTAAATTCTAATACTATTTATTCGTATAAAATATTATCCGAAATTCTAATATGTTCTAAACCCTGCTATATAGAAATGCTTCCCTCAATTAACATCTAACTCTGACATTTCGGAAACAAAACAAAAAAAGGGAAACTAAATTCTAATATGTTCTAAACCCTGCTATATAGAAATGCTTCCCTCAATTAACATCTAACTCTGACATTACGGAAACAAAAAACAAAAGAGGGGAAACTAGCATCAGGCGAATTGGTTTTTAAGGTTGAGGTAGGAAACAAATTCTGCGCGGATTTTAAGTGATTTAAGATGCTTTAATATATTAAGAATTAACACCGCTTACAAACATCCGCTTGGAGTCATTAATTAAGAATTAATCGTCTAATTTTCTGTAGGTAAATAACAACCGTTTATATTAAATGAGATAATTCTGATTAAGAAGATCATAAAAGGAACTTATTTCAACAGTCTAATAAATTCATACTATTAAAAACCAACTCAAGTAAAAAAAAAATGTACCACTTAGACCAAAAAATAAACGAAGTACCCAATTTTTTTTACGACCGACAATTTTTTTTTTTTAAATCATGAATTGAGAGTTAAGTCATCTAACAGACTTTTAAACTTCTATGTATATTATAGAAGATTCATCTACTTTATGGGTTTCGAACTCATTATCTCTCACATTAGAGAGATGTGTCTTTGCCACTAGACCAAAGACAAGTTCTTACGACCGACAAATTGTTATCATATTTTTTTTTCCTATTGTTTATGCTAATCGTGTACCAAATTTGATATAACTTTAAAATTGTTGAGTTATCCATTAAGCGATTCAAAAACTCAATGATTCGGTATTATCGCCATATATTCATTAGAGACCAAACAAATTTCAATATTGTACACACCAAATACTCAACCTATCTATTCAATAATATGTAATTTCAATTTTCATAATGACAATTCTTTTGTTTTACGTGATTGTCAATAAATATAGTTATTAATATATCTCTTCCCATTAATATATAAACGAATTGAGAGGATTTCATGCTAGTGCCACTGCCCGCAAAGCAAAAATTTCTTCTTACCATAAATTTCAATCTACATAAAGCATAAATTTGCCCAAATAAAATATGTGTAATACGGAAAGAAAAAAATCATAAGACAAACATTGAACAGTTTTCTTAGCATAAGATTCCCCAAATTTTTATTTTCAAATAAAAATATGTGTAATACGGAAAAGAAAAAAAAGCTGTAAACAAACATTGGACGGTTTTCTTCGTCTCATATAGAGTTGGTGAAAAAAAAAAACTCATAGTTCGTGGTTTGCTTGCGATTGGCTAAGCAAAAGTTGGTAAATAACTCGTTCAATTTTGGTTCGAGTTGAAAATAAATTTGTTTGTTACAGTTTCTAATACAACAGTTGGAGCTTGATTTAGACTATTTATTATATTTTTTATTTAGGAGGAATTTTATATATATCACTCAATAACTATATATAAAATTATATATCTTCTTTCAAATTTTATAATTACATATTTATCATTCTAAATTCTTATAATTCATATCTTTATTCAAATAACTAAAAACTGAGATTAATTATGTTTTAGTTTATATAAAATATAATTAAGCACCTATCTCTTCCCCTTCCTCGTGCGTATTAATTTACAATTGGTTATGACTTGATTCCTTCCTTTCTGACCACAGCCAACTGAACCCTAGTCATGGACAGTATAGATGGAGACTAGAGAATGGATTGAGTCTCTTATCGGCAACCAGTGATCACCGGAGCTATCATAGCATGACTGAGTTCATCAGTTTGGGGCAAATAAAGCCTGATAAACTTCTCCAGAAAAATTAATTATATTTTTAACTGGATTCGATCAACTCTTCGTATATACAACACGTTTCCTTATTCTAATCATCTTTGCTTTTTTTTTTTTTTTTTTTTTTTTTGCATTAAAATGAGGTTTAGTCATCAGGTTGGTTGCAGTTCTTGGAAAACCAATTATGACCCTTCTCCTTTTGGTGATTCTCAATTAATTGGAACAATTCATTCATGAGGGTGTCTTTGGATGGGTGAAGAATAGCTATTATTTCATATTAGTACTATTCCAAACTACTATCCGGCGTTTGGGTGTGTTTGAATTAGCGAACAGTTACTATTCTTTGTTTGTCTTTTATGGGATAGCTCACTATTCTACTGTTCCTACAAAATGTTGGAATAAGTACTATCTTAAAATTGAGGATAGCTCTATATTCTTGCTACTATTGGTCTTCTTTCTTTGTTGGTACATAAAAAAGGATCCATTTCTGGATTTTCTTTAAGATTTTGTTTAATGTTTGATATATAAGATTTTTTTTTTTTTTCAAATGATTTATAAGATTGAGAACTAGCCTTTGGTCTAGTGGCTAAGACATTTGGTCTCTATGTGAGAGGTCATGGGTTCGAAATCCAGATGGGGGAAATCCTTTATTATAATAACAAAAGTATTAAATAGTTTGAATGGCTTGACCTCCAACTTTACTAAAAAAAAATGATTTATAAGATTCAAGTATTTTTAAGAATAGAGAAATGTTATATATTTATATATATCCTCTAGTGTATGAAATTTTATGGTAAAAATTTAATATAATTTAATATCAGAAATTTGAAGGAGGAGGAAGGGAAACAAGAGGAAGGAATAGGTGCTTAATTATATTTTAAATAAAAAAGGATAATAAATATGATATTTAACGCCGTAAAAATTGTAAAAAGCAAGCTATAAGAGCATTCCATAGCTCATTCAAATATTAAAGTTGATCTTACTTGAATTCTTTCCGAGTATTAAAGTTGATTTTTCCTCTATAGCTAACTAAAAAATTCCATGCTTCGGTCTAATGTATCGAATTCTATACCAACACGAGGAGTCAAATCAACGCTATCAACAAATTTTATCTCATTGAAGACCTTCATTTTACAATGAAAAAGGCTTATAGTTGATTATGAGAAAGAAGATAGAGAAATGGTGTTATGGTGAGATGAAATATAAAAGGTAGAGACGAGAAAAATAGAAGATAGTGAATTTGGAAGGAAAAGAAAAAAGAAAGAGAAGGGTTTCTCTCTCGCCTAATTAATGGCACCTAAGAGAAGAATTTTTTTTGTCTTGATTTCAATTTGTCAATTTATTTTCTTATAATTGTGTGGGAATAAAGAATGGTAAGTAGGATGGGCAGATTAAAAAAAATTATATTAAAACAAATAATTTAAACTGTTAATAATATTTGAACGATTTATACTAATAGAATAGAAGCAGATTTTAATCCTCCTAATCTAAACTCAAAATTTATGTTGAGGTACTCGTTGCTGAGGTCCAAGTGAAAAATCTTTACCTCCTTTTCTTCCGAGGCCATACTAACACATTATTTATTTCTAAAGTAGGCCCAATAAGGCCCTATTTACTAACGTCCCTCAAAAGCCTTAATAGAAAACATTTATTAATTTTTAAGTCCAATTTTAAACCAATAATGATGACGTTTATACGTAAAAAATTTAGCGGTAACAATAATTAAGCGGGCTTAATAAAGCTCATTTCGGATCGTTCTCGGATCTCTAGATTATCTCAAGTTCTAGTCATCTGGATTTTAAGTTCTTCAAATTTAGGTTTCTCCGAGCCATTTTGAGTTTGATTTTAATTTTAAAGAAAGATGGAAGTAGCTTTCGAATTCCATACACATGTTATTGTTAAAAAAAAAAAAATTATTAGGATTTCAAACTCATGATTTCGCACTCAGAAAACATTATATTTTGTTACTAGAACAAAGACATTATATTCTTCGTTTTAAGTTTGAATTGGTTAATGTTTCAAGCCTAATAATCCATTAGATTGAAACCGTCAATATCAGCTTCATGTAATTTTTCGTCCTTGCATTAATAAAAAGTCACATATTAGCTAAGCAGAAAAAAAAAATTGTCACCCTAAAAAATCGAAATTAAATCAATGACACTCAGATCTGATTTTCTCAAAACATGATATTCTCGTAGATTCAATCAGCGCACCAGATTTTTCAAGTTCGCGAAAAGTCCAGACTATGCACGAATTGGTACGGCGCACCTATAATTTTTGCCAAAATAAAGTCATACCTAGCAACCACTTTGAAATATCATATAATATATCTAAAGAAAGTGATCATGGTATTTGATCTCCAACGAGCCTTTTTGCCAAAATAAAGTCATAATCCACTAGGGAAGATAAAAACAACGAACCCAATACAATGACCAGTTTTATATTATATGATATCTTCGCTTATATATGGTCAAAATTCATGGGTCCCTAAGGAATCGACATACTTGGGTGTGTCATATCAATTCGCGTACAGTCTGGTATGCCAATTCACTATGCGAATCTAAATAATTTGGTGTGCTAATTGAATCTATGAGAGTGTCATGTTTTAGGAAAATTATATATCAGAATTTTTAATTTTATTATATTCAAAAAAATTATTTCAATTATATGCGAATCTAAATAATTTGGTGTGCTAATTGAATCTATGAGAGTGTCATGTTTTGAGAAAATTATATTTGAGTGTTATTAATTTAATTCTGATTTTTGAGGGTGGTAGAAAAAAAAATTCGGTTAGCTAAGCATAGCACACAAAAAGGTCAATCTGTTTGAATTGTTTTCTAGTAAAAATTATTTTGATGGGACACTTATTTTTAACAGTCAAAGCAGATTACATTAATGTCATGTTCGCTGCACGCGCGTTCAAAGTACCATATCAAATATAACATTAAAGAAAATTATCTTAACACATATCGGTATGAGATAGCAGTCAATACTCAACCGTAAAAAAATGTCAAAGTAAACACATTGATTTACAATTGCGTTAAAAAAAAAATGACTGAAATATGTATTGACCAACAACGGTAACATATTTCTAACCAACAACGGTCTCATATTTCTATTAATAGAGCTAGGTATTGACTAGGCATTTTTTTTGTTATTGAAATATGTATTGACTAGACATACAAAAAATATCATTATGATTTTTTTTTTTTTATTAAATCTCATTATGATTTATAGTATTATCTCTTCTGTTTACATCTAATTAAATGCAAGTAGAATATATATATATTTTTTTTATGAAGGCAAGTAGAATATTTTAACCACATTAATACTTTGCATATTTTCCATGAAAACAGCCTGTTGCATCTCAAATGGTTCTCTATTTTGTTTTATCAACAGCCTGTTGTGCAACGGTTCTTTCTAGAAATTATTTGAAAAGGTAAAAAAATAAAATTGAATTGAAAAATCAATTAAATTAACTTTATCTATTATTTAGGAAATGGAGTTGTAATGATCAAATGTGTTAGAAGTTGAAAATTTTGATGTTTTAGTTTTACTTTAGTCCGCCTTAATAAATGTATGTTAAACTTTTTTTAAATATAGTAAAGCATCTTAAATCACTTAAAATCACCGCACAGAAGTTCGTTTCGATCTGCCTCATTATATTTATTCAGAACAAATTGAATAGAAAAGGTTTCGTGGTGTAGTTGGTTATCACGTCAGTCTAACACACTGAAGGTCTCCGGTTCGAACCCGGGCGAAGCCATAAATCTATTAATATTTTTGCCCCTGAAAGTACAAAGAAATAAATGGATCCATTAGAATAACTGACCCTTTTGTTATATAAAATAAAATGTATATACTATGATCTGTAATGGCATATATGAATGGTTCAACATAAAAAAAATTCATTAGAAACTTATTTTCATGTTAATTTAAGACTAAAATAAATGTGGTGATTTCTTCATTCACTGATTGAATTAACCGGAAGAATGTATAACTATAAACTATGAATTGTTGTATCAAACTGAACGTATACGTGAAACTTATTTTTCAGAAATAAATTTATTGCATATCCTCCTCCCTCCTCTCCTCTTCCGGAATTTTGATTATTTATATTATATCTATAGGTCCGGCTTAATTGTTTATTCTTGAAATTTTATCTGTCCCTTTCTGAGGTTAGATTTTGGATTAACTGTAGAATAAATTGTTGATTTTTTATTGATAATTAAATTTAAAAGTTAGAGCATAAAAAATTGTAAAATAAAATATATTTTTTTTTTATATATTGTTCAATTAGCTGAATTTGAATCCAATTAATTATTTAAACTCTCATGAACACTAATTTTAATTATGCAGAAATTATAAATTTTATCGCTGTTTCCTTACTCTCATGACGTACACCTTTAATCTGTCCGTGTGCGCGCTATTATTATTCAGAATTTGGATGTGGGATTTGGTGCGAGAACTTATCCAAAACATTGATAGGCGGCTTGCTATACCGGATGTTATCCGTATGATTTATTCTCGTTGGGTCCCGCGAGAAACTGAATTTGTAGAACCGTTAGAAAAAAAAGAGCTAGTGAGGTGATCAAGTAGACATCAGAAATGTCAAGAGTTACATAATCAAACAGAAAGAAAAAAAAAAACAGAAAATAATTATAAAATAATTTGATGGTTTGGTCTCTAATTTTTATTAAAAATAAAATAAGAATTATATATAAAAAAAAAACAAATTAAATATAATTTTTTAATATCAGGAGTCAAATTTGAAACCATTTAGATGATTTTAATCAGATGAGATATTAATTAAACATAGGTTCTGGTACAGAATTAACAGTACCGTAACAAAGTTACCTACATAGGGTCTGGTACAAATATTAAAACATATATAGAAATTAGAATCTGACCTCTTCGTTAATTTATAATTAAGGATCATTTACTTGTAGTGAAAGAACCTTAGTTGACCATCCTCATAATTAAAAAAGATGTACGAACAATTGATTATGGCATTCGTTTAATTAATTTTCTCGGGATTCGGTTTGAAAATGGACACTATCATTTGGTTAACTTGTCTACGGTTGAGGAATAATATAACCGTAGAAAGGATGTGCATATTATACAGTGGATTATTTACACCGCTATTGACAAGTAAAACTGTTGACTTTGAATAACAGATAATAACACATGTATATGGAATCATTATACTATTTTGTATGAATTACACAACAATTTAATTTGGAAATTTGGATATATATATATATATATAGGCAAAGACTTCTATGGACATAGGGACCTATTTGTAAAATGAACATATTTTTATTTTCAAAGTTCAAACAGTCGATCCGAACCGTTCATCTTGTTCTCCATATTAATATGTGCTTGGAGACCAAATTTTACATTTTTCTGAATTTTTTTACTGTTTATTAAGATGGGTACAAAATTCAATGGTCTGAATTTGATATTTTTGTACCCATCTTAATAAATAGTAAACAAATTCAGAAAAATGTAAAATTTGGTCTCCAAGCACATATTAATATGGAGAACAAGATGAACGGTTCGGATCGACTGTTTGAACTTTGAAAATAAAAATATGTTCATTTTACAAATAGGTCCTTATGTGCATAGAAGACACTCTCATATATATATATATATATAGTAGGTGCAGAGATGAAGTTAGACTTTCATATTTTGTAGGTCAACTATATAAAAAAAATATATTGTAAATAAGAATTAATTTTACAATATTTATCGTATTTTATTTTAAACTATATAAGTAAATTTTGAAAATAAATCATAATCAATTGACTTTTTTCTTTAAGCTCCTGAGTCCTGAGTAGGTGCGCCGAAAATTTTAATATAAAATTATACTATTTTAATTTATATAGGAGACTTTTCCATCACTTAAATCCGTCGTGTGAATATTATAACCAGATAGTAATCGACAGTAGTTATTTTATTCCATCATATATAATTGTCTCTGCATCCTGATAATTTTGCATTGACAATATACAATTCAAATTGCAAATGACATTCATCCCAACTACTAATCTTTGCCATATATTACATGCATTTTACAGGTATTTATGTATTTATACATTTGCATAAATTGTAATAAACTTATGGTTTGTTTGTGTCTGGATTGTTTGGCCCATGTATTAAAAGATAAACATTCAAAGAATTAAATTAGTTACAAATTCAGAAATGGTTTTTTTCAGGTCACCTTCAAATTTAAAATTTTTCAATATACACCTATATCTCATATGACTTGAATTAACTTTAAAAATTAATTATAAATATATATATATAGATAGATGAGGGTTCAAATGCCTCCATCGTACCTTCATTTTTAAAAACCTTAATAACTCAAAACTTAAAAGTAAAAACAAAACCGTTAGATGTGATCTATGTTATTTTCTCTGTATGTTCATAAAAAAAATTATTACATTTCGATTTTGCTTTTATGTGAATTAATAAGTTAGAAAATCAACGTCTAGAAATTATCCACATCAGTACGTTTTTTTACAAGTTCTTGATGACAACCAAAACATAATTGAAATATCATAATTTTTTACACTTGCATAGATAAAATGATATAGATAATATCCAACTGTTTTATTTTGAAATTTAAGTTTTAAATTTTGAGTTATTAATATTTTAAAAAATGGAGACACAAGAAATAGAGGCATTAATTTGAACCCTCCTTATATAAATATAAAACTTTTGCACTCTTCTTTGTAAAAAATATATAGTATAATGTTGCATTTTATTTAGCTAGTATAAATATTGCAGTAAAAAATACAATAAATTAAAACTTTCTCATAATGAAAAAAATAAACTCTTTCAAACTTCAAGATGGATATTTCGTAAGGCCATAATTAAATAGAAGAGAAACAGGACAATTGAGGCGTCTACCGGTCCAACCGTCCTTCTAATCGCCTTAAGTTTTTTTTTTTTAAGAAAAATAAGAATCTAGTTCTTAGAGCATCTGTATTTTTGAAATTCTTGGAGTTTCAAAACTGACTTGGCAGTTTCCAAACCAGTTTCAGGAATATAGATGGATTTCATATTTAGCAATTTTGTTCAATAGTTTCTAAATATGAAACTGTTTCAAAACTCTGACATGGCAAAATAATCAATTCTTATTAGCTCAATTTTTAATACTATTTTAATTAAATGCTAATGTGACAATTAAGAAACTCTAATTTTAATTTCAAGGATGTAGAGATCTAGAAATTTAGAGAATCTAGAATTTCTAAAATTATGTTAACAATTATTTAGAAACTTTGAGAGTTTCAGAGATACAGATGCTCTTATTTGCTTTATTAAGATTGGTTTCTAAGGGAAACCCCCTGTTTTAACAAGTTTGATGAGAAATTCAACATAGTTGAATTTTAATGAAGGAAAACATAAAAACAAGAAAGAAAATAAAAAAGGAAGGAGATAAAAGAAAAATAATAAAACTCTTATGTATCTTCTTAATGAAGATAATTCCATTGCTCATGTATCTCTTCTACCAACACCTGAATATCTTTATTCTGACTTCTGAAAATTCTTGTACATCTGTCCCTTCTTTTTCTACCATCCATTTATGTGTCCCTCCATTTTGTAAGACAGATCTCCAGTTTCTTCTTAGTAACCCAAATTTACCAGAACTGGCACTGTACAACTGCAGTGCAAAGCTACATTCTGAGAATAGGTGTCTTACTGTTTCACATTGCGATCTACACATTACACACATACTTAGGCATGCTCCATCATCTCTTTTGCAAATTTTCTGCTGTCATATTTTTTTTTATAAAAAACCAACCATCCAAAAATTTTAATCCTAGAAGGCACCTTCATCTTCGAGATCCTATTCACATTATTTATGATTGCTGGTTCATTTTTAAGTCCTTGATATGCTGATTTTACTGTGAAGACCCCTGAAGATGTCAAATTCCAAATCGCATCATCTTGCCTTACTATTTTTTTAGATACGTACAACATCACTGTTTTTTTACGGTTCAAAAACAGTAATTTTGTACATATCTAAAAAATAATATATAATTTCCAAAAAATATAAAATTTGATCTCTGAGCACATTTTAATATGGATCGACTGTTCAGACTTTCATCGTACGATTTTTAGAGGCTTTGGATGGTGTCCGGTCCAAAGCCATTTGGACCAAATCTTATCCCATATTTGTCACAAAGTTGATGCAATTCCATTCATCAAATAACATTAAATTTGCAATGGTTCAACTTTTAATGGAATTTGATAGGAACATTAAATGAATTTAGAATTACATGCAATTAATATACATCCAATTGGGTTATGAGTTTTTAAAATATAGAAAAATAAATATGATATTATGAATTTTAGAGAGGAAAATATGTAATTTCATAATTTCTGAGGGATATACATGAAATTCTCCTAATATATGTTAAATTGATGATTATTGTAAATAAGAATTGAAATTAATCACGTCTAATTTAGTAATTTAGTAGTTCGATCGGGTTCTTATTATTTGTGTGACAATTATAAATTTAAATTCAGTGTATATTCAGAGCCAAATTCAGGATTTTCGTCAGAAGAGGCAAGAAAATAACGAATTTGATTCAAACTCATTAGCTAATTGAGTACTAGATAAAAAAAAAACAATGTTGTAATTTCTAATTTTCAATAATCTGACTTTTAATTTTTAATACTCTGACTTCTAATTCTAATTACAAATTAGATTTCAAGAAATTGATCATAATTTTAACTCTAAATTTAATATTAATTACAAACCAAAATTCGGGAGAGGGAGGGAGGAACAAAGTCAGTTCAAACCTATAAATTTGTATAAAATTTTAAAATCCAGGAAGGGACAGTTGACCCCTCCCCTGGAGACTAGGCTAGGCCCGTCCATGTGTATCTCAAGAACTTCAACTCTTTTCATTTTATATATATATAAATATAGCATTTCAAAGCCCGTAGGCAACTCTCATATTGTTGTAATAAATAAATCAAAATAAGTATTGAATTTGTACTTAGTTTAGTAGGCAACTCTTAATTTAGTAGCACATCATTAAAGACTTTGAAAAAAAAAAAGAACACTGAGAAGTGAGAAGTGTATGTCTGAATCGTGGAGTCATAAACTTGGTGCAGAAGTATGAGTTCTTGTTTCTTTTTTGGAGAGACTTTTGTTTAATTTTAAAAAATAACATCTAGCTAAAAGATTATCTTTTATGATGCACTGGAATTTTTTAATTAAAAAGAAAAAAAAATAAGAAATATTATGAATCAGTGCATCTGGGCCTGTGTTTAGACTAGTCTGTACATATGATTAACTACTTCAAAAAAAAATATTTTTTTTATGGCTGTCATCGATAACAAATATATTAATAAAAGATTTAAAGGTTCATTTACATTGACTATAATTATGGTTCTCCCTCGCCTTCTAACTATCTATACATTATATTAATTACAAACCCGCAAACGGATTAGAGAGAACAATATCACCTAAAACTATATATCCTAGCCGTTATCTAGCTACCTCTTTATTTCCAGAGGCATGTCATTAATCAGACGAGGCACCGGTTTCACCTTATTAGAGAACAGTCGACGTCTGGATACATGAATACATGATCATGCCTCAAAATATAGAGCTTATAACAAAATATATGCAGAGTAATAAAATTCCGATATTGTACAACTCAAAAAAAAAGATATTGCAAATTTTAGATTTCTTTATTAATTATATGGGCGATGCTAATTTGAGAGCATGCACTATTTTGATTATTGAGAGAAGCACAAGCGATCGACGACTTATTTACGTTATTAATTAATGATAGATCAGAGAAAAAAATGAAGAAAAAATCGATCTTTAAACTCTTCCTGAAATGTATATTTTTTCTCATAACAATACTTTTTTTCTTGTAACTTTTTTTATTAATAAGATATTTAGATATATTTTGTATTGATTAATGGGATAAGGTTTGGTCCAAATGTCTTTGGACCGGACACCGTCTAAAGCCTCTAAAAATCGTACGGTTAAAGTCTAAACAGTCGATTTGAACCGCTCAACATGATTTTCATATTAAAATATGCTCAGAGACCAAATTTTTTATTTTTTTACTATTTTTTTATATACGTACAAAATCATTGTTTTTGGACCGTTTAGAAACAATGATGTTGTACGTATCTAAAACAATAGTAAATAATTTCCAAAAAAAATAAAATTTGATCTATGAGCACATTTTAATATGAAAATCATGTTGAGCGGTTCGGATCGACTGTTCGGATTTTAATCATATGATTTTTAGAGACTTTGGATGGTGTCTGGTCCAAAACCATTTATACCAAATCTTATTCCTTGATTAATTATACAAATATAAGAAAAAGATGGTCAAAAAAGAAGGGAAAAAAAATTATGAGCTCTCAGTAATCAAATTAAGTGGGTGCTTTCAAAATAGCAACTCCTTTATTATATTCACAATTTGCTTGTGATGCGTGTTGACTTGTCAATTCTCTGTGTTAGAGAAGTCATACTTTCTAATTCGCCAGCTTAAAAACTTAAATCTATACTCTTCAGGGTACGTGGCTACAACAAGTCAACAAGGCAATTACTGATCAGAATCTCAACGGCGTAGTAGGTACGGTGATATGGCCGCAAAAGATCAATATTTTATTCTATCGTTGACTCGTAATTGTATGCGATGACTCAATGAGAGATTAAAATTTATTAGTTTTATATCTTCTTTCCTTACCCAATTTTGATTAGTCTTGTCTTTTTTTTTTGTTTTGCATAGAACTATATATAAATTTTATTTGAGGATCAAAGAAAAAAAAATACCAAATATAAAGGAATATAATTAAGGATAACCGGACAAAACAATTATCAATATTAAAAAGTAAAATTATGTTATTTATATTTTTATGTTTTATATCTAATTTTGATACAATTTGATACTTGTTTGATCAGGTGAGAATAAATATTGAACCGTTAATTTTTCAATTGCTCATGCAATATTGAATTTCACAAATATATGTTTGACTATATTTAAATGCATCAAAAAATTAAATATCAAAATAAAATTGTTAGATGTGGTCTAAATTATATTCTTTACATACACATAGAATATTATCACTTTTCACTTTTGATTTTATATGAATCAATAAGTTGAAAATTCAACATTCAGGATTTATCTGTGTATTTTGCAAGCTCTTCATACTAATCAAAACAAAATCAAAATTTCGTGATCTTTTACGTGTACATAAAGAAAATAATATAAAATCATATCTAACATTTTAATTCGACATTTAAGATTTAAATTTAAATTGTTGTAATTCTAAAAATAAAGACATAATGGAGGTACAAAAAAATATATAAAGGCATTTGAATCCTTCTCATCTAAATTATATAGAGAATATATGATCAGTATTATTCTCTTATTTTGTTAATCACTTGTCATAATATTGTCAGATTGTATATTTTAAATATAACCTGTCATAATTAATGAAAAAGGTCCATGACCATTTTAGTTCTGAAGAAATTAGATTATGAGTGGAGGCCTATTGACAATGAATTAATTTGACAGCGATAGTGATCATTATTAGACATAACTTATAATTCAAATCCAATAAGTAAAATGTATTCTATATATTTTGCACCTCATATACATAAAAATGTTGAAAGTTGATGCAATTCACCGTCCATCAAATAACATTAAATTTTCAATGGTCCATATTTAATGAAATTTGATAGAATATTTTATGAGTTTAGAATTACATGCAATTTATATATAAAAAAAGAACACCATGCATGCATATAACTTCTTCCTATTTTTTAAAAATATTTTTATATAATTTAAAAATGTATGTCAAAATTCCAAGCCACCTTTGAGATTTATGGATCTTTATAACTGTACGTATTTTCTGGCTTATATCTGGTCGTGCAAGTATTTATACCTATATGTAAATTTTTTTTACCTATGACATTGGTTGACATATGAACCGAAATTTTTATAAATATACAAAATCAGAAATTAATTTAACAATCTAACATTTTTTAAACGGAATTCGAAAACTGTCTATACCAATCACAAAATAATCGATTACAGAGCCCAAAACCGATGACCTGCTCATCGGTTTCAGAAAGCTTGAACCAATGACAGTGTCATCGGTTTTAGTCCAGCACGATTTTTGATGCTTTCTGCACACTTTTTGAAACAATGAACAACTCAGATTAAAACAACGAACGACTCAGATTAAAATACTGTTTGTAATCATTACAAAATTTTCTTGAACCGATTACCAATCCATCGGTTTCAATTTAAAATAATTTTTCATTTTTTTTATTTAATTAGAAAATGTTATAATTTTTTTTATTTTATTAAAATATTAGAAATTTTTTATATCTTTTTTTAAATTAGATAGAATACCATATAATTTGATTTATTAGAAAGACTTAAACAAATAACCCGGATCAATATTTTTCTGATTTGATTTTTCATGGATGTAAGAAAAATTAAAATATTTCTTTGTGTGTTATTAGAAAAAAATAAAAATAATTTGAATCTGAATTATTGATCCCGGTTCAAAAGTCTCTTCTAGGTAAATACAGAAAATATTATTGTCTTTTTATTTTTGAAAAAATTAAAATTTGAGAAAAAAAATGTAATCATTACATTGCGGCAAACTTTTCTCAAATTTTGATTTTTTTTCAAAAATAGAAAGACAATAATATTTTATGTATTTACCTAGAAGTGATTTTTGAACCGAGATCAATAATTCAGATTCAAAGTATTTTTATTTTTTTCTAATAACACACAAAGAAATATTTTAATTTTTGTTACAACCATGAAAAATCCGATCTGAAAAATATGATCCGAGTTATTTGTTTAAGTCTTTCTAATAAATCAAATTATAAAAACATTTCTAATATTTTAATAAAATAAATAAATAAATTATAACATTTTCTAACTAAATAAAAAAATAAATGAAAAATTATTTTAAATTGAAACCGATGGAATGGTAATCGGTTGAAGAAAATTTTGTAATGATTACAAACAGTATTTTAATTTGAGTCGTTTGTTGTTTTAATCTGAGTCGTTTGTTGTTTTAATCTGAGTCGTTCGTTGTTTCAAAAAGTGTGCAGAAAGCATCAAAAACCGTGCTGGACTAAAACCTCAAGCTTTCTGAAACCGATGAGCTGGTCATCGGTTTTGGGCTCTGTAACCGATTATTTGGTCATCGGTATGGACAGTTTTCGAATTCCGTTCAAAAAATGTATGGATTGTTAAATTGATATCTGATTTTGTATATTTATAAAAATTTCAGATATATGAAAGTATTAATATCAAGTATTATAAGTATTTATACATATGTGGTTTACTATTTTTGTCAGAGAAAGGTTGATACATAGACGACTAGAGAAAGTTGATGTGGAATGCGGGGTCTCCACTACTTCATTAGAAGAAGATTGATGCGGGTATCAATCATTGAGAGACTGAAAAAGAGGGTGGTCATATAAAATTACGCATACAAGTATTAATATATTTCTTAGTAAGTATTAATATGTTATTTTATAAGTTTTATATTTATAAAGGTTGATGTGAGATCAAGTGTAAGAATTAAGAAATGATGACCATATCATCAGAGAAGTTCTAGAATTGTTAGTTACCCAAAGGTCGAGAGTTCGATTCTCTTCACAACTTCATAGCTTCTGTGAAGATTTTCAAAAAAAAATATTTCATGGAAAACGACTAACAGTATTCCAAAACATCCATTCGAATGGATAATAATTATTTTCTAGTAAAATTATGTTAAGGACTTTGCAAATTAAAGAAAAAATAATCCATATCATTGATATTTTTTGGCTGGTATTTTTAATTCTAATGAAATAAGTTTTTTAAACTCGTATATTTGTTTAAACGGACTATAATTTTTGTTTGGATTTCTGGATATGTTCATTTTTCACGAAATATATATGAGAAGATAACAAAGGTTTGAATTTGTCAGTTGAATTTGGTTTTTGAATTATTAACACGAAATTAAATAATATTTTAATATGTGATGATAAACCATAAAAAAAGTACTTGGACTTTCGATCCTTTTAAATTTAGATAATTGACAAGCAGCAATCTTGCTAAAATTAATATTGTTGAACTTTAGCTAGCAAACGTCATTTAGAAATGCATGCAATTCATATAGATATATACGAAGAAATATTTTATAATTCCTCGTGTTAAAATTTCACACATGCTGCCAAATATCTCAATAAATAGTCAATTCTCGACAAATAAGATAAGCTCCTTTGTCAAAGAAATAGCTCAGCAAGCTCAGATATAGACAATTAGACATGAGCAATTTCAATAATGACGACAATTACCAGTGCTCAGCTCAGGCATCGCAGTTGGACGACACATAGTAACAACAGTACTCTTTTTTCCTCAAGGAACTTTCGAAACTGGTGCCATTCTTTGCGTGCTCACTACTGACACTATCACTATGGACCTGCAATGGAAATGGTCAGCATCGCGAAATTTCTCATGCTCATCGGCCTACCGCATAATGCAAGAAAGTGGTATCATATCGCTATATTACAAAGTGTTATGGAAATTACATGTACCGATGAAGGTCAAAGTTTTCCTGTGGCTAATGATAGAGGATAAAATTCTCACACAGCAGGTCCTCACAAGTAGGAGATGTGCGGTCATGCCAGGGTGTGTACTATGTAGGAATGCCCAGTTGAAAACAAGAGATCACATGCTTACCAACTGTACATACTCTGCTAGGGTATGGAGAGGATTGGGGGCACAACTGAACCTGCCTCAACTACCGGGTAACAATCCGGCCAACATCTGGTGGAATGGACGCAGTCAGCTATCTGACCAGTGCAAGTTACGATGGGACACAGCATGGGCAGCGAGATCATGGGCAATCTGGAAGGAAAGAAATCGGAGAACATTTTTCCAACAAAGAAAACCAGAGCATATTACAATAAATGCAGTGACAATTGATGTACACAACTGGATGTTTTTTGCGTAGATTAGAATATGAGAGGAATGGCCGGGATGTCATTCAGGAATTTTTAATTCTTTTTAGCGGAGCTATGTAATATCTAAATTGTAATATAATTAAGTCTTTCTAAGCACCATACAGAAACCACTGGGTTAACGTAATGGCTTTGTAAATACTTTTTTATCAATATATTTCTTAGTGGAATTTCCACTAACCATAAAAAGAAAAAGAAAATGACGCCAATTAATTTTTCCTAATGCACGCATCTCATTGCAGTAGTGAAATTTTGTTATTAATTTGTTTGTATTCTTGTTTAGGGATGTGCGCGCTTCAGTCCATTATTCAAAGGTTGGAACTTCAAATCTGAAATTTTTAATTCAGATTAAAAAATTGAGAGACAATTGTATTCATAGATCACCCAACAATATTCAAAAGGATGGAAAAAAGCCGATTTTTTTATTAATAGAAAAATAATTAAATAAATATTCTGATTAAGGATGGTTTTTGATTTTTTGTGAAAAGTGGGAAAATCGTTACCCGAAATCACGGTCAGAGGATGCCACATAAAATCGCGGTCAGATTAGCGCAGACGGATTACCGCAGTGCGTGATTAAATCCCGGCCGTTGTACCGAATAACAGTTAGAAATGGCCCGTTGATTAGAATAACGGCCCAGTGCGGTCTGTTGATTAGAATAACGGACGGGGCATTAGTCCGCTGAATAGGCCAACGGCCAGAGAAATAATACCTCATGCGTGTTGAGTCGCCCTCCGCTCTATCCCTTTCTCTCTTTCTCTCTACCGTACGTGGCGCCGCGTAAAAAAAAAATTGGTTCCCTCTCCATGCTCCCTGCGTGCCAGAACCTACGGGACGCTGTTCTGGACAACAGCCAGCATTTCTGCTCCCCACCCCTCCCGCGTCCAGTCTCCCCTCCCACCGAGACATCTTCCCTGCCCCCTGCCGGCTGTTAAAAATGTAATTTTTTTTTTATTTTGTAAAACTTAGTAATTGATAATAATTTCTGATTTTATTTGCTGTCAAGACTATTGTGAGGTTCAAATTATGTGAATTTGTAGCAAATTCGATTTAATTTTGTAAATTAGTTTTTGATTAGGTTTAATTTTGTTAATTAGTGTCCAGTTTAGATTTAATTTTTATAAATTATGTATAGTTTTGTGCAATTTTTGAGTTTGTACCAAATTTGGTGTTAATTTCTAATTTGTAGCATGATGGGACTAATTTTAGCAAATTGTTTGAACCAACTTGATCAGAATTATATAAATTAGCATGAATTATACTTCTTGCAATTCCATGAATTATACTTCTTGCAATTCCATGAATTTTGTAGATTGCTAGATTAAAAATATTGGAATATGTAGTCACTAACAAGCATTTTTTTTTTTTTTTTGCAATATGTATGTTTTTATATATTTTTGTATCAACTTGCTAAAAGAAGATTCAAGTTCAAATCCGATTAAATTAATTAGATATAGTACATATAAATAAAAGCTCTTCAAGTTTTAAATTAATTAAATATAGTTTCATATATAAATTCGTCATTTATTTTCAATTAATGGGTCTACTGTGTATGTTATGGTAAGACCCATATATCTGTGCGCATTAAATTATAAACTTTGTCCCAAAATTTTAAACAAAGTACTATTAATTGTATTTTATAATACTACAATAACATATTCTAGCATAACATATTTTAGATAGTACATGCAATTAATATTTGGTTATTTGGATTAGTATATTTTTATGCATTAGTATATTTCTTGTCTTTTATGAATTATTATGAATTAGTATTTTTTTTATGCAGATGTCAACAAGTGGTGGTCCGCATGTTGTTGCAACTGAAAGATTTAGCGATTTATTATGGATGCCGCATGGGCAGCATAAGATCTCCTTGTTCTCCGATACTGTAAGTTACACAATGAATATCCAAATTACACAAACATAGTTTTATAAATAGATATAAATATTTGAATTACGATATTTTATTTTAACCAAATTGTATAACGGATTATAACGGAGTGGATGTTCGACACCACCGGCAACATGGGGTTCGATACCATGCGCTTTGCGAACTATTTTTGTGTAGTCTCGGGTTGTATCAGGTTTCTCGAATGGAAGAAATAAATATTGACAAATGGCTTCTCGCTGGCCTCGTTGAGCGGTGGAGACCTGAGACGCACACTTTCCACCTTCCCGTGGGGGAGATGACGGTCACCCTGCAAGATGTTTCATGTCTATGGGGATTGCCAATAAAGGGGGCTCCGGTGACTGGTTTTGCAGACTGCAATGTGTACAACTTGGTGGAGCGGCTTCTTGGAAATGGGGTTGCAGATGCGGTTTTGAAAAAAAAAAGAGATCAGGGTCAGGGGAGGAAGCTGTTCTCACGACATCTAGATATTCTAAAATATACTTATACAAAATATCGATTAATGTCATTGTATTATTTATATAGAGGTTTCTTCTAGTAGGACAGCAAGACAACAATCTAGACGTTCTACGTCCGACATATATGCAACAAGTTTGCTCCTGTTTTTCTATTTTTTTATTTTTCTCATCTATAAGTCGTGTATTCTAATTCATACTTTTATTTTCAGGAACATCTTCCGGTTACAGTAGAAGATGAAACGAACAGCACTCGTACATTTGGCCAATTTTTTTATGTATGCATTATTTTGTAATTTAATTGTAATTTTTTTATGTATGCATCATTAGCCTTCCTTTTTATGTATTCTCATATATAGTCCATACAAGTATAATCTAACAAGTCATAAAACAAGTCATAGTCCATACAAAGCATAAATTAACAAGTCATAACAAGTCATAATACTACAAGTCGTAAACTAACAAGTCATATGTAGTTCATGTTGGACCTCCTCATTTCTTCTTTCTTTCACTGTTACATATTTAAAAAAAACAAGTCATAAAACAATTAGGTTCAAATTATTATTCGAAAGAAGATGAAATAATCTAACTTAAAGTAGAACGTTAGAATAGAATAATAAATATAAAATACTTACGAGAAAGTGAACCTATCTGGCTTTTTTGTGGGTCTCGGAGAACGTCTTTGATACACAATCAGGGTTCTTTCCTCCTCATTCGCTACGTGTGGTCCTTCTTGGGGGGGGGTGCTACGTGTTGCGCCTCTTGGGGGGGGGGCCTATATGTTGCGTACCTTCGGGGAGGGTGCTAAAAATTTGTTCCATTAGTTGCATTGTGCCAACAGGTGGGTCCCACATCATAGTCTATCCCGATCCATACGAATGATTTTAGTTTGTAATAAACAACTATGGCGTTTGTATTTCAAATATCGTTCAGTGAAGAGAGTAAACAAGCATAGATCCGAACAAGCCAAGTATGTAAGCCCGAGTGTACTGCCGTACCTGCTCTGCAGTAGGCTCACCCGGTTGTTGATGTGGCATGTTAGCAAATCGAATGCGTAATTCTTTCAGACCTATCGAATATCCAGATGTCGTGAGAACAGCTGCCTCTCGTGACCCTGATCTTTTTTTTTTCAGAACCGCATCTGCAACCCCATTTCCAAGAAGCCGCTCCACCAAGTTGTACACATTGCAGTCTACAAAACCAGTCACCAGAGCCCCCTTTATTGGCAATCCCCATAGACATGAAACATCTTGCAGGGTAACCGTCATCTCCCCCATGGGAAGGTGGAAAGTGTGCGTCTCAGGTCTCCACCGCTCAACGAGGCCAGCGAGAAGCCATTTGTCAATATTTATTTCTTCCATTCGAGAAACCTGATACAACCCGAGACTACACAAAAATGGTTCGCAAAGCGCATGGTATCGAACCCCATGTTGCCGGTGGTGTCGAACATCCACTCCGTTATAATCCTATCATTCTTATACAATTTGGTTAAAATAAAATATCGTAATTCAAATATTTATATCTATTTATAAAACTATGTTTGTGTAATTTGGATATTCATTGTGTAACTTACAGTATCAGAGAACAAGGAGATCTTATGCTGTCCATGCGGCATCCATAAGAAATCGCTAAATCTTTCTGTTGCTACAACATGCGGACCACCACTTGTTGACATCTGCATAAAAAAATACTAATCCATAATAATTCATAAAAAACAAGAAATATACTAATGCATAAAAATATACTAATTCAAATAACCAAATGTACTATCTAAAATATGTTATGCTAGAATATATTATTGTAGTATTATAAAATACAATAACATACACTTTATTGCTATAAAACTAAATACACTAAATTTGGTACAACAAAATTATATACAAAAATAAAACTGAGTGCCAATCGATTTTCAATAAAAATAAAACTTGAAGAACTTTTATTTATATGTACTATATCTAATTAATTTAATCAGATTTGAACTTGAATCTTCTTTTAGCAAGTTGATACAAAAATATATAAATACATACATATTGTAATTTTTTATAAAATTGCTTGTTAGTAACTACATATTCAAATATTTTTAATCTAGCAATCTACAAAGTTCACGGAATTACAAGAAGTATAATTCATCATTTTTAAAAATGGTACGGCTCATGCTAATTTATACAATTCGGATCAAGTTGGTTCAAACAAATTAGAAATTTGGTACAACAAAATTATATATACCAAATTTGGTACAAACTCAGAAATTGCACAAAACTAATTCATAAAAATTAAATCTAAACCGGACACTAATTAACAAAATTAAACATAATTAAAAATTAATTTACAAAATTAAATCTAATTTGCTACAAATTCACATAATTAAACATCACAATAGTCTTGACAACAAATAAAATCAGAAATTATCAATTACTAAGTTTTACAAAATAAAAATAAAAATTACCTTTTTAACAGCTGGCGGGGTGTCTCGGTGAGAGGGGAGAGGGGAGAGTGGAAGCGGGAGCTGTGGGGTGGCGCAGAAATTCTGACCGTTGTTCAGAACAGTGTCCCGGCTGTTATCGCGGCGCCGCGTAGTACAGAAGGAGAGAAAGCGATGGAGCGGAGGGCGACTGGGATTTAACAAAAAAATTCGCTGGCCGTTATCCTATATCGCGGACTCAAGATCTGGCCGTTATTTTAAATCGCGGACAGAGATGGCCGTTATTCTATATCACGGACAATTGGATTTGTTCCATATCACGGACTGCTGTAGTCGTTATTCCATTCAACGCCCCGAGTTAAACCCTCCCCTTCCACTAATCGGTTGTGTTAATCGGACCGCGATTTTAAGTGGCGTCCTCTGGCCGTTTTTTTGGATAACGGTTTTTCCACTTTTCGCAAAAAATCGGAAACATTCCTTAATCACGATATTTATTTAATTATTTTCCTATTAATAAAAAAAAATCGGTTTAAAGCCTCTAAAATCGTACAATTAAAGTCCGAACATTCAATCCGAACCGTTCAACATGATTTTCATTTTAAAATGTGCTCAGAGATCAAATTTTAATTTTTTTTGGAAATTATTTACTATTGTTTTAGATACGTACAAAATCACTGTTTTTGGACCGTTCAGAAATAGTAATGTTGTACGTATCTTAAACAATAGTAAATAATTTCTAAAAAATATAAAATTTGGTCTCTGAGCACATTTTAATATGAAAATCATACTAAGCGGTTCAAATTAACTGTTCGAATTTTAATCGTATGATTTTTAGAGGCTTTGGACGGTATCCGGTCCAAAGCCATTTGGACCAAACCTTATCCCTTTGTCCAAAGGGCTTTCAACAAAATCTCATCCAAAGTCAGTTGTAAACCGTCCAATCTGTGTTAAAATTTATACGGATGGTTTAGATTTACAGAGCCATTCAAAGTTATTAAGATCAAACGGTAAGACTCGGCTTTGGATGAGATTATGTCCAAAGTCCTTTTTACAAAATCCAGTTCCTTTGACATATATGTGTGCCAATTTTGTTATTTCGTTAGATATAATCATAATCACTAGTGATTGTTTTATTAAGGAGATGATATAAATCATCAACGTTAATAGAAAAAACACAAAAAATAAATAAAATCATTGTAATTAACAACAAATGTCACAAACCTTTAACACTAAGGCTTCAACCAAGATAACATCAAATTTGGCTTCATTTTAGAGTCTTCAACTGTTGAACACAAATCATGAAAACAAATTTCTCTGTCTTTAGTCTCAAGTAACTTATCAAAAGCAAAAAGTCTAACGCAGAACTTACCGACCTAACGTTTCTAAACAATGCTCAAACTACATATTCCTCGTAAAACATACGACCATAGAACCACATGTCCTGTTTCAATGAGCATGGAATTAAATATTAATGTTTTGACTACACAACCTTATTCAGCGCCTCTGGATTGCCTTAAAAAAAAAAACAATCTTTAGCATCTATACAACCAAAAACAAAAAAAGACAAACTTTCAGCATCTATAAATACTGTGCCAACTTAATTACTATCTTAAACTACAACCAACAGCCTCTCTCTCTCTCTCTCCCTTTCTGTCTGTTTATATCTCTCTAGTTCTCCTCTCTTTCAAAATGGAACTCTTAAGTACCTCCACAGTCACCCTTCCCTATGCACGACGACGTGGTAACTTTAACAATGCCTACTTTCAAAACCAACCGAGTCATCGTAGGACACATGCACAGCCTCTGCAACAAAAGTTTCTTCCTGTGCTTAAGCCAGGTCTCTCTTTGTCGCCATCATTGCTTAGAGACAAATCGTTCGTCTGCAAGGGTAGTGAGGGAGTAACATGGGTGGATAAGAAAGTGCCGGAGCTAATCAGGCCGTATGTTAAGCTTGCTCGCATAGACGATGACATTGCAGTTTGGCTGCATGCCTGGCCTGCCTTTTGGTATATATACACATTATATTACAGTTGTGCTATATATATACATTCATTACAGTTGTGTTAATTAGTTGCAACAAATTAATTACCAAGCTAGAGCAATTGTTACATATATAAACTAAAGGTTTCTAAATAAAAACAAAAGGATTAATAAAACAAGTTTTGGATGTCTTGCATGTGAACAGAGCTAGGGAGGTGTTAGTTTATTTGTAAATTTTATTTAACAAGATGGACATTTAGTATGAGTTAAGGAACATTACAAGTACATAATGACATGAAAATTAATGCAATATATGCAACATGTAAACTGCTTAGACAAGACTTTTTTGTTCGTTCCCTATTTTGCTTTTTAGCTTCTTCAGATGGCATACATATTTATATAATTTTCTATTACTAAAGATGTGCACATGTACTGCCAATGGCAGGTCAATTATGCTGGCAACAAAACCTGGAACTCTTCCTGATTTCAAATTATTTGCACTATTTCACTTGATGGCTCTCTTTGTACATGTCTCCTGTTGCGCTTCAAATGATCTCTTTGATCTAGATTATGACAGAAAGGTAAGTTTAATATTTCTTAAAAAGCTGTATGTTTTGCTTATCTAGTGTAACTTTTCCATAAAACATATTGTTGTGTTAAGTTTCTTGTCCATATATTATTGCTGTTTAGATTGCCAACATATTATTTTCTTCAAATAATAAAAACCCAACAGCCGATCTTCCCTTCATGTTTTCCTTTTAATAAAGTCATTGAGAATTCAATCCTAGCTATCTTGACTTCTGATGAAAAAGTCATACACTAAACTTAGTAACACGTCCTTTTATGCACATTAATTGTGAACCGCACAGTTTCTGATATTGTAGTACACTACTAAGGTTTTCTGGTCGACTATGTTTTACCATTTTTTTTATTATGTACTACTGTTAAGTACAATATGTTGTTAATTGGCCTTCTATTGATTTAATTTTGTCTCTCTCAATCTATTTCTCAGGTAGAGCGTAGTAAGACTAGACCACTGGCATCTGGTGACATCACACCGGTTCAAGGGTGGTTGTTTTGGGCATTGAATATCGCATTGCTTATACCGCTTGTGCTACAACTCAACAAATTATGGTAAGACAAAGAAAGTATTATTGTAAAATTATGACGTGATATTAAACGGATCCTTTCTGTCATGTTTAGATTCTCTTAATTATTTTCTGTTGGATTATTTTTCTCCCTAAAGGTGAAGCAGGGTAAAGTAAGTATTTATTGATACCAACTATGTTCATATGAAAGGGACAAGAGAATATCACTCAAGATGCTAATCTTTGTGAAAAGTAAGTGTATATAAAAGGAAAAAGAAAGAAAGAAAAGTCAGACTATGCTAATCAGTACCGACTTCAACATGCTTGCATTCTTATGCAACAAATGTCATATGCTCAAAAGGATTTAACCTTTTGTATTAGTTAATAGATTAGAACCACCCCCCCCCCCCAAATAAATCACAAAATAATTCTAGGACCCTCATTCTTGTATTTTTTTTTTCCTTTCTTTTTTGGGTTGCCATAAGGCACACGCCAATTTGTAATGAATTGCTCTAAACGACTAATGATTCTGAATGATTATTTTTTTTTTTACTACTGGTAAAACAGTATTGTCCTAGCAGTAGTGGAACAAGTATTGTGGATTGCTTATCCCCTTATGAAGAGAATTACTTACTGGGTATGTTTTGAGCTGGTTCAATTATTTGCTTTTTATTTTCTCAATTTTCTACATACTGATTGAAAATATATAATCACTTCACAGTTCACATAACTTCTTTTGTTAATAAGTTGATGTGATAAATATTACAGCCACAAGCTTTTCTTGGTCTAGTCCATAACTGGGGTGCAACACTCGGCTGGGCAGCCGTAATGGGAAATTTGATTGATATCCGCATTTTCATTCCGGTACACATTGCTGGTATATTCTGGACACTGGTATACGACACAATATATGCACATCAGGTATATTTGTTTATTCAATTTCAAATATCATACTTCACAAGTTCAATTTGTGCTTATGCCACTAAAGTAAAAATATCTGTTTCGTATTAGCCCATACCTGTTATTTCACATTAAAAACCGTTTCAACTTTTAAGCCTAATTTATGATAACTTTATCTGGATTCTTGTGCCAACAAGATGATAAATAAACCTATTATATCTTAATTACTAATTAATTTCATGCATATCTATAACAACATTGGTAAATTTGCTATCTTGAATAATACAAAGTTTAAACCTAGCGCTTAAACTCTGAGCAAATAAATTCTTATATTAAAAAGAACATCCAAAACAAACCTCCAACACTGTACATGATATATTGTTAATTGGAAGATTTCAATGTTAATTTGAAGCCTATTTTCTATTTTTTCAATAAAAAAAACAGGATAAAGATGACGATGCGGAGGCAGGAGTTAAATCCACAGCATTATTGTTTGGAGACTCGACAAGGACTTGGCTCCTTGGATTTGCATCCATTTGTATTGGCAGCTTGATATTTGCTGGCTACAATGCTCATATGGGTATGTTTGTGCTCATGCATGGATAAAGCTAGAATGAATTTATACAGTTCATAAAGATAGTTTGTGAGCTTAATTTCAAGACATATAAGATTGGCTTCAACATTTAATTAAGCTCTTAAAATCCATTTATTCGGCAAGTGGTGAATTTACATGCTGAATTTGTTAGTTTTTGTGTTAATTCAACTGACAGCAGCATCCCTGCAGAAATTCCTTTTGAGTATTATTGTCCATATTTGCTTTATGAATTATAGATAATATTTAGATACCAAATTATCTCTCATTCGTTATGTCAAATTTAATTCAACTGGTTTTTTCTTTTCTTTTTGTTAGGTTGGCCCTTCTACTTATCTATGATTCCAGCATTTGGTCATCTATTATGGCAGATATATTCAGTTGACTTGTCAAATGGATTTGATTGTCTTATGAAGTAAGTACCAGAGTATCAGCTATTTTTTCATATGCTTATGAAATATGATAAGTTACTTTGCATATTCTAGGGTTTAGGCCAAAAATATTACTTCCAAACACTTTCAGAAGAACAGTAAGATCATTCATAAAAAGGTTGAACAAAACCATTTAAATTATAGTGATTAATTTAGAATGCAGCATAACAATTTGGAATTTTCCTAAAACTGTGATTAATTCGATGATATTTGGAATTTTCACACCATAATAGTTTTTGGGTTAATTCGACACAGTGGATGTGTAACAAATTGGATATCATCAAATTAAGATTCTTTACACATATAAAGGGAGATATAGGAAAAAAACAAAAGAAACAGAAATCAAAATAATTCTCGATTCAAGCATCTTATAAGTAAACAAAACAGCACTCAGTACACTGGCAAGTTGTCCATAAAATTCAATGTTAAGCTACAGGTTAATTTGTGTTTTACTTCATTTGCAGATTTTTTTCGAACAAATGGTTTGGAGCAATAGTTATGGCTGGAATGGTACTGGGAAGGATTGTATATTGAGATCGATAAGTACTTCTACAGCAACAGTTTCGACTAATCAGGACAATATCTAGAAATAACGAAAAAGCATTTGTTTTCTCCATTTTCTACTCCAAAAGAATAGTTACATTACAGAATTTTTCAATTAAAATGTACACAAAATAAACTTGATTTGAAGTGATGCTAAATCTTGTATGCTGTTTAGTGTAGTGCTCTTGATGTGCACTTTGATTTATTTTTTCTTGATAAAGGTCATTAATTTCCGGTCCTTCTCAGATATCTTGATGATTATCTCAAGTTCTGATCATTTAGATTCTATGTTCTTCAAATTTATGTTTCTCCAAGCTGTTTTGAGTTCGAATTGTTTGACGTTTCTGGATCAGAAAAGTTCAGAATGCCAAATAGCCAATTGGATTGCAAATTTGCAACTGTCTTTTTTTGAAAATCTTGAATTTGAATTTTAGACAAGTTAAATCTGATTTAAATTTTGAATCTTTTTATCCTGTTCAAGTTAAATCTGATTTAAATTTTAGACAAGCTCTTCAATTTGAATCAAATTTTACCACCTCTGAGAGTACTATATAAAAGTGGTAACTTCATTTGACATCAAATTGTTTTCATATTTTCAAAATTGAAATTTTTGAGAGCTCGTTTCTACGGTACACTGCAGGTCAAAGTATCACATCATCTAACATCAGTATGAGATATTAGTCAAGAGTCAACCATGAAAATATATCAAATTAAAGACTACAATAATAATATTTGACTAATGAAGATATATACACACAAAGAAAAATCATACCTAGCAGTTCGAAAATTGGAAATATATATAGAGCTTGTATGAATGGCTTCTTGAATATGCAGATTAAAATATAAAAAAAATAATCAAGGATAATTTTTTTGTTACAAAATCGTGACATAGGTATTAATTAAGTATACGGTAATATTTTGCAACATCGTGATAGATATATGAAGTCTACAGTAATAATTTTTAACCAACTATTTTAGATTCTCCAAACCAATCCAATAAGTATGTATATGTGCAACACTTAATTAAGTTGCTAAGCACGCTTTTCTCGCAAACGATTAGAAAGGCGAAAACAAAAGTACAAAACCCCAAAAATGTAAGAGATTCAAAATTTCCCAAAAATTTTCAAAAAAGTATCCATCAGTAGTCACATCAAAAAGAATTACAAACTCTAAAGGCATAGTGGTGTAATGGATACGTTGATATCAATACACTAGTGGAAAAAGTATTATTAGTGTCGGTTATGAAGGTATATTAGTGTCGGACATAGGGGCGACACTGATTCAGGCGACACAAATTCCGGGACTAATCAGTGTCGGTTATACAACCGATACAGAAACCAAGAATTAGTATCGGTTATTAAGTGGAACCGATACGAAATTCAAATTTCCAATCAGGAAAAAATATTTTTATAACTAATTAGTATCGGTTTTTAAAAAAGAGCCGACACAAAAAAAAATATGTATCGGTTTTTACTGAGAAACCGATACTGATTGAACCATTCTGTATCGGTTCTATAACAATGAACCGATACTAAATTTACTTTTTGTATCTGGAGCCATTATTATATTAATTTACTTTTTGTATCGTTTTTTTTTTTTTTTTTTTTTTTTTGCTGAATGTAGGTATGGCTGATTCTGGATAACAGAAAATTTTGTTTCTTATTTTCAATTTATGATATCGCAAAATTTTCAGGAGAATACAACAGTACATATTCTAATTTTTCTCACTAGAAGAAAGATCCACAATTTAAATAGAATAATTAAAATATCAAAACAAAAGGAGCAAAAATTGCACAAAAAATCTAGTTACTCATCCATTGCACAAAAAATTATAAAAAAAGATTGCTCTGTTAACAAATTCTCTACAGGTTAATAAGGACGGATACAACAAAATCTCTACAGGTTAAAACTTTGAAAGACCTGCTCGGCTGCCAACTCCTCGAAACCTTGCAGAGAAGTCCAAAATCTCTCTTATTCAATTGCAGTTCAATCAATGCATATATGCACTCCTTCAACTCACTCACCTTGTATCCAGTACTTCTCTCAAGCTTCGGACTCGTTAATCAGTTCACAAAAACATAGAATTGTTAACTTATATAAAATTTCACCAAAAGTTTACCTTTAAGCCCCTGAAATAAATTTTCCAAAGGACAGAGAAATCCCATTAGAAATGAAAGAAACCCAAGGATAATTTGTTGGCTGAATTGTGAACCTTGCCAAGAAAACAGCTGAGGCAGCAATAACTGAAGGTAAAAACTTGATGCAGCCATAATCCATTAGACAAAGCTCACCTAGGTAATGTGCCAAGAATTCCAGATCCAAATTTGAAAACTACAAAATTGGAAAAGACAGCAGTTAGAGTTTTAGTTGTATGGCATATTGAAATCAATTTATGAGAAACCAAATTAGACAAACTAAATTTGCCTTGTCATATTCTTGACCATCAATTATGAACCTCCGAAGAAAAGTCACGATTGTCGGATTTCCCATCTCATATTTTAAAAATGCTAACACATCCCTCTCCATTTCCACAATCTGCATTCAGGGACGAAAACTGTAAAAACTTGTCTAGTTTTTCTGTTAAAAACAAAAGATGAGACTAAAAAAGTACAAAATTAGACCAACCTTTTGCTTATTGTAGGTCTTGCCAGTGACAGCTAAAGCAGAGAAATAGGAACAATTAAAGAGATAGCAAAAATGTTGATATAAAATATTTCTAGTTAGAAGCAAAAGGTTTTACAGAAGTGGAAAAACTGGTACCTAGTTGATACCAGTAATCAATTGCCAAAAGAAGGCAGTGGCAGTAACCCCCAAAGACAACCCCAATTAACAAACAAGGCACCAGATAAGAAGACAATCCACAATGGTGTCACCCGAATATACAAACAGTTCAAGTTCTATAATTTCTCACAATAAGTCGATCACTACTTCACTGTATGTAAACCAATCTGTCTATATACTCATATTAAAACAAGGTATGTAATTTTTACAAGAACCAATTTGTTTCCGGCACCAAATAATTAACATAACAACAACCCTTTTAATTGATAAAACAATACTCTATACCTTGAACAAGCCAGCAAAATAAACCAAGCAACACGGTACCAAGCCGGTACCAGAAAAATCAACAAGAACACAACGAGGCAACACTGTGCAACATACATCAAACATCAAATATAAAAGAGGGGGGTGCTCAAGTAATTACCGAGGGAAGGTGGAATCGCAAGAAAGGTAGCAAGGAAAGGCCAGTACCAAGCAAGGCTCACCTCACAGCCACCTCCAAAATCAGCACGCACCAAACAAAGTGGCACCACCAGGTACCAGAAAACCACACCAGAACAAGTACCAGAAAACCACACCAGAACAGGCACCAGAGAATCGCAAGCACAAAGAGCAACCCAAAAACTCTAGGGTTTTGGTATCAGCAAGCACAGAGGAAAAACAAAAAGAAAGAGCGAGAGAGAGATTTGTTTCTCAACACATGAGCAAAGGCAAAGAGAAAACCAAAAATCCAAAAAGAGAGAGAGAGTTAAATAGCACCCGGGATAGAGAAACCACACAAGTCAATTGCGCAGAGTGCAGGTGCGAGATTCGCACTTCAAAAGCGAATTTTAGTCGTCGCTATGGGACGGGGGCAGGTTCGAATGGCAGCCACGCGGGAGATTTGAGAACCCTAGGGGTTTCTCTCCAAAGAGAGAAGAGAGGCGGAAAAATAGAGGGTGAGGGGAAAGAGAGAGAGATGGGTAGGATCTGTGCGGAGAGGGGTTAAAATAATAACCATAGAACGCAACATAAAAACCCTAGGTGCGCAACAGCGCGAAATGAAATGAACATAGAAAGTCTAGACAACTGGTGTCGGCTCCTTGCTAATGAACCAACACAAATTCTTTGTATCGGTTCTCTACTAGTAACCGACACAAATACTATACTTTTTGTATCGGTTCTTAGTAGACAACTGATACAAAAAGTTTGTGTCGGTTCATTAGCAAGAAGCCGATACAAATTGTCTAGTATTTGTGTCGGCCTTTTATTGGAACCGATACAAAATGTATTTTGTATCGTTTATTTTTTATTAACCGATACAGAATGTATTGTGTATCGCTTGATTCAAATAACCGATACTATTAGGGCGATACTGAAAGTGATTTTTCCACTAGTGATATATCATACATGCATGCATGCATACATACATACATACATACATACATACATGTATGTATGTATGTCTCTCTCTCTCTCTCTCTCTCTATATATATATATATCAATTGGAAAAGGAGATTGATGAGCATAAATTATGTGTACTTTTGCCTAAGTTAAGTTCACCAATTTCTATGCATTTAGGTTAATTTAGTATTTAGTTTAGTTTAGTTTATAATTATACCAAGAATCAAGTTACTGCCCAAGTCTATTTTAAATTTCAGGAAATGGAGCAAATTATAGATCTTCTCGCAAGCTTTCCGAAAAGTGGTAGAAGACTAAAAACACAGTTACGGATAATGAGTTATGCCCATTTGAAGTTTGGTTCACAGCTGAAACAGAGGCAGACACACGAGCCGTACGAAGCGACGAGTACCGAGAACGAATATAGAAATTTTAGCTTTCGACATCTTTTCGTATTTTGGCCATATATTGAGGCGAAAGTCCTAAGATACCTTTAATAAACCAACAAGTGACTTAGGTAAATTAGACCAAAAAGCTAAAGTTGAGGTTTAAGGCACCTAAGAGGGGAGTAGTTGAATCCAATAACCAGGTTACTAAGCCAAAATTGCGACAGTTGAGGCTAGGAATCTAGGTACGGTCGATAGAAACCCTAGACAAAAGTACCAACACAGAAACAGTGGCTGCAGTATTAACTCGGGGGCCTATACGGACCGTATAGGATTCTATACGAGCCGTATACACTGGGGCTGAACTAATACGAAATCTGAAACCCTGGAAACCCTTTTTTTATTCTTTCTAAAACCAAAACCAAAAATCTTTATTGTTTTAAATACAACAAATCACCTTTTTTCAACTTCTAGAATTATAGCAAATTTAAGTAGAGTCCGGTAATTATCACACCGTCCCAGTGGATTCGACACCCAGCTATACCCAACTTCTGTTTTACGCTTGCAACAGATTTAGGTGTTTCTATGTTATTAAAAGCCTACACGCTCACGAGCGAACAGAGATAAATATATAAATGCACATTTGAGCTTTTTTTTAATTATTTTACTATTTTTTTAGAATTTTTAAAATCATTGTTTTTTAGAAAATGCTGGACCATCGAAAAACTGTGATATTCAAAAATTCTAAAAAATAGTAAATTGTTTTCAAAAGAGTGTAAAAATGGTCTCCTGGCACAATTTAATATGGAGATCAAGTTGAATGATTCAGGCCGATTGTTTGAACTAATCACAAAATATGAGTGTGAAATGAAATAAGCCTATATATATATATATATATATGAGTAGAACTAGGGTGCTCCTAAGTTCACCAAACCTCTTGTGAACTTGACTCTAAAATATATCGAATCGACTTTAAACGATGAATCCAAACCGTTGAAACCCTTCTACTTAATGAGTGATGTGTCTACATATGAAATTTATAAAGTTTTGAATTAATTTAATATAGAGTCAAGTGGTCAAAAGTTTAAGGTTTATAAATTAATTTTAACGCATTCATTTTTTGGACTCCTTTGACCACTTGACTCTATATTAAATTAATTCGAAACTTTAAAATTTTCACATGTAGACGCATCAATCATTAGGTATAAGGATTTCAACAGTTTGGATTCATCGTTTAAAATTGATTCGATATATTTTAGAATCAAGTCCACAAGAGGTTGGGTGAACTTAGGAGCACCCTAGTTCTACTATATATGTATATATATATATAGAGAGAGAGAGAGAGAGTGTGTGGCTATGGTACTTCGTGAAGTAAAGTGAGTGTTTTCTTTTACATTTATATCTTCAATTTTAAAGTTCAAAACGTCTATCCGAACCGTTCAAGTTGATCTCCATATTATATTGTTCTTGGAGCCCAAATTTTGCAATTTTTAGAAACTTTTTACTATTTGTTTCGAATTTTTTTAAATCACTGATTTTTTATGGTCCACGATTTTCTGAAAAATAGTGATTTTAGAAAATTCTAAAAAAATAGTAAAATTTTATATAAATTGTAAAATTTGGTCTCTAAGCAAAATTTAATATGGAGACTAGCTTGAACGATTTAGATCGATATTTTGAACTTTAAAATTGAAGATATAGACGTGAAGTAAAACATCGCTTTACTTTGCGACAGTGTTGTAAAATGTTGTTCATGTGGTCGCATATGCGTATGCAGACTGATTTCGCATAAAAATTTCTATGCAGTCTCAAATATGCGGTTTCGCATATGCGGCCGCATATTGGACCGCATATTGGGCCGCATATGTCCGCATATTGGTCCTCATATGTGCGATTGTGCCGCATATGTCCTCATATTGGTCCGCATATGTGCGAATTTATTGTTTGAATGATTTTAATGGGAATATATTGCATGTTTTGAGTAGAAATAAATTAATATATAATTTAAAATCCGCATATATAAGTCCTCATGAAATTCCGCATATGCGGTATGCAGTGGCCTTCCGCATGCATGAACAAAACCGTATTTTACAACATTGCTTTGCGAAGCACTGTAACCCAACTCTATATATATGTGTATGTTGTGTGTAGGAGGGTTTCAATACATCATGCATTTCATACCTCATATTTTATATCTTAGTTTTTAAAGTTCAAACTGTCGAACTGAATCACTCAACATGATATCAATACTAAAATAATATTTCGGAATGAAATTTTATAATTTTTAGAAATTTTTAATATTTTTTAAGATAGGTACAAAATCACTACTTATGAACCGTTCAAAAATAGTTATTTTCTACCTTTCTAAAAAAATTGTATTTTTTTTCCAAAAATTATAAACTTTGCTCTCCAAACATACTTTAAAATCGACAGTTTAAACTTATAAAAAAAATATAAAATATAACATATGATGAGGTATTGAAACCCTCCTCATATATATATAAACAAACCTCTATGTAAATACATGTGAGTAGAACTAGGGTGCTCCTAAGAGTAGCAAGTATCTTTGTACTCTTAACTCTAAAACTTATCGAATTAACTTCGAACGATGAATTCAAACTGTTAAAATCCTTCTACCTTACGAGTGATGCGTCTACATGTGAAAATTTTAAAGTTTTGAATTAATTTAGTATAAAGTCAAGTGGTCAACATTAGAAGGATTTCAACGGTTTGATTCCTCGTTCGAAGTTTTTTTTTTTTGCAGTTTAAAGCCCGTAGGCACATTCATTGATAGAAATTGAGCTTACAAGATATGTTTGAAATACATCTCTCATGTTCAGAAAGCAACTAGTAAGGAGAAACAAAGTAAAAATGTAGGCAACAAGGAAATAAACATTAAATATATTTTCTCATCCATTTGGGGGCAGAATAGGAAAAGTGTGGCACCTAAAGTTCCATTCCTCTTTTGTTGCGATTCGTGCCAAGCTGTCAGCCAGCTCGTTGTGGCATCTAGCTATGTGATTGCACTTGTATCCTCTATATTCCTTGAAACTTTTCCAGATTTGAAAAACCTCTTTGAAGGCTCGCCAATCAGCGTGAAGGGGCGGCTGCAGTGCTGTAGTGAGGTCAACCAAAGACTTGCAATCAGTGAGGAACACACACTAGGTGATGTTGTTCTCCAGGGCATGTTGAATTTCCCTCTGTAAGGCCAGTGCCTCTGCCTGTATGGGGCAACACACCTTGCCTCCTTCAGAAGCCGCCAGAATCAAGAGTCTCTCCCTCCATCATAGCAAAACCGGTAACGCCTCGCCACGATTGATACCAAGAGCCATCCACATAGCAGGTGAGCTGATGAATGTTTGTGGTAGTACCCGGCTGTTGAGGGTCACTACTCTGTGTAGGGGTGGCAGGCACCGACTTTGTAATACTAATCAGTGATTCTGACGAGATCTGCCGTAGGTATGTGCAGAAATTTTGGAAGCCTGGTTGAACCCCACCATACGCCTTGCCATTACGTGTTCTCTAAATAGACCAACATATGTTCAGGCAGGTTGTCCGCTGGTTGTCAGAGGTGATTTCTAGCAAAGCTAGAATGGCCGATTGGATATCCGGTAGCGTAGAGAAGTGGTCCACTCCAATAGAAAGGGGCCCAGCGAACCAACATGCTCTTGCAAAAGGGCATCCAAAGATTAGGTGGGTTGGGTCTTCCTCCCCAGACACACAAGTAGCACAAAATGGTTCCCCACGAGAGGTTCTTGAGGCCATTGTTTTGGCAAGGGGGAGGCCATTGTGTGCCAGTCGCCATATAAATAGTCTAACTCGGGAGGGCACTTTACCCCTTTTCCAGATAGCCTTCCAGAGCTTCTTTAGGTCATTGCCTATAGGAGGATCTGCCCTTAAGTGATTATAGGCTTTCTTGACCGAGAATTGTCCATCAGTGGATGGCATGAAGATAAGTTTATCATCCCCAGCGTGTTCAGATGGAGCTTGGACTGATAAAATAATGGACATGCACGTTTGATGGCCAAAAAGAGTAATCAGCTGCTCAGTATCCCAAGTCCCCTGAGCCTCCCCTGCTAAGTTCTCGATTTTGAGCTGCTGGCTTGCATGGTCTGGAGGTATGTACTCAGTCGCCTCAGTGAACCATGGTTGGCAAAAACTAGACAGAGCCTCCCATTACCAATTTTCCAGCATACCAGTGGAAGGAGTTTCTGTCTGAGTTTCATTAAACCTCTCCAGAATGCCATGCAGTTATAGGTACGCTTGCTTTGCCAAAGGGAGCTACTTGGGATGTATTTTGCTCTGACTATAGCAATCCAGAGTTGATCAAAATTAGCTGCTAGTCTCCATAAGGACTTGAGAAGAATAGCCTCATTGACCAGGGACAGATCGCGAATTGCTAGGCCCCCAAGTGCCAAAGGTTTTGAGATTGTTTCTCTAGAGATGTCAGACAGGTACCTCGATTTGTCGCCCGCTCCCCAAAAGAATCTCATGATTAAACTATTAAGTTTCGCAATTACTGTAGCCGGTATGAGAGATGAGGCCATGTAACAGACTGGCAGTGTAGTGAGGACTGCCTTGATGAGCACCAATCTACCGGCCGGCGACAGAATTCTGCTCTTCCAGACCTATAGTTTAGATGAGACCTTATCAATGTGGAAATCGAAGGACTCACGATTTGTTGTCACTGGTGCACCTAGGTAGGAGATAGAAGTAGTCTCCAGTGGGACTGCCATGATCTGGGCTAGATCTGATTTTAGCTGGGGTGGTGTAGCATTGCTAAACCAAATGGAGCTCTTATCGGGTCCGACCCGTTGACCCGATACTTCGCAAATTCGTACAAGGTGCGCATTATCTGGTGCGCCTCAGTAGTATTAGCATCCCCAAAAATAAGGAGGTCATCAGCATAAACACAGTTGGTAAAAGGCGGTGCACGGGGCGCTAAACGGACTCCTTGGAGCTGCTGATTTTCTACTTGGAATTGCAATGATCTAGAGAGTAAGTCCATTCCAATGATGAAAAGATAAGAAGAGAGGCTGCAGCCTTGTCTAAGTCCCGATTTTGGTGAGAAAAAACCAGAACCCGACCCATTAAGGACCACAGTGAAATTGGCAGACGTGATACAGCTCATTATCCATGTTGCCAGTTTGGCCGGAATCCCGTACAGCGAAAGTAGCGATTCAATGTACGCCCAGTCCATTTTATCGAATGCCTTTGACAAATCCACCTTTAAGCAAAATTCAGCCCTTTTGTGATTCGGCGATTTGAAGGAGTGGAGGACCTCCCGCAACAGCACCACATTTTCTTGTTATGTCCCGGTCGGGTACGAAAACCGATTGAGCAGTTGATATATAGGAATCTATAAATGGTTTTAAGCGCAACATTAGTATTTTGGAAATAACTTTATAAATAACATTGCAAACAGATATAGGTCTGAAATGTTCGACTTTGACCGACTGTTCTCTTTTAGGGATCAGAATTAGATTTGTTTTAGAAATTTCAGGCTTCATAATCCCAGTTATGAAAAACTCATGGACTTCTGCTAAAAGAGTCGGCCCGAACAAGGCCCAGTTGTCCTGTAGGATTTTGGCGGTAAAGCCATCCGGACCCAGGGCCTTTCCTGGCCCAAGAGACATTAACCCCTGTTTGATCTCCAAATCTGTGGGAAGCTCCTGCAGGCTGCTGTGCATATAGGCCGGGATCTTGGGCAGTTGGGCCAACATTTGGTGGTTGAAATTAGATTGGATCAGGGTGGTGGCCTGGCGGGTGTAGATAGCACGGAAATGGCTGACAAAGAGGCTTGTGATTTCTTTCGGATCTGTCTCCCACTGACCCGCTTCATTGATTATTACAGAAATGGTGTTCCTTCTTTTTCTAGCAATGGCACTGGCGTGGAAATATCGGGTGTTATTAGCCCCTGATATCACCCAGTTTATCCTTGAACGTTGTTGCCAATATTGCTCAGTCATGAGGAGGTAACGTTGGTGATCTTTCTCAATTTTCATTTCTTCCTCTGCATTTTGAAGTTGTGGGGGCTGGTTTTGTAAGATCTCTGTTTGATTCTCCTGTTCTTTTAGGACTTTTGGAGGAGTTTCTCTTGTACTGAGCCATTCCTTGACCTTTGTCTTGAATTTGACTTGGAGTTGATTCCAGTCATGAGGTCGATCAGAGAACAAGTTTTGACACAGTTGAGTGAATTCCTCATCTAGGTTCCACCAGTTTTCACAACAGAATGATCGATTTTTCCTCTGGAGAAGCGAGGGATGTGGTATAATGCCGCATGTGGGTATCTCTGGTGCCACGAGAGATTAACCAAAATCTGGTCAAGCCGTTCCATTATAAGTGCCCTTCCCTGTTTTTTGTTTGACTAGGTGTATGCTGGGCCTAGATACCCCAAATCAATTAGGCCAACGCCATGAATCCAGTGTCTGAATGCTTTGTTATTTGAGGAGAGGGTTGAAGATCCCCCAGACTTTTCTGTGATGGAGGAAATAGCGTTGAAATCGCCTAACAGGCATGCTGGACCGTCATATTCCTCTATAAGCCCCTCTAGTTGTTCCCAGATAGATTCATTTTCTGATCTACTGGGGTCCCCATAAACTCCTATGTACATACTCTCTTCCATCGATGGCCTGAGTGCTGCCGTGACAGCAATGAAATTTTTTGTCTTTTTGATTAATGAGACCTGGGCTTTGTCTCCCCACAGGAACCAGAGGCCGCCCGATTGGCCACTTAAGGGGACGATTATTGAGTTTTGAAGAGATAGATTTTCAATCCTCTCTAGATATTTTTTGGTGTTGCAGCGGGTCTCTTGAAATGAAAGCAAATTTTGGTTTTGTGCAGTGAAATTAGCGATTTAACGTGCTCCCTGTCGCGCCTCCACTACCGCAACAGTTCCACGAGAACCCTATACTCATAATTGAGTTGCCAACGCAATTTAACCCGCCGGCTTTTGCCTTTTCCCTGACATCAGGTTGCACCATGTGCAGAATCAGTGAGCTGTGGGAAGGAGAGTGAGACATCCATCTGGGGCCCGTAATCAGAACTGTGGGGAAAGGCCCGTTTGTTTTTCTGTTGCTGTTTTAGAGCCTGGTTATAATCATTTGGGATTAGGGTAGGGTCAGAGAGCCATGGGCCTTTCTTGGGCTTTAGGATTTCCAACTGGTCAATGGCGAGGTCCAGTTTCCCCGTGCCCATGATGAAAGCGAGCTAGTTTCGTTGCTGGCAACTCTGCAGGTCATGGCCCAGGTGGCCACAGAAATTGCAAACTCTGGACAGTTTATCGTAAGAGCAGAGGATGGTGGTCTCATTGCCTGGTAAATCAAGCCTTAGTCTGTCCTCCAAGGGGGCATTAATGTCCATCATCACCCTAACCTTGACAAACCGTTTCCCCATGACAAAACTATCAATCGAGGCTGAGATTGGGGTGCCAATGCGTCTGGCAATGATCAGGAGCCCTTCCTCTGTAAGGGTGTGAATGGGGATGTTAAAGAAGAGAACTCACGCATAAATAAATTGTATCTTATCTAGATGAAGTTCAGCAGGGGAGGAGACCTGCTTGGTGGCCACGACATCCCCACGGTAGGTCCAAGTTCCACCAATGAGGGAGGAGTGCATTTCTTTGTCAAATAGAAACTCTATAAGGTAGCAGTTTCTCTCTAGAGGGCGGAAGGAAGTGTGGGGGTCGGCTCCCAAGCCTTTATCATTACAGAGGCGAATGGCTTGTCTAGGACAGCTCTATCGGAAACCACCCTGGCTATGATCGATGTAGACCAGGTAGAGCTTGAGGTCGCCTGGGCCGGGACTGAGACCAAGGGTCCGAGATGATCAGAGGTATGGAGGCCGACGAATTTTTCTATGAGGCTTCGTCCTCTTTGGTTAAGTCAGACATGTTTGTAGTGTGGAGAAGGAGGTTGTTTGGGTGGGGGAGAAGATGGCAATGTAGGTTTATGGGGATAGGTCTATGAGGGTAGGACAGAGGTTTGAGAGACGGGGGACCCAAAATAGATTTGTGAGGAATTCTGGATAATTTTTAGGCTGGGGGGTTGTTTGGATTGGTTTGGGAATAGAAGGTTCTAGGGCCTGGTTTAGTGTGAGGGTGGGAATAAGAGAGGGGCACGTGTTTGGTCCTTTGTGATACCTGAGGGAATAGCAAGGTACTGCCTGCAGGTTTCTGATGTAGTTTGGCGGTATTGTAACGTTCAAAGGCGGATTTTGGTGTATGGGCCTAGGGTACATTTGGTCCTATGCACCGTTGGTTGGCAGCCGGTGCAAGCCGATTGTTGGGGTCAACGGAAGGAATAGGGAAGGAGCGGCCTACTCGGTGGAGTCGGAGTAGGTCTGATGGGAGGGGGGTTGGTTGTCATTCAGTTGTGGGATCTGGGGAGGGAGCTCCTAGTCAGAGTCATCACTATCCGGAGGCGGTGGAGGGGACGAGTTGATTGGGCAGCCTTCCAGTAAGACCTGACTTTCCGTCTAGCGGTTGCCGTGCCCGACTTTGAGTTTGTAGGGGATGAGCTGACGGTCAGGGCAATCTATGAGAACCCTGACATCAGATTTGTCTCCTTCTGACAAGCATTCGTTGGCCACCCAGACTAGGACCCCCATGGCCGCTGTAGCTTGGCGAAAATACATTGGATGCCAAAAATCAAGAGGGAAGTGCTTAATTGTGACAAACACCCGGTCTGAGTGTGGGAGGGGTAGTGAGAGATCCAGGTGTTGCCATGGCGAGATGAGTATACCGAAGCTCGAGGTCCAGAAATCCTCATCGAAGAATACATTTTCTGCAAGCATCCAATCTGGGATTTTGACAAGATAGCCCGATTTGTAAACCGAGATTCGCCAGTTGGAGGAGTGTCCCCCGTATCGGTTTGCCAAAGCTTCAGCTATAGTGGTTCGCTGAGGAAGAGGTCCTGGCCTGCTTGGACTGAAAAATACAGTATTGGTTAAGTCAGCAACGACCCTATTGTGCTCATCTAAGGGGGCGAGGAAACAGTATTGGGTTGTAATTTGGGAGCGGGGCTGATATATGGGGTTCATGGTATGTGGTGAGAAAGGTGGGTAATGGAGGTTTGAGGTATAGGGAGAGAGGAGGGGAGGTGCAAGATAGGGGACGACAAGAAAGGAGAGGATGAGAGGAGGGAAGGAGAAGAGGAGAGTAGGAGAGAAGGGAGGGATGAGTCAGGATGGGAGGGGCAGCGCCATTGGCGAAGGTCTTTTTGAACTCCGTCAAATTCTCGTTCGAAATTAATCAGATAGATTTTAGAGTTAAAAGTACAAAAGGCTTGGTACTCCTAGGAGCACCCTATTTCTACTCTATACATGTATGCTCTTTTTTGTTGATTGGCCAGTCCGAACGCAGAAATTAAATGCTTGTGATTGCATGGTTGACATCTTCATTAGCTAATATGAATATTCTTTCATTGCCCAACTTTGGTTCCCATATATATTTTTGTGTTTACATAAAACTATTAAATTCTATTTACCTTTGTACTTTTTTATTTACTTTTTTATCTAATTTCGAAATAATTTGCAAATAAAGTTGAACGTTAATTTCTCAATATATATTTGCTAAATGAATAATAAATTTATTTTCAGATTTGACTATGACTAAAATGTATACATAACATATCAATAGTCGATCATGAAAATAGATCAAACTAAACACATTGATTAGCAAATGAATAAAAAAGAATTGACTAATGAAGAGATCTATAAAGAAAAATCATACATAGTACAGTACGAAAATAGACAATTTATTGCAAGTAAGAAGGCTTCTTGAATATGCAAATTACATCAATAAAATAAATGTACAAATGACAAAAGAAAAATTCAAAATCGTGACATATATATACAGTAATTTTTTTCCCACAAGACATTTTTATCCCCATCAGACATTTTTTTCCAACATCGATTGTGATGTATGTATTAAGATTTTTTCTGACGTTTTTAACCAATGTTCTAAGTACATATTCCACAAATTAAAAAACATATGATCATAGAACCACATGCATGTCTTGTTTTCATTATGCGTGGCAAAAATAAAAATCCTTTGACCACACAACCTTTAGCGCCTAATGAAAAAAGACATTGTTACCTTTAGCATTTATACAACCAAAAAGAAAATTGTTCAGCATCTATAAATAGAACTGTCATGTTAATTACCATCTCAAACTACAACCAGCAGCCTCTCTGATCTGTGTCTCTGTCTCTCTGTATCTCTGTATCTCTCTATAGTTCTCCTCTCTCTCAAAAATGCAACTCTTACGTACCTCCACAGCCACCCTTCCATACGCACAACAACGTGGTAACTTCAACTGTGCCTACGTTCAAAACCAACCGAGTCTTCATAGGACACATTCACAGCCTTTGCAACAAAAGTTTCTTCCTGTGCTTAAGCCAGGTCTGTAATTTGTCTCCGTCATTACTTCGAGAGTCGAGACAAATCGTTTGTCTGCAAGGGCAGTGAGAGTGTATCATGGGTGGATGAGAATGTGCCGAAGATTCTCAGGCTGTATGCTAACCTGGGTCGAGTGCACCATGAGATGGCAGTTTGGCTGCATGCCTGGCCTACCTTTTGGTACATATAAAAATTACAGTTGTGCTATATACATTAATTTTATGAAAAAAAAATAGTGGTGAAATATAAGCCAAGCTAAGCAATTATTGTATATATATAAACTATCTTAATTAAAAAAAAGGGTTAATAAAAGAAGTTTTGCATGTCCAGCATATGAACAGAGCTAGTTAATTAGGTGTTGGTTTCTTTGTAAATTTTATTTAACAAAGATGGACATTAAGTATGATTTAAGGAACATTATAAGTATATAATTGGCAAGAAAATTAGTGCAATTTCTGTATTAATTATCAAAGTTGCAACATGTAAACTATGTAGACAAGACTTTTCTTTTTGGTTCCCTTTGTTAGTTTTGTTCCAAGAAGTTTAATTGCACTATTTGCAATTCAAATGTCAAAATAAAACTGATCAGGGGAATTTTTTTTTTTTTGTACGTACCCGTGTCTTTCTTAAGATCAGTTTTTAGCTTCTAGAAATGGCATCAATATTTATATAATTTTCTATTTATAAAGATGTGTATATATACTACCAATGACAGGTCAATTATGCTGGCAACAAAACCTGGAACACTTCCTGATTTTACATTATTCGGAATGTTTCACTTGATGGCATTCCTGGTACATGTCTCATGCTGCGCTTCAAATGACCTTCTTGATCTAGAGTATGACAGAAAGGTAATTTTGATATTTCTTTAAACACTGTATGTTTTCCTTATATAGTGTACATTTTCCATAAAAAAAATATTGTTGTGTTATAGATTGCCAACTTATTAATTATTTTAAATAATAAAAACCCAACAGCCAATCACCTTTTCATGTTTGCCTTATAAAAGTCACAGGTCATTCAAACCTAGCTATCTTGACTCCTGACTCCTGAGGAAGAAATCATCATCCCACTAAACATAGGAACACAGTGCTTTTCTGCACAAGTTGTGATATTTTAGTACACTCCTAAGGTTTACAGGCCAACTATGTTTAATTTTTTTTTTACTTATCTACTGTACATTTCCGTACAATATATAGTTTTTGTGTCCCTTATATATTATATACAGTCCTGGCAATTAGTCAGTATTTTTAGATGATCATTTGCACTCTCATCCATGACGAAGCCACGTAACTTCCTCCTCTGGCTCAAATTGTTTTTATAAATATACTTCTATTTATAAGCATTTATCAGAAAAAAAAATTATAAAAATATACTTAAAATACAAAATTTTATAAATTTATGCTCACCCTACTAAACATCTTGGCTCCACTCCTGTCTCTGATAATAAGTTATTGGCATTCAATTGATATAATTGTCTATCTATATCTCAGGTAGAGCGTTGCAAGACTAGACCACTGGCTGGTTCAAGGGTGGTTGTTTTGGGCATTGATTATCGCGTTGCTTATACCGCTTGTGCTACAACTCAACAAATTAAGGTTTGATAAACATAGTATTATTGTAACATTTGTATGTCATACTAAATGGTACATCAAATCGATTCTTTCTGTCATTTTTAGATTCTCATTTCAGTTGGATTATTTTTTCCCTAAAGGTGAAGCAGGGTAAAGTATGTATTTTATTGATGCCTAGTATGTGCATATGAAAGGATCAAGGAAACTCACTTAAGATAACATATTGAAGTATTGTGTACAATATTGTTCTAAACGACTAATGGTTTTTTAATCTTTTTCCTACTGTTAAAATAGTATTGCGCTAGCAGCAGTGGAACAAGTACTGTGGCTTGCTTATCCCCTTAAGAAGAGAATTACTTACTGGGTAAGTTTTGAACTGGTTTAATTATTTGCTTTTTTACAACTTTTTTAATTGGTTGAAAATACAGAATCGCTTCAATTAACTGGTTTTTCTAATGACTTGATTGAATAAATATTACAGCCTCAAGCTTTTCTTGGTCTAGCCCACAACTGGGGGGCAACACTCGGCTGGGCAGCCGTAAAAGGAAATTTGTACGATGTTAGCATTTTCCTCCCAGTACACATTGCTGGTATATGCTGGACACTGGTATATGACACAATATATGCACATCAGATATAATTATTTATTTAATTTGAATATATGCACAATATATATATGCACCCAAGTTCAATTTGTGCTTATGGCACTTTAAATGAAGAAGTTTCAGTTGGCATAGGCGCATAGCCCATACCTGTTACATTTAACATTTTAACTTTCAAGCTTAATTTATAATATTTTTTTAAGGATTCCTTTGCCAATAAGATGATAGATAAAACTATTATTTCTTAATTACAAATTAATTTCACACATGTCGGTAACAATATTGGTAAATTTGATATCATGAATATTACAAAGTTATTTGACAGAAAAAGGAACATCCCAAACAGAGTTCAATCCTGTACTGGTATATAGTTAATTGGCATATTTCAATGTTTAATTTGAAGCCCATTTTCTATTTCTTTTTCATTGAAAAACAGGACAAAATTCACGATGCGGAGGCAGGAGTTAAATCCACATGTTGTTTGGAGACTCAACAAGGACTTGGCTCCTTGGATTTGCATCCATTTGCATTGGAAGATTGATGTTTGCTGGTTACAATGCTCGTATGGGTATGTTTGTGAGCTTAATTGCAAGATATATAAGATTGGCTTGAAATGTTAAATTTAAGCTCTTAAATTCGATATATTTAGCGAGTGGTGCATTTACATACTGAATTTGTTAACTTTTGTGTTCATTTAGTATAAAATATAGCAACAAAGAAACAAAATGTTTATTTTAATTAATTTAATTTCATGATTTTAGAACCACTTTATCTTATATCAAACGAACTTCAAAATTTATAAATTTGACATGTAAATGTATCACTTTTGATGTAGATTTGATTGAATTGTTTGAATTTGTCATTTGAATCCAGATATACCTTGCGAGTATTATTCTAGAAAAAAAAAATTAACTGACAACAACATTCCAGCAGAAATACCTTGCGAGTATTATTATCACTATTTGCTTTCTGAATTAGATAATATTTAGATCGATTCCGAATTATCTCTCATTCTTTATGTCAAATTTAATTCAACTAATTTTATTTTTCTTTTTGTTAGGTTGGCCCTTCTACATATCTATGCTTCCTGCATTTGGACACCTATTATGGCAGATATACTCAGTTGACTTGTCAAATGGACTTGATTGTGATAAGAAGTAAGTACCATTGTTTCAGCTATTTTTATATTGTTATGAAATATTACTTGCAAACACTTTCAGAAGAAATTTGTATATTCATAAAAGGGTTGCACCAAACCATTTTAATTATACTGATTAAATTAGAATTCGTCATAACAATTTGGAATTTTCCAAGGTCTCAGATTAATTCAACATTCAGCAAGTGTAGCAAATTGAATGTCATCAAATTAAGATCTCAGATTCATGACACCAATAAAGTGGGATGGGAAAAGAAAAAAAAAACAGTAATAATCAGAACAATATTTTTATTTCTAAAACTGTTAAACCTTTGTACTGTCTCAGTTACCATAAATGCTGGTAAGTGAATAACCAACAAGTAAACTTGTCCATAAAATTCAATGTTAAGCTGCAGGTTAATTTGTGTTATAACTTTTTTTTTGCAGATTTCAAACAAACAAATGGTTTGGAGCAGTAGTTATGGTTGGAATGCTACTGGGAAGGACTGTATATTGAAATAAACATAAGTGCTTGTACAGAAAGTGTCGACTAATCAGGACAACATCTGGATATAACGACAGAGCATTTATTACATTATAGAATTTTTTTAAATAAACTTGATTTGAGGAGATGCCAAATCTTGTATGCTGTTCGGTGTAGTGTTCTTCATGTGCACTTTGATATGAATTTCATTCTGAAATTTTGCTAGAAGTCATATGCAGTAAAGATACTTGAGCATGTTATCATGTCATATTATGTCAGACATACAACAGCTGTTGGATCGTTGCATATCTTTGCTTTTCAAGTCACACCAAAGCAGAGTTGCAATTTTTTTCTTTTATTTCGAAGATAAGCCTTTGGAAAAGGTAAGCTGGAGCTTTTTGGCAAATAAATGTGTGCAAATTGGTTTCGTAATTAATGAGATATGTTGTTGGAAAAGAAATCTCCATTTATTTTGCTTGGGATTCCAAAAGAAGAGGAAGGAATCCAGAAAAGAACAGATTTAAACTGTGCAGGGGATAATTGAACAAGTTGCTCTGTTCCAGATTAATTACAAGGCTACAAACAACAACCTGATTATTTTCATATATCTCTAGAATCCTTGATTAATATTTGAACGCCACCCCCCCCCCCTAAATAGCCCAAACAGCTATCAGTTTTTCTGATACACACATACCAGTAAAAAAAGGAGCAGAGGTATAAATGCAAGTATTCTATATGATCTCTGCCATGATAGAATCAAGAGATCAGCGTTTTGGAAAATAAAAGGCCCCAACCCCATACCTCAAACGATGATAATACAATACGTATATCTATCAAATGTTGCTGTGGAAATAAAAGCATCAGATATCAGTCACAAGCATATTACCAGAGAACGCCACCTATCCATTAAAAAACATAAGGGAGCATTGGAGCAACGTTATTGCACTTAAATATAAAAACAAACAAATGACCAAAAAAAAAAAGAAAGGAAACCCATGAAATTCAATTTATACCTTTTCCCCCAATATGAATGGGGGCAACCCTCGGTAAGGGCATCCACCACAACGAAATGCATCGCCGAGACCACACTACAGTCAGAAACAAAAAATTAGAAGTTCGCAAAGTAAATCAAACATTCAAACTTATTTGCAAGATACAGCATGACAATTTTCATTCTATTTGAAATTCACTTAAAAATCAGACATCTGACTAGTATTTGAAGGTTTTGCAAATAAAAACATCATGAGATAAGTTGCAACTAAAAGACAATTACTGCTCTGTTTTTTTTTAACTTGATTTTTAAAAATTGTACTTACGCTGCCACAAGCAGATCGAGGATTATTTATCTGATCCAGAGTCAGATCTAACTTTTGGAGCTTCCCTTCTGTTTTGGCTTCGGCTTCGGCCTCGGCTCGACCGCACGTACAGTTCTTGCAAGCCTTTCTTGTTGTTCCTACTTCACAATCTCCACCTAGAGAAAAATCAGTTTCCTTATCAATTAAAACATTTAAGGATAGGGAAAACAACAATTGTATAATATTAGAATTTGCAAGCTCCAATAAAGAAACTGAACACAGAAACTCTGTATTTACCAATTGGTAGTTGCGGTTTTGTCAAATCTTCTTCAGTTAGAAGACTATCTTCGTCTATTATATCTGATTCTTCATTGATGGGGATGTTCGGGAGAATAGTCTCGCTTGTCTTTTTATTTTTAAGTGAATAAGACGATCCAACAGTCCAAGAAGCCTTTATACCCTTAATCTGTAAAAAGCTCCTCTTTAATTAGAAAGAAATATTATAATACAAGATTTTGCAAATGAGGGAATTTTGACTTACAGTAACTGATTGATTGCCGCAGTTTATATCTGAAACTTCGACTTCTATAAATCCCGATGTTAGTAACTGGCGCACCAGATCCATGCTTGCCTGATTAAAACAGGATTATCCCAAATAATTAATGGTAGAACTTTCAAAAAGAATTAATTGGAGATTAGAATGATTGATAAAAGTATTATACTTTTTCCTGCTCAGATGAAGTTACTTGTTTGTGTAGTATCAATTTGCCACTAGGTTTCAAAACCCTAGAAAATTCAGCAAACCATTGTTCTCTGAAATGCTCAATTTCAGAGAATGCAATCACAGTATCCATAGATGCACCATTGAAAGGCAGATTACAACCTGTTATTGCAGGAATTAATTTTAACTAAATAGCATTTATCAGAAATTTTCATATCAGAAATCGAAAGACCTTTACAAAAGTAAAGAATAAGTTTAACAAAAACTAACAATGGCAACAAATAATGATGCTAACCTAGAGATTCACATTGAGTTATTACAACGAGATTGTCAGAAACCGGGTCAATCTGGAGCTGCCTGATTGTGTGGATTGGTAAAGCAATCTCAGCCGTTAACACAAGAGATTTGTTGGTTTCTTCCATTCTCTCTGAAATAGCAGTTCGGCTTAAATTAAGAAATTAGACAAAATTCGCAATAATTACAAAGAAGAACAATTTATTGAGAGATAATTGCAAAAACCTCTCGTGCTATTTTGTCACTTCAAAAGTAACTGTCGTGTTTTAAAATTGGATCCAGGTACAAGGGGGAGATTTATAAGGCCTTGGGGTGGAGTATGAATCTGACGGCGCTGTAAAAAAGGAAGGGAATGTACGGCTGGGATTTAATTGAGAGGAGGACACGTGTAAGACATGTGGACTCGCGTGGCGGAAAAAGGAAAGGAGTGAGCACGTGACCTGGAGAGTACAAGAGGCGCGTGACTAGATTTGTGGTTTTGGTTGGTGCGCGGTATGTCACTATTGATCATTTGATTGTAACGTGAAACCAACACGAAGCACTTCAGTCTTCAGGTCATCTCCATTGATAGCAAAATGGAGATTATATATCTTCTTTTGTTTCGCCATAATGCCATATCACTTTTATCACTCTTTATGGAAGCATAAATGTTCCCAGGCCAATAACTTTGAAGTTTCTAATTTTCTAAGTTAACATCAATTTTAATTACTTAAGCAGTGGACAAATGATACAGTGGAATGCTTATATTTTTTTCCCTTTTATTTTCCCAAGAATTGAATTTCAAATTTAAATTTATTTTTGAAGAATGTCAAAAAAATTTAAAATAAAAAAACCGTCAAGTGAACTCTCTGTTAATCATTTTTGGATAAAACTCTATTAATATTAATTCTACACGAGCAAGTAGGACAGCAACATACACTTTGGCTTGTTTATGCTTACAAAGAACTCCAATTTCTGATATTAGAAACAAAGGCGAAACAAATTCTTTTACAACTTTCCCAAAATGTATAGGAAAAAAAAGGTTCTTTGTACACCTCATCTGCCATTATGCAATTGCCATATATAAGAAAATGATTCTCAAGAGAAAAACTTCAAGTTCACAAAACAGTTTCTAAATTAGAAAAGCACATGGTCCAAGTGAGGTATTAGTTGGACAGCACAAAGTAAAAAAACTGAAATTCCAGATACATGTAATAGAACAAGGTAAGACAAGTTGCTAAAAAGTACTTTCTGAGATGAAACAAAAAAAAAAAAAAAAAGTAAAAGGAAATTTATACATATGATATTATAAATATTACTGATGGGATCAGTCAACGCATGCAGACTTGAAGTGGAAGTCATCAATTGTCGAGTAAATATGACCCACATCTACATGGTAATCAATCGCTTCCCTGCATTGTTATCAACAATCAAGAAATCAGTGAATATGATTGTGTACATGAGTATCTGTGTTTGGGAGAGAGAAAGATAGACAGACTTGATCTTATTAGCTGGCAAGCCAAGGCGTTGAACCACTTCATCGACATGGATCCCATGCTCGCTAGCGCTATTTTTTAAAATTAAACATATATATCGAGTTAAAAGTGGATTCATATTATTATATAATAAATAAAAAAGAAGAATTTTTTTGGTTAAAAAGGCACATGGCCCAGTTTCATTTAAGAAACAGAAAGTTAAAGAAGATAGAAATTAAAAGATAACAAGCAGAAATTACACGCTCGATGGCTCCTGGAACACGTCTAGAACCAGCTTGTAGATGTCAGTCTCAGATCCATGTGATGTGCTATTCCCAGAAGCCTACAATACCAAATTTCAGCAGTAATTTTCATTCTTAACTCAAAATAACTGTACAAGAGAGCCTAACCCAAAACCAAATTGGTCAGAATTATATTTGCACAACTGAGTGCCAAATTGCCAAACTAGCCACAAATAACAAAAGTAGGATTATCTTTTGGGCCGAGGTACCAACATACCATGTCAAGTGATTGATACTGTTACCAGCATGATTGGTGTAGAATACTAAAATCCTTTGTACATATTCTTTCTCAGATCTAATTAAATAAAATCTCAGAAGCACCATTTAGAAGAGCACGAAAACTTACTTTAGTGGAAACAGGAGTCTGCGGAGATCCACTAGATAGAGAAGATCCATTAGCAAGGCTTTGCTGGGGTTGGGTTAGACTTCCAACCTGAAAAAGGAAAAAAAAATTATTCAACTTCGTAACCGATTATAATGCATTTATTTTTTAAGAATCAATAAAAAGATTCTAATATCATTGTGCTTGGTGTTGTATACATTTTGGTAAAATATATGGGACATTTAAGCTCATAATTTCAATAACTAATGTTCAATACATATTTGAATAACAAAAAAAAATTACTTTGATATCTCGGACTACATAATACAAAAGCAACCATATATAATACAATACAAATTAGCAATCATACCTTTGATTTGGTGTTCTCGAGATGCATTCTAACACACTGGATGAAGTGTAATACTATCTGATTATTGTCTTTTACTGGCCTGAAGAAGAAAAAATATTAATGAGAGAAGAAAATGCATATTATCATTTTGGTGTCTAAAGATCATAGCATATTAATTTGAACTTTCATAACTTACCAAAATATTAACGCAAACACACAATAAAAATTGCATTACTCACCTAATGGCAAATGCAGTTGCGCGTTTCCTTTCAGAAAATCCCTTGAAGCTACCAACAATTGATACATACGTGCCATTCCTTTTGTAACATCACAAAATGCAAAGAAGAATTAAGCAAGCATAAAACAAGATATATATACACAATTTTTTTCAGAATGATTTTACATAAGAAACAAAGAGATTAACACATACTCTATAATAGCTGTTTCACTTGCATCCGACGCATCATTGACCCTAAAGTTTCATAATTGTACTTAGAGAAAGTATTTCAAACAATACCATGTAACTTGTTGTTAAGAGTTAAAATAACTGCATTCTACACAATAAAATAACAAACTTTTCTTGTATACCTCAGTAAATTCAAACTATCATGCATGGCCCCAAAAAAAATATATATCACAATATGGGCATACCCCTTTAAAGCAGGGAAAATCCCCGACTTTTCCCAACTTGTATAGAAAACACTAAGCTAGTCCTTACGAGAGAATAACAGACAAAGGGCAATCTTTTCAAATTATCTGCCTATCCCTCAATAGTCAATACTATCACCTTATCAGGCAAACTACTTTCTCACTACTGAGCATAGAAAATGGTAACGAAATAGGGGTCTGATTTAAAGAAAATGTGTGAGTGCAGGTAGTGAAACACTTTCTCTCAAAATTCAGAATCATGCATAATGTTTCTGTTATAAAGGTACACAAACATCATTTTAAGATATTGCAGGGACCATAAGTGAAAAAGATAGAGCTAAAAGAGTTGACCATCTAATAAAATCCATGCGACCAGTGCCATCGTCAAGTGTAAAGGTAGCATCAGTAGCTCTACTGGCTTTATTGCAAACCATCCCCACCAACACGATCTGCCGAGTCAAACATAGTAGAAGAAAATTAGAAAATGAAACCAAGCTAAATAATAGTTGCAAACAATGACCATTGAAACAGTAACAGGATATAGAGAAAACCCTAAATCAGTACTGCAATATTTTTCACTCAGCAATAAGAAAAGGTGCCATTGTTCTTTGTCTTTTCTCAAGAAACATCGTCATGTTGAGTTATTGGCTCAATTTAAATCACAAAATTATACAGATAAAAGAAGAAAAGAAGAAAACTTGTAGCATTGCCTTAACATTTGTATTTCACATTTAATAGCATTCAATTTCTTTAGTTCTATGTTCTTTCAACCCAATAGATTTGGTGTGGCCATCTGTCACAAAGGTAATTCTATATCAAATCAAAAAACAGTGCCAAACTAGACTCGTACCTGTAACTGGGGCTATCAAATTAATTGCTATGTTGCATTAGCAACCTAAAATAATAAAATCCACCTATTGTCTACTGCTCTTTAAAACAAAAACCTAGAGATCATAAATATGAACTGAGAAAAAAGAAAAGGTTCTAATCTTACATTGTCAACGTCCACTCCATCTATTATTAATGTCGACTTCTTTTCAGAGCTTGACTCGTAGGCATCAGTGATTTGCTTCACTGTCAGTGGAACAGTAGCGCTAAAATTTCCACGACTCTACAAATTAAAAGATCAAATAACATAAACATCCATCTCATTCTGACATATTAAGCTTCGATGAAATATTAGTGCATTTGGATCATAGAGACGGAAAGAACAAGATAAAAAAAAAAAAAAAAAAAAAATTAAAAACGGAATCCTAGAGGAAAATGTCAAAATGGGGAAACTTGGAAAATTGGAACTAAAACTTTACCTTGGAGATTGAAGAATCGGGGGATTGGGTTGATTGGGAAGAAAAAAAAGCGCCACCGTCGTACTGGCTCGAATACATTTTCTTTGCAAGTAGAGACTGAAGGTTGAATCGAATCGGTAAGAAAACCCTAGGAACTGACAAGAGAAGGTAGTGAAGAGGTGCGGATTATGGCGGGAGAAGGGTGTGATTTCCAAAGAGGTTCCCGCCAGGAGATCAGCCGATACGTGCAAAGCACGTGACAAGCGAGCTGGGTCGTTGTAGCAAGCATAATGGGCCGTGAGCACATCAAGCCCAATATCAATTGCTGTTTCTAGCTCCTATATTGTTGCAATTTGGTTGTGTCTAGCCCACTATAATTGCTTATTGACCCATATATTATAGTGGGCTAAACAATATCAATTTCTGTTCATATCACCTGTATTAATGAACCATTGAGTTTAACTTCAATCTGTTCATTACATATTAACACGAATTTTAAAGAGGCCCAATTCATTACAGACACGGATAGGATTGATCCGGATTCTGATTGGATGGTCCAATGTTCAACTCAAACGGTGCGTTAAATGCAGAGGATGTGGACTCTTCTGTTCCCCTGAGTTCTGGCCTTCGGGTGCGTATCCTCTGAGATATCTCAATTTTTGCGTGACCGACGTGTCCTGTGCCTATTCGGGGGAACGTAGTGGAGCAGTATTATTTGAGCTTCGAGATTCGTGCAGAACGCTATTTGAACGATTGAGATATTCCAAAAGGTCGCGCAAAGTTTGAGATATCTCAGAGGATGCGAAGCGTTCTGGGTGTACTACTGTACTTCATTAATCACAAGTCATTTTCTGGACAGAATATCCCGAATTATATCTAAGAGTACGTCTGTATATGAACAGTGGTTGGTCCTTCTCCTGTCTTTTCAATTTAGTTCTTATCTTTTTCTTTTTTTCTTTTTGAGGTTGAAGCCCCATAGGCAAATTTAGTTCTTATCAAATGTAACGATCTTTTTTATCTAGAGGCCCCAGTTGCACCCGCGTTCTCGGGTTCTCTGTCACAACTGAGATTTTAAAAGGCGGATTGACTCAATGAATTATTGAACATGGGCATACGGTAAAGTGGATAAAACGTGACGTGCCGTACCGTTCCGTAACTAACACGCCGTGACTTTGGTCTCGTGCCGTACCGTGCCGTAACTAAGTGAACAGTCATACGTGTCGTGCCGTGACTAAAATGTGGAGGGTGGTCATGGCACGTGAGTCACACCGTGACTATTCACGTGCCATGTCCAAACGTTACCGGTCACCTTTCTCACATTTTACTATTTTTCAATAATTTAAGTTAGTTTATTCAAAATTCATCATTTGATCAAGACTTAACGGTTCTAATTACACATAACTTGCGTGACCACGTGCCGTGCTGTGCCGTAACCAGATCTTTCGCGTGACGTGCCGTGCTGTGTCAAATTTTCAAAAAATAGTCACGGCACGCGAACATTAACACGTACCGTGCCGTAACCGTTCCGTAACAGAACCGCTCCGCCATGCTATTTTTTCCACTCTAGGCATACCACTGTACAATCTGAGATTTTCACAGATTGAGGCATTATTTCTGACAGATAAAGCACATCAAACTCCAAATTAATATCAAAATCAATGTGGAAACTATATCATCAGATGGCATCAGTCCCGAAAGTACCGGAAATCTAATATTTTGGGAGAGACTTGACCATTCCAGCCTGGATGGTCCTAAACGAAAGGTACCAATTTCACCAAAAAAGCAATTTTGTACCAAAGTAACAAACGCAATTGCTAAAATAAGAAAGTTCCGAGTGAACTAAAGAAAGCCAGTCAACAAATGGCCGGTAGCCAGCATAACACTATAGCAGGACATCTAAATCAGAAAAATACCAAGAAATAGGTTCAATCCGTAGAAATCACCAAAGTTTGCATTAGAAGGTACAGAGTACTGACACCACAGACAAATCATAAAGAACAAAAAGAACCATCCCAGAAACTACAGATCCCCAAGAAAAAAAAAACATCTAGAATTAAACATTAATTCAGACTAACAACTAAAGTTCGGAGCAACACTGCTTAGCCAGCCCAACTTATTCATGCAAAACGAAGTCTCAAACCCTAAACTTCCTCAGCATATGCCGACTCAGCGATGGCCGCCTCAGCCTCAGCAACCTCCTTCTCAGTCTTGCGCCCCTTCTTCGACTTGTAGTACACACTCATGAATGTACCAACAGCACCATACTTCTTGCGACAGTACTCATAGTGCTCGGCATCAAACATGCGCCAGAAATCCTTCTCATTCAGCTCGGATACAGCGTACTGGGGCTGGAAGCAGTGGTTTTCAATCATCCACTGCTCAAGGTTGCGCACGGCCTCTGAGCCATTGAACTCCTCGCCACGCAGCACAGGACCTGGTGCATAGTAGACGCCAACATCAGTGAACATCTGCGCGTAAGGGGTGTCGCCTTGGCGGTGGTGGTGCTCAAACCCGGCCTCTGGGTAGATCATGGTCTTGATTGGGGTCTTGTAGAGACGGTGTGGGCACAGCCAGAGTGGGTAGACCTGTAAAAAAGGGTATATTAGAGAAAAAGTAAAAACACTATGTTTTGAGTAACATTGCTCTATTTGTGTGAGAGTTATGTAGACTGTTGTAGAATGCAACAAGATTTTCATAACTTGACAATGAAGGTCAATAAATCCTGCTGCACATTCGCTTAACAGTATAGTTACAGTGCCAATACAAAAGGCCCGACACCTAATTCCATTATAGTCAGATTTCATTCAAACGTGTCTTAGTTCTTCTGCTTTTTCACTTTATTGGCTTGTTAAAGCTGTCAACAGAAACTGTATGCATAAATTAAAAGCAAAAATCTTTCACAAATTGCACAAGTATCAAAGAATCAATAAATTTTTCCAATAACCAATCCCTCAAAATGGGTACAACATTCTAAAGAGTTAATTCTAAAATTGCAAAGCACAACAAGAAAGCACTTGCTAGAGAGAGAGAGAGAGAGCATACCTCCATCTCCTTGTGGACAAACTCCATAGCCTCCCCGACCTTGTAGAGGGGCACGAGAATGTCCTGGATGACATGCATGTCATGGTAGTAGTTCCTGACGGCTTCACCCTGGGTGGCCTTGAGGAGGGAAACCTTCGGTGGCATCAGCCAGCCCAGGGACCACCTGAACCACCACTGGTCAGCAAATGGCAGGATCAGTTTTCCTTCCCAGTACAGACACCGTGTGTGCCTGTGGTAGTACTCCCTTGTCGGTATGTACTCTACAAATTCACCTGCATGAGCACAATGCGACCACCAAAGTTAGTTTGTTTCTGTCAGATGTATTAGTGAAAGCTGGACCAAGCCAATAAGAAGACGATTGCTGGTACAGTACCATCGTTGTTGGGCATGCTAGACAAATCCCAAGGCATATGTGAAAAAAGGACATTACTATTCTTGAGCACGAGTCATGGAAGTACTAGTCAAAATAGCAAATGGTTAAGGATGATTCCTGACCAAACCAATCTAAAGTTGTATGGGTAGTGGAAATATGTAAGGTTTATTTTGTATTTACACAATTAGAGAAGCATACATTACAAGTACTGACAGAATATGAGCAAAAGGCACAAAATTAACTACTAATAGAATAGGTTTATGCTCTTTGATCTGATTATCAAATATGGCAAGTCTATCAGAACTTCATAACAATCAGATCAGTAAGCATTACCTTTCTTTAGAGCAGACTGAGCATGCTGGTAGAACCAAGGCTTGAACCACCACCCCTGATTGTTAATCTTATTCCCCTTCTTCTTAGCCTCCTCCTTGGAAGCATAGACACCGGTCATCATAACACCTTCAGTCGGGTTGTAGATCATGGTCTCAACAAAATCAGGGATCTTTGACGGATCACCGTCTCTGGGCGCAAATGAGTCGGCATAAGCCTGACCCAGCTCTTTCAAGTTTCCCCTGCACGGTTTGTATGTCAGCTTCATGTACTCCTTGATGTTGATCAGCTTAATCTCTGCCGCAACAAGGAAACCCAATGTGCCTTGAGACCAAGGGATGGCAAAAAACAGGTCCGAGTACTCGTTATCCTTGGTAGCTCTGACAACCCGGCCATCAGCCAAGACAACCTCCATGGCAACAACTGTGTCAGAGAAGAGCCCGAACAGGTGAGAACTGCCTTCAATCCCATAACCATTAATCAACCCACCAACAGTCAGATCGTCAAGCTCAGCAACAACTGCCAAGGATAGGTTCATGGGGCAGGTATAGCGGGAAATTTGACCCATGTTGACCAGTGGCTCAACCCTGGCAATCATCCTCTCCTTGTCAACCTCAAGAATGTTCCGGAAGGCAGAGAGGTCGACTTCAAAGTGGCGGGCCCGCTTGTAGTCAACATTCCTCATGCCAACGGCGATCCAGGGCTTGCGAGCAGTGCAGACGAGGCCATCCTTCTTGGGATCACGAGCCTTGAGGCGCTTGACAACCTTCTTGACATTTTCATCATGCTCCTTTTGGCGGCGCTTCTCAGACTTCATGGCCGACCAGGTGTCGCCGAGGAAGAGCTTGAAGTAGATGAGAGAGGAGACAGGAAGCACCACGAAGATAACGATGATCCATCGGAACTGGACCAGGTAGTCAACCAACACCTTCTTCCTCTTTGGACGTAGAGGGGTCTGGAGGTCCGACATGGTTGCGAACTAAATCCTGGAATGACAATAAATTGGCATCAGAAGAAAGCACTTTCTACTGACTCACGAAATATTGCTGTGTTTAAATAGCTTGAGGTGAAGGGAGGTTACCAAAAGAAAATTAGAGAGAAGGTAACATAATGGAATGAAAAGGGAGGCTACCCTATTTTGCACCCTCTTCTTTTGGTTAGTATGGCTTCCATCTGTTACCCCCTGATTATGGGAGCAACAGAATACGAGTTTTAAGGGAGTGTGAATTGATTATGTTTTCTCTCTCTGAAGCTATTATATGTGCAATATTATAATGCAACCAAAAGTACATATTTTCCTAAGAACTAGTCCTTAGTCTAGTGGCAAAGGCACATGTCCTCTGAAGTAGGAGGTCATGGGTTTGAAACCCTGGGGAAATCCTTTGTTCTAATAACAAGGGTATGGATTTGGAAGGCATAGACCTCCATCTCTTTCTCAAAAAAAAAATGTGTATTTTCCTAGGACACAATATTAAGCCTAGGTCAACCAAATGACCACAGCATTCCGTCAAACACAGAATTCTCTTAGCTGCAGCAAGCAAATTGTCTATAGCACTTCTAAATTCAAACATGTTGTAAAATAATTTTATCATTTATTTTAAAAATTTACACAGAAATATCTACATAAAAAAATAAGCAAAAAACAATTTCTCCAAACCTCAACACCAGATTACACAGAAATATCTACATAAAAAATTAAGCAAAAAACAATTTCTTCAAACCTCGACACCAGATTAGGGATGAAGTTAAAACAAACAAAATGAGTATGGAATTCTGGAGCATCTAAATGCATGCAGCATATGCTTAATTCTTAAGAGTAAAGTAAGAGTAGTAGTCTGAAATGTGTGGCAACTGTTTGTGCAATACAAGAGAACTCATGGTCATGCAAAAAATATTGCATCTGCACAATAACTACAATCTCGATAGAATCATTTTAAAAAAATGATCAAAATGAGTTAACCTCGCTATTTGTGATACTTAATACCAAAATTTACCTAGCCGTAGGCGCTAATATACAGTTTAAAATAGATCTAATATACAAATGGCACAAATAAGAGACATCAGCAAGTACCACAAACAGAAAAATATGTGGGCCATATCTATCAAACTGGCAACATATAATTTCAAGAAATTGGAAATAATTTCCCTTAAAAGTCGCAAACAAGAGTTTGGTTGAAACATAAGCTGGCCATATCTATCATATTGGCTAACAACATGTGCACATGGCAGATTCCAGGACAGATTCACCTCAATGAGAAAGAACAAAAAAAATTAATGCACACAGCAATTCAACAAATCTAGCAAAATATATATTCTCATAAGTAAAGGCATGCAAATTTAAAAATCAATCACAAATCCAGCATTTAACATAGTGAACCCAAAAACTCACCAGTTATTACAGACAGATTTAAGAATTCATGGGAAGACAGAAAGCTTTGGAATAATGATAGCAGAATGTATCAATCCTCCATTAAAAATGATTTTAACAACATCGCTGCACTTATATTTTTATATAAAATAACTACATAAAATTTAGCTATAATAAATGGCCAATTTGGGTTGTCATTTAATTAATTATCTAATAATACTGTAGAAAATGAGATTTGTAAAAGCTCCTTGAAGCTTCGATCACCAAATCTTTAAATAAATCAGATCTAGTAAGACAGTAACAAATAGGGTCATAACTGAAGCCTAAAAGAGTGCTATTATGATTGTTTCTTTATTTGGAGTAAACAAACTAAAAGTTGAATTTCTAAAATTCATGTATATTGTATTCAAATTAGAAATGAACGAACATTCACAAAATAGAAAAGAAACAACTACCTCATTTCGAAATTAAAAAAAATATATATATATATATATATATATATCCAACAAGTTAAAAGCTGCATTTTCACCCTGTCATACATCTGTCAGACGCAATTATGAATTTGAATCTAAGAAGAAGAAAAAAATAAAACATGCAACGCCTAATACACTTCGAACAATGCGAACTCAAAAAGACAAAGATTTAGATTTACCTCGAGACCAAACAACCCGGCCTCTCAGATCAAGCCTGAGGAGAATAGAAAGGTGGATTTCAGCTAAAAGCTGATCGCTTACATATTAAAACACTTAAAGATTCCCCCAAAAAATCCCGATCGAAAAGTGTTTCGCTGGATGACGTGATCTACCTCGATAAATGCATATATACAAAATAATCGACGGATTTAAAATGATTAAAGTAGATCAGACAGCTGAGAGGAGAAACGAAAAGGAGATAGAAATGTCACCTTCTCTCCAAGAGGCGCTTGAGAGAGGAGCCAGATAGTTCGTGCTCAAGTGGAGCAGATACTGAGGGTTTTAAATAAGAGAGTGTCACCTGTTTGTAAAATGAACATATTCTTATATTCTTATTTTTAAAGTTCAAACAGTCGATCCGAACCGTTCATCGTGTTCTTCATATTAATATGTGCTTGGAGATCAAATTTTATATTTTTCTGAATTTTTTTACTATTTATTAAGATCGATACAAAAAATATCAAATTCAGACCATTGAATTTTGTACCCATCTTAATAAATAGTAAAAAAAATTTAGAAAATTGTAAAATTTGATCTCCAAGTACATATTAATATGGAGAACAAGATGAACGGTTCGGATCGACTGTTTGAACTTTAAAAATAAAAATATATTTATTTTACAAATAGATCCTTATGTCCATAGAAAACTTTGCCTTTAAATAAACCCTTGCAAATTTGTAACATAACCCCTCCATTTTTAAATAAATCGAGATCTCGATTTCATGACGTTATAATATATAATATGAACTGAGAGTAGGTCCGATGCCCATCGGACCTACCTTTTTCGATGGGTGAAATGACCATCAGATAGCATCAAGATTTGTGTGAATTCATTAAAATCTGTGTAAGTATTTTTCAATTTCCGTGCACACAAATCTTAATGATAATCCTACGATGTTAGAGCTAATTGAACCTAAAAGTAGGTCCGATGCCCATCGGATCTACTCCTATCTCATATAATATAGTCAACAAATGGATGATTAAGACAAAACAAGCAGAGTTAAGCGCCAAACGTTTGGGTTGATTAATATATAAACCCTTTATTCTCGGGTAAATAACGTGACTACCACTCATTGCCTCAAACCCGCGACTATCAGATTTCAAATCACCTAAGGTAACTCAAATTGTGAGTTTACATCCGAACTGTCGATCAATATCGACACGAATATTGAAGGACAGTCCACATGGGCAGGATTGTCCCGGATTCTAATCGGACAGCCCTGATCTAAACACAAAATTTGAGCTACCTCGGAGGATTCTGACTCCGATATCATGCGGTGGACCATGGTGATCTGGTATTAATCCCAGCCTCACGTGACAGATCGTCAAATCTGACCGTTGATTAATGATAAAGCCCGTTTGTATTGTCACAGATCTGTCCGTATCCCGTCTTCAGCACGTGATGCTGTCAGAAAAAACTCCGTTAAATACGAATTTCTTTCGGAAAGAGACAAAACACGGCCTCTGTTGATATCTGATTTTTTTATTCATTATATCTGTAGTATAGTGTAACAATTTCCTTTGTGAAAGCGAAACATGGATCCCACATAGAATGGCATATGGTTGACGTCACATAAATTTGATGTCCTTCTGCAACTTGCTGGGTGCGTATCCTCTGAGATATCTCAATTTTTGCGTGACCTACGTGTCCGGTTCCTATTCGGGGGAACGTAGGGGGCCAGTATTATTTTTGCTTTGATATTCGTGTAGAACGTATTTAAACGATTGAGATATTCCAAAAGGTCACGCAAAGTTTGAGATACCTCAGAGGATGCGAATTCCAACTTGCTGGAGCACATTACAGGTTGCACCTGGAACATGGCAGAGTTCAGTACTCTGTACTTCAGTGTCGTGGAATTAATTTCAAAATCCACAGTTTCTTTCCTAAACAAAAATCTACAGTTTAGTGGTTTTTACCATACTCCTATTTAGAACTGCAAACGGATGGGATACGGATCGGACAGTAATAAAATCTGTATCTGTTTTTATTTTTTTGAATAAATACGGATCGGATCAGATATTAGACTAATACAGATATAAATACTTATATCCATTTTTTAAAATAGAGAATAACTTGATTTTTTTTTTATATAATATATATCTGCTATTCAGATACGGATAATTAAAATTTAAAATCATATACGTATCTACAGGGGCGGACCCAGCGTATTTCAGGGGGGGCACCCGCTCCTCTCCCTTGGATTTTGAGTTTTAACTGAGATTTATCGGTTCCGATTGGCTTTGCCTCCCTCCCCTGGAAATTTTTTTGCTCCTTTCTGAATGTTTAATTGGTAATTCAGGTTAAATTTATAGTTAAGATTAAAATAAATTTCTTAAAATATGATTAGTAATTATAATTATAAGTTAGAATATCATAAATTACAAATCAAAACATTATAAAGTATAACTTAAAGCATTATTTTTTATCAAATACCCAATTAGTTAATGGGTTTAAATCCGATTAGCTATTTAAATCCGATTCGATATTTTTTTGACCTCTTGACGAAAATCCTGAATCGGCCCCTGCGTATCCATATATGCACGGATATTCGGATATCCGTATCTAATTTTTAGAAGAAAAAAATAAAATAAAAGTATCGAGCTCATAAGATGAAAATCAAATGAAAAATCTTCACCTTGATTCTTTCCAATCTGCAAATTATTATCATTTATGTCCTCTAAACATTTCTCGTTTCTGTGTGGAAAATATAAGATCTCATAAGGTATAAAATGAAATTTCGCTGAGCCGAAACATAAGAAATTATAAATGTTTAAAAACTTATATTTACTTTACAAATACATACTTTCTCATGTATAAATTCAATCAGAATTAACGAATATACACGTTTCAAAAATAGACATTGTTTTAATTAAACCTTTTAGAAAAACAAGAATATTATTGTTGAAGTTGAAGGAAAAAAACAAATAGACCAAAAAAATAAAAATAAAACATACTGGTGGTGCAGATGCAGAGAAGATGGATAAACCGGGACTAGAAGTTTAAATAGTTAAGAAATACAATTTGTCCCCTAAGTCATTTATTTAGACGAAATAAAATAATATATTTGGCGTTAATCCCGATGAATTGTATTTCTCCGCTGTAATCGAACTGGAGGGGTCACTTTTCTCCGTGGTGGATCATACAGGAGTAATCGATGCGGAGTTTTGCAGGGCGGAGTTGTGGGGAGCTGATCGGACAGTTCAGATTTATTCTCAGCCGGTAAGTGCTCGGAATTATAGAGAGAGCAGTATTAATTTTGTTTTAAAATTCGTGCTAAAATCTTATTTGATCCGTCTGATTAAAACGAATAGACGAAATTAAAACAACCATGAACTCGTGCAGGTAAAAGCTCCGCATAGGATGTGATTCTGATCAACGTAACCAATAAATATATATATATATATATATATATATATATATATATATATATATATATATATATATATATATATTTGATGCTGTTTGGCAATCATGATTAAAGTTAGGGACAGTACTCATGCAAGGAAGAAAGCCTTTAGCTTATCTGAGCAAATCACTAGGCACCACAAACCAAGGTTTGTCTGCTTTACTCAATTACCCCATGTTTAGTTGCGGCCTAAAGGGTGGAATAAGAGGTTTAGGCCTCGTTATTCCACCAAACGAGCATTAATTGAGCCGGACTAAGATGGAATAAACCAATTTTTAGGCCGGCCTAAATTAAACTACCTCACATGGTGGTTTAATTTTATTCCACGCCGTGGCCTAACTCTATTGATTATAATATATTATTAGTATATAATTAATTATATTATTAATTATTATTATTAGTAGTATATAATTATTTAATTAATATCTTATATTGTTAATATATCAAATATTTATTATAATAATATTATATAAATAGTATTTTTTTTTAATAATTATTATTCATTTATAATTATATATTTAATATATTTTATTGTTAATATATGAAATAATTATTATAATAATATTATAATATATGTAATTATTATTAATATATTAATATTATATAATTAGTATCTTATTATCAATAACTATTATTAATATATCATTACATAATTAATATCTTATATTTTAAATATATTAAATATTATCTATAATATTATTATATAATTAGTATATTTTTATTAATATATTATTATATAATTAATATGTCATATTAATATATTAAATAATTATTATAATAATATTATTAGTTATTATTAATACATAATATATAATATATAATTAATATGTTATATGTTTAATATATTAAATAATTATTATAATAATATTATAATATAGTATAGTTATTAATATATTAATATTATATAATTAATATCTTATTATCATTATTATTAATATAATTATATAAGTAATATTTTATATTGTTAATATATTAAATAATTATTATACTATTATTATCTATTTAGTATCTTGTTACTAAAAATTATTAAAAATATATAATTATATAATTAATATCTTATACTATTAATATATTAACTTATTATTATTATAATATTATAATATATTATAGTTATTATTAATATATTAATATTATATAATAAGTATCTTATTATTAATATATAATTATATAATTAATATCTTATATTGTTAACATATTAAATAATTATTATAATAAAAATAATATATTATAGTTATTAATAATATATTAATATTATATAATTAGTTTCTTATTATTAATAGATAATTATATAAGTAATATCTTATATTTTTAATATATTAAATAATAATTATAATATATTATAGTTATTATTAATAATTATAATATAATAATTATAATATAATAATTATCTAATTATTAATAATTAACTAATTTAAGCTTTCAAAACTTTAGTCCACCAATTCTAACCAAACAAGAAATAACTTAAGCCATGATCTAACTTTAGACCTCAACCAAACATGAATAATTGAGACCGGCCTAAGTTGGAATAATCATTTAGGTCTCCTTAGCTTTAGTCCACAACCAAACATGGAGTTATGGCCGAAGTAAATAATAACATAAAACAAAAGCATGATAGAGTCAGGGAAATAAATCTGCTGTTATTCCAAAGGAATAACAAGACTATTATTTTGATCTCAATCGTTGATTTTTGTTGAAATTCGCATATGAAAAAAGATTTTTTTTGAGATTTATGATTCATGCGTAGAAAACTTTGAATGATTGGAATAGAAATAATAGAGTCCAGTTATTCCAATGAAATAACAGCAGTGTTATTTCCGAGGTAGAGTAGTTGAATCCATACCCCTTATGACCGAATGGTCTAGATTTAATATTAACCGGAACAAAAAAAATCCGATATTATTATAAGAAAAAAAGCTGGCGTGCTATCTGTACCATAGTGATATATCGTGCTACCTCTTTAAAAACTTATTGGATATCTTTTAATAGCTAATCCAAACCATTGAAACCAATCGATATATTTACACGCAAAATTATAAATTTTGAATTAATTCAGTATATAAGCAAGCGGTCAAAAAATAAAAATAAAAATGCATGGAAATTATCTTACAAACTTTCTTAATTTATAAATTTATAAATTTTATATATAAACACATCAGTAGATTGATTTCAATAGTTTAAAATTATCATTCAAAGCTAATCTAATAGATTTTGAAGTTAAACTCACGAAGATACTTAGTGACAGGGGCGGACCCACACAGGTCGAGGGGTGGGTTAGATTTAGGATTAAAAATAGAATAAATAATTTGAATCATGATTGATAATTAGAATTAAAAGTTAGAATATTGAAAATTATAAGTCAGATTCAATTAAATAATGAGTTTGAGCCCAATTAGTTATTTAAACCCGATTCGCTATTTTCTTATCCTCCTAATGAAAATCTTAAATCTGCACCTACTTAGTGAGCTTCAAAACACTCTGAATCTATGCTTAAATACTTCAAGAAAAAAAAAAAACTGAAATAGTGAAATTACAAGTTGTGTTCGCTGGTCCCGAGTGATATGGCTGGCTGCCTTGTAATGTTGCGCTGCCTAAAGAAATATTTTTCATTTCAGCAGGAACAACCACATTCCCTGTGCGCACGCTATATGTATTTTATATTTTGTTTAAAAAAGTACTATACAGAAATGTTCGAATTCAGATCCAGTGAAGTAACCCAATCTTTGGATTTTAAATCGGGACCATCCGATTCGAATTCGAAACAATTCATTCAGATCTGAAGTGCACGCATCCCAAGAACGAATTCGAATCCCGAGACAATTCTGAGCGACGGATTCAAATCGGACGGTCTTAATCTAAAACCAAAGATTGAGTTACTTTAGGGAATCCGGACTCGAAATGCTCTCAACTACTCTTATATCATACTTGGCACAGTTGCAATGGGAAAAAAAAAGATCAATAATTCAATTCCACATTTAAATTAGGACTCTGGGTTAATAGATATTGCTTATGAAAACCACAGAAGCAATTCTCGAAGATATTTGAAAGATGCAGTTACTTGGCTTGATTCAAATTTTAGATATATATTGCAATTATGTTATACTTAAACTACCAGCCTCAATTCTTATTGAGCTTATTAATTTTTTTTTAATTTTTTGTTTGTGTACTATTTTATTACCTCAATTAATAAGAATTGTAAGTTAATTAGGAGCTTGACTCCTATTTGAGTAGGCATATTAACACCCCAATACATTTATATTAACACAATATATAAAAAATATATATATATATATATATATATATATAGGGACAAATTTAGTTCTCATTAAATGTCTTCCTAACTAGCATATTTTTTCATAATATAAATAATATAGTGATTATTTATTAATTATTTGATTTCTATAATTGTTGGATACTATTTTCCATTTTTGCTTATTTTGCATTGATGCAAAATCAAAAGCTACATACTTTATCTTTTATTTTTCTCATGGAAATATAGCTACATAATTTACATAGGAGAACATTCAATTCAATTAAGGTTTTAAGCAGTGAAGGTACGTAATTAATTTTTATAATTTTTTCTCTCAATTTTAATACTTATATATAATATATGAGGAGGGTTTAAATGCCTCATCTCTTCGTACCTCATGTTATATATCTCTATTTTCAAAGTTCAAACTATCAATCCGAACCGTTCAACATGATATTCATACTAAAATATGTTTGGGGATGAAATTTTATAATTTTTGCATTTTTTTTACTATTTTTAAGATAGGTACAAAATCATTGTTTTTTTTAACGGTCCAGATACAGTGATTTTGTACCTATTTTAAAAAATAGTAAAAAAATTGCAAAAATTATAAAATTTCATCCCCAAGCATATTTTAGCATGAATATCATGTTGAACGGTTCGGATCGATAGTTTGGACTTTAAAAATGAAAATATATAACATGAGGTTTGAGTGAGGTATGAAAAGATAAGGCATTGGAACCCTACTCATAATATATATGTCTATTTTAATTGAAATTGTTCGGAATTTTTTATTGATATTTTTTAATCAATTTATATTAATTAATTAAATAAATGAATCAATTCCTTAACCAGTCGGAAGAAAATCTTGAAAATCAAGTTTTGAATAATGCATATGAAAGCTATCAAGATGAGTACATAAATGGCCCATTAATAAAAAAAAAATATTGCTAAAGAAAAAAAATCAAGGAGCTAGTTAAGTCTTCTCCAATTCTTTCATTTGTCCAACTAAATAGATCTAAGATATTAAGGTAAATAAAGAAAAAAAATTAATAATCTAGATTTAGTCTAAGATATTAAGGTAAATAAAGAAAAATAACTAAGCTCTACTTGACGAGATGCATCGTATTTCGAGATTGTTGAGTTTTCACATAATAAATAAAGAAAATTGGTCTACTTGACGAGATGCATATGAAAGCATATGAAAGCATATGAAAGCTCTACTTGACGTAGGGGTGTCAATGGGTACGATACGGATAGGGTGGAAGCATTTTCATATCCATACCCACTAAGAGTTGATCTTATCCATACTCGTTAAGAATTTGCCTTACCCTACTCTACCCGTACCCGTTAAAATTAGTGGGTAACGAAACGGTAGCGGGTGAATAACGAACAATACTAATATAATGATTTTATTATTTTTACAAATATATATACCATCAAAACTCATCATGTCATACATATTTGATCACAATTATTAATATAAAAATCAAAATACAAATATGCAATTAATTCTAACTAATTTTAAAAAAAAAATACAAATATCTCTTCTAACAAATTCAAAATTCAATTCGTTAATAAAATAATAAAGCATTCAAATAAAAAAAAGTAATATATTTAATATAATATTTATCTTACAACAAAATGCATACATTTTCTCATGGTAATACGTTGATACAGTGATATGAGAAACATAAAATTGAATAAATTGAATATAATATTTATATATCTATATGTAATTTATTTTATATAATTACCCGTTACCCAATGGGTACGAAATAGCCTTTACCCGTACCCATACCCGTTTAGCTAATGAAAAAAAATTCTTACCCATACCCATACCCAATAAGCTAACGAAAAAAAAAATCTTACCCATACTCGTCTTATCGAATACGATACGGATAGGGCAAATGGGTAAACGATTTTCATTGACACCCCTGACTTGACGAGATGCATCGTATTTTGTTAGGGGGTCGCTTGACATTGATTAATTCTATTTTGTCGGCAGTCCCATTATATACTCTTTCTATTTATCAAGCACCAAAACAAATAGTAAAACGATTAGATACTATTTGTAATAGATTTTTATGGCAAGGGTCCGACAAATCTCGGAAAAAATATGCTTTAGTTAAGTGGTCCAAAGCGTGTTTAGCTAAAACTAATGGTGATTTAGGCATTCTAAACTTTCACGAAATGAATATATCGTTATTACTTAAATGGTGGTGGAAATATCATAACAATTAATACTCAGCTCTGTAGAAATATGTTATTATATATAAGTACCATTACAGTAATCTCTCTTACTCTCCTTTTTGGTCTGGTATCATGAAACTTGACCCGTTAGGAAAAATGAGTGTCTCTTTTGAACCCGGTATTCAATCTACATTAGAATTTTGGAACTCCATTTGGTATGGTAATTGTACAGCTTTATTCCATTTGTACTAATAAGTTTATCAATTTATCTGTGGTAATACATTCTCAAGGTGATGCCATTCATTTTAGACGTCATCTTAGTGGAATCGACCTAGCTGACTGGCAGGCCATACTTCTTACTTCTATTAATTAGTACTACTAGCTTTACGCATAACTATGATAAGATAGTTTGGAGATGGACTCCCTCAGGAGCATTTTCCGTTAGTTCAATTTATCGAATTCTGAATTTTAGGAGTACAAATGATAATGAGTATGCAACTGTTTGAGATTTACCTATTCCTCCTAAAATAAGAATCTTTATGTGGCTTCTTTTACAAAATAGAATTCTTACCAAAACGAACTTTGATAAGCGAGGCTGGATTGGTAATATGAGCTGTCAATTTTGTTCGGAATGTGAAGATACCAACCACTTATTTCTTAACTGTCAATGCCTAGAAAATCTAGTTTTGGTTAGAACAAAGTCAGAATTTTTTCGATCAATGGCACTTAATGACTGACATTTTTGAATTTGCAGTTCAGTTAGGGGGTTTTCGCAAAAGGGTTTTCTCGTCATATTCAGCGCAGTCTGCTGGACGATTTGGAAAAACAGAAATGCGCTATGTTTTCATTCTAATCTCTCTGTTGAGTCCATTCGATCAGTAATTTTGCTAATCATTTCTGTTTTTGAATATTGGGCAGGTAATATGGATAAACGGATTAAGAGTGCTGCTGCAGAATGGCTACCGGAGGAGATCAATGCTATAAGGGTAAGCATGTGGAATTCAGATAATCACCAAGTTACTGAATTCCAAGGGGCAGCCAGTTCAGCAAGGGATCTGCTGTTAGGATATGAAGTTGGGTCTCCCTCACTTGCAACATGAAGTTTACAAAAAAAAATTTGTTATGCTCCAGTTTATGGATATAGTACTTATCTTAGTCTTGAGTTTAGCGGTTTAATCCTAGGTTTTATATTCTTTATAACTGTTGTTTGGTGGGTGATTAAAAGACGAGCTTTTGTGTTTTGTGCTATCTTAAAGCCGTGTGGAGGCAATTTAGTAAACTCAGTGAACTAAACAATTTTGTATAACTTAACTCTGATTTCATAGTAATGGAACGGGGGTTACTGCCTTTTTATAAAAAAAAAACAAAGAAAATTGGCGGACCTTCTAATATATGCACCTCATATAATACCATTGAACTAAATATATTGCCTGATGTCACAAATAATTAAAGATCATTTTATTCTTATAATATTTTGATTGAAAACAATATAATGAGTTAATTATTTATTGACGGGACCTTTTCTTTGTAGGTTATCATATTTGTAGTATTAATGGAGAAAACAAATTAATGATCAGTCATCAACTTGGATGGATTTTTTTTCAATGTAATATTTTAAAATATCTGGAATATTTTATCAATTTAAGTTTAATGCAAATAAAGCATGATTGATGCAATTTTTTATTATAGTGTTTTGTTGTACTTTAAATTTATTATTTTAATCATAAGTTGAATGTCAAAATTATTCATGATAATTTGCATTGAATATGTTTTTTTTTTTTATAAAAGTAATCATGTTGTTTTTAGTGATTTTTACACAAAAAAAGATAAAATGTTAATTGACAAAACAATCTTTTTTATAATAGATTGTTAAAGAAATTGTGAAGTTGTACAAAATAAATTGATATATTATAATGTTAATAGATTTTAATAATATAATAAAATCATCTGTTGTAATTCCCTTACAAAATCTTAAAGAATCAATGAAAATAATGAATACTTATTTTGTGAATCTAACTTTTAAGAGAAAAATCATATAATAATACATGAGAGAAAAACATATTTAAACAAAATAACATACTTTATAAAACATAACTTTTAAGGAAAAAAATCACAGTGATATACAGGAGAATCAGTTTTTAAAAGAAACACTTAATAAAGGATAAAATAGTATATATATAGTATTGAACTGAAAGGATAAAATAGTAATATACAAGAGAGAATCAGTTTTTAAAAGAAAAAGAGTAAAATAGTATATATATTGTAAAATATTTTGATAATGTTGTGTTAATAAAAAATTGAGTTGATATTAATCATCACCCCTCCTTATCTTATGTTCTTTTAAGGAAAAAAATTGGCTTGGTTCGAGTTTATTAATTTTGTTCTGTTAACAGTTGGAACTTGAAAGTAAGAAGCTAGGAGCAATTGATAACAAAAAAAGAAAAAAAAAAGAGCAGCAGCTAGAAGCAATGCAACTGTCAAGGCATCCTAACGATTCCGAAAACTGTTGGATACATCAAGAACAGAATGCAAAAGTAACTAAAAAAAAGAATATTAACAATAGGAGGTTACCAAAGAAAATCAAAACTGCCGCACTAATTATCCCTCTACAATAGAAGTTGAATTTACACGGGAGAAATTGATTGCCATATTAGTGTATCTATCTTCGGCTAGACTGGAATGGCATATTAAGATAAAACCTGAAAAAAAAAAAACAAAGACATACGGTAAATGTTCAGAAGAAAATATTTACATGCATCAATAAAGATCCATTTTTTAATTTTTTTTTATGTTCTGTAATTCAAAATTTTAGTGAATATACATTTATATGTTTAAGTTTCGTGATACTCACACAAGTCCTACAAGAAACACACACACAAAAAAGTGTAGAACTTACTACAGCAATGCCTCTTATGATTTATCTACTGGCATCATGGATTGAAAGAACTTGATCCGCCAATATTTAAAGAAACTAGTACTGCTATGCTTGTTATAGCAGCAAGCCATAATAAAGCTGGATCTACATAAAAACCAACAATGAAAGAGAGATCAACCAAAGGAACAAAGGATAAACATACCAAATTTGTAAAAATACCATACCTGTCATGTCCAATAACTTAGCATAGACCAGGGCATATTGAAATTAGGATAGACTAGGGCATATTAAATTTCTCTTTCAAGGACTCATTTAATGTTTAACCAAACAACTAAGCATAGACTAGGGCATATTAAACTTTAGGATACACTAAATCACCATAATAAAGGGTCACTTGAGGCAAATTTTCTTAATTGCAAAAATTAAATGGTAACTGCATCATTAGGAGGTAGAAATCATTATCATGAGGTCAATTAAGAAATGGTATTTCCACAATCAATTCCGACTCATTTCTACCAAAATAATCAACGAAAGTTGAAAAATCTCACCTTTAGAGTCACCAGAAACAGCTCCAGAATCAATAACACTGCCACCGCTGATGCCACCATTTCCTCTACTCCCCGTACCAGTCAATTCCGGATCCCGAAAACTTTCCGACGAAACAATCCCCTGAAACTCTTCACTAACAAGCAATGCAGCCAATAGGTCCATGAATGACTCCCTCTCTCTGTCAGTCACTCCCCCTTTGCTATAATCTAACTCTGACATGTCATCATCACTTTCTAAGTATCCTATTTCAGAAGCTGGTATAACTTTTTCTTCCTCTTCGTCTTCAACGTAGGCCTTGTAAGTGAGACGTAGTAGCACCTCCCCTGAGGTACGTTTGCCAAAAAGTCCCCACCCGCCCCTTAATGTGACAATTCGATCGGTTGGTACTGTGTCTTGGAGCGATCCTAGCTCTACCTATAGTGATATAACGTAAATGCTTCATTTTGATTTTGTATATGCCAAAAATACACCAAGTAAAATAAAATGCATAGTAACATATGGTTGTCAAGTAATGTTGATTTCAAAAGTGTGGTAGTATGTGTTTCATGGTACAAAACCCATCAGGTTACTGAGTTATTCACAGGAATGCTCTGTACCAGTTAGATCTACTAGCATGCACATAATGAAATTTTACTGACCATGTTGGTAATAAAAATGATACCTCTCCTGATCCAATTGTTATCTCAGTGAAGCCAAATGAATCTTTCACTTGAAGGTACAATTTCTGCTTCTTGGGGTTAGTCACTAGAAGGTGAAAATCCTGAAAATTAACAAAAAATAAATTATTTGTCACGCATACACTCTAGAATGTAGAGAATTAGCATAACAGTAAGCTACAAAAAATAACTAAAACATTTCAAAGATCATAGATCGGGACATACTTGGTTCCAGATGGGTTCACCAGGAGGGCCAATAACAGTTGTCTGACTATTTTTCTTGCTCTTTATAACTTGATCTCCTAGGCTCATAGTTACATATGGATCAGTTTTTCCTGCCATTTTACCCAAAAAAAAGAAGAAGAAGAATTACCTAACAAGATAAAGAAGATATATTATAGATAATGATCTTGATTAAACTTCTGGAACCAATTAGTTACTTGGCTAATAAGTATTGTTTGAGGTTTTAGATAAGAAAAATAAATACAGTATAGTGATAACAATTGAACTAGCAATAACTAGTACTTGCAACTAACTATCTTTTTGCAGAAGTGACAACAAGAATAATTCAGATCCTTGTTATACATCAACAGTACTACAAAAATGGTCCCCAAAGTATACCTAAGCTACAGGTATAACTACAGGGGATCGATGGATACACATGAAACCCATTTGTGTAATCTTCTCTTAAAAAACTCTGGCATTGGTTTACTTAGTTTTAACCTTAATCAGATATAGTAGGCACAAAGGTCATAATAACCTCCCCTCTTTATCATAACTAAGTATAATAAAACATTATGAAGTAAATATATGTACCAAATAAGACATAGGCAAGTTTGCGAGCATCAACAAGGGTGACAGAGAGCTCTCCAACAAAATCCTTGTTGCCTTCCTGAATAACATCTGTCTTCAGAACCTCTGCCAATGGGCCCAATGCCTGGCCCTTCTGGAAATCAAGCACAATTTTCTTTGGTCGCACAAAGAGAAGCGGCAGGTCTTCAGTCAGGAGCTTTTTCAGAAACCTATTACCCAAAAACAACAGCATTTCAATGAGGAATCTCTGTCTGTCCGTCTTTCTCTCACTTCCACCCATATACACAAATAGATTATATAATGGGCCAAATTAGATATGGGCATACTTACATAGAAAGAACAGGAATTGCTGATAGAGAGCACCAATGGCATGCAAAAAAAAAAAAGCGAATATGTGTTAATAAAAAAAAATGGCAATCCAAAGAAAATGCGTCAACAACATTTGAAAATTTTCTTGAATATATACAGATGGAAACCCAAAGAAATCTAATGTATCAAAATAACTCTTTAAGGGACTTGGTCATCAGCAAAGAACTACAATTGCAGTTGTACCTTTCTTAACCTGAATAAGGGTTATGTCACATAAGGTATTAAATTTAATATCATTCTTAACCTGAATAATTCTTAGTTTAGCAATCAGTGGTTTCACTAAAATTATAAAGATTATTGAAACTATAGACTGTCAGGTGATACCTCCATTTCTTCTTTTGTTACAGAAAAAAAGTATACTTAACTAGTAGAGGTGCAGTTCCTTAGCAGGAAAGAGTGCTCTACTAGTAAACCAACAAGGAAAAAGCTAATTTTTTTTATTTCAGTACCACCATTCAGGTTATTACCAAGCACTGGTATTTGTTTGGTTACCATTCTGGCCGCCCAACCACTTATTTCGTTTTCAAAAGTTTTTGTTACACGATGTTACTTACTGAGAATGAGTTGGGAAGACCGAATTTTGCATTTGAGGGTCAAACTGAGATTGAACTGATGTAAAATCTGGTTAAATTGTATGACCAAGCATTACTACATAACAATTAGTCTCATCCACGAAAGTAAATGCACTTACACATAAGATTGAAAAGCCGAAAAGGAGACAGCTCGAACTTAATCTTTGGCAGAGAAACAAAAGCCCAAGAAACAGCACCAACCCATGGCTCAGTTGGTATGAGTCGAAGCTTAACCCAGAGCTCTCCATCAATGTCAAAATCACGCACCCAAACCGGAACGCTTATTGGGATGATACCCAACTTCAGGGAAAGGGACAATTTCATGCGGGCCCCGCCAGTGTAGCGTAGACCTATCTGGTATCTTAATACCACAGAAAAACACCATTTACAAGAAATAATCATGCCACTACTCCCAATTACATTAATAAAAACAATAATAGAGCCATCAAAGTGACTGTCACAGTTGACAACTGATTGTGGTCATTACCAAGAACATTCACAGAAACAAGTTTACCCCTTTTCTGGATATAATATAACAGTTCCCATAGGTTAATATGACACCATACTTCTTACACAATTTATCATTTTCACACTGTACCATTTGTATATGCTGCTTACTTTTCTATATAACAATACTATTCTGTATCTATTGGTCACCAAGTGATGGTTGTACCTTCGAATAATCAGAAGATAAGCTATCAGTGAGTAATATATTTCCCATTTTTCAGGGTACATAAGAAGTTTTCAGGTTTTCTGGTGTATCGCCAAAAATAAATTCACACGAAGAAAGAAGAATTACTTACTGTAAGTCATTAATCCGTCTTGATGTTCTCCTTTCTACATTCCTAACCGATAAAGGTTCGTCTCCAAGAGAGAATTGTTTAATCTCCACTCTTTGCACGTAATCAGGCTTCTGTATGTCATCAATCACTGGCTGGAGCAACCCAACAATCCAATTCTCGATTCCTGACCGGTACACCTTCCACAATTTCCCCAAAACCATGTTCACCCACTCAACTGATTCCTTCCTCTGTAAGTCCTTTTCCAGGAAAAGCGAAAAACTGGTTGGTACTTGTGGCCAGGTCCCATTTTGCATTTCCCGTTCAGCTTTTCTATTCTTCCGTGAAGTCCAGAGCTTGTCGAAAGCTACACCGACAAAGAAGAAAAAAACGAAAAAACCAAGTACATTTCGGTTGATAGGAGGTGAAGGGATTGGATGAATTACACCCAATTGAGTTTTCAATTTGTCAACCAAGGGATCTTGTTGGTAGTTCGTGAAGGTGGTAGAGAATTGCAATTGGTCTGACTCTTCATCTGAAAACTCTGATAATCTTCTGGTGACATATATTTTCTGGGCGTTCGTGCTTTCTTTGGTGGAATTCAAAAATTCAGGACTCAAATTGGAATTTCCTGTCCCTGACGGGGTTATAGAGGATCTACAGTACAATCTCCTCCTATATCTTCTACTAGAAAGGAATCTCAAGAAGAGGATGCTCTTTTTGTTACGAGCATCGGCGATTTTGCAGGGACAAATTAAGTGTGAGATGCAATGAGGAGAGCCCCGAGATGATGCCGCCATTGGAGAAGCCGAAGTGAGAGAAGAAACCATTCACATTGGGTATACCTTGAAACATAATTGAATTAGCATGAGAAGATACTAGAATCTAGGGTTAGCATATACTGAAATAGGCGGCACACGCACCACCAGAGAGAGAGAGGAGTTGAGTTGAGGTTGAGGTTGGAACTTGGAAGTGACAAAAGAGACGAGAGGTTAAGATATGGTGCGAGAGAAGACTGGAGAGCTCCAGTGGTATACGTGGACACCGGGGAAGAGAAGAAAATATGAATGGGCGGCTGAGAGGCGCGCCATGTTATCGGTGGAGGGGCCAAAAGAGAATGGTGGAGTGGAGCAATATGATCTCCTGCGCCCATTTTTGTGGTTAAGTACATGTAGCAAGACACTGAAATTTCGTGGACCACTAGATCATCGAGGTAACAAATAGGTGGTCCGACTCGTATTGACCTGCTGCATATTTCACAACAACTGATGCGACTTCAGGAGGTATGAACTCGACGCGTGGATGAGAGGGAGTTGGCGCATGAGATACGAACTTTTCTGCTCGAAGTCGACGGACGGTGATTGACAGTGGGATGGTTTTCGCTAGAGAGCATATGAACCCGGATCCGAACTCTTATTCAGCAATTGAGCAAGGCTGCTTGACGGGTGCGTATCCCCTGAGATATCTCAATTTTTGCGTGACCGACGTGTCCGGTGCCTATTCGGAGGAACGTATGGGACAGTGTTATTTTTACTTTGAGATTCGTGTAGAACGTATTTGAACGATTGAGATATTCCAAAAAGTCATGTAAAGTTTGAGATATCTCAGAGGATGCGAATTCCTGCTTGACGGGTTACGGTATAGGCCGGGTTGTTGGTTTCCCACTACAAAGAAGGTTGGCAACACGCGTTATTAAAAAAACACGAGTTTTTTTTGTTTATACCTTTTCCCTTTATTTCTTCCACATATGCCGGTGCATCATCGGATTTTCTGTTTCGTTTCTCTGAAGCTGATCCTAAAAGTACCTTCAATTTTTTTAAATTGTAAAATATTAATTTTATTACACTTCATCAAATTTAACAATTATTCTTTCAATTAATTTCGTATCATCTCTATTTTTTCATTTCAATTGCATTCAATAATTTTGCAATTTTAAATTTTACACTGTTGTAATTGTCAATAATAAGTTGATGTACTTGTAGTCTTGTGTAGACATATTGCAAAATTAATACCTTATATTTTTAAAATAAATTATAATTATTACGCCATTATCTACACTTAATTATTTTTCTGCTAGTGGGATGGAATACTCCAATAGAAGTATCAAGCTAGTTCGCTGTTTTTAATATGATAAAATAACTATTATAATATTGTAACCGTTTTTAGTGAATCAACTCAAAGTTTGATAATCTTTTTTCAGAAAATGAGACCAATTCAAATTCAGTTATTCACTCTTATAAATTATCTGAATCCCACGACTCATTTGAGAACGGGTGGTGTGAACCGTGAACTGTAAAAGTAATAGAGGTTATTACAGCCATAGTAACAGTACTCGCAAATAATTCGCGTTTTATTCGTTTTTTTGATGTTTCTGAACCGAACTCCGAATAAAACACAAAAAATGTATAATACGTTTTATTCGCGAATAAAACACGTATAAAAGTGAGCTGATTTATTATTCAAAGTATTAGACCGGCCCATTAGGTGAGCTGATTTAAAAAAAAAAAGACACTGATGCGGTGCCGTAATCCATTTCAAGCGCCTTGGATCCGCGCCAATGAGTGGAGCACCCGTTTTTGAATGGTTTTTTTTTTTGCTTCGTTATTGTACCGAATTATTCACGAATTATATCTGAATTATATCCGAATCACGAATTTTTAATCCCGCTGAACCGAATCCAAACTATTAATTTGTTATTATGATTATAGCGAGACGTAACAATGACTGTGCAGAGAGAAATTGCAGCAGAAAATCCAGATTCGATCGAGGGTAACAGAATCCAAATTATATTGCTATACTATTTAGTATTTACTATGAAGCTTCAAATGTCAACCACCTACATCATCACATTGGTTTTAGGAATCTTTGACTAGACGGAATAATACGTTAGCCCCTTTTGAGTGGATTTTGCGTTTCCGACGTGTCCGGTGCCTATTCATTGCGCAGGGAGCCAGTAATTTTTTAGCTTTGAGATTCGTGCAGAACGTATGTGAACAGTTGATAATTTCTAAAAAGTCGCGCAACATATGAGATCTCGATGAGGTCAAACATAAAGATGCTTACTCTTGATTTTAAAATTCGTGCATGTCTACTTTAGTTTTTGTGAGCACATATCTTAAAATGGATCAGTCATTATTGGAGCTCATTAAATTCAAAAATAGATTTGATAGGCATCGGAATCTACTTTGTAATGTTCTCTGTATCAATAGTAGAGAAGAAAATACGTGACACGCCATGACGTGACGTAACAAACATGCTGTGATTTGGTCACGTGACATAACTTGACGTGATTAACTTTTTTTTTTTACGTGATGTGACTAAAACAGTGGAGGATAGTCATGTCACGCTGTGACCATACGTGTCGTAACGTAAATTAGTTATGTCAATTTTTTTTTATATTTTAATTTAAATCGTTGAAAATTTAGAAAAATAATATGAAATTTTTTAAAATAAGTAAATAATTTTTTTGAGATTTGTGCCGAACATATTTGAACGGTTGAGATTTTGTAAAAAGTCACCCAAGATATGAGATATCTCAGAGGATCCGAATTCATATATAACCAGGGAACGAAAGCCGTGTTGTAAAAAGTATTAACTTCCTCATAAATTCAGAATTATATTTGTAATTGTGTTTATTAAATTTTATAAATTTGTAATTCATTAATTTCAATTTTTTCTAGTTCTGTTTATGTATAAAAATTTATTTGTAGAAAAAAAATCAAACAAATACTACATTACTACTGTTTAACTAGATTTCCAGAAATATCAGGACGGCTGAATATTCAACGGTCTGCATGATTTCGACCGTAGAATTATTCAGTAGTTAAAATCTGCGTGAGATTTTTTTTAAAAAAAAAAAAAAATTACCCCCGTCTCTTGCTTATTAAATGAAGTGGATCAAAATATCTTCCTCAACTTTTGGCCTAATACCTTATTGCGTCTCTTATATGATAGAAACGGGAGTACTCGGTTTGTATCTCTTATAAAGAAAATTGGTTTTACTGTCTCTTATATGTTGAGTATACCACTATGCAACAAGTCACTCTATATTCAATTCTCCATAGTCCATACAATGATACAAATAAGAAATAATGAACTTGTAACGCACAAATTCGCGGTAAAGACATCTTTTTCGAACCACCTTAATCAGTTCAATTTCGCGGAAACCAAGATGGAGAAAAATTAATATGAACCACAAATTTCGTGTCATGGACTTATCGTAGTAGTATGAGTTCTCTCTTTACAAAAAAATTACAAATTAAATTTTTATAAATAACATCTGAAAGATTCTAACATGTACCGGATCCTTTAACACAAAAAAAGATACATGTTTAATTGTTTATTGACCGGAGACTATATAAAATCCAAACTTCTTAGCTTTTGTACATCTCATTTAAGAGAGAGATCCAAACTTTTCTCAATCTATACCTGCTAAATAATTCAGCGGTCAAAAACATGTAAATTGTCTGCTGAATAATTTAACGGGTATGTCCATGCAGACAACTGAATAATTCAGCTGTCCTGGTATTTATGAAAATCTAATTGAAATAGTGGTCTATATATATATATTTTTTTATGAATAAAAAGTTCGGCATGTACGCAGCTTGATTACTTCCAGAACATGGTGTTCTGGGCCAAGCAAGAGTCGAGGTAAGTAAAGAAGAAAGATAACATTGGGCCAACTCAGCGCACTTCATCGAGGCCCAACTTAAAAATTTCAGCCCAACAAATCTCCTTGCTTCCGTGGTCCCTCTCCCCTCTCCTCCGCATTCTGCTGCAATTTTATAATTTTATAGGCAACCAAAAACCAAATCAATCACTCTCTGCGCTTCTCCATCAATGGAGAAGCAGCCTTCCTTCAAGCCCTCTTCTTCCCTCCCCATCCTTTCAGCGCTAGACTTGGATTCCCTCCTCGACGATTTCTCCTCCGGCGATCCCTCTCGCCGCCGCAAGCACCTCTCTCTTCCCCTCCTCGACATCTCCCTCCATTCCCTCTCCCGCCGCGACCTCCCCTCCAGTTTGAAGCTCAATCTTCTCCATTTCCTCGAGCAACACCTCCCCTCTATTCTCCTCCCTTCTCCTCCCTTCGCCTCCCTTCTCTCTGTGCTCCGCTCCTTCCTCCCCTCCCCTGATCCCTCCCCACTCAAGGAACAACTCTTGATCACCACCACATCTATCTTCATCTCTCTTCTCCAGTCCCCCTCTTCCCCTCATCTCCAGTCACTAACTGAGCTGCTCTTGACACTGATTAACCGGCCCAATCATGGACCTGATAGACAAACCCGTGGCTTGGCATGCGAGTCTCTTCGCGAACTGGAGAGCATATTTCCATGCCTCTTGTCAGAAATTCTCGGTCATGTGTGGCTTCTGGCCCAAGCAGAGAGAACCCATGTGGCACAATCGTATTTCCTCTTACTTGCTCAAGTTTCTCGAAATGTTGTGGTAAATGGTCTACTTTCATCCAGCTCATCAATTCTCTCAACCTCAACCCAGTTAACCCCCTTTACAATACCCCAAATTGCATTATCTGATCAAAGAGTGGTTCTTTCGCCACCGTCAGATGTAAATCTCAGAGAAATCAGACGGGTGCTTGCTTTCCTACTGGACCGGCCGAGGGATTTGACTCCTGGTGCCATATCAGAGCTAACATCAGCTTTAGTGGATATTGCAGATGCACTGGAGGAGTGTGTACCGGCCGTGTCAGCTTTGCTCAAAGTGAACTTCTCCGGCCTTCTCTCCTGTCACAACCTATTACTAGATCACTCCATTCTTTCTCTCTACCACCATTTTTCCGATGCATTTAATGAGGATGCCATTAGCAATGTGGCCCACCGGCTCCAGCTCTTAGCTAGCGATACGGGTCAGAGGTTGATTTTTCGCTTGCTAGCACTGCATTGGCTTTTTGGGTCTACTCTTTTAGCCCGCCATGTAATTAGTGCTACTTCGCTACCGGGTTTCTTCCCACAAGTGTTCGACCCGCTTGCTGTCAAGGCAAAGAAGCTCGATGCCATTTCTGTTATCGCATCAGAGAGAGATGAGGCGGTGAGTCTGTTAGAAGACGGTTTGGTGTGTGTTTCTTCTTTCAGGTGGTTACCAGGTTGGAGCACAGAAACCGGGGTGGCATTTAGAGCCATGCATAAATTGCTTATTGGTATTATGCCTCATGATGGTTCTGAGTACAGGCCGGGTCGTGTGGGGCTGGGTTCTATTATGGAGTCTACAACATTTACAGCTCTTGAGGTAGTAATTTTTTTTATTGAGTTTGTTCATTTATATTACAAGTCAATACTTGATGTACTTACCAGTGTTGGTACCAACTGCCTTATCGCTATATGACCGTACTTACCTACATTGGATTTAACTGAATGTTTTTAAATGATCTGTATGGTACCAATGATTAAAGTCTAATCTTACTTGTAGTTGAAATCCATAAATAAAGAAAACAAAATTTTTCTAATGGGGTGGTACAGGCTGGCTTTTAGTGGTATAGGCCACTCTTCTACATGACTGAAAAGGCAGAACCCATGACTTAATATCCTCACGATGTTTGGATTTAGTATTGCCCAGAAATTTTGGTCTTTGCCAATGTATTAGTGGTACTAGTACAGCCGTCCGGGTGCATTGGATATCATACCAACTTAATGTCTCCTCTCTGCCTGTAGAACATGCTTGTGAACCTGGCATTGGAACATCATGTACTGGTTCCAGTAATAGCAACTTTCATCAGCCGCTTATTACAGTGTGAGACCCACTCCGCAATTGGTGACAGATTTCTTCAGACACTTGACAGGCGCTTGATTCCTAATCTCAAACCAGGCTATGGCCTCTCCTTTTATTTTCCCTTGTTAGAGAAAATAGCCGAGAATGAGACAGTGACTCCTAAAAGTGTATTGGAGCTTCTCAAGAGGCATATGCTTTGCCTCACTGACGAGCATGGTCCAGATACGGGGCTCTGGTCATGGTCCCAAGGGAGCCGGGTTCTTGGTATATGCCGAGTTGTGCTGAAACACCATAATGGGTCGCAGGTTTTCAGTCCTCTTTCGCGACTTCTGGCTTTCACGTGCCAGAATTTTCCTGATTTGGAAATTCGTGACAATGCAAGGTCAGTTAGTGATGCTTTAAAATTTATTTCAATTATTATTCATATAGTTACTATCTTGTTTTGTAGTGGTGTATATACTATATACTGGAACAGTCAATAACACCTGCAACAAGAGGAATAAGTGTATTGGTGTAGTTTGCTAAAATGTGGTATTGTTAACTGTGACTGGTTGTCTGGTACCATGGCTTTTTTATTTGTTGGAAGGATGAGAAAGCAAGTACGGTATAAACATGTATGGAGGAGAGGAATGATGTCTCTCTCTAAACTAGCATATTCTCATCTTTCCCTTTGTCTCTCCTCCACAGGATCTACTTGCGAATGCTTGCATGCATACCGAGCAAGAAGCTAAGGCAAGCCCTATGCACTGGTAAAAAGTCAGGCCTTGCCCCGGCTCCACTTCCGGCCTCTTTGATCGATGTACCATCGCCCCATCCCTCTCTCGACCAAAAAAAATCAACTGGTATCGCCTCTTACATTCACATAGAACGTGTTACACCTCCACTTGTGAAACAATCCTGGTTTCTCTCAATACCGGGTTCAGTCCCTGCTTTATCCAATGGATATGGATCCGTTGGAGAGGCCATTTTGGATATAGTGGCTTCTGCTGCACCTTTATCAGACTCAGATAAGTCAGATAAAACAGATTTCAGTAAAACCATTTACCAGAATGAAGCTTTGAGGGTTGTGGATCCAAAGACTGGGGATCTATTGCGGGTTTTAAGGACCCATTTCGGGTGTATACCGGATTACCGGGCTATGCCTGGTATAAAGATAAGGATACCGTGTACGCTTCGATTTGAATCTGACCTGTTTACCCGTACTTGGGGATCTGAATCTTATGACGAGCAGAGCATACCTGCTTTATATGCTACCAAAATTACCTTCTCGTCCTTTTCAAAGTATGGTAAGATCCCACCTTGCCGTGTGCCATTTCTCCTTGGCGAATCACTTAAACCTGACCTTGCTTTAGTCCCTCTAGACCAAGAAAATAATGAGAGCACACACCATAGTGATTTCGCGAATTTTTTTATTGAATTACAACCTGAAGACCCAATGCCTGGTTTGATAGACATCTTGATCAAGGCCAACACGGCTACTGGACAAGTTGTATCTGGTTCCCTGAGACCTGTCACAGTCGGTATAGAGGACATGTTTTTGAAAGCTATCTTGCCACCTAATGTCTCTGATGAGTGGATCCCGCAGTACAATGCTGACCTGTTTGATGCTTTATGGGAAGCCTGTGGCAGTTCGGCAAGTACAGGGAGGGAAACATTTCCTTTAAATGGCAGTAAGGGGGCTGTGGCAATTAACGGTACACAATCAGTGAAGCTTCTAGAAGTTCCTGAAGATGTGCTTATTAATGCCGTGGAGAGACACCTGGCTGGATTTGTGGTCCGGGTTGCAGGGGGCCCGCTTGTCAAGGTGATTCGTCAGAACAGAGTTATAGAAAATGTTGTATGGGATGAAAAAGAAGAAGACGAAGAAGAAGGTGGCATAGATGTTGATGCCTCTAGAAATGAGTTTAGTGCTGAAAAGGCTTTGGTGGCTTATTCAGGGGAGAAATCTAAACTTGAGATCCAATTGACACAAACTGAAATGGAGAAAAACAACAATTGCAGAAGTTTGGTATCGACAGGTAAGGGAAAGAACATGGGGACATTTTGTGTTTTGGTATTTTTGCCACCAAGGTACCATCTTCTTTTTATGATGGAGATTGGTTATACTTCAACCATGGTACGGATACGTACCGACCATTGGCCATGCCTCGCTTATGTTGATGAATACTTGGAAGCTTTGTTGTGAAAACTATTCGTTTCGAAGATTAGGGCAGAACTGTAGATTGGTTAGTCAGTGAGCTTTTTTCTTTCTCTAAAAAATTCTTTTTGATAGCATGGCTACATATTCTTTATTGCCTTCTAAATGGGTTGTAAATTGTTCTTGGAGATGGATTTTTTTATTTTTCTCCATCTCATTACCTTTTCAGTTGAGGGCCAATCAATATTTTTTTTTGTATTCCATTTTAAAAATTGCAACTTCTTTGTTCCAGAAAGGAATATAGTAATGAGAGTGTTGTACCTCTTTGTTAATTTTCATTTTCCCCAGAGGTAACTATAATAAGAAAGCACAATCACACGCTGGGGAAGGTTGCTGGTTAAGTGCGAAATATTGTTATTTGATTGATACTCTCACTAAAGTAATAAAGTATATCTGAACTTGGAATTTTTTAATGGGAAAAATGTAGAAAATTTAAACAAGTATCACTTCTACGGTTCTACCTCTCTAGCCTAGAAAGAGAAGAAGTTTAATTGTAGTTATAAAGTGACTCCAATTGTGATTAACTTTTTAAAATAACAGTTTAAAAACATACAATACGTCTCATTATGTACTATGTTCTCTGATCTCTTATACAATACATTGCGTTACTTTGCATGTAATAAAATGTACGTCTGCTTGAACAAATAAAATACCCCCTTTCCAAAAAAGATTTGCTTAAAGATTTCTTAAAACATGCTCAATTCACACAATTATATAGGAAATTCTACCAGAAACAGTTGCTGGAGTTACGCAATGCAACTTCCCCCTATCTTGGGAAATTAATATATAGTTATATTCAGATAACATGTAAACTTGGAAAAAAAGGAACAATAAAATAAAGAAAGTTCTCTTATCTAGAAAGAAAGAAAACTAAACGCTCAACTGAAACTCAGAAACCAACCGACATTCACTCAGTAGCTTCCATCCATTGAATGGCTAGGCCTAAACCCCGTTTTCATATATAGCGTAAGTAATAATTAAAGATAAATACATCCAATTAACCACTCATCCAGTAAACCAAGATTACTGTCTAAATTCTCTACTGGTACGTACTAATCATGGATGAACACGTTAACTCCATCAAAGAAGCCTACCAAAAGTTCATTGATGCTTCAACAGTTGTGCTGACCGAGTACAACTCTGTCGGTTGTGTTCGTACTGAGGCTGCTGCCTTGGCCATGGCGAAGCTCAAAGAGCAGCATGAGCACTTGCACTTGGCATGCGACCATGCAGAGGGTTTTGCCGATATGATGACCAAACAGGTCAAGGAGCTGGAGGTGGCCCACCACACCAATGTAATGAACCCAAATGCAGCCAAGTTGGTGCCTGTCAGGCCGGCTTATGCTCGACCAGTACTTAAGCGGCAGAAGGAATTGGAGTCTGATGCTCGATACGGGGATGTGGCTGACGCGCCAGAGGAGCACGACACAGCGGCATCACAAGCATCAGTTGGGCATAACTTGATCTCAAATTAGCATTTTGAATTTGTTTTGCTAATCTTATAAAAACATGCAAAAATCTGGCTTTTTTTTTTTTTTTTTTAAATTATTTTCTTGGTTTTTCTTGATACATGATAGCATTAATAGGGGGATGCATTATTTGTATAAAAAAAAGTCTTGGGAATGTGATCATTGAGTTGATTACAATCCAGAGAATTGATCTGTGAGGGTTTAAATTTGCTTGAATCTTGTATTTTTTTTTTCTTTTTCTAAACAATGGATTAAGCTTTAGCGGATTAATTAACTCTGATGATGCTGCTTGCAACAAGGAAATAAGTTGCAGTTTAGTTTATTTGCTTCTTTTGTTTTTAACATCTTTCGTACTTTTTTTTAATACTAATAATCTTCAAGTTATTGTAGAGTGATATAAAGCTTATACGGTAACTTTTAACCTTCAAAAGTTGATGAAGATTTTAAAATAGCAAAATCAATCATTCTAAAAATTTAGGACTAAATTTTTTTTTTTCACGTTCGTTGCAGAAATTTAATTAAATTTACAAAAGTGACTCCAATTAGTTGTAAACTTGTAATTGATTCTTGAGGTAACAATAATCAAAGTACAAGAGAAGTATTGAGAATATGAGTCGGAAAATTCAGATTAGAGGATTAGATAATTTATTTTAGTATAATTTTATTTTACAAGGAAGACTAAAATATATTGATGCATCTAAAATTTGTAAAGTTTAATGGACAAAATAAAAAAAAAAATTATAGAGGAGGCTTAAACCCTTCAAAGAAAAAAGTGATGTGACGTTGCTAACATGCTATTTTAATTATGCAATTTGATGAATTTGGTATCCTTGCCCCAATTACTGCACATACTGGTATGGCGCTGTGTACGATCTTCCCCATGAAACAATTTTGCCCTTGGAGAGCTGTTATTCCTGAGTAATGGCATCATGAGATGATAGATGCAGCATCTGATATGCTTTACGAACTGAAAGGTACCATTTGCCGCATATGTGAAAACCAGCCAGCCTAATAGCACGGCTGTTGTCAAAGCCCATACAAGCGTGCTGATTCGTCATGAGTAATATGGGCCAAGGTTGGCCCAATTCTTCTTTGGGTTGGGCCGTATAGAATGGAAAAAATAGCACGGCAGAGCCGGCTCTATCACGGAATGGTACGGAACAGCACGGCATGTGTCATTGTTCCGTACCGTGACTCGTGTGTCGCGTGGCGTGACCAATCGCGTGCCATGACCATCTTTTAAAAATTTGACACGGCACGGCACGTCACACTAAAGATCCAGTCACGGCACGGCACGCGGTCACGTGAGTCACGTAAAATTAGGACCGTTAAGTCTTGATCAAATGATGAATCTTGAATAAACTAACTTAAATTATGAAAAATAGTTAAATGTGAGAAACGTGACCAGTTATGTTTGAACACGGCATGCGAGTCACGGCGTGACTCGTGTGCCGTGACTGTTTGCTTGCTATGATCACCCCTCAATATTTTAGTCACGACACGGCACGACACATATGACTGTTCACTTAATCACGGCACGAAATGACATGAAATCAAAGTCACGGCGTGTTAGTCACGTCACGGCAGGGCCGTATAGCGATTGTGAAGAGTACGATTTGCAATCATCCTTTATTTCAGAGATAAATCAGAGATGACTACTAATACCATGGAATTTTCTTTTTCTTTATTTTAATTTTGAATGCAATTAGAATGTTCTTATCACTAATTTTTTTAGTGAGTTCAACTCCAAAACCTATCGAAGTGGTTTCAAATAATGAATTCAAATGTTAAAACTAATTTACATTACGAGTAATGTATTTACATGCAAAATTTATAAATTTTCAAATTAATTCATATAAAGTTAAGATGTTAAAAGATGATAGGAAAATGGATGCATTAAAATTAACCTATATATTTTTTTAATTGCTCAACTTTACACTAACTATTCATAAAACAACTAACTTCATATATGTGATAAAATTTTAAATAAGCATTTTCAAATAGCTGGGACCGGTTAATTTTTTGACAATTTGTTGGAACGATTTATGTGAATTTTTGTTATATGATTATGTGATGATAATTGACTAGTTTTTTTTTTTTTTTTTTTTTTTTAAATTGTGTTGTATCAAATTTGCAACGAAGTTGTTATATATGCTCTATAGTTTATTGATATATTAATGTATTGCAATTGCAAGAGATTTTTAGGATATGATTATTCTTTTACTGTTAACAATCTAAAAACCTTTTCAGTTGTCAGTTAACTGTTCTAGGTTTTTTATTAAAAAAAATTATAAAATAAATAAATTAAGCTGTTACCATTCCTAACGGTTTACTAATCAATGCATTAAAGTTCACGATATATTCGCAGCGATATATAACACTCCTAAATCCACATAAGCTTGCATATATTTAGAAAAATTTAAAGAAATCTGAGATACAAAATTAATTTAATGCCCTTCGCAAAGATGTATGATATATTTATATAATGGGAGTACCACATAAGATTGATAAACAGAATAAAGAAAGCTCTTTCCTTGAAACGAAACAAAACTAATAGACCAGCAATCCTCTTACTCTACGCATAAAACATATTATTTGTTTAACTTCATCCCTATTCTGGTGTTGAGGTATGGAGAAATTGTTTTTTGCTTAATTTTTTATGTAGATTTTTGTGTGTAAGTTTTTAAACCCAGTAAGTGAAAAAATTATTTTACAACATGTTTGAATTTATAAGTGCTATGGACATGCAATTTGCTTGCTGCAGCCAAGAAAATTCTTTATTTAATGGAATGTTGGGGTCATTTGATTGACCTAGGCTTAATATTGTGTTCTAAGAAAATACGTACTTTTGGTTGCATTAATATATCGCACATATAGCAGGTTAAGACATAGAAAGCAGAATCAGTTCACAGTACAAAATATGGTAATTTATGGTATGTTATGGTTAATCGAGGTTATTCTGATCTAACCTTTTTAACCTTCCAAAACTCATATTCTGTTGATCCCATAATTAAGGTGTAACAGAAGAAAACCAGACTAACCAAAACAAGAGGGTGCAAAATATGGTAATTATTAATTAACCATCCTTTTCTTTCCATTCTGTTTACGTCGTATCTCTAACCTTTGTCTCCTTTCACCTCAAGCTATTTAAACACAGCAATATTTCCTGAGTCAGTAAAAAGTACTTTCTTCTGAGTTCTGGAACCCAATTTATTGTCATTCCAGGATTTAGTTCGGAGCCATGTCGGACCTCCAGACCCCGCTACGCCCAAAGAGGAAGAAGGTGTTGGTAGACTACCTGGTCCAGTTCCGCTGGATCGTTGTTATCTTTGTGGTACTCCCCATCTCCTCCCTCTTTTACTTCAAGCTCTTCCTTGGTGACACCTGGTCGGCCATGAAATCTGAGAAGCGCCGCCAAAAGGAGCATGATGAAAATGTCAAGAAGGTTGTCAAGCGCCTAAAGGAGCGTGACCCCAAGAAGGATGGCCTCATCTGCACCGCTCGCAAGCCCTGGATTGTTGTTGGTATGAGGAATGTTGACTACAAGCGGGCACGCCACTTCGAGGTTGACCTCTCTGCCTTCCGGAACATTCTCGAGATTGACAAGGAGAGGATGATTGCCAGGGTTGAGCCACTGGTCAACATGGGTCAGATTACCCGCTACACCTGCCCCATGAACCTATCCTTGGCAGTTGTTGCCGAGCTTGATGATCTGACAGTTGGTGGGTTGATTAATGGTTATGGTATTGAAGGAAGTTCGCACCTGTTCGGGCTCTTCTCTGACACAGTCGTTGCCATGGAGGTTGTCTTGGCGGATGGCCGGGTTGTCAGAGCTACCAAGGATAACGAGTACTCTGACCTGTTTTATGCCATTCCTTGGTCTCAAGGCACATTGGGATTCCTTGTTGCCACCGAGATTAAACTGATCAACATCAAGGAATACATGAAGGTGACATACAAACCGTGCAGGGGAAACTTGAAAGAGTTGGCCCAGGCTTATGCCGACTCATTTGCGCCAAGAGATGGGGATCCGTCAAAGATCCCTGATTTTGTTGAGACCATGATCTATACCCCGAGCGAGGGTGTTATGATGACCGGTGTCTATGCTTCCAAGGATGAGGCAAAGAAGAAGGGGAATAAGATCAACAATCAGGGGTGGTGGTTCAAGCCTTGGTTCTATCAGCATGCTCAGTCTGCCCTAAAGAAAGGTAATTCTTATTGACCTGATGGTGATGAAGTATTGAAAGACTTTCCAGATTTCAGATCAAAGAGCTTAAACTTATTCTATTAGTTGTTAATGCACTAGCTTGATTTCCCTAATTATGTAAATACAAAATAAGCCCTACATACTCATCTCCGTTTCCTATACAACTTTAGACTGGTCTACTCAATTTTACACCATCTAGATTGGTTTGGTCAAGAAATCATCCTTAACCATTTGATATTTTGACTAGTACTTCCATGACTTATGCTCAATAAAAAAAATATATTTGTTTTTCACATATGCCTTGGGAATTGTCCAGCATGCCCAACAACATTGGTACCGTACCAGTAATTGTCAGATTGTTTGTGGCTCGGTCCAGTTTTCACTAATACATCTGACAGAAACATTTGGTGGTTGCATTGTGCTCATGCAGGTGAATTTGTGGAATACATACCGACAAGAGATTACTACCACAGGCACACACGGTGTTTGTACTGGGAAGGAAAGTTGATCCTGCCATTCGCCGACCAGTGGTGGTTCAGGTGGTCCCTGGGCTGGCTGATGCCACCGAAAGTTTCCCTCCTCAAGGCCACCCAGGGTGAAGCCGTCAGGAACTACTACCATGACATGCATGTCATCCAGGACATCCTCGTGCCCCTCTACAAGGTCGGTGAGGCCATGGAGTTTGTCCACAGGGAGATGGAGGTATGCTCTCTCTCTCTCTCTCTCTCTCTCTCTCTAGCAAGTCTTTCTTGTTGTGCTTTGCAGTTCTAGAATGTTGTACCAATTTTGAGGGATTGGTAATCTAAATTTTTTGTTGGTTCTTCAATACTAGTGCAATTTTATCCGAAAATGGCGTACCAATTTTATGCATGAAGTTTCTATTGACTGCTTTAGCAAGCCAAAAAAGTGAATAAAACGAGGAATAAGACATGTTTGAATGAGATCTGATTATAATGGAATTAGGTGTCGAGCTTTTTGTACTGAAACTGTAACAATAATGTAAGTGAATGTACAGCAGGTTTTATTGATCTCTATCATGAAGTTATGATAATCTTGTTGCATTCTCTAACAGTCTACATAACTGTCACAAGAATAGACCAATGTTACTCCATAAAGCATAGTGTTTTTACTTGTTCTCTAACAATACCCTTTTTTTATAGGTCTACCCACTCTGGCTGTGCCCGCACCGTCTCTACAAGACCCCAATCAAGACCATGATTTACCCAGAGGCCGGGTTTGAGCACCACCACCGCCAAGGCGACACCCCTTACGCGCAGATGTTCACTGATCTTGGCATCTACTACGCACCAGGCCCTGTGCTGCGTGGCGAGGAGTTCAATGGCTCAGAGGCTGTGCGCAACCTTGAGCAGTGGATGATCGAAAACCACTGCTTCCAGCCCCAGTACACTGTATCCGAGCTGAATGAGAAGGATTTCTGGCGCATGTTTGATGCTGAGCACTATGAGTACTGCCGCAGGAAGTATGGCGCTGTTGGTACATTCATGAGCGTGTACTACAAGTCAAAGAAGGGGCGCAAGACTGAGAAGGAGGTTGCTGAGGCTGAGGCAGACATCGCTGAGTCGGCATATGCTGAGGAAGTTTAGGGTTTGAAACTTTGTTTTGCATAAATAAGTTGGGCTGGCTAAGCAGTGTTGCTCAGAATTTTTAGTTGTTAGTTTGAGTTGATTCTAGATGTTTTATTCTTGGGGATCTGTAGTATCTGGTATTTTTTTTTTCCTTATTATGATTTGTCTGTGGTGTCAGTACTCTGTACTTTCTAATGCAAGCTGTGGTGATTTCTACGGATTGAACCTATTTCTTGGTATTTTCCTGATTTAGATGTCCTGCTATAGTGTTATTTTGGCTACCGGCCAGGTGTTGACTGGTTTTGTTTTGTTCACAGGAAGTTGGAACTTTCTTATTTTAGCAATTGCGTTTGTTGATTTGGTACAAATTGCTCTCTTGGTGAAATTGGTCCCTTTTTGTTTAGGACCATCGAGGCAGGAATGGTTAAAGTCTCTCCCAAAATACTAGATTCCCCGTATTTGCGGAAATGATGCCATCTGATGAGCGTTATCTGTCAGAAATATAATGCATCAATCAGTGAAAACCTCAGACTGTACAGTGATATGCCCATGTGCAATAATTCATTTAATCAACCAAACCAACAAAGTATATATCACTCACTGGTAACAGCCCAGCTCAGTGCTACTTGGTATGTGAAACACTAACCGGAGTTTCTATGTACATAAAAATTGTTCAATTTTATTTATTTATTTATTCTCTATGCACATTCAAAATTTTAATGATCCACATTTTAGAATGGTCATTGCCTAGTACTGGCCAGTGTTTGCTAATTCCTGTTTGCTTGGGTTCTGTGTTTTGTGGGATAAGCAATGGTGTTATTTGAGATGAGATTTTTTTTTTTTTTTTTTGGGAATATGTTCGTTGAGTTGATAATATTCAGAGAACACATTTGTGAAGTTTACATTTTTTGAATCTTGTTTAATTTTCTAGTTTCTTTTGAACTTGGTCCTGTTTACTCATCAACAAGCTATCCACTCAAAGGGCTGCTAATTGAACTTAAGGAACTATATCCACCATCCAACTTAAGGAATTTAGAAACCAAGTACGCGTATTAATTAATTCCTGTAATCCATTTCTTGTTTTACTTCTTGTTCTTTGAAAGGTAATTATACAAAAAAAATATTTGCAAGCAAATGATACCACCCTGAACAAAATTAATTAACAGAGCAATTAAAACTACGAAACCATACATAGCACTGTCCCTCTTTTAAGCATATCATCAAACACCTCTCGTGCATGATCAAATTACGCTCTTTTTGCACAAAAGACATAAAATGCTTGCACGTGGCACACGTAGACGCAAGTTCTCAACGAATCCCTTAGAAAACTGTCATGGCCTTATCAAGTTTCCCATTTTGCAAAGCAAGTTTGATAAAATAGTCATTTGCTATGGTATCTGCTGTCAGATTCGTTTAATGCTCAATTCACAAACACAGAAAAAAATCTCCAACGAATTGCCGGGACAATTTTGCTTCGGCTCGTTCATTTAGATAAATAAGAATCTGGTAATAAAATGTAATTTTCAAGGTTAGCACTAAAATATAAATAAATTTCATATATTATTTCTTACTTGCAATTTTTCTCATAATAGCTCCATGACAGAGATATTTTTTTTTAAATAAGGATAAAATTGATAATTTATTAATTTAAAATAATTTTAATATAAAAATTAACAAATTGGGTAAGTTTGTAAGTTTTTTAAAATTTAAAAGGATAAATATGATATATGAATTTTAGAGGACAAAATACAAAATTTTAAGATTTTTGAGGGGTATACATGAAATTTTCCCAATTATTTAATGCTCTTTCCAATTTTAAGTTTAAATGTCTCTTTTCTCCATGTCTAATGTTCTTATTTTGTTTTTAAAATTTAAACAATTAATTCGAACAACTTAACATGATTTATATATATATATATATATATTAAAATATGCTTGGAAATTATTATTTATTTTTTTTTTCTTGAAACTTTTTTTATTAATTTTTTACATAAATACAAAATTAATGTTTTTTTAGAAATTTTGGATCATCCAAAAACAATTATTTTATATCTATTAAAAATAGTATAAAATTTTTAAAAAATATAAATTTTGGTCTTGGAAAATATTATAATATGAAAATTATGTTAATTGATTGGAAATTGGAATATGACAGTATGTTTTTAAATACAAAGATTAATACATGAATACGTACATGGCACGAAAGATACAGGGCATTTATTTAAACCGGGCTCATTTATGTATCCGAGTGCGCATGCCCCACACAAAACTGAAAAAGAAAAATTAAGAAAGCTTTTTCCTTGGACGAAACAAAACTAATAGACTAACACAAATTCAGAGACCCAGCGTTTCTCACTCAGTGGCTTATTACATCCATTGAACCTAGGCCTAAACTCCGTTTCCATTGAACAGTACAAAACTATAAATATAAACCCATCCGACCACTAATCCTTGAAACCAAAACTACCAACTCTCCTCATTCTAATTATAATCATGAATATTGAACTCATTGGTTCGTGGACTGATGCCATTGAAAGTTGCGAAATTTGTGAAGCTTCTTTAGAAGCCGCAGTTGCCAAGTACGATGCTGCCGTTCAACATGGGATCTTGAGCTCCAACATGGCCTTGAAGGTGGCCATGGAGAAACTAATTCAAGCGCATGACAGCTTCATCCTTACAATGACCACACAACTGAAGGTGGTCCTTGAGGCCAATGCAGGGAATCCCCCTGCAGCTGAGACGGCGCTCGCCGGGCCGGTTGGGGCTGACATGTCAGAGGAGCACAACAGCATTACACCTGAAGAGACTGGGGAGGGAAAGGTGGCCCTTGAGGCCAATGCAGGGAACGCCCCTGCAGCTGAGGCGGCGCTCGCCGGGCCGGTTGGGGCTGACATGTCAGAGGAGCACAACAACACCATTACACCTGAAGAGACTGGGGAGGGAGCATAACATGACTAACAAAGAAGTGACGGTGGAGAAGATCTGGGATTAAGGAATAATTGGAAAAAAGTCTGGTGGTGCAAGAAAGTTCAAGAAAAATTGGTTCTGTTCTTTGTTTACATTTCTTGATTGTTCTTTTTTCTAGTTTCTTAGTTGCTGTTTTCTTGGGTTCTGTTGTTATGTGGGATAAGTACCAATTAATGGTGATATACTGAGATGAGTTTTTTTTGGAATTTGTACGTTCGTTGAGTTGATAAATTTTAGAGAAGTTTTCGTAAATCTTGTTTTCTTGGTTCTTTGAACTGTAGAGTTCTTTATTCGTAGATTCTTTACGGCAACAATCTCATGTTATTATGGATTGATATAACGCTATTTTGATCGAGTTCTTGAGCGGTCGAAGGTAAAATAATTAAGTGGATCAAAATAATTGCGAAATCAATATTGCTGAATATTTAGCATTTCGAAATGTCAGCAGTCAACCTCAAAAAGAAAAAAAGTAATTAATCACATAGTCCATTAGTCAATGACAAGCTAATTAATGGCTCTTTGGTGGACTTGTGTACTGGTATACTGTTTCATTGTTTTTTTTTTTTTTTTTAAATTAATGTACTGGTGTAATGTTATTTTTTCTTTTAAAGTGCGCTTGTGTAATGTTAACTGACATCAGAAATAAATTTAGAAGGTTTTGCATTTGATGGCATCACAAGTAAATTTGATGAAAATTTAGAAGGTTTTGTAATTTGTATTAAATGAATTCTTCTCATTAGATAGAACTTGTGTTTCATAAAAATAATAATTCCAAATTAATTTTATTTTATTAAATTGAAATAATCTCATGTCAGATATTACACTTGAGGAATATTAATTGTAGCTGTGCAGTTAGACATTGTTTTCAAACAACATAAATTAAAAAAGCTTGCTAGTTGAGAAACCAAAGCTAAACTACATTCAAGTAGACATCACAGTGCTACAGAGAATGTGCACTGACTGCCTGGAGTTTTGTTTGGCTCCTACAATTTCAAGCCTATTTGGGGTGAAAACGGATCGGATAGGATCGGATAGTGATAAAATCGATCATATCCGTATCTGTTTTTATTTTTGAGATATAGATACAGATCGGATATTAAACGGATATGGATCAGATATTAGATATCTGTAGATATATACATAAATATTTTTATAATATATATTAAAACTATATAGTATATATTAACTATTCAGATACGGATAATGAAAATTCAAAATCATATCCGTATCCGCACGGATATTCAGATATCGGATATCCGCATCTAATTTTCAAATATGAATTCAGATACAGTCAGATATTATCCGATCCGTTTGCACCACTAAAGCCAATTATACATTTAAACACTACCAGCAAGCAATTATTCATTTTCAATACTAGCAATTATTTGGATATGGTCGGACCCACCCCCGCATATCCATGGCCAGCGAAAGTGGACCCCACCTGATCAGATATTAGCGCTATTATTTGAATTTTTTCGTGTATTATTTTCCATGGACATATCCCTGCAAAATACTGTCCTTCTATTTTTGGTACCATAATGCTTTCACTGGATCTACCCTTTGATATGAAATTTTTTTGGTACATAATTTAGGACCTGAAATTTTCATTAATGCTTGATATGAAATTTTATTGCAACTGATGAAATCTAGAAGACAATTTCTTTAAAGCCTGTGAAATGCCGGTGGTACACAAGATTGCGCAATTTGTGTATTTGTGAATGAAAAATAATAGTTTATAATATGTTGGATGATTGGTCAAAAACACTTTAGTTGAACAGTGATAAGTAGTGTTATGTTAGATATTTTTTATGTTTATTTTGATTTGTAAGATATGTTATGTTTGTAGGAAATATGTATCCTTTTGATTTGTATTTTATTTTGTTTATGCTGTTATGTCGTATTCTAATGATGAGATTTATAGGTGTATTTTGAGATGAGTGGTTGGTTTGCATAATTTAGATGTTCATCTTACAGAGTTTTACAACAAGGTTTACAGATTTCAAAACATAAATTTATAGTTTACATAGTTCAAAACTTTAGTTTATAGAGTTATGTGATAAAGTTTTGCAGAAGTCGAAACAATTGGAAATAGAATCTAGATGCAAATATTAAAAATAAATAGAATTCTGAAAAAAAATAAACAAGTTTATAATATTCAAAGAAAATGTTTACATAATTCAAAGAGATGTTTACAGAGTTTAAAGTAATTCCGGGTTAGTTGCTAGTATTGAAAAGTTATTAGAGAACTTCTAAAAGTGGTTCTAATGGTCCTTGTCAAAACAGTTAGTTGCTAAGTTTTGACTGGAGACCACATGCAATGAAAATCACTCGTTTTACAGTACAGTGTTGACGTTTACAGGATTCTAACAATATGATGATTTATATACACTTTTAAAATTGCGACAATTAGTTTTGAGGAAAAACTGAGGATTGGTGTTTCAGGGCAATTAGTCAGACCCTTAAATTTTATAGGTGTACATTATAGTGATAGTGCTACTGTTTTGATTGTTTTTGGGCTGTTTTGATTTATTGATTCTTATGTTACTTTTGTTAGTACTATGTGATGCCATACTTTAGTTTTGGCAATTGTTGCTTAGTTTGGCATATGTTATTAGTTTTAAGTTTGCTTGCATATTGATGTAATATTGTAGCTTATATATATAGTTGCTACTGTTATGTAATATGCTAGATGTAAGTACCATTAAAAACTTTCAGGTACCGGCATTTAGTAATATTGGCTTTTAATAAAAGTTGGTGGATTTTTCCACTGTTATTAAAAAAAATAGGTGTACATTATAATCTACATGTATACAAATAACATACCTTTATATTTTTTGAATTGATTAATTCATAAATACTGTCATTAACAGATAATTTCATTGTTAGCAAACTCTACCCCAAAATATACACACATCTAATATTTGAAACAACTAGGGCCAGAGGTGTAAACGGATCGGATTACTTGCGTTTTTCAGTTCTGTCGTCAATATAATTTATAGTAGTTGGGTTAGAACTGACGACATTTTCGTTCCGTGATTAAAATCAATAATAATAGAAGTTATTAAACAATTCAAGCTTTTTATTCAGCAGTCATATTTTGTAAGTTCGACAGGTTTCATGAAAAAAAAAATTGTTCTAAAATAAGTTACAATTGAAAATATGTCCATAATAAAAAATATAACAAATTATCACTAACAATAACATAGAAATTTTTTAACGAATTTATTTTCCTAATGGATATTTCAATTTAACAAGATACCACATCATTCTATAATAACATTCGTATCTTATACAACCTTTTTTACAAGAACTGTATCCAACATTCAACAATAATTTTTTGAGTTAATGATAAGTACTAATTAGATATATAGTTTGATAAGGTCTTTGCTTAAATTTGATCCATTCTTTTGTTTGTAAAGATATCATGTTACTGTGATAGTTTGGACTTTATTCGTAGGAATGAAAGAATGAAAAAAATTGAGTACAATTGACGAAGAATCTCCCATGACCATGAGAGAGGTCCGCAAACTTGTAATAATTCGGGATTTCAGAAAAGACATGCTACATTTATTCATTTCTTTTTTTCAAAATGCTAGAAATTAATAATTCGGCTCTTTGAGCGTTTTCATGACAGGTGGGCCCCACCATATTGGTTTTGTAAATAGGAAATGCATGTCGGTGTCAGCGACTCGAGTAGTGACTAGTGATGTAACAACGGATCCTGATTACAGGTAAGGGAAGGCGGGGGTCAGAGGCCGGACAAGCACATTGAATCTTCGTGTCAAGCTGAAATCCTATGTGCGCTGAGCGAGGAGACCTTGGAGGCTAATCCGCTGCCTCAAAACATAGCAGATGACATAGCAGCTTACTGTGGTTTCAAGGGGAATATGGACCTCAATCCGACAACTCACACAGATCCGATGGGAGTAAGGGGGGCACCTCAGCCACTGTTAACTTAGTTTACAATGCAGATGATGAAGGTGAGTCAGTGCTAGGAGCCTTGGAGTTCGACAGTGAGGAGGACCTCTCTGAAACCGAGGATTCAGCTACTTAAGCTGACTAGCTAGTGGGGGTAGTTAATCTTGATAATAGGTTGCTTTTGGGTTGCTTTGCATTGTAACTCTATACAAGAGCTTTTGTGTAACCCCAATCTATTTTAATGAATGAATTTAAATTCTCAATTTCTGTGCTTAATTGGAATGTTAGAGGCTTGGGTGAACAAAATAAATGCGCGGTTATCAAAGATTTAATATCTGACAATAATCCGGATTTAATTTGTCTTCAAGAAACAAAATGGAGCATTTGTTATATCTTTGAGGTACGTCGTGTATGTCCTCCAAAGTGTAGACATTATGCGGCCTTGCATGCGGAAGGATCAAGAGAAGGCATATTGCTCGCGTGGAGCAATATGTTTCATCTAATCAATTCCTTCATTTTATCATATACAGTCACAGTGGTGATACGTAAGAGAGAACTAACCTTTATGTACATAGGTGTTTATGGACCTCAGGAAGATCGCAACAAACGTATATTCCTCGATGAATTGCGAACCATTAGAACACTCAATGACCTGCCTTGGGTCGTGGCGGGAGACTTTAACTTGTTTCTCTCGGTAGAAGACACAACAGGAGGAACCACCAACCTCGGAACCATCGGGATTTCAATAATTTCATCAATCAGACAAGTGCAGCAGAGGTTCCACTCCAAGGTCGTAATTTCACCTGGTCAAATAAGAGACCTACTCTAACTTTTTCTAAATTGGATAGATTTTTTATTTCAGCACATTAGAACGCTCTGGGCACAACCTCCGTTCTGCGGGACCTTCCGGCAACAGTCTCAGATCACGTACCTTTACTTCTCAATCTAAAGCCTCATGTGAACCCATCCCGGAGACAATTTAAATTTGAAACTTTCTGGCTCAGATACCAGGATCTCAAACCGGTGGTAGTTCGAGCTTGGAGTTCGATATCCGTCTTAAACCCAGCACGAAGATTACAACAAAAAATTGCGGCTGTTCAGAAGGAGCTCCGGATATGGGCACTGGAACAATTTGCCAAACGAGATACATACCCTGTCTCGACCCAAATGGGTTCTTCATCAGCTGGACAGAGTGGAAGAGAAACGTAACCTTAACTCAACAGAGTTTGCTCTGCGAATAAATCTTTGGCAACATATTTTTGCCATGGCGGCGGATAAGGAGGAGAAATGGAGACAGAGATCTGGTTACACCTGGCTCAAAATAGGAGACCAAAATACAAAATATTTCCATGCCATAGCTAATGGGAGAAAGAACATTAATTCAATCACCACGCTATCTACAAACGCAGATGGGACCATTGCCCCCATCTCCTTGGCAGATTTGCCGGACTTCCTCCTAACCCACTTCACAAATATTTTCGGTCAAGCACCACCATCCGCAGGACACTTCGACCTCACGGGGAAAATTGGCCCGGCATGGACTGAGGATCTCGCTCATTTGGATGACCCTATATCTGAATCAGAAGTCAAAGCTGCGTTATCTGTCATGCCTCGGGGAAAAGCGAGTGGACCAGATGGCTTACCTGTGGAGTTCTACCTTAACTTCTGGGACACGGTCAGAGTCGACATTATGGAGCTGGTAACCGCCTTCCACCACAATCAAACTTCGCTACATTGTGTTAATAAGGCATCAATCACCTTGCTTCCGAAAAAGAGAAATCCAGTCAACATATCAGACTACAGACCAATTAGTGTTATCAACACAATAGCCAAACTACTGCCAAAAATTATCGCGATTAGACTCCAACCACACCTAGACAAGCTGGTCAAACCATCTCAGACGGCTTTCGTCAAAGGTAGATCCCTCATGGAATCCTTCCTTTATGCCAGAGAATTCCTCGGCTTTCTTGCCAGTACGAAAAACCCGTCAGTTATCTTCAAGGTCGATTTCGAGAAAGCTTTCGACACTGTCAATTGGTGCTTCTTGATGAATCTACTCATCGAAAAGGGATTTCCACCTGGATGGACCTCTTCAGCTCTGAGCATCCTTAACTCTTCATCCTCCTTGATAAAGGCTAATGGAGCTCAGACGAATTTCTTCCGTCACAAAAGAGGCCTTCGTCAGGGGGACCCCCTCTCCCCGATGCTGTTTATTCTTGTTGCAGATGCTTTGAGCAGATTTTTGGATAATGTCAGGCACCTAATGCCTTCGCACGCTATTCTCCCACCAGAAATTATCCAATACGCAGATGACACTCTTATAATTGCCGAGGCAAACCCGATTACGCTCAAAATTATTGCCCAAGTCATCAAAGAGTACTCCAAATTGTCGGGCTTGAAGATCAACCTGGCCAAGTCCTCATTCGTCCCCATTGCAATTCTTCCTAATTTGATTCCTTGCATTTGGTTGTGCCTCCCGGCAACGCAATCAGAATTGCCAATTAGATACCTCGGGTTGCCAAACCAAGGAAGGTGGATTTTCAACCAATGTTAGAGGCAATTCAGACAAAACTAGACGGATAGACATCAAACTTCCTATCCTATGGAGGGAGGATAACCCTGGTCAAGGCGGTACTTTCGGCAATGCCGTTACACTACATGCAAGCGCTAAAGATCCCAGTGGGAGTCATCAAACACATAGACAAGTTGCGAAGGAATTTTTTATGGAAATGTAATGATATGTGTAAGAGTATCAATTGTCTGGTAAACTGGGAAAGGGTCTGCACCCTTAAAGAAAATGGAGGTTTGGGTATAATTGATTTGAGCTCCCAGTATGAGGCCCTACTCACAAAGTGGATTTGGCAATTAGAAACGAGGCCGGAGAGTCTATGGGCTATCACTCTTCAGAGATTGCATGGAATATCCACAAGGGATCATGTCACGGCTTACGCCATCGACTCTCCATTCCTTAAGGTCCTTTCTGACCTAATACCTTTTTACAACTGCTCAACTAGGATGGATAATGAAATCATATGGAACTGGGAGTTTTCGGGATTGTTTACTTGCGCCTCAGCATACCGCGCTCTGCATCACCGAGGGGTCATATCTCGAATCCACACATCCCTCTGGAAACTAAAAGTGCCTATGAAGGTGAGGATTTTTGTTTGGTTAATGCTGTCAAATAAAATCCTCTCACAATCGGTGCTTTGGTTCAGGGGGTGCACGGTGCAGGCCGGACGTCATCTATGCAGCTCACAGGTGTTGGAAACGAGAGACCATATCATGTGGCGTTGTCAGTACGCAATCAGGTTCTGGAGGGGCCTCTTTGCCCACTACAACATGGACATACGTAGGGGGCGATCGATCACCGACTCTTGGGACATAAATTAGCGGGTTCGAGGACACAGAGATCACTGGCGAATACGGTCTGGGCCGCTGGAGCATGGGCGCTATGACGTAAAAGGAATTGACGGCTATTCTCGAATAAATCTAAATCGGTGCTAATTTTGATTAATGCCACAACACTCGATATCCATCTATGGTCACAGCTCGGATAGGATTTCATTGAGATGTCCGGAGGAAGGCGAATGAGGGGGATGGATATTGGCACAAGTTATATCTGTTTTATTTATATTTTCAATATTCGCCATTATAGTAACTTAGCATACGGCTTTTTTGTAATGCAAACTATTTCTTATTAATATAATTGTTGGTAGTCTTTCTGCCGACCTTCAAAAAAAAACAACGGATCCTGATTCGTGAACCGGATTAGTTTTTTGAAATTTAAAGTAGCGCTCCTGCGCTCCAAAATAGAATTTAGAATTCAAGAAAAAAGAAAAAAGAATAAGCGCTCTCTTATTAAAAGATTTTATATTTAGTTGCGATGCACGGTCTAGATTAGATCATTGAGATTAAAAGCTAGGTTTTGTGTTGTCATTCCAATGGAACCCCGACTCGAAGGTGCCTGTCCTCCGAAATATCTCAATTTTTGCGTGACCGACGTGTCCGGTGCCTATTCGGGGAACCATAGGGGGTCAGTATTATTTGAGCTTTGAGATTCGTGCAAAATGTATTTGAACGATTGAGATATTCCAAAAAGTCACGCAAAATTTGAGATATCTGAGAGGATTTTGAGACTCTGAGAGAGAGAGAGAGCGCGCGATTTCTCCTCCTCACGAGTTACGATGGTCAGAGCAAGCCACCTCCCGGTAATTAACCCTTAATTTCTTCTCTCAATCAATATTCTTTCTTTCTATTCATTCCTTCCCGTAGTTATTCTCATTTAGTGTCTTCCGCTAAATCTAATTCCATTTCTTTGTTAATTCAAACCTTCCTAGGCTACCAAGTATCGTAAATTGGAGAATGGCAATCGTACGGATACTGGAGCTGGGCTAACCTTCTCCAGCGACTGGGCTAACCTTCCTGAGGGATTAGTTGCACAGATCGGTGATATATTACTGGCCCAGGATTTGCTCCCCTACATCTCTTTGCGTCGCGTGTGCAGCCACTGGAGGCAAAGCACATATAATCCGGTAAACACCGCCAGACGCTTCCGTCCTCACAACTGGATTTTGATCAATCCAGTCACCAATTTGTGCCAATCTGATTGTGCACTTGCTAAACCCTTGCTCTACTCTCAAACTCGATGCCACTTCCTCAATTTCCTTACCAGCAAGCGCATCCGGGTCGACATCCCTGCACTGCACAACCACAGTATCCGTGCTTGTGTCGATGGCCTTCTTCTTGTAACTCAGATTGGTATTGTTGATACTCCAGCCCGGCTTTTGAATCCATTCACCGGTGCCATGACGGATTACCCGGCCTTGTACCAGCTTTGCTGTCTGCACTCTAAGTTACGCTGGTGGCCTCTCATGCCAATTTCCATACGCTTTGCTTCCTCTACTGCATCAACTCTTGTGGTTCTCACCCGAAGTGATGTGGCATTTGCGGTTTCTGGGTCAACAGAGTGGAAACTTATTGCCAACCCCAACCCTCTTGGTGCTGTCCACATGGCACATGCTTACTTTCAAAGTTACACCTATGTCTTTTCTTTTGCAAAAACTGGAAGTCTTAGTGAACTTCGTCTGACACGATTTAAGGTGGAGGAAGCAAATCCTGGTCTGGTTGATTTGCGGATGGAGGGCCTAGAGATTGCCCAGCTGAAAGATGATTTGGCACCGCACTTATGGGACGTAGCATCTCTGGTGGAGTCTGATGGGGAGCTGCTTTTGCTCAGTCGGTCGCATGGTGAAGAGGATATTGACTTGTCGTTCTTTCGGATATTTAAGGTTGTGATTGAGGAAGTTGTCGGTGGAGAGGGGAAGGTGGCTCACTTGGTTCCCTTAAACAACATCGGTAATCGTGCTATATTAATTAACAAAGTGTATGGAAGCCTCTCTATCTCTACAGATATCTTCCCTTGCATCAAGCCAAACTCAATATTTTACTACCAGGCTTATTCATTGAATGTTTACTGTCCGGGAGATCCTTGCTGGGCATCCCTGAACCCAAATGTCGCTCCACCTGGTTACTGCTTTTGGCCAGATTATAATATCCAATTCATCACTGAATCCATTTCTATCTTTCCGGCCTTTCAATCTCCAAGGGGTAGCCGTCACATCACATACTGATAGGTATGCTTATTTTGACTCTAATTTTCTTACTAAATCTCTTGAACTTGTCTTGATTTTTCAGTTTCACCTGTACATAGCCTTGTATTTGTTCTTCTTTTCTAATTCACACGTTTGCATTGGCAGGAGGGGTGCTGACTGAACCTTGGTCTTTCTTGTATGTACTCTGGTTCATTTGCTGTGTCTACTTGGCTTTTCTTTAGTTAGTCTGGTGACTGTGGATATGTTGGTTATGCTCTTTCATTGTGATTGTGAATTGCATATTTTTAATCTATCTTAAACATAAGATTGTTATCCAACTTGAGTTACTTATTTGGAATTACTTTATCTGTTGTCTATATTTTTTGTATGTTTGTCTTTCTTGCATGTGTACTCACCCCTACTTTCTTTGCATATGTGCCAGTATACAGGGAAATCTTGGCCTTGCTTTTGTGTGCCTCATGCCTGTATACAGGGAAATCTCTGTTTCTCTGTGAATTGCATATCTGTGATATGCTTTTATTCAAATGTTTCTTTATTGTTTGTCAGATCTGTTTCCTAATTATGACAACTTTGCCACATGAAAAGTTGTATCACTACAAAAGAACTGACATCCGGCCCTTTTAGTAACCCATACCAGAAGGAATATGCGCATACCCAGGAAGAAAATTGTACATGCCCCTTAGAAGTTAACACCTGGTGATATTTTTAGTATCTTATCTTCAGTTGAACGTCTTTGAGAGAAATATCCTTTGTGAATTGCTCATCTATCATCAAATGGATGTTTCTCTTTCTTGCATTTGAGCTGATTAATTTTATTTGTGCCAGTATCCAAGAAACTTTCTTTGCTTTTGTTTCGTATATTTTGTTGTTTGGTTGCTTGCATTATACAGAGCATGGTAGGTGTCAGTTAATAATACACCACTGCACTTTCTTTTACAAAATAAATAAATACATTACACCAGTATATTAATTTAAAATAAAATAAAGAAACAGTATATTAATACACAATTCCACCGGATGGGAATTTGCTTGTTACTGACAATTGAACTCTGTGAATTACTATTAACTAAATTTTCATCAATATTGGTTTGGCAATTTTGATATAGTTCTTATTTTTCTTTCGAACCTCAGGAAAACTCAAATAACACTATATCATTCATTCATTCTAGAATAACATGTGATATTTGTTACTAATAGAACTCTACTACAAGATGGGAATATGAAAAAGAAACAAAAAAAACTGCACTTTATTTCCATATAGTTGCAAGCGGCAAGATCAGAGATTTTGCTAAAGCCCATTCCACAGTTCAAAACAATCAAAGAAACAAGACTCAAGAAACTTTTTTTTTTTTTTTTTGGTAAAAAGGCCTAAGCCCTGCTTCATTACGAAACATAGTTAAGTTACATCCAAAATTGACAACTGCTGTAAGCACCAAAACCTGGTTCTGTAAAAGATCTCTACTCCATTCTCTAATCTAAGCAAACAACGAACCCTACATTGTACCCCAAAAATGAAGAGCAAAACATCTCTCCCTGCTATGATAATGACTAATAGCCACTTGAGATTCGGACTATTAACTGACTACCTAACTTGCAAACTACCAAAGCTATATTGAGCAATCCAGAACTGGTATTATCGCTGGACTCAAGAAACTTTAACCCTCACAAATTAACCTGTTCTCCGGATATTATCAACTTAAAGAACATATTCCAAAAAAGCTTATCTCAGTTTGTCACTATTGCTTATCCCACATAAAAAAAGACTCAAGAAAAAAGGAACTAAGAAACAAGAAAAAAAGAACAAAAAAAAACAATCAAGAAATGTAAACACAGAACCAGCATTTGCTAGCTGGAATAATTCAAGCCTTCCTATTTGGATATGTCAGCCAGATCTGAGCTCTGGCCCAGTTTCCTCGGGTGCAGCTGTGTTTTGCTCCTCCAGCACATCAGCCACAATTGGCCTGATGGGCGCCGGCTCAACTACTGTGCGGTGTGCTGCAACCGGCCTGACGTCATCCACAGCCGGTCTGATGGGCGCAGGCTCATCTGCAGTTGGGTGTCTGTTCGACCAGACCTGTCTCATTCTTATCCTTCTGAATCTTCTGAAGTAACGCCTTGCATTATTGTTTACCAAGTTGAAGTGTTCAAATGCATGCATGAGGTTACCCACGGCTGAGTAGAAGGCCAAATCGTTGTCCACAACCCCTTGTTGGACATCATTGCGAGCAGCCTCCACGGCTGCAAAAGCCAATCTGCACCTTTCAAGGGCGTCATTCACCAAGGCAAGTTGACTATCGACTGCCATTATAATTAGTATGAGGAGAGATGGTAGTTTTGATTTAAAGGGTCAGTGGTCGGATTGGATTATATTTATAGTTTTATAGTGTTCTCTATGGAAAAGGGTTTTGGGCTTTTGACCCTGGTTCAACTAATGGATTGGAGCCACAGTGAGTAAGAACCCCTGGGTTTCTGACTCTGTTACTGTTAGGCAATTAGTTTTGTTTCCTTGAAAAGGGCTTTTTGAATTCTTTATTTTCTTTCTTTATCTTTATCTTTGTAAAAGTATATATATTATAAATAATAAAGTCAGAGTGTTTATAAGGTACTAAGTATTTTGATGAGTTTGACTCTAAAATTAATTAGATTAGGGTTTAGGGTTTAGGGTTAGTCTAGAGTGATGTGCTTACATTTAAATTTGTATAAATTTTTGAATTAATTTATTATTACGTCATGCGGTTAAAAAAAAAAGAAAATTTAATATATTAAAATAATTTATGATTTTTCTCACCCCTAGTTAGCGCTCTGTGCAGTATAGTTGTTCCCAATTATCTTTGTTTTGGAGCGGGTAACCATGGATCATCTGTAGTCTGTGGAATGAATGTCAGCAGAAAAGAATGGGTAACGAATATTCATCAGATCATTTTTCAGGGTCTGACGAATTGTGTCAAAATCCTCTCCACTCCCATACAATGATACATACCCATACTACAAGAATTGGACAGTATCTGTGACTATGTGAGGATATCATCGCTGATATTCTTGTTAGTAATATTGATATGTTCATAAATAATACTTTTTTGTCAGTGTACTTTCGCGGATAATCACTTTTTTACTTTTAGGATACTATCTCATTCTTGTAATATCTTGTAGACAATTGGAGAAATGAATATGAGGATTGGACAGCAAGAAAATGAGAGAATTGCGCAAGAGTTAATTTTTTTTTATTAAGCTATTATCAGTAGAATTAGATTTGGTGATTGATTGAATTCCCACACACAAATATTCAGGGAACCTTAATTGCTTTTATTTATTTTTCTATACTTGGTTGGAATATATTTTTCTAAGGGAGCTAAAGATATGATTGGTAAAATATATGAGAAATAATTAATTGAAGGCTTTCTAATTTGATTTTTAATCTTGCACACGTTTCATCATCTGAAGGGATTCTTTGATTGGCTAATTTTCAATTTGGTTGGTTGGGAAGAACTTTAAAAAAGAGTTTATATGTTGTTGTTTTAATAATCAACAAACCAGAAATAGTTTGAAATAACAAATTTGCCTCATCCTATATTAGAATATAACATTTTTCAAATTAGGGAAAAATTAATTTTAGACACAAAAGAGTCAAAACATATAAAAGAAAAATCAACAAACTAAATTTACTTAATCTATAATTATAGAGGATGGATATTGCAATTATATAAACCCCTCCTCAGAATTTAGGTTCATGATTATCCACTGACTTGTGGGGTCGGACATTAGTGCAGGTTTTAGATTCAATGATTCAAATTTAGTAATCACAATGTATGCGGTTATATAAAGTAGTCTATTATCTCAATATCTCATATTCTTTGTGTTGAAATTTGTAAGTATATTTATCACATTGATCCAGAAATATTAATTCTATTGGTTATTAAATTTTCAAAGTATAATATTACTAATAAGCAGTTCAGCTATTTATAATTTGTGTATATATTGGAGAAAGATGCACCGAAATACTTAATGCTTTATTTATTTTAGTTAATTATTTCTCAAGTTAAAAGGTGTTGAAACTTCAGTTAGAAAAAAAAATTCATTTTCATTTTGTTATATTAGCTTTAAATATATTTTATAATATTAATAAAGTTGGAACTAATTAATATGAATTCTCATATACAGTTAATTCATTTTAGTTTCTTTCTTAATATAACCATCATCTAATTACAATTTGATTCTGTTTTGTTAACCTCTTTTAATATGATAGTAATTAAATTATCGTTCTTGATTAAGTTGTCCTTTCTTAATTTTATATTGTGCATGCTAGTAATTTTCTTAATTTTAGGGGTATTTTACCTAGAGTACAGTCTTTAGTTTGGTGGTGTATTCCAGTATCACCAAAGCTTCGAATTTTCATGTGGTTGACAGCTCATAATAATATACTTACTAAGGATAATTTAGTTATACGAGGTTGGAATGGTAGTCAAACCTGTTAGTTCTGTATAGCCAATGAAACAATTAGTCATCTTTTTCTAAACTGCCCGTTAGTTCAAAGGATATGGTTTTGGTTAGAAAAGAGTCAAGATTATATGTCTAATTGGTATACTTTTGATCATACAGTACTGTTTGCTATGTCCATGCCAGTAACAGAGAAAATTGGGTTCTTAGTTGTATTGTGTGCAGTTTGTTGGACCGTGTGAAAACACCGTAATGATCGATGTTTTAATCAGTGTTCTGTCAAATCAGCTAGATCTCTAATATTGCAAATTAAATCTCTTTTGTGTTATTAGGCAGGAAACATCAAACAGCCAGTGCAGCAGGTAGTGGAAGATTGGCTGCCGGTGGACGACGATCTCATCCCTCTCGATCAGTATATGCCTATGGAGATCGTGCCATACCAAAAACCAGTGGCTGCCCCTGCCATAATGAAGAATTACCTTACCAGCCTTTTATATCTCCAATATAGGATTAACTTTTTAGCATATGGCCAAGTTCTTGCTAATTTGGTGTTTTTTTGGAAACTAGCAACATCTCAAGCTTGACTGTTTAGTTTACTATGCATGCTTATCTTTGCTTATATGTTCTCTTGTTATCCAGATTAGTGGGGTGTTTTGTGTTTTGAGAAAGGCTATAATACTGTTGGTTCCTGTAATTATATTTTCATATCAATAGAAATGGACTATGCCTCTTTTAAAAAAAAAATTATATTGTGCATCCAAGGAAAAAGAAATAAACTTTTTTAATATTCTCTCATTCTATTCTTTATTGCGATCCAAAAAAAAAAAATTCTTGATTCTCCCACATAATATTTTTCATTTTGCTTCAATTTAATTAAAATTCAACTGTTGGATATTGTGGAGTTATTGTTGGTTACTTACATAGTCATACCTAAGAAGCGATAAATTTAGATTATCTTAGTAGTGGTTTCAAAACTTGCACAATAGAGACAAAACACACTTTAAGTTAATGGTTCACGCAATTCGGATAACAAAATATTTAATTCAATTTAATTTATTTTGATGAACTTTTTAATTACTCTCAAATAAAAAGGTTTATCAATAAAAAAATGGAGAGGAAACTGGAGCATTCATACTGTTGAAGATGTGAGGGAGTATGTGGAAAGGGTCAGATCAACATTTATTGTTAGCCAAAAACCGGAGTTATATACAAAATTTGGTGATATATTCATGGATTACGCGACCTCTAAGTATGATTATGTTCCTTAATTTCTTGCTTTTTATATTTTAAAATTTACTATTTTGTCCAACAGACACTTTAATGCAATGCTTTGTAATTTGTAGAATCAATATGCAAGAGGTAAAAACCAAACTGTCTAATCTCTTTCACGGCCATGATGATTTATTGCAAGGGTTTTATATGTTCGTCGAGGATGAACATACTACTTATAGGTCAGTACCACCACCGGTTACATCCACTATTTCAATTAAAAACTAAGTTGTAGTATGTGATTTTGTCCAATCCAATCACATACTAATTAATTTACTTGAATTACTTCGGCTTTTTATTTTTGATTCAGTTTAATCTGGTTAGACTGATATATCATCATATTAATTTCTTTGATTAATTATTAAATGTATTTGTATATGTATTGATATTTGATCTTTTGAATCTTATTTCAATTCAATCAAACATATAGAAATTTATTTTGTTTTTTTGTTTGGTTTTATTTTGATTGACAACTTTAATTCGATTGGCTCGATTAGATTTTTAAAAGCCCGATAAACTTTTGGTTTGATAATTTTAATTCAGTTTTAATCGAACCAACTGTTTGAACATCTCTAATCATAGCATGCGATTTTACATGGAAGAAAACTCTTCTCAATCTAAATTGTTAATTTTTATTGTGCATCGGAGAAAAAAAAAAATCAAACCAAGTACCTCAATATAATTCTCTCATTATACTCTGTTGGAATCCAACAAAAGAAAAAAAAAATATTCCTTGATTCTCCCACATGATATTTTTAATTTTTCTTTAGTTTATTTAAATTCAACTGCTGGATATTACAGAGTTTTATTTATTTGTATGGTCGTGCATTAGAAAGTAAGAAACGACAACTTCATATTATTTTAGTTGTAGTTTCAAATCTTGCACGATATATAAAGACTAAATATACTTAAATACAACATTTTACTCAATTCGTATAATATTGTTTGTATTTACTTTATTTTGATTAACTTTTTAACTATTCAAATTTTTAAATTTTTACTTATGTAGGGATCCAAGAAAAGATGCAGTGGAGTTTGTGGAAAAGATCAAATCAAAGGCATGTGGTCAAACACCGGACTTATGTACAAAATTCCGTGATATATTTATGGATTTCGAGTTCTCTAAGTACGTTTTTTTTCATTAGTGTCTCATTTTTTTATTTTATAAATCTACTATTTTGTGCATGCAATGAAGACTTTCCTGCAATGCTTTTTAATTTGTAGAATTAGCAAACATGAGATGAAGTACAAAGTGGCGAATCTCTTTCACGACCACGATGATTTATTGCAAGATTTTTTATAGGCTCTTCGATGATAAATATACAACTATTAAGCCGGTACCCCACCCACCACTTCAATTAAAATCGAGGTTTTAGTATATGATTTTGTCAAATCCAATCGCATATTAATTTACTTGAATTACTTTGGTATTTTATATTTGATGTGGTTTAATTAATCTCTCTTTTTTCAGTTTGACTGATATATATCTTGGTACTTATTTCTATGATTATTAAATGTAATGTTATATGTATTAAATTTTGACCTTTTGAAATTTAATCTTTTTTATTTCAATTCAATCAAATAAATCAATTTTTTTTCTTTGATTGTTATTCATTTGACAAGTTTAATTTAGTTGGTTTGGTTAGATTTTTGAAAATTAAATAAAATATCTATGCGAAGGTATAATGAATTTTAAATCATTATTCCTGCATGATACTGCGCGCTTATATTATTCGTGATATTTTAATATCTATGTTATTTGAGCATGTCGTATCTGCGACAACAATTTGTCAAAACTAAAAAAAAACATTTGAGAATAATGGGCTTCTAATATCAGTCATACATTTCATAAGGCTGATATATATAGCTCATAAATAGTTTGTTTTCAACCTGTTTACTAATGTTAAAGATTAGAATTTTGTCTGAAAATTGAAATAAACTGGCGGGCCTTGACTTATCAATTGTATGGTTGAATTAATTAATTAATGGAATGAACTAATAATTTTTAACTCCTGTCATTAATTTTGAGCGTCCACGCAAAAAATATTTTTTGTATGTGATTTAATTATGATGCAGCTGTATTTAATTATCTTTGCTAAAAGTTAATGCCAATTGTAGTTGTAGTAGTGCGTAGTAAAACCTTAATTTGTAAATAACTTTCTTTTAATCAATATATTGTTAGTGGCACCTTGCCATCTAACCTTCAAAAAAAAAAAAAAAAAAAAACAGAGAGGAACAGTTGGAGATATTTGAATTCATTATTTAACAGGAGTTCTACGGTAAAGATTCCTTTTTAAAATTTTTGGGAAACGATTACATTAATCCAGTTTAGTTTATTGTTGATTAACAAGTGAACTACTGGTAAGTGGTAACTGTATTTACTGGCCAGCAATACTAGGCTATGACATTTCAAAATTGTGGTTCAGTAATAATTTGAATATTTTTTGGTAGTAAAAAAAGAAGCAATTCTAATGTATACTAGGCATTTAGGCTTGAACTTTTAGGAGCAAAACAAAACTTAAGTCAGTGTTTCACATACAAAGTAGCACTGGGCTGGGTAGTTTCCAGTGTGAATATTTTGTTGTTTGATTGCTTATTATGCACAGTAAGGTAGGTCTGAATTAATATTTCCAGTACACATTTCATGACAGAAAGTAAAAAACATTACACCAGTACAATAATTTAAAAAACAAAATCAAATAAACAGTATATCAGTACCCAATTCCATCAAAGAGGCATTATCTTGTTCTTGTTATTGACTATTGTACTGTTTTAATTATTATTCTTTTTGGGGATTCACTGCTCACATTTTTAAGTGCTAAAATTTCAGCAATCTTCATTTGGAATTTGTAAAACACTTATTTTACTTTTGAACACTCAAGAACACTAAAATAATATAAGATAGTTACTGTAATAAGTAAACGGAGTAAATTAAATGGCGTTTTGTTTACTTGTTTCAAGTCGCAAATTCGGAGATAATGTGCTAAATCCCATTCCATAGTTCAAAACAGGAGGAAATCAAGACTCAAGAAAATGTGTCATATTGATGAACTCAACGAGCATATTCCCACAAAACAAAATATCATCTCAATGTGCCACCAATTCCACATAAGAACAGAACCCAATAAACCGAGAATTAAGAACAATCAAGAAATGTAAACACAGAACAATCATCTCAGTATATCCCACATAACAACAGAACCCAAGAAAGAAGAACAAAGAACAATCAAGAAATGTAAACACAGAACCAGGTTTTTCTGAACTTTCTTGCACCACCAGACTTGAGGAAGATTTTTACAAATTAACTAGTTGTTGTTAGGTTGAAGGGCATTCTGATGCCAGTTGTCCTCGACTGACACCACTGATGCAGCTGTGTCATGCTCCTCGGGCTCGTCATGAGCGGCCACAACCGTGCCGACAGGAACAGCTTCAGATGGGTCGTGCTCCTCTGGCTCATCATGTTCCCCCACATCCGGGCCGATCGGCACAGGGTCAGCTGGGTCCTGCTCTCCAATCAATGGGATGCCGTTCGAGAGTAACAGATATTCCTTCATTTCTATAAAAATATCCATCTTTTCACCGAGATACCGTAACTTCTGATAGGTGTCACGGAGCCTCGCTACTGCCAAGGCCAAGTTGGGGCCCACAACGTCTCCCTCTTGGAGGGTAGCATTGTACTCGGCTTTCATGGCTTCGAAAGCAGCTACACACTGGTCCAGGGAAGCATTCATCTCCATAATTCGGGCATACATGATTATCACTACTAGAATGAGGAGAATGCTTTCTTTTGGTTCAAGGATCTGTGGTCGGATGGGTTTATATTTATAATGTTCTATGGAAACGGGGTTTTGGTCTTTCGGCCCAGGTTCAATTAATAGATGGGAGGCACAGCTAGTGAGGATGAATCCCTGGGTTTCTTTCTGTTAGGCGATTAGTTTTGGGCTTTTTTATTTCTTTATTTTCTTTGTTTATCTTTCTGAAGGTATATTATAAAGAGTGAAGTTATACGGTGTTTATAAGCACACTAAGTACTTTGATGAGTTTAACTTTTTTTTTTTAATCGAATTATCTTCAAATGATATCATTTAAATTGTTAAAATTAATCAATTTAGATTAATGTATTTATATTCAAATTCTATACATTTTTGAATTAATTTATTAGAACGTCAAGCATTTATATAGTTAATAAAAAATGTTTTGAAATAATTTATAATTATTTTTTTACCTCTAGTTTGTGCTCCGTGCAGTATAGCTGCAATTAAAAATATGATAAAAGAAAATGTAAGGTCACCTTAGCAAATATCTCTTATATTATATATCTCGCAGGCTGCAATTAAAGACTAAATTTCACTTTAGTTTGCTTCTTTTGTCTTTCACGTCTTCTGTTGTAGTTTTCCAACACAATTAATATTATTTTATTTAAAGTGATGTAAGCTAATTAAGTGTTTTGCAAATTAAAATAAGCGTGAAAATACAAAACCAATAGTTCAGACAGTAACAATTTGCAACTTAAAAAAAATTACGCAGTCTAATAGTCAATACCAAGCTAATGCCAATTTCATATATAGAATGGTGTTCTGGTATATTGTTATCTGAGCCTACCTTACTGGAGCTTCTTATTAGCAAAGTTGACAGAACAAGTACCACTGGTACAAGTAGGCCTCCTAAACGAGTCGGGCCAACTCAAGGACTTTGAGTTGAGCTCTTAAATGAGTCAAAATGAGCTGAGTTTAATTTGAGCTCAGTTCAAACTCGGCCAGAACTCGAAAATAATTCACCCTAACCTACCAGAGTCGATATGATCCGAGTCGAGTTCCCATTGAGTTGAATCGTGCACCGTCTCCTTCATTCCCAAGCGCCTCCCTCCGCTGGAATGAATCTGCTCGCGCACCTCCCTCCTCTTCGTTCCCAATCGGCTCACCTGGCCTCTTCTTCTCCTCCTCCTCCTCGCTATCTCTCTTCAAATGGTCTTTTCAATGGGTAACTCTCTAGCTCCGATTTTTATGTCTTAGTTTTAACAACATATAAAAACTCGGATCTTTTGAGCTTAATTAGAAATTTCTACTTAATTTTGAATGAAACCCATTAAGGTTTAGTTGGTTTGGTTGCTTGTATTATACAGACAGTGTGTGCTGAGGGATTATACTATACCAGCGATATATATTTTATCGGTTTGGTTGCTTGTATTATACAGAGTATGGTAGGCATCAGTTAATGTTAGACCACTACACTTTCTTTTCTTTAAAAAAAAATTACAACAGTATATTAATTCAAATAATAATAAAAAAAAACAGTATACTAGTAGTCTAGTATCCAGTTCCATCAGAGAGATTGTTACTGACTACTAGACTCTGTGAATTACTACTGACTAAATTTTCAGCAGTATTAGTTTGGCAATTTTTATACAGTACTTATTTTACATTTGAAACCTCCATAAAACTCAAATAGCATTATATCAAGCTAAAATAACATGAGATATTTGTTACTGATAGAACTCTACTGCAAGATGGGAATATGAAAAAGAAACAAAATAATCTGCATTTTATTTCCATATTGTTTCCATATATGTTGTCGGTTTGGTTGCTTTCATTATTATTACACCAGTGGACTTGAAGGGTCTGACTTAGAAGATGACTTAGCTGACGTGGCTGCTTATGAGGTCATCAATGCTGCAGCTTATCTGATACCCCCTATTTCCTGTGATTCTGTCTCAAGCTCGTCTACTGATGATAGTGGTTATGTAGCTAGTAATTCCGTACTGTAATTTGTTAGGTCTTGATGTATTAATCTGCTATACTACTTTCTGCTTTTGATGTTGCTTATGGTTGTTGAGGCTATTACCTTTAGATACTTTCTAAGCAGTGTATGCCTGGTTATCCTGCTCAAACATTATGTTTAGGTACTAGCTTAGTACCAAATTTTGTGGCCAATATTAGTTTCTGAGTGAATCTATGGTACTAGCTTAGTACCAAATTTTAACGGTTTGTAATATGGATTAATATTTAGTTTTCAAAATCTTTTTTTTTATGGTTGGCGGCGAATGCCGCCGACAGTTTAATTTTTATATATAAAAAAGTACTTATAGAATTTTTCAAAATCTTAACGGTCGATTCGAACCATTCAACATGGTTACCATATGAACATGTACTTGCAGACCGAATTTTATATTTTTTATAATTGTTTTACTATTTTTCAAGATAGGAAGAAAATCACTGTTTTTGGATAGTCTAGAATTTTCAGATCAAGTAATTTTCTACCTATCATAAAAAATATTAAAAATATCTTAAACACTATAAAATTCGGTGTACAAGTACATATTCACATGAGGACTCTACAGTAAAAAATGTTTTCTTTTCTTAATTTAGGAAACAACTATGTTTAGCTCAGTGTATTGCTGATTAATCTGTGTTAAAGTGTAACTTTTGCCCACACCTCATCAACTGCATTACTGGTAACAGTATTTACTGGTCAGTACTAGGCTATGACAATTCTAAAATGTGGGTCAGCAACTATTTGAATGTAATTTAGTAGGGAAAAGAAAAATATAAAAAAATTTGAAAAGACATTATTGTCATTAGGCTTTAGATTCAAGGAGCTATACAAATATCCAGTCAGTGTTTAACGTACTAAGTAGCACTGTGCGGTTACCAGTGATATATATTTTGCCAGTTTGGTTGCTTGTATTATACAGAGTACGGTAGGTGTCAGTTAATATTACACCACTAAACTTTCGTTCTTAAAAAAAACATTACACCAGTACATCAGTTTTAAAAAAAGAAACAGTATACTAGTACAAAATTCCACCAGAAGAGAATTAGCTTGTTACTGACTATTGGACTCTGTGAATTACTATTGACTAAATTTTTCTCAAGAAAACTCAAATAGCCTTATTTTACTCTAAAATAACAAGAGATTGTTACTGATAGCACTATTTCTATACAAGATGTGAATAAGAAAAAGAAATAAAATAAACTGCATTTTATTTCCATATTGTTGCAGCCAGCCTGATCAGAGTGATTTTATTAAAGCCCATTCCACAGTTCAAAACACTCAAAGAAACAAAATTCAAGAAACTTTAAACCTCACAAATCTATGCTCTGGATATTATCAACTCAAAGACCATATTACAAAAAAAACTCATCTCAGTTTGTCACTATTGCTTATCTCACATAACAACAGGACTCAAGAAATAAAAAAAAGGTAATTAAGAGACGAGCAAAAAAAAAAGGAAATCAAGAAATGTAAACACAGAACCAACATTTTCTGGACTTTCTTGTACCACCAGTCTTTTTTCAAATTTTTATCAATTCAATCCTTCCTATTTGGATCAAGGTCGCGCGAATCCCAGTTCTGGCTCACTGACTCCTTGGGTGCAGCAGGGTTTTGCTCCTCTGGCACATCAGCTAGACAGCTACAACCGGCCTGACAGGCACCGGCTGAGCTACTGTTCGGTGCACTGAAACAAGTCTGATGGGTGCAGGCTCAGCTGCAGCAGGTCTCCAGTTCGACGGGACCCGTCCCATTCTCCCCTGATTGATGTTGATGCAATGCCTTACATTATTGCATACCAAGTCTAAGTGGTCCCATGTGCGATTGAGGTTCTCCATGGCTGAGCTCAAGGCCACAGCTGCCTCCATGTCCCCTTGTTGGACTTGGACCGCATTTTCTGCAGTCTCCATGGCTGCCTCCACGGCTGCAAGAGCCAAATTCCACCTTTCTTGGGCGTCATCCAACATGGCAATGCATCTATCGCCTGTCATTATAATTAGATTATAATTAGTTTGAGGAGAGGTGGTAGTTTTGGTTTCAAGGATCAGTGGTCGGATGGTTTTATATTTATAGTTTTACACTGTTCTATGGAAATGGGTTTAGGCCTAGGTTCAATGGATCGAACGTTCTTTATTTTCTTGTTACAATGGCTCAGGCCTCAGGATGTTTAAACTTTTTTCTGCAAATTTTTCAGCAACTATGCAACGTATGGTGTAGCAAGTCTACATAGTCTAGGAAATGGGTCGCATTATTGTACTGCACCGTTGTCCCTCTCTGGAGCCGACTCTGCTGCTCTCCAAATAGAAGAAGAGCAGGGCCCTGTTATTTCAATCTTAATCCTGCTCTCCTGTTATTAATAAAAATGCCGCTGCAGACAAAATAAGGAAAATGAAAATCACTTCCAGTCCCTGGGGAAACCAAATTCATATCACCGAAAGTAACTCAAATTCTGTGTTTAGATCCGAACCGTCGCTCTGTTTTAGCACGAATATTACAGGAACCCATACATTCCTCGGCTGAATTGGCCCGACTTAGTAAGGGGAGTTTAATGTGAGCCAATCAGAATGTCAGAATGCCATCCGTTTGCGTCACAGAAGAATTTGGACTCTCGCTCTCCACCTGTGAAGCTAATCATGCAGCATTTACCTTCTTTTTGATAAAATCCATTCTAATAATTGGAAATTGAGAACAATTCTGAACAATTAATTGTTTATTTGAATAATGCTAATTTTACTGTAGAGTTAGCCTATGCTCGCATTTGAAATAAAGTTATGTAACACAGACTCAGATATATATAGCCAGATCTAGTACATGAAACTTTGTTGCAAACGCACTTTATAGTTTTTTTTATTAATGATTAATTTGTGATTTAAGTGAAAGTTCAACGAAGTTTTATAAAAAAAATATATATATTTTGTAACATTATCGCAAAATATATATATAATATTAATTAATGAGACTCATATACAAATTGTCGAGTGAAAATTTTCAGAAATACGTAACATATTAAACAAGTATGATTCTCGGAACATATTGATAAGATAATTAATTTATCCTAAATTAAATTACAATTCATTGGATCATCTTAAAAAAAAAATATTTAACTGAAATAAAATACATATAATGGTAATCATAAATTTTAAATACTAAGAAACCTACACATTTTAAAATTAAGAATTTATAAATCCTAATCAATTCTAAATTAGTTAAGGGAGTTTATACTATAGTTATTAATTTAATTAAAGAAGGAATAACTTCTAGAAAAATATATATGTATGTGGACCGATTATACAAATGTAAGAATTAAGATCTTATTTACAAAACTGACAGGAAGGGCCCACACCTTTAACATCCTTATCCGATCGATTATGATATTATAAACAATTTATCTTCACCGCTTATAATACTTATCTCTTCTATTTCTTACTTTTTACCGCTGACCCATCTCCCTTTCTTCTTATCGTCTTGAATGCATTCATCTCTACTCCTCTCAATTTCGTTTCGCATGCATGTTATCACCCAGATTAGTTTGGGGAATTAAATTCTGGAGCTTGATTGAGTTTGTATGCTGAACTTGAACCGAGCAAGAAAGATAGTGATTAGTTGCACCAAGTAAATCCATTGGTATTCCACTTTAATTCTATCTTATTTCTTTTAGAACTGATTTAAATATTTGAATAATTAAAGATTACTTCATGGTTTAGAATCACACATGACTTTCCTTCTTGTGATTTGATACTAGTTTATTATTAATTTCTACAAAATTAGGTAACCAAACCTTTTGACCATTAAAATGACAATTTTAGATGTATAGTTCATTGGTATCAGTACTTAGATGGTTATGTTCCATTGTTCTAAAACTTAATTAGTAGAAAACTTAATTGAAATAGTACCCAAATTACTTTGAAGGTGGATACAGGTACAACATGTATTGCACTTATATAATTATATAAGAATTACTTTGTTAAAGTATGAATAATTCCATGTTCAGTTATGGCTGGATTATTGTAGCTTAACTAAATATTATTCTGAAAGAAGAGTAATTAATGAAACTTTGATTTATATAGTATTTGTTACAATATATGCATCTATATGTAAACTTATTATGTTACATATGCATGAATAAGGGGCGTTTCTATTGGTTGAATATTGATGGTGGGGCTTTGGGGTGTAACTTGAGAAAGAGGTTACTATTAAAATTAGCTTGGAATTAGTTCTAATTTCATGGTAAAAACGATGTAAGGATATATCAGTAAGAACTGAATTGGAAAGTCAACTTCTTATGAGTAATTTTTAGAGGCAACTTGAAAGATTATATTTCAACTTAGTATTACATATAATTCTTGTATTTTGAAATTAATTTCCAGTATAATGATTCGTTCATATGTAGCTTCAATTTTTATCAATGGATAAAGAACTTTATATTAAGCATAATTCCTAAATTATCATGTATCTTATCCATTTTCCTCACTTGCACTAGTCGATATGAGTGCTACTTCCTTGCTTTTATGAAAACCTGTGATTTTGAGTTATTAACTCCGGTTCGGAATTATTTTTAGACATAGCTCTCAAACTTGGCATATAAATTTAACAAGTTGTATGACATGCTTGCGGAATGGTGAACTTCAAGTCTCATCGTGCCCTACGTTATTAGGTGTGAAGTTACTAGACTTGTTTGATATTACATTTTTAGAATTAAATTATTATTCGTTTTTCATGTTGAACAACTGATTGTTGCATTATTTGAGATGTGTCAATCATGTGCATAGCCCAATCATATTATAACTGAATTTTGTGTGATATTGTTAACCTATCATTTTGTACGGTTTACCGTTTGTATGAATCTCCTATTCTGAATTATGGTTAAGTCACCACAAGTTTACGTTTATGAAAATCTGTTGAGCTCTGCAAAGTCTAGGGGCTATAGACTAGACTTTGGTTACGGAATCCTTATGCGCATATGGTGAATGGCCCTCGCTAATCCCAGTACCGGTTGGGAGGGGGAATCTGATTTTGATTCTGATTCTGACGGTGACTATGAGTGACTGTAAAGAAATGTCTGACTGATGTCATATCTAGTCTGGGACCGGAATGACAGTTTTGTTTAATGTGTTGAGAATTACGAATTCTGAGTTTATTGCATATGAAATATTATCTGACTATGAACCAGATCTTAATGAATGGTATAACCGTAAACACATCAGATGAGGGTCAGTGGAGGGTACTTAGTACCGGCAGGTGTGGGTTTAGCTTGGCCACCTGCATGACAAGTTGGTGGGTCATCTGTATGTGTTACCAGGCTTGATAATATGAGGTTAAGCTAAATATATCTCTGTTGAGCTTCATTTGAAATTCCGTGAGTTGAGATTCGATTGAATATTGTGATTGAGCATTTGCATTAATTTATATATATAAATTGAACTGATAATATCAACTTGTGAGGATTTAATTCTGGATATGGATTGATTGCAAGTCCAGTGGCCTAGTTGTGGCAAATTCACACTGAGAGATAATATTATTATTATTTATCACCCTCACCCCTTTGGGTTATTTTCAGGTTTATTACACGGATATAGAGAGACCGTTCAGGATTGCATCTGACAGCCTAACCACATGAAATTGGGGATTTTGGGTTGTTGAAACTGACAGGATGCGCGAGGCATTTCTATAACATAGTTGCCGTATTCTGTTAGATTTTTTTTTTTAGAAATATTGGGATGTGGTTAATATATAATGGTTTTATTGGTAATGCATATAAAAGATCCATTGTCTTGCGTATATTACTTAATAAATATACGCGGCAAGCTGTTATACCCGTATTTGGGGTGTGACATATTTACATGAATATATATATATATATATTTATTATTTTATATACGCAATAATTAATTGATTCTAAGATATAACAGTATAAAATCACTGACAGGAAAAAAATATATGTAGTTTATATTTCATAATTCAAATCCTTTTAAACAAAAAACTATTCGTGGCAGGTTCTAAATTTTTGTCACTTCATTCTAATACTGCTAATATTGTAGATTAGTAGAAAAACCCTTCACTTATTAATTTTTTGAAATCCTTTATATATTGTGATATCTTAAAATTTTCAAACAACTCTTTTGGAATTATTAATAAAATACACCTCTCAGCATTTTTTTTAATAATTTTAAAAGAAAAACATTTTGTTTGAAGATTTTGAAAAACAGAAAAATTTATAAAAAAATTACATATGTTTACCATTGATAGGCTCTCTTGCCTATCGGTACCGAGTAAAAAATTGTACACCTATGATTGCTCTCAGAAAGATTTGCAGTTTTAATTTCTACACTTTAAATTCAAGTCTTATCATATTATATTTAAAGAAAATTTCAGTTAAGGTTCAATATACTTAGATAAAAAGTTTTTAAAATCATAACACTTCAAGTATGAACTAAGATCCGTTAATTTAAAACTATCGAGAACCTCTATCCTTGCGACTTTTCATACAAAGAACATTACATTTGTCATTAGACCAGATATTAGTTCTCTTATGTATAAAAAATATATTTTACGAGATACTACGCAAGTTATTGATTTATTGCAGATTTGAATAGCACAAAAGATCATGAATTGATCAGAGCCGATCTCATAGACAAACAGAGAAAGGAATACAGGGATTGGAGTACAGCAAGAGAATGAGGGAATTGTGCAAGAGTTGATTTTTTTTTTTATTAAGCTCTTCTCAATAGAATTTGATTTGGTGATTGATTGAATTCCTACACAAATATTCAGGGAACCTTAATTAGTTCTATTTATTTTTCTATACTTGGTTGGAAGTGAATTTTTGAAGGGAGCTAAAGATATGATTGAAAAATTATTGTATATCCAATTATATGATAAATAATTAAAGGTTTTCTAATTTGATTTTGCATCCTACACACGTTTCATCTCGTGGGATTCTTTGATTAGCTAATTTCTAATTTGATTGGTTAATTTTCAATTTGTTTGATTAGGAAGAACTTTTAAAAAGGAATTTATCTGTTGTTGTTTTAGAATAAACAAATAAAAAATTGTTTGGAACAACAAATCCGTTTCACCTTATATTAGTTTATAACATTTTTAAAATTAGAGAAAATTTAATTTTTGACACAAAAGAGTCAAAACATATATAAAAAAAATCTGCATATTAAATTTATTTAATCTCTAATTATAGAGGATGAATATAAACCTCTCCTCACATTTGAAGCTCATGGTTACCCACTGACTTGTGGGGTCGAATATTGGTGCAGGTTTCAAATTTAGTAATTTAAATTTAGTAATCAGATATGGATACAATTATATAAAGCTGCCTGTCATCAATTTCTCTCGCGTGCAGTTTATTTTCTCTCGCGTGAATTTCCCTCTCACAAACTCCCTCTCTCTCAATTTCGCTACATTCAATCTTGCTTTGAATCGTGCGGACTCGTCATGTCCCCCAATCAACATGATCAGTAATTTTTTTAAATTTATTATTTTATGCTTTTGTACTAGCTTTTTTATTATGCTTTTTGTTGGTGTTCAATTATCTCATGTTCTTTGGGTGGAAATTTGTAATTATAGTTATCACATTGATACAAAAATATTAATTCTATTAATTAATTATTTATTTTTCAAAGTATAATATTTATACTCAAAAAATTTCAACCATATATAATTTTTATATATTGGAGAAAGATGCACCGAAATACTAAATGGTTTATTTATTTCAATTAATTATTCTCAAGTTGAAAGTTGTTGAAACTCAAGTTCGAAATTGTTTAAATTTTGATTTTAATATATTTGCTTAAAATATATGTTTGTAATATTTTATACAATTAATTCATTTCATTTTCTTTCTGAATATGACCATCATCTAACTATAATTTGGATTCTATTTTGTTAACCTCTTTTAATATATAACTAAATCCGTGTTCTTGATTGAGGAGTTGTCCTTTCTTAATTTAGTGCATCCGAGGAGGAAAAACAAACTTTTTTTTTTTAATATTCTCTTATTCTATTCTATGTTGAGATCCAAAACTAGAAAAACTTTTTGATTTCTCCACAAGATATTTTTTACTTTTTCTTGAATTTAATAAAATTCAACTGCTAGATATTACAAAATTATTGTTAGTAACTTATATGGTCACGCCGAAAAAGTAACTTTTTTTTTAGTATTCTCTCATTCTATTCTATGTTGAGATTCAAAACTAGAAAAATTTCTTGATTTTTCCACAAGATATTTTTTATTTTTCTTAAATTTAATAAAATTCAACTGCTAGATATTGCAAAATTATCGTTAGTAACTTATATGGTCGCGCCGAAAAATTGACAACTTCAAATTATCTTAGTTGTGGTTTCAAACTTTGCACAATAGAGACAAAATACACTTTAAAACAACACTTCACGCAATTCAAATAATATTATTTCAATTTAGTTTATTTTGACTAACTTTTTAAATTTATAAATTTTTACTCTCAAATAGAAGGTTCATCAATACATATTGGAGGAGAGGCAAATCTCTGAGGGAGTACATGGAAAAAATCAGATCAAAGGCATTTCATAGCCAAACACCAGACTTGTATACAAAAATCGGTGCTATCCTCATGGATTTCGATAGCTCTAAGTACGTTTCTGTTCCTTAATTTCTAACTTCTTATATTTGATAGATTTACTATTTTGTCCTACGGAGACTTTAATGCAATTAATGCATTTTAATTTGTAGAATCAATGTGCAGGAGCTGAAAATACAAGCGGCGAATATCTTTAATGGCCATGATGATTTATTGCAAGAGTTTTATATGTTATTCAATGATGATCGTACTACTTTTTGGTCAACTTATTGGTCAGTACCACCACTCACCCGCTCAATTAAAAGATCGGGACAAATTTGGTCCGATGTCCATTAGACTTAAATTTTAATCTGATGGGTTTTATAACTGTCTGATCTACTTTAGAATTCGTATGCACGGATATTAAAGTGATCTCGCACGAATATTAAAGTGCTACGTCGCACAAATTTTAAAGCAAATTGAACGGCTATAGAGCCCATCGAACTCAGTTTGAGTCCGATGGGCATCGGACCCAAGCTACTCTCTTAAAAGATAGGTTGTAGTATGTGATTTGTCAAATTAAATCCAATCACATACTAATTTACTAAAAATTTACTTGAATTACTTCATTTTTTTATTTGATTCAGTTTAATCTCTATTATTTCGGTTGAGTGATATATTTTGATATTAATTTATATGATTATTTTATATATATATATTGAGTTTTGGTCTTTTGAAATTTAATTTCTTTTATTTCAATTAAATCAAATAAATCAAAATTTACTTTGGTTTTCTTTTGTTTGGTTTTATTAGGATTGACAAATTTAACTCGGTTAGTACGGTTAGATTTTACAAAATAGAATAAACATCCAATTTAATTATTTTAATTTAGTTTTAATCGAACCAAACATTTAAACATCTCTAATTATGGAAACAATTCTTCTCCAACTAAATTGTTAAAAAAAAACCCACCTTAATATTCTATCATTATACTCTCTATTGGATCCACTCATCCAAAAAAAGGAAAAAAAAAACAAATAACTATTCCTCTATTCTCGCACATTATATTTTTTTTTGTTCAATTTTTCTTCAATTTAAATAAATTCAACTATTGAATATTGTAGAGTTATCGATTGTTAGTTATTTTCATGATTATGCCTAAGAATATAAGAAGTGGCAATTTCATATTATCTTAGTTGTGGTTTCAAATCTTATATGATAGAGACAAACTACATTTAAAGACAACATTTCACTCAACTCGGATAATATTGTTTTTATTTAATTTATTTTGAATAACTTTTTAATTATCTTCATTTCTAAATTTTACTCTAGGGAGACAAGAAATTATAATATGATGAAGTTTGTGGAAAAGGTCAAATCAAAGCCATTTTATAGCCAACCGGACTTGCGTAAAAAATTCCTTGATTCAGTAATGTATTTCGATTGCTCTAATACGTACGTTTTTGTTCCTTAATTTCTCGCTTTTTATAGTTTATAATTTTAATGTTTGTGCAACAAAGACTTTCTTGTAATGCTTTTTAACTTGCAGAATTAGTTCGGATGAGATGAAGTACAAGTTGACGAATCTCTTTCACGGTCATGATGATTTATTGGAAGATTTTTATATGATTATCGGGAAAGAATATACTCCTATTAAGCCGGCACTATCACCGGTAAAAAAACTAGGTTTTAGTATGTGATTTTGTCAAGTCCGGTTGTGTAATAATTTACTTGATATTTACTTAAATTACTTCAGTATATTATATTTAATTTGGTTTAATCCTTATATACATTGTATTGTTATATATATTGAGTTTTGACTTTTAAAATTTAATCTTTCTTATTTCAGTTACATCAAATAAATTGGCATTTACTTTCAGTACAATACAGTTAATTTTAGTTAAATTTTTTATAATCGAATAAAATATTTATGTGAATATAATTATCCGATTAAATTTTAAACCATTACTCCTACTACGCACTTATGCGGTGATATAATTATCTGCGACGACCTTTTGTCAAATTAAGGTGAGTTGTAAATTCTATTTTTCGTACATGCATGATTTACATATAGAATAACATAAAATTTGATATATAGTTCAACATAATATATGTTATACCGCTTTTATGTGTTTTCTTTTCTTTTCTTACATTCATTCTTCTACAAATAATTAATAATATCATCATCGATATTTATATAGACAATTGTATAAACTTTGATTATTGAAAATCAGAGTGCATGATATGCCTAAAAATAAACATAAAATTGAAAGTAATATACAAAATGTCTATACGTTTAGACGTGTTTACGAGTGAAGTACGTAACATTATAGAGTAATTATATCTTCTCCGATCTTTCATCTCCCAAAATGTCCCCCAACTAGGGGTGTAAACGGATCGGATATTATCCGATTCCGTCCGGATCCGAATCCGAAAAATTACATTAATTATCTGATCTGTATCCGTATGCGATACTATCTGTAACCGTATCCGTATCCGATACTATCCGTATCCGGAAAATTTTAACGGATAAAGATATGATAAGGTTTTTAACTATCCGTAATTATCCGTATCTGACTGTTTAACCCCTAAACTACAACAAATATTTTTTATGTTCTTAAATTGATGTATTAAGTTGCATATACATACTAAAGATTTAGTAAACTGCATATACATATATATCCTGATTAACAATATAACACTATGATATAATTAGTGACTAATGTTTTGATAATATGATGTATGTTTTATAACCAACAAACTTATTATGAAAAATATTAGATCTAATTTATGAATGAAGAAAAATATATTTAAATATTATTCTTTACTAGAATGTATATTAGTAATTATTTTTAATTATCCGATTTATATTCGTATCCGTATTCGTATCCGTCCGATATCTGATCCGTATCCATTTAATATCCGATCCGTATCCGAGACTATTCGTATTCGTATCCGTATCCAAAAAAATATTACAGATAAGGATATGGTTTGACCACTATCCGATCCGTATCCGACCATTTACACCCCTACCCCCAAGGGCCCCAACCCACTTAACTTCTTATCTCTAATTTAAATCTCTCTCTGTCCGATATCAAAAGAAAAACTAAAGCTTTACCTCGGCATGCCCAAGTGTGAGTGTGTCATATGCTCTGATTTTCTTTTACTGTTAAAGGGTTTTGATTAACGTGGTTGTGATACAAGTTTATAAATTTTCATCTTGGCTTCAACTTTATGAAATCATTTTTTCTTTTGCTTGTATTATTTTATAATATAAATTGAGTAAATTCAACTATGAAATCATTTTTTCTTTTGCTTGTATTGTTTTATAATATAAATTGAGTAAATGCAACTGTAATAGTTCAATGGTGGTAGCCTCTACTCTCAAACAAAGTATCAGATCTAGACAATGATGAATGTTTTAGAAGCTTGATATATCACATATGAGTTTGACAATTTTCCGTCAATTTGTTGGATTGCCCGAAAAGAACTGTTATCTTTTTCTGACTCCATCACTAGTATTTCTAGGTGCACTCACATGGTGATGTATATTTTTTCTCTGACAATACATGAGATTTCTAAGCACAAGAACATATGCAAATAAAATTCATAAACACAAGATTAAGGGCAAATTATGTTTGCAAAGTGCAAAAACAACGACAAATGGGGTTGTTAAGCACAAGAACAAAGGCTAAAGAGGATACAAAACATATGAACAACGACAATTGAGGTTGTTAAGCACACGAACAATGACAAATGAGGTTCCTAAGAACAATAACAAATGCAAATGAGGTTCATAAGCACAATATCAAACGCAAAAGAGATTGTTAATTATACAAACAATGCCAATAGAGGTTTTTAAGCACACAAACAAAGAAAAATGAGGTTTCTAAGTACAAGAACAAATACAAATGAGGTTCATAAGCACAAGATCAAGGGCAAATTATGTTGCAAAGTGCAATAACAACGACAATGAGGTTGTTAAGCACAAGAACAAGTGTAAATGATGTTGCTAAGTACAAGAACAAAGGCAAAAGATGTTACAAAGCATATGAACAACGACAATTGAGGTTGTTAAGCACACAAACAAAGAGCAAATGTGGTTCCTAGGCACAAGAACAAATGCAAATGAGCCTCATAAGTACAATATTAAGGGCAAATTATATTGTGAACCGCAAGAACAACGACAAATGAGGTTGTTAAGCACAATAACAAGTGTAAATAATATTGCTAATCACAAGAACAAGGGCAAAAGAGGTTAAGAAGCACACTAACAACGACAATTGAGGTTGTTAAGCACACGAACAATGGCAAATGAGGTTCCTAGGCACCAGAACAAATGCAAATGAGGTTCATAAGTACAATATCAAGGGCATAGGAGGTTGTTAAGCACACAAACAGCACCGATTGAGGTTGTTAAGCACACCAACAAGGCCAAATGAGGTTCCTAAGTACAAGAACAAATACAAATGAGGTTCATAAGCTCAAGATCAAGGGCAAATTATGTTGCAAAGCGCAAGAACAATGGCAAATGACGTTGTTAAGCACAAGAACAAGTGTAAATGATGTTGCTAAGTACAAAAATAAGGGCAAAAGAAGTTAAAAAGCATATGAATAATGTCAATTGAGGTTGTTAAGCACACAAACAAGGACAAATTAGATTCCTAAGCACAAGAACAAATGCAAATTGTGTTCATAAGCACAAGATCAAGGGCAAATTATATTTTGAAGCGCAAGAACAACGACAAATGAGGTTGTTAAGCACAATAACAAGTGTAAATAATATTGCTAACCACAAGAACAAGGACAAATTAGATTCCTAAGCACAAGAACAACGACAAATGAGGCTGTTTAGCACAATAACAAGTGTAAATGATGTTACTAAGTACAAGAACAAGGGCAAAAGAAGTTAAAAAACATATGAATAATGTCAATTGGGGTTGTTAAGCACACTAATAAGGACAAATTAGATTCCTAAGCACAAGAACAAATGCAAAATGTGTTCATAAGCACAAGATCAAGGGCAAATTATATTTTGAAGCGCAAGATCAACGACAAATGAGGTTGTTAAGAACAATAACAAGTGTAAATAATATTGCTAAGCACAAGAAATAGGGCAAAAGAGGTTAAGAAGCATATTAACAACGACAATCGAAGTTGTTAAGCACACGAATAAGGTCAAATGAGCTTCCTAAGCACAAGAACAAATGCAAATGAGGTTTATAAGCAGAATTTCAAGGGCAAAAGAGGTTGTTAATTACACAAACAACGCCAATTGAGGTTGTTAAGCACACAAACAAGGGAAAATGAGGTTCCTAAGTACAAGAACAAATGCAAATGTGGTTCATAAGCTCAAGATCAAGGGCAAATTATATTGCAAAGTGCAAGAACAACGGCAAATGAGGTTGTTAAGCACAAGAACAAGTGTAAATGATGTTGCTAAGTACAAGAACAAGGGCAAAATAGGTTAAGAAGCATATGAATAATGTAAATTGAGGTTGTTAAGCACACCAACAAGGCCTAATGAGGTTCTTAAGCACAAGAACAAAGGCAAATGAGGTTCTAAGCACAAGATCAATGACAAATTATATTCTGAAGCGCAAGAACAACGACAAATGAGGTTGTTAAACACAATTACAAGTGTAAACAATATTGCTCAGCACAAGAATAAGGGCAAAAGAGGTTAAGAAGCATATTAACAACGACAATTGAGGTTGTTAAGCACAGGAACAAGGGCAAATGAGATTCCTAGACACCAGAAAAAATGCAAATAAGGATCATAAGTACAATATCAAGGGCATAAGAACAAGTATAAATGATGTTGGTAAGTACGAGAACAAGGACAAAAGAGGTTAAGAAGCAAATTAACAACGACAATTGAAGTTGTTAAGCACACGTATAACGGCAAATGAGGTTCCTAAGCACAAGAACAAATACAAATGAGATTTATAAGCACAAGATCAAGCCCAAAAGAGGTTGTTAAGCACACGAACAGCGCCAATTGAGGATTTTGAGCACACAAACAAGGGCAAATGAGGTTCCTAGGCACAAGAACAAATGCAAATGAGGTTCATAAGCACAAGATCAAGGACAAAAGAGCTGGTTAAGCACACGAACAACCCCAATTAAGGTTGTTAAGCACACAAACAAGAGAAAATGAGGTTCCCTAAGCACAAGAACAAATGCAAATGAGGTTCATAGGCACGAGATCAAGGAAAAATTATGTTGCAAAGGGTAAGAACAACGACAAATGGGGTTGTTAAGCACAAGAACAAGTGTAAATGATATTGCTAAGCACAAGAACAAGGGAAAAAGAGGTTACAAAGCATATGAACAACGACAATTGAGGTTGTTAAGCACACGAACAAGGGAAAAATGAGGTTCCTAAGAACAAGAACAAATGTAAATGAGCTTCATAAGCATAATATGAAGGGCAAAATAGGTTGTTAATTACACGAACAACGCCAATTGAGGTTGTTAAGCACATAAATAAGGGAAAATGAGGTTCCTAAGTACAAAAACAAATGCAAATGAGGTTCATAAGCTCAAGATCAATGGCAAATTATGTTGCACAGCGAAAGAACAACGGCAAATGATGTTGCTAAGTACAAAAACAAGGGCAAAAGAAGTTAAAAAGCATATAAATAAAGTCAATTGAGGTTGTTAAGCACATAAACTAGGACAAATTAGATTCATAAGCACAAGAACAAACGCAAAATGTGTTCATAAGCACAAGATCAATGGAAAATTATATTTTGAAGCGCAAGAACAACGACAAATGAGATTGTTAAGAACAATAACAAGTGCAAATAACATTGCTAAGCACAAGAACAAGGTAAAAAGAGGTTAAGAAGCATATTAGCAACGACAATTGAGGTTGTTAAGCTCACAAACAAGGACAAATGATGTTCCTAGACACTAGAACAAATGCAAATAAGGTTCATAAGAACAATATCAATGGCATAACAAGTTGTTAAGTACACGAACAACGCCAGTGAAGGTTGTTAAGCACACAAACAAGGGCAAATGAGGTTCTTAAGCACAAGAACAAATGTAAATGAGGTTTATAAGCACAAGTTCAATGACAAAAGAGGTTGTTAAGCACACGAATAACACTAATTAAGGTTGTTACGCACAGAAACAAGGGAAAATGAGGTTCGTAAGCACAATAACAAATGCAAATGAGGTTCATAAAGACAAAATTAAGGGCAAATTATGTTGCAAAGCGCAAGAACAACAACAAATGGTGTTGTTAAACTCAAGAATAAGTGTAAAAGATGTTACTAAGCACAAGAACAAAAATGCAAATGAGGTTCATAAGCACAAGATTGAGGAAAAATTATATTGCTAAGCGCAAGAACAACGACAAATGAGGTTATTAAGCACAAGAACAAGGGCAAATGAGGTTCCTAGGCACTAGAGCAAATGTAAATGAGGTTCGTAAGCACAATATCAAGGGTATAAGAGGTTGTTAAGCAAACGAACAACGCCAATTGAGGTTGTTAAACACACAAACAAGGGAAAATGAGGTTCCTAAGTACAAGAACAAATGCAAATGTGGTTCATAAGCTCATGATCAAGGGCAAATTATGTTGCAAAGTGCAAGAACAACGACAAATGAAGTTGTTAAGCACAAGAACAAGTGTAAATAATGTTGCTAAGTACAAGAACAAGGGCAAAAGAGGTTACAAAGCATATGAATAACATCTATTGAGGTAGTTAAGCACACAAACAAGAGCAAATGAGATTCTTATGCACAAGAACAAATGCAAATGATATTCATAAGCACAAGATCAAGGGCAAATTATATTGCGAAGCGCAAGAACAATGACAAATGAGATTGTTAAGCACAATAACAAGTGTAAATAATATTGCTAAGCACTAGAAGAAGGGCAAAAGAGGTTAAGAAGCATATTAACAACGACAATTGAGGTCGTTAAGCACACGAACAAGGGCAAATTAGGTTCCTAAGCACCATAACAAATGCAAATGAGGTTTATAAGCACAATATCAAGGGCATAAGATGTCGAGCATACGAAGAGGACCAATTGAGGTTGTTAAGTACACCACCTAGGCCAAATGAGGTTCCTAAGAAGAAGAACAAATGCAATTGAGGTTCATAAGCACACAATCAAGGGCAAAAAAGGTTATTAAGCACATGAACAACGCCAATCGAGGGTTTTAAGCACACAAACAAGGGCAAATGAGGTTCATAAGCACAAGATCAAGGGCAAATTATGTTGTAAAATGCAAGAACAACGACAAATGAGGTTATTAAACACAAGAACAAGTATAAATGATGTTGCTAAGTACAAGAACAAGGGCAAAAGAGGTTAAGAAGCATATGAACGACGATAATTGACGTTGTTAAGCACACGAACAAGGGCAAATGAGGTTCCTAAGCACAAGAACAAATGCAAATGAGATTCGTAAGCACAATATCAACGGCAAAAGAGGTTGTTAAGTACACAAACAATGGAAAAATGAGGTTCCTAAGCACAAGAACAAATGCAAATGAGGATCATAAGCACAAGATACAGAACAAAAGAGGTTGTTCAGCACACGAACAACCCCAATTAAGGTTGTTAACCACACAAACAAGAGAAAATGAGGTTCCTGAGCGCAAGAACAACGACAAATGGGGTTGTTAAGCGCAATAACAAGTGTAAAAGATGTTGCTAAGTGCAAGAACAAGGGCAAAAGATGTTTCGAATTATATGAACAACGGCAATTGAGGTTGTTAAGCACACCAACAAGGGTAAATGGGGTTCTTAAGAACAATAAACAAATCCAAAGGAAGTTGTTAAGCACAATATCAATGGCAAAAGAGGTTGTTAAGAACACGAACAACGCCAGTTGAGGTTGTTAAGTACACAAACAAGGGCAAATGAGGTTCCTAAGCACAAAAACAAATGCAAATCAGATTCATAAGAACAACGACAATTGAGGTTGTTAAGCACACGAACAAGGGCAAATGAGGTTCCTAAGCACAAGAACAAATGCAATCAGATTCATAAGAACAACGACAATTGAGGTTGTTAAGCACACGAACAAGGGCAAATGAGGTTCCTAGGCACCAGAACAAATGCAAATGTGGTTCATAAGCACAATATCAAAGGCATAAAAGTTTGTCAAGCACACGAACAACGCCAATTGAGGTTGTTAACCACACCAACAAGGCCAAATGAGGTTCCTAAGCACAAGAAGAAATGCATATGAGGTTCATAAGCACAATATCAAGGGCAAAACAGGTTGTTAAGCACCCAAACAATGGCAAATGAAGTTCCTAAGCATTAGAACAAATGCAAATGAGGTTCATCAGCATAAGATCAAGGGAAAATTATTTTGCAAAGCGCAAGAACAACGACAAGTGAGGTTATTAGGCACAAGAACAAGCATAAATGTTGTTGCTAACTACAAGAACAAGGACAAAAGAGGTTAAGAAGCATATTAACAACTACAATTGAGGTTGTCAAGCACACGAATAAGGGCAAATGAGGTTGCTAGGTACCAGAACAAATGCAAATGAGGTTCGTAAGCACAATAACACCAATTGAAGTTGTTAATCACACCAACAAGGCCAAATGAAGTTCCAAAGTAGAAGAACAAATGCAAATGAGGTTCATAAGCACAAGATCAGGGGCAAATTATGTTGCAAAGCGCAAGAACAACGGCAAATAAGGTTATTAAGCACAAGAACAAGTGTAAATGATGTTGGTACGTACAAGAACAAGGGCAAAAGAGGTTAAGAAGCATATGAATAATGTGAATTGAGGTTGTTAAGCACACGAACAGGGGCAAATGAGGTTCCTAAGCACAAGAACAAATGCAAATGAGGTTTATAAGCACAATATCAAGGGCAAAAGAGGTTGTTAAGAACACGAAAATGCCAGTTGAGGTTGTTAAGTATACAAACAAGGGAAAATGAGGCTCCTAAGCATAAGAACAAATGCAAATGAGGTTCATAAGCACAAGATCAATAATAAATTATTAAGCACACGAGCAACCCCAATTAAGGTTGTTAACCACACAAACATGGGAAAATGAGGTTCCTGAGCATAAGAACAAATGCAAATGAGGTTCATAAGCACCAGATCAATGGCAAGTTATGTTGCAAAGCGCAAGAACAACGACAAATGGGGTTGTTAAGCAAAAGAACAACTGTAAATGATGTTGCTAAACACAAGAACAAGGGCAAAAAATGTTACAAAGCATATGAACAACGACAATTGAGGTTGTTAAGCACACGAACAAGGGCAAATGTGGTTTCTAAGAACAAGAACAAATGCAAATGAGGTTTATAAGCACAATATCCAGGGCAAAAGCGGTTGTTATTTACACTAACAATGCCAATTGAGATTGTTAAGCACACAAACAAGGGAAAATGAGGTTCCTAAGTACAAGAACAAATTCAAATGAGGTTCATCAGCACAAGATCAAGGGCAAATTATGTTGCAAAGCGCAAGAACAACAACAAATGGGGTTATTAAGCACAAGAACAAGTATAAATGATGTTGCTAAGTACAAGAACAAGGGCAAAAGAGGTTAAGAAACATATGAACAGCAACAATTGAAGTTGTTAAGCACTCGAAGAGGGGCAAATGAGGTTCCTAAGAACAAGAATAAATGTAAATGAGGTTCATAAGTACAATATCAAGGGCAAAAGAGGTTGTTAATTACAGGAACAACGCCAATTGAGATTGTTAAGCACACAAACAAGGGATAATGAGGTTCCCAAGTACAAGAACAAATTCAAAAGAGGTTCATCAGCACAAGATCAAGGGCAAATTATGTTGCAAAACGCAAGAACAACGACAAATGAGGTTGTTAAGCACAATAACAAGTGTAAATAATATTGCTAAGCACAAGAACAAAGGCAAAAGAGGTTAAGAAGCATATGAACAACAACATTTGAAGTTGTTAAGCACCTGAACAAAGGCAAATGAGGTTCCTAAGAACAAGAACAAATGCAAATGAGGTTCATAACCACAAGATCAAGGCCAAAAGAAGTTGTTAACCACAGGAACAACACCAATTGAGAATGTTAAGGACACAAACAAGGGAAAATGAGGTTCCTAAGCACGAAAACAATTGCAAATGAGGTTCATAAGCACAAGATCAAGGACAAAAGAGGTTGTTCAGTACACCAACAACCCCAATTAAGGTTGTTAAGCACAAGAACAAGTGTAAATGATGTTGCTAAGCACAAGAACAAGGGCAAAAGACGTTACAAAGCATATCAACAACAACAATTGAGGTTGTTAAGCACACAAACAAGGGCAAATGTGGTTCGTAAGAACAAAAACAAATGTAAATGAGGTTCATAAGCACAATATCAAGGGCAAAAGAGGTTGTTAATTACACGAACAATGCTAATTGAGGTTGTTCAGCACACAAACAAGGGAAAATGAGGTTCCTAAGTACAGGAACAAATTCAATTGAGGTTCATAAGCTCAAGATCAAGGGCAAATTATGTTGCAAAGCGCAAGAACAACGACAAATGGGGTTATTAAGCACAAGAACAAGTATAAATGATGTTGCTAAGTATAGGAACAACGGCAAAAGAGGTTAAGAAGCATATGAACAACGACAATTGAAGTTGTTAAGCACACGAACAAGGGCAAATGAGGTTTCTAAGAACATGAGCAAATGTAAATGAGGTTCATAAGCACAATATCAAGGGCAAAAGAGGTTGTTAAGCACACGAACAACGCCAATTGAGGTTGTTAAGCACACAAACAATGGAAAATGAGGTTCCTAAGCATAAGGACAAATGCAAATGAGGTTCATCAGCACAAGATCAAAGGCAAATAATGTTGCAAAGCACAAGAACAACGACAAATGAGGTCATGAAGCACGAGAACAAGTATAAATGATGTTGCTAAGCACAAGAACATGGGCAAAAGCGTTTAAGAAGCATATGAACAACGATAATTAAAGTTGTTAAGCACACGAAGAAGGGAAAATGAGGTTCCTAAGAACAAGAACAAATGCAAATGAGATTCATATGCACAATATTAAGGGCAAAAGAGGTTGTTAATTACACGAACAACGCCAATTGAGGTTGTTAAGCACACAAACAAGGGAAACATGAGGTTCCTAAGTACAAGAACAAATGCAAATGTGGTTCATAAGCTCAAGATCAAGGGCTAATTATGTTGCAAACCGCAAGAACAACGGCAAATGAGGTTGTTAAGCACAAGAACAAGTACAAATGATGTTGCTAAGTACAAGAACAAGGGCAAAAGAGGTGAAGAAGCATATGAATAATGTCAATTGAGGTTGTTAAGCACATCAACAGGGCGAAATGAGGTTCCTAAGGACAAGAACAAATGCAAATGATGTTCTAAGCACAAGACCAAGGGCAAAAGAGGTTGTTAAGCACACGAACAACGCCAATTGAGGTTGTTAAGCACACAAACAACGGCAAATGAGGTTCCTAAGCATAAGAACACATGCAAATGAGGTTCATCAGCACAAGATCAAGGGCAAATTATGTGTCAAAGCGCAAGAACAACGACAACAGAGGTTATTAAGCACAAGAACAAGTACAAATGATGTTGCTAAGCACAAGCACAAGGGCAAAACAGGTTAAGAACCATATGAATAATATCAATTGAGGTTCTTAAGCACACAAACAAGGGCAAATGAGATTCCTAAGCATAAGAACAACTGCAAATTATATTGCGAAGCGCAATAACAACGACAAATGAGGTTGCTAAGCACAATAACAAGTGTAAATAATATTGCAAAACACAAGAACAGGGGCAAAAGATGTTAAGAAGCATATTAACAACGACAATTGAAGTCGTTAAGCACACAAACAAGGACAAATGAGGTTCCTAGGCACCAGAACAAATGCAAATGAAGTTCATAAGCACAAAATCAAGGCCAAAAGAGGATGTTAAGCACAAAAACAATGCCATTTGAGGTTGTTGAGCACACAAACAAGGGAAAATGAGGTTTCTAAGCACAAGAACAAATGCAAATGCGGTTCATAAGCACAATATGAACGGCAAAAGAGGTTGTTAAGAACACGAACAACCCCAGTTAGCGTTGTTAAGCACACAAACAAGGGAAAATGAGATTCCTAAGAACAAGAACAAATGCAAATGTGGTTCATAAGCACAATATCAACGGCAAAAGATATTGTTAAGCACACGAACAACGCCAATTGAGGTTGTTAAGCACACAAACAAGGGCAAATGAGGTTCATAAGCATAAGAACAAATGCAAATGAGGTTCATCAACACAAGATCAAGGGCAAATTATGTTGCAAATCGAAATAACAACGACAAATGAGTTTATTAAGCACAAAAACAAGTATAAATGATGTTGCTAAGCACAAGAACAAGGGCAAAAGAGGTTAAGAAGCATATGAACAACAACAATTGAAGTTGTTAAGCACCTGAACAAGGGCAAATGAGGTTCGTAAGTATAAGAACAAATGCAAATGAGTTTCATAAGCACAAGATCAAGGACAAAAGAAGTTGTTAAGCTCACGAACAACACCAATTGAGGTTGTTGAGCACACAAACAAGGGCAAATGAGGTTCCCAAGCACAAGAACATATGCAAATGAGGTTCATAAGCACAAGATTAAGGGCAAAAAAGGTTGTTCAGCACATGAAGAACCCAAATTAAGGTTGTTAAGCACACAAACAAGGGAAAATGAGGTTCCTAAGCATAAGAAGATGTGCAAATGAGGTTCATAAGCACAAGATCAACGGCAAGTTATGTTGCAAAGCACAAGAACAATGACAAATGAGGTTGTTAAGCACAAGAACAAGTGTAAATGATGTTGCTAAGCACAAGAACAAGGGCAAAAGAGGTTACAAAGAATATGAACAACGCCAATTGAGGTTGTTAAGCACACGAACAAGGGCAAATGAGGTTCTTAAGTACAAGAACAAATGCAAATGAGGTTCATGAGAACAAGATCAAGGGAAAATTATGTTGCAAAGTGCAATAACAACGGTAAATGAGGTTGTTCAGCACCAGAACAGGTGTAAATGATGTTGCTAAGTACAAGAACAAGGGTAAAAGAGGTTAAGAAGCTTATGAATAATGTCAATTGAGGTTGTTAAGCACACAAACAAGGGCTAATGAAATTCCTAAGCACAAGAACAAATGCAAGTGATTCTCATAAGAACAAGATCAAGGGCAAATTATATTGCAAAGCGCAATAACAACGACAAATGAGGTTACTAAGCCTAAGAACAAGTATAAATGATGTTGTTAAGTACAAGAACAAGGGCAAAAGAGGTTAAGAAGCATATGAACAACGACAATTGAAGTTGTTTAGCACACAAACAAGGGAAAACGAGGTTAGGAAGCATCTTAACAACAACAATTGAGGTTGTTAAGCACACGAATAAGGGCAAATGAAGTTCCCAGGCACCAGAACAAATGCAAATGAGGTTCATAAGAACAATATCAAGCGCATAAGAGGTTGTTATGCACACAAACAACGCCAATTGAGGTTGTTAAGCACACCAACAAGGCCAAATGAGGTTCCCAAGCACAAGAACAAATGCAAATGAGGTTCTAAGCACAAGATCAAGGGCAAAAGAAGTTGTTAAGCACACGAACAACGGCAATTAAGGATGTTAAGCGCACAAACAAGGGCAAATGAGATTCATAAGCATAAGAACAAATGCAAATGAGGTTCATAAACACAAGATCAAGGGCAAAAGAGGTTGTTCAGCACATGAAGAACCCCAATTAAGGTTGTTAAGCACACAAACAAGGGAAAATGTGGTTCCTAAGCAGAAGAACAAATGCAAATGAGGTTCATAAGCACAAGATCACAAGCAAATTATTTTGCAAAGCGCAAGAACAATGACAAATTAGGATGCTAAGCACAAGAACAAGTGCAAATGATGTTGCTAAGCACAAGAACAACAGCAAAAGAGGTTACAAAGCATATGAACAACGACAATTGAGGTTATTAAGCACATGAACAAGGACAAATGAGGTCCTTAAGAACAAGAACAAAAGCAAATGAGGTTCGTAAGCACAAGATCAAGGCCAAAAGAGGTTGTTAAGCAAAAAAACGACGCCAATTGAGGTTGTTGAGCACACAAACAAGGGCAAATGAGATTTGTAAGCACGAAAAACAAATGCAAATGAGGTTTATAAGCACAATATCAACGGCAAAAGAGGTTCCTAAGCACACAAACAACGCCAATTGAGGTTGTCAAGTACACAAACAAGGGCAAATGAGGTTTCTAAGCACAAGAACAAATACAAATGAGGTTCATCAGCACAAGATCAAGGGCAAAAGAGGTTGTTAAGCACACGAACAACCCCACTTAAGGTTGTTAAGCATACAAACAAGAGAAAATAAGGTTCCTAAGCACAAGAACAAATGCAAATGAGTTTCATAAGCACAAGATCAAGGACAAATTATGTTGCAAAGCGCAAGAACAACGACAAATGGGGTTGATAAGCACAAGAGCAAGTATAAATGATGTTGCTAAGCACAAGAACAAGGGAAAAAGAGGATACAAAGCACATGAACAACGACATTTGAGGTTGTTAAGCACATGAACAAGGGCAAATGAACTTCCTAAGAACAAGAACAAATACAAATGAGGTTTCAGAAGCACAATATCAAGGGCAAAAGAGGTTATTAATTACGCGAACAATGCCAATTGAGGTTGTTAAGCACAAAAAGAAGGGAAAAATGAGGTTCCTAAGTACAAGAACAAATGCAAATGAGGTTCATGAGCACAAGATCAAGGGAACATTATGTTGTAAAGCGCAATAACAACGGTAAATGAGGTTGTTAAGCACAAGAACATGTGTAAATGATTTTGCTAAGTACAAGAACAAGGATAAAAGTGGATAAGAAGCATATGAATAATGTCAATTGAGGTCGTTAAGCACACAAACAAGAGCAAATGAGATTCCTAAGCACAAGAACAAATGCAAATGATAATCATAAGCACAAGATCAAGGACAAATTATATTGCAAAGCGCAATAACAACGACAAATGAGGTTACTAAGCCTAAGAACAAGTATAAATAATGTTGCTAAGTACAAGAAAAAGGGCAAAAGAGGTTAAGAAGCACACGAACAAGGGAAAACGAGGTTATGAAGCATATTAACAACGACAATTGAGATTGTTAAGCACATGAACAAGGGCAAATGAGGTTCCCAGGCACCAGAACAAATGCAAATGAGGTTAATAAGAACAATAACAAGTGCATAACAGGTTGTTATGCACACAAACAACGCCAATTGAGGTTGTTAAGCACACCAACAAGGCCAAATGAGGTTCCCAAGCACAAGAAAAAATGCAAATGAGGTTCTAAGAACAAGATCAAGGGCAAATTATGTTGGAAAGCACTAGAACAACGACAAATGACGTTATTAAGCACAATAACAAGTATAAATGATGTTGCTAAGCACAAGATGAAGGGAAAAGAGGTTAAGAACCATATGAACAACATCAATTGAAGTTGTTAAGCACACGAACAATGACAAATTAGGTTCCTAAGCACATGAACAAATGCAAATGAGGTTCATACGCACAAGATCAAGGCCAAAAGAAGTTGTTAAGCACACGAACAACACCAATTGAGGTTGTGGAGCACACAAACAATGACAAATGAGGTTTCTAAGCACAAGAACAAATGCAAATGAGGTACTAAGCACAAGATCAAGAGCAAAAGAGGTTGTTAAGCACACGAACAACGCCAATTGAGGTTGTTAAGCACACAAACAAGGGCAAATAAGGTTCCTAAGCATAAGGACAAATGCAAATGAGGTTCATCAGCACAAGATCAAGGGCAAATAATGTTGCAAAGCGCAATAACAATGACAAATGAGGTTATGAAGCACAAGAACAAGTACAAATGATGTTGCTAAGCACAAGAACAAGGGCGAAAGAGTTTAAGAAGCATATGAACAGCGACAATTGAAGTTGTTAAGCACACGAACAAGGAAAAATGAGGTTCCTAAGAACAAGAACAAATGCAAATGAGGTTCATAATCACAATATTAAGGGCAAAAGAGGTTGTTAATTACACGAACAACGCCAATTGAGGTTGTTAAGCACACAAACAAGGGCAAATGAGGATCATAAGCAGAAGAACAAATGCAAATGAGGTTCAATAGCACAAGATCAAGGGCAAATTATGTTGCAAATCGAAATAACAACGACAAATGAGGTTATTAAGCACAAGAACAAGTATAAATCATGCTGCTAAGCACAAGAACAAGGGCAAAAGAGGTTAAGAAGCGTATGAACTATAACAATTGAAGTTGTTAAGCACCTGAACAAGGGCAAATGAGGTTCGAAAGCACAATAACAAATGCAAATGAGGTTCATAAGCACAAGATCAAGGACAAAAGAAGTTGTTAAACTCACGAACAACACCAATTGAGGTTGTTGAGCACACAAACAAGGGCAAATGAGGTTTATAAGCACAAGATTAAATGCAAAAAAGGTTATTCAGCACATGAAGAACCCCAATTAAGGTTGTTAAGCACACAAACAAGGGAAAATGAGTTTCTTAAGCACAAAAACAAATGCAAATGAGGTTCATAAGCACAAGATCAAGGGCAAATTATGTTGCAAAGCGCAAGAACAATGACAAATGAGGTTGTTAAGCTCAAGAACAAGTGTAAATGATGTTGCTAAGCACAAGAACTATGGCAAAAGAGGTTACAAAGCATATGAACAACGCCAATTGAGGTTGTTAAGCACACAAACAAGGGAAATGAGGTTCATAAGCAGAAGAACAAATGCAAATGAGGTTCATAAACACAAGATCAAGGGCAAAAGAGGTTGTTCAACACATGAAGAGCCCCAATTAAGGTTGTTAAGCACACAAACAAGGGAAAATGAGGTTCCTAAGCACAAGAACAAATGCAAATGAGGTTCATAAGCACAAGATCAAGAGCAAATTATGTTGCAAAGCGCAAGAACAATGACAAATGGGGTTGTTAAGCACAAGAGCAAGTGTAAATGATGTTGCTAAGCACAAGAACAAGGGAAAAAGAGGTTACAAAGCAAATGAACAACGACATTTGAGGTTGTTAAGCACACGAACAAGGGAAAATGAGATTCCTAAGAACAAGAACAAATGCAAATGAGGTTCATATGCACAATATTTAGGGCAAAAGAGGTTGTTAATTACACGAACAACGCCAATTAAGGTTGTTAAGCACACAAACAAGGGAAAATGAGGTTCCTAAGCACAAGAACAAATGCAAATGAGTTTCATAAGCAAGAGATCAAGGACAAAAGAAGTTGTTAAGCTCACGAACAACACCAATTGAGGTTGTTGAGCACACAAACAATGGCAAATGAGGTTCATAAGCAGAAGAACAAATGCAAATGAGGTTCATAAACACAAGATCAAGGGCAAAAGAGGTTGTTCAACACATGAAGAGCCCCAATTAAGGTTGTTAAGCACACAAACAAGGGAAAATGGGGTTCCTAAGCACAAGAACAAATGCAAATGAGGTTCATAAGCACAAGATCACGAGCAAATTATGTTGCAAAGCGCAAGAACAATGACAAATGGGGTTGTTAAGCACAAGAGCAAGTGTAAATGATGTTGCAAAGCACAAGAACAAGGGAAAAAGAGGTTACAAAGCAAATGAACAACGACATTGGAGGTTGTTAAGCACACGAACAAGGGAAAATGAGATTCCTAAGAACAAGAACAAATGCAAATGAGGTTCATATGCACAATATTAAGGGCAAAAGAGGTTGTTAATTACACGAACAACGCCAATTAAGGTTGTTAAGCACACAAACAAGGGGAAAATGAGGTTCCTAAGCACAAGATCAAGGGCAAAAGAGGTTGTTAAGCACACGAACAATCCCAATTAAGGTTGTTAAGCACACAAACAAGAGAAAATGAGGTTCCTAAGTACAAGAACAAATGCAAATGAGTTTCATAAGCACAACATCAAAGGCAAATTATGTTGCGAAGCGCAAGAAGAACGACAAATGGGGTTGTTAAGCACAAGTGCAAGTGGAAATGATGTTTCTAAGCACAAGAACAAGGGAAAAAGAGGTTACAAAGCACAAGAACAACTGCAAATGATGTACATAAGCACAATATCAAGGGCAAAAGAGGTTGTTAATTACACGAACAATGTCAATTGAGGTTGTTAAGCACACAAACAAGAGAAAATGAGGTTCCTAAGTACAAGAACAAATGCAAATATGGTTCATAAGCTGAAGATCAAGGGCAAATTATGTTGCAAAGCACAAGAACAACGACAAATGAGGTTATTAAGCACAAGAACAAGTATGAATGATGTTGCTAAGTACAAGAACAATGGCAAAAGAGATTAAGAAGCATATGAATAATATCAATTGAGGTTGTTAAGCACACAAACAAGGGCAAATGAGATCCCTAAGCACAAGAACAACTGCAAATGATGTTCATAAGCACAAGATCAAGGGCAAATTATATTGCGAACCGCAAGAACAACGACAAATGAGGTTGCTAAGCACAATAACAAGTGTAAATAATATTGCTAAACACAAGAACAGGGGCAAAAGATGTTAAGAAGCATATTAACAACGACAATTGAAGTCGTTACGAATACAAACAAGGGCAAATGAGGTTCCTAGGCAACAGAACAAAGGCAAATGAAGTTCATAAGCACAAAATCAAGGCCAAAAGAGGATGTTAAGCACAAAAACAATGCCATTTGAGGTTGTTGAGCCCACAAACAAGGGAAAATGAGGTTTTTAAGCACAAGAACAAATGCAAATGCGGTTCATAAGCACAATATGAACGGCAAAAGAGGTTGTTAAGAACACGAACAACCCCAGTTAGCGTTGTTAAGCACACAAACAAGGGAAAATGAGGTTCCTAAGAACAAGAACAAATGCAAATGTGGTTCATAAGCACAATATCAACGGCAAAAGATATTGTTAAGCACACAAACAACGCAAATTGAGGTTGTTAAGCACACAAACAAGGGCAAATGAGGTTCATAAGCATAAGAACAAATGCAAATGAGGTTCATCAGCACAAGATCAAGGGCAAATTATGTTGCAAATCGAAATAACAACGACAAATGAGGTTATTAAGCACAAGAACAAGTATAAATGATGTTGCTAAGCACAAGAACAAGGGCAAAAGAGGTTAAGAAGCATATGAACAACAACAATTGAAGTTGTTAAGCACCTGAACAAGGGTAAATGAGGTTCGTAAGCACAAGAACAAATGCAAATGAGGTTCATAAGCACAAGATCAAGGACAAAAGAAGTTGTTAAGCTCACGAACAACACCAATTGAGGTTGTTGAGCACACAAACAAGGGCAAATGAGGTTCCCAAGCACAAGAACAGATGCAAATGAGGTTCATAAGCACAAGATTCAGGGGAAAATAGTTGTTCAGCACTTGAAGAACCTCAATTAAGGTTGTTAAGCACGCAGACAAGGGAAAATGAGATTCCTAAGCATAAGAACAAATGCATACGAGGTTCATAAGCACAAGATCATGGGCAAATTATGTTGCAAAACGCAAGAACAATGACAAATGAGGTTTTTAAGCACAAGAACAAGTGTAAATGATGTTGCAAAGCACAAGAACAAGGGAAAAAGATGTTACAAAGCATATGAACAACGCCAATTGAGGTTGTTAAGCAAAGGCAAATGAAGTTCTTAAGTACAAGAACAAATGCAAATGAGGTTCATGAGTACAAGATCAAGGGAAAATTTTGTTGCAAAGTGCAATAACAACGGTAAATGAGGTTGTTCAGCACCAGAACAAGTATAAATGATGTTGTTAAGTACAAGAACAAGGGCAAAAGAGGTCAAGAAGCATATGAACAACGACAATTGAAGTTGTTTAGCACACAAACAAGGGAAAACGAGGTTATGAAGCATATTAACAACAACAATTGAGGTTGTTAAGCACACGAACAAGGGCAAATGAGGTTCCCAGGCACCACAACAAATGCAAATGAGGTTCATAAGAACAATATCAAGCGCATAAGAGGTTGTTATGCACACAAACAACGCCACTTGAGGTTGTTAAGCAGACCAACAAGGCCAAATGAGGTTCCCAGTCACAAGAACAAATACAAATGGGGTTCTAAGCACAAGATCAAGGGCAAAAGAAGTTGTTAAGCACACGAACAACGGCAATTGAGGTTGTTAAGCACACAAACAAGGGAAATGAGGTTCATAAGCATAAGAACAAATGCAAATGAGGTTCATAAACACAAGATCAAGGGCAAAAGAGGTTGTTAAGCACATGAAGAACCCCAATTAAGGTTGTTAAGCACACAAACAAGGGAAAATGAGGTTCCTAAGCACAAGAATAAATGCAAATGAGGTTCATAAACACAAGATCAAGGGCAAATTATGTTGCAAAGCGCAAGAACAATGACAAATGAGGTTGGTTGTTAAGCACAAGAACAAGTGCAAATGATGTTGCTAACCACAAGAACAACGGCAAAAGAGGTTACAAAGCATATGGACAACGACAATTGACGTTGTTAAGCACATGAACAAGGGCAAATGAGGTCCTTAAGAACAAGAACAAAAGCAAATGAGGTTCGTAAGCACAAGATCAAGGCCAAAAGAGGTTGTTAAGCAAAAAAAACGACGCCAATTGAGGTTGTTGAGCACACAAACAAGGACAAATGAGATTTGTAAGCACGAAAAACAAATGCAAATGAGGTTTATAAGCACAATATCAACGGCAAAAGAGGTTGTTAAGAACACGAACAACGCCAGTTGAGGTTGTTAAGCACACAAACAAGGGCAAATGAGGTTCCTAAGCACAAGAACAAATACAAATGAGGTTCATAAGCACAAGATCAAGGGCAAAAGAGGTTGTTAAGCACACGAACAACCCCAATTAAGGTTGTTAAGCACACAAACAAGAGAAAATAAGGTTCCTAAGCACAAGAACAAATGCAAATGAGTTTCATAAGCACAAGATCAAGGGCAAATTATGTTGCAAAGCGCAAGAACAACGACAAATGGGGTTATTAAGCACAAGAGCAAGTATAAATGATGTTGCTAAGCACAAGATGAAGGGAAAAGAGGTTAAGAAGCATATGAACAACATCAATTGAAGTTGTTAAGCACACGAACAATGACAAATCAGGTTCCTAAGCACATGAACAATTGCAAATGAGGTTCATACAGACAAGATCAAGGCCAAAAGAAGTTGTTAAGCACACGAACAACACCAATTGAGGTTGTGGAGCACACAAACAATGGCAAATAAGGTTCCTCAAGCATAAGGACAAATGCAAATGAGGTTCCTAAGCACAAGATCAAGGGCAAATAATGTTGCAAAGCGCAAGAACAATGACAAATGAGGTTATGAAGCACAAGAACAAGTACAAATGATGTTGCTAAGCACAAGAACAAGGGCAAAAGAGTTTAAGAAGCATATGAACAGCGACAATTGAAGTTGTTAAGCACACGAACAAGGGAAAATGAGGTTCCTAACAACAAGAACAAATGCAAATGAGGTTCATAATCACAATATTAAGGGCAAAAGAGGTTGTTAATTACACGAACAACGCCAATTGAGGTTGTTAAGCACACAAACAAGGGAAAAATGAGGTTCTTAAGTGCAAGAACAAATGCAAATGTGGTTCATGAGCACAAGATCAAGGGCAAATTATGTTGCAAACCGAAAGAACAACGACAAATGAGGTTATTATGCACAAGAACAAGTGTAAATGATGTTTAAGCATAAGTACAAGGGCAAAAGAGGTAAGAGGCACAAAAGATGTTAAGAAGCATATTAACAACGACAATTGAAGTCGTTAAGCACACGAAAAAGGGCAAATGAGGTTCCAAGGCACCAGAACAAATGCAAATGAGGTTCCAAGGCACCAGAACAAATGCAAATGAGGTTCATAAGCACAAGATCAAGGCCAAAAGAGGATGTTAAGCACAAAAACAATGCCATTTGAGGTTGTTGAGCACACAAACAAGGGAAAATGAGGTTTCTAAGCACAAGAACAAATACAAATGCGGTTCATAAGCACAATATGAACGGCAAAAGAGGTTGTTAAGAACACGAACAACCCCAGTTAGCGTTGTTAAGCACACAAAAAAGGGAAAATGAGGATCCTAAGAACATGAATAAATGCAAATGTGGTTCATAAGCACAAGATCATGGGCAAATTATGTTGCAAAACGCAAGAACAATGACAAATGAGGTTTTTAAGCACAAGAACATGTGTAAATGATGTTGCTAAGCACAAGAACAAGGGAAAAAGATGTTACAAAGCATATGAACAACGCCAATTGAGGTTGTTAAGCAAAGGCAAATGAAGTTCTTAAGTACAAGAACAAATGCAAATGAGGTTCATAAGTCACAAGATTAAGGGAAAATTTTGTTGCAAAGTGCAATAACAACGGTAAATGAGGTTGTTCAGCACCAGAACAAGTATAAATGATGTTGTTAAGTACAAGAACAAGGGCAAAAGAGGTCAAGAAGCATATGAACAACGACAATTGAAGTTGTTTAGCACACAAACAAGAGAAAACGAGGTTATGAAGCATATTAACAACAACAATTGAGGTTGTTAAGCACACGAACAAGGGAAAATGAGGTTCCTAAGCACAAGAACAAATGCAAATGAGTTTCATAAGAACAAGATCAAGGACAAAAGAAGTTGTTAAGCTCACGAACAACACCAATTGAGGTTGTTGAGCACACAAACAAGGGCAAATGAGGTTCCCAAGGACAAGAACAGATGCAAATGAGGTTCATAAGCACAAGATTAAGGGTAAAAAAGGTTGTTCAGCACACGAAGAACCCGAATTAAGGTTGTTAAGGACACAAACAAGGGAAAATGAGGTTCATAAGCACAAGAACAAATGCAAATGAGGTTCATAAGCACAAGATCAAGGGCAAATTATGTTGCAAACCGCAAGAACAATGACAAATGAGGTTGTTAAGCACAAGAACAAGTGTAAATGATGTTGCTAAGCACAAGAACAAGGGCAAAAGAGGTTACAAATCATATGAACAACGCTAATTGAGGTTGTTAAGCACACGATCAAGGGCAAATGAGGTTCTTAAGTACAAGAACAAATTCAAATGAGGTTCATGAGCACAAGATCAAGGTAAAATTATGTTGCAAAGTGCAATAACAATGGTAAATGAGGTTGTTCAGTACTAGAACAGGTATAAATGATGTTGCTAAGTACAAGAACAAGGGTAAAAGAGGTTAAGAAGCTTATGAATAATGTCAATTGAGGTTGTTAAGCACACAAACAAGGGCTAATGAAATTCCTAAGCACAAGAACAAATGCAAATGATTGTCATAAGAATAAGATCAAGGGCAAATTATATTGCAAAGCGCAATAACAACGACAAATGATGTTACTAAGCCTAAGAACAAGTATAAATGATGTTGTTAAGTACAAGAACAATGGCAAAAGAGTTTAAGAAGCACATGAACAACGAAAATTGAAGTTGTTTGGCACACAAACAAGGGAAAAGGAGGTTATGAAGCATATTAACAAGAACAATTGAGGTTGTTAAGCACACGAACAAGGGCAATTGAGGTTCCCAAGCACCAGAACAAATGCAAATGAGGTTCATAAGAACAATATCAAGCACATAAGAGGTTGTTATGCACACAAACAACGCCAATTGAGGTTGTTAAGCACACCAACAAGGCCAAATGAGGTTCCCAAACACTAGAACAAATGCAAATGAGGTTCTAAGCACAAGATCAAGGGCAAAAGAAGTTGTTAAGCACACGAACAACGGCAATTGAGGTTGTTAAGCACACAAACAAGGGCAAATGAGGTTCATAAGCATAAGAACAAATTCAAATGAGGTTCATAAACACAAGATCAAGGGCAAAAGAGGTTGTTAAGCACATGAAGAACCCCAATTAAGGTTGTTAAGCACACAAACAAGGGAAAATGAGGTTCCTAAGCACAAGAATAAATGCAAATGAGGTTCATAAGCACAAGATCAAGGGCAAATTATGTTGCAAAGCGCAAGAACAATGACAAATGAGGTTGTTAGGCACAAGAACAAGTGCAAATGATGTAGCTAAGCACAAGAACAACGGCAAAAGAGGTTACAAAGCATATGAACAACGACAATTGAGGTTGTTAAGCACATGAACAAGGGCAAAAGAGGCTCCTTAAGAACAAGAACAAAAGCAAATGAGGTTCGTAAGCACAAGATCAAGGCCAAAAGAGGTTGTTAAGCAAAAAAAACGACGCCAATTGAGGTTGTTGAGCACACAAACAAGGACAAATGAGATTTGTAAGCACGAAAAACAAATGCAAATGAGGTTTATAAGCACAATATCAACGGCAAAAGAGGTTGTTAAGAACACGAACAACGCCAGTTGAGGTTGTTAAGTACACAAACAAGGGCAAATGAGGTTCCTAAGCACAAGAACAAATACAAATGAGGTTCATAAGCACAAGATCAAGGGCACAAAAGGTTGTTAAGCACACGAACAACCCCAATTCAGGTTGTTAAGCACACAAACAAGAGAAAATAAGGTTCCTAAGCACAAGAAAAAATGCAAATGAGTTTCATAAGCACAAGATCGAGCGCAAATTATGTTGCAAAGCGCAAGAACAACGACAAATGGGGTTATTAAGCACAAGAGCAAGTATAAATGATGTTGCTAAGCACAAGATGAAGGGAAAAGAGGTTATGAAGCATATGAACAACATCAATTGAAGTTGTTAAGCACACGAACAATGACAAATCAGGTTCCCAAGCACATGAACAATTACAAATGAGGTTCATACAGACAAGATCAAGGCCAAAAGAAGTTGTTAAGCACACGAACAACACCAATTGAGGTTGTGGAGCACACAAACAATGGGAAATAAGGTTCCTCAGCATAAGGACAAATGCAAATGAGGTTCTAAGCACAAAATCAAGGGCAAATAATGTTGCAAAGCGCAAGAACAATGACAAATGAGGTTATGAAGCACAAGAACAAGTACAAATGATGTTGCTAAGCACAAGAACAAGGGAAAAAGAGTTTAAGAAGCATATGAACAGCGACAATTGAAGTTGTTAAGCACACGAACAAGGGAAAATGAGGTTCCTAACAACAAGAACAAATGCAAATGAGGTTCATAATCACAATATTAAGAGCAAAAGAGGTTGTTAATTACACGAACAACGCCAATTGAGGTTTTTAAGCACACAAACAAGGGAAAAATGAGGTTCTTAAGTACAAGAACAAATGCAAATGTGGTTCATAAGCTCAAGATCAAGGGCAAATTATGTTGCAAACCGCAAGAACAACATCAAATGAGGTTGTTATGCACAAGAACAACTGTAAATGATGTTGCTAAGTACAATAACAGGGGCAAAAGATGTTGAGAAGCATATTAACAACGACAATTGAAGTCGTTAAGCACACGAACAAGGGCAAATGAGGTACCAAGGCACCAGAACAAATGCAAATGAGATTCATAAGCACAAGATCAAGGCCAAAAGAGGATGTTAAGCACAAAAACAATGCCATTTGAGGTTGTTGAGCACACAAACAAGGGAAAATGAGGTTTCTAAGCACAAGAACAAATTCAAATGCGGTTCATAAGCAAAATATGAACGGCAAAAGAGGTTGTTAAGAACACGAACAACCCCAGTTAGCGTTGTTAAGCACACAAAAAAGGGAAAATGAGGTTCCTAAGAAGATGAACAAATGCAAATGTGGTTCATAAGTACAATATCAAGAAGAAAAGAGGTTGTTAAGCACACAAACAACGCCAATTGAGGTTGTTAAGCACACAAACAAGGGCAAATGAGGTTCATAAGCATAAGAACAAATGCAAATGAGGTTCATCAGCACAAGATCAAGGGCAAATTATGTTGCAAATCGAAATAACAACGACAAATGAGGTTATTAAGCACAAGAACAAGTATAAATGATGTTGCTAAGCACAAGAACACGGGCAAAAGAGAGAAGAATATGAACAACAACAATTGAAGTTGTTAAGCACCTGAACAAGGGCAAATGAGGTTCGTAAGCACAAGAACAAATGCAAATGTGGTTCATAAGCTCAAGATCAAGGGCAAATTATGTTGCAAACCGCAAGAACAACAGCAAATGAGGTTGTTATGCACAAGAACAGCTGTAAATGATGTTGCTAAGTACAATAACAGGGGCAAAAGATGTTAAGAAGCATATTAACAACGACAATTGAAGTCGTTAAGCACACGAACAAGGGCAAATGAGGTGCCAAGGCACCAGAACAAATGCAAATGAGATTCCTAAGCACAAGATCAAGGCCAAAAGAGGATGTTAAGCACAAAAACAATGCCATTTGAGGTTGTTGAGCACACAAACAAGGGAAAATGAGGTTTCTCAGCACAAGAACAAATTCAAATGCGGTTCATAAGCAAAATATGAACGGCAAAAGAGGTTGTTAAGAACACGAACAACCCCAGTTAGCGTTGTTAAGCACACAAAAAAGGGAATATGAGGTTCCTAAGAAGATGAACAAATGCAAATGTGGTTCATAAGCACAATATCAACAGCAAAAGAGGTTGTTAAACACACAAACAACGCCAATTGAGGTTGTTAAGCACACAAACAAGGGCAAATGAGGTTCATAAGCATAAGAACAAATGCAAATGAGGCTCATAAGCACAAGATCAAGGGCAAATTATGTTGCAAAACGCAAGAACAATGACAAATGAGGTTATGAAGCACAAGAACAAGTACAAATGATGTTGCTAAGCACAAGAACAAGGGCGAAAGAGTTTAAGAAGCATATGAACAGCGACAATTGATGTTATTAAGCACACGAACAAGGGAAAATGAGGTTCCTAAGAAGAAGAACAGATGCAAATGAGGTTCATAGTCACAATATTAAGGGCAAAAGAGGTTGTTAAGCACACAAACAAGGGAAAAATGAGGTTCTTAAGTGCAAGAACAAATGCTAATGTGGTTCATAAGCTCAAGATCAAGGGCAAATTATGTTGCAAACCGCAAGAACAACAGCAAATGAGCATGTTATGCACAAGAACAACTGTAAACGATGTTGCTAAGTACAATAACAGGGGCAAAAGATGTTTAGAAGCATATTAACAACGACAATTGAAGTCGTTAAGCACACGAACAAGGGCAAATGAAGTCCCAAGGCACGAGAACAAATGCAAATGAGGTTCATAAGCACAAGATCAAGGCCAAAAGAGGATGTTAAGCAGAAAAACAATGCCATTTGAGGTTGTTGAGCTCACAAACAAGGGAAAATGAGGTTTTTAAGCACAAGAACAAATGCAAATGCGGTTCATAAGCACAATATGAACGGCAAAAGAGGTTGTTAAGAACACGAACAACCCCAGTTAGCGTTGTTAAGCACACAAAAAAGGGAAATGAGGTTCCTAAGAAGATGAACAAATGCAAATGTGGTTCATAAGTACAATATCAACAGCAAAAGAGGTTGTTAAGCACACAAACAACGCCAATTGAGATTGTTAAGGACACAAACAAGGGCACATGAGGTGCATAAGCATAAGAACAAATGCAAATGAGGTTCATCAGCATAAGATCAAGGGCAAATTATGTGGCAAATCGAAATAACAACGACAAATGAGGTGATTAAGCACAAGAACAAGTATAAATGATGTTGCTAAGCACAAGAACAAGGGCTAAAGAGGTTAAGAAGAATATGAACAACAACAATTGAAGTTGCTAAGCACCTGAACAAGGGCAAATGAGGTTCGTAAGCACAAGAAAAAATGCAAATGTGGTTCATAAGCTCAAGATCAAGGGCAAATTATGTTGCAAACCGCAAGAACAACTGCAAATGAGGTTGTTATGCAGAAGAACAACTGTAAACGATGTTGCTAAGTACAATAACAGGGGCAAAAGATGTTAAGAAGCATATTAACAACGACAATTGAAGTCGTTAAGCACACGAACAAGGGCAAAGGATGTCCCAAGGCATCAGAACAAATGCAAATAAGGTTCATAAGCACAAGATCAAGGCCAAAAGAGGATGTTAAGCACAAAAACAATGCCATTTGAGGTTGTTGAGCTCACAAACAAGGGAAAATGAGGTTTTTAAGCACAAGAACAAATTCAAATGCGGTTCATAAGCACAATATGAACGGCAAAAGAGGTTGTTAAGAACACGAACAACCCCAGTTAGCGTTGTTAAGTACACAAAAAAGGGAAAATGAGGTTCCTAAGAACATGAACAAACGCAAATGTGGTTCATATGCACAATATCAACCGCAAAAGACGTTGTTAAGCACACAAACAACGCCAATTGAGGTTGTTAAGGATACAAACAAGGGTAAATGAGGTTCATAAGCATAAGAACAAATGCAAATGAGGTTCATCAGCACAAGATCAAGGGCAAATTATGTTGCAAATCGAAATAACAACGACAAATGAGGTTATTAAGCACAAGAACAAATGCAAATGAGGTTCATAAGCACAAGATCAAGGACAAAAGAAGTTGTTAAGCTCACGATCAACACCAATTGAGGTTGTTAAGCACACAAACAAGGGCAAATAAGGTTCCTAAGCACAAGAACAGATGCAAATGAGGTTCATAAGCACAAGATTAAGGGCAAAAAAGTTGTTCAGCACATGAAGAACCTCAATTAAGGTTGTTAAGCACACAAACAAGGGAAAATGAGATTCCTAAGCACAAGAACAAATGCAAATGAGGTTCATAAGCACAAGATCAAGGGAAAATTATGTTGCAAAGCACAAGAACAAGTACAAATGATGTTGCTAAGCACAAGAACAAGGGAAAAAGAGTTTAAGAAGCATATGAACAGCGACAATTGAAGTTGTTAAGCACACGAACAAGGGAAAATGAGGTTCCTAACAACAAGAACAAATGCAAATGAGGTTCATAATCACAATATTAAGAGCAAAAGAGGTTGTTAATTACACGAACAACGCCAATTGAGTTTTTAAGCACACAAACAAGGGAAAAATGAGGTTCTTAAGTACAAGAACAAATGCAATGTGGTTCATAAGCTCAAGATCAAGGGCTAATTATGTTGCAAACCGCAAGAACAACATCAAATGAGGTTGTTATGCACAAGAACAACTGTAACTGATGTTGCTAAGTACAATAACAGGGGCAAAAGATGTTCAGAAGCATATTAACAACGACAATTGAAGTCGTTAAGCACACGAACAAGGGCAAATGAGGTTCCAAGGCACCTGAACAAATGCAAATGAGATTCATAAGCACAAGATCAAGGCCAAAAGAGGATGTTAAGCACAAAAACAATGCCATTTGAGGTTGTTGAGCATACAAACAAGGGAAAATGAGGTTTCTAAGCACAAGAACAAATTCAAATGTGGTTCATAAGCAAAATATGAACGGCAAAAGAGGTTGTTAAGAACACGAACAACCCCAGTTAGCGTTGTCAAGCACACAAAAAAGGGAAATGAGGTTCCTAAGAAGATGAACAAATGCAAATGTGGTTCATAAGTACAATATCAACAGCAAAAGAGGTTGTTAAGCACACAAACAACGCCAATTGAGGTTGTTAAGCACACAAACAAGGGCAAATGAGGTTCATAAGCATAAGAACAAATGCAAATGAGGTTCATCAGCACAAGATCAAGGGCAAATTATGTTGCAAATCGAAATAACAACGACAAATGAGGTGATTAAGCACAAGAACAAGTATAAATGATGTTGCTAAGCACAAGAACAAGGGCAAAAGAGGTTAAGAAGAATATGAACAACAACAATTGAAGTTGCTAAGCACCTGAACAAGGGCAAATGAGGTTCGTAAGCACAAGAACAAATGCAAATGTGGTTCATAAGCTCAAGATCAAGGACAAATTATGTTGCAAACCGCAAGAACAACAGCAAATGAGGTTGTTATGCACAAGAACAACTGTAAATGATGTTGCTAAGTACAATAACAGGGGCAAAAGATGTTAAGAAGCATATTAACAACGGCAATTGAAGTCGTTAAGCACACGAACAAGGGCAAATGAGGTCCCAAGGCACCAGAACAAATGCAAATGAGGTTCATAAGCACAAGATCAAGGCCAAAAGAGGATGTTAAGCACAAAACAATGCCATTTGAGGTTGTTGAGCTCACAAACAAGGGAAAATGAGGTTTTTAAGCACAAGAACAAATGCAAATGCGGTTCATAAGCACAATATGAACGGCAAAAGAGGTTGTTAAGAACACGAACAACCCCAGTTAGCGTTGTTAAGCACACAAAAAATTGAAAATGAGGTTTCTAAATAGATGAACAAACGCAAATGTGGTTCATATGCACAATATCAACCGCAAAAGACGTTATTAAGCACACAAACAACGCCAATTGAGGTTGTTAAGGATACAAACAAGGGCAAATGAGGTTCATAAGCATAAGAACAAAAGCAAATGAGGTTCATCAGCACAAGATCAAGGGCAAATTATGTTGCAAATCGAAATAACAACGACAAATGAGGTTATTAAGAACAAGAACAAATGCAAATGAGGTTCATAAGCACAAGATCAAGGACAAAAGAAGTTGTTAAGCTCACGATCAACACCAATTGAGGTTGTTAAGCACACAAACATGGGCAAATAAGGTTCCTAAGCACAAGAACAGATGCAAATGAGGTTCATAAGCACAAGATTAAGGGCAAAAAAGTTGTTCAGCACATGAAGAACCTCAATTAAGGTTGTTAAGCACACAAACAAGGGAAAATGAGATTCCTAAGCACAAGAACAAATGCAAATGAGGTTCATAAGCACAAGATCAAGGGCAAATTATGTTGCAAAACGCAAGAACAATGACAAATGAGGTTATGAAGCACAAGAACAAGTACAAATGATGTTGCTAAGCACAAGAACAAGGGCGAAAGAGTTTAAGAAGCATATGAACAGCGACAATTGAGGTTGTTAAGCACACAAACAAGGGCAAATGAGTTTCCTAAGCACAAGAACAAATACAAATGAGGTTGATAAGCACAAGATCAAGGGCAAAAGAGGTTGTTAAGCACACGAACAACCCCAATTAAGGTTGTTAAGCACACAAACAAGAGAAAATAAGGTTTCTAAGCACAAGAACAAATGCAAATGAGTTTCATAAGCACAAGATCAAGGGCAAATTATGTTGCAAAGCGCAAGAACAACGACAAATGGGGTTATTAAGCACAAGAGCAAGTATAAATGATGTTGCTAAGCACAAGATGAAGGGAAAAGAGGTTAAGAAGCATATGAACAACATCAATTGAAGTTGTTAAGCACACGAACAATGACAAATCAGGTTCCCAAGCACATGAACAATTGCAAATGAGGTTCATACAGACAAGATGAAGGCCAAAAGAAGTTGTTATGCACACGAACAACACCAATTGAGGTTGTGGAGCACACAAACAATGGCAAATAAGGTTCCTCAGCATAAGGACAAATGCAAATGAGGTTCTAAGCACAAGATCAAGGGCAAATAATGTTGCAAAGCGCAAGAACAATGACAAATGAGGTTATGAAGCACAAGAACAAGTACAAATGATGTTGCTAAGCACAAGAACAAGGGCAAAAGAGTTTAAGAAGCATATGAACAGCGACAATTGAAGTTGTTAAGCACACGAACAAGGGAAAATGAGGTTCCTAAGAAGAAGAACAAATGCAAATGAGGTTCATAGTCACAATATTAAGGGCAAAAGAGGTTGTTAATTACACGAACAACGCCAATTGAGGTTGTTAAGCACACAAACAAGGGAAAAATGAGGTTCTTAAGTGCAAGAACAAATGCAAATGTGGTTCATAAGCTCAAGATCAAGGGCAAATTATGTTGCAAACCGCAAGAACAACAGCAAATGAGCATGTTATGCACAAGAACAACTGTAAATGATGTTGCTAAGTACAATAACAGGGGCAAAAGATGTTAAGAAGCATATTAACAACGACAATTGAAGTCGTTAAGCACACGAACAATGGCAAATGAGGTCCCAAGGCACCAGAACAAATGCAAATGAGGTTCATAAGCACAAGATCAAGGCCAAAAGAGGATGTTAAGCACAAAAACAATGCCATTTGAGGTTGTTGAGCTCACAAACAAGGGAAAATGAGGTTTTTAAGCACAAGAACAAATGCAAATGCGGTTCATAAGCACAATATGAACGGCAAAAGAGGTTGTTAAGAACATGAACAACCCCAGTTAGCGTTGTTAAGCACACAAACAAGGGAAAATGAGGTTCCTAAGAACAAGAACAAATGCAAATGTGGTTCATAAGCACAATATCAACGGCAAAAGATATTGTTAAGCACACGAACAACGCCAATTGAGGTTGTTAAGCACGCAAACAAGGGCAAATGAGGTTCGTAAGCATAAGAACAAATGCAAATGAGGTTCATCAGCACAAGATCAAGTGCAAATTATGTTGCAAATCGAAATAACAACGACAAATGAGGTTATTAAGCACAAGAACAAGTATAAATGATGTTGCTAAGCACAAGAACAAGGGTAGAAGAGGTTAAGAAGCATATGAACAACAACAATTGAAGTTGTTAAGCACCTGAACAAGGGCACATGAGGTTCGTAAGCACAAGAACAAATGCAAATGAGGTTCATAAGCACAAGATCAAGGAGAAAAGAAGTTGTTAAGCTCACGAACAACACCAATTGAGGTTGTTGAGCACACAAACAAGGGCAAATGAGGTTCATAAGCACAAGATTAAGGGCAAAAAAGGTTGTTCAGCACATGAAATACCTCAATTAAGGTTGTTAAGAACACAAACAAGGGAAAATGAGATTCCTAATCACAAGAACAAATGCAAATGAGGTTCATAAGCACAAGATCAAGGGCAAATTATGTTGCAAAGCGCAAGAACAATGACAAATGAGGTTTTTAAGCACAAGAACAAGTGTAAATGATGTTGCTAAGCACAAGATTAAAGGCAAAAGAGGTTGTTAATTACACGAACAACGCCAATTGAGGTTGTTAAGCACACAAACAAGGGAAAAATGAGGTTCTTAAGTACAAGAACAAATGCAAATGTGGTTCAGAAGCTCAAGATCAAGGGCAAATTATGTTGCAAACCGCAAGAACAACAGCAAATGAGGTTGTTATGCACAAGAACAACTGTAAATGATGTTGCTACGTACAATAAGAGGGGCAAAAGATGTTAAGAAGCATATTAACAATGACAATTGAAGTCGTTAAGCACACGAACAAGGACAAATGAGGTTCATAAGCACAAGATCAAGGCCAAAAGAGGATGTTAAGCACACGAACAACTTTTTCCCTTGATCTTGTGCTTAGGAAATTCATTTGCATTTGTTCTTGTGCTTAGGAATCTCATTTGCTCTTGTTCGTTTGCTTAACAACCTCAATTATCGTTGTTCAAATGCTTCTTAACCTCTTTTGCCCTTATTCTTCTGCCTAGCAACATCATTTATACATGTTTTGTGCTTAACAACCTCATTTGGCGTTGTTCTTACGCTTTGCAACATAATTTGCCCTTGATCTTGTGCTTATGAACCTTATTTGCATTTGTTCTTGTGCTTAGGAACCTCATTTGCCCTTGTTTGTGTGCTTAACAACCTCAATTGACGTTATTCGTGTGCTTAACAACCTCTTTTGCCCTTGATCTTGTGCTTATGAAGCTCATTTGCCCTTGTTCGATTGCTTAACAACCTAAATTATCGTTGTTCATATGCTTCTTAAAATCTTTTGCCCTTGTTCTTGTGCCAAGCAACATTATTTACACTTGATATTGTTCTTAACAAATTTATTTGTCGTTGTTCTTGCGTTTCGCAATATAATTTGCCCTTGATATTGCGTTTATGAACCTCATTTGTATTAGTTCTTGTGCTTATGAAGCCCTTCTTTGTGGGTAACAACCTCAATTGTCGTTGTTCATATGGTTCTTACCCTCTTTTGCCCTTGTTGTTGTGTTTGGCAGCATCATTTACATTTGTTCTTGTGCTTAACAACCTTATTTGTCGTTGTTCTTGCACTTGACAACATAATTTGCCCTAGATCTTGTACTTGTGAACCTCATTTGTATTTGTTCTTGTACTTAGGAACCTCATTTGCCCTTGTTTGTGTGCTTAACAACCTCAATTGGCGTTGTTCGTGTGCTAAACATCCTCTTTGGCCCTTGATCTTGTGCTGATGAGCCTCATTTGCATTTGTTATTGTTCTTAGGAACCTCATTTGCCCTTGTTCGTGTGCTTAACAACCTCAATTGGCGTTGTTCATATGCTTCTTAACCTCTTTTGTCATTGTTCTTGTGCTTAGCAACATCATTTATACTTCTTCTTGTGATTAACAACCTCATTTGTCGTTCTTCTTGCGCTTTGCAACAACATAATTTGCCCTTGATCTTGTACTTATGAACCTCATTTGTATTTGTTCTTGTGCTTAGGAATCTCATTTGCCCTTATTTGTATGCTTATCAATCTCAATTAGTGTTCTTCGTGTGCTTAACAACCTCTTTTGCCCTTGATCTTGTGCTTACGAAACTCATTTGCATTTGTTATTGTGCTTAGGAATCTCATTTTCCCTTTTTCGTTTGCTTAACAACCTCAATTGTCATTGTTCATATGCTTCTTAACCTCTTTTTCCCTTGTTCTTATGCTTAGCAACATCATTTATACTTGTTTTGTGCTTAACAACCTCATTTGGCGTTGTTCTTTTGCTTTGCAACATAATTCGCCCTTGATCTTTTGCTTATGAACCTCATTTGCATTTGTTCTTGTGCTTAGGAACCTCATTTTCCCTTGTTTGTGTGCTTAACAACCTCAATTGGGGTTGTTCGTGTGCTTAACAACCTCTTTTGCCCTTGATGTTGTGTTTATGAACTTCATTTGCATTTGTCCTTGTACTTAGGAACCTCATTTGTCATTGTTTGTGTGCTTCACAACCTTAATTGACATTGTTCGTGTGTTTGACAATCTCTTTTGCCCTTGATCTTGTGCTTATGAACCTCATTTGAATTTGTTATTGTGCATAGGAAACTCATTTTCCTTCGTATGCTTAACAACCTCAATTGTCGTTGTTTATATGCTTCCTAGCATCTTTAGCCCTTGTTCTTGTGTTCAGCAACATCATTTACACTTGTTCTTGTACTTAACAACCTCATTTGTCATTGTCCTTGATCTTATGCTTAAGAATCTCATTTGCATTTGTTTTTGTGCTTAGGAACCTCATTTCCCCTTGTTTGTGTGCTTCACAACCTCAATTGATGTTATTCGTGTGTTTAACAACCTCTTTTGCTCTTGTTGTTGTGCTTATGAACCTCATTTGTATTTGTTTTTGTGCTTAGGAACCTCATTTGCCCTTGTTCGTGTGCTTAACAACCTCAATTGTTGTTGTTCATATGCTTTTTAACCTCTTTTGCCCTTGTTCTTGTATTTAGCAACATCATTTATACTTGTTCTTATGCTTAACAACCTCATCTGTCGTTCTTCTTGCGCTTTGCAACATAATTTGCCCTTGATCTTGTACTTATGAACCTCATTTGTATTTGTTCTTGTGCTTAGGAACCTCATTTGCCCTTATTTGTATGCTTAACAATCTCAATTAGTGTTCTTCATGTGCTTAACAACCTCTTTTACCCTTGATCTTGTGCTTATGAAACTCATTTGCATTTGTTCTTGTGCTTAGGAATCTCATTTGCCCTTCTTCGTTTGCTTAACAACCTCAATTGTCGTTGTTCCTATGCTACCTAACCTCTTTTGCCCTTGTTCTTATGCTTAGCAACATCATTTATACTTGTTTTGTGCTTAACAACCTCATTTGGCGTTGTTCTTACACTTAACAACATAATTTGCCCTTGGTCTTGTGCTTATGAACCTCATTTGCATTTGTTCTTGTGCTTAGGAACCTCATTTGCCCTTGTTTGTGTGCTTAACAACCTCAATTGACGTTATTCGTGTGCTTAACAACCTCTTTATTGTTCTTAGGAATCTCATTTGCCCTTGTTCGTATGCTTAACAACCTCAATTGGTGTTGTTCATATGCTTCTTAATCCCTTTTGCCATTGTTCTTGTGCTTAGCAACATCATTTATACTTCTTCTTGTGCTTAACAACCTCATTTGTCGTTGTTCTTGCGCTTTGCAACAACATAATTTGTCCTTGATCTTGTACTTATGAACCTTATTTGTATTTGTTGTTGTGCTTAGGAACCTCATTTGCCCTTATTTGTATGCTTAACAATCTCAATTAGTGTTCTTCGTGTGCTTAACAACCTCTTTTGCCATTGATCTTGTGTTTATGAATCTCATTTGCATTTGTTCTTGGGCTTAGGAATCTCATTTTCCCTTGTTCGTTTGCTTAACAACCTGAATTGTCGTTGTTCATATGCTTCTTAAACTCTTTTGCCCTTGTTCTTGTGCTTATGAACATTATTTACACTTGATATTGTGCTTGACAACCTCAATTGTCGTTGTTCTTGCGCTTCGCAACATAATTTGCCCTTGATATTGTGGTTAAGAATCTCATTTTCATTTGTTCTTGTGCTTAAGAATCTCATTTACCCTTGTTCGTGTGCTTAACAACCTCAATTGTCGTTGTTCATATGCTTTTTAACATCTTTTGCCGTTGTTCTTGTGCTTAGCAACATCATTTACACTTGTTCTTGTGCTTAGCAACATCATTTACACTTGTTCTTGTGCTTAGCAACATCATTTACACTTGTTCTTGTGCTTAACAACCTCATTTGTCGTTGTCCTTGCGCTTTGCAACATAATATGCCCTTGATCTTGTGCTTATGAACCTCATTTGCATTTGTTCTTGTGCTTAGGAACCTCATTTGCCCTTGTTTGTGTACTTAACAACCTCAATTGGCGTTGTTCGTGTACTTAACATCCTGTTTTGCCTTTGATCTTGTGCTTATGAACCTCATTTGCATTTGTTCTTGTGCTTAGGAACCTTAGTTGCCCTTGTTCTTTTGCTTAGCAATCTCATTTGTCGTTGTTCTTATGCTTTGCAACATCATTTGTCCTTGATCTTGTACTTATTAATATCATTTGCATTTGTACTTATTGACCTCATTTGTTCACATGCTTATCAACCCCTTTTTCTCTTGTTCTTTTTCTTAGCAACCACAACAACATTTACATTTATTATGGTGGTTAACAACCTCGTTGGTCTTTGTTTTTGTTCTTAGGAAGCTGATTTTCCTTTGTTCTTGTGCTTGCCTCATTTGCCGTTGTTCTTGTTCTTTGCAACATAATTTGTCCTTGATCTTATGCTTATCAACCTCATTTGCATTTGTTGTTGTGCTTGGAAACGTCATTTCTCCTTGTTCTTAGCAACAACATTCGAATTTGTTCTTATGCTTTAGAACATCAATTGTATTTGTTGATGCGTATAGCAACCTCATTTGTCATTGTTCACATGCTTATCGACCCCTTTTGCCCTTGTTCTTGTGCTTAACAACCTCAATTGTCGTTGTTCGTGTGCTTATCAATCTTTTCTGCCATTGTTCTTATTCTAAGCAACATCATTTGCATTTGTTCTGGTGCTTAACAACCTCATTAGTACTTGTTTTTGTTCTTAGGAAACTAATTTGCCCTTGTTATTGTATTTGGCAACTTAATTTGTCCTTGTTCTTGTGCTTAACAACCTTATCTGTCACTGTTCTTATGCTTTGCAACATCATCTGTATTTGTTCGTATGCTTAGGAACCTCATTTGCCTTTGTTCTTGTCCTTAGCAACATCATTTGCATTTGTTCTTCTGCTTATCAACATCTTTTGTAATTGTTCTTGTTCTTAGCAACATCATTGCATTTGATCTTGTGCATAGAAACATCATTTTCCCTTGTTCTTATACTTAGCAAACTCATTTGTCATTTTTCTTGTGCCTAGCAACATCATTTGCATTTGTTCTTGTGCTGAACAGCATCATTTGAATTTCTTCTTGTGCTTATCAATATCATTTGTATTTGTTCTTGTTTTTGGGAACATCACTTGCCATTCTTCTTGCGCTTAGGAATCTCACTTTCCTTTGTTCTTGTGCTTAGCAACCTCATTCGTCGTTGTTCACATGCTTATCAACCCCGTTTGCCCATGTTTTGTGCTTAGCAAACTCATTTGACGTTGTTCATATGCTTATCAACCCTTTTTGTCCTAGTTCTTGTGCCGAGCAACATTATTTGCATTTCTTTTGTTGCTTAGCACCGCATTTGTATTTTTCTAGTGCTTAACAACCTCATTAGTCTTTGTTTTTGTTCTTATGAACCTGATTTGTCCATATTCTTGTGCTTAGCAACCTGATATGCCCTTGTTCTTGTGCTTAACAACCTTATTTGCTGTTGTTCTTGTACTTTGCAGCATCATTTGCCCTTGATCTTGTGCTTGTCAACCTCATTTGCATTTGTTCGTGTGCTTAGGAACCTTATTTGCCCTTATTCTTGTGCTTAACAATCTCAATTGTCGTTGTTTATATGCTTACCATCCTCTTTTGTCCTTGTTCTTGTTCTGAGTAACATCATTCACATTTGTTCTGGTGCTTAACAACCTCAATAGTCTTTGTTTTTGTTCCTAGGAACTTGATTTAACCTTGTTCTTGTGCTTAGCTACCTCATTTTCCCTTGTTCTTCTGCTTAACAAACTCATTTGTCGTTGTTTTTGTGCTTTGCATTATCATTTGCACTTGATCTTGTGCTTATCAACCTCATTTGCATTTGTTCGTGAGCTTTGGAATCTCATTTGCCCTTGTTATTGTGCTTAACAACCTCAATTGACGTTATTCATATGCTTATCAACCTCTTGTGCTGTTGTTCTTGTTCTTAGGAACATCATTTGCACTTGTTCTGAGCAACATCATTTACATTTGTTCTGGTACTTAACAACCCCATTAGTCCTTATTTTTGTTCTTAGAAACCTGATTTGCCCTTGTTCTTGTGGTTAGCAACCTCATTTGCCCTTATTCTTGTGCTTAACAACTTATTTGTCATTATTATTGTGCTTTGCAGCATCATTTGCCTTGATCTTGTGCTTATCAACTTCATTTGCATTTGTTCGTGTGCTTAGGAACCTTATTTGCTCATGTTCTTGTGCTTAACAATCTTAATTGTCGTTGTTTATGTGCTTACCATCCTCTTTTGTCCTTGTTCTTGTTCTTAGCAACATTATTCACATTTGTTCTGGTGCTGAACAACGTTATTAGTCTTTGTTTTTGTTCCTAGGAACTTGATTTACCCTTGTTCTTATGCTTAGCTACCTCATTTGTTATTGTTCTTGTGCTTAACAACTTCATTTGTCGTTGTTCTTATGCTTTGCATTATCATTTGCACTCGATCTTGGACTTCTCAACCTCATTTGCATTTGTTCGTGAGCTTTGGAATCTCATTTGCCCTTGTTATTGTGCTTAACAATCTCAATTGATGTTATTCATATGCTTATCAACCTCTTGTGCCCTTGTTCTTGATCTTAGGAACATCATTTGCATTTAATCTTATACTTATCAACCTCTTTTGTCATTGTTCTTGTTCCTGGCAACATCATTGCATTTGATCTTGTGCATAGAAATGTTATTTTCCCTTGCTCTTATAATTAACAAACTCATTTGTTCTTGTTCTTGTTCTTGTGCCTAGCAACATTATTTGCATTTGTTCTTGTGCTGAACAACCTCATTTGTCGCTGTTTTTGTATTTTGCAATATCATTTGCCCTTGATCTTGTACTTATCAACCTCATTTACATTTGTTCGTGTGCTTAGGAATCTAATTTGTCATTGTTATTGTGCTTAACAACTTCAATTATCATTGTTCATATGCTTATCAACCTCTTGTGCCCTTGTTCTTATTCTTAGCAACATTATTTGCATTTGTTCTTATGCTTATCAACCTCTTTTATCATTGTTCTTGTTCTTGTCAACATTATTATATTTGTTCTTATGCTTAGAAACGTCATTTGCCCTTGTTCGCCTACTTAGAAACCTCATTTGTCCTTGTTCTTGTATTTAGCAACATCATTTACATTTGTTATTGTGCTTAAAAACATCAATTGTGTTTGTTCTTATTTTTTAGAACCTCAATTGCCCTTGTTCTTGTGCTTAGAAATCTCACTTCCCTTTTCTTGTGCTTAGCAACCTCATTTGTCGTTGTTCACATGCTTATCCACCGCGTTTTCCCTTGTTTTTGTGTTAGCAACCTCATTTGTCGGTGTTAATATGCTTATCAATCTAATTTGTCCCTGTTCTTGTACTTAAAAACCACATTTGTCCTTGTTATTGTGTTTAGCAACATCATTTGCATTTGTTCTTGTGCTTAGCACATTATTTGCATTTTTTCTGGTGCTTAACAACCTCATTAGGCCTTGTTTTTTTTCTTAGGAACTTGATTTGTCAGTGTTCTTGCACTTAGCAACCTCATTTGCCCTTGTTCTTGTACTTGACAACCTTATTTGTCATTTTTCTTGTGCTCTGCAACATCATTTGCCCTTGAGATTTGTTTCTCAATCTCATTTGCATTTGTTCTTGTGGTTATGAAACCTCATTTCTCATTGTTCTTGTGCTTAACAAACTTAATTATCGTTGTTTATGTGCTTATCAACCTCTTTTACTCTTGTTCTTTGTAACATTATTTGCATTTGTTGATGTGTTTATCAATGAATTGAATATCCTAGTAGACAACATCATACAAGTTTCATGTCAGGCTATTATTCCAAAATATCTCATTAATATAACATAAAAAGGAAGATGGGGGCATATAACAATATTGATAAGGAAGATGGGAGCATATAACAACAAAGCAATAACATAAAAAAGGTACATAGAAATAAAAATTTAAACTGTCCAAGAAAAACACAAAATCCTAAAAACACCAAATATAGAAATGAATTTCAGGAAAAAATAAAGAAAATATTTATTAATACTAGAATAACAAATGTCTTACTTAAAAACAGTGCAATCAGCATTCTGCCAATTTAGATCAGAAAATAAAAAAGGGGGTCAAATAAATTGAAGATAACAATTTCTACTGATAACCACTATAACAAGTTCTACTGACAGCATAATTAGGTGATTGCACTGTTTTTTTTTATCTGAACTGATCATTCAGTAGAAATTGTCCAGCATTGTTAATATCATTGTTTGTACTGATCATTGTCAAATAAATTGTTAATCAGCATTTTTTGTGCTGGTAGACATACAAGAATGATCAGTAACACCTTGGACAAGAGGGAATAAGTCTAAGGGCACACTTACAAATTCTTTTACATAACTTGTGAAATTAAATAGGTCGTACATACACTAAGTGTGCATTGGGGTAGTTTCCTAAAATGTGGTACTGTAAAGGTGTTAGCCGTGACTGGTTCCCTGATATTTTTCTGTTTATTACCTGTATGACCAAGCATAAGCTGGCTTTCAAAACATGTCATATCCACTGAACCACTGGTAACAATATTCACTGGCCTACTAGGATATGAATGTACTTACTATTTACTAGGTTGCTGGTAACAGTATTTTCTAGGCTAAAATATGGGTTATTAACAATTTTATTGTACTTGGTAAGCAAAGGCCCACTACTTGCAAAGAAAATAAATAAAACGAGAAGAACATTTTAATGTACATTAGGCTCGAAATTCTAGGAGCAAAATTACAAAACTCAATTCAGGATTTCATATACTAAGTAGTACTGCGCTGGTTTGTGCTTACCAATACAATGTAAGAAAAAAAATAACATTACACCAGTACATTAATTTTAAAAAAAAAATGAAGAAACATGAAAACAAACAGCATAGCAGTACACAATTCCACCAATTCACCAAAGAGGCTGTCAAACTCATGGTCTGACGATACAAACCAAAACGGCAATTGAGCCTCATAGAGAGATACTTGAACGAATTTTAGAAAATGGGTGAAACGGGTTAACAATGGCGAGAAAAATGGAAGAGGTGAAAAAGATATTTTTCATTAAAATTGACATAATCCAACCAGTTACAAGCTTAGCCTCTATATAGGCAAATGAAAATAACAAAGTAATTTGGTAAAAGGTTAAGTGTATCATTCGTTTAAACGTCTACTAGGATCAATCCCAATTTAGCGCAATTCTCCCCCAAATCCAACTCCCATCGTGACAGAGGCATTACCTTGTTATTGACTATTGGACTGTTTGAATTATTATTCTTTATGAAGATTTGTTGACAGCTTACATTTTTAAGTGATAAATTTTGGTTTGGCAATTTTGAAACACTTATTTTTTCTTTTGACCGCTCAAGAACCATAAAATAGCATTAAATCACAATAAAATAACATGAGATTGTTAATGTAAGAACTCTACCAAAAGAAGTAAATAAAGAAAAGAAACAAATTTGAAATTACCCTGCATTTTATTTCCTTGTTGCAAACAGCAAAATTAGAGAGATTTGCTCAAGTCATTCCACAGTTCAAAAGAAACATGAAAACAAGATTCAAGAAACTTAAACTGTCAAAAATCTTCTCTACATATCAACTCCCTGGTTATATTCCATAAAACGTCATCTCAGTATGTCACCATTGCTTGTTCCACATAACAATAGAACCCAAGAAAAAAAAGAAAAAGAACAATCAAGAAATGTAAAAACAGAACCATGTTTTCCTGAACTTTCTTGTACCATCAGACTATAAGCAGATTTTTACAAATTCAATCTTTCTTGTTCGGATCAAGTACATTCTGATGTCAGTTATCCTCTACTGACACCTCAGATGCAGCTGTGTTATACTCCACCATATCTCCAGGTGCAGCTCTGTTGGGATCCGTTGTACCTTCAGGTTCAGCTCTGTTAGGCTCCTCTGCCTCTTCAGGTGCAGCTGTGTTAGGCTCCCTGCCTCTTCAGGTGCAGCTGTGTTAGGCTCCTCTGCCTCTTCAGGTGCAGCTATGTTAGCCCTCTGTGTCTCCAGGTGCAGCTGGGTTGTGCTCTTCTGACACGTCAGCCCCATGGCCCCCATCTGGCCCGACAAGCGCGGGGTCAGTTATATCGTGCTCCTCAATCCATCCTAACATCATCTCCCTGATGGCTACCAAATTCAACAACATATTGCCTGTCGACTTGAAGCGCTCAAAGGCGTGACGGAGGTCTGCAGTGGCTGAGAGTTGGGCGGCAGAGTAGAACTCAGCCTCCATGGCGTAAAACTCAACTTCGTAATTTTCAATGGTAGCATCCAATGTGGCAATGGTTTCATCCATGATTCTAATTAGTATGAGGAGAGATGGTAGTTTTGGTTTAAAGATCAGTGGTCGGATGGGTTTATATGTATAGTTTTTTTAGGGTCGTTATATGTATAGTTTTATAGTGTTCTATCAATTAAACGGGGTTTAGGCCACTTAGTGAGAACCCCTGGATTCCTAACTTTCTGTTAGGCTTTATTTCTTGAAGTAAAAATGGTTTTTTTTTTAATTCTTTATCTTTGTGAAGGTATTTTATAAAGAATAAAGTTTGCATCTTGACAAGCTAATTTAGTATTTTGATGAGTTTAATTCTAATTTTTATGGAATTAGTTTAAATTGATAAATTTAAATTGTTGAAATCAATCTAGAGTGATCTGTTTATATTCAAGTTTTATAAATTTTATTAAAAGTATAAAAAAATGTATTTATTAAAGTAACTTGTATACATACATTTTTTTATTAAAGTAACTTTTTTTTTTAAACCGGTAGTTGTTGCTAGGTGAAGTACATGCAGATGCAGTTCATCATTCCAATCATCTCAGTTTATTTTAAACAGCTAATCTGTAAATATGAATGTGAGAAACAAAAGAATGTGTAGGAATATCTTTCCGAATATTATAAAGTCCCACAGCAGACTTCAACCTTCTGTTGTACAGTTCTTAAAATTGAAATCGAAAGTGGAATCACTTAGTTGATTATAAAATTAGAATCGGGTGAATTGATAAGAATTAGTCTATTACATTTGAAAATTCATATTCTTTTAAAAAAAAACAACTTGTTTTGTATTAGAAAATTTAACAAAAATTAAAAATATATTTAGTCCAAAAAGTAATAGTGTTAAGGTCACTTGTTGTCCCTAAAAAAATAGAGAAAGAATAAAGGAAATAAAAAAAAAGGATACCTTCAAGGAAACAAATATATATTAGAAAACAAGAAAATAGAGCAAAATGAAGTTTGAAGAGGAAGAAAGAAAGAAAAAGAAGTTTGAATTATAGAGAACCAGAATATATGAAAGACAGCTAAGGCTACGCAGGAGCAGCTTCAAGGCATTCCAGGGAGTATTTAAATGCGGCTGAATGGACTACAAAATCAAGTTCATACAGTTTTAATATGCAGACCACATGAACATCGCATATGCAGTTTATATAGATTTAGAAAGAAAAAAACTCATAAATTATTTTGCATTAAAGGAGATTATAACCCATGACCTTTAGAATATGGTAAAAAGGAACACCACTAAGCTAGACCACTCATTAAAGGAGATTATAACCCATGACCTTTAGAATATGGTAAAAAGAAACACCACTAAGCTAGACAACTCTTTAACAATGCATAGTAAAGTTGCACACAATTTTGCATATGCGACTACATACCAGATATGTAGTATGCGTATTCCGCATGCATGAATAAAACTGTATTTTCAACACTGATTTCAAAAACTGCACCCATGCTAAAAGTTCCACTTTATCTCTCATTTAATCTGACAAGTAAAATCCATACCTAGCAGCCAATCAGCAGCCGCGCACTTCTTAACGTCTTTTAGACTCTTCCATCTGATAGAAAGGTCCATGGTTCATTCTTTTTCTCTTTTGAAAACTTGACAGTAGCTGTCAAGATCGATCCATGGTTCATTCTTGATGTATATGCGCACGATGCGAATTTTCGATTGAAGATTATATCTTATTCCTTAGAAAATCACTTGAATATTAGAAAATATTAGGGAAAGTAAGATAAAATCGACTCATCTCGATGAGATTCGGTCAAATTCGAAGTAAAATTCAATCGAATCGACCATGTCAAATTAATTCCACCTAGTTATGTCACAAAATACTAACACCGAATGAATTGGGGCAAAATTCTGATCATCACTTGCCGATTCCAGTCCGACTCAACATAGTCAACTCAGAATCGGTTAATTTTTGGAACAGTCTTGTACCCAACGACCTGTGTTTGACTATGTGAGCCCCACGCGTCAGCGTAGGATTAACATGTGTTTGACTAACCGGACCCGACCCACCTTTGGTTTTCAACTTCCTTGGTCTAAATCTCCAAAGCCAAGTTGTCACCTATAAGTAATCACCACTTTTTCATAATTAATTCATCATTGAGTAGAGTTAAAATGCACATTGGTTTTGTGCTCCAATCATGCTCTACATCATTTTCTTTGTTTTTGAAATCCTAATAGTCAAGTTGAACTGCACAATTCGATTTTTATATTAGAATGTGTTTGGAGACCAAATTTTTTATTTTTTAGAATTCATTTATTATTTTTTAAATATGTACAAAATCACTGTCTTGAATCATGTTTTCTTGTTTCTTTGGAAGTTCGAACTGTGGAATAGGCTTGAATTTGTCGATTATGTATGATCTTGCTGCTTGCAATTACAGGGAAATAAAATGTAGTTTAGTTTGCTTCTTTTTCTTCCCATCTTGTAGTGGAGTTCTCACTTCTCACAGTAACAATCTCATGTTATTTTAAAGTGATATAGTGTTATATTAGTTTTTTCATGACAGAGAAAAGTATAACAGCTGGAGCCAGAAATAGAATTTTATACTCATAGCCTCCTCTGCTACAGGTTATGGCTATTTCATTTAACTTAAAAAGGATTTTTGGATTCAGTTCTTGCCTAGTCAAAAGTGTTACTGTGTTTCTGCTAAAGGGAATTATATATTTCAGACAACGGTGGATGAGTGTCTAAGAGTAAAGAAAGTTATGATATGGAGATCGATCAAAATCACATTCATGAGTACTCAAAAGCATCTCTTGACTGTTTCAATCCTTTTGCTGCATTAGTTAATTTCATAAACAGAAACTATATCTGGCATAAGGCTTAAACTAATTTTAGACACATCAGAGTACTAAAATTTCTACATCAGGCATGAGATACTCCTCTTATGGTTATTGACTATTCATTGTTCAATATTGGTCAGAATCTAAGAAACTAAAACACACAAATCATGTAAATCCTGGTCTGCAAATGTACTTTAAAATTTAATTTCAGGCGGCCTGCAAATATATATAATCTATGCTTCATTTAGTAGAAGGAAAAACATGCTTGATTTCTATGAAGCGTTAATTGAAAGAGGTAATGATCAATGAACAGCGGAAAATAGCTTGAAAGGTGAATTAAGATCCCCTAATCATTCCAACCGCTTCTTATTTAGGTAACATCATTCCCTCTTTCAATTCATACTTTCTAGAAGTATTTGATAAGCATCTGCATATCATGCTTTAGTAATCCATTTCTGTTTTTTTTCTATAACATAAACCCTAAATCGTGCAGATGGGCTTTAATAAAAAAAATATTCCAATAAATCGGCCAAATTAAGCCAAACAGTCCCAGACCTAGTTTGTGTTTAGTTGCATTTTTAGGTTTGGTTGATTTTACACCAGTGCACTTTTCAAAATAAGACATTAGTGATGCTATGATACTATGCATAGCGCGGATTGGTCCGTACTATGGATCAATATATTTTTTTGAAAATTCTAACGGTCGATCCAAACCGTTCAACATGGTATCCATATGAATATGTATTTGTAAACTAAATATTTAGTATTTTGAAATATTTTTACTATTTTTTTAGATGGATAGAAAATCACTATTTTTGGTGCTCCAAAATTTCCAGAACTAATGATTGTCTACCTCTATCTAAAAAAAAGTAAAAAACTTATAGAAAATATAAAATTTATTTTACAAGAGTACATATTTATATGGAGATCAAGTTGAATGATTCAGATCGACTGTTAAGACTTTTAAACTAAAGATTTCAGTCCATAGCGCGAGCCAATATGCACTGGTATCATAACCTCACTCATAAAACATTACACCAGTATATTAATTAAAAAAAAAATTATACTTGCACTATTGACCAAAGAGGCACTAGCTTGTTATTGACGATTGGACTGTTTAAATTATTATTTTTTTTCGAGGTTGACTGCTTACATTTTTTAAGTGCTAAATTTTGAATAGCAATATTGATTTGGCACTTTTCAAACACTTTACTTTTGAACGCTCAAGAACACTAAAATAGCATTATAACATTATATCGTTGTAAAAGAACATGTGATTGTAATTGTAAGAACTCAACTGCGTTAGCGTACATACAAGATGGGAACAAGAAAAGGAATCAAACGAACTGCATTTGTTTCCTTGTTGCAAGCAGAAAGATCAGAGAGAAACTGCTAAAGCCCATTCCAGTATTCCACAGTTCAAAAGAAACCAGAAAACTGGAATTATCAAGACAACGAACATATTCCAATAAAGCTCATCTCAGTATATCTAATTTGGTAATTTATTCCACATAACAACTGAATCCAAGAAAACAGGAATTATGAAACAAGATGAAAGAACAATCAAGAAATGTAAAACTGCATTTATTTCCTTGTTGCAAGCAGCAAGATCAGAGAGAATCTGCTAAAGCCCATTCCACAGTTCAAAAGAAACCAGAAAACAGGGATTATCAACACAACGAGCATATTCCAATAAAGCTCATCTCAGATATCAATAATTTGGTTATTTATTCCACATAACAACTGAATCCAAGAAAGCAGGAATTATGAAACAAGATCAAAGAACAATCAAGAAATGTAAAACACAGAACCAATTTTTACTTTTTACTGAAATTTCTTGCGCCATCAGCCCTTCTTCAGATTTTTACAAATTCAAGCTTTCTTATTATGCTCTGCCGTCTCCTCAGGTGCAGCTGTGTTGTGCACTTCTGACAGATCAGCCACAACCGGTCTGACAAGCACCGGCTCAGCTGTGTTGTGCTCCTCAATCACTACATTGGTGTAGAAGGCATCGGAAAACAGCTCTCCCAGGAGATTCATCTTGAGATGCCTCATATTATTGCGTACCAACTCAAACTGCTCATAGTTCCTATGGAGCTCCTCAATTGAAGAGGACAAATCAGGGTTGATGGTTGCGAGATGAACGGCTTTGTCATGCCATTCGTCTATGGATGCAAAAGCAGCTTCAAAAGTATCAATCATGTGTTTAAATGTGACAATGAGTTCATCCATGATTATAATAAGTATGAGGAAAGATGGTAGTTTTGGTTTCAAGGATCAGTGGTTGGATGGGTTATATAGGCACGGTGATCAAGAAACAGGGTTCTGTATTGTTCTCTGGAAACAGGGTATAGGCACGGTGATCAAGAAATTCTAGAACTCTTACTTTCAGTTAGGCCTATATATGTTTAATGGATGGATGGGTATATTTAATTCTTTATTTGCTTTATTATTTTTTTTTTTTTTGTGAAGTGAAGGCAATGTGACAATGGGTCTGAAATCTCTGTAAAAGAGAATGGAAAGAGGAGGAATTTGTTCAATGCAAGAATTTCTTTTAGTTCTTGAACCTTGATTGATTTGAGTAATTACAGAGACCCCTTTATATAGGGAAATGATAATTCCTAATTACATCAATTAACCACAGTTAGACTCTTTTAACTAGAGTTCTAACAGTCATACTATCTCCTAACAATAACGTAAATGTCTGTTACAATAACTAACTTCCTAACAGCATTTGATAATCTCATTCCTAATAGCCTCTGCTGTAAGCCGCTGCCATGTACTTCTGCAGTTGGTTCCGAACTGGAGACATCCAGGGTATCTCTACTAATGAGTAATGTCGAATCAAGTACTTTCAAAGAAAAAATACCGTCCGTATTCCTTGAGGGCAATAGTTTAATTGCATTTTCAAAGAAAAACTAAAGTTAGTCATTTCATTGGTAAATAATCAATTTTGTAGAGGTATAATTAGTTTAACTCTAAAATTTATTGAATTGATTTTAAATGATGAAGTTTATAATCATTATAATCTATCTATTTTACGAGTAATGTATTATATGTAAATTTATAAATTTAGTATAAAATTGATCAGTTATGAAAAATTAAGAAAAATGTACAAGTAAATTATAATTCCTTTGTGTTTTAGTATTTTATAACCACTTAACTTTATAATTTATATTAATTAAATTGATATTTATAAATTTTGCTTACAAACGGATTACTCTCCATTTCAACAATTTGGATTTTATTATTGCAATACTCATTTACTCTGCAACAGGCTACAGCTATTTAATTTGAAGGATCTTATGATTCAGTTTTTATATAGTCAAAACTGTGTCTGGTGATTAGATCGGCGATTTCTTGGCACACCACTTAGTAAAAAATACGAATGGTCACAAAATAAATGTTATTTTTCCCATGTTTCCTTTTATTTGCCTCCCTAACCCTACAGTGACAAATAAATTATTCGAATTCAGTTCAACGAGATAAAAAGTTAGTGATTCGGAAATAATTCAGATATAATTCGAGAATAATTCAGGAAAAATTAGCAAATAATTCGTAAAATTAAGGAAAAATTCATAAAATTTGAGAATTATTTGCAAATAGTTAAGTTGAAATTTGGTTAACTAAATAATTTGACATTCGGTTCAACATCACCAAAAAAAAAATTATTTGCGGATAATTAGCAAATTTTGTGACTGTGTTCTAGGCTCTAGCATGCTGTTTTGACCCGCTACACTAATGATCTACATAATGGAAAGGTTATGTTTCCTAGAAAGAAACAAAAATACAAAAACATAAAAGTCAGAATTCAGGAACCCAGGGATTTTCGTTTTCAGATACCCTAAAGCAACTCCAATTTTCAGTTGTCCGAACCGTCCGATTTGTTCTGGCCAGAATATTAAAGTGTCCACGTGCATTTCCTCTCGAGTTGGATTGGCAGGATCCTGATTGGACGGTCCAGATCTACACTAATAATTTGACTTACTTTAAGGGTCGATAGCACATTAGCACGGTAGCCCCAATCTTGTTTTCATATCACAGTATAAATAACCATCTCTCCACCCACTAATTAATCATAGCAAGTTGAAACAAAAATAACCATCTCTCCTCGCACTAATTATAATCATGGATGCACTCACGGCCTCCATGATAGACGCCATTTTAAGTTATAACGAAGCTGTGATAGACCTGGGGAAAGAGTGCAACTCTGCCAGTTTCCACCCAGACCATGTTGACTTCTGTTGCTCGGCCTTGGAGAACTTCAAACGCCAGCATGAGCTCCTCGTCTCCGAATTGAGAAAATTAACATCTTCCATTGATTCCATGACTGAAGACGTCAGGGAGCTGACAGTGGCAATCTGTACCCATGCAGTGGTGCCGGATGCAGTGGTGCCAGATGCAGTTCAGACAGAGAAGCATGACATGGCTGCATCCCCGACCTCACCTTTGTCAGAGGTGGCAGTGGAGCATAACATGGATGCTCCAGATGAGACAGTGGACCCCAGTTCTACCTCACCTGTGGACCCAAAAAAGACTGCTTGAATTAGTATTTTTTAGTATGGCTTGTATGTAAGATCTTTCTCCCTTGATCCCTTCTGTTATGACATGGAAATATCTGGTGATGCAAGAAATTCCCAAAGCAACTGGTTCTGTAACCTGTTTAAGTTTCTTGATTGGTTTATTTTTCCCATTCTTGTTTCTTGGGTTCTTAGTTTTTGTTGATATGTGGGATCTGCAATAAGATATGCTTCCAAAAGGAATGAGTTTATTGAACTATCTTTTTCTCTGCATTGTAATTGAGTTAATTAATATTGTGATAATAGCTTTAAGAGTTGTTTGTAATTGATCAGTAATTGAGTTTATTAATAATTTATTTTAGAGTTGTTTCTCTGATTTCTCTGATGAGTAATTTATAAAATTGCTTGAATCTTGTTTCTTGTTTACCCCAACATGGAGGACCGACCGTATCTAATCTTACAGTTGTAATCAGAAATTTTTGTTGTTTGTTTTCTGTTTCACATCTTGTAAGCAGTAGTATACAATAACATCTAAAATAATTAGTAAATTTAAGAGTGACATGATGCTTCTTTGGTGTTTTTGACAATTCAAAAGTAAAACAAGTGTGTGAGAATTGCCAAACCAATATTCAAGAAAATTTAAGCAGCCCCATTGTTGGTGCCATTCTAATGGCCATTTCTGGAATTGTAATTGATATAATTTTTATTTTCTGAATTGGTCCACCGGTATAATTTTGACTGAGGTCGACATTATTATAATAGAGCCGACCACAAGCAAACAAACAGACAAAATACGTACCACTGGTACAACGTTTAACACCACAATATTTGGCATGGGAAACATTACTAGAGTTTTGGAATATATTATCCTCATATTTGAAGCTTAATCTAAAGTTCTGGTAATCGGTGATTATCAGTGAATATTTCTACCAGTACATGGTTCAGTCGGGGGTCTTTTTGCCTAAGTTCAGACTTATTAACAAACCTTTATCAGAACTAAAATGACAACATAATTGTTACCAAATTAAGAAAAAAAACATTGACAATAAAGTTCACAAGTTAATTAATTTAAATGGATCCAACATTCAAATCTGAGAGGAATCAGATTAGGAAATAGAGAGACAGAGATATTGTGTCTGAACTCTCTGAATGAATTGTATTTTCATTAACCTTGTATCGTTACAGAGGCCTGGTATATATAACCAGTGTATTACAATGCCATTGGCTATAAGAGAAATAACAGAGAACAGCACAGCTTGTAACTAATTTTCTATTCTCCTAATTACACTTTTGTCCCTAAGTATATTACTACACCTAATATCCCCCGTCAAGCTGAAACCAGGCACATCATGTAGGGTCAGCTTGGTCAGCTTGGTCCGTAAGAACTCCGTAATCGGTGCTTATCAGCAAATATTTCTACCAGCACATGGTTCAGTCGGGGGGCTTTTGGCCTAAGTTCAGACTTATTAACAAACCTTAATCAGAACTAAAATGACAACGTAATTGTTACCAAATTAATAAAACAAACATTAATAATAAAGTTCACAAGTTAATTAATTTAAATGGATCCAACATTCAAATCATATCGAATTATGTTAAGCTTCAACTATGTACTATATATGGATATGGACATAATAAGTGAACTCATTGTCGATTAAATTTCAGCGTCATGTCCAATAGGTCCACAGCATGATCTATAGATTCTAAAATATGGAAAAGAAATGAACAACAACATCGACTTGCAGTGCTTGAAATGAACAGGAATTGGAAATATATATGAAATATTTTACAACATCCCTTCTCTTCTAATCCCTTATAATTAATTGCTGTTACCTCATCAAATTTCCAATTGCTACATCTGATGGTATCTAGTTTTGGGTTTGAAGCTGCAATTTCAGAGGTCAATTCAACCACATCCACTGGCTTCCCATTGGTAGATAAAAATTAAATGAACACTATATAGATGGTTCATGTAAAATCACCATTCCCTAAACATATCCCATCATACTTCCTTGGCTTACAGTTGTAAAAATGAATGAGATTGAGAATGCGGAAATGCAGTTACGAGCAGTGGTAGGATGAGGGGGGCTGAGGTCAAAAATAGCATCAGATGGAGGAAGCTATCTGTCATCCCTTTGATTAATAATTAAATGCTGGGCCATGAGGGTTAAATTTAATATGTTTTAAGTTAGACTTTTTTCTTTTTCAATTCTGTTCTTTTCCTGAAGTGCATACTGAAGTTATAGTACAACAGCTCATTTCATATTTCAGAATTAGCATTATTCAATTTGATTTGAAATCAATTGAATCCAATAAACTTGGGAACTCCACAGTAAAAAAATGTTTTTTTTCTTAATTTAGGAAATAACTATGTTGAGTTCACTTCAGTGTAACTTTTGCCAACACCTCACGAACTGCCTTACTGGTAACAGTATTTACTGGTTAGTACTAGGCTATGACAGTTCTAAAATGTAGGTAATCAACTATTTAAATGTAATTTAGTAGGCAAAGAAAATAAATAAAAAGAAAAGAAAAAACTTTAATGTACATTAGGCCTTAAATTCAAGGAGTTAAACAAATTTCCAGTCAGTGTTTAACGTACTAAGTAGCACTGTGCTGGGTGGTTACCAGTGATATATATTTTGTCAGTTTGATTGATTGCATTATACAGAATATGGTAGGTGTCAGTTAATATGACACCACCACACTTTCTTTCTTTTTTTAAATAAAAAATAAAAATTACACCAGTATATTAATTCAAATATAAAAAAAAGTAAAAAAATATACTAGTACCCAATTCCATCAGAGAGAAATTAGCTTGTTAGTTGTTACTGACTATTGGATTCTGTGAATTACTATTGACTAAATTTTCAGCAATATTGGTTTGGCAATTTTGATACAGTACTTATTCTACTCTTGTACCACATGAAAACTCAAAATAACATGAGATATTTGTTACTGATAAACTCTACAGCAAGATGGGAATTTAAGAAAAAGAAACAAAGTAAACTGCATTTTTTTTCCATATTGGTGCAAGCAGCATGATCAGGGTGATTTTGCTAAAGCTCATTCCACAGCTCAAAACAATCAAAGAAACAAGATTCAAGAAAATTAAACCTCACAAATCGATCTGTGCTCTGGATATTATCAACTCAAATACCATATTACAAAAAAGCTCATCTCAGTTTCTCACTATTGCTTATCTCACATAACAACGGAACTCAAGGAAAAAGTAATTAAGAAACGAGAAAAAAAAAACAATCAAGAAATGTAAACAAAGAACCAGCATTTTCTGGACTTTCTTGCACCACCAGGTTTTTTCCAAATTGTTATTAATTCAAGCCTTCCTATTTGGATCAAGGTCACGAGGATCAAACTTCTGGCACACTGTCTCCTCGGGTGCAGCTGGGTTGTGCTCCTCCAACCTGTCAGCTACAACCGGCCTGACAGGCACTGGTTGAGCTACAGTTCGGTGCACTGAAACCGGTCTGATATCAGCCACAACTGGCCTGACGGGTGCAGGCTCAGCTGCTGTGGGGCGCCAGTTTGACGGGACCAGTTCTGCTCCCATCGGATTGAAGGTACGGTGATGTCACGTATTGCGTTATTGTATACCAAGTTTAAGTGGTCACACATGCGACTGAGGTTCTCTATGGCCGAGGTCAAGGCCGTGGCTGCCTCCATTGCCCCTTGTTGGACCGCATTTTGTGCAGCCTCCATGGCTGCAAGAGCCAATATAAACCTTTCATGGGCGTCATTCAACATGGCAATGTGACTATCGATATCGACTATCATTATAATTAGATTATAATTAGTACGAGGAGAGATGGTAGTTTTGGTTTCAAGGATCAGTGCTCGGATGGTAGTTTTGTTCTGTGGAAATGGGTTTAAGCCTAGGTTCAATGGATCGAACGTTCTTTATTTTCTTGTTTAATGGCTGGGGAGCTTCCAGGGACGGGAAGATGTCTTCGCAGCTTCGGTCTTGAGCCGTTGGATATGTTTTTTGTTTGTCCACGATCTCGATCGCACGGCTCAGGACGTTTAAATTTTTCTCCGAAAGTTTCAGCAACAGCAATTATTCAACGTATGCTATAGCAAGTCTACATCAGTCTTGTAAAAAACGGGAAAACGGCCGATTAAACGGCTGTTTAATCGGAAACGACGGTCAAACTGTTCCGAATACGCTTAACGGATGCCTGTTGGCGGAAAAAAATGATTAATCGGCTGTTTTTCGTTTAATCGGCCGTTTATTTCCGTTTTTTCCGTTTATTTCAGTGAAATTTTTTTTTTCACATTGTTTTTTTTTTTTCTATAATAGTGTGTGATAATAAGATTTATAAATCATGTATTGTAGTTTTATTTATACTTAGATATTTATCCAATATTTTTTATATATGTTTTTTTTTTCTTTTTACTTACTTTGAAATTAATTAATTTTTCTATTATTTATATACCATATATTTTTTTTTACTTACTGATGTAATTTTTTCAATTAGTACGACATGTTTATTTATAAAATTATGTTATTATCATAAATTAAATTTAGTAATTTTATGTTGGAATATTTTCTTTCTTTCAAATAATATGTTATTAGTATTTGAAAAAGCTTAATTCTCAAATTTATTTTTCATTAAATAAATGTGTTACTTACACATAAAAAATGCTTACGTGTTACGAAAAAATAAGTATAGTATCATGTTATAATAATAAAACTAACTTAAATTAAGTTTATTTGATAAGTTTAATGAGTTAGATAAATAATTTTTAATAAATTATGATATATATACATAAATTTAATAAAAACATTAAATTGTCCATATAATTCTGATTAATCGGCCGCATACCGATTAATCGCTTGACGGTACTCCTACCGTTATTTACAACACTGGTCTACATAGTACATAGTCTAGAAAATGGGTTGACTTATTGTACTGTACCGTTTGTCCCTCTATAAAAATGCCGCTCCAGACAAAATATGGAAAATGAAAATCAAATTCTGTGTTTAGCTCCGGACTGTCGATCTGTTTCAGTACGAATATTAAAGTAACTCCATACTTTCCTCTTCGGCCGGATTGGCCCGGATTTTGAGCTAAAAAAGAACAAAGCATTTCAGATAGGAACAAAGTTAGATGGATTTCAACTATTTGTATATTTGTATTCATTTTTTGTATTCATTTAGTACAAGATTAAGATTAAGCAGTAAAAAATGTTAAAAAATGAAAATATAAAACAAATTATTAAATAATTTGTAAAATTTTCATTTTTTTTATCGCTTAACTTTGGATTAAATGAATTTGAAACCTTTATTTGCATGTACACATACATCACTCAAGTAGATGAATTTCAATGTTTGAATTTGTAATTTGTAGACAATTCGATATAATTTCAATGATTTTCATCTAATTTTCTTAGTGAGTCACACCCTAGCTTTGTTGTTTTTAAGCCTCCAATTATGTGAAAATCATACTGACGTAAGCATAAAAAAAAAATAGGAACCTCCAATTATGAATTCAAAAAGTTCAAATTAAATTTAGGTGAAATAAATTATAATGTTCAATAAGCATCTCAAATTTGCAATTGTGAACTAAGTGTAAATACTGATGAAAGCATTTGCAAGAATGTATAGAATTTTTGCATGCTTGCTTGATTAGTACGATACTTGGAGGCTATACGGTTAGATTATTTTTCTGTTTTTTTGGTAATCAGGTTAGAACTGTAGATTTGTTAGTCAGTGAGCCGAGTTTTTTTATCATACCCAAAAAAATAAATAATAAAAATAACCAATATTTCAATTTAATGACAAAAATACCCAAACCGCCCCACTGTGGGGTGGTCTGGTACTGCTACAGTCACTTTTTTTTTATGATCTTAATATTTTCATCTAAAAAAGTTAAAATTTTATAGCAAACAAAAATATTCATTCTTATAGTATGTTCTTAATTTTTTTTTTAAGATCTTAATATATTTATTTAAAAATAGAAAATAGAAAGTGTTCAATTTTAACAAAAATATTGAGGTAGTAACTGAAAAAATTTCAAGATATCATAGGAGAAGCAAATAATATATTTTTTATAGTATTCTAAATAGGGCGTTATAGAATATGACACTATAGCGTGCTACAGCAATGCTATAGTGTCATAACGCCCGTTTTTTTAGTTGTTATGTTATAACGCGTTATTTAAACTTTTAATTTTTTTAATGTTCCTTTCTTGTTAGTTTTGACATAACTCACAAATATATTACAAGCCAAAGTTGATCTGCAACTTAAATGAGAACAATCTCAATTAAGCAGAATTCAATTAATGCAAGTTCCAAAAAAGACGATTGATATTGATTTTTGTGAGATTAGTAAACAAAACATGATCTCTAATCTTGAGATTTTACAACAAAAAGGGGAAAACTAAAAAAATATTTTGACGCCTTAAAATTTGCATTCATCATCCATAATAAATCTGAATTTGCGCATTCCCTTGGACTTGGAAGCCGGCACTTCACGGCAGGACACACACATCTGCTTGCTGCATTTTCCAGTGAATTTTAAGTGGTTGGTCGGTTTTCTCGACACCTTCGCAAACACTCCGGCAACCGGGGTGCTGCTCAGTTTATTCTTCACAATTCTTGTCTGGTGATCTGCCGATGCATCGGTATCTGCACAAGGCTCTGATAGGATGACATGGGTACAGACGTACCTGTGTTGCCGGCCCTCTCGCCGCATTGCTAATTAAGATGCCGGATTGTTGATTTTGGAGAATGGAATTTAATTTTTCCTCTTCAAATATAAATATTTATAGATTTCAGTATGCGTGGTTGCCAAGTTCCTGCTTGAGGGCCAAGTAATCAGTTGGGAAAATGAATACTTTATTTTGGTAAATGAACAGTGGATCTGGCATTGGCGAATATTGAAGAATCAGAAGTCAATAATCATTAAAGACAAGAAAATATATATTAAAAGCAGATTCTTTATGCATCATACAAAATATATGTATGTATGTATGCATTTAATTTTTTTAAAAATATTTCAATTTTCATAGTATCCAATTATAGGAGCTAAAATTGGTGGTGGTATGGAGAATATTTAGCTAATCCTTCTAGTACAGACTTAGAAGGTGGGGCTACTAATCAGTCCAGGCGGCCCATGAACAAACGGGCCGAATCACAAACGAACCTATAATCGAGTTGGGCCGAAACATAATTAATTTGTAATATAAAAGTATAAATGAAGAACATTTTAATTTGCATACATGATATATAGCTTCAGAAATAGCTCAAATAATATTTAATATATTGATTGTTAATCAAAATTTTAACAAATTTCAAATTTCAAACTTGAATACTATTAGATCAAAAGGCGACTTAATCTAATAAATAATATAAATTATCTATTAAGATACAACAAGCTATCATTTACATCTTTGGGTTCTTATTCATGAAGATTCAAATCAGATAAAGATACTTACTACCAACCTTACATGTATCGTAGGGTAGACTACAACTATTATTGTTGTGCGGACTCCTTATAAATTATATATAGACAGCGGCGGATCCAGTGTAGACAGGGGGGTAACTGCCGCCCTTCTTGAATTTTGAATTTTAGTAGAAATTAAAATAAATTTTTTGAATTATGATTGGTAATTATAATTGTAAGTCAGAATATAAGAAATTACAATTCATAAGCATTATAAATATAAGTTAAACCATTATTTTTTTATCAAATACCCAATTAGTTAATGGGTTTAAATCCGATTAGCTATTTAAACCCGATTCAATATTTTTTTGCCTCCTGACGAAAATCCTAGATCTACCCAAAGAACTGCATGGAAAAAAAAGACACCTCTCTATTGTGATCTAAATTTTTTTTTTAAGGTTATTGGGGAGACCTCAGTAACGATATATTCAGGGGCGGACCCAAGTTCAACCAGGATGGGGGGGAGCTACCCCCCTGAATTTTGCATTTTAGTACAAGTCGGGACGTTTCGATTGACTCTACCCCTCCCTAAAATTTTTTTGCCCCCCGCTGGATGTTTAATTTATTGTTCGGGTTAAATTTAGAGTTAAAATTAAAATAAATTTCGTCAATTATGATTAATAATTAGAATTATAGATTAAAATATCAGAAATTACAAGTTAGAGCATTGAAAAGTATAGATTAAAACATTATCTCCATTCTTATATAATGCACGTAGTTGTCCTGATCCACCAATGACTGAGATTGAAAGATGAATTTTCATATTTAATATCAGCCCTCCAATCACATAATCTGTCATCTTTTGATTAAATGTATCTATTTTATTTGTAGAAGTCAAAATTTAGTTAGAAACATACTCACCGCACATACTGCCACACGATATGTTACAACTAAAATTGAATATAGAATAAAATTGATTTTCTCTATCTATTTCTTTCCTTATTTCTCCTCTCCAGCAATTAAATAAGATTGAAGTGTTTCCTTGTATTGCTTCTCCAGCTATTTCTAATTTATATTTCCTTATTATATCTCCGGCTATCCAGATCCATCTCATTTGTTTATTTTATTTGTTTTACAGTGATTCGAGGTCCAAGAAACTCCATCATTCCAATTGAATTAAAAGGCAGACATATTAAAAGAATATTTCTATTGAATATATGTTTCTGAGCATCCAAATTGGTAATTGAAGTTGTAATTGTTATAATTAAGAATTAAGTTGAAGAGGGTTATATGTTGAATAAATTGGTACGCATATTAAAGACCGTTATGGAGAGATTACATGTTGAAGATAGTGCATATATGGAACTGGTTCAAGAAGACAATTGTATCTATAATAGTATCAGAAAATTAATTGATCAATTTATGCAATATTATGCCACCATGCATTGTGGTTGTAAAAAAAACGGGTTAATTATAGATTTTAGATACTATCAATTTGTTAAATAATATTCTACTTTTAAATTTATTTTTAGATACTTCAGAGACGGTGGAACAAGTGCAACAATTGGCAAATGTGCTCAATTGTGTGGTAGGCCAATTTCCAATCACATATTTAGGATTACCTCTCTCCAACAGAAGACTGAATAAAACCCACTATATGCCACTAATAGAGAAAATTACCGGAAAATTGACGGCATGGAAAGCAAGTATGTTGTCAATAGGGGAATAGGGGGAAGAATCACACTGATTAATGCCACATTAACTGCAATGCCCATATACATGATTAAGCATTTTTATTGCCTAAATGGGTGGTAAAGAAAATTGACAAGGTTAGAAGGACATTTTTGTGGCATGGCCATAAAGCGCATGACGGACGAAACTGATACATGAGCTTAGCATCTTGGGACCTAGTAACTACAACAAAGGAACAGGGAGGGCTTGGTATAAAGAACTTATACACCTTCAACAGGGCACTCATGGCAAAGGTGATATGGAGATGGATGCAAACCAACAGACCCCCGTGGATGCAAATGGTCAAGCAGAACATTACAGAAGGGTTTAGGCCGTGGGAAGTAACTAATGCAACAAAACTTTGGCAAGATATGAAAAAGGTGGTCAACTTTATGGAAAATTCGGTTAATTTCCAAATTGGACAAGGCGCAGAAATAAGGTTCTGGACGGATCAATGGATGGGATTACAAATTAAATATGACCACTTAGAATTGTTCTCGTATGCGGCCGATACCAAGCTTACAGTGCAACAAGCAAGTCAGAACGGGCAATGGGAATTTCAAACACAAGGAGAGTTGACAGAAAGCACAACAGGAAAAAGACCGTCTACAGATCCAACTATTGCAAATAACACCAAATCAGGAGGAAGATACACCGCGGTGGAAATGGGATAAAACAGGTCAGTTTTCGGTCAAAACCTTCTATGAGGCGATGGAGCAGGGGCCATTTATCAAACGGCCAATCAGTAAAATTTGGGATATAAGGGCGCCAACAAGAGTGAGCATATTTTCATGGTTGATGTTGAAAAATAGGATTCTGACAATTGATAACTTAAAAAGAAAGGGTTGGTTGTCCCGAATCGATGCTCACTATGCCAAAAGGAAGAAGAAACGGTGAGACATATGTATACACACTGTGAATATGCAGAAGCAGTGAGGCAAAAGATGGTTGAAAATTCGATAATGTTAAGGCACAACGACAACTTTGCGCAAGAGAGGTACAAGGATATTCTACTCAAATCGGGAGCAATGGCCATTAGGCAAATACAAATGACAATTTGTTTTGTTATTTGGAGAGAGTGGTGCAGACGGATTTTCTCGGAGGAAAAGAAGACGGTAACAATGCTAGTAATAGAAATCATGAGTGAATTAAGAATGTAGTTCGCAATTAGTTGATTAGACATAGCAAAACAAATATGTAATATATGCTTCATGTTTTTTCTTTTTTATTATTTTCTTTCTTTTATTTTTTCTTTTCTTTGCTCTCTTTTTGTAAAAGACTGACACTGCTGGTGTCTTTTTAATGGAAAATGGAATCTAGAGGCTAGACCTCTACATTTCTATTCAAAAAAAAAATTATTTTTAGAACTTTACATTATAAGTTAGCAGTAAATTTTTTTTATAACATGTCTCCATTGCAACGTACGGCACAATACTAGTTTTGTATTAAGTACTTAATTAATTAATGGATTTGAACCTAATTAGCTATTTAAATCCGATTCGATATTTTTTGCTCCCACCACGAAAATCTTGAATCCACCCGTGGATATATTAATCAAGAAAAAGTTTTGACCGAAGTCATAAGTTACAACTCTAAAAAAGAATAAGATATATATATACAGTACATGTGCGTAAAAACGCCAAAAAATAGTAAGGACGTCGGGGGCAGTCTAAGAGGTTAGACCATTTCTCGACTCCTCCCTTAAATTGCACGTGACCAGACCAGAGCGCAATATCTATTGTGACCTAAATTATGATGTTGATGTAACCAAATTTACCAGCATTTGTACACATAGTATTTTGTACAATATCTATAGGCCGTAAGCAAATTTACCAGCATTTGTACATATACTATTTTGTGTCTACTTCGGTCTGAAATTCGGAATCCATCCCTAGATACACTTGTCCTTTCAAAATTCAAATCACAATTTCGAACACAGTGAAGTGTCCTACATCAATTTTCAGTAGCAATTCATTTAAAATCTACATTGGCTAATGATTAAGAATTAATTCGCTTCTAATGTACTGAAATTTGAGATTTGTACATTAATTTTCTCTATTATTGTTTTATTATTAAAGGAAAACTTTCTCAGTTATCATTGGTGTATTCAAACCAATTGAGCATCTGAATATGGATCTTACATTGATATTGTTTTTTTCTTCAAGGCTCGGTAGATATTTTCTTTCATTGAAATTCTTCCATCAGTTTTATTAAGAAACTAATCCAAGTATAAGTGGTACCACACCCCGGTATCAATAGGATCCATAAATCCTAAGCAACTACCGATATAAGTAAAGTGACCACAAAAATATCGTGCAATGGCAAACACTTCTTGTGAGTTAGTGTGGATGAAGCATTTGCTCAATGAACTAGGTGTTCACCACAATAGTTTGATGACGTTACACTGTGACAACCAAGCAGCAATGCACATTGTCAAGAATCAAATCTTTCACGAGCGGACCACACATCGAGATAGATTGTTACCTTGTTCGTGATTTTGCCGAAGGCACAATTTCACATCCTCCATATATCCAACTGAGTCATGTTCGAATAGATCTTCAGCTCGCAGATATTCTAACCAAGCCACTTCGGAAAGCACACATTGATAGTATATGTAACAAGTTGAACATATTAGATGTATATGCTATAGTGTATTGCAAACGGGCCGGTCTGAACCCGGTCAGTCCATAGTTCCACGGGTCTACACGGTATGAGTCCGGCGGGTCCGACATAAAATTGTTGAGCCAAATCTGTGCTAGGATCATGGTTCAGATTAACACGTTCCGGTCCAGTCCAGTCAAGTCCTGACGGGTCCACGAGTTTGTTTTTTTTATAAAAAAAAACAGGTTAAATTGTTAAAATAAATAAATTCCAGTGACGAAACTGAAATTCCAGTGACTGAGCAAGACATTAAATTCACTCCCGGTCCATAGATTCATTGGAAAACCGATTATTCTAATCCAAACTGACTGTAATCGTTTACCAGCATCAAAGTTTTGGTCCCATTTGAGAATAGCGAATTGAACATCTTGCATTTGCAACAATTTTCTTGCTAGTGACAGAGTACGTAGACCCACTCATCCGATGGTGCTTGAACAAGATACACAAATTCAGCAATGGACCACCCAGAGGAACAGCGAGTATGAAAATCGGAGTATGCGTTCGACCTTCTCGGGGACCCAGGTGGCTATGTCGTCCAATAGGAAGCTTAGCTGTAGCTCTTGATCAATAGCCTCTGATTTAGTAGTTGAATGAAACATTAAGATGGGGGGTCGCACATTTGTTGAAGCCTGAAGTGGTTCGCCATAAGGGACAACAGCTATAGGAGCTCGAATAACCTCAGGCTGGGGGGCTCGCGCTTGAACAGAGCGATCCTGCGAGGTCTGTTGCATAAGCAACTGATGGTGGCAGCTCCCCCCTATGTAACCATGCAGACAGTTAAGAAGGTTTATGAAAATCTTTCTTCTTCATTTTTAATTTTGTACTTAGTCTTATAACAGCTTGTGTTATATGAAATGTTTCATGTACAGGGTGAAGGCATATATTGACCTGTCAGAGAGGAGGGTGTCAGAGGAGGATGCAGAGGAATGTGAGGACCGAAACAACAAGTCAAAGTACACTACATCATGCGCCATATGGCCTAGATATGAGGAACGAATTAACAAGTCAATGCTGGTACCCTTTCAATCGACCTTGTGGAACTCTACACCACAATCGGCTGGCCACTCTACCGCAAGTATAGCCATGCATGTGAGGTACCTGATCAACAATTTTTTCTACCTAGAATCTTTGGCCACTTTTCTAAACTTTTCTATCTTTCTACAGGCCTTAAGATAATAGTGGGCGGCCCTGACTCTATCCACGATTTTCTTACAACGACACTGCAACAATTTTTTGTGCCTAGAATCTTTGGCCGGTCCTGTTTGGGATGCAAATGTGGTGACTTGGCATGTGAATCTGTTCTTATTTGCTTCTCTCGAGCAAATTATCATGCATGTGGTGAACCATCTGTGTTCATGACATTAATTTGTGAAATTCATCATTTTATTTATTATAAAACTAATGTTCTCTTTCTTTTAATGTGCAGACTTTTTGTTGTTAGACCTGATTGGGAAGCAAATGTGGCGTGGCGCCTGCCTCTTTTGGTTTGACAGGGTATTAGACTGTTTCAAAGCTATTTCTGTGTCATTATTGTGAGATTCGGATCACAAAATTCGAGGTAATTACTTGGCACTTTTAAGTAAAAATAAATGCAAAATCAGCCATACAAAAATGCAACATCAGATGCTACCAGTTGGATGGTGTACTCCATATACAGGTCATTATATTCTTATTAATGTCAAGTCAATAAAGTGGTCTATAAATCTATATTTCAATTTACTAAGGCTCGTTTTGTTTTCAGAAAGCTACGAGGAAAGCAGAATCAGTGGGAAATGATGATTGTCCATTGAAGGCAAAGATGGTGGTAGCTCCCCCCTATGTAACCGCGCAGACACTTGACAAGGTTTATGAAAATTTATTTTCTTCATTATGCATTTTGAACTTAGTCTTATAACAGCTTCTGTTATATAAAATATTTCATGTGCAGGTTTTTTGTCATGGGACCAGATTGGGACGCAAATGCAGCACATCACCTGCCTTTTTTGGTTTGACAGGATATAAGACCGTTTCAAGGTGTTTCAAGGCTTTCTCAGTGTTCTTTTAGTGAGATTTCGGATCATATAATGCCAGGTAATTATTCGGCACTTTTAATTAGAAAAAAATGCAAAATCGGCACTATAATTTGTTTTTTGATTAAAGCAATTCCAAACTTATTATTTTTTCTTGTTTTATGAATCTTGGAAATTGAAATTGTCTCTTCTTTTTTACTTGTTTTTTTAGTCTTCGATTACAGCTGATAATAGATACGTACATACATATTTGAGATCGATTAATATGGAAAAGAAAAATAAATCACAGGGAGAAGGGATATATTGACCTTTCAGAGAGGAGGTTGTCAGTGGAGGATGTGCAGGCATGTGAGGAACGAAACAATAAGTCAAAGTACACTACATCATGCGCCATGTGGCCGAGATATGATGAACGAATTAGCAAGTCAATGCTGGTACCCTTTCAATCGACCTTGAGGAACTCTACACCACAATCAGCTGGCCACTGTACCGCAAGTATAGCCATGCATGCGAGGTACCTGATCAACAATTTTTTCTACCTAGAATCTTTGGCCACTTTTCTATCTTTCCACAGGCCTTAATATAACAGTGGGCGGCCCTGACTCTATCCTCGATTTGCTTGCAACGACACTGCAACAATTTTTTGTACCTAGAATCTTTTGGCCGGTCCTGATTCGGATGCAAATGTGGTGACTTGGCATGTGAATCTGTTCTTATTTGCTTCTCTCGATCAAATGATCATGCATGTGGTGAACAATCTGTGTTCATGACATTAATTTGTGAAATTAATCATTTTTTATATTGAAAAACTGATATTCTTATTCTTTTTATGTGCAGGCTTTTTGTCATGGGACCTGATTGGAAACCAAATGTGGCATGGCGCCGACAGTGTATTAGAATGTTTGAAGGCCATTTCATTGTCATTATAGTGAGATTCAGATCAACACAATTTGAGGTAATTACTTGGCACTTTTAAGTAAACAATAATGCAAAATAAGCCCTACAAAAATACAACATCAGATGCTACCAGTTGGATGGTGTACTCCACATAGAGGTCATTCTATTCTTATTAATGTTAAGTCAATAAAGTGGTCTATAAATCTATATTTCAATTTACTAAGGCTCGTTTTGTTTTCAGAAAGCTACGAGGAAAGCAGAATCAGTGGGAAATGATGATTGTCCATTGAAGGCAAAGATGGTGGTAGCTCCCCCCTATGTAACCGCGCAGACACTTGACAAGGTTTATGAAAATCTTTCTTCTTCATTATGCATTTTGAACTTAGTCTTATAACAGCTTGTGTTATATAAAATGTTTCATGTGCAGGTTTTTTGTCATGGGACCAGATTGCGACGCAAATGTGGCACGTCACCTGCCTTTTTTTGGTTTGACAGGGTATAAGACCGTTTGAAGGTGTTTCATGGCTTTCTCACTGTGCTTGTAGTGAGATTTCGGATCACACAATGCCAAGTAATTATTCGGCACTTTTAATTAGAAAAATAAATGCAAAATCAGCACTATAATTTGTTTTTTGATTAAAGCAATTCCAAACTTCTTATTTTTTTCTTGTTTTATGAGTCCTGGAAATTGAATATGTTTCGTCGTGTTTTTTAAGCTTGTCTTTTGAGTCTTAGATTACAGCTGATAATAGATACGTACATGCATAATTGAGATCGATTAATATTAAAAACCAAAATAAATCACAGGGTGAATGGATATATTGACCTGTCAGAGGAGGATGCCGAAGCATGTGAAGAAGGAAACAACAAGTGAAAGTTCACTACATCACGTGCCATGTGTCAGTGATATGAGGAACAAATTGGCAAGTCAATACTGGTACCCTTTCAATCGACCTTGAGGAACTCTACACCACAATCAGCTGGCCACTCTACCGCAAGTATAGCCATGCATGTGAGGTACCTGATCAACAATTTTTTCTACGTAGAATCTTTGGCCACTTTGCTACCTAGAATCTTTGGCCCTTTCATTTGTGCTCTCCACTTTTCTAAACTTTTCTACCTAGAATGAAAATTATATAGATGGTTCATGTAAAATCATCTTTCCATAAATATATCCCATCATACTTCCTTGGCTTATCGTTGTAAAAATGAATGAGAAATTCAACCACATCCAAGTGCTAGTATGTTAAACACTAACTAGATATTTGTTTATACTTGTACTTACTCCTGGACAGAAACAATGTTTATCTATGAATTTAATTCACAGTCAAGTAGAAGAAAATTATGCAACAAAGAAAGTTAATCTAGATTGATTCCTGTAAAAGAATTAAAGAAAAAAAACACAGTCTGATTCGCTACTTCACTCAAAAGAATCGTTGATTTGTCAGGAGAAAAAAAAGAGGTATGCTACTAGAGATCTATGTATATTATTTTGTAACTAGTCATGTTTTGACTTGAATTATGTGACATGTCGTAACTAAATTTGAAAGGATGGTCATGGTACATGAATGGTCATAACACGTTAGTTGCGTCATGACTAAGGCATGCTGTGGCCATATGTGACGTATCCAAATGCGATCGGTCATGTTTGGTCATGTTTAATAACTATTTTTTTCATAATTTTAAGTTAATTTATTTAAGATTCACCATTCGATCAAGATCTAATAGTCCTAATTACACATGACTCATGTGACCATGTGCTATGCCGTGACCAAATCTTTCACGTGATGTTTTTGTGTCGTGTCATATTGTGCATCATGTAATTGTACTATGAGGTTTAAGGAATGCTCTCTTTTGGTAATCCCTTTCTTTCTAAGCTTAACATTTTGCTCTCTTTTGTGTCGTGTCATATCTGGTGATGCAAGAAAGTCCAAAAGCAACTGGTTCTGTGGTTATGTTTCTTGATTGGTTTCCTTTTACTTCTTGTTTCTTGGTTTCTTCATTTTTGTCGATATGTGCGATGTGCAATATGCTTGCAAAAGTAATGAGTTTATTGGAATATTTTTGTCCTGACAATTGATTTTTAGTCAGATAATTGTTCTAAAAGCGATAAATTGCTCGAATCTTGTTCCTTGTTTCATCCAATATTTGTAATCAACCTGCTCTGATCTTACAGTTTTTTTTATCCGAAAATTTATCTGCAGTTGAGTTTGTTTGTTTTCTTTTTCACATTTTTGGAGCATTTATTGTGCAATAATATCTAAAGTAAATAGTACTTTTGAGTGATGTGAAGCTTCTTTGGTGTTTTTGAGCATTCAAAAGTAATTAAAGAACTGTGTGAGAATTGCCAAACCAAATTTCCTAATAAATTTAGAACTTTATAATCAGCAGTCCCATTGTCAATACCATGCTAATGGCCATTTCGTGGAATTGTAATTGATGCAAAAAATTTTAATCGGTGTACTGGCACAATGGTATTTGGCATGTGAAACATTAACTATATTTTTGCCATTTTTGTATTTCAAGCCTGATGTAGTCAAAAGGTTACCGAAGCACATTGAAATTTTGTCATCTGTTTTGTCCCTGTTTTAAAGGCATGAAAAGATCATCTGGATCTGAAGGTGCAGGAAAATCCAAAAGTAACTGGTTATGTGTTTACGCCTCCTGATTTTTATTTTCCATGTTTCTTGTTTTCATGATTTTTGTTCATTGTTTTAAACAGTTGGACTATTCTGTTAGTTTTCTATTTTAGTTTAGGATAAGCTGATGTTTGGCACCAGTATTTGCAATGAACTCTTCTAGTTCCAATTGAAACCAGTAGACAAGATCCACTTTAATCAACAACAAAAAATCGATTTCGGTTGATTTATCAGATAAGCAATGTTGTAAGATGCATTTATAGAAGAATTAGTTTTCTGGAGTATGTTCATGGAGTTGATTATAATCAAGAGAATTGCTTATTGAAGGTTAAAATTGCTCAAATGTTGGAGTAAACCTTAGCATAATACCTCTGATTTTGCAGTTCAGTTTGCTTCTTTTCTTTTTCCAACTTCTGTAGTATTGTTTTCTCCATCAGTCTCAAGTTAGAAATAGGGCAATATTAGTAATGATAATTGAATTTTTATTTTATTTTGGCTTAATGTCATTTGTGCTCTCCAAGTCGTTTTACAGTTCAAATTTCTAATACATCATATTTCTTTTTCAACTCTTCAATCTCTTTCATAGTTACCCACAATATCACAGAAGTTAACTCAACGTCAGTTTAAACGCTTTAAAGTTTAAACTCATTATTTGACTTAGCTATAAAATAAATAAATAAATGGCTGACACACTTTGGTCCTTCCAAAATCTAAATCAAAATTTCGAACACAGTGAAGTGTCCTATATCAATTTTCAGTGGCAATTCATTTAAAATCTACATTGGCTAATGATTATGAAGTAATTCGCTTCTAATGTATTGAAATTTGAGATTTGTACATTAATTTTCTCTATTATTGTTTTATTATTAACGGAAACTTTCCCAGTTATCATTGGTCTATTCAGACTAAGAGCATCTGAATATGGATGGTACATTGATATAGTTTTCTTCTTCAAGGCTCAGTAGATTTTTTCTTTCATTGAAATTATTCCATCAGTTTTATTAAGAAACTAATCCGAGTATAAGTGATACCACACCCCGGTATCAATAGGATCCATAAATCCTAAGCAACTACCCATACAAGTAAAGTGACCACAAAAATAATGTCTATTTAAATCTTAAAAAATTACACATTCCAGTAGTTAGTACCATGCTAATGTCTATTTCGTGGAATAGTGCTCTGGTATAATGCTGCTTGATGCCAACCTCACCGAGGCTTACCACTAGCAAACAAATTGACAAAATATGCATTGGTGCGGGGCTCAGCACAAACGTATTGAGTATATTAAGCAATAAATGAAGTTTTTGACTAGCTACTAGTATTTCCAGCCTAATGTAAACTCAATATTTTACTGAAACACATTAAATTACCAGTCTCAGTACTAATCAGTGAATACGGTTACCATTGATTCAATCAGTGAGGCTTTCGACAAATTTATACTTTACCCCGCCTTAATCAGCAATATACTGACCAGTATCATCTCTAAAACAAAGAAAAGGGAACTTTAACAGTAATTCACTAGAGTAATAATAGAATCAAATTACTTCAAATATAATTGGATAATGTCAATTCTCAATTATTGAAAAGAGCTGAACTACAACATCAGCATGCAGTAAGCAAAAACAGCAACTGCAAACAAAGGTTTCCAAGTTAACACATCACAGCAATAAAAATAGCAAAAAGAAGAAACTACTTGATTTCAGTCTCACTAATTTCAATTTTCAATATTGATACCTCAGTCACTCTCGGTACCCTCAGTTCTCTCAGTTTCCTCTTCTTCGCTCAAGCCAACCAGTTTCAGGAGTTGCTTCCAATCACCAACAAACTCCTCTGGAAATTTGCATTTCAACCTGGTAACAACCCCTTTAGCAGCTCTATTTTGTTTCTTCTCCATCAGCCCTTTAACCAAAACCTTCACTGTACCAAGATCTGGTACAGTCCCTCTCTTAAGCCCATCATCAAACACCTTTCGAGCATCATACAATTTGCCATTTTTACACAAAACACTTATAAAATCCTTATTTGTTGCATAATTTGGCACACAGCCATTCTTTTTTAATCCCTCAAAAACTGCCATAGCCTCATCAAATCTCTTATTTGCACAGTAAGCTTTGATCAAATAGTTATATGTGATAATATCTGGTTTCATATTCGCAGCTTTAATTTCAGAGATCAATTCAACCACATCTTCCGGCTTACCATGCATAGATTTGTACATTAAGCGTACATTATACATAGTTACATCTGGTACAATCCCCTTTTCACACATCTCCTTCCACAGCTTCTCAGCTCTCTCAGGCTTATTTTCTTTGTAAAATGAATACATGATAGTAGTGTAAACAACCGCACTCACTGGGATGTTCTTGTCCTCCATTTGCTTCAAAACAGGAAGTGCCTTTTCAGCGCCTCCACCAGAGACACACAGAGACTTTATGAGGATGCCATAAGTGTTCTGATCAGGAGCGACTGATTTGGAGGCGGGGAGAGAGGTGAAGAGGGAAGGGATCTGGCGTGAGAGATCGGGGGAATGGCGGTTGAGAGGAGCGAGGAGAGAGTTGAGAGCACCGGTGGAAGGGGAGGGGTGGGTGGAGAAGGCGTCGACAGCTTCTTTGAGCATGCCTGAGCAGGAGTAGAGATAGAGTATGGTGGCCAGAGTGGCGTCCGACGGAGGAGGCGAGGTGGACAGCAGAGGAGAGAGGATAGAGTTGATCTTCTCTACCTCACCTTTGCGCGAGAGCTTGCGCACGACGGCGATGGTCGAGTCGGAGATAGCGGGGCTGTCGGTAGAGAGGTGGCGGCGGAGGAGGTGGCGCGTGGTGGCGAAGAGAGCCATAACTGAGGATCGAAAGTGCAAGGGTTTTCTGATGCTTTACGAGGGTTTATGACTTTGGGGAATTAGGAGGAATATTTTAGGGGAAAAAATCTGCTATTATTCCATTGGAATAACATGATCCTGTTAGTGAAATATCAGCTGTTCAGATTTTTTTGTGCGCAAATCTTGATAAAGGTACTTTTAAAGCGCGAATATTAATAAATTGGAACGGCTGTCATTTGAATATCAGGGCCCTGTTATTCCAAAGAATAACAGCAGATTTGTTCTGTCGAGTAACTACCAGCTAAAATCTTGCTTACTACACAAAAGGCCCAATGGGCCTCGTCCTGGGCCTGAGTACATTGTTAAACTCGGATTTGGTTTTGTAGCGTCCTTTGATTTTAAGAATTTAAGCCGAGGACGATGCAACTTGAGCTCAGTAGAATAAAATCCGTAGGCCGATTTGCAGCAGATGCTAGCTTAATTTGAAAAAATTAAAATGTGGCAACTATTTAAAAAACGGCATCCAAATAAAAGAGAGATAAACCACGGTAAATAATAGCTTCTAAACGGTCCCAAAAAAGGTCTCAAACAATATGCATCTAGCATATCCTTATTTCAAAAAATATTTTAAGAGGGAAGCTCTCGCATACTTAAGCTTACAAAGATACTAGTTTATGATTTTAATATCAAAATCTATTAAATTAATTTTCAATGATGATTTTTGAAATCGAATTATATCACGAGTGATGTATTTATGTGTAAATTTTATAGATATAAGTTTAATCAATAAGTTTGATAAAACGATACCAACATATGTTTTAATTCGTAAGCACATTGTTGAGATAAAAAAGATGCATAATGCATTGATTTTCTTTTTTTGGGGGTGCGGGTGGGGGGATTTCATGTATACCCCCTCAAAAACTTCAAAATTACATATTTTCTCTTCTAAAAACTTTAAAATTATTTATTCCCCCTCTAAACTTCCAAAAGTCACAAATTTACCATTTTTATTGTTTTTTATATTAAAACTCATTTTAAATTGATAAAATATCCATGTTTCCCTTTGTTAAAAGCATAAAAAATTATTTACGAAAAATGTCAATCTTATAAGATATCCATTAGACCCTTTATTCTTATATTTACCCATTTTGTCCTCGAAAACTGGATACCCATTATACACTTTACCCATTATAAAATACTCATGTTGCCCTCTAATACGGATCAAATATAAGACCGACATTTTACGTAACTAGCTACAATTTTTTATGTTTTTAATGAAGGGGAAAATGGGTATTTTATAAATTTAAAATGAGTTTTAATATAAAAGACAATAAAATAGATAAATTCTATGATTTTTGAAAGTTTAGAAGGGAAAATGCATGATTTTGAAGTTTTTGAAGGGTATACATGAAATCCCCCACCTTGTTCGTTTAGGATTTAGGGTTTAGGGTTTGGCATTGACTATGGGACTGCTTAAATTTTTAGTTCTAAAGTTTTAGGAAAATTGGTTTGGCAACTCTCATACACTTTTTTAGCTTTTGAAAGCTCTAAAATACAAAAGAAGCTTCATATCACTCAAAATTACTATTTACTTTAGAAGTTATTGTCCAATAACTGCTTAAAAGATGTGAAACAGAAAACCTTCAAAAAAAATATGTGAAACAGAAAGCAAACAAACTAAACTGCAAAATCAGAGCAGATTGATTCCCAATATGGGAGGAAACAAGAAACAAGATTCAACTTTCAAGCAATTTTATCACTTTTAAAGCAATTATCTGAATACTAATAAATTGACAGAATAAAAATATTCCATTAAGCTCATTCCTTTTTGGAAACGTACTACACGTCCCACATATCAACAAAAACAAAGAAATTAAGAAACAAAAAAGTAAAAACAAACCAATAAAGAAACGTAACCACAGAACCAGTTGCTTTTGGACTTTCTTGCATCACCAGATTTTTTTTTTCATATTCTTACAGAAGGAGCAAAGCTCTTAAAATTTTGTGTCCAAAAAACGCCATAAATGAGAAGTTTTATTTGGGTCCCCAGGTGAGGTAGAAGCAGGGTCCACTATCTCATGATCTGAAGCATCCAAAAAATGCTTCATTGCCACTTCTGATGCAGGTGAGGCCGAGGATGCAATCACGTTGCTGTCCTCTGTATGAACTGCATCGCGCTTCATTGCATTGATGCGGAGAACTTTTGTCAGCTCCATGACAAGTGGGGTCATCATATCAAAGGAACATGTTAAATTTTTGCATTCTGAGACGAGGAGCTGATCATTTATTAAGCGTGTGTTGCTCTCCCAGGCCGAGCTGCACTCTTTCATCAGGGCTACTAGCTCTTTTGTTAAGCTTAGAGCGCTGTCATGGAGTTTATCCATGATTATAATTAGTAGTTTAGCACGAGGAGAGATGGTGATTTTGGTTTCAACTTTCAAGGAACAGTGGGTGGAGATATGGGTTTATATTTATAATATGAAAAAGCTCAATTCTTTCTTGAGATAAATGATTTTTTTTTTTTAATTTTCAGTGCAAATTATAGAAATTTTCTTTTATTATATCAATATTTTCCTTAATTAATTCTCTGTATATGATTTTACTATTTTTGTGTATAAATCTCAATCTGATTACTTGTGAAGTTAATAGTGAATCACAATATTATTACTTAAAATTCTTTTGTGCTATAAATAACTACTTCTAAAATAAACTGTTGCATCACTTAATTCTGGATTAAAGAGTCCTCAACTCGAATTCTTCTTATAACAATATGAGCAATGATTTCAACCAATTGAAAACTAATCTCCTTTCATTATTATATATATTACCTGTTAAATTTTAAAATAAAGAAGTTCCACTATTATTTCACAGAATTTGTTAGATCGTCGTTCATTAACAATACCAAAAACAGGTTTTCTGATATATACTATTGATGACCCACACCAGAAGTTAGTTGAGTGCTTTTTCAATTTATGAACAATCTGATTGATTAGTTTCAGACCAGATGAACCTGATTTGAAAGGTAAATTTATGATGCAATGACGGCTGCCAAGTTGGTACAGTAAAATAAAAACGCCCTTTACAAACAAACCCGCTAGCCAGTTAGCAGAGTCTTAAATGCAATGCCGCCTCCATTAATATTCTTTCTCCAAAAACAGCATAACCCACTCTATTTCCTTGAAAAATAAAATTATTTGATAATTTCGTTGGCCCCAAATCCACCAACAAAAAAAAAATTGAAAATTTTACAGACAATTCTCATACCTACCTGTGGAAATTGATTATAGTTTCACAATTTTTTAAGGTCTTGTACCAGACTCCACTGGCAACGCTAGGCAAATAATGTACAGTTTGCCCATTCAGAGGGTCACACCCATTATCACAATCAATCACAGGATGAGAGAATTGAACAAGGAACACAACAATTCAAACTCAATTAAATTAAAATCTCAGAAACAGATACTAATGGCGAAACAACCAAGATTTATGTCGAACCACAAAATTACTCAATAATTCACTTCATTGAATCCACGGAGACAGTCCTAAATTATATACTAAACTAACGAAACAAGAATCAATCAAAATAATACAGTATGTAAATCTTGCAAATCAATGGCGATGCAACACCTTAGCTGACAGATCAGCTGAAATAGCTGATCTGTCTGAACAGATCATCAATGGAATGCGCCACATGCTCTCCAGTCGCTCCTGCCTGGGTCTTCTATGCTTCCGATGATGCGGACCCTACTTCCCAGCGATTAAACTCCTTAGCGGTCTTGAGCAAGAAATTAAATGAAGACCCCACATTCAGCTCTTCTATTTTTAAATTCCGCCTGACCCGGCGTCTGACCGAACTACCCCCAGCTTCCTCTTCTTCTTTTTCGCAATAATTTACCGAGTCAAAACAGATTCGTTCATTCTCAGATCCATTGGATTGTAACACAGAGTCAAAATCGACTAGCTATCTTACAAATTGTAAACGCAGGGATCACATGCCTAGTATTATGTTATTATCTGAATATGAATTCTAAATAAGGCAATTACAATTTACAATACCTCCCCTCGTTGATAAGGTCGATTTTAAACTGTGAATATTTTAACAAGATTTAAATAACCACATTTACCTCCATAGTTTCAATGTTAAAAGAAGTAAAATATAAACAAGACATGTCTTTCAACCACATTCAGTGCTATCTGAGACTGGGTCCAATTTAGGGTTTCGCAAAATACAGTTCGTCAGACTTCTGCACTGGACTGTGGTTTATCAGCTGGGTGTTTGTGCCAACTGTGACTGCCTTGCGAGGGCATATTCGTAAATAGGGAAGGACAAGTCTCTCAGATTAAATCATATGTTTTTTTTGTTCATTTCAGACCTTATCAGTTTGTTTCTGAACACATGAACGCTGAAACTGGTATCACCGGATCGTGCACAATGTGCAGATGTAACAAAAGAAAAGGAGGACAAAAACAACTGGTAAAAGGCTTTAAGTGCTGAGAGGCCAGATGAGATGGGCATGATTCAAGAAGTACTGTTTGAACCAGAAAAACCTTTTATAGAATAAAAGCACCCAGGAAATAATATATACTTGAAAAATAAACCTCATGCATTTTAAATTTGTACAGCAGAACCAATACTGTGCCTTGTTTTTTTTCTGTGATTGAGAAAATTGTTTCAGACGAAATGCTTTGTACCATCTAAAATGAATGGTCATGAAAGACTGAACTAACCCACCACCAGGGAACAGAGCCGATTATATTTCTTCTCGAAACCCAACCTGATCCAACCCAACACCCCCCATCATTGCTTAACCTGAACTGAACTAATCCAATTATATTTAATCTGCAGTATAAACTGGAATGCTTATCTAACTCCTTAATTAGTTTGGAATACAGACTACACAGAATAAACCATATGATAAATTGATAATTCAATTCTGCGGGAAACCATCATTCTATGTAAATGAAGAAAATTATATTCCAGAGAATAGAAGATAAGAATAACCAAACAAGCAATGAAATAAAACTGCTCAGAAAACTTTAATTAACCACAAATAAAAACAATATCTGTGAGTTCTGTTTACCATGTCCTTAATTTTAAACGCAACTCTCCAAGCACAACTGACATCCTAATTTAGACACATTAGATAACATAATCTAGAAACATTTAAAGCACTCACCAGTCCACCACTGACATCCTAATTCCTTACAAAATAAGAAATAAAAACCTTCGCTGATCTCCTCCGTTTTGCCCAAACCACATCCCCTTTCAGAATATAACCATCTAAATTGAAGCGCGCAGCAACAGCTTTTGATTCAATTTCCTCCTTTTTACAGGTACGGCCTCTCGTCCGACCAGAGCGGTGGCCCCCAAGTGCTTGTTGTGACCTAAAAGTCCGGTGACATGTGTTGCACTCATACACGACTCTTTTCAAGTCGGGAAGTGAGACATCCCTATCAGCCATCTTCCTTTTCTTGGCTGATGGAACGATCTTGTCCTTCTCTTCTGGGGCCGGATCCATCACCTGAATTTTCTCTCTTTTCAAGTCGAGAAGCGAAACATCCCTATCAGCCATCTTCCTTTTCTTGGCTGATGGAACGATCTTGTCCTTCTCTTCTGGGGCCGGATCCGTCACCTGAATTTTCTCTCTTTCCTTAGGCCACATCTCTACGGAAAGAGATTTACTTGCAGCTTCTTCAGCTCCAGATTCAGGAATGTCAATTTCCAGCAATTCTGATTTCCTGGAACCCGACGTCTTGAGAGCTACTAATGCAAGTGCAACTTCTTCCAATTTTCCAAAATCTGACTTCGTTTTCCTATTGAGATTTCCAGAGAAGTGGCGCCTCATATGCCCACCAAGAGCTGGACCACTAGGAAAACTTTCCCTGCAAACCTTACAAGAGAACGTCTTCACTTCTTCTTGTAGCGCTTCCATCATCATCTCTCTCTCTTCCCGTAGCCTTGTTGCCACAAACAAACAAGAAAGGATGCAAGGTCATCATTTGTTTGTTAGTTACAAATCAGAGAAAAACAGAGAAAGATTATCTGTAGAGACAGAGCAAAGGGGGGCAAAAGATTATACAGTTAGCAATAGAAGAGATCAAACTCTCGTATAGCAACTTGGGGTGGAAGGAGGTGATGAAGAGAAATTATGGATGTCGAGAGAAAGAAAGAGGAGCTCGGTCATGCTTTCTTGATTTTCTTTGGCGGTGGTATTTTAATTTTCAAAAGAAAGCGCTCTATTTTTAGAGGAGATCGAATATAAGCCAGATATCCGGCGCATCTTGGTTAGTGGAGCTGACAAAAGGGACCCACAAATTTATCTAAGTCTTCGATCCCTAATTCGTAATTTGCCTGCCTTGGTAACTTGCCAGAAACTTTACACCCGCAACAGAAAATCCGAATTTTGGGTGTAACATATGCTGACGAGGTGATATAGACGCTATGCTTTATTGTGTTTAGTTCATTTAATTTCTTGAACAAATTATTTTTATTTGAGGTCGAAAATACAATTGGAGGCGAATTTGTACTGGAACCCATCAGTTCAAAATTCTAAAAAATATAAATTTTAATTTACAAGTACATATTCATATAGAGACCATGTTCAACGGTTCGGGTATATCAACCGTTAAAATTTTGAAAACGAAAATAATGATCCATAGTACGGACCAATCCGAACTATGCATAGTATAATATTGTTTATTTATACAACATTTTATTTATACATATAACTATACAATTTTTTATTTTTATAATTAGATTGATTTATACAACATTTTATATATTTTTTAAGTAATATAAGAGAAAATTAATTTATTAAATCACTTTGTTTTGTTTTCCAATTAATAATTTATGACAAAATTGAATTCTATAAATTTTATGTTGTTATAATTGATTAAAAATTTATAATTTTAAACTAATGGGATAAACAAATATATTTTTTTAATTTGATGCAGATCGGACACATCTTGCTTCCTTCTACTTGAGCTTCATTTTGCACCATTAACTTAGAAAGAGCACATTTTGCTTCAACTGCATAATGAAAACAAAATTAGCAGTATAGTATGCGACCAAGGATGTCCTGCCATCACTAACCATATCAACGACACCAATAAGAAACAGCTGGGTCTCAATGGGTACAATACGAGTAGAATAAAAGTATTTTCATACACATACTCACTAAAAATTAATCTGATTTATACTCTATTTTTACCTGCTAAGAATTAACCTTACCCTATTTTACCCCTACCCATTAAAATTATCAGGTAACAAAACGGTCACAGATGAATAATGAATAAACATATATTAATAATTAATTTTAATATATTTTACAAATAGAACATCAAAACTTATTTATTTCACACTTATGCAATTACATTATTAATAAAAAAAATGTGCAATCAATTCCAAATAAATTATTTTTATATAAAACAAGAGAATATATAAACACAAATATCTCTTCAGACAAATTCAATTATTTAATTAAATAACAAAACATGCAAATAAAAGCAATATGTTTAACATTTTCTTGTAGAAAAAAAGGATACACTGAATAACAAAAGTACATCACTAATATTGCTCAAACACTGTCATACGAAATATCATGTAAATAAATTTTAATATTACTAATTTTTGCTAAAACATTATCATATAATTTTATTTTATATGATTACCTATAGGATGAAAGGTACGAAATAGTCTTTATCCGTATTATTATCCGTTTATCTAATGAAAAAATAGCCTTACTTATACCCATACCTAATAAGCTAACGAAAAAAAATCTTACCTATATCCACTTATCGAATACTACTAGATAGGATAATCCGTTAAAAACGTATCATTGACACCCCTAAGCTGGACGGTATAATGCTAAATATGAAAGCCTTTTCAGTCTCGTTTAACCATGATAGTTTAATTGTACTTAAACAGCAAACAGCCATTAAATTAATACTAACATGTACCATACCATTTGATTTGTATATATTTTGTATTTTGTAGAGGGTTGAATGGTGACAAAATTAAGTTATGCGATGAACATTAATTAAAGCTCATTGTCTTAAAATGCGCTTTTGAATATAGGTGTCATATTTGTGGTATGTATACTATGCATTTGATATAACCAGAAATGTAATAACACAAATTATATCTAAATTAATATAAATTCATTCTAGAAGTCTAATATAATTAAAGTTACCTCAGCATATAATAAAATATTTAAATATGCAAGCACTGGTTAAGAGTTCCATTGCTTAGTTCAGTATTAATAAATATCATATAAATTAAATATTATTGTTAGTGTAAATTACCATTTTAATTAATTAGAATATATCTACACACACAAAAATAAAGTTGTACAAAATATGTTTAATAATATGCATTGAGAGAGAGTCTTTTATGCCCAAGAAAACTTGTCTAATTTGCAGGCTGCCATTTGATGCGCTTTAAAATCCGTGCGCACAAATCTCAGAATACTTTGATATCCATCGAACCCAAATTTATTACTTTTGATTGCCATGGGACCTACACTTTTCTCTTTCTGGGTAGTAGTCTAGCTAGCAGCCGCCCACACCAGTTGGAGTCCAAATCCTCTGCATTAATTACCTCACAGTTTGAGTTTGATTACGGACTGTCTGATCAGAATCCGGGTCAATTCAACCATACATGTAATGCACGGGACTCTTTAAGATTTGTGCCAATATATAACGAATGGACCGGATTCAAATTCAAAGGATGAGATAGCTCAGGTGATATGAATCCACCAGCTGACAATTCAACCACAGTTGTTGTATACCTTCAAATTTTGAAAAGTGACTAATGCCACCAATCCCTTGTTAGTCCCCACCAAGTTTTCCAAAAAAAGACTAATGCCACCAATTACACCAACATTTAAAGCAATTTAAACGCTCCGAAAGCAATTTTCTTGATTGTAATATACTCCATGAACAAACTTCAGAACACTAACTAATTCTTCTATATATAAGCGCATCTCATAACATTGATTATCTGATAAATCAACCAAATTCATGAAAACAAGAAACATGGAATATAAAAATCAAGACATGTAAACACATAACTAAGTAGGTGCATAAGCCTGTGACACAGTCAATCGAATTGTTCGTGTTCCTCTGTCATGTAGGCCGCACCCCCATCTCAAACATTGTGCTTCAGTCTTCATGTTCTCTATAATTAAGCACAGACGAATAAGCATTTCTAAGCTCAGCATGAGTCAGCCAAACAGGCACCGGTTGGCATTTGTGGCATTCGGATGCATTATATACCTTGCAAAGATACAGTGAAATTTTATGTGTACTGTTTTCTATTTTCAGGCGAATTGATCACACTCTAACCTTCTACAGCACTGTTTTGTCTATACTATAAAAGAAAACCTTATCCAAATAATTTTGGGAAAGGTGGGCTCTCATAAGTCAGTCATACATTTCCATAATTGAAAATCTATAGAGCACTGAGATTTCTAGAATCAGGCCATCTGCATGTTGTACATGAATTTGACACTAGTGTCCAATAGAAAATTTAAAAAAAAATTACGTATTATTGAACTCCAAAACTATTTTAATTTCATTAACTTTTATAATCTGCTGTTAGTATTTCTCGCTCAATTTGAGAACAATTTATATTCAATTCAGTTTGTCACTGATTAATGCTGTTAAAGAGTCAAACTTTGGCTAAAGCCTCACCCGAGCCAACCGCTGGTAAAACTACTCTCTTATAAGCACCAATTGCCAGATTTACCACAAAAATTTATTGTCTTTTAGTAATATTTTGACTCTACATCAGGCATGAAGTACGAAAATGGCAAAAATCTAGTTGAAGTTTCACATGCCAAAACATGTCCTTTCTGCTGGGACTTGTACCAGTGGTATGTACATATTTTTTGTCTCTTCGTTTGTGGTATGCTTAGAATAATATCAACCTCAGTAAAAATAATACCAGTCCATCAATTAAAGAAAAATTATATCAAATTACAATTCCAAAAAATGGCCATTTGCATGGTTGACTATGGAACTGCTTAATTTTTAAGTTCTAAATATTTAAGAAAATTGGTTTGGCAATTCTCACACACTTCTTTTAATTTGAATGCTCAGAAGCACGAAAGAAGCTTCATATCACTCAGTATTACTATTAACTTTAATATCTTCTGAAGAGGTGTGAAAAAGAACAGAAACAAACTAACCTTCAACTAAACTTTCTGTTTGAAAACTAAAAGATCAGAGTAGGTGAATCCCCAATATTGGAGGAAACAATAAACAAGATATTCAGACCATTTTATGACTTTTAAAGCAATTATCTGAATAGTATAAACTCAATTCAAACCCTCTGAATTGTAATTGACAGAACAAAAATATTACATTAAAGTTATTCCTTTTGCAATCGAACTGCATGTCCCACATATCAACAAACAAAAAAAAAATTAAGAAACAAGAACAAAAAAGAAACCAATTAAGAAAGGAAACCACAGAACCAGTTACTGATAATTTTTAGGCCTACCCGAGGAAATTGATTATAGTTTCACAAATTTTAAGCTTGTAGCAGAGTCCACTTGCAATTCTAGGCAAGTGCTGTACAGTGCCCATCAGAGGGTCACACCCCTGATCACAATCAATCGCAGGATGGGAGAATTAATAAGGAACTGGTACAAATGGCGAAACAACCAAGGTTAGGTGGAACCACAAAATTACTCAATAATTCACTTCACTGAATCCACAGATACATAATTATAGGCTAAACTAAAGCAACAAGAAACAATCAAAACAGTCTCGTAAATCTTGCAAATCAATGGCACGGCAATACCACAGCGGACAAATCAGCTGAAATAGCTGATCTGTCTGAGCAGATCTTCAATGGAATACTCCACTTGCGAGGGCATATACGTAAATAGGGAAAAACAACTCTCTCAGATTAAATTTATATGTTGTTTTCATAATTATCAAAAATACCCAAGTAGAAACTAGTATTCAGACCTTGTCTTTTTATTTCTGAACACAAGCACGCTGGAATATCACCGTATCGTGCACAAAGTGCATTAGATGTAACTAAAAAAAGGAGGAAAGAAACAACTGGTAAAAGGTTTTTCAATGCTGACAGGCCAGATGGGGATGATTCAAGGAGTACAGTTTGAACCAGAAAAACCTTTTCTAGAATACTTACAAATTTTTCCTACCACGAGGAAGATAGTAAAATATAATCTCAGTATTATTTCAATGAAACAGACAAACTTACACTTATACATAAAAGCACACCCAGGAAATAATATATACTTGAAAAATAAACCTTATGCATTCTAAATTTGTACAGAAGAAGTTTTACCGACACTGTCTTGGTGTGGAATAGTGGATTACTGGTATAAACTGGTTTTTAAACATTCCAGCAAAGAGTCTTTTCTCACCTCCTTCTCACCTCCTTAATTGCAACTTATAATAGATCATTCTCAGAATTAAGCCTTTTTTTGTACTGTGATTGAGAAAATTGTTTCTGTTGAGACGTACCCTTTGTACCATCTAAAATGAATGGCCAAGAAAGACTAAACTAACCCATTACCAGGGCTGATTATATTTCTTCTCGAAGCCTGACTGGATCCAACCCAACCCCGCCCCACCCACCACCCCCCAAACCCCCAAGCATTGCTTAACCTGAACTGAACTTATCCAATTGTTATTTAATCTGCACGAGATAAACTGGCATGGTTATCTAACTCCTTAATTAATTTGGAACAGATACACAAAATTAACATATGATAATTCAATTCTGTGGGAAACCATCACTCTCTGTAAATGAAGAAAATTATATTCCAGAGAACAGAAGATAAGAATAACCAAACAGGCAATGAAATAAAACTGCTCAGAAAACTTTAATTAACCACAAATAAAAACAATATCTGTGAGTTCTGTGTACCATGTCCTTAATTTTAAATGCAACTCTCCAAGGACAACTGACATCCTAATTTAGACACATTGGATAACATAATCTAGAAACATTTAAAGCACTCACCAGTCCACCACTGACATCCTAATTCCTTACAAAATAAGAAATAAAAACCTTCGCTGATCTCCTCCGTTTTGCCCAAACCACATCCCCTTTCAGAATATAACCATCTAAATTGAAGCGCGCAGCAACAGCTTTTGATTCAATTTCCTCCTTTTTACAGGTACGGCCTCTCGTCCGACCAGAGCGGTGGCCCCCAAGTGCTTGTTGTGACCTAAAAGTCCTGTGACATGTGTTGCACTCATACACGACTCTTTTCAAGTCGGGAAGTGAGACATCCCTATCAGCCATCTTCCTTTTCTTGGCTGATGGAACGATCTTGTCCTTCTCTTCTGGGGCCGGATCCGTCACCTGAATTTTCTCTCTTTCCTTAGGCCACATCTCTACGGAAAGAGATTTACTTGCAGCTTCTTCAGCTCCAGATTCAGGAATGTCAATTTCCAGCAATTCTGATTTCCTGGAACCCGACGTCTTGAGAGCTACTAATGCAAGTGCAACTTCTTCTTCCAATTTTCCAAAATCTGACTTCGTTTTCCTATTGAGATTTCCAGAGAAGTGGCGCCTCATATGCCCACCAAGAGCTGGACCACTAGGAAAACTTTCCCTGCAAACCTTACAAGAGAACGTCTTCACTTCTTCTTGTAGCGCTTCCATCATCATCTCTCTCTCTTCCCGTAGCCTTGTTGCCACAAACAAACAAGAAAGGATGCAAGGTCATCATTTGTTTGTTAGTTACAAATCAGAGAAAAACAGAGAAAGATTATCTGTAGAGACAGAGCAAAGGGGGGCAAAAGATTATACAGTTAGCAATAGAAGAGATCAAACTCTCGTATAGCAACTTGGGGTGGAAGGAGGTGATGAAGAGAAATTATGGATGTCGAGAGAAAGAAAGAGGAGCTCGGTCATGCTTTCTTGATTTTCTTTGGCGGTGGTATTTTAATTTTCAAAAGAAAGCGCTCTATTTTTAGCGGAGATCGAATATAAGCCCAGACATCCGGTGCATCTTGGTTTGTGGAGCTGATAAATGGGACCCACAAATTTATATAAGTCATCGATCCCTAATTCGTAATTTGCTTGCCATGGTAGTTCCTTGCCAGAAACTTTACACCTGCCACAAAAAATCCGAACTTTGGGTATAATCATATGCTGACAAGGTGATATAGTTAGATTTATTAAATTTATTAAGTAATTAGATTTGTAATATTTATTTTATGTTAGATTTGTTTAGTTTATGTTAGATTTGTTAGATGTAAAGTAATTATATTTGTTTCGAATAAGTTAGATTTTATTTTTAAAAATTCGGATTTATTTTTAATAGGTTAATAAAAGGGTTTAGATTTATTTTTTTGAATATGTGAAGTGATTAGATTTGTTTTGAATAGGTTAGATTTTATTTTTAAAAATTCGGATTTATTTTGAATAGGTTAATAAAAGGGTTTAGATTTATTTTTTTGAATATGTGAAGTAATTAGATTTGTTTTGAATATGTGAAGTAATATGTTAAGTAATTTACATTTATTTTTTTTAATAGGTTTAAAAAATGACAACTCCTCGTTGCGAATCGGTGGAAGAAACTATCCAAAGAATTTCGACCGAATTTTTTAGCACCACTATGCCACCATCTAATTATCCTGGTAGTTCCTCCCAAATGCCACAAAACTATCCACAAAATTATCAACCCAATTATCCTGGTAATTCCTCCCAAATGCCACCATCTAATTATCCACAAAATTATCAAAGAAGGGACCAAATGCTAGATTTAAATTGTCAACAACCCCCTCAAATGACCGCACCGTATTATACTTCAAATGATCCAAACATGTTTATTCCATAACCTTAAGAGGAATATGGATAATAAGATTTTTTCTATCTCGATAATGCTAGCAACAACATAGCTTCCATTGAGATTTTTAAACGGTCACTAAACCCGATTATGAACGGTGAAATGTTTCACCAAAAGTGTGCTTGCCACATACTTAACCTCGTCATGAAGGCGGGTCTTAAAACAGAAGCCGTAAAGCTATTGATAATTAAATTTAAAGGATCTCTCAACCACATTGTTTCGAACCAAGAATGAAAACAACGGTTTGTGAGATTATGTGTCCACTATAATATGAGTAAGTTGAAAGTACCTTGTGATATAGATACCCATTGGAACTCTAGCTATAGGATGTTACACCGATGTTTTCCTTACAAAGCTGTCATAGGGGAGGCTTTGAGAGGCTCAATCCCTGAGGGATTGGCATTGGAACTTACCAACGGAGAATGAGAGCAACTAGAAAGGGTTAAAGAGTTCCTAAAAACCTTCTTTACAACAACCGTTCAACTATCCTGCTCGTACTCACCAATGTCGTTTAAGATGCTCGAACATCTCTATTACATCTCCAAGGTATATAATGAATTGGAACAAGCTGAAATCAATGATAAATCTCTCACACCGATCGTAGATGCCATGTGTTAGTTTGTAATAATCTAGAAGTCAATAATACGATAAATTATCATAAAGCTTTGTTCATGAATTGAGTGATTAATAAACTGTCATTTTGTTCCTTGAGTATTATTGAATTTATGAATCATTTCGGGTTCATGACTTGAAATTGTAGAGCTTCATAATATAGATGATAAATACTCTTAAAAGTCTCTAACCGAGGTAATTAGCAGGAACGCTAATTTATCGTTACAAGGTTAGAATGTGGATTAAAAGATAGCTCAAGTTTTACAGACCATTGACATGAGATGTCATTTTAATCACATAGATACATGTTCTAGGAACATGGTATTTGACAGACCTCAAATGAAACATTAAATGGAATTGTGTACGTGTCATTAATGTTTTCATTCAGTGTTAAGTTCTAAAGTATGAGGTATTCATCTTTCCTACTAAGAGATGTGTATGTGTGATTGTTACTTAACGCTGTCGGTAAAACGCAATCATAACGGTAGCTTTCCGGTATACATAGCTTAGCTAAGGTAGTGATGGTTTACCAAAAGTACTATTGTCCCTCGTATCTCTATACGAGTTACGGTATCACTGGGCCCCTTGATAGAGTAGGATTATCTGCATGCAGTATAATTACAAGAGTAATTATATTTGATAATCTGCTCAAGATCGGGAAAATATTAAGTTTGCAAGGATGACACACACCCACCTTGAAACTGATCTGATACTGCGAGACATAAAAATTAACACGACTAAAATAGTTTACTGGATCGTGGTATTGTATAGTACAGCATCATCTGTGTAATTGGATGGTCATAGTGCAGATGTCAGATGCCTCCTATGATTATAGAAGTTAAAATGGTTTTAATTATATTTACCAACATAACACAGATCCTATTGGGTCACACCGTATAGGAGCTAGTCGAAGAATCTTACTGATTAATTATAAATTGATTATAATTAATATTAAGATGGTTATAATTAATTATACGTGATATAATTAAATTATAAATGTCATATAAGATGACAAGCAGAAACAACGGTTAATTTATAAGCGTACTCAATGCGTTGTATAAAATCGTACCGAAACCGAACCCCGAGAAATATAATTGTTTAGAACAATTATATATATTTGATTTAGATTTTAAATATTAATTATGGTTTTGAATATTGACAAAATTAAAACCTTAATTAAATAAATTAAAAATCCAAATATATATATATGATATATATATTAATCAAATGGTATTCTCAAATGGTATTGTCAAATGGTATTCTTAAATGGTATTCTCAAATGGTATTTGATTTTACCATGGTATTTGATTTTACCATTTTACCAAACCACCATTAAGAATGGCATAATTGTAAATATGCCAAACTTTAAGGGTATTTTGGTAATCGGGCAAACCTCCTCATTTGCCTATAAATAGAGGGGTAGGGGTAGAGAGAAAATAACCAATTCACTCATATCTGATCTGATCAGTCTGATCGAATCGATAAATATATTTTCTCTCTCTTTCTCGGTTACGGTTGTTTACGGGATTCAGAAATAATATATTTTTGCGAAAGTTGCGGTATTTCTATTGAATAACTGCGAGTCGTAAATATATTTATTTTGTCTTTTTCTCGGTGAATAGTGTTTTTGCATAATTCCGCGGTTTACAGTATTTCTGGCAAAAGAAATAAACCGCTCTCTGGTTAGTCCTGGTGGATAACCAATAGAGGTATCAGACGTCTGATACTTCGAAAGCGAGACGTTCCTCAGATTCGGTCTTCTCGGTCTGCTGCAATCCAATTGGAATTTGGATCAAGGTATAAATATGTTATATTAATCTATTTAATTTGTAGATAGATTAAAGTTTTAGAAATCAATTATGGAGTAGATCTGTAAAAGGATTAAATCGGGTTTTGATGCCAAAGAATACTGAAGGTGGATCCTCTTGGAAAGTATTCTGACATACCTCGTTTAATCCTTGACTTAAGATAGAAGTAAAATTTTTGTTTTACGTTCTTTCCGCATCTTAAGCTAATCAACGGTTTGGACCGTCCATAACCCAACACCATGAAACAAAAATTCCTAAAATATTGGGAAGATGTACCCCTCCTGGCCGTTATCGCAAACTGCCTCAACCCGGCATACAAGAAGTATTACACGATCAAATTTATTGAAATGTACAAAGATTATCTACATTTAGACAGCACCGGGGTGGAGGCATACGTGGATTCAAAGTTCGATGAGATGTTTAACATATACAACTCAAGAATGAGTGGCAATCAGAACCTGTCTTCGTCCCATGCTGGCCCTAGGTATAAATATAAATATACATGTATTTTAAATATTTATTATTTATAATATCTACATTATTTGTCCGCTAATTTTTATTTTTATTTTTTAATAGTTTCGCTTCTAGGAGCACTAGCAGTGGTGGATTGTTAGTAGATTTCCAGTCGAAGAGCCAACCGCACACATCCACAAACGAGATATTGAGCTATATGGCGATGCTCAATGAACCTGAAAATGTTGACGTCGTTGGGTGGTGGAGGAGGCATGCAAGGATCTATCCAATCCTGGCAATGATGGCCCATGATGTATTTGTCGTGCCGGTGTCAACCGTCCCTTCCGAAAGTTGTTTTAGTTCGGCGAACAGGATCCTCTCCGATAAACGCGTAAGTTGGGTGCACATGTCTTTGAGAGACTTGTGTGCTTAAAAGACTGGATTGATGCTGAAGAGCGCACGCAACATCTGCCTCAACAACAATCATCATCCGAAGCCAACACTGGAAAGAGCGGTACTGAGGTGCGGCACGAGGGCAAGGCTAATTCGGATTCAGATGGTGCGGAAGAGAGCGAACAATGGTATAGGAATGCGAACTTCTAAATAGATAGTGTCGGTATATATTTCTAACATCTTTAATCTTTATGGTTATTTTTTAAATTATAAGATTCTAAACATTTCAATTAGTTTTTAAATTATTTATTTTAACGAAAAATTACTAACAAAAAAAAAGTTAGAACTCTTGCCTATGTTATTTTACATAGCCGGTCCCAAGTTCGGAATAAAAGAGGAGGGTAACTTTTATTTTTTAATCTATTGTTTTAAAGTAACAGCTTAATTATTTTTAAAGTAATTGATTTAAGAATTTTTTTATTTATATTTTATCATAACAAAAATTATTGAGTTCAAATATACAACAATGTCAAATGAATTTAAATTGGTATGGATTTGGATTTATAATTTATTGGTTTTCAAAGAAAAAAAAGAAAACAGAAAAAAAAAAAATCAGACCTACCCGTCCTGCCCCCGCGTCCGTGACGGGCATGGGCATTACGCGGGCAGGGCAGAATTTTTGAAAAAAATGCCCGTGATGCCCGGCCCGTTGTGCCCGTGTGCTCGTGACGCCCGTGCCCGTGCACGGGCTTTGACCTGCCTGTCCTGCCCTGCCCTTTTGCCAAACACTACATGGGGGTTTTAGTGGAATTTAGTAAGTATACAATTTTTTTAATATATAATATTAAATATATAATACTTTTATTTATAAATATAACTATACATTTTTTTTATTTTTTTTTATTAGATTGATTTATACCACATTTTTATATATTTTTATTAAGTAGTGTAAGATAAAAAAAAATTAATTTATTCAACTAGGAAATATGACAAAATTTAATGATACAATTATATTGTTATATATGATTAATAATTTATAATTTTTAAACTAATTGGGATAAGCAAATCTAACTTTTTAATTTTATGATATTAATTAGTACATGAGATGTTAATATATTTATTTATTTGTTGTATTTTTAGAATAATAGACAAATTATTAATTTATTTGATAATTTGCCATTATTCGCTTCATTATCTTTTATCCTAACGAATCAGGATAGTAGACTAAATCTATGTAAGTATGAGTATGAAAATACCTCCGTACACTACATCTGTATTGTACATATTGATAAAGGTGTTCATTGGTTCGGTTTAAATCAAAGTAAAATAGACAAACCAATCATTTACTGGGCTTTTAAAAATACAACCAAACTGATCAAAATAAACTTATCAACCGAATTAAAAATCAAATTGAACAAACTCAACTAAATTTTAGTTTGTTTGGGTTTGTTCGGTGGAGCTAATATATAAAAGTTTTTCTTCTTCTTCTTTCAACTTCCAAATTAATCGACAAAAGTTGATCGGTTATAATTGTTGATTTTATTTGAATTTGATACACCCTACTTAATAATTAAAATAACATCCATAATTGTAAAATTCACTACTACAGAAAAGGTGACTATACACTGTTAAAAAAAAAGCTAATGACACATGCTTTCCGCAGCTATTTCCGTGCGTATCGTGTATGAAAATATTGATATATACATTGTACACGGTTGCTGTCGATACACTGGCACTTCTGACACAGGTGAGGCTGGCAATGCAGTCATGTTTCGTTCCTCTGTCGCAACTGCATCGGGGTCCACTACATTGGCACGGAGGTCCTTAACATTCAATATTTCAATCTAACAAAATTTAATCTACCAAAATTTAATCTAACAAAATGTAATCTAACAAAAATTAATGTTACCTTTTTTAATTTTGCGGAAAAATCTTCGAGAATACCTTCGTAATTCCGTTTGTGTATTTGTTAAATTAACAACTATATTTTTTTAACAATAAAATTAAAATTGGAGAATAATAAAAATATTGAGATTGAGATTGAGAGAATGAGAGATGAAAATATTGACAGAGATGTGAAAATTTGTAAGGAATGGGTGTATATTTATAGAATTTTGTTTGAAGGGATTAAAATTTGAATTTAAAAAAAAAATCTGAAAAAAAAAGTAGGGGTCCGGTTTAGTGGGCCCACATTGTGGGGTATAGGGGGAATGGGGGGAAATTTGATTTTAAAATTTCAATTTTAGTAAAAAAAAAAAAAAAAAATTCGGCCACGGGCTCACGGGCAGGGGCACGGGCGTCACGGGCACGGGCGACGGGCATGGCGGGCGGGGCACTCACGGGCATTTTTCCAAACAAACGAGTCCGGCCCGTTTAACGCCCATGCCCGTGTGCCCGTGGATACCTATGGCACAGGCAGGGGCAGGACAGACACGGGCACGGACAGGGACAGAATTGGCACGAGCAGGGGCAGGGCACGTCCCCGGGGGCATTTACCAAACTCTACCCCCAAGTACGCTCCTGGTGCAATGAGAGCATCTGATGGGTTGCGGTACAAATTCTATATTTTCGACCTCAAATGGAAATAACTTTGTGGGCGTATGTTACCCACAAAGTTCGGATTTTCTGTGCCAGTTTATGTCGTGCAGATTAGATAACAATTGGATAAGTTCAGTTCAGGTTAAGCAATGCTTGGGGGTTTGGGGGGTGGTGGGTGGGGCGGGGTTGGGTTGGATCCGGTCAGGTTTCGAGAAGAAATATAATCGGCCCTGGTAATGGGTTAGTTTATTCTTTCTTGGCCATTCATTTTAGATGGTACAAAGGGTACGTCTCAACAGAAACAATTTTCTCAATCACAGTACAAAAAAAAGGCTTGGTTCTGAGAATGATCTATTATAAGTTGCAATTAAGGAGGAGAGAAAAGTCTCTATGCTGGAATGTTTAAAAACCAGTTTATACCAGTAATCCACTATTCCTCACCGAGACAGTGTTGGTAAAACTTCTGCTGTACAAATTTGGAATGCATGAAGTTTATTTTTCAAGTATATATTATTTCCTGGGTGTGCTTCTATTATCAGTAACTGGTTCTGTGGTTACATTTCTTAATTGGTTTCTTTTTTGTCCTGGTTTCTTAATTTCTTTTGTTTTTTTTTTGTTGATATGTGGGACGTGCAGTTCGATTGCAAAAGGAATGACTTTAATGTAATATTTTTGTTCTGTCAATTACAATTCAGAGGATTTGAATTGAGTTTATTACTATTCAGATAATTACTTTAAAAGTCATAAAATGGTCTCAATCTCTTGTTTCTTGTTTCCTCCAATACTGGGGATTCACCTGCTCTGATCTTTCAGTTTTGGAATAGAAAATTTAGTTGAAGGTTAGTTTGTTTCTGTTCTTTTTGATATCTCTTCAGAAGTTATTGAATATTAACATCTGAAGTTAATAGTAATATTGAGTGATATGAAGCTTCTTTGGTGCTTCTGAGCATTCAAAGTAAAAGAAGTGTGTGAGAATTGCCAAACCAATTTTCTTAAAAATGTAGAACTTAAAAATTAAGCAGTTCCATAGTCAACCATGCAAATGGCCATTTTTTGGAATTGTAATTTGATATAATTTTTCTTCAATTGGTGGACTGGTATTATTTTTACTGAGGTTGATGTTATTCTAAGCATACCACAAGCAAACGAAGAGAAAAAAATATGTACAAACCACTGGTACAAGTCCCAGCACAAAGGTCATGTTTGGCATGTGAAACATCAACTAGATTTTTGCCATTTTCGTACTTCAAGCCTGATGTAGAGTCAAAATATTACTGAAAGACAATAAATTTTTGTGGTAAATCTGGCAATTGGTGCTTATAAGAGAGTACTTTTATCAGCGGTTGGCTCGGGTGAGGCTTTAGCCAAAGTTTGACTCTTTAACAGCCTTAATCAGCAACAAACTGAATTGAATATAAATTGTTCTCAAATTGAGCGAGAAATACTAACAGAAGATTATAAAAGTTAATGAAATTAACATAGTTTTGGAGTTCAATAATACGTTTTTTTTTTTTTTCTATTGGACAGTAGTGTCAAATTCATGTACAACATGCAGATGACCTGATTCTAGAAATCTCAGTGCTCTATAGATTTTAATTTCAATTATATATGGAAATGTATGACTGACTTATGAGAGCCCACCTTTCCCAAAATTATTTGGATAAGGTTTTCTTTTATAGTATAGACAAAATAGTGCTGTAGAAGGTTAGAGTGTGATCAATTCGACTGAAAATAGAAACAGCACCATAAGAAGCTGCAGAAACAAATTACACATAAAATTTCACTGTATCTTTGCAAGGTATATAATGTATCCGAATGCCACAAATGCCCACCGGTGCCTGTTTGGCTGACTCATACTGAGCTGAGAAATGCTTATTCGTCTGTGCTTAATTATAGAGAACATGAAGACTGAAGCACAATGTTTGAGATGGGGGTGCGGCCTACATGACAGAGGAACACAATTCGACTATGTCGCAGGCTTCAGGTGATCTTGATGCCTATGCTGGAAGATATAGTGCTGCATTATGCACCTACTTAGTTATGTGTTTACATGTCTTGATTTTTATATTCCATGTTTCTTGTTTTCATGATTTTGGTTGATTTATCATATAATCAATGGTATGAGATGCGCTTATAGAAGAATTAGTTAGTGTTCTGAAGTTTGTTCATGGAGTCTAATTGCATTCAAGGAAATTGCTTTCGGAGCGTTAAAATTGCTTAAGTGTTGGTGTAATTGGTGGCATTAGTCACTTTTCAAAATTTGAAGGTATACAACAACTGTGGTTGAATGGTCAGCTGGTGGATTCATATCACCTGAGCTATAACATCCTTTGAAATTGAATCCGGTCCATTCGTTATATATTGGCACAAATCTTAAAGAGTCCCGTGCATTACATGTATGGCTGACCATGGTCTCTATATGACATATGTACTTGTAAACTAAAATTTGTATTTTTTAAAATTTTCTTACTTTTTTTTTAGATTGGTACGTAGAAAATCACTGTTTTCGGATGGTCTAGAATTTTCAAATCAAGTGATTTTCTACCCATCTAATAAAATAGTAAAAAGATTCTAAAAAAAATATAAATTTTAGTATACATTATAAATTTATATAGATCGAGAACATGTTGAATGGTTCAAATCGAGCGTTAAAACTTCCAAATCAAAAATTTGAGTCCATAGCGTGGCCAATATACACTATGTATAATAGTACTATAGCCTCATCAATTCATTGAACCGAGCAATTCAATGAACAAGGAACTGATGGGTTCCAGTACAAATTCGCCACCAATTGTACTTTCGACCTCAAATATAGATAATTTGTTCAAGAAATTAAATGAACTAAACACAATAAAGCATAGCGTTTATATCACCTCGTCAGCATATGTTATACAGAAAGTTCGGATTTTTTGTGGCGGGTGTAAAGTTTCTGGCAAGGAACTACCAAGGCAAGCAAATTACGAATTAGGGATCGAAGACTTATATAAATATGTGGGTCCCTTTTGTCCGCTCCACTAACCAAGATGCACCGGATGTCTGGCTTATATTCGATCTCCGCTAAAAATAGAGCGCTTTCTTTTGAAAATTAAAATACCACCGCCAAAGAAAATCAAGAAAGCATGACCGAGCTCCTCTTTCTTTCTCTCGACATCCATAATTTCTCTTCATCACCTCCTTCCACCTCAAGTTGCTATACGAGAGTTTGATTTCCTCTATAGCTATCTGTATAATCTTTTGTCCTGCTCTGTCTCTTCAGATAATCTTTTTCTGTTTTTCTCTGATTTGTAACTAACAAACAAATGATGACCTTGCATCCTTTCTTGTTTGTTTGTGGCAACAAGGCTACGGAAAGAGAGAGAGAAGTTGATGGAAGCGGTCCAAGAAGAAGTGAACACGTTCTCTTGTAAGGTTTGCAGAGAAAGTTTTCCTAGTGGTCCAGCTCTTGGTGGGCATATTAGGCGCCACTTCTCTGGGAATCTCAAAAGGAAAACGAAGTCAGATTTTGGAAAATTGGAAGAAGAAGTTGCAATTGCATTAGTAGCTCTGAAGACATCGGGTTCCATGAAATCAGAATTGCTGGAAATTGACATTCCTGAATCTGGAGCTGAAGAAGCTGCAAGTAAATCTCTTTCCATAGAGATGTGGCCTAAGGAAAGAGAGAAAATTCAGGTGACGGATCCGGCCCCAGAAGAGAAGGACAAAATCGTTCCATCAGCCAAGAAAAGGAAGATGGCTGATAGGGATGTTTCGTTTCTCGACTTGAAAAGAGAGAAAATTCAGGTAACGGATCCGGCTCCAAAAGAGAAGGACAAGATCGTTCCATCAGCCAAGAAAAGGAAGATGGCTGGTACTGATGTTTTGCTTCCTGACATGAAAAGAGTTATGTATGAGTGCAACACTTGTCACAGGACTTTTAGGTCACAACAAGCACTTGGGGGCCACCGCTCTGGTCGGACGAGAGGCCGTACCTGTAAAAAGGAGGAAATTGAATCAAAAGCTGTTGCTGCGCGCTTCAATTTAGATGGCTATATTGTGAAAGGGGATGTGGTTTGGGCAAAACGGAAGAGATCAGCGAAGGTTTTTATTTCTTATTTTGTAAGGAATTAGGATGTCAGTGGTGGGTGCTTTAAATGTTTCTAGTTTATGTTATCTACTGTGTCTAAATTAGGATGTCAGTTGTACTTGGAGAGTTGCGTTTAAAATTAAGGACATGGTAGATATTGTTTTTATTTGTGGTTAATTAAAGTTTTCTGAGCAGTTTTATTTCATTGCTTAATTTCATTGCTTGTTTGGTTGTTCTTATCTTCTATTCTCTGGAATATAATTTTCTTCATTTACAGAGAATGATGGTTTCCTGTAGAATTGAATTATCAATTTATCATATGGTTTATTCTGTGTACTCTGTATTCCAAATTAATTAAGGAGTTAGATAAGCATTCCAGTTTATACTGCAGATTAAATATAATTGGATTAGTTCAGTTCAGGTTAAGCAATGCTGGGGGGTGTTGGGTTGGATCAGGTCGGGTTTAGAGAAGAAATATAATCGGCTCTGTTCCCTGGTGGTGGGTTAGTTTAGTCTTTCATGACCATTCATTTTAGATGGTACAAAGCATTTCATCTGAAACAATTTTCTCAATCACAGAAAAAAAACCAGGCTCAGTATTGGTTCTGCTGTACAAATTTAAAATGTATGAGGTTTATTTTTCAAGTATATATTATTTCCAGGGTGCTTTTATTCTATGAAAGGTTTTTCTGGTTCAAACAGTACTTATTGAATCATGCCCATCTCATCTGGCCTCTCAGCACTTAAAAGCCTTTTACCAGTTGTTTTTGTCCTCCTTTTTCTTTTGTTACATCTGCACTTAGTGCACGATCCGGTGATACCAGTTCCAGCATGCATGTGTTCAGAAACAAACTGATAAGGTCTGAAATGAAAAAAAGCATATGATTTAATCTGAGAGAGTTTTCCTTCCCTATTTATGAATATACCCTCGGAAGGCAGTCACAGTTGGCACAAACACCCAGCTGATAAAACAGAGTCTAGTGCAGAAGTCTGACGAACTGTATTTTGCAAAACCCTAAGTTGGACCCAGTCTCAGATAGCACTGAATGTGGTCGAAAGACATGTCTTGTTTATATTTTACTTCTTTTAATATTGAAACTATGGAGGTAAATGTGGTTATTTAAATCTTGTTAAAATAATTCACAGTTTAAAATCGACCTTATCAACGAGGGGAGGTATTGTAAATTGTAATTGCCTTATTTAGAATTCATATTCAGATAATAACATAATACTAGGCATGTGATCCCTGCGTTTACAATTTGTAAGATAGCTAGTCGATTTTGACTCTGTGTCACAATCCAATGGATCTGAGAATGAACGAATCTGTTTTGACTCAGTTAATTATTGCGAAAAAGAAGAAGAAGCTGGGGGTAGTTCAGTCAGACTCCGGATCAGGGGGAATTTAAAAAAAAAAGAGCTGCATATGGGGTCTTCATTTAATTTCTTGCTCAAGACAGCTGAGGAGTTTCATCACTGGGAAGTAGGGTCCGCATCATCAGAAACATAGAAGAGCCAGGCAGGAGCGACTGGAGAGCATGTGGGGCATTCCATTGATGATCTGTCAGCTAAGGTGTTGCATCGCCATTGATTTGCAAGATTTACGTACTGTATTATTTTGATTGATTCTTGTTTCGTTAGTTTAGTATATAATTTAGGAATGTCTCTGTGGATTCAATGAAGTGAATTATTGAGTAATTTTGTGGTTCGACATAATTCTTGGTTGTTTTGCCATTTGTATCTGTTTCTGAGATTTTAATTTAATTGAGTTTGAATTGTTGTGTTCCTTGTTCAATTCTCTCATCATGTGATTGATTGTGATAATGGGTGTGACCCTCTGAATGGGAACACTGTACATTATTTGCCTAGCGTTGCCAGTGGAGTCTGGTACAAGAGTCAGGTACAAGACCTTAAAAAATTGTGAAAGAATATTATTTTTCAAGGAAATAGAGTCGGTTATGCTGTTTTGGGAGAAAGAATATTAATGGAGGCGGCATTGCAGTTAAGACTCGGCTAACGGGCTAGCAGGTTTGATTGTAAAGGGCGTTTTTATTTTACTGTACCAACTTGGCAGCCGTCATTGCAGCATAAATTTACCTTTCATATCAGGTTCATCTGGTCTGAAACTATATCAGTCAGATTGTTCATAAATTGAAAATGCACTCAACTAACTTCCGGTGTGGGTCATCCATAGTATATATCAGAAAACCTGTTTCTGGTATTGTTAATGAACGACGATCTAACGAATTCTGAGAAATAATAGTGGAAACTTCTTTATTTTAATTTTAGAGGGAATTTATGTGTACCAATTAAAAACCTGAAAATTATTACTTTACTTTATGCTTTAAAGTATAATTATGATAAATTTTAGTTCTCCGCGAATATGCAAGTACAAGAAGAAATAATTATTGGAGCAAATCTTTAACTCGATTAGAATTAGTCCGAAGTCAGTAGCTTGACTGCTTGAGAGATTCCTAACTCTTTAAGTTCTTAATCAATGCCACTAATGAACTTCTACAAATAGTCGATTGTTTAAAGCAGTGTGAAGAAATTATTTAAGTTGCAAAAGAAGTGTATTTAGATCAGGCCCATTCATTTAAGTTAGGCTTGCAAAAATGATTATCATAAGATATTCTAGTATATATCTAACCATGTATCTGTATGTAACAATATTAAACTACTTCACGAGTGATGCATTTACATGTCAAATTTATAAGTTTTGAACTAATTTAGTATAAAATCAAGCGGAAAAAAAAAAATTAGTTTATAAGTTAATTTTAATGTGTTCATTTTTCATCATTTTTTGACCGCTTGACTTTATATTAAATTAGTTTGAAAATTTATAAATTTGATATGTAAACTAATCACTCGTGAAGTAGATTGGTTTTAACGGTTTGGATACGTCACTTGAAATTAATTCGATGGGTTTTTGAGTTAAACTTACAGAGAGGCTTGATGAGCTTAAGAACACCCTAGTTCTACTCTTGATCCTTAAGAACACCCTAATCTCACTTTGTTCAATCTATTGTACCCATAATTCAGATTTTCTGGGTAGTGGCAAAAAGCAACACCTTCCGTAGAGGAAGTTGTGAGCTCGAAACTCTGATGAGACATTAAAAGAATGTTAGAAATTAACTAGATATCTATCTTTCTATCTAAAAAAATGCTCAAAAATTATGAATTAAGGATAAAAGATATAAATAAATTTGTGGCCCTGTGTCAGTTTTTCATGAAACAAACATGCACGTGATATTCGGCTTGTATTATTATCCTCTAAATCATATAATTAGAATATTAAGACTATATTATTTTTATTTCAAAATTTAACAGGTAATATAATAATGAAAGGACGATTAGTTTTCAATTGGTTGAAATCATTGCTCATATTGTTATAAGAAGGATTCGATTCGAGTTTAGGACTCCTTAATCCAGAATTAAGTGATGCAGCAGTTTATTTTAGTGGTAGTTATTTATAGCACAAAAGAATTTTTCAGTAATAATATTGTGATTCATTATTAACTTCACAAGGAATCAGATTGAGATTTATACACAAAAATAGTAAAATCATATATAGAGAATTAATTAAGGAAAATATTGATATAATAAAAGAAATTTTCTATAATTTGCACTGAAAATTTAAAAAAAAAATCATTTATCTCAAGAAAGAATTGAGCTTTTTATATTATAAATATAAACCCATATCTCCACCCACTGTTCCTTGAAACCAAAATCACAATCTCTCCTCGTGCTAAACTGCTAATTATAATCATGGATAAACTCCATGACAGCGCTCTAAGCTTAACAAAAGAGCTAGTAGCCCTGCTGAAAGAGTGCAGCTGGGCCTGGGAGAGCAACAAACGCCTAATAAATGATCAGCTCCTCGTCTCAGAATGCAAAAAATTAACATGTTCCTTTGATATGATGACCCCACTTGTCATGGAGCTGACAGAAGTTCTCCGCATCAATGCAACGAAGCACGATGCAGTTCAGACAGAGGAGAGCAACATGATTGCATCCTCGGCCTCACCTGTGTCAGAAGTGGCAGTGAAGCATTTTTTGGATGCTTCATGAGATAGTGGACCCTGGTTCTACCTCACATGGGGACCCAAATAAAACTTGTGTGCGTATCCTCTGAGATATCTCAATTTTTATGTGACCGACATGTCCGGTGCCTATTCGGGGAATCATAGGGGGCCAGTATTATTTGAGCTTTGAGATTCGTGTAGAATGTATTTGAACGATTGATTCATTTATGGCGCTTTTGGACACAAAATTTTAAGAGCTTTGCTCCTGTAAGAATATGAAAAGAAAAAAAATCTGGTGATGCAAAAAAGTCCAAAAGCAACTGGTTTTGTGGTTACGTTTCTTTATTGGTTTCTTTTTACTTTTTGTTCCTTAATTTCTTTGTTTTTGTTAATATGTGGGACGTGTAGTACGTTTCCAAAAAGGAATGAGTTTAATAGAATACTTTTATTCTGTCAATTTATTAGTATTCAGATAATTGCTTTAAAGTGATAAAATTGCTTGAAAGTTGAATCTTGTTTCTTGTTTCCTCTCATATTGGGAATCAACCTGCTCTGATTTTACAGTTCTCGATTAGAAAATTTAGTTGCAGTTTAGTTTGTTTGCTTTCTGTTCACATAATTTTTTTTTGAAGGTTTCTGTTTCACATCTTTTAAGCAGTTATTGGACAATAACTTCTAAAGTAAATAGTAATTTTGAGTGATATGAAGCTTCTTTTGTGTTTTTGAGCATTCAAAAGCTAAAAAAGTGTGTGAGAGTTGCCAAACCAATTTTCCTAAAACTTTAGAACTAAAAATTTAAGCAGTCCCATAGTCAATACCATGCTAATGGCTATTTCGTGGAATTGTAATTTGATATATATTTGTTTTAATTGTACTGGTATAATTTTAACTGAGGAAGATGTATTATACTTTAGCATACCACGAGCAAACAAAAGGACAAAATATGTACCGAGGTACAAGTCCCAGCACAAAGGTCATGTTTGGCATGTTAAACAATAACTATATTTTTTTTCCATTTTCGTACTTCAAGCCTCATGTAGAATAAAAAATCATAATGTTACTGAAACACATTAAAATTTTGCCGTAATCCTGGCAAAAGGTGCTGATCAGCGAGTACTTCTATACCAGTGGTTCAGTCCGGCGAGTCTTTGACCAAAGTTTGACTCTGTAACGCCCTTAATCAGCAATAAACTGAATTGAAAATAAATAGTTCTCAAATTGAGAGAGAAAGTGATAAACGTTAACACTTAACAACAAAGTATGAAAGTTAATGAAATTCAAATAGTTTCGGAATTCAAATTGAGTGATGTTATGTCTCAATTGTGCAGGAGGGATATAAGTTATTAACACAACATTCTACGTAATTTTTAAATTAAATTGCTAGTGGGCACTAGTGTCAAACTCATGTAGAAGTAGAACACACGAGTGTCAAGCTCTAGAAATCTCTGTGCTTTATAGATTTTCAATTATGGAAATGTAAGACCGATTTATGAGAGCCCACCTTTCTCAAAATTATTTCGATAAGGTTTTCTTTTCTAGTAGAAGGTTAGAGCGTAATCTCTCCCTCGTCTCTCTGGTGGATCCAAATTCCAAGGTTGGACCAACAAAGTCATCATATAGCCTCCAAAAAAAAATCACTACCGTTAATCTACCGTTCTAACCTAATTATAAAAAAAATCACCATATGGCCTCCAAAAATGTGTTTTACCTATATTTAATTTGAACCGTTTGAATTCGTGAAAGAGAGGTTTTTTTTGTGCAGTTCTGTAATTATTAATTAATTATAGGGGGAATTTCATGTATACCCTTCAAAAATTTCAAAATTACGTATTCCTCCTCTAAATCTTACTAGTGCAAAATCGGATGAAGATCAAATAAGATTACAAATTGTATGGAAACAACATTTAATAAGGTTTCAAATGAATCAGAAATCAGATAGGACATTGAATCAGATAGGACATTGATGACAAACAAAACAAGGACCCAAACACAATCCGAGGAACGAATGCTCTGATACCATATGTCACACCCCAGATTTTTACCATCCGGAGCGTGACTATAAGCATCTTCACGTCTTTCTTGGTCCGTCAACCAACGTCGCCAACAAAAAGGAAAACAAAATAACGAAACGGAGTCAGCTACAAAGCTCAGTAACCGGTTATTTAACGACGCGCTTCTCTATAATTGACTTAATTTAACAATCATTCAAACAGGCCAAATTAATCCACACAAATACACATAAAATTATGCACACATATTTAACCAGCGATAGCATGTCGGTCTAGGTTATCCATAAAACAAGTCATATCATATTCACATAGTTGGAATCTCATCACACAGGCGATTCTCAACTTCCATAACACAATTCCTTAAACCGCCAATCCAATGGGAAATCCATCCAACATTAGAAGGTCGCCAACCCGCTGGGAAATCCATCCAACAACGAGATGCTACAATCACATATCAAATTCCAACCTTAGGCTCGCTATCATGTTAAATATGTCATTATAATTCAATATACAATACTAATATCCAAATCAACCATACAAAACGAAAACACAGATTATAGAGAAGTCCAGTTACTTTTAGCAAGATATTTCAATCACTTGTGCATAATCAAACGGCGACGTAGAATCCAAATTCAAACTGGACATACAATGAAGTTCTTCTTAATTTATTATGCAAGAAAAAGAGGAGAGAGAAGTCTTATTCGGGGCCTTTATCTGGATGCCGAATGAAATTTATATGGAGAATTTGAAATGGTGCGTTTCAGAGAAAACAAGAACTGAGAGAGAAATAAATTAAAGGGGTGCGGTTTTGATATATTGATGGAGGGTTTAATCAAGAGGCGCAAGAAATCAGGTATTACTTATTTTGCTCCGTAACTGAATCAAATCAGAGAAAATAAAATTTGGGTTAATTTCTAATTTACCCTTGAAAACGTGTTCAGTTTTTTATTTACCCTTCAACTCTTGATTATTTCTAATAAGTCCCTTACCTTTATTTATCTTTTCCTATTTACCCCTTGAGTTAATTATCTATTGTCAGACTTTATCTTTTACCATTATACCCTTCTTCCTTCACATCCCCCTTCCAACAGATCAAATCAAGCATACTTCATTCTCGGAGGACCTTTGATCAATATTTCTTCCTGGAGCTAGAACATCAAAATGTTCCGAAGAATGAACATTAGTCTAGCTTTTCCTCCTAAAAATACTCATGATTTGACTCAGGAGAGGTACTAATCTAAGATAGATCTTATATATTTCTGCTTTGCCTTATACTGCAAATGTGCAGTGCGCCACCCTAGGAGTGTCTGGAAGGGGAAGACCAATGCAAGCATATTTCTTAACTCCACAGAAAGAGCGAGTAAATCCTCATGTTGCTGCTTTCTCCATAATTTTACTATTATTTGATGTTTGTAGTCTCCGATAGAAAGAGGACGAATTTCTACACCCTTCCTCAAGACTTCTCTCTGAATCACACTTGTGCTTGCTAAACCATATTACCTTCTTATTTCTTCTCAAATCCCAAGATCCTTGTTTCAGAAAAATAGTTAGATTCTGCTCTATAAAGTCGCTTGTAGAAACCTAGACTGACAAGAGTGAGACACTTCTACAGTTCTACCTTCCAAAGCGCCCGGCGACAGGAAGCGAGCAGGGAGTGGTTCTTTAAGGTCTTACGTCAAATACCAAATGACGGGATCTTTGCACAAGATTCTCTGGAAGCTCGATTAATGAAGAGCTTATTCAATCTAATTTGCACGGTAACAGAGAGACATAATTTTTTATCAAATCAGAGAAAGGCGGGAGAGACTATCAACAACGCAAATCGTCTTTAGATTAAAAAAAAGTAACAACATGGCAATGGTAAAATCCCATTAGTTATATACATATTTATGTGAGAATTGACCAGAAGGGTCTATTATATATGGTTTTTAGAACGATTGTGATTTTCCTGTGTAGAATTTAAAAGCCTGCCCTTACAAAAATCGAAATAATGTGTTGTTAGCGAGAGTACTATTGGATCCGTATGCTTTGATGATCACTGGAAATCATATTCTTCAGAATAAAATCTTAGACTTGGTATTTTCTTCGGAACCCATGAAAATTTACTTGGTCTGAAGAAAAAACCACGATAGACTGATTTCTAATCAAGTTTTAGTGCCGAGAAGAAAATCAGGGAGAGCACACAAAAACAAGAAAATCAATCAACTTCTTAACAAGAAAGGATATTTTTGTCTTTTATTATTTTAACCAAAGAACTAACTATGGTTAACTTGAAAATTATAATGTAATGGGGCAAAAAAGAAAGAGTTCTAAGAGTTAAGAGACAAATAAGATATATTCAAGTGTTTAGGGGTAAATAAGAAATTGAAGAACTCTTCTTGAAGGGTACATGAAAAATTAACCCATAAAATTTTTAAAAAGAAGGCGGTTTACCATTTATATACAATTGCTCCGAATAACCGTCCAGAAGTAATGCCACGTTTTATCCAAACTAACTGTCATTTGACTAGCAGGAATACTGTAACAATAAAAAATATATACTGTAACAAACAAGAGTAGAACTAGGGTGCTCCTAAGTTCACCCAACCTCTTGTGAACTTAACTCTAAAATATATCGAATCGATTTTAAACGATGAATCCAAACAAGTTGAAATCCTTCTACCTAATGAGTGATGCGTCTACATGTGAAAATTTTAAAGTTTCAAATTAATTTAATATAGAGTCAAGTGGTCAAAGGAGTCCAAAAAATGAATCCATTAAAATTAATTTATAAACCTTAAACTTTTGACCACTTGACTCTATATTAAATTAATTCGAAACTTTAAAATTTTTACATGTAGACGCATCACTCATTAGATAGAAGGATTTCAACGGTTTGGATTCATCGTTTAAAGTCGATTCGATATATTTTAGAGTCAAGTTCACAAAAGGTTGGGTGAACTTAGGAGCACCCTAGTTCTACTAAACAAACAATATCGAATACTGTAAAAGATGAGATCATTTTTTTTTTAAATTAACAACTTCCAACATCTTTGTACTTTGTGTGCTTTGTACTTTCAAACTTATTGTACTTTGACAGTTAACTGTACTTGATTGTACTTTAAAAACTGCCAACTTGTGTACTTTTCCCTTCTAGAAGTTTTTAATTTTTTTTTCAAATTTTTTCTATCGTTCTAGAAGTTTTGATTAATAAAAAAAATTTCATTTTTTTTATTTCTCATTTTTTAATTAAATACTCTGTAAAATTACAGATTTGAACTAACGAAATTGAATATGGTAAAAAATAGTCACGTAAACTACAAAAATAACGACAAAATCTATATTCAATGAATACTGTAATAATAAATTATGAAAACTGTAACAATGAAGTATGAAAACTGTAACAATGAATACTGCAGCAATAAAGTATGAAATCTGTAACAATTACGATCACAACTACAAGACAACAAATCACAAATATTATAAACAAACATAACTTTGTCCAAGAAACACTCTCCAACAAACAACTTAACAAACTTTGTCCAAAATAAAGAACTTTGTCTAATAAACACAAAATCTTAAACTACAGATATTTGATGTTTATTGTCAGGATGCGTCAGAAGTTTCATGGCAAGAATCAAACGCTCCTTGGATACATCTTCCTGCAAAAAAAAATACGACAAATCTTCCAATTAAAACTACAAATATTACAAAGAAAATAAAACTACAAAAAAAATAATGTACATCAATCAGTAAAAATACCGTAACAACTGTAGACAAATAATGTAACAACTGTAAACAAATAATGTAACAAATTAACTAATTCTGAACATTAATCAGTATCCAATACTGTAACAACTATAGACAAATAATGTAACAAATTAACACAAACTGGACATCAATCAGTATCCAAAACTGTCTCAACTGTAGACAATTAAACTAAGACTGAATATCAATCAGTATCCAATACTGTAACAACTAAAGACAAATAATGTAACAAGTTAAGACAATTACACATACTAAACATCAACTTCAACTATATCAGGTAACAACATATCAATTTCTAAATCTTCATTCAAATTAATGTCTATTGTATCAAAACACTGTAACAAATGCAAATCAATAATGTAACAATAGTAAAGCAATACTGTAAAAAATAGAAACTAATAATGTAACAAATTCAAACAAATATTGCAACAATTCTAAACAAATATTGTGACAAATGTAAATTAATAATGTCTATTGTATTATAACATGGGAAGATCAACAACAAATACTGTAACAAATGCAAACAAATACAGCAACAAATGAAAAATAATAATGTAACAAATGCACACCAATTAATGTAACAAATCTAAACCAATACTGTAATACATTTAAACAAATACTGTAACAATATTAAACCAATACTGTACAAAATATTAACGCAATATACATAACAAATACAAATAACTGAGGAATACTGCACAATAGCTCAACCAGGCTGTAATAATCTATTCTAAATATTGTAACACTGAATCTAAATATATATAAAATTCAATTCAAAAAATATTCATAACGAATATCAAAATCATGAAAACTACACAATGAATCTAAATCTAGATTCTATCAATGAGATCTATCAATAGGATCTTAATTTTGAAAGGCAATTGATACAAAAAAATTATTCAAAAATAAAAATTCAAATCTAATTTCGTACAATTAGCGATGAACTACTGTAAAAATCCAGAAAAAAATATCAAACAACAGTGAGATTATATATTAGCAACTTACTAATAGTCTCCTCACTACTAACTGCAGCTTCTGGATCTATCAAATCTTTAGAAACTGACAATCTACACCAATAGTCTCCTCCTATCTTTTTCAGATCGTCTCTCTCTATATTCTCCAGATCGTCTCCTCCTACTTTTTTTAGATCACCTTTCTCTCATCTCTTGGCTTAGATCAGATTCGAACACAGAATAAAAATAATGGCTCTCACAACTTAAAGTGGTCAAGATCTAATTTCACCTAAGTAATTTTAAATTTGAAAATTTGCATCCAAAATGCCAAAGCAAAAGAGACAAAAATAGAAATTGGATTCAAAGCAAAAGTTTCAATTTAGAATTCGGAGTTAAATGCAAAAGATAGAACTTCATAAAAAACAATAAAAGAGAATATCGAAGAAAAGAAAAACGCATCAGTAAGCGGTCCAAGTTTTTTCTCGATTCAAAAAAATTGAAGTGCTTTCACGGGATGCTCATAATATTAAGTGGTGGCTTCAGAAAGAATTAGAAAGGACAAAAAGACCAGAGAGAAATAGAAATTAAGCGGAGAATTAGTGAGAAATTTTCGGAGAATTTAGATCGGCGGAAAAATAGAGATTCGATCAGCGGAGGAATATTGGGCGAATTAAGATCAGCGACGGAAAAATTGAGAAGAGAATAGAATGTGAGAGATAGATTAGGAAAGTTTTTAAATATGACAAGTTTGAGACGATTATTAAAAGTAGTTGAAAGTGGGACCGGAACGGTGTGGGTACAAATCGGGTACAAAATACTGGGTATAGAAACCTTTTCTCATTCTTTATTGACTACCATTGTGATAGGCTATCTAATTGTGTCAATCAATCAAATATAACATATATTATACTTTATCATCATATTCTTTATTTTTTTTTCCGTTATTAATTTTAACAGACAAATTAATAATTCATTTATTTATCATACTAAATAATACATATATAAAAAAATTCAAATTAATCGTTATATTAGTTGATATCGAAATCCTTGATTTCGTTTAAAATTAAATAAAACTTTTTTTAACAGAGAGATATATATATATATAGTATATTTAGTATTATAAAATAATTTTAAACATAAAGAAAATAATAACATCAAAATTTTCGGGATGTTACAGAGATGGACAAGATGCTTTAAGCATAGACTATATTTATATTCTTTTCTCTGTTTTCAAATTCAAATAGCTAATTTGAACCACTCAACAATATGATTTTTAGTTGAACACACAAATTTTACATTTTTCAAATACTATTCTTTTGGAATGTTTTTTAAATCACTATTTTTCTGAAAATTCTGAACAATGAAAAAACAACATTTTCCAAAATTTCAAAAATTATAGTAAAATATTTTCAAAATTGATCTCAAATAATATTTTTAATATGAAAATTATGTTCAATAGATCGGCCACTCGGGCCGTTAAAACTATGAAAGAGCGTAAAGTACCAAATAATTAATCTATTTATTGTTTTATAAAACACATTACTACCTGAGCGCTGAGCCCATCCCTTCAATAATTAATTTTTATATATCAAATGGGGTTTGACTGAGAAATTATAATGTGGAAGGTGCTAATGTTGACAAATCGGGGAAGACTCCCAGGTGTTGTTGACCAACCAACTAGCTAGATCTACGAAGGTGCTAATGTTGCTGCAGCAGTCCGTTAATTTTACTTGGCCATCACGCAGGAACTTGGCAACCACGCATACTGAAATATATAAATATTTATGAACTTTACATCCTCCAAAATCAACCTTCCATCGTCTTCATCTAGCTAGCTATTTCCCTTAAGCAATGCGGCGCGAGGGCCGGCAACACGGGCACGTCTGTACCCACGTCGTCCTATCAGAGCCTTGTGCCGATGCATCGGCAGATCATCAGACAGAAATCGTGAAGAATAAACTGATCAGCATCCCGGTTGCCGGAGTGTTCTCGAAGGTGTCGAGGAAACCGACCAACCACTCAAAATTCACCGGAAAATGCTGCAAGCAGATGTGCGTATCTTGCCGCGAGGTGCCGGCCTTGAAGTCCAAGAACAAATCCAAAGGAAGGCGCAAATTCAGGTTCATTATGGATGATGAAGGCGAAATTTAATTAAGGTGTCAAAAATGTTCTTTAATTTTATCTTTTTGTTGTGAAATCCCAAGATTAGAGATCATGTTTTGTTTACTAAACTTGCATCAATTGCATTCTGCTTAATTGAGAAGCTTTGACTTGTAATATTTATAGTCTGCTGAATTGAGAAGCTTTGACTTGTAATATGTATAGTCAGAATTCTTTATGAATTTCGAATTTACAATCTTTTTCCATGTTGTCTTTTGTCTGCTAGATTAAAATCTAATTCTTATACGTAGTCACGTTTTAAGATTACTTTATTGATTATATGCTTGAATGTGAGTACCGCTTGTACTTTATTTATGTCAGTACCTAAGTACTCATTTTTTTTTAAAATTTGAAAGTAAAAAAAAAGAAGGTGAAATAGATACTAAATCATTTTAAAATAATTGTGTATGATAATTGTGAAGTAAGCAGAGGAAATTGTATTGAATAAGAAGATCAAATTACCCCGTGCATTATATTATAATGGCGAGAGCAATAAGAATAAGTGGTGATAAAAATTAAGAAATTTGATACTTCAATTTTACTTTATCGCTAGAAGTGTTTGTCTTATTTCATTTTTAAGACACCTTAATACATTTTCATTTTATACATTAAAGTATCTTAAAATATTTTAGTCACTACTCTCCACTTATGGATCGCATGCTTAATTAATTAGGAGCTCATGTGACTTTTACTAATTGTGTTTCTGGGGTAAGGAGATCTACTTTAGCCAGCACAGACTTCGTGCTGCCTGTATAACATCACAGCCATCCAATATTAATCGGACGGTTTAAAGAGGATATGAAAAAAAAATCAGACGGTACTTCTTAATTCCAATCAGACAATTAGTAGAACTGTAGAAGACTCGCCTCAACTGGTGGAATTCCTATACTCTGTGGCACCTCATATTTTGCGTGTTTATTTGAATATCGTAACCGTTCAAATATGTTCTACACGAATCTCAAAGTAAAATAATACTGCTCCCCCGCTACCCTTGAATAGGAACCGGACAGGTCGGTCACGTAAAATATGAGATATCTCAGAGGATACGCACTCCAACTGGAGCCCGTTCCCAATTCTTCTATTCTAATTTAACAGCTATAATGCTCCGACTTACTCTCACTCCATAACCAATCAATGAACGCTCCGCCACCTCTGCCGCCGACGCCGACACCTCCACCTAATTCGATCCCCTCTCTCTCCTCTCCGCGTCTCCAATCCCATCTCTCCTTTAACCTCCTACCTCATGCCACCCCATCTCCACCCTCTCCTTCTCCTTGTCCTTCCCCTCCCCCTCCATTGACTCGGATCAAGCTCTGCGATATCGCTCCTTATGAAGGAGCATGTTCGTCGGCTTATCAAAAAGCAGTGGATGCTCTCTCTTCATCACTCACTAGGCACAATGCGGCGGTGATCGAGCTCGTTGGCACTGGAGAGGATGTGGCGGTGATGCGGTGCGCACTGGAATCGGTACGAATGTTTTTTAAGGCTAAGGAACAGGGATTGGTGACAGGAGGAGGGAAGCGGAGCCGGGGGGTTTATGTTTACCGCGCTGGGAGGTACTTGTGTGTTCAAATTCGATCTATGAATTGATTATTTGGAATGATTCAGTTTAGCCTTCTTACTAGCCGTTTATTGAATGCCGTATGAGTGAATTCTGTCTGGTTTTTATGTCAATATTTAGATGATTCAAGGATATGCAATACAGGTTACAGTATATTCAAAGCCAAACTCTAGTTGGACCAAAAAAGTTGGAATGTCTAATTTGTATATTTCAAAATTGGGTATATTGTATCCGAAATAGGTTGACTTTCCAGTTTTGGCAATGCTCAGATGCTGCTTACTGAAAAATCACTTGTCCAGATAATTATGAATAAAAAGAGTTACTATTATCTTTTATAGATTGTTAAACTTAGATAATACATCTTCGACTATTCCTTTGTTATTATCATTAGATCTTTAGAGGATGGAGATATTTCTCCTCCTTGTATGAGTGAAGTTTTTAGACATTTGGGTAAAGCAGCCCGCATTGCACTTTCTGCCATTGCTCGCCATCTTCGACTTCGTACTGAGTAAGAATTTCAATGTCTATTAATTTTTTTTAAATGTCAGCTTTTGATTTTTTTAGTTGTGAACTTGTGATATAGGATATTCAGTTTGCAGCAGCATTGGAATATCAGAAATGTTCTATCAAAAGAATGACAGGAAATAGGTGGATATAGATAAAAGTGCATTTTTTTTCCTCCTGTTATCTAGCTCAATTAAGTACCTAAATGACAAACTAGTTAAAAAGTAAATAACCCCCACAAAAAATGAATCAGGAACAATTACCATTAATCGAAGGGAAAAAAAGGGGCAATTGTGAAAATGCCACTCTAAAACTTTCAAATTGTGAAAATGCCACTCCAAACTTTGAAATTGTTAAAATGCCACTCCAAACTTCATTAATTTGTAAAAATGCCACTCCAAATAATTAATGACTAAAATACCCTCGTCCGTCCATGATTTTCTTCGTCCACCTTCGCATTCTTCGCAACTCCTCCTCCTCCGACAAGCACCAGCACCATCAAACCCTCCTCTACAACCCCCTCCGTTGCGCTCAGCCGCCATTCGAAACAGGAGAAGAAGAGAAGGCAGGAGAAAGAAGAGGAGAAGAAGGGTATTTTAGTCATTAATTATTTGGAGTGGCATTTTTACAAATTAATGAAGTTTGGAGTGGCATTTTGACAATTTCAAAGTTTGGAGTGGCATTTTCACAATTTGAAGGTTTTGAAGTGGCATTTTCACAATTTTCCCGCTTAATCAAAGGATACTTGGAGGCTGAATTAATAATTTACCTTATTATATCTCTTATTTCCACTTTTGATGCTTCTGTCAGTGCATTTAGTGATTTGCTTGATGACACACCATTGTCTCCTAATGAGGTCTCATCGTCACGCCTGGTTGCATCATTTTCCAACTGTGCAGTGCCAAATGGGAAAATGCCTGACAGATGTACTATTGATGAAATTGAGAAGGGTTTTGTGACATTAATTGTCTCAGATCACCCTAGTATTCAGGTAATATTTGTTGGGATTTGTCATATTTTTTTTGATAAAATTGTCTATATTTTAGTATGTACTGCCCACAACCTTCACATGGATAACAAGATCTTTAAGTATGCATAGAACCCTTACAATATCCCACTTCTTTTTTAAAATTTTGGGGGATCAAACTCTTTTATTAAATGGTCGTTTTATGCCCAGTTATGCCCCCATTAAGCCTCAGTTGGTTGCAACTATGAAATTAAGCCGGCCTCATTTCAATTGGACTCCTATTTTGCTTCAATTTATCTCTGATGTATTTTAGGTTTCTATCTCTAGTTTTAATCACAATCATATAATAAGATACCAAGTTAGGGAAAAGGAAGGCAAAAGGGCTTGAATCAAATGTACTTGCTACTCAAACCTAGTTATTTCTGACTTCCTTTACAGTGTGGTGCACGTATTCCTAAAATTATTTTGATTAGCTATTTCTCTGATAGGTCTGTGATCCAAATGGTCATTGGTACTTAGCAGATGCTGATGTGGGACCTGGAAACCTGCTGTTACTTACTGGAAAGGCACTCAGCCATTGTACCGCTGGTCTAAGACCAGCTCCCTTGTACCGCACTTCTATGGGTGATAGTTGTAGCAGCTCAAGTACCATTTCAAGGTAGAACTTTCTTCAAGTTTTGATTTAGCTTTAGAAATGTCAATTCCTGGTATTGTCTTGGTGATACTGTAGTGAGGTCCTCATTAGTATGGTAAGAGAAAGATCAAACGATTGTTAGATTAAGCTGGTGTTAAGTTTAGTTAGGCTAGTTAAATAAAATTCTAAAAGCGAAAAGACCAGTCGAACGAGCCAATAGGGGCAAGAATTTAGTGGTGCTGGTATTGTTGGAATAAATCTTTAATCCTTTATATAATCTGTACCTTTACATCATATGTTGCTTCTACCAATTTCAACCTTAAATCCAAGGATGGTAGTGCTAGCAGTACCTTGTCAACGTTGGTGTTTGTATGCAACTATGCATAGCTGGACCTATTTGGGACATAGGTGCATAATGCGTGAACTATGCCTAATTTTGGCAGGGCATCGCTCATGTTTAAGCTCATGCCAAAATCCAATGCTGTACTAGACTGTTCTAGAATAATTTCAGCCGGCCATTGCATTCCCCAGAGTTATCAGCCAATATCTGCTAGTCAACTTACAGATGAATTGTCAGCAGAGGATGACATGATTTCAAACCAGCCCGAAAAAACACCTGTAAGATGAATTTCTTTTATGATTTACCAGCTGTTACATGATCATTTTATTTGAAATCGCATCTTCTATTTCAATATTGTGCGGCAGGAAAGTCACACAAATCTCCCAAGAGAACCATCGTTGCTAAGTGTCCTCTCGGATTCTTCATCGTAAGTTCATTCTTTTTCTCATTGTTAACTGGGTTAGTTTCATCCAATTAACCATTCTTAAGCTTCTATTAGCCAAAATTTATAATTGTTCCCAACTCAGCCTTAACTTTATTTGTGCAGTTTACTGTTGAACAACAACCTAACTAAGGAAAGATTTGAAAGATATAATAATGGCTTTCAATGTTGTTAAATAGTGTGGTACAATGCTGTCCTGTTTTTTTTATGTTGTGTAGTGGTCGTACAATGTTGAATCTGAGATGGCAGTTATTGAGAAGCCTTAGAACTATTTGACTCTAATATTTGTTTCCCATATTTTGCCCCTTTGAGGGAGTAGTGATTTGTTATTTTTTTTTTCCAATTTTGCTATTTTTGTAGTGGTGCATTCCTTGAAGATGCCATGGTTGTTTCCTGTGGACATTCTTTCGGGGGTCAAACACTAAAAAAAGTTATTGAAATGGTATATACTCCAAATTATTACTAAAGCTTGATTTAAATTTTAAATGTATGTTGTTATAAAAGAAGTTTCAGATATTTACTATGGAGTTACTTGGTAACTTATATGTTATTATTTTGCAATTCAGGCTAAATGTGCAATTTGCAATGCAGAAATAGAACCTGAATCTCTCATTCCTAACATTGGTGAGTCTTGTTGGTTATAAAGTAGCTTCTACTTTGAATAATCTTTTTACTAAATAAGTCGTTTCTTATGAAGCTCTGAGAGCAGCAGCAACAGTTGTAAAGGTTGAGAATGGAATGCGACTAGATCACATTGCCAATTTAAGAAAGCGTAGGAGAGAGGAAGGAGAACAAATAAATGTGATGAGGCACTTTGGCAAAGTACATTAATTTTTGTATACAATTCTTTGTAAATTTTATAATTCTTTTATAATTGTTGTCCAAATTTTCAGGACAATAGCGAGACAGCTGCTGATTTAAGTGGCTTTCAGTTCTTTCAAGGAGCTCACTTTCCTTTTTCTGTAAATGAGAAAGTTTTGATCAAGGTAACAAATATCTCATAACTTGCTGTGACTCTGGTACGTGGGCCCAGACTTAAACTTGCTCTTTTGTTAAGTTTTGTGTTTTGCTTGCTTGGGGGGTTTTATGAATGAATTAGGGCTTAATACCGGCAGGAGCGGAACTAAAAAATTTAGAGGGGGGGGCATAAAATTTAAAACATGGACTGAACTATATGAAAATTATGAGGGGGGCTACAAGCACACATGTGATAATTTATAAGGGGGCTGAACTAGGGCTGCAAACAAATCAAACCGAACCGAACTTACTCCAGTTTGAGTTTGGTTTTAATTAATTTCGAATCGAATTTTTTACGAACTCAATTTCGAATCTTTTACGAACTTTATTACGATAAGGAAGAGTGATCGTATTCGCCGAGAGCGAGAGGTGCAAAGCATTTAGGGTTTCAGAACTGAGAGCGAGGGTTACGACTTACGAGTTATGACTTATGACTAGGCAGCCATATGTTTTAACTTTTATGTCATCAACGAACATAAGTTATCAGTGGAAATCAACGGTTCACATTACTTTGAGATTCGAACTAGAATAGTTTGCAAACCTGTTTCGAACGAACCAGGTCCAGTTTGAGTTTGGTTTGAATTAATGTTGAACTTTTTCGAATCAAACTCAAATCGAATCACAAACAATGAATTTTTTGTGCAGCCCTAGGCTGAACTATATAAAAAATTTAAAAATAAAAATTAAATTAAATTTCAATATATATGATTAAATTTTTTTTAAATCATGGGGTTACTAAGAACCCCATGTACTATATGTAGATCTGCCCCTGAATACCAAGAAATGCAATTTATGGTGGTATCTGCTACATCCAACATTTCTCACAAGTCTAACACCAACATCACTTGAATTATTTGTAAAGACAAGGCTGTTTGACTAGTTCGATGGAGAAGGCTCTTTTTTTTTCTCTTGTCTTGAGTTCTAGCAAATTCTTTAATACAAGCCCAAATTGAACTAAGAATGACACCAAGCTTGTTTTTATTTTGCTCCCAAAGTTTTATTGTTGTCCTTTACGTATGTAAGCACAAGTTGAATTAAAATCAAGCTATTTTTATCTATATGTTGGTTGCAAGGAAGAAAGTATATTTAGTCGATAACTTGATATGAACAATTTTTGGTACTTTATCGATTTATTTTTTAACTTCTTAATTCAGTGTGTGTTGGAAACTTCAATAGCAAATCCTTTTGTGGAATAAGGGAAAAAATTACCATTAAAATATTTTCAGGGTAATAGAAGGACCCCAGAGAAGTTTGTAGGAAGGGAAGCCATTATTACATCACAGTGCTTAAATGGCTGGTAATTATTCTCTCGTTCCAACTTCTTAAATTAATGAAGGAATTCCAGTCATATTCAAGCTGTGTCAATTTGATATGTTCTTATCCATCACCTTGTTTGTAACAAACCAATTAATTTTCTGTGAAGGATATTATACTTAGAAGTTACAGTTATATATTGCTCAAACGTTAGCCCAATATTGATTCCAGTTCTTGTATATTGATATTGAGCATTTTAAAAATTGCCTGGGTTGTACAGGTTTCTTCTAAAGATTCTTGATACTGGAGAAAGTGTACGCCTCCAGTACCGGTCTCTTAAGAAGCTCTCGAGTTCCCAAGCCAGTAATGAAATGGGTAGGCACCACACATGTTGATGCTTGTATTCTTCGACCTGATTTCTGTTTGCATCTGCTGGGTTGTATATTGGTTTTGTTTTCAGAACATATAGCTTGATTGTGTGTTACTTTCATATGAATATGATGCAAGCAAAGTGATGTAATAGATTTAGTCATATAGATGCTAAATCCTGTAAATATCAACGATTCATGTTAAGAAAATATGCATTTTTTTCTTATTCCTCGTTAACTTTACTTGTGATGCATGCATATATATAAACCTACTTGGTTTACTTGCAAGGGCTTGCATGTTGTATGTTGGTGTCATTTTACCACGTTTGTAGATTTGTCAGTTAAATTCAGTTATCTGATTCTCTTTGAGGGTTGCGACTATCATTAAGGAAATTTTACATCTCTCGTTCCCTAGAGAGTTCCTTTCTTTTTTTCGTCTTAGTTCATGTTGGTTCACTCTTCAAATTACAGGATTTGTTCTTTTCTGAGTGAAAAATAAAAGAGAACAAACCATGTACTGAATGATTTTGGAGCGATTTTTTGCGGATGAGTGAAATCATCGTTCATTTTTTTTCCTAATTTTGCCAAATATAGATACATAGAGAGAGAGAGGCAGCCTCTGCCAAGTAATTCTCAAAAAGAGAGAGAGGGGGGGATGGCTAATATGGCAATGTTGGTATAGAGTAGTTCGTTCTACTAAGTGGATTTTGTAATTTTGAAGTTTAGATTATTGATTTGAAGTGCTCCGTGTGTTTTTCATATTGAAATGTGCTTTGACATTAAATTTTACATTTTTTTTTTTAAAAAAAAAATTCGGATTTTTTTTTATTTTTTACTATATATATATATATATTTCCAGCGTACGCTTGTGTTGTTGCACAAATCTTATCCGGAGCCTTGCAAAATTAGCTATACCTTTCATGGAAAAAATTAGAAAAGGCCATATAAGCAAATTGCTGACCAAGTTACGTGCCAATCAGAAGAGGGGTCACGACTAACGAAATGTGATATGAGGGTCAAGTTTAATAACATGAGGATAATTTTATTATTATTTAAACAGTATGTATATTTTTGTAAGTTTCTTTTTTTTTTTTGAGAAAAAAACTATAAAAACATATTTTGAAAAAAAAAGAAAAAGTTAGGCCAGAGGCAAGTATAATTTCAAGCACAATATGGCTTTATCCTGCTGCTAATGATATGAAGTTTACTAATCAGAAGGGGTTACACGAAAGGAAGGAAGTCAAGCAGAAACCGACCCTGATCACACTCAGTTAAGGTTACGTAGGAGAACATGAGTTCGAGTAGAGGGTGTGAGTTGTGTGCGTGCCAAATTCGTATACATCTCAAACTTTGCGTGACTTTATGGAAAATCTTAACCATTCAAATACGTTTTGCACGAATCTGAAAGCACAAATAATACTCAGAGGATACACACTCGTGCGTGCCTGCGGGCTGTAATAAAAGGAAAAAAAAGCGATGCAACTCTCTACGTTCACAGTTATTGGTTCCAACAGATCCGGAAGCGTCCCGATTAACGGATTTGATAGTGCAGCTTCATTTATTAAAATCAATTAATAGTGTTGAACGCTAATCGGACAGTGTTGCGGAATTAGAATTTTTTTTTTTGTAAAATGGGCTAAGAATTAAAATCAACTATGATGAGTGAGATTTGAACCTTACAAGCATACATTTGATATTACAGGTAGGAAATTTGTCACGGCGTGACTAGTTACATCACGTATGTCGATTACGTGATGTGATTCGCGTGTCGCGTGACGTGATCATTCGCATGACGTGACAACATTAGAGTGAAAAATATACGTCACGCGAACCAGTCACGTCACGGTATGAAACATAAAGTATCCAATTTTTTTAGTATGTATAGAGTATTCAATATTTTTTTTTGTTTTACACCTTGTTTGGATGGAGAGTAGAGGAAGGGAGGGAATGGAAAGAAAATAAAACTTTCCGTCGAATCGTGTTTGGTTGACAAAATTATATCGGAGGTGAAAAGTTTAACCTTGTATCATTAAAATTAATAGAATCGGTTTTCCTCCCGATTTGGGGTGTAACGGATGGAAAGAAATTTTGTTATAAATATTTAGAAAAAATAACACAAATGTCCACCTCTATATCTTACCTATATAATTCTTATAAAAGTTTTTTGTCACAAATTTACAACAGCTACCGAATTTCTCATTAACCTTCTAAATTTTAATCAACCAAACAAGAAATAAGACGGAAAGGAAAGTTAAATTTATTTTCCCTCATTAATCATCCAAACATAAAAAAGTTAAATATATTAATCTTTCTTTCTATTTCATTCCATTCCTTTTTATTCTTCTCATCCCCTTCCTTTGTCTACTCTCCATCCAAATAAGGTGATTAGTGTATGTTCAGTAATACTGGTACCATGTAGTACTGATTTTTATTTTATCTAGTTTAGTTTAATAATTTTTTGTAATTTGAATTTTGAAGTAATGTCAGATGTCTAACAATTTTTTCTAAGAAAAAATCTTTACAACATTATTTAGTTATTTTAGATTTTTTTTTCATATTTTTCATATTTTTTTCTAAATTTTCTGCAATTTAAATTAAAATATAAAAAAAAATTAACGTGACTAATTTACGTCACAACACGTCACGTGTGATCACGGTGTGACTACACGTGACGTGACCATCTGCCACTATTTTAGTCACATCACGTAACGTCACGTGCAAAAAAAAAAAAAAATTAATTATGTAATGTCACGTGATTTGTCACGTCACGTCACACAACGGCGTGTCCTATTTTTTTCTTCTCAGGTGACTTGAAAGTTTTTGATAAGTAAACATGAATTTACGATCCTTCTGTGATTCTATCCATATAAAAAGTTTTTTAAAAGTAAAAATGAATTTACGTCAGGCGTAGCGTCATTGTTAAGTAATATTTACAGAGCTGATTTCACTTTATGCAGAGTACTAATAACATTGTTTCTATTTTGTTATATTGCTCTTGCGCTGTGTAAAGTTAAACTATCTCTGTCATTATTTTACTCTCCCTGTTTTACTTTTTAACTTCCTTTTGTCTTCCTCCTACCAAGAATTTAAAAAAAAAAAAACTTCCTTTTGTCTTCCTCAACATGTCAGAGTAGGTCCAATGCCCATCAGACCTACTTTAGTTAGATGGGTGTAATGACCATTCGATCTGCATTCAGATTCGTGTGAACTAACTAAACTATGCGCAAGTCTGTTTCAATTTCCGTGCGCACAGAGCTGAATCCTAATCGTACGGTACTAGAACTAATTGGACCTAAAAGTAGGTCCGATGCTCATCAAACCTACTCTTATATCCTTTCCCAAATGAGATTCTCTGCTCGCCACTTGTCTATTTAAGCTTCACTTGTAAGTCGTAATTGGAAACGAAGAAGAAATCATTTAACCATGGCACTTGCTCTGACAGGATCCCTCCTTCGACCAAGATACCAGCCTCTGGTTCCGTCCCGCTCTGGCCGGAAAGAACAGAACGCTGCTCGATTCCGGCTTGTTGTCGCGGCCGGTATGGGCTCCGCTCGGGAGAGGAGGCCACAGAACGTGGAAGGGAACTTCTTCGTTGGTGAGGAGCATAATCTCTCTCTTCTCTTTGTATTACGGTTTGGCATTTTATCAAACAAGTGGTGTGCCATCTTATATCTGTGTTTAATTAATTGTTTGCAGATCATACATGTATAGATTGTGACACTTGCCGGTGGATGGCTCCGGTATGTACTTTTCTCTCATTTTTATCAAGAAAAATGTGTGATTTTTTCCAGACATTCAAATTGATTGTATGTTTCTTATATTTTAGGATGTATTTGCAAGGATTGATGGGATGTCGGCTGTAACAAAACAACCGGCTTCAAAAGATGATAATGTCAAGGCTTTACAGGTTAATTATTTCCTTTAGTTGGACTAAAGAAGCGATGATTGAAATATCTTATATATTAATTCTAATTTCTAAAGCAGATTCTGTTTTTTTTTTATTTCTAATTCATCTTGTGCAGGCTTTACTTTCTTGTCCAACAAATTCAATTCGTACTGAAAAGCCGATGAAGGAGGTAGTCGAGGTGAACAAGATGTTTCCTCTGCCTATCGACGAAATTGACATTCCTGTGTGTTTCTACTACTTGATTCTCTTTTTTGAAAATAAAAGTATTTTTCAACTTGGTTTAAAATTTAATTGTTTATTTTCAGGGGGTTTATCACTGTGGTTACCACTCTGAGAAATCTTTTGGGGCTACATCATACTTTATTTCTCACCCTGAAGGAAACATAATGGTGGACTGGTAAGTGGTAATTAAAATTTCAAATTGTCAAAAGCAAAGAAACCAAATACAATTTCAAATGTCTAATTTTATCGTTTATATTCCAGTCCGAAATACAAAGAGATATTGGCTCGCCAGATCGACATGCTTGGTGGGGTCCGCTACCTGTTCCTGACTCATAAGTATGATCAAATGAAGAAATTAATTGTGATCTTTAGACAGCTTTCCTAATTACTGAAATTCAAATTAAGTATGACCAGACCAAAATTTAATATGTCAGGGATGATATAGGAGAGCATGACAAGTGGGCCAGGCGGTTTAAATGTGAGAGGATTATGCATGTAGGAGATGTAAGTACTATTTCCTTTTAATTTCTTTATCATACAATTATAAGATGGCAATTTTTCTATACCATACAACTTGCTTGGTATGGAACAATTTTCTCTGATTTTATGAAATAGATGATGATTATTTAATTCATTTCAAGCAGGTGGACTATAGAACTGAAGATGTAGAGAGAAAGCTGCATGGAGATGGTCCATGGACCATTGGATCCGACTTTGAGCTTGTCCATACACCAGGCCATACCGAAGTAACACCAATTTTCATTACACAAGGAGTAAATTAAGTGTGTTTTCTATTTTTCTCAAATGATACTGCACATGCAAATACTTAAGTTACGCTGTATGTTGTTCTTAAATTATTTTGTGCAGGGTTCAGTATGTTTGTATTATAGAGCAATGAAGGTTTTATTCGCCGGAGACCATCTTTACAGATCAGGTGAAACCGGCGAGCTCGACATTTCCATTATGTACAACCAACAATCGGGTGAGGGATCAGTTAATAATTCATTTGCCAGGCCAACATTTGTTGAAAGATTTAAAATATAATTGTTTTGATCTTCTTTTTTTAACTCGTTTTGTATGAATTGAGTACAGTCAGCCTACAACTGGATAGCGTGAAGAAGTTATTAGACTTGGATTTCAACTGGATTCTCCCTGGTAAGCTTACTTCCCTCACCACAATACACTATTCATTTCAAAGAGTGGGGATAAAAAATTAAAAGTATTTTAAAAGGTTTAAATAATAAATTAATAATTTATAAGAGAACTGTGTAGATGTCTAGGCCAATTACATGCAAATGGTACACTGTAAACATTACGAGCTCTTTACTCATACTCAAAAATCCTTTTTAATTTTTTTACAGGTCATGGCAGAAGAATAAGATTCAAAGACAATCATGAAAAGAATTCAGCTATAGAGGTTTTTTTGGCTACAAAAGAGCATTTACATGGTAATTCTGATACCAGGAATAAGGACCCTTTGTTTGCCTAAGCTGAAGCAGTTCAATACATGCCTACATGATAATTAGTGATGTTCAAATCCTGCTGAGATGTATTATCTTTAATTATAGATGTAGGAATATAGTAGTTGAGCAAGCCTACACGAATTTTTTTTTCTTTTTGTTTGTGTACAAATAATAATGTCACCTCATATATTACAAAGATTGTATACAATCAATACCTGAGAAGAATCTGAAATTTGGCGATGTTTATTACTTCTGTAAAGGCACTAAAATTATTTGGTAATAATAATATACATAATAGCTAACACAATAGCATGTATTTTGATCTGTCAACCTTGGACTTTTGAATTTAGTATAATGCCGGCCGGATGCTTGCATCCACAAAAAACAAAATCATTGCAAAAAGTCGCCATATGTATTGCAGAAATATTACATACTGAATATGATTTACAATGAAAACGAACATAATGGTGTCAGGAATATCTGCAGTATTGGAAAAACAAGGATGGTGGGTGTACGTAGGATGGAGTGAACATATTTTCATACCCGTATCCATTAAGCTAACAAAGAAAAAAAATATTCATATATGTCATATCAAATACGATACGAGTTAAATAAATGGATAAAAGATTACTATTGACACCTCTATTTGTATTGCCAGTTATGTATTTTTCAAAACATAAGAAACAAAATAAAATGAATATTGACATAGAATCATAGAGTAATTAATTTGTATAGTTCTAAAGCAATGAACTAATGAAAACAACTAATCTATATTATGAAAAATTTGAACGAAAAAAAAAAGTATAAGCTCGTATTAGTTTTTAAGATATCTCATGAAAATTTCGATCACCGATTGAAAATTGAATGAAAATATATAAATTAAGAGTTACATCATACATATTTATTTTATTTTATAATTTTTCTATAAGATAACAAGTACAAATAGGGGTGTAAACGGAGTGGATAATGCTAATATTATATTTGCATCCGTTTTACAACGAGCAGATACGAATACAGATACGGATAGTAAACAGATATTAAAATTAAAAACCATATCCATCTTAAACGGATACGGATTCGAATACGAATATAGAGCGGATAATTATCGGATATTGAGTAATTCTACTAAATTTCATAATTTTAAATTACCTAATTTGATTACCTACATTGACAAAAATTTAATAGATTTTTTAAGTTTGCACAGTGACAATTATGCATGATTAATTGCTTATTGGTTCAAAGAACCAATCCATTATTCTAATAGATTATATGATTTTCTTACCAAAATTTTTGGACTTAAACGAATATGTATGTTTTTTTGTAACTTCGCAAGGGTGAAATGAATTGAAAGCTGCTGAAAGTTTAAATTTCGGATCCAGATATATACGGATATCCGCTCCGTTTATATCCTCACGGAATTATCTGTATCCGTATCCATATTATTTTTCTATATACTAAAATTATTTGTATCTGCATCCGCAAGTATCCGTATCCGTTTAATCCGGATACGGATAATAAGCAGATTCGGAGCGGATTATCCGCAGATAATCCGAATCCGTTTACACCCCTAAGTACAAAGCAATCTTATATGTATTTTTATTCATTATTCTAACAGAAAAAAAATTATTCATATTTGTAATATGATAAGCTAACAAAAGAAAGAATCTTTATCCATATTTATTTTATCGAATACAATACACACTGAATGAATAAAAATAATCCATTAACATTCTATTCAGATGTAGTTTATAATTTTGGAACAAAAAAAAGTTGGAGCAATATGAATAAAAAGAATCCATTAACATTCTATTCTATTCAGATGTAGTTCACAATTTTGGAACTAACAAAAAAAAAAGTTGGAGCAATAAAGAACTACAGCAAAAAATTGTTATGGTGCATATCAAAAACTCATGGTCAAACAATATTCATGTTGGAAGTCGTGGCGTTTCGATGATTATCAGACTAAGTTTGGTTTGATGAGTTATCAATCAAATAGAGGCTTGACCTCTGTTTTCTTTCTAAAAAAAAAAAAGTTTGGTTTGATGAGCAGCTCAACCGTCCGATCTTTGCGGTAAGATTCGTGCTGGATCTCGATTTGACAGCGCTCTCCGTTAAATTTTCGTCAGCAGCGATTAAGAGCCCTCTCCTTTTTCAAGTCTTCAGTCGCTTCACTTGCTCTCTTTTACGGTGTGAACATTGATCGGATCTGTGTCGGATATTTGGATTCCATTTGATCTCCAATTCTTCCGGTCTTGGATCCCCAAAAATGACCCAAATATTAAGTTTTCACCTAGACCGTCCGATCAGAATCCGAGCAAATCTGATCCGAGATGAAATGCACAGTGTCCCTGTAATAATCGTGCCAAAAGAAAACGGACGAATTATATCTAAAATAAAATTTGGATTACTTGAGGTGTCTGAATTCAATTCTCCCGGCCAGTCCAGTGGTGCCCACGTCAGTGGTCGATTAGTCAATTTCTCCGCCTAAACTTGTCGTCTTACTCAAATGCGATCTCTACTCGCCGCTTATATATCTCAGCATCACTTGTAAACAAAGAAGAAAACATTTAACCATGGCACTTGCTCTGACAGGATCCCTTCTTCGACCAAGATACCAGCCTCTGGTTCCGTCCCGCTCTGGCCGGAACGAACGGAGCGCTGCTCGATTCCGGCTTGTTGTCGCGGCCGGTATGGGCTCCGCTCGGGAGAGGAGGCCACAAAACGTGGAAGGGAACTTCTTCGTTGGTGCGAAGAGAAAACGCTCTGCTTTCTCTGTATTACGGTTTGGCATTTTATCAAACAAGTGGTGTGCCATCTTATATCTGTGTTTAATTAATTCTTTGCAGATCATACATGTATCGATTGTGACACTTGCCGATGGATGGCTCCTGTATGTACTTTTCTCTCATTTTTATCAAGAGAATTGTTTCTAGACATTAAAATTGATATATGTTTCTTATTTTTAGGACTTCTTTGCAAGGATTGATAAAATGTCGGCTGTAACAAAGCAGCCAGCTTCAAAGGATGAAAATATCAAGGCTTTGCAGGTTAATTGTCTCCTTTAGTTGGAATAAATAAGTGATGTTTGAAATCTCTTATTTTAATTCTAATTTCTAAAGCAAATTCTTTTTTTTTCTAATTTGTTTTGTGCAGGCTTTACTTTCCTGTCCAACAAATTCAATTCATACTGAAAAGGCGATGAAAGAGGTAGTCGAGGTGAACAAGACATTTCCTCTGCCTATCGACGAAAGTGACCTTCCTGTGTGTTTCTACTACTTGATTTTCATTTTTTAAAATAAATATATTTTTCCAACTTACTTTAAATTTTAATTATTTATTTTCAAGGGAGTTTATCACTGTGGTTACCACTCGGAGAAATCTTATGGGGCTGCACCATACTTTATTTCTCACCCTGAAGGAAACATAATGGTGGACTGGTAAGTGCTAATTAAAATTTCAAACTGTCAAATGCAAACAAACAAACAAAATGCAATTTCATTTAATTTTGTCATTTATATTCCAGTCCAAAATACACAGAGATATTGGCTCGCGAGATCGACATACTTGGTGGGGTCCGCTACCTGTTCCTGACTCATAAGTATGATAAAAAAAAGGAAATTAATTGTGATCTTTAGACAGCTTTCCTAATTACTGAAATTCAAATTAAGTATGATCAGACCAAATTTAATATATCAGGGATGATATAGCAGAGCATGACAAGTGGGCCAGGCGGTTTAAATGTGAGAGGATTATGCATATAGGAGATGTAAGTACTTTATCGCACTACCATAAGATGGCAACTTTTGTTCTGACTTGATCTTATTTCACTTCTTGGTATTGGCAATGCTACAACCTGCCTTATTAATACAATCCATACAACTTGGTATGGAACAATTTTCTCTGATTTTATGAAATAGATGATAAATATTTAATTCAATTGAAACAGGTGGAATATAAAACTGAAGATGTAGAGAGAAAGCTGCATGGAGATGGTCCATGGACCATTGGATCCGACTTTGAGCTTGTCCATACACCAGGCCATACCGAAGTAAGACCAATTTTCATAACACGAGGAGGAAATTAAGTGTGTTTTCTCAAAAGATACAGCACATGCAAATACTTTAAGTTTCACTGTATGTTGTTCTTGAATTATTTTGTGCAGGGTTCAGTGTGTTTGTATTATAGACCAATGAAGGTTTTATTCACGGGAGACCATCTCTGTATATCAGGAGAAACCGGTGATCTTGACATGGTTCTTATTTACAACAAACAATCGGGTAAGAGATTAGTAAATAATTCATCTGGCTGGCGTACATTTGTTGAAAGTATTAAAACACTATTGTTTTGATCTTGCATTTTGCATGAATTGTGTACAGATATCCTGCAACTGGATAGCGTGAAGAAGTTATTAGACCTGAATTTCAACTGGATTCTCCCTGGTAAGTTTGCTTCCCTATCACAATGTGCTATGCATATCAAAGAGTGAGTATAAAAATTAGAAGTATTTTTGAAAGGTTTTAAGAACAAATTAGTAATTTATTTGAGAACTATGTAGATGTTGAGGCCAATTACATGCAAATGGTTCAAGATCTTTACACTGCTCCTTAAATCTTTTTTCTAATTTATTACACAGGTCATGGCAGAAGAATAAGATTCAAAGATAATGATGAAAAGAATTCAGCTATAGAGGCTTATTTGGCGACCAAAGAGCATTTACGTGGTAATTCAAATACCAGGAATAAGGAGCCTTTGCTTGCCTAAGCTAAAACAGCTCTGTGCACTTGTATAATATATGCCTACATTATAATAGCAATGTTCAAATCCTGCCGGAATAAATTATCTTTAGAGATGTAGGCATTAGCAGAAATATAGTAGTAGTGCAAGTGTACACAATTTTTTTTTCCTGAGTTGTGTACAAATGGTAATGTCACTTCTTATGTTACAAAAATGGAAGCACTTATGTGTGGATTGTAGTACAATTATCCGAGAATAATATGAAATTTAGCAATGTTTATTACTTCAGTGAAGGTAGTAATATTGATATTAGCAGCACCATAGCATGAATTTTGATTTATCAACCTTGGAATATTGAGTATATCTCGGCTATCTGCATCCACAAGACACAGAAGCATGCCAAATTATTTTTAATGTCGCCATATGTATTGCAGAAAGATTAGACAAAGAATACAATTTACAATGCAAACTGACATAATAGTGTCAGAATTTTGTGCATTGTCAAAACAAAGGAGCATTGTGCCACAAATTAGGCACCTTAGGCCTGGAGACTGCCTTCGTTTCTAGATTGAAGCACTTTGTATTATATCTTCTCATGGCATTTTGCAGATATCTAATTTCATGATATTAATTTATTTGTATATCCATTCTCTTGATCGTCCGCCAGATTCATCCATGTCTATGAAAATGCTTACAGCCTGTCAGAACAGCAAATCTAAGTGTCAGGAGTTGAACATCTTTTTGGCAAGTAATGAGTAATGTGTAACCTAGGTACCAGTAATTAAATAATTCAACAGTGTGCCATTCCACAGCCATATGAATCATCAATTTCATTTATATCTTTAGTAACACATGAAAAACAACACACTCAAAACATAATCTTCACTGGCTCGATGCCCTTCATATCTACATTTACCAGACTGAAAATAAGTCAAATTAAGGGAAAAAAATAAAATATACATTTAAGTCAGTGGAAGACTTATTTTTCCTTCAGTAATGAAATCCTCGCTTGTAAACAAAACAAAAACAAAAAAAGGATCACCAAGTATTTGCTTATTTATTTTTTAAGTGGATGTGTTACAATAATTCTTGAGTGAGAAATAAATCATAAAAAGAGAGGAGGATGAATTAGTTAAAAGAAAATTGAGAAATTACTTTTCCGATTCGAGGCCTCTCTTTCGTTTTTGCGAGACTATTTTGTACATGAGAGACAGCTCCCCAACATTTCAGATTATTTGCTACATCATCGAGCCTCAATATGTACTCCTCTTCACTTAATGGAAATGATCTCTGCAACAAATGAGGAAGCATGGTGCAGTTAGGATTCAATTCAGGCAAAGTTAAAGCTAGACCAAAAATGGTAAGGTGTAATTTATCTCGAAATAAACAGAAAATATCCAAGAAAAAAGGAAGCAATAAAGAATTAAGGGACTTTTGGGCAAAACTGACCATTGTCATACGAAATCAAAGATTGTCATATAGTATTATTTTTTTTTATGTGTCTGTGTTACTCCCAGTGTAGATCAACCAATTTGGCTATAATTAAAATATTTAACCCAACATAAATGAAAATTTACAAAGCATAAAAATTACTTGTTCTCTGTACTTCCACATCACATTCATTGCTAGTAGGTTTCTTCCCATGAACTCCTGTTACCAATAGATACAAGGAATTACATGCCTAAAGCTCAAATTCAAAAAGTTGAAGAAAAAATTTCAGCTTCAAGCTCCTCTCTTGAGAAATAAAGGGCAAATAGAAAATTGCAAACCAAATACTGCCGATCAACTAGTGCTGACTGGTCTTACTAGAACCTCAAATTTCCCAAAATGAGCAAATGAAGTCAAGTAATTGCTTAATAAATCAATAATGTCATTGAACTTATATGAGACCAATTTGGTACCATTAACAAAGGAACTTTTTGAGGATAATCCTTGATATATCCCCAATTTTGTCGAAATATGGACAATTTGGAATTCAGAATATTAATCCCTGGTTTGCCTAAATATTTGGCCTGTGAAAATGAAAGAAGGGTAAAACGAATGTTAACCACCTTTCTTATAAGCTGAACATCATATGACCTTCCATATTTTTCCCTTATAAGATTAGCAAGATCTAAGCCGCTAAATTTTAAATCATCTGCTCCGACCATTCTCTCCAAGTCTTCTCGAGATATCCCGTAATTAACCTAAAAGTGCAAAGTACTAAAAACTGTTTCTATTTGCTTATTCAATTGAAATATCGGAAGCAATATATTGTCAATTAACTATAATCAGGGAGACCGGTAGATATTTAATTAGAGAACATTTTGACCAGTATAACTCGCAACTAAATGAAAGATAGGTAAATTTTGCCCGCGATTGTGGCCAGTATCACTGATTTTGCCTAATTAATTCTGAATTGACCAGCAATTGTGCACCTAAACCAATTCAGCCTCAGTGGGCAACAAGTGTGAATTAGGCCTAAATTCTCGCCTTATTTTTCTAGATTAATTCTGATGAACAGAATTAGTTATCAATTTACCCACACTTTGCACCAAAAAAGTCATAAATTGGTACATTTTATGTCCATTTTTTTTCAACAGTATACACTGACAATTCACTAATTTAACAAAACAAGCATTAAAATGTACAACCATTTACCTCTTCTTTGTTCCTTCTTTTTTCCTGATCTTCATCTTCACCATCGCTCGATCCTTCACCAGTAGATCCATTGCTTACTGCTCTTAGAAGGAGAACATCATGCGGAGATTTTTGTTGAAGACTTATAAGTCTCCTCCCAATACCAAAAGATGATCTCTCAAGTGTCAATTCAGTGTTAGATAGACACAACAATCTCAGCTTATTTGATCGGCCTCCATAGGATCTCTCTTGTACTCGAATCGGTCGGCTAGTTGGATGATTCGGCAAAACACTTGTCATGCTCCGAGATTAAATAACAATTTCAGTTCTGTAAAAAATCCAGAAATCCATATCAAATACAAGAAATGGAACTGATAATAAATCTATGGACAGAAGTAAAAGCCCTAAACAAATCAACAGCAGAGGTGAAATCTCAACCTCTTGACAATAGCATAGAAATTGGAAACTAATTGAAGGGGAACGAAAACCTTCTTGCAATTGCCGCACTGGAAAGGGAGAATACCGCAGCGTTTTTTCAACAGTGAATGGAGACAAGTTTTTTGTTTCTTTGTTTTCTTTTAATTTTTTTTGTGTGGTGGTGGAAAATGGAAATAGAGAGAAGGGAGAGTTGTGGCTAGGAAGGAAAGTGGAAGAGACGAGAATAAATAAGAAAAAGAGTTTAATTTATGGCGCCAAAAGCTTCAGTTGCGCACGGAGACTCGTTTGGTTGTTACAATGGTACCAGACTACCAGGTGAGTAGGTGACAATTAAATAAATATTTCAGTGTACAATTAAACGTGAACAATAAGTTTATGCTCGTTTATCTAAATTAATAATTACATTCGGGACCCCAAGAACCCCGTTATTTTTAGAAAAAATACATTCAAGATGGAATAAGATTTGGTCTCTAAAAATCGTACGATTAAAGTCCGAACAGTCGATCCGAACCGCTCAACATGATTTTCATATTAAAATGTGCTCAGAGACCAAATTTTATATTTTTTGGAAATTTTTTACTATTTTTTTAGATACGTACAAAATCATTGTTTTTGGACCGTTCAAAAATAGTGATGTTATACATATCTAAAACAATAATAAACAATTTCTAAAAAATATAAAATTTGGTTTCTGAATATATTTTACTATGAAAATCATGTTGAGCTGTTCGGATCGATGGTTCGGACTTTAATCGTAGAATTTTTGAAGGTTTTGGACGGTGTCCGGTCCAAAGTCATTTGGACCAAATCTTATTCCTAAATAATGAGCCCGACCCAACTGAATCCACGCAATATTTATGTTTGGATAACGGTCGTCCAATCACAATCCGAATCAATCTAATTCGAGATGGAATGTGCGGAACTTCTTTAAGAATCGTGCAGATTTTGATTGACGATTCAGATCCAACGGAGGTAGGAGTGAAACCAAATTGAACCTAGCGGTGCAAACGGATCGGACAGCCCTTCCACTCGGCACCGTCGGATTACTTTTGGATTCATATATGAATACTAGATATGGATATTCGATATCCGAATATCTGTACAGATACGAATATGGATATGATTTTAAATTTTAATTATCTGTAACTAAACAGTAGATATATACTATATAGTTTAATATATATTATGAAAATATTTATGTATATATCTACAGATATTCGATATCTGATTTGTAACAGTACGTATCCGTCTAATATCCGATCAATATCTGCATCCGGAAAAATAAAGCGGATATGATTTTAGTACTATCCGATTCGTATCCGATCCGTTTGCACCCTAATTGAACCTCTGATTTCATTAGACCGGGTCGGGGCGGGCCAGCCTTTCGGTCTGTTTCCAATAATTGTCATTTTCCGGCCCTTCTTTGAAGAAAGCCTTTTATTTTCCCAAACAGAGTTTGATATTTATTTACTGTTGTGACGTGTGGGGCTCTTGAATTGAACAGTCAACAATCAAAATATCTGGGCCTTGTTCCTTGTTGTATTGTACAATGTAAATCAATATAGCGTATAGGGATCAATTAATGACCAGTGCAGTCCTCTGCAGTACTCTATAGTATGATAGTATGGTATATTATTTTACGGTTTTTTATATTTATTTATTTTAGAGAAGTTTGTAGGCGATTATTTTTTAAAAGTTTCGCAGAAATTGTGAAGTCGTGAGTAGAGCTCGATTAGCTCGATTAAAAGAGAAAAAGAAGAAGTTTGTCAAACAACCACTTGACCATCCCAGCAGACCCAGACCAATTGGGAACGATCCTCTACAACCATTGGATCCCTCGGTCAAAGAAATCAGGGTTGTTCATCACGCTCTGGTCCAGTGGTTGTGGATCATCAACCAGACTTTAGTACTATCCAATAGAACAGATTTTGTTCAAGTAAGATCATCATAGGCAATTACTTTACAGTTTGAGATTTACTTTCACATGTTTTGAAAGTCAAGCTAGCACAAGGGCAATATTATTTGTGCTTTGATATTCATGCAAAGTTTAAAAAAAAAAAAAAAAAAAATAGTTCGAATCTACTAATTAAGAAATCATTCTAAATTCTAAAAGATTCCCTTGTGCGGTATAAGGATACGAATTCATCAACTAAAGAGTGAAGTTACTTCAAGTAATTGTCTTGATCTGAACTTGGACAAAATTTTATCAATCCAATCATTCAACGTGGGGATAAAAATAATGTTTTTCCGTTACTACTTACTTTTATTTTTATCATTTTATAATTCCAGTTTCGTTGCTTGGAGGTTTGAAGTACTGTTCATCGTCCAATAAAAAGTGAGCTTTCTGTAACAAATGTTTAGGTAAAGCTCTGGAGACAGCCTGTTCTATTTGTGCAATTGATTTCACCTTAATTGACAAATAATTAACGATGTGGCATTTAATTTCTGCCTTTTAATTCTTCTCCTCATCCAATGAATAAAATAAGGTTTTAATTACAAACAAGATTTTATAGTCCTACTGGATTTTGATGCTTGAATTATAAGAAAAAGCTCCAGTTTGTAGAATTTTGAAAATTCAAGATTTGAGACATTAGTACCAATCTTTGAAACGTTAGCACCATAGCAATTTCAATACTCTCCCAAATTAACAGTTTCAACTAACACTCCAAGGATGCAAAATCGAATATGTGACAAAATTAATCTATCTAATATGTGACACTCAAGCAGCTTAAGAGCTTAAAACTTGCATTGAACTCTTCCAGTACAAAATCATACTAAAATATTTGCGAGAAAGAAATCTGGTCAATTATTATCAGATTAAGAATCTCTTAGATCTATGCAGTTGGAGGGAAGAGTTTGGCATCCTGTGTCGTGTCAGTAACACCAGGAGGTAGCCAGTGCCACATGGCCATTTGTGGGTACGGGCCAAAATGGGTTGTGGGCTTGATACCCGGGGAGTGACCGTTAATAGGGGTAAATGGAGGAGCAGAATGGGCAATTGTTGGATGAAATGCCATGGGATGCGGCATAAACCCTGTAGGAGGTGCTGTGGTCAGTACTTTCACTTGCTGTTCTAACATCTCCTTGTCGGCTTTTAGCCTCATCTTTTCATCTCTTAGTTCATTCTTTTCTACCTAGATATATGATTTCCATGTCAAATAAGGCAAAAGAAGCAACTGAATTTGGAAAAGAGACACATGGTGTACTGGTACTGAGCAAGCACTAGATACAAAAAAAAATAAAACAAAAAATAAGAATTTCTCAAATTTGTGAATTCACCCAATATATTAATGAGGTATTGCAAATATGATAAAATCAGGTGCTATTTGCATATTCTGTTAGAATAGACTGATTTGCCCCAGTGTCACAGAAAAGAATGACGCATCAACTCTGGAAACAACAAGAGGTTACAGACAAAGCACTTTAAATGGTACTGTACTGGTACCATCTAGGGTGGTAATACCTTGAGATCTTTAATTGCCTCTTCAAGCTTTTCATTAGACTCTTTCATTTCTTGGGTTTCATTTCTGAGCTGCACCACTATACGTGCCGCATCACTGAGAAGTGTTGCTTTATCAGATTTAGGTGGTCGAGTTGGATCAAGGACAGTACTGAGCTCCACAAACCTACAAACGAATCAATTTGTGTAGTTTAGTTCTTACATTCAATGGAATGCTGGAAGAAAAATTAAATTGCCCATTCTGTTTTACTGTATGCCCTGGTCATACATAAATATATCATGCTTAGAAAATAAAAAATAAAGACCAAATTCAATACAGAAACATAACAGGCAACATTTCCAATGAAAGACCAAATTAACATCCTCCTCTTTCAGGTTTATGCAGCACAATTTTTAAAAGGCACGCATAAGATTCCTGTGATAAAAAAGTGAGATTACCGCTCATTTAACTTGTCTCGCCTCATTTTCTCCCGACAAGCCTTAGATTTGGTTCCTGGGCCTGACTCATCCCTTGTCCTGGAAAATTAAATTACTAAATTCAAAAGTATATACATGAAGAGTCCCCACTATAATTTTATCCAGATAAAGAAGAAACTATTGTACAACTTCGAAGCTCGTAATAATTGCTATTTGTAACAAGAATAATTTAGACAGAAGTCTGTTTCAGAGAAAAGGTTAGAGAATCTCTTCAAACCTGAATTTGTCACAGAAAAGTTGTAGTTTATTTACTGTCATTGAATCATATTTTTAAAGAAAATCCTAATTGACCAAGTTCCTTTTTTCTGGCACCTAAATAGAGATCAGCAATATTTCTCAGGGACCATCTGATCAAATCAAGCCTAATGCAAACAGTCTCGGACATTCAACTCAAAATCTGTACAATTAATGAAAAAAATTCCAAAATCCAAAAGAAATTAAAAAGCAGTAAGTAACAGTCCCTGACTTTCTTCAATGTCCTTCTCTTCTAAGACTTCTTTTGTTCAAAATATTTTAATAAATTATAGAACTCTTCGACCTACTACTTCAAAAGAATAATAAATTAAGAAACTAAAATTTACCTTTTCCTAGAGCAAGCTTGCTCCACACCACAAACTTCATTATATGCCTCTTCAAATTCCACTCTGAAAACGAAAGGGAAAAATTTAATCCGAAATTCAACCTTTGTTTTCCAACAAACAATATAATCGCACTACAAAAACAAGCAAAAACTCCGATTGCAATACCCGATTGTACCCGATCCACAAAAACCCTCAAGAGCACACCGCAAGTCGCCGTCCAATCCTCCTTCATCGATCCAGTACTCATCCATCGCATTTGGTTCCATATCCAGATTTAGGGTTTTGATCTGACCAGATTTCGTGTAATGGCTTCCTTCGACTCCTAATTCGATATCAGTCAATCACTAAAACACTGAATCAAATCAATGGAGAAAAAGAGAAGTTACACTTTATTATCAGATCAGATAGAGAGCGATTGGGGAAGGGGGAATGGAAGCGGGTGGTGAGAGAATCTTTCTACCGAAACGACAACCAATGACAATAGAATACGCGCGGGATCGGAGATGTATAGGAGAGAGAAGGTGCGGTTTCAAATAGGTCCGGACAAGTTATCTGAACCGTTGGATTGATCATATTGACGGTGGAGATGAGCTTTTTCAGGGTTAGTTATGATATGTAGGTCCGGTTGCGGCTGTCGATGGGGGCACTGAGGCACTCAAACCAATGACGTCGTCGTCATGTGCTGGGTTGATTTCACCATACCAATGTTACCATCTGTTTTCTACTAATTTTCTACTAAATATTGATATTGATATAGCAATACCTAGCTATTTTTTCATCTAAAATTAATTTTAGCCCAGGAATAAAGTGTGGCATAAAACTCCAACTTACGGAGAACGGAGTAGGTCCGATGTTTATTGGACTTATTTTTGAGACCAATGAATTTTACTATTGTCCTACTAGTGTGAAGATCTGTGCACACAAAAATTGAAACAAATACGTATGAATTTTGAAGCGTGGTGCACAGGGGTGGATCCAGGATTTTCGTCAAGAGGGCAAAAAAATATCGAATCGGATTTAAATCCATTAACTAATTGGATATTTGATGAAAATAATACTTTAACTTATACTTTATAATGCTCTGATTTGTAAATTTATGATATTATGACTTATAATTATAATTACCAATCATATTTTAAGAAATTTTATTTTAATTTTAACTATAAATTTAATCCGAATTACCAATTAAACATTCAGAGGAGGCAAAAAAATTTCCTTGGGGAGGAGCAAAGCCAGTTGGAACCGATAAATCTCCACTAAAACTCAAAATCCAGGGGGGCAACTACCCCCCCGGACTAGGTCCGCCCCTGGTGATGCATGAATCTTAAATCAAGTCGAATGGTGTTTGAACCAGTCGAACCAAAGTAGGTCCGATGGACATCTAACCTACTCTCAAGTCCAACTTGTGTGTGTGTGTGTGTGTGTGTGAGAGCATGTGTATTATAAGAATGATTATTGAGAAATCTTCTTGTTTTTTTTTAATTGCTATTAAGTAGTTTGTATATATTTTTTTTGTTTATTCATTATTTGATTAATATTAACTAACTGTGATGTTATCTCCAATTTATTACATTGCAAAAAAAAAAAATTTTAAGTTAATTTGAGTAAGTTTGATGTGTTTCAAATAAGTTAAATCCTGGAAGCGAGATTGTTTTTAAAAAAAAAAAGAAATTACCATTTTTTTTTCTATATTGGTATGTTGTATATAGAAAAGATTTACATGGAACACATATTTTTCTTATTATAAGACAATAAAAACATTGTTAGAATTATTTTTATTGAAGTGAAGAAATGGTTCAACTCTCTGTTGTCTAAATTAATTATATCTGAAGTTAGAATTCAAATATGTATCTTCCACACAAGAATAAACATTTTAGCCAATTGTATTAGTCAGGAGTTTTTTTTTTTTAAAATCATATTAGTTAGGAGTTGAACCAGATTTTTTAGACAATGGGGATCAATGGTTAATAAGGGTCAAATGTATAAAAAAATTCTATTACAAAAGATAATCAATTTTACGTTGTTCATAAATTTTACTCTAAATTATATACAAAATAAGACCTAAATATAATTTTTTTGAAAATAGATAGTCAATTGACCCTCATTCTATCATAGTAGCTCCGTCTTGATGTTTGACATAATTAATGGGATTGTTATATTTTTATTTAGTTATATTATATTAATGTTTAGTTTTGGGAAAGTGAAAAGCGCGAGGAAAATTCAATTCACAAAATAAAGGTCCATGTGAAGTCAAACCTTATCACATCAGTGAAAAGTATGAACAAAATCTAATAAATTGACTTCAAACAAAAATTCAAACTGTTGAAAATAATATACTAGAAGAGTAATGTGTTTGCATACAAAATTTATAAGAGATACATCATTCATTTTTTGTGCCTCCATTTTTATAACTAAAACAACTTAAATTTAAAACTTAAATGTCAAAATAAAATTGTTAGATATGAATTTATGATTAATATTATTTTCTCTATAAGCACGCAAAAGATCATGCATTTTGATTTTGTTTGTATTAGTATCAAGAGCTTAAATAAAATACACCCAAGTGAATAAATTATGGACTCCGATTATAATTTAACATATTAATTCATATAAAATCAAAATAGAAAGGTAGTAATTTTGTATGTACACGTAGAGAAAATAATATAGTCAGATCTAACTGTTTTATTTTGACATGTAAATTTTAAAATATTTGTAATTAGAACATTAAAAAATAGAGGCATGATGGAGGAACAATAAATAGAGGCATTTGAACTCTTCTTTTTTCAAATTAATTTAGTATAAAGTCAAGGGGACAAAAAAAGATTTACAAGTTAATTTTAAAACATTCATTTTCATCATTATTTTGATTGCTTGACTTTATACTAAATAAATTCGAAAATTTATAAATTTTGTATATAAATATATCACTTTTGAGTCGGATAATTTTTTTAGTTAAGCTCACCAAGCGACTAAGTAAGCTCAAGAACACCATAGTTCTACTTATAATAAATAGTGAAGTAATTAATGCACCACTTCTCCTTAAGGGCCTATTCGTATGTCATGAGATTGTACGGAATATGATTTTACGGATTCAGGAACTCATTTTTTTATTTGCGGGAACTCATATTCATGGGAACGCACAAGAATAATTAAAAAAATTTGTTAATGAGTGTTCGATTGTACTGTGGAATTAGTTGTGAAAAATATTGATTTATTTATAAAATATGTATTTCTATTTAAAAATGTGAGATGTCACATATTTAAAAAAAATTCAACTCGCCTGTTTATTTTATACCAAAATAAAATAATATGTGGATAATGTCACAATATTTTTCTAATTTAATTTATTTAATTAGTGACACATCATCAAATATTTTGTTTCTTGACAAGATTAAAAAACAATAAACATAGAACCTACTTATATGAAAAAAAAAATTAATAAAATATTTATTGCTACAATATAAAAATATAATATTTATTATACAATAATCTATCCGTTGAAATATGCTAGCCGTTGACAATATAAAAAATGTATATCAACTATGAATATTCTTCTTATTAGCATTTCTTGCTTCAATAGATGGAGATGAAAATGACTGTATCAAATTTAATGAGGGACTGATGGAGCTAGCACACCATTTGGGGAAGAAAAAATGAGATCGGAGTCAATGTTTTTATCCCAGATTTTTAGTTTTTTACGATGTGTGGATTGATTTTGGGAAGAAAATAAGGAAATGAGATGGGAACAAAAAGACCAATCGAACAGGTCAATAGCCTAAATCTCTAATATACTCAAATTTCTACCATTCCTATTTAAAAAAAATGTCGTCCGAACAGACCCTAAAAGCCTCAATCACAGTCTCTGATTACTAGTATTGGTTATTAACATTAACTTTCGCATCGAAATATTATTATAGGTTATATATAGTAAAAAAAAATGTAAATTTCTAGGTAAAATGGATATAGTATCTTATAATGTTTTGAGTAGCAAATGCAATCTCTCCTTCTCAGTGTATAAATTCAATCTTTGATGATTGTTCTTGAATGTTCTACTTACAAAAATAAAATAGCTCATAGGATTCCTTCCCCCCTATTCTATTGATGAATCGATATACTGTCCTTCGGATACCTCGTACAATGATTCCAATCAATAATAAAACATAATTTAGAAGTAAATCTGTACTGTAGATTGGAGAACCAAAGCTTTTAGTCAGTTCTTCTTGGAGCTTGTTGAAATTTTATATCCTTTGCCAGTTTTAATCCTACAAATATTTTTTGTGATATTTTTTGTTCTAATAAGAAATACTTCTTACCATAGTGTCCAGGTATGGAAATAAAACGTGTATAATTCACGTTTAATAAGTTTTTAAGGATTTACTGCACCGAATTCCGTATAAAACGTTGACCGAACGTTTAACCGAATAATTCGCGAATAAAACGTGAATCACGAATTATTCGCGATAAAAACGCGAAAAAAATGCCAAATTTTTTTTAGAATTTTTTTTTAAGGGTTTTTTTTTAAGAATTTTTTTCCCTTCCTTGTTGTACCAAATCATTCCCGAATTATACTCAAATTACACCCGAATCACGAATTTTTGACCCCACCGAACAGAATCCGAACTTTTAATTTGTCACTATGCTTCTTACAACCAATAGAATTGATAAAATTGTTTTTATACAATATACAAAAATAGAGAACTACTTTTGTTGTGGGCCTCTGTTGTTTTTATTTTATTTTATTTTAAATTGATAGTTAAATATCGGTAAAATTCATAAAGGACGAATAGTAGTTATAATAATTAAAATTCATGAGAATTATTTTCATTTGTCACCTAAAAGTTAACGCATTAAAATAGAAATTAATAGTTGGATTATAATTATCCAGAATTGATATTAATTGTTTCAATACCATCATGACGCTACTATAAAAAGTTTAAATAAATAAATACAGAGGAGGACGTGGAGATTTTACCCTATAATAATATTGACTAGATAAGGTTTTGACTTTTGAGCAATCAAATAATTAAAAACTTAAAAAGAAAATGCAATTGCATCTAGAGTAGGAAAAATAGAATGGCGGAGCCGGTTTCGTTACGGAACGGAATGGTTATGGCACATAACGACATGGTACGTGTGGCTTTTCTGCGCCGTGACTCGCGTGTTGCGTGCTGTGATCATCTTTTAAAAATTTGACACGGTACGGCACGTGGTCACGCGAGTCACGTGTAATTAGGACCGTTAAGTCTTGATTAAATAGTGAATCTTGAATAAACTAATCTAAATTATGAAAAAATTAGTTAAATGAGAGAAATGTAAGTTACGTTTCGCGTGCCGTGTCCATCTCTTCATATTTTAGTCATGGCACGGAACAGCACGTATAACTGTTCACTTGGTCACAGCATGGCACGGAATAGTACGTTTTTCCACTGAATTAGTCAATTGCATCTCCACTTGCCCCGGTACAGTAACGCAGTAAAATTGCGTAGGATATATGTGTGCGCGTAGATAACTCGTCTTGGATTTTTTTTTTTTTATTATTATTATGAAAGGTCCCTTGGTTTTGTTGAGTGGCGACCTCGTGTTATGAGGTCAGCCACCAAAAGAATGAGCCAAAAAGGAATCATTGTGGGGACACTTTTTGGTGATCCTTTGTGGCTGAGAATTTTACAGTACCGCATTTTTGGATGAAGAGAGTATAACCAAACAACTCATCCTATATTCCTGTTTGTTAGCAACACATTTCGGACAGGATCCAAAGCTCTTTTTTTGTGAGATCTTCAGTGATGGGTGTATTTCAATTGAATTTTTGGAACTTTTGAATCAGTATTATTTCAATTATTTCCAACTCTTTGTATTTTTTTTTAATCAATGTAAATTGTAGTCAAATAATTCGATCCATGTGAGTTTGTACTGAGTTCATGGTTTGAGAGTAATTCAGCAATGTGGAAAGTTTGTTTGGGATATAATGCATGTATAATTTGAGAATAGTTTATTTTTTTATAATGAAAATGTTATATCAAAATATTTAAATTTGTGTAATCTATACAAAAAAAAATGTAGTAAATTTTGTTAATTATATTCAATAAATAGTATTGTCTTCACTATGCAAAAATAATGGGAATAATTCAGAGAGGTGAGTGATGAAAAAGGATAATGCTAATATAATATAGATACTATTCTCAGGCACTATTTTTAATCAGAAATTTTGTAGATATTTAATTAAAAGGCTTCATTCTCATTTTTATCTCAGAAAAAAAATACAAATATTTTTTTAGAAAATAATTATAATGATTTAATAGTAAAACAGATTCGTGAAATTGTACGTTTGCATCACCTTTTTGAATGAATATACGCATTAAATAGATTTTCGATTTTTCACAAACTTAATGATTTAAAAAAAAAACTGATATTAAATTATACCCGTATTAATATTGTTCACAGAACTTGTTCACTTTATTAAAATTTCGTAATTTTAATATATTTTTGTGCGTTCTGAATTATTTTTTTAGTTATTCTCATGTTATATATTTGAATTACAAATTCTAGATCTAGTCAAATTATTTTTGAATTATGAATTTATCTCATGTAATACCGCAAGAGATAAAATACTTCCAGCCATCAATATATTTTCAGAACTTATTTAAAATATAAAAAATCCGTTTGAAAATTCCGTACAAACTTGGAGTTCAACGGTCCGAATTTAATAAGAATTAGAGCATCTACATCCCAGCAATTTAACCGAGTTTCTAAATAACTGTTAACTACTTTTTAGAAATTAAAGTCTCTAAAATTTCTAACTCTCACATTCCTGAAATTAATTTTAGAGTTTCTATTAAGTCATGGTAGCAACAAATTAAAAAAAAAATTTTGAGTCAATTATTTAACCAGCATAAAATTTATAAACAGTTTCTTAATAAGAAACTTTACTATATAGTTTATAAATAAAAAAAAATTCTCCTACATATATGAAAATAAAATTAAAACTGTAGCATCAGATTAGAATTTCTAATAATATTAAAAATGTAGATGCCCTTACCTCATTGGAATTGCCTTTGAGCAACTCAAAGGTCACATGAAGTTTCACTCAAAGAGTCCTATTTATACGAGCCATTGAAAGTGCAAGGCATTTTACGAGTGCAAAATTTAGTAGCGACTAGCGCCAAAAAGGTGTGAAAGACTGAAAGTGAAAGCCACGCTATGAAAAGGAGCACTTTCTCAAAACAAATGGATGAAAACATCTCCACAATGTAAACAAAAAAAACTCGGAAAAGTAAAATGTGTGAAAAAAAAATCTCATATCCTATTCTTATAGTAGACCACTAGGAGTTGAAATTCCCCTAATCACTCAGGAGACAGATATAGATTTACTTTCAAAGGATTGGAATAAAATTTGTTCTGTGCAAAAGTTTACCAGATTTTTTTTTTTTTTTTTGTTAATGACAGGGTTTGAATCCTCTGCATTACCTCACGGTTTGAGTTTAAATGTGACCATTTGAGTTTGAAGGTCACCATTTGATTGGCAAAATTCTGCAATGCACAAAACCTCTTTAAAATTTATTGCAGTACCTTACATATTAGAAAAAAAATTAAATGATATATTGGGATTTTTTTTTTTGCATGTCTCCGATGGATATTAGATTAAATTTGATTGTTTTATTCGTATTGAGATTTGTATGAAAAATTTAATTTTTAATCTTTCCATAAATCTAAACTATATGCACAAATCTCAACATGAATTGAACAACTCATATTAGATATCAGACCGAATTTGATATGATGTCCATTGAATCCATTCGCTCCCTTTTATTTTTGTTTGCATATAACTATCATGGGGCTATTCAGTCATACCTAATGAATTCGTATCCTTTGCATTAATGGAACGTGTGTTAATAGATCATATGGACCGTTTGATTGAAATCCGCACTAATATTATAGGACCCCGTGCGTTATAGACGTGAGTCGAATTAGTTCTGATCCTGATCAAACGGCCGAGATGCATTAAACTCAAAAATGCTCTTTTGAGTTAATACAGAAGATGCGGACTCATACCTAATACCATTAAAACAATTTAGATCTCGTGGTTATTATATAATTTTTTGAACCAGTTGCAACTTTATTTTCCATGATGGAAAAGATATTCCCTTTGTAATACTATCCTAACCCACAAAACATCATATCAACTTTGCTCAAACCATTTTTTATTTATTTTTCATGAGCAGAGCAAAGCTTATAAGAGAAAGAAAAATCATATTATTCACCAATGAGCAAAGCTGCTTCTCTTTCCTTTTCATGCTACTGTAACCATGACAACATATACATGTGAGGAATACATAGCCATGGATGCTGATTCTTCCTAATCTGATCATTTCATGGGCATTATGCATGTGATTTAGACAGGTGTATAAAATTATAATTATTTTTATACATAGAATAAATCATAAGCAAGAATTTCCTTGCTTGTTAAAATTTCTTGTGGGATTTTTGACAATGAAAAGGACAGGGGGCAAAAAATTTATTTGGTTCCAAAGTAAAATAAAAATTTCCAATTAACTTTATGTTGTTTTGATCTTCTTTGTTTAACCTTGTTTTAAATTAAGAACTAATTTACTAGTTTAATTTCTAATTTGATTTTCATGATTGAATAAGTACTGAGTTTTATTAATAACATAATGGATTATCAAAAATTTCTTGTTCTACTGTCATTTTTGTCATCTCTATGTAATCTAATTCCTAACGAGTTTAAGACTTTGATCGAGGAAAGACAATTTCCATACCAGTGTGATGGTACCTATTAATTACCCGTAATGATACAGCTACGTGGTATCCCTAAAAAGAACTTGAGATTATAGTAAAAAGTAAATTACATTGAAAATAATAGTTTTCCTTGAAGATCAGTTATAATAATAACTACTTACCTATTAATCTAAATGACAAAATCTTCAAAATTGAACAATTTCCTTTTTTTCCTCTGAACACTAAAGAAAAAAGAGAGAATACTGGCACAAGACAACAATGGTTGTTTACAGCCCAAACCAATTCCATTTTTCCTCTGTATATTAAAACTGTGATTCTAGTACAACCACCATAAAAAGATTAATCACAAATTATTGTCAACACAAATTTGAGAAAATTGGCATCTAGCTAACACAACCATGAATAAGCAACATAGATATTAAAATTTGCATTATTCTCTTGCACTGCAATTACAACACATTTGTAATTAAAACAGTTATATTCAATTAAAAACAGAGGGATTAGTGGTGGCACTGCTCACTTGAACTTCAAGCACCTCCAGCTTGCGCTCTAGTACATCGAGTTTCTCATTTAGGGATGCTAATTTGCTCTTGGTCGTTGCTTCTACATAATACAAAATTTGTAAGAAATTATCCGGAGAAAATTAAAGGATACCAGTACTAAGCACAAGAAGTTGCATCTCTATCAAAAGGACACTACCAATTAGTTTCTGTAACACCAGATCTAACATATTTTGAGAATCATAGAAAGAAATGGAATAAGATATTACAAAAACAGAGAGGATTTTATGGATAATCTTAGAAAAATTCAAGAAAAGCAATGACAAGATTATATTTATCTTGAAAAGCAATGGCATGATTATCTTAGAAAAGAACAAGATAAAGATAAAGATGAACTAGATTCATATATAGATCAAGATAAACAATTTATAGATAAAAATTCTAAATTTTTTTCTAGGTAAAATTTTATCTAAATAGATCAGAAAGCAAAAAAAAAAAAAAAATTATATTCTGGAATTTGGTGTCAGAGCCTTAACTAAAGGCCTAAAGCTATTTGCTTATGGAGCCCAAAGGAGCAAAAGAGATCCGGCTGGTACTAGACCAAAACAACTCATGCTAAAAACCAGTTAGTAGTATCTGGATCGTTATCTTGACTCTCACAAGGGAATTCCAACTCGGATTTTAATGCACTGGACAAAGTTTCTTATCAGTGCTAGTTCAATTGCATTGAATCCCAATCAGTACAATCTGAATTCATATCATCTAACTACCTACGGTAATATAATATTTCTGTTTAGATCAGGCCATCGATAGAATATGTACCAATATTTAAGGGTCCCCGCACATTCCACCCCGGGCCGGGTTGGCCCGGATTCTGATCAGATGGTCCGGATCTAAACAAAAATATTATGTTACCTCAGAGGATATGACTCCTACAATCTCAGTTTGCTATTTTAGATTTTCAGTTTGTCCTAATTAAGGAAAACTATGATCTTACTTGATGCTCAATTCCGGTGATACATGATCTATTTTAAACTGCATCAGGATTTGATCTCTCCACAATTGGCAACATAAGATCAGAATGATAACGGAAAACAACTCCCAACTTTGGATCATAGACTCCTTGCAACATCTTCAACATCAAATTGGAATTGAGATTGTAATTTAATTGAGGGAATGCAAGTAATAATAACATATCATGGCTTCTAGTTCCGACCATTGCAATCCTACGAAGAATCACAGATCTATTCGGATTTCTATCCTATCAAGGATCGAAAAATTTCCATTCAAATCCAATGCAGGAAGGATGATTTCTATCTAGATCTATTAAGACAGAGATAGAGGAAGGAAGAAATGGAGGTTAGCGGAAGCGTACCGAACTGGAGAAGGAATTCGAAGAGGCGGCGAACATTGAGAGAGATGTTGGAGATGAACTCGCGGTTCTCCCAATCGGCCTGTACGGCGATCCCCACGTTTACTGGATTCGAGATTCCACCTGCTCTCGCCATTACCCTTTCTCTTCTTCCTTTCCCTTTCCTCGACTAACCCCGACTTCTCAAAACCCTCAGTAGCCAGACTTGACAATCTCATCCGTTCATCTGCGTCAAGATGGATTTAGCACGAATCTTGAGTACGGACGAAAGGTCTAGATTCGTAAGGGCTGGTAAGGTACTTGAGAGTGTGGGGTCCACTTCGAGTTGATCCGGATTGTGAGAGGAGAAATGGGTAAATTAACTTTTCAAAAAGAGAAGAAAAAGAAAAATAGATAAAAGTGGTAAACAAAAAGAAAGAAAAACTATTGGGTGCATCTTTATCATTTATTTTTTTGAAGAAGAAATCCGCCGATTTTTTTATTAATAGGAAAATAATTAAATATTTTTTTGAAGAAGAAATCCGCCGATTTTTTTATTAATAGGAAAATAATTAAATAAATATCGTGATTAAGGAATGTTTCCGATTATTTGCGAAAAGTGGAAAAACCGTTATCTAAAATCACGGCCAGCGGACGCTATCCAAAATAACGGCCAGTTTAGCAAACAACCATTACCGGATGGAGGGGTAAACACGGGACGTTGTTCCAAATCACGGCCAAAACTGGACCGTTGTTTAGAATAACAGACAAATGATAGAAATATCCAGGCTCGCCCGCTCCATCCATTTCTCCCTTTTCGCTGCGCCGTAAAAAACAAAAAACAAAATTGGTCCCCCTCTCCGTGCTCCCTGCCCGCCAGCACCGCCGGAACGCTATTCTGGACAACGGCCAGCATTTCTACGCCCCACCACTTCCCATTTCCAGTCTTGCCTCCCACCGAGACGTCACCCCTCCCACCGCCGGCAATTAAAAAAAGTAATTTTTTTATTTTGTAAAAATTAGTAATCAATAATAGTTTCTGATTTTATTTGTTGTCAAAACTATTGTGAGATTTAAATTATGTGAAATTGTAACAAATTAGATTTAATTTTGTAAATTAGTTTTTGATTAGGTTTAATTTTGTTAATTAGTGTCCGGTTTAGATTTTAATTTTTATAAATTATGTATAGTTTTGTGCAATTTTGTCAAGACTATTGTGAGGTTTAAATTATTTGAAATTGTAGCAAATTAGATTTAAGTTAGATTATTTTACTGTTTCACTTTCTCGTAAGTATTTTTCTACATTGTTTTATTCTACTATTTTACTTTAAGTTAGATTATTTTATCTTTGGCTATATCTGAATACATTGTTCAACGATTCAGAACCATTGGTAGTCATAACTCCCCAACGAGCACCGCCATCCATGTGTTGATACAACTTCCATGGTTTAGGGATCTCATTCGTATTGGTATCTTTGTATTTCCCAACATTTTCTAAGTATTTAACTGCATCTGGACTTCTCTTTTGCAGTAGTTCAAAGAACTCTTGAAACCTCCGTGGTTTCTTTTTTTTCACAAGTATTTTAAATATTTCGCAAATTTTTTTGTTGTGTACATTTCGCATCAAATTCTCGCCCACGTGCTGTGAACACAACCTGTGAACGCACTCGCCGCCCTCCTCATACCATCCACCGATACTGTCGGTGAATACTTTCTTAATCGCCATATGCCGGTCGGAAACAACGCACATGAATCTATTACCTATAACCTCCTGTCTAAACCACCTCATGAACCATCCCCATGTCTCGAATCTCTCTTCATCTACTAATGCGAAGGCCAGAGGAAGCAACTGGTTCTCAGCATCATAACCGCACGCCATCAATAGTCTCCCTCGATACCTACCAAACAGGAAACACGCATCGATACTAATGATTGGCCTGAGATGGGGCACTGCAGCAATGCACGGACCGAAAGCCCACGCAGTTGCCTTAAACAGCCTTTTCCCGTCTCGTCCTATGGGTTCGTGCGCAACTCCATATTTTGTTCCGGGATTGGATCTTTTAATTGCTTCCAACAATGGGGTGAGTAAGTTGTATGAGCCTTCCCAAGTACTGAATATTTGTGCGATTGCCAGCTCTCGGCCACGCCAAAACTTGTTATATGACGGGGTAACTCCTTTGTATACTTTACGAACTATGCCTTTGATGGATTTGATACTTTTTGTAACATCTTCCTTAATATCTTCTTTTATAGCGGCAGCAATTATTTTTGCAGTTAAATTTGAATGATATGTACGCTGAGAATCGGTATGACAAGTATGTGGTCCTGAGATTGTTCTAATCTCCCACTTAGATGAAAAGAATCCGGATGTGGCATACAAACGCCATTTACACCTAGTGTCCTTGCAATGGACTATCAAGCTCTTTTTTTTGTTAGTGGTAGTTACTATTTATATATTCTCGCCGATGTGATAATCATATATTTCGAATTGGAGAGCATCTTTTGAAGAGTACTCTTGACCTACAGCAAATGGATCATGGGAATGTTTGGTTGTACCGAAGAAGCTGACATCTGCTTCCTGGAATGCCGAGGTGTCATTGAAACTTGCCACTGGGTGAGTCAACCCTCTAGCACGTGTTTCCCGCGGTGGGATCGGGGTATCACCCGGGACATCCCCTTCTGCATCAAGCTCACTGTCCCAATCGGCATCATCCTCACATGAGTCAGCGTCGTCTTCATCATCACTTTGCGGCACATCGTTAGCTTCATGACTAGGATCACCTGCCCTCGGCGGATCAAGCCATGGACTGGCCTGATTATTGTATTATGCCCAACCCATATCTGCCTGAGTTGGCTCTGACAACTCATTTACATCGGGATAAGGATGAAGATAAAGGTCTCGCCTCGGTATTTGTTGGGTCTGATATGGTTGCCGCTGACTAGGACCCGCTTGTGAATCACTGTATTGCGTATGTACGGGTTCTGGTTGTGTCTGACAGGGTTCGAAGATACTGGGACCAGCTTGTGAAACACCGTATTCGGTATATACACGTTCTGGTTGTGTCTCTGGTACCACACTATCAATGGACAACTGCGGTTGCATTGAACTGACAATTGGAACTAACTCAACGTATAGATCGACATAACAATACTGGGTTCTAGCAAGCATACTTTGGTTATAAATACCTCTCCAAGTCTGTTCGCACACGATTTCAATTATCTCATAATAACAGCGAGTTGTTGTGCCAACATTAACCTGTGCAAATATTTTTAAATTGTACTCATTCTCATGATATCCAAGCTGACGACAAATTTCACCTTCTACATCATGCCAAGCCTGTTTCACTGGTTGCCATCAACGAGAATCGAGAACGAATGTTGTACTTCGCTTCTTTTCTATCGTATTGTATTTCACCACCGAAATAAACCCTCAACATCAGCATGATTGATTTTTTGAATGGATCAGCCTACACAATAATAAGTAAATTAGATAAATATTACACTAATATATAATTTGGTTTTTTTTAATTGCACCTTTGTAATTTTTATCCACATTTGATGTCCAAATCAAATGTTGATTCCAATTTTGTACCAATAAATATTACAAAAGAAAAATACAACAATCATATTTAATAATTTCACAAACATGTAGAGAAGTTTTATAGAGATCAGTTTAAACGGAAACATATATCAAGCCGAAGTATCTTTATTTTTAAAGAGTTCGATATATCTCTGATCCTTAACAAATAAAAATAATTACCTTTCTAATTAAGAGTATTAATTGATATATGCCTTATAAATATTTAAGAAGGATGCTTGCAACGTAAAAAATTTACTTTCTTTTCCTCGATGATGAGAATAAAAATTTCGAACCTAGATTAATAAAAATAACAATAATTGTTAACATAAAAAAAAATATGACATATAACTCACATAGATTGAAGCTATAATTCACGATGCGAGAACCTCAGAGAGTGATGGGAAGTTTTGCACCGTGAAACACATAGCTCCATCCGCCCCGCATCATTAAATCTAGCTTCAGTCCATGGCAAGAAATGACATATAAAAATTTGAAACTAAACTAATGATGCGGGAGCCGATGGAACCAACATCTAATATATATATTTTACGATGCAAAACTCCACAGCAAGAATTAATTACTTTGGAACTAACTAATTGAAGATTTACCTTTTACGGAGGATATTTTTTGGAGAAGATTGGGATCTATTATTCATTCAATGGAACCTATTGTTGGATATTCACCGTATAAGAATCAAAATATGGTTCTTATGGGTGGTTTAACTAGATGTGTGATATTTTTTTCAGCAGAGAAAAATGTGTGAGATAGCAGACTGGTGGAGTATTTATTGAATGTCTGGACGTTTTTCAAAATGACGGACATAATATAACTGGGCCTGCCCTCCATTTTTTTTTTTTTGCCGACACTGCCTGTGCATTGGTTTTTTGTGCCGACGAGCCGTTATACAAACCGACGGCCTGCTTTTTTTTTTCACGCGGGCCTCTGGCCGTTGGCTTAATTAACGGCCCTCTTGGCCATTGTCTGAATTAACGGCCCATTTGGGCGTTGTCTGAGTTAACGGCCCGTGTTTATCCCCTTCATCCGCTAATAATTCTATGCTAATCCGGCCGTGATTTTGAATAGCATCCACTGGCCGTGTTTTTGGATAACGGTTTTCCCACTTTTCGCAAAAAATCGGAAACATTACTTAATCACAATATTTATTTAATTATTTTCCTATTAATAAAATCCGTTCATTTAATTATTTAATTTTTTTAAATCTGTAATTTTTTACGTGAAAGAAATTACTTTTGTCATTAAACCAAAATTTATTTAATTATTTAATATTTTTAAATATGCAATTTTTTACATAAAGAACATTACTTTTGTCATTAAATCAAAATCTAATTCTTATTTTGACAATTATGCAATAGGCAAAAGTAAGGTCAATTTTTTAAACTATGAAGATCAATTGTATAATTTTTTTCTGGATAATGGAGGTCAATATTGTATAAATACTTTTGTTACTTGTGTAAATATTTTTTACGTTTTGAAGATGAAAATATTTGTATTGATTTTCCGTTATGTGCTTAAATTTAAAAATAGAAGCGATTCATTAATTGACAGTTACGTAGCAATTTCGAACACTTGTTCTTTCTTGATAAATATCATGAAAAAAAACAACTCTTTATATTTCAATAAAAAAATCATGGAAATACATAACGAGATGTAAACATAACGAGATGTAAAAACAACTCTTTCCATGCGTCGTCCAAAGAATGTTTCTTTAAAATGAACCGGATCACCTGTTGATAAAAAATTCATGCTCTTAAAATCACTCCGGATGAATTTGAAGTAAATTTTAACATTTATATATTAAATATAATTTATTCAGGATTCACTCTAGATCCACCTAGCAGTAATTTTAAAGGTAGAAATTTCTTGTCCACATAAACAAATTAAATGAATAGAAATTAAAACGAATTCAACGATGCCAATTGTTTTCACATTTCAGTCGTTGCCCCTAAAACGAATTCAAGCGTATCCATTGGCATCGTTGAGAGGTATGAAAAGCTAATTTATTTATGGAGTATCAATGTTTACATCGATATATTAATTTAGAAATAAAATAAATTTGTAGGGTATATATATTAACATAATTTGTTTTAGTTTTATAAAGCGTACAAGGCATATATTTTTAATTTTATTTTCCAGATATATTTTATTGTCCGTGCGCTGCATTTATTATGAATTAGATGTTGGTTGCAGTTTGAGCTCTGAATTATACTGAAATACATAGCCGTGATGAGCACCAAAACATAGATATTTAATCCTCTCATATTAAAGAACTGTTATTAGGTAATACATTTGTTTGACAACCATATTAATCATCACAACTTCTATTAAAATAAAAATCTAAAATTGTAGACGTATTTCATATGGTTTACATATATTGTGTTCATATAAAATCCGATGCATTTTGATCAATATTATCAATAAAAAGCTATTTATTTTCTCAATATATTATTAATAAAAAATGGAGTTTATCTCAACCGTCTGATATGAAATGACCTAAACCCCTGATCCTTTCTGTAGCGAACTGAAAAGGAACTCTAATCTGATATTCTTCTTCTCAGCTTTCATTTCCAAGCTCCAAATCAAGGTACTAGGGATTTAGCGACTCATCCCTGATCTCTCTTTGCAAAGCATCTGTAATTTTCCGTTTTTCTCCATTGATTTTGCTCAGATCGATCAGTCGAGACTTGAGTGAAACAGCGAACCACTGATTGTTGTTATATGTTTTTAATTCAAGCAGTGAATCAGTGAAAAAACAGAGGAATAAGTCATGGTTAGTGGTTTGTACACTTGTGAACAGGATTATAGGTGTATCGATCTGTTGGTTGCTTAATTAGATCAGTTGTTGGATTTTATATCAGTGTAGCTGCCTTCATGTGGCTTGCTGTGCAGAGTTCTTAAAAAATATAGTCTTTTTAAGTAGAAGAACCTGTTATTAGTAGAAGCTAGACCTCGCTATATTATGTGTGTCTTCTATGGTATTTGAATTTTGATTATCTCCGAATGTTGAAATGCCGAACTTGTTTACCTTGAAGCCTGATATAGATAAAAATTGTGGAATGCTCGTGCCTGGAAAAATACTGTGATCATAGTTAGAGCATATTCACTCTTTAATTATTTTATTTGTTTTGTTTTGTTTCAGAGATAGAGACATACTAAAGTAGCAAAATCTGTACCTAAATCTGAGTAGGAAGAGGAATATTATTGCTATTAAAAAATGCAGGTTAGCATTTTCTTTGTTTTCTCAGGATCCTTATTATTCAATTCTATCCAGCTTTGCTTGATTATCTCCAAAGTTTTGCTAATTCACTCTGACCAAATCTTGATTAATTTGTATGTAAATTTTGTAATACACCCCTGATATTCATTTATGTTTTAATTGTTCCTGATTACCCAGTTGACAGGATCTTAATTAATTTGTATACAAGTTATACCATAGAAATCCTCTTTCCTTCGTTGGATTACCCAGTTAATGTGGATTGTTACTGATCATTATGGTTTTTGTATATATTTGTGTTGATTTGAGGGATTCTGAACTTCCAGTCCTTATGACTGTTTTTCTTATATTCATCAGGGTGGTGATAGTAAATACTGAGTATAATAAGAACAGAAAGAGTGGTATTTAAGGAAATACTGTCAAGCTTATTCTAATTTTTCTAGTTTTTTTATGCAGTGTATTTTCTTTGAATGAATTGATCTGCAAAAGTCTGTAATAATTCAATCTTTGGCATAGATACTATGAAAACTCTGGTATTGGCCAAATCAGTTAATCCAAACTGGAATGCCAAATTTACCAGGTCCAGTACCAGTCATTTTACCTGTTATCCCTCAGCATTAAGTCAAATTGGTACTACTTTACCCATTATGCCTATTTTGTTCTGTTTAGTCTGATTGTACCTCTGTGTTCAATTGTAAATTATTCAGGCCAGCGACAGATTTAACATAAACTCACAGCTTGAGCATCTCCAAGCAAAATATGTCGGGACCGGCCATGCTGACCAGGGTCGATTGTAAGCATTCTTTCCTTCATCTACTTCTAAATTTTCAATTTCTTTACAAGCATTTACTTGAACTTTTTTTTTTTCCTTCTGTGAACAGCCCAATAGTCACCAACATTTTTTTTGTTTGGATCACCAAAGATAGTTCAAGATAATTGTAGCAAAACCGCAGCAGTTACATTACAGTGATGTTAAATTGTATATTTTTCATAGATTTTGACAACTTTGGCCCTCTATCTCTAGTGAGCTCTAAACCCAAATTGAAGTAGAATAAAATAAAGCAATTTTGATACTTTTGCAAGTTTATGTGAACTAATTATGAAGAGACATAATTAGGCTAATAAATAGGTCATGACAATTCAATCAATTTTGTGTGCATGATTCGACATTAGTTTAACTTATGGTGTTATTGCAACCATGCAGCAAGCTTGCTGTTCTTTCCAGCACAGTAAATATTGGGTATTTTTTACTAATTTGCACAACAACACCTCTTTTCTTAACAAAATATGAATGGCATTACTCACTTATATGCAGTGAATGGGCGGTTAACAATAACCGGGATAGCTATGCATCATACATAGGTCATCATCCTTTGCTGGCTTATTTTGCTATTTCTGAGAACGAATCCATTGGAAGAGAACGGTACAACTATATGCAGGTATGCTTCTCCCAGCCATTTTTCTCGTTCCTTTTGTTTTGGTAGGTACCCAACAGTTCATTTTATTTGTGATTGACACAAATTACTTGCTTTGTTGCGACTGATTTTCTACAATTGAACTACCGTATCTATTAAAGTGGTTAGAAAGTATAGTCGACTGAGAGTAGGGAAATAAGAAAATGGACTGATTATTACATCCTTGTATTTTTGTGCTAATTGTCGTGATGCGCTTTTTAATATATTTGCTTTTTATGTGTCATTTTTTACGAATTGCAGAAAATGCTACTTCCATGCGGGCCCCCTCCGGAGAGAGATGAAGATTGAAGTTTTCTTCTAATAAATCCTTCAGCAGCAGCATTTATGAAGTGTGCTTACAGGAGCAATATTAATATCAGTGAATGTATGTTAAAAATTGTATTTTGTTGCTTTCCCCCCTTTTCTTTTTAGTGAAATTCCATGCTTGCTTATCTTTCTGTTTTCGTTTAAAACTGAGGTCATGTACACATCCTTGCGGCTTACCATATGGGCGTTTCAAAAATATACGAAAGAAAATGTCTACAATGATTTGTGCTTCAATAGATGAAGTGCGAGAGAGATTTCAAAAAAATCAAGAATTTTAAATTTCACCTCAACATTTCTCCTTTTGACAAAATAAAATAAAATAAAATACAGAAATTGAGATTCTCTTATTGAAGAAAATGATGGTCATATTTCCTGTCAACAGAACATATCCATCATCCAAGTCACTAAAGAGCTTAAACCAATAGAAATTCTGATTAGGCCTCTTAAGTCTTTGCACTCCCTATCAAATTGTCCAATACAACCAATTACAAGCAAGCAAAGAAAATGTAAAAAAATCGGAGACGAGAAGCGACAAAGCATACACATCTCGGTTACCTTTCCGTCCAAGATATTTAACCCAAAATACCCAAATCCAGACTAGTAAAAAATGGGCCAGCGCATTACCCGTCTGCTCCTCCCTCTTATAGCCGCGACAATCCTCATTACCATGCTTTCTCTCTCCCGCTTCTCTCTAACCCGCTCTCTCCCCATTTCCCTTCACACTTCTCTCCTCAAACAATCGCTCTATAAAAAACCTGCTCTCTCTTGCCCCGCTCTCCCCTTGTCTCATCCCTTCTCCGCCTATCTTCGTCAGCTTCCCAAATTTAACCGTCCGATTTGCGCAGCTACGATGGCGTCCGATTCGACTGTTGATCCAACGCCGTCTTTGATCAACTCTGACAATCCGTTGCTGAAGGACTTCGATTTCCCCCCGTTTGATGTGGTCGAGCCGAATCATGTCAGACCTGGGATCAGAGAGCTGATTCGCAGACTTGTACGTAACTCTTTCTTTTTCTTTTTTGTAATTTTCTTTAATTTGGATGGTGGAAATATGTGAGAAGTTATTTTGTTTGAAATACATTGTGGTTGTAGGAGGAGGATCTGGTGGAACTGGAGAAAACAGTGGAGCCGACGTGGCCTAAGCTGGTGGAACCACTTGAGAGGATCATAGATCGGTTTCAGGTAGTCTGGGGAGTTGTCAACCACCTGAAATCTGTAAAGGATTCGAGTGAGCTTCGTTCTGCTATTGAAGAAATCCAGGTAATAGGACTGAATTATTCGTCATGCTTTTGCAAAAAACATGTTTTCTTTGTGATAGTAGTAACTATTCAATGGATGAATTGGTAAATGATAACAGCCCGAGAAAGTTAAATTTGGGCTGAGGTTGGCCCAAAGCAAACCCATCTATGAAGCATTCAAGTCTATAAGGAGCTCACCCTCTTGGGAATCCCTAAGTGAAGCTCGTAAGCGGATTGTGGAAGGTAATTTTGTTGCTTTGTGATATTATATTTTTCTTAATTTATTTGGTTTAGGGGAAATGCATGTATTTCAATATTGTTTGCTACAATTGACATGTAGTAATTGTTCCTCTCAGATAAAATTAAGGAGGCTGTTCTAGATGGTGTTGCTCTAGGGGATGAAAAAAGAGAGAAGTACAATGAAATCCAACAAGTATATTTATTTTTCTTAATACTTATTTTGTTTAAAAATACATTGTCTGGCTTTCTTTATCTAAAAATTTATTCTTAATTTTTATAGGAGCTGGAGAAGTTATCCCAGAAATTTAGTGAGAATGTTCTAGATGCCACTAAAAAGTTTGAAAAAGTAATTGTTGACAAGAAGGAAATAGAAGGGCTGCCTGCCTCAGCACTTGGCCTAGCTGCACAGACAGCTGTAACAAAGGTATGATATCTAAGACTCTCTCTTTGCATGTGCATAGTTCATCCTACATAAACATATGTTAATGTAGATAATTGACCTATTATTCTCAAATACAAGAGTTTAAGACTCTGTGCAGAAGGTCTTTTTAGCTTGTGAATCATGATCAGTAGGCACCAAACTTCACCTGTATATAGATTTTTTTTTATCAGAAAATTTTCTTTAATCTTGTCTCCTTTTGTCTGCTTTGCCTTTTCAATAGATGTGTTTACTTGTTTAACTATTGCTTTTTTCTTTTTTCAATGTTTTCATTCAGCTTCCTATTCATGGTTACTTCTTTCCACCATCTTAGTTCTTATTCTAAACCCCACACATGGCGGTCACTAAATGATACGTAAACTAGCAGATTTCAATCCTCATGGATTGCTCTTTATTATTTCTTTATAGTTATTCTGGACGTGGACTTCAGAATATATTTTTGTTAGGGACATGAACGTTGGTTCATTTGTTTTAGGGACATGAAAATGCAACACCTGAGAATGGGCCTTGGATTATCACCTTGGATGCACCGAGCTACATGGCTGTGATGCTACATGCGCGCAATCGCTCCTTGCGGGAAGAGGTTTATAAGGCTTACATAACACGTGCTTCCAGTGGAGATCATGACAATACTGACATCATAACTCAAATGCTAAAGTCGAGGTTGCAAAAAGTTAAACTTCTAGGCTACAATAACTATGCTGAGGTATGGGTGTCTACAAAGCCTAAATTTTCTATTTGTGGATTTTACCTGGAACAGCTTACGAGGAGCAGGTACTTATTTTATTGGCTTCTCTATACACTATTGATTTTTTTAAAAGGTGAGCCTGGCAACGAAAATGGCTACAGTTGAGAGAGTGGAAGAATTGCTTGAGAAATTACGTGTTGCTTCATGGGACCACCATGTCAAAGGTACATTTGTTATCTGGTTTTTTTCTTATTAAATATAATATATGTTGTATATTGTAAGAGCTGAAGGTTTGGCCATTAATTTAATCATTAAATGGAGTATGCTTTCGATTTTTAGCACCATAGTACTTTTCTGTCCTGGGTGTATGTGGATCTGTACAAGTCTGGTACAGGACTCTAATTTTGTTTTTCTTCTGCATTTTGACAAAAAACTGTGCATAGGCTAACTTCTTCTGGTATCTGAAACGTTGGGTCTGGTATTCTTGACCAAACTTGTTTGAACATGCAATTTCTTATAATAAATATAACACCTGGTTGTTGATAGATATGATATGGTTCTGCATATGCAGATATAGAAGAGGTAAAAGCGTTTGCAAAAGAGTCAGGTGCTCCAGAGGCCAATGACATTGATCATTGGGACGTTAATTTCTGGAGTGAAAGATTGCGTGAGGCTAGATATGATATTAATGAGGTTTGCTTTTGAAAATTCACCTTTTTGTATAAAAAATGCTTCTTAGTAAACAAAGGGTCATTTTATCTCAAAGGTATGAAACTTAGCAAGTCCCTGTGGTAAAGTTTTTGCCTGTATAGAGGCTCCAATACATTGTGAGCATTGGTTTAAATCACTCTTTCTTAATTACCCAAAATAACTTGACCAAAATACCATTCAAAAGTTGGATGAACAAGTGTAAAAGCTGATTATCAAGTGGCACGTTCTGGAACAAAAACTTGTGGTATGTGACTAACATCCAGTATGATCATGTTTGGTAATTGTCTCTCTGATTTCAAATCAGTGAGGTGCTCACTTAAGTTTGCACTTTTGTAGGAAGATTTGCGTCCCTATTTTGCACTACCCAAGGTTTTGGATGGTCTATTCACACTTGCAACTAAGCTCTTTGATGTTAGTATCGAAGCGGCTGATGGGTTGGCTCCTGTGAGTTGTTCTCTCCTTTCCTTTTCTTTCTTCTTTTTTTTTCGCTCTTGAGCATTAGTTTGAAATGTGCGCATTTGATTGTTACTAACCTATCTTTTAGCCTCCTATAAAATTGTTAAGATATAGATAGTTTGCTGAGGCCTTCCTTTTCCTATATAATGGTCTTCATATAATTTATACAAAATCTCTTACTGTGGGCTTGCTCATATATATTCCAGCATCAGTCCTGACTGGTATGATACCAATACAATGCAGTTCTTAGTCTTTACTCTACTACTTGTTTTTATTTTCAGGTCTGGAACCAAGATGTCAGGTTTTATTGTGTAAAGGACTCTTCAGGCCAACCGATTGCATATTTCTATTTTGATCCATATTCCAGGCCTGCTGAAAAGCGTGGTGGTGCATGGATGGATGAGGTGTTCGCTAGGAGCCGTGTGCTTGCTCCCCCTGGTGCTCCTGTCAGACTTCCCATTGCCCATATGGTCTGTAATCAGATGCCTCCAGTTGGTGACAAACCTAGTCTTATGACCTTCCGCGAGGTAACTAGAGTAAAATGACATGGTTCTTCAGGCTGGAAGAATGCTAGAGTAAAGAATTCTTTTGGTTCTCTTACTATGGACTTAAACACACTTGCCAATAACACCTAATGTTTGTGGACACATCTGCAAACAAAGCTTAATAGTTTTAGAAGCTAGGTTCCAAATTTTGTTTGAAATGAATTTGAATGATTTGATTGGCCCAATATGAATATTCTTGGAAAATTAGATAGTTTTTGACTAAATAATATATTATATGGCTGGATATTTTATTTTTAAATAAACCCAAAAAGTAGGTATGATCTGAAACATAGTAAAAGACAGTAGGGTTTGAGTTGTCAGGCCTAAGCATAGAACATGATCTTTAACTGCAATTATTGTAGGTGGAAACAGTATTTCATGAGTTTGGTCATGCGCTTCAGCACATGCTAACAAAGCAGGATGAAGGGTTAGTAGCTGGAATTAGGGGAATTGAATGGGATGCTGTCGAATTGCCTTCTCAGTTCATGGAGAACTGGTGCTACCATAAGTAATATATCTATATTCCTTTTTGAATAATGCAGTCAAAGAATAAGTTGTCAGTGAATTTTATAATTAGATTGATTAGAGTGAAACCCCTTCTGCTATGTCCTGGTTTTGGTAGTTGTTTCCCCTATATTCAAGTAGTGTATGAATATTTTATGCATTGGTATAGGCTCGTTTAGACTCAAGGACAGGTTCTGTACCAGATTACACCTTGTATTGTTGGGACAAGGCTTCTTAAGTATTGTGTTGACCTGGTGTTTAAACAGAAAAAGAAAAGCTTGAAAGATTAAAGAAAAGAAAAGCATTGCATGTGGGTGTCAGTCTTGTCAGTGTGGTGCAGTTCTCACATATTAATAGCATCAGTTTGTAATTAACTTGACTTGAGGTTAATAAGTTGAACATGGGATGTATTTACTGAGGAAAGTAACTGATCATATATCAGGGAGACACTATTGGGACTTGCTAAACATTATGAAACTGGCGAAGCTCTTCCAGAAGAAATATATTCAAAACTTCTTGCTGCAAAAACTTTCCGTGCCGGTTCTTTGAGCCTTCGTCAGGTTTTTCTCTCTTCCTCTCTCCTTCTTGCACCCCTCCCCCATCTCCCTCCTCTACAAAGAAAAAGGGATCTCAGCTTTCTTTATCTAAAGTGATGTCTGGAAGTGGGTTGGAATTTTGAAACATTAGAACTATAAAGATTGGCACAGTTCAGTACCCGTAATAAATTATTTCCCTTATTTTGTTGTTCCATCTATCACTTTAGGACCAAATTAGGCTGTGGCATGAGACTGTGAATGAAATCTATGAGAGTCGTAAAAATTTTCACCTTTGCGCGAATATTTCCTTATCTTTCTCTGAACCTCTTTGCAGATAAGGTTTGCATCAGTGGATTTGGAACTGCACACAACATTTGATCCGTATGGAGAGAGATCGATTTTTGATGTAGACCGAAAGGTTGCAGAGAGGACATATGTTCTTCCTCCTTTTCCTGACGACAGATTCCTGTGCAGTTTCAGCCATATATTTGCAGGTTTATATAATTTGTCCTTTTTGTTAGCTTAATATTCATTACCCTATGGAAATATATTATACTTGCGGTTGGTGGATAATAGATACTAAAGCAGTCAATTAATCCTCTTTGTGCATCATTTTTTTTTGAAAGCCTGGCAGCAGCTGCACTCTTTGTGCATGTGAAAGACCAAATGAGAACAGAATAAACAAGAATGGGACTAAAAGAAAGAAAGGAAAAAAAAGGAAATATGTATTGTTTGAAATAACAAAAAAGAAACAAGATGGACTAAACAAAGAAAAAATGAAATGTACTTGAAACCTGGATCGTAGCGACACCTTGCTTTAGAAATTTCTAGTTGAACCCAACAAAAGCTATATGTATATATATATTTATAAAAGGTCTAGAAGGGTTTAATAAGTGTCATTTTGTATACAGGTGGCTATGCTGCTGGTTACTACAGTTACAAGGTGATGTGTACTTTATTCTGTAATATTTATGCTGTCATTATCTCTTTTGAAAAAGATATCAATGTTGAGGATAAACATACTACCTGAAATTTTTATGCTGTCATTGTTTTATGAAGAATAACATTAGGCCTGTGTTGTCCTATGACAGTGGGCTGAGGTGTTATCGGCTGATGCTTTCTCTGCGTTTGAGGATGCTGGTTTAGAAGATGATAAGGTAAACTCAGCTATACAACAGTGACTCAATATACCTTTTGTTGTCTCTATAGGTGACCTAGAGGGCAGCTGAATGGTAGTCTTGACTGAAATTTGAACTTTTTGGCTTAACCAAGTGGTATTTAGACCTAAAAATTCACCTGACTAGTGTCTTAGACTGCCTAAAAGTTGGTGAAGATTTATTTTTCAATAATCTTGAACTTATATTTCTAATTAAACCAATCTCCATGCATCCATTTTCAGTACTTCTAGTACACATTTAGTTGTGAGACTAATAAGATATTGTTTTGAGATTGTCAAATCAAGATTCACATGTAGCAAGTACTGTGATGGTGTGACCTTGGTTATATGTAATATATCAATAAATCTGATGATTAGCCTCTGCAAACAGGCAATTGAAGAAACGGGCCTCCGCTTCAGAGAAACAATTCTTGCTCTCGGAGGCGGCAAATCACCACTAGAGGTATGTACACTTGTAATTATTATGGGCTTTGCTTCCTGCATCTCTTATACCTATTTATCTGTGCTGGACTGAGTATGTAGAGTACACATGTATGATATATCCCACAAAAGAATTATCCCCTAATACCCGTTAAGTGGTAGTTTTTGCATTCTTATGAAAGTTATGGGGACATGGGAGAGGATAATTTTGATTTTTCGTAATCCAAAAACCTTAATTATTCTTAAAAGTTTCTGTTCTTTTAGTCCTTGTGCAACTGTTTGTTTATCCAAAACTAATGCTTTATGCTTGCTTATCATTGTTTCTCTTGTTAAAAAATTAGGTCTTTGTTGCATTCCGGGGACGTGAGCCCTCGCCAGAACCATTACTCAGGCACAATGGGTTGCTGCCCATTCCTGCCTCCAGTTAATTTGAAGTTGTTCAGTTTCTTACATCTTTATTTTCTCTTTGCAATTATTTTAGGAGAATCATAGGGAAGGACAGATTGAATAACAAGTTCAGCATTTGTTTCACTAAACTAATGCTTAATTTTTGAAGGTTACAAGACAATATGCTTTCCAAAACAACCGAACATTTGAATGTCGTTTTGCTTTTCCTTTTATAATCACCAGATGAATCTGAGAGAACTAATATAAAAGAGAACGAAAAGAATTGATACAGAAAGATTCAAAGAATTCAAATGGATCTGCAGATGCGCCATCTTCTACCTAAACACCACACAGTAAAAAAATTGAGCGCATCCATTGCTAATTAAAAATAGAAGAAGATTGCTTTGTATTAATGAAGGGAGCAAATTAGATTAATAAAACATTCTAAAAGGTTGTATATAATGTAATAATTGTCAAATATGAGTCAAAATGAGGGAAAATTGGACTATGAGTCAAAAGAATAATGATGTTAACATATTATATACAGATATCAGTGTTAATTTGCTGTGCTCAAGTATCAATATGAGCATGTTAATGTAGACTAGACTATTATTAAACTGGATATATATGCGTCTGCTATTGGAAATATATAAATGCCATCTACTATCTAGATAGATATGTTGAGTATCAATGTGACAATGTGGAAGAATCCTCGTCTGTAAAGGGGTAGTTTTGTAATGCAGGCGATATATATCTGTTTCCTAACATAAAAAACTAGGACTTTAACTTTCTGGTGTTGGTAATTGGAGACCTTTCTCGGTCTTTTTTCTGAAAAAAAAATATAATTTTTTTACAAATTGTCATGCTTTCTAAAATTTTCAAATTAAATACCTCTCTCTAAAATTATTAACACGATATCTTTGGTGCGAAGGTTAAAAAGAAAAAAAAAACATAACAAGATGTCTTTGTGAGACCCTTATCTCTCTCTATCTCTCTTCAATTAGACAATATTTATATCGGTATCTTCTCTCATATTAACAAAATACCTCTCTCCCTTATTTCTCGGTATATTCTTCTCCTATTAGATTTTAATAAGCACATTGGGCATTACTACCATCCTCTGATCCTACCATAGCTACTACTGCATCTTTATTTGACAGCAACTCTGCAGCACCTTTTATCTCATTGTCTTTCTTTGTTCAGTTTGTAATGGCTTGTACTAATCTCTATGTTAGCATACTATCTTACCTGTTATTAGAGTATTGGCTTAGATATCCTCTTGTTGCTTCACAACTTGTTGAATCTATTAGTGCTTAGATTATATTTTGTACAGTGACTCCATGTTACTGTTTGTAAGAACAATTCCGTTTTTAACGAGACAGGTTGCTTCTGCCTCTTTTATCAAAAAATTAGGCAACAGTTTTTTTGATTAAGTTTTTCAAAGTAAAAATTATAGTCTTATGAGAGAATCTGAAAAATACATTATTGTATAAGTATATATTATTCTATTACATATTTTATTAACAAAACAGAAGAATAAAACACATGGTTGATATTTTTTTTGTTTAATACGAAACTTCAATATATTGAAGCTCTTAGTTGTCACTACCCCATATAAATTAATACAACATACGAAAAATAAATATACGAACTGCTTGTTCTTTATATCCTCGTCAAGCAAGAATACAACATGTGTTAAGAGGGGCGAACAAGTTACAGATTTTAAGTTTCCCGTTTATTATCACCATGAGGGGAGAGGGAAGAGACAGAAAATTTCACAAATTTGTTTCCTATATGGAATTGATTCATAAATTACATAATTTTTTAAAATCTTTTGTGTTAATTAAAATCTAACTAGGTGCTTTAAGTTGCGGCTACGCTGCAACCGTCATACTGTTGGTATGTGTAGATGCCAGCTTGTTGTTGCTGGTGTTGTTTTATTTGAGGAGCTTTAGTTATTTTGTTTTAGGGGGAATATCATGTATCCCCTCAAAAACTTCAATATTACGTATTTCCCCCTCTAAAATCAATAATTACATATTTATCCTCCAAAAGTACAATAACTCACATATTTATCCAATCCATCATATTTAACATTTACTTTATATTATTTCCCATTTTATCCTTGTAAGAACTAAAAAAAATTAGTATTATAATCCATCTCCCCCGCCCATTCCCACTCTACACGAACAATCCAACTACATATTAATATGTTTTCTACCTATATATGGGCTACACTTGCCCTCCATTCAAAGAATGACTAAATCATGATCACCAGGATACTAGTACAGGGCATATAGATAATAGATTCGTACTTTCAGGGAAAATATAGGGTACCGCTAATTGCCAGGATACTGGTACAAGGCATATATAATTGCATTTTCTGGGAATAATATAGCGCTAATGTGGGTTTAGGGAATGGTATCCTTTTTCTATCTTGCTTTTGTAAGGTTTACGGGCATCTACTGTAAAAAAAAATATGTTTCCTATAAGAAGTGTTGTCATGACACACTTTAATACGTTTCCTTGCGATGTTATCAGTAAAGTCCTTTTTTAGTCTACACGAACAATCCATACCTATTAATAATTTAATATTAATATGTTTTCAATGTTGTATCATACCGGTTATACATCTACCGACTAGATAGTTATAATAATAACAGTCATGAAAATACCCGTCCAATCTGTACAGCTCTTGTATAGTATATATTATACTGTTTTCTAAGAAGAAAAATGACTCATAAGAAATGAAATAGATAAAGTTATAAGTATTATCAATTTATCATGTAAACAAAAGAAGACCAAATAAATCCAGGTCATGGTTATAGAAACTACAAAAGGTAATATATGCGCAAACATAATCAGAGTTTAGGCTTGTCCAATGAGCATCGAACTCAAATTAGTCTGATGCCCACTCAGTTATGTCCAATTTGTTTCATGATCAGTGGCACTTGATCAGCACAAATATTAAAGCAACACGCAAGAATATTGAAGAGGTTTGCACATATCGTGAAGTGAATCGGATGGATCTGAGCAGGCATCAGGCTGATTTGAATCTGATGCTTATCGGATGCACCCTGCTTCCAAAATAATTTCAATTAGCTATCAGCTTATGCTGCTTTGACATGAAACTTAATATCAAATGATTCAAACAAAACACCAAATCATAAATGAAATTTGCGTGAGAGCAAAAAAAAAAAACAATGTTAAACTAGCAACATTATTTATTGGTTTAGAGAATCAGATAGAGCCAATAGTCCAATACATAATGTGAAACCACTCGTAGAATGAGTTAGTCAATACATAATTTGAAATCGTTGATGCTCCCAAAATATAAAGTGTAGTCAAGACAAAATACTGATGCTCCCAAAACCAAACTAATACGCTCCCAAGTAATGCGCCTCCAAAATCCAATGCTCTCACAAAAATGAATGAAATCGTATGATTCTCTCAAATGCGCTCAACATCGAATGCCGTCAGGGGCAGATCCAGAAATTTGATCAGGGGTAGGCACAAAATACACACTTTTTAAAATTTCAATGTTTGAAATCAGCATATGAGAAAATAGCAGCCTATACAAAACTAGCATGGAAAAATAGAAAAAAAAAATTATAAAATTATAACTTGTAAGAAAATTTTAATAAGACAAAAGACAAGTCTCAAATATTCACTAATATAATATAATATAAAATTAAAAATAAACTAAGTTGTTTCAATTGAATAAATAAAAATTGATCCCAATATAATATTAGCACGTCTCCATATCAAAATTTGAAACAAAGAACTTAAAACTAATCAGTAAATATAAACAAATACTGATTTCAATATAATATTATGACGGCCCAATATGAAACCAAAATCTGGCCCATTCAATAAAATTGAAAACAATGGTCCCACCTGTCACATTCTCCTTTCTTTTTTCCCATCTCCTTTCTTTCTATATAGTTAATACAACATTTCCTCCTTCTTTTCAACGATTTTTCCATTTTCTTTAATATAAGAGATATTATAAACATGGAGCTGATCTCAACTGGACCATGTTTTCTTATTTTCTGTTGAACCAGGGGTAGGCACTAACATTATTTAGAGTTAGGCACTAATGTATAACCCTAGTTCTACTCCAAAATATTTCATAATCTAGAGGTAGGCAATTGCCTACTCCTGTGCCTCTTTAGATCCGCCCCTGAATGCCATACCAGAGAGGGAGGAGAGACGAACAGAAAAAACTTAGGAGCAGCTCTTCTCTTTTGACAGGCACTCTATAACAAAGTAGAGAAATAAAAAGGTATAATGGTCTATATTTTATTAATTGATATTGTGTTTTGAATTATAGAGTTTGAAATATTATTTTTTTAATATTTTTGGATATATACGATGTATCTTAGAATTTTATTGGACAAATACGTGAGTTATTGTAATTTTGGAGGATAAATATGTAATTATTGATTTTAGAGGGGGAAATACGTAATATTGAAGTTTTTGAGGGGGATACATGAAATTCTCCCTTTGTTTTATTTCATGTCAAATTACTGTTTGGTTTAGAGCGAAGATAAAAGAAGACATATTTATTTTATTAAATAGTTGTCAATTTCTTATATTGAAGCCGTCTTTATAACTATTAGGGATGTCACAATTAATCAGAATAAAAATACAGGAAAGTACCCTAATTACATTTAATGAAGGCAAAACTACTTTACTAAAATCTTCACCTCATATTATAGCGTGAGTCAAGATCAAGTCAATTTCATGCCACGTAAACCAAACTGCTTAATTTACATTTTATAGAAATATATTTTTCGCAAAACTATTTGTAAAAAGTACTTGAATATATATTGTATAGAAGTTTCTTTCCTTGCCTCAATGGCTGAAATATTAATTGTAAACAAACACAAAGAAAAAAATTACAAGGTGCTAAATGTATGTATATAAACATTTTACCAAGTATTTGTGACTACGGTAATTAAATATGGTGCGGTTTAGAAAACAATCTATTTGGCACTAAGTTTTGAGTCACTAAAGTAGTAGAAAAAGATGATCATCAATGAAAGTGTAAACTACAACTATGTCAACATTTCAGGGGAAAAAAAAATCAAACCGGACAATTTGAAATGCTAATTATTCAAATATAATAAAAAGTAAAATCCTGATACTTGCAGTACAACAAAATCTTCAGGAGAAATGCAAAACTGGCAGGAGCTCGTCATAATGCAAATGAGAAATTATTTCCACATGTAAAATAAATGGCAGAAGGGAAAAAATTTACAACTTCTCTACTTGAGCTATTCAGTAGGTACCTTTCATGTATTGGTATAAACCAACTATACAAATTTTCCTTTTATTTTTTTTCTTCCAGACTTCATATACCATAAGTAACACTAATTTCCTAACTACTATTTATGCCAAATATTTATATTCTGGAAATGTACCAAGAGCTCCATATGCGGAGGAATTTTACAGTTGGAATCCAACCAAAACTGTATCAACTTGAACACCTGAACCTATGTGGCAGTCTATACTATCTACTTAGTCATATGTTATATCTAACAGATTTTCTATAAAATTTTCACCTAAACATGTAATAGTAAACATGTCAAGTACAGAACTCACATATTCAGTTATATGTTGAAATGCTTCAATACTGCTTAGACATGAATGACTTGAGGTCAGATAAAACATCCTAAAGAATAAAAGGTGCTTATTTCACATAAAATGAGTAAATTAATATATTTATTCGTGTTAAGGAACAAATAAGTAGAAACTTGTGCTTGTATGATTTTTTCCTCAGTCGTTCATCAATGACAAAACCAACCTGTCAATTTAAAATATATATATATATATATATATATATATATATATAAAAGAAAAGAAACTACATCTTAGACCTCTTATTTCATATTGCAGAATGGCAACTTAACGAGTACACAACCTGATCATGAACTGACAGACAGTTCTTATTTGAAATGGATAGCAAGATAAATAATAGAAATTACCAGAATAACAGACTCTCAAAACGATAACCAAGCAATTGCATTGCCACTACTAAAGTCAAATAAAACATCTGCATGCCTTGCTAATTAGATACCCAAATAGTACACTTGATGGCAAGTGTATCATCATTTAGATACTTTGAGTCTGGTGCCTCCAAATCAGACCTTTCAATCAACCTGTCACGGCCCCACATCGCCGACGTGGAATAAGTGAGCAACGGGGAACAGTCAGCCGTCATCATTGGAGTCCATTGGTTGGTAGAGAAATCTTTCAAATAGAATGCGTGAATTGCCTTGGCCTCTTTCCCGTCATTAAGCAGCCGGAGTCCAGCCGCTACGTGGTCGATACCATGTTTGTTGAATCCATGTGGATAGAACTCGAGCGCCCAATCGTAGCCACCAACAGTGAAATGATCGGACTGGATGAAGTTCTTCTTTCCGATGCGCTTTGTGAAGGAGTAACCCGTGATTTCGAATGTTTTCGATCCACTGTGAAACTTAGTGGGCATTGTCATGATTTGTTAGTTCTCTTAATTTAAAGAATAGGAAGGTGTCTAGGCACTGAGAATATTTCCCTTGCACTGAATCGCTCAAAATTTATAGAACAAATATCAGTTGGTTCCTCAAGCAAAGTAAAATAACTAAATTATAATTAATTGCTGTTTGGACAGAGTAGATAGACAATATTATTTTTTATTAAATGTGTAGACACTGGTCGACGCAATGGCACATGTCTTTAGTTTTAAACACTCTGAGATTTATTTAAATTGAAGTAAATTGCTTTAAAAAAATAACAATATGGATTTTCAAGTATATTAATAAACCATTGTATTTTGAAAATTATTAATTAATAGAGTACCAATACATATGAAATACTAAATAAAAAATTATAAATATATCATACCTATCATAGATGTACGTACTAGCCATAAAGATGAATAAACTAATTTGATTAATTATATAAAATTTATTGTAACATAGGTTCATGAAAATCAAACAAAAAATTAAATAAGAATAAGCGACAACTTATTATTATTTTTTTGTTTGTTTAAGTGATAATTAAGTTCTAATATCTTTAAATAATTACAAGTAGACACCCGTCAGTCTCTTTCTTTTAATTTACTTAAATTTATAATTTACAACTTCAATTTCTCACACTTATCCCCACATTCTTAATAGGATTGATTGATTATATATAGAGGCAAACTTAATATATTTTAGTAATGAAAGAGAGAACACTCTATGACATAAAATTTACTTCTACTATTAATATTCTCTTACTCTCCTACAAATTACAAATCACAACATATCTCAATTTATAAGTTATAGGCGTCCTTTAGATAACCTAGAACATAAATACCATTAAATATGATAAAAATACCAAGTGCATAAATTACACAACCCAATATGACTATAGAAAACATAAACATTTAATCCTGTCATTTTTTTTCATAACCAAAAAAATAAATAAAATAATATTAATAACCAGACCCCCAAAAAAATTTCATCCATAACCAAACCGCCCCCCCGGGGGGCGGTTTAGTCCCCAAGCAACCCGCCTCCCAGTGGGGCGGTTTACTTATATATATATATATATATATATATATATATATATATATATATATTTTAATATGATGATGGATTAATTATAATTATGTTTATAATTTATGTATTTTGTAATATTATGTTAATATTTGTTTATATTAACATAAACAAAGTTATAATTGTTTTATTTTTTTTTATTAAAGTTTTAGAAATTTTTGATATGTTTCTTTGAAATTAGATAGAAAAATATATAATTTAGTTTATTAGAATGAATGAAACAAATAATGCGGATCAATATTTTTCAGATCGGATTTTTTGCGGTTGTAAGAAAAATTAAAATATTTCATTGTGTGTTATTAGAAAAAAGAAAACTTTCGTAGAAGTGTCAATTTTTTTTAAAATGATTTAATAACATCATTTAAGAAACATCATTTAAAATGTTTTCCTAAAAATCGTGCATAATAATATTAATAACATCATTTAAAAAAATATATCATTAATTACTTAAAAAAATTGCATTAAAATGATTTGAAAAATTTCTAAAACTTTAAACGGCCATAACTTTGGCTACGAAAGTCGGATCGACGCGTATGATCCCAATTCGGAAAGGGGAGAAGGAGACGGTGGCGATCGGTACCTCAGGGTATAACCCCACGTATCTGACAAATCAGAATCGCCAAAAAACGCCGTTTAGTGCCTCAAAAATTAAGTTTAAGATTTTTAGTTTCTCAACTGAATTTTCTTATGTTGAAAAATACTTTTCAGCACCGACAAATCCGGCCCTCCTCGTCGTCGTCGTCGCTAGTTTTTTATATTTCATATTTTAGACCTGACAGTAGTATTTTTATATTTCCGTTTCTATATTTTATGTTGATTAGACGTTATTTGGTGATTTTATTCACTTTGTTTTCGTTTCTATATTTTATGTTGATCAGACGTTATTTGATTATTTTGTTCACTTATGTTTTAAACTATTCACAAATCATAAAATCCATCGTATTAAAAATATAAACAAATATTAACATAATATTACAAAATACATAAATTATAAACATAATTATAATTAATCCATCATCGTATTAAAATATATATATATAAGTAAACCGCTCCCCCAGGAAGTGGGTTGGTCAGGGGGTAAACCGCCCCACCGGGGGGCGGGTTGCTTGGGGACTAAACCACCCTCCTGGAGGCGGTTTGGTTATAGATGAATTTTTTTTGGGGGTCTGGTTATTAATATTATTTTATTTATTTTTTTGGTTATGAAAAAAAATAACGGCATTTAATCTATCTAAAAAATCTAAATACATTCACCCTAACCGTTTAGCTAATTGACCAACTAATTAAATTTACTATTTACAACATTCCTCTTAAACTTAATCATTTTTAATCCTCTCCAATATATGGTAACAATATAATTCTTTTTTTAGATGCATCTTTCTCAAACTCGATTATAATATAATGTTCCAATAACCTTCAGGCAGGGAATCAAGGATACGGCTGGTTGTCCTATCTGACTGTTATCGAACTTTGAACTTTTGCATGGGTGAAGAAATCAAGGATACGGCTGGGGATAGAGATCACCTGCTCCAGTGAGACTGATAAGTGGGTCCAGATGGATTTATAAATTTAAATATTAGTTTTTAATTTAGGTGTGGCCCACGTTTTAGTAACTCAGGAGCAGGAAAATTCTGCCCGCTGGGCTGCTAGTTTTTGTTCGATCATACCAGTTACCACACATGAGGCTGGGAATTCAGCGTCCTTGTTGTTGAGAATAAGGTTTTGAAAATTCAAAGTATGTTTGAATGCACATGATTTTGAATTGAAGCTGCATATAAAGTCATTTACCACACATGAGGCTGGGAATTCAGCGTCCTTGTTGTTGAGAATAAGGTTTTGAAAATTCAAAGTATGTTTGAATGCACATGATTTTGAATTGAAGCTGCATATAAAGTCATTCAACTGATCAGCGCACATGGTCTTACGTAGAGAAGGAAAAATGTGACACGCCGTGACGTGACTAAAATAGCGGTAGACGATCACGTCACGCGTAGTCACGCCGTGATCACACGTGACGTGAATACACGTGACGTGACATAACGTGAATTAGTCACGTCAAACTTTTTTTTATATTTTAATTTATGTTGTTAAATATTAAAAAAAAAGAATATGAAAATTCTAAAAAATCTAAAACGAGTAAATAATATTGTTAAAAATTCAAATTATAAATATTCATTAAGCTAAATTAATAATCCCAACCCTGATTGTATATATATATTGTACCCATAATTTTCGCAATTGTGCATATACGGATTGTATCTGTATTGTTCTTGTTCTTCGTTGGGTTGGCTAACCACCTCAACTTCCTGACTGAGACCATAACTAGAAGTGCCTGCCACTTCTCTTGGTTCGGGTGGCATGTGCATCCATGACTTGTCCTGAAGCCTCCCTTTCTAACATGACTATACGTGACCATGTGACGTGACGTATAATTTTCATAGAATGCAATCACGTCATGCGAATAATCACGTCACGTAATTGACACACGTGACGTGACTCGTCACGCCGTGACAAATTTTCTTCTCTAATCTTATGGAAAAAATCCAACTTGTACATCTATTACTAGGATATTTCCATTGAATTTCATCTTATCTAAGAAGATAAGCAGTGTTATATATAATTGCTATTATAAGCGAGTTAAAATAACTTAATTGTCCAAACAATGAACAAATTAAAGATGACATAATTCCATCGGTGTCCTCCAAGAAATATTCACATAAGATATTGTGAAGAAAACAATGATATGTTACTAAATTATGTCTGGTACTTCCTAAAAATTATATATTGAGAGGAATTAATGTGACTTTTCTCCCTAAAAAGTATATCCATAGCTAGTATTCAAAAGTTGTACCAGTCAAGTAAGAGTTCATCTCTGAATGATAATTGTTTGTTCGTTATAGCTGAATCCTAAAAATATAAATAATTGAGCAAAATAAAAAGATAGAAAAAGGGAGATATATATATATGGACATCATATGCATGATTGAGTAGTCGTTCTAAATATTTTAGGTACTGTGAAGTGAAACTCGAAGTTTGACACGTTGATTTGGTTGATTGATATCTATCAATTATTAATAAAACAAATAACATATCTATTGAACTTTATTTCAAATTTGTTGATTTATAATTTCCTGTCTATTATTACTGCACAACCAATCTAAGCATCCTCATACTGTTAGTTAATTAAAAAATTTCGCTTACAAGATTTATTAATTAATAGGATTGATTGAACAGGCCAACCAATCGATGTTATTTAAAAACCTATTGGGTAGGGGTAGCTGAGAAATCAACCAATCTTCCTATTTAATTGACAACGGGTCAATGCACATGGATGAAATGAATAATTGACCGTTTAAGCATTATTGAAAATGAATGAAGAGCTTTATAATTATTATTTTTTGAATAAGAAAGAGCTTTATAATTATTAAATGGCATATGCATTATCATGATTGATCCTATTATATTAGTGTGATGGGCCGAGAGTAATTAAGCTGTGGAAAACAAAAATATTAAATCTACTTCTTATGTTCTTATCTGTTCCGCAAGAAAAAAAGGAGACAAAAATAAATTTCTTAAACACAATTAATTATAGTAAACTTGGGTCGGTATTCTTGCTAGTGAAGTGCACTAAAAGTGAGAAAGCAGAATTCATAGTATTTTGGATAGGGGTGCAAACGGATCGGATATTATCCGACCGTATCCGACTCCGTATCCAAAAATTAGATACGGATATCCGATATCCGAATATCCGTACGGATACGGATACGGATATGGATATGGTTTTTAATTTTAATTATCCGTATCCGAATAGCAGATATATAATATATAGTTTAATATATATTATTGCAAAATTTATGTTATTCACTATTATAAATAACGGATATCCATATCTGTATCCGTCTAATATCCGATCCGTATCCGTATTTGAAAAATAAAAGCGGATACGGATATGATTTTACCACTATCCGACCCGTATCCGATCCGTTTGCACCCCTAATTTTGGATGGAAATCCTCACAAATTACATTTTCTCTTAAAACTTCATAGGCTTTATTATATATTCAAATTTTCAAACAAATAATTTTAGTTAAATAAAATGCAGTATTTATTCAGAACATGGACGTGTAAAATTAACTAACCGTTTGGTTGTCAGAATTAACTAAGAGCTCTGTTCCAACGCTCAATATTGGAACAATTAATCCCGACACATCTCTTGCAATTATTTGAGAGGAGCTCAATCCCTACATGCAAATTAATAAGTCTATATTAGATACCTCCCAATGACAAATTCTATTGGGCTTTCATTAATATGTTATGGAAATTGGGCTTTAATTGATCTTTGTGCTAATAATGATGGTTTCGTAAGGTTAGGTACTTGTTGGTTTAATAATTGGTCCATATCATAGTTGGGCTTTCGTTGATCCTGTCTCAATTTCCTTTTAAATATCTTGGGTACCCCTTCACAATAAAAAATTATCTATTCAAGAATGGGGGTTCATTGTAGATAAAATTCAAAATAAGTTGCAAAATTGGAAGGGACAGCTACTGTCATTGGGAGGTAGACTCACACTAGTCAATGCTGTCCTTTTAGCTGTCCCAATGTATGCTATGTCATTGTACCAGCTCCCTAAAAGCATTATTCGGCAAATTGACAAAATTAGAAGATCCTTTTTATGGTAAGGTACCAATGCCAAAAAGAAATATGCCTTGTGTAATTGGCGAACTGTGTGTATGAAAAAAAAGTTTGGAGGTATGGGTATACTTGATATCCAATACATGAACATTGCTTTGTTGGTTAAGTGGCTATGGCGGTTTAAAGATCCTACGTATCATAGCTTGTAGAAAGAGGTAGTATTATACAAATATTATACAGATCAAGCACGTCCTCTTTCTCCATTTTGGAAATCCATTATTAAACATGACAAATTCAGCAATCTGAGTATTTCTATGACCCCGGGTAGCCAAGGACAGGTCTCACTTTGGCATGATCATTGGTATGGTAATTGTGCACTGAAAATTACGTTCCATAATCTCTTTGAGTTATGTACCACACCTTTGATTACCGTCCAAGAGGCAGTTCTGTCTCAGGGACATCAAATTCATTTTAGAAGAACTTTAGGAGGTATCCTTAGACAAGAATGGACACACTTACTTTACATCTTAAGTACCATTTCGTTTACACATGAAACTGACAATATCTCTTGGTGTTGGGAACCTAATGGACTGTTCACTGTTCGTTCTATGTACTCTTTCTTGAATTTTCGAGGAGTACGCATTCAACATCCTTTTATTTGGTGGAAAGTGCCTGTACCTCCAAAGATAAAGGCCTTTATGTGGTTAGTGACCAAACATAGAATTCTGACTAAAATAAATTTGCAAAAAAAAGGTTGGACCGGTGATATTACATGTCAATTTTGTGCATGCGATGAAAGCTCGATCTAACCACCTTTTCTTTAGATGTTTTTATGCTCAACAGGTCTGGAGGTGGATGGGCGCTTGTCAGACACAATATCAAAACTGGTCATCTATTGGCGATGTCATCCCGTTTACATATTCTTTACCAAAAATTAATAGGCTTGCACTTTCGATTGTTGTGTGTGCTGTTATTTGGAGCATCTGGAAACATCGAAATGATTTATGTTTTAATACACTACTACAAAAAATACAGTTTGTACACGGACTTTAACTGGAGAGCTACACGGATTTGGAAACGTGTGCAATACTGGGGTGTAGGAAAGTCCAGTATTTATCCGTGTACGGTTATACTAATCCTACACGGATTTTTTACTAAATAGCCGTGTGGAAATACTCAGAGCTACACGGTTTTGTAATAAAAAAACCGTGTATGAAACCTCTTCCTACACGGTTTTTTATTAAAAATCCGTGTAGGAAGAGTATTCATACACGGATATTTAGTTAAAATCCGTGTAGCTCTCCTCAACAGAATATTAAATAAATAAACCGGGTTCAGTAACATTCCTACACGGATTTTTAAATAAAAATCCGTGTAGAATTGTTTTCTACACGGTAGGAAGGTTTGCTGATTTTTTTTTTTGTTAGTCAGTAATTATACATAATCTTTTGCAAAAAAAATGTCCAAAAGTCCAAAAGTCCATGAAGGAAGACTCGTATCGCGAATCTGAACCCGTAACATGGGCGAAACGAATCAAAACTCTGAAAATTCGAAAAATCTATATCCGACGGTCGGATCGGGCTGGAAAGTAAGTTAGCTTGGTTTTGAGGTTTTGGAGCTCATGTCAAAATTTCAGCCCGATCCGACGGACGGATCAAAAGTTACGCCCCTTTTCGTGAGGCATGCGCAGGACCATATTGCATCAATAGTAACCAACTAAGGCGAAGATGACAGTAACCAACGAAAACCATACAAAACTGAAAAGAAAATTAAAAGAGAAATAAGCAATAATAAGTAACAGAAAATTAGATAAAGATATATATATATATATATATTCATGGCTAACCTTAGTAAGATAGAGAGGAGAATATAACAACTTCAAATATCTCTGATCCCAGTTGTGCTATGAGCTGAAATCGGAGGGAAAAATGCCTTCTTATATAACCAAAACCCTAAAACTACATTTCTACACGGATTTTTCACTATAAATCCGTGTAGCTCTCTAGCCTTTCTACACGGATTTTTAAATAAAAATCCGTGTAGCTCTCTAGCCTTTCTACACGGATTTTTATTTAAAAATCCATGTAGGAAGGTTGCTGAACCGTTTTTTTTTTTTTTTTAAGTAAAAATCCGTGTAGCTCTGTAGCCTTTCTACACTGTTATTTAAACAATAATCCGTGTACAATAACCCCTTCCTACACGGATTTTGTAATAAAAATCCGTGTAGCTCTCTCAACATTCCTACACGGATATTTAATGAAATATCCGTGTATAAAAGATTAATTTCCACACGGACACTAATTTTTAAGTTAATATTCGTGTAGGATTCCTAGAACACTGGAAAAATCTTATTTCATACACGTTTTTTTGTAAAATTGAGAAAATCCGTGTATAAGTACAGTGTAGGAAGACGTTTTTTGTAGTAGTGATAACTCTCGAATATACACTGCCAGGAACATTATCTTACAGATTTTGTCTCTGATATCTTATTGGACAGGTACACTCCAAGGTGAACTCAGAGAGGCCGTGCAGGAATGGCTGCCACAGGACTTAGATGCGATTCCTCTCCAGGTGATGGATCCTGCTGACATTCAGACGCTGGACTGGGTCACAGAAGCTGCTGATGAAGAATGACGACTTACCAACTTATCTTCCTTATTATGCTGCTTGCATTATTTTGAGCTGTAGACATTGCTTCAGTTTCTGTTTTGTTTCTGGTTATCTTGTGTTTTCCTATTCCTATTGTGTGCCTATGTGCAATTGGCGTATTAGCTGACATAGTTTGCTGGTTTATTTGCGTATGAGTAGGTACATGGCTGGGATACCGTCGGATACGATGGATTGAACATTATAATGTAGTTTGGGACATTGTAATTTACTAGTTCCAATGAAACGGGCTTTTTGCCCTTTTTAAAAAAAAAAAAGTTGATCCAAGTATATATATGGGAAAGGAGGGTTCCGATGGGAATGGATCATATTCGGTTTGATTTTCGGTTGGAGAATCGAGTTGCATTAATATTGGAGAATCCGTTTACATTTAGGGGATAGATTTTAAAATAAATAAACCGCACAAATGTTGACTTATGTTGCAATTGATATTATCTGGCAAGCTCTTTATTCGCTCATTACAAAATATATTTGGATGTTTTATTAGGACCTGATACACACTTGCATATTGTGAATTCGAGGCTAAACTCACAAGATAGGGGTGCAAACGGATTGGATATGGATCAGATAGTGGTAAAATTATATTTGTATTAGCTTTTATTTTTCGGATACGGATACAGATCGTGCAGATACAGATCGGATATCGTATATCCGTAAATATATACATAAATATTTTCATAATATATATTAAACTATATGGTATATATCTACTATTCAGATAAGAATAACTGAAATTCAAAACCAAATCTGTATTTGTATCCGTACGGATATTCGGATATCCGTATCAAATTTTCAAATACAGATCCGGATAAAGTTGGATATTATCCGATTCGTTTGCACCCCTAGCTCTAGATAGCTAGGTTAAGAGAAGTTGAGGAGACAATCAGCCTAGCAAAATCTTTTTTTTTTTTTTTTTTTTTGAAAATTTTCGCAGAAGTTACGAAGTCATGAGGGAGAATCATAAACTTAAAACTTTTCTTCTAGCCAACTGTACTACCTCCCTTTATCAGCCTGGCAAAATCATAAACTGTTCTAGCTATTTAATAAATCCTTATAACTATTAGTATAAAAACAGGGTCAACGGTTGAGAATTGACTCCAACAGTTTGCTGATGCCGTTCCAACAGTTTATGTAAATCCTAAAGTTAGCTGTTAATTGGATTTGTCAGTAAAATAGTGGTTATGTTTGAAATTTGACCTTTTAAAATAATAAATTGATGCGTTTTGATTATCATAAAATAAAAAGTTACTAACTTTGGCCTATTCAAAACACCATTGGCATAGAAAACTGCACATTGACTTGATCGTTACAATTTCTTTCTTGAGATTAATACAATATTATTTTGAAACTAACAAATCAAGACTCGTTTAGAACAATACATTTCTTTTATCTCTAATTAATTTGATATGCTTTCTTCCCTGCTGCAATTGTTTTTCATTAGCACTATTACTTTGGTTAAATGTAATATATCAATATAACTGATGATTAAGCTCTCTACCAACAGGCAGTTAAAGAAATGGGCCACCGCTCAGAGAAACAATTCTTGCTCTTGGAGGCAGCAAATCAGCACTAGAGGTATGTTTACTCGTAATTGTTATGGGCTGCTTCCTGCATCTCAGTGTTGTAAAAAACGTCCGCTTAGACTGATTAATCGGCCGACGGTAGTGACCAAACCGTCAAGAATTTTCCCGATTAATCGGCCGATTATTTCCGACTATGACCAATTATTTCCGATTATTCCTGATTAATCGCTTGACATTATCCTGTTCGTCCGACGACCGCATACCATTATCTTGATCCTTATCAACAATAACAAACCATACCTGTAAATAGTCCTCTTTTACCAGCTACTTGATTTTCTTCTGTTCCTGCTCTTCTGTGTCTGCTTTGCTAATTTGTAATTTCAATACATGTGTATACTTTGTACTATTTTTTTTTGCCTCCCTGTTAATGGTTACTTGTTTTCACTATTTCAGTTCGTACTCTAGACCTCACATGATGGTAACTAATTATAGAACAACAATGTTCAGCTGTCAGAGGCACTGGTACTTATTTGTTGCAAACTTGAATCTTCATGAATTGCTCTATAAGTCTATAGTATTGTTTATTAGGGAAGCAAACATTGGTATTCATTTATTACGAACATGACAATACATGCAACTCCTGAAAATGGGCCTTGGATTATTACCTTGGATGCACCAAGCTACAATCCGGTAATGCAACATGTCCGTAATCGCTCCTTAATTGCGGGGAAGAACTTTACAAGGCTTATATAAGCCATGCCAGCATCATCAGTCAAATTCTGAAGTAGAGGCTGGAAAAAAAAAATAACCTTCTTGGCTTTACCAGAACTTTGCTAATGTGCTTTAAAATCCTGATGCATGCTTTAATATTGCTGACACCTTGTCAAAGTTGGCCAAAAGAGGTCTTCTTTTTTTGTTACATTTTTTTCTTGTCTTTTCATTTATCCTAGAAGGCAGCTTGAAATGTTCCTTTCAACTTCCCCACTACATCTAGTCTATAAAGAGTATATCGGATAAAAAATGAAATAATTTTCTCAAATTATTGACCTGCTTATATTCATAATTTAATTGCATGCATTTTGAGTGATTAAAGAAACCTAACAATATTATAGTTTGGATTAGACGTGGATTCCATCAGCATTTAGCATGATTCCTATAGTGGTTGCGAGTATATCTCATGCAATCATGCATGCATCAACGAAGAAAATGTGGATCTCATAAAGGAGTTATAATATGGCATTTGCTCCCTCTCACAGAGCATATAACATATTATATATTTCTCAGATTCCATTTTCTTTTCTTAATTATTGGCTCGTTTCTTTGTTGGCATCTTTAAACCAAGGAACTGTTATCCTGATGCCATTTATTGCACCATGCTACTGTTGCAGATCAGGGCCGTTGATCTCATCAAACGGCTCTGATTAATGACATGCAAATTAAATAAGAAAGTTGGAGAAATGCACCTAACGTAACTATTAAGATAAAGAGGATTATTTATTTATTTTTTCTTTCACATAGACTACATAGTACATTACAGAGGTTGAATTAATTGACTTGAGTGGATCAAGCACTTGCTATATAAAGTGAATTTAATATACGTATCAAGCTTCGCCTTTTACAAATCAATGTACTTTAAGGTACTAATTCTACAAGTTATAGAAAATTGTAAAATTATTTTATTTCTTTAATACCTTTGAAAAATCAACTATAATAGTGCAAAATTAGAAATCTCCTTTAAGGTTGAAAATAGGAAGAGAGTGGGAGAGAGAGATCTAGAAATAAATTTCTGCTTGGGGCATTATTGCTTGAGAAAAATACACGAACAAAAGAAGTATTGATGCAAATAATTATACATTTATATCTAATGTCTCATACGGCCACATAGTCTGGAAACATCTGACGGGCGTACGGGTTTGATCAAGAAATCCTCGGCGCCCTCCTCCAAACACCTGGTGATCCTATTGGGGACATTTTCGGAGGACATTATCACCACCGGAATTTCTCTTAGTTCTCTTGATTCCTGCATCATACATGAAACCATGCAAAAAATGTCAGCAGAGAAAAATGAGGAAAGAGCTAGCATTTTTTAAGAATTTTGATATTGAAATTGTTAAATAGAATTGAAACTAACCTTGACCTTCCTCAACAGCTCATATCCATTCATTTCTGGCATGCAATAATCTGTTATGATCATATCAACACTAGGTTCCTGGTACAGAAAGAAATCACATTTTCTGTTAAAAATGCAAATAAACAAAAGATAAGCAAAGGAATACAGAGATTATGTGATCAAGTTTGTAACCTACCATCTCTAGAATTTCCAATGCTCTTTCTGCGCTGTCGACAGCCGTCACTGCAACATACACAAACACAAAAGCTTTTCAATTTAAATTCAAATACATGGATGACAGAATTAATTAGGTGATTTGGTTCTCCATATTTGACGAGAAACAAATCTCACCTCTGTATTTTGATTTGCGGAGAATCCGTGCAATTACTGCACGGTCGACTGAGCTGTCGTCGACTGCAAGAACATGCATCTCACTGTCGCCGGAACCCATTTATGTATTTGTTATCAAAATCTAGTTTTCAAATGCTCTCAAGGAAAAGAAATGGCAGAAGCTAAAGAGAGAGATGATGCAATGGAAATATGATATAATATGATACAAGGAGGAAGGCTCTACAATGGTTTTATAGAGTCAATGATGAAATTAAATAAAATCTTTGAAAATCCGAGGAAACCATTAATTCCAAATATTTTTTGCTATATGATCAAATACATCGTTTTTGACTGGATTTATATACAAGTGGATCTCACTAGTCATCTCTTTTTCAATGCCAATATTTTATTTGGTTATGAGATTCGGAAATCTGCAACAGCAAGAAGGTAATATAAAATGTTCTTTTGCCAACCATATATACTTTGAAAAAATAAATATTTACATGTACTCTTTCCTTTGTTTTCAAAAACATATGGTGCCCACATTTAGAAGATGCCTGCGTATGGTTAAGCTTCCAGAAGATAAGATTTTCTTTTTCAAGTAGGAAATAAATCTACTGTGATTCTTTGGAATCGCAGGTCCCGGTTTGTCCAAATCAAACTATTCATTTTTTTTTAATGTACAAATCTCAAAGCAATTGATTTTATATACGAATCTCGAAACTAATGAATGGTTTGATTTGGACATGAGCGCAGAGAATTTTGTCTCTACATACCTATTTTCTTTGGTTAAGTTCGAAATTCCGATGATTTTTTTTTAGAATATATTATGAAGTTGAATGATTTGATCTTCGATCTTTACACAGAAAATAAGTATGAGAGCTAATTCTTACATCACTTTTTTTAAGATAATAGGTAGCAATTCTTACATTATTCATGTTTCCTTAAAATTATCATTAACAAATGAGAGCTGATTTATTGACTTGTAAAATATCAATTATTTATTTAATGAGAGTTCAAATGCCTCTATTTTAATTTTGTGCTTAAATCATGTTAATAACTTAAAATTTAAAAGTCATATCAAAATAAAATCGTTAGATTTGATTTTTGTTATCTTCTCTACATGCACATAATAATTAATCAGTTTTCAATTTTGTTTTATATGAATCAATAAGTTAAAAAAACTGTCCAAAATTTATCAATACCAATGTATTTTTACAAGCTCTCGATACCGATCAAAATAAAGTCAAAATGTCGTAAGTTTTCATATGTGCATATAGAATATGATATGAATCAATTCTAAAGGTTTTAGTTTGATATTTGAGTTTTAGATATTAAGTTATTAACATTTAAAAATGAAGATAGGTTTATTAAACTTTATAGATCATATGTTAAATCTAGACTGAATGAAATTAAGAAAACCTTACTTTACACGGGAAAGTCAAAGGGAAATAACATTATATATTAATATTAGTGAAGGAAAAATAATAATTTTCATAAAAATTAAAACAATTTTTTGCATGATAAGTGATAGAAAGGAAGTAATAAACAATTCTAAAATAAAGTTATGAATAAAATTAGTCTGAACTGAAATAAAAGCCTTCTTCAGGGTTCAAGTGCAAAATAAAAATGATCCTGATAAGAAATCCTTTGTGATCTTTTACTCTTTTTTTTTTTAATTTCTTGCCTCTTACGATGGATCTAGCACAAATTAAAAGCATGACTCAAGGTCAACCCTTGGGACTTAGTTATTTTATTTTTATATGATAAGAATGTCAACTAAAGTTCTTTTATAGTATGGAGGATTTTTTGGGTCAAATTGAAAAACAAAAAGGCATTATTTATTGTCCTCCCGTCTATCTCCAATAATTTGCTTTTGCTTTAATTCCACTTTAAATTTGAAGCTAAAACTTGAGGCAATCTATAAGATTTTTTATGATTTAAAAAATGGCTAGGTAATAAGATAAGTAGAGAATCAATCTTTGATTTTGTGATAGGAGATAATATTAGAGTTCGTGAGTTCAAAATTAAAATGGACATGGACGAATTAGAAAATTTAAATTGAAAGATTGAAACGTAAAATACATAATATGTGTCAGTTGAAATTTGAACTCAAGTCTTCACAATCACAAATTGAAATTCTTGCTTTAATGATTTGTTTGTGCTTTAATTCTTCTTCAAATTTGAAGCTAAAGCTTGAGACAATCTACGAGACTTTTTTATGATTTAAAAAATTGCGAGGTAATAAGAGAAAGTAGAGAATCAGTCTCATTTGATGAAAAAAAAAGATAATGTTAGAAGTATTAGGTTCAAAATAAGGATGGACATGGACGAAAATAGAAAATTTAAATTGGGAGTCTGAAACGTAAAAGCATAATGACAGCTGTGAACAATTTAATCAGAATTCGAAATAAAAAATGATACTAAATGTTGTTAGTAACATAAAATATTGATGTCCAATTTGTTCATCTTTATCCTCTGCAGTAACATAAAATTTGAATTAGAAATTTGAACAATTTAATCAGAATTCGAAATATGTTTAAAAATTTACGAAGTCCTTTTAATATTCGTAGCCATTCGAAAATATTGATTCGGATATATTTAATACTAACTCAAAATTTAAATTAATAAAAATGATACAAAATGGGCGATGAATAAAGGCAGCATTAACCAAAAAAAAAAGTAGAAAGAATAAGTGGAAAGCTTAATTGGAAATGTCACTTGTTCGCCTACAAAAACGAAAAATGCTTCACAGTGACAGGACCATGTATTAAAAGTCTTATAAAAGTCACCATGAACTGAATACTAAGTTTAGATAACAAATTCAAGAAGCAGGACCAGTCGACTTATCCGTACACCTCTCTGCTTGACTGTCAGGCTTGTGAGGAAAGCCTGTTCGGGTCATCGGGCAGGAACTGAATCGACTTATCAGCCTGTGGGAAAGGCCCAATTGAGTGTCCGTACGAGTCCCAGACCGATCTACAGGCTTATAAATACTTTGAAGTTTATCCAGCTCGGGATCTATGCACCCAGCAACACGAGGTACCAAAGATTACGTACCTACCAGATCAGCAATCAGTTTGATTCGAACACGCAATAAATACATATTAACAAACATGGACCAATCTCCTTCGAGTTAGACGTGTTCTTGGATAAGAGCAACTTAATCTCGTCAGAGATGGATCGTATAAACATGCCAGTTTAATTCCTTTTTTTTTTTTTTTCCTTTTGTAAACGTTGCTAGGATTCTCTCTTTACTATTTTGCTAAAGAACATAGCAACAACGTTTTCAAATAAATGCTCCTATTATTATAATTTATTTTTCTTTATGAATTATTTCAGTATTTGATGAATTGTACAAACAACACAATATTTATGACTTTTCAATCTATTCTATTTTATATGGAGTGGGGTTACGTACGGTACTATGCATAGCACACATCTGTTCATATTATGAATTTATATATTTATTTTAAAGTCCAAATAATCTATCCGAACCACTTAATATAATCTTCATATAAAAATATACTTGAATGTCAAATTTTATATTTTAGAGAATATTTTTATAAACTTTTTAGATAGGTAAATTAAGATTATGAATCATCCGAAAGTAGTGATTCTACTTATCTAAAAAAATAAAAAATATAAAAGTTTTCCTCCAAGTACATGTGAGAATGTTGAGATATTTGAATTTTAAAATGAAGTATGAATCCATAGTACTAATCAATGTGCACTATGTACAATACCGTAGCCATACTCATGTTTAAAAAAGGTTATGGTACTTTCTATAACGCGGATTGATCATATTACGAATCAATATCTCTATTTTCAATATTCAAATAATTGATTTGAATAGTTCAATACGATTTTCATATGAAAATATACTTGCAAACTAAAATTTATATTTTTTTTATATGTAGAAAATCACTACATTTAAATAGTATAGAATTTTTAGATCAAATGATTTTTTATTTATCTAAAAAAAAATTAGAAAAATATAAAATTTGATTTACAAATACATTTTCATTTGGGGATCATGTTAAATGTTCAGATCAACTGTTTGAATTTTGAAAAGGAAAATATGAATCCATAATGGACCAATCCGCCATAGCCTCATTCTTTATGTTTTATATATATTCTTCAATATGCTTATCATTCTTCTTTTAATAAAAAAAATACATATTGCAAGTATATATTGTGATAATCAGATAGCATCGGCTGTCTAATTAAAGCCTTAATGGATCTGGTCAAACAGGGAATATCTGAAGTTATCTGGAAAATCTGTTTGAAAAAGTAGTAAAATCTCACAAAGAATAAAAATATGATGAACTATAGTTTTATTATAATATACTACTGCCTCAACATGGCTGCCGACTTCAATTGAAGTATAAACAAAAATGCCATTGAATTAATTATTATTATTATGATACTATAATTTTATTATAATATACTACTATCTCAACATGACCGCCGACTTTCAATTGAAGTAAAAACAAATGTTGTTGTTGAATTAATTACTATAATACTACAATTGTTGTTCAAACAAAAAGACAAATGATATGGCTATGGCTATTGTTGTTTACAAAGAGAGACATGATGTGTGGCACCAAAAAGGCCAAAAAAAATACGCCAATTGGAGTTAATTAAAAAAAAATGTCATTTTTGAAATAAAATAATAGTCCTTAACTAGTCCTATGAGACTTAGGTTAAATTTTGAAGAGAGATGCTAGTATAAACAAAAGTAAGTGTCATTGGCAAATAAAATGGATGTAGTTTTCAGTGAGGGTCAATTATTTACTAATTTAGAATAATATAAGTATCAAGTTAATAATAACTGTCATTTGATCAATGTGGTTGTTAATGTAAAGATTTCAGTACATATATAGGTAAAACTAAATATATATAACAAAGTTTCTTCTAAAATAATTAAAAAATCAATACATAACACATCAAATTTTGAAGAAAACTAAAAGATTGATCCCCATTTATTTCATAGAAATCCGCCCATGTAGTGAATCCTTATCTTATTATGTGTTAACCATTAACAAAACAGGTGTGAGATATTAAAATATAACATACTACATTTGTTTGATTTTTCTTAAGTAACAATTAGCTGAAAAAATGACCTTAAAAAAACAATTAGCTGAAAATAGATAACCCTTAAAAAAAAAGAGAGAATGGGTCCACCGAATCTGTATAAGTTGTGAATTATGTATAACTCAATTGGAGACAAAATGAGCAAAATAATAACAGTAATAAATAATTATAACTATCATGTAAAGGTTTGAGACCTTTTTGTGTAACTAAAAATAAATAACAAATCATTAAAACAGTAATAATTATACAGCGTTGCAACCCTCAGATGTTTACATATTCTTTTTTCAAATCATTATTGGTGTTTGCTTCTGGGTAAAATTATTTTAGTGGAACATGTTGTAGAAGGAATTGCAACTTAAAATAACAGAGCATAGATCAAACGGTGCATGATATATAATTGGGCTAAACTAAGGTACCTTATTTTTCTTTTTTATTGTATCACGTTGGAGACAATATATCTCTGACAAGTACAAAAGTTATCCTGTAATTATGTAATATTATATGTTCGGTTTAGATTTAAAAGAGGGATCAAAATCTGCTCTTTTTTCTGCTCTCCTTTTCTTCCATCGATCGTCAAATCTTGCGGTTTCATTAATATGAATCATTTTAATAGATTAAATTAGTTGAAAATATAAGTAATTGAGACCGTCAATAAATTTTGACGTCAAGGAGGGTTTTAGAAAAGGTTCTTAAAGGCACATTTGTTCATCTCATATTGTTAACCTACTATTTATCTCACTCTCTTTTTTATTGTTAATTGCTATATATTTATTTGTGGTTTGTTTTTTCTTTTATTGTGTTGTATTTTTTTCGGCATTGTTAACCTCTCAATATGAATTTATATTATAATGGATTTGGAAACCAAATTTTATAGTTTTTTGAAAAAAAAAATACTACCTTTTATATAGATACAAAATCACTATTTTTTAGTAGTCTATAATCTTTTAAAAACAATGATTTTGCAACTATCTACAAAAATAGATAATTTGATCCTCAAATATATTTTACTATGAAAATCACGTTGAATGATTTAGATTAACTGTTTGGATTTGAAAACATGAAATAAAGAAGAAAGATACGATTGAGACATGAAAGGCATATAATTATTTGTTATTAAATTTTGCTTATTCTGAGTAACTGTAAAGTTATAAATTTTAAGTTGTTATATTATTACCCAGTCAGTTCATGGATACAAATTGAATGGATATACTTCAAGTGTAAGTCTAACATTTTCCATTTTGAAATTGTAAAATTACATCAAGATGTTGACTTTATCAGTTGGGGTTTTTATTGGTGGAACGGTAAATTTTATAGCAAGTCAAAGTAGGATGCATAAGATTAAGTTTAGATCTAATACGGCGTCTATAATGTGGTGCTCTATGTTAAAAAATAAATCAAAAGTCACTTTTTTTTAGAAAATTTTAGAATTACCATGTCCGCAAATATTACTTGCGTAAGCAAATAGATATAAAATCATGTAAAATCAATAGGACTGTAGATGAACAAGGGTTAGTTCATATTTGAACTTGGTTCATGTTAGCTCAAGCTAAGGTAATTTGTTAACAACTCCTTCATATTATGAATCACGCGTAGACTAAAGATTTCACATATTTAGTACTATGAGACGTATATAGATCACAAGCCGGAAAAATGTTCATATTTTTTTTTGCAACAAGTTTCATCCTCACATAACAATAGACACAAACAAAAATAGTGAAAGGGTTGGAAAACTCCATCTTCTTCCTGTAACAAGATGAGTAACAACGAGTCGAGTTGAAGCAAGCTTGAAATCACTCATGATGAACCAAATTAGAATGGAGTGCACTAACTAAAAAAATTTCCTAAAAAAATTTCCAAACTAAGTTATGAGCCACAAATTTTTTTTTATAAGTTTTATATCAAAATACACTCACGATTTTAAAAAGAAAAATATAATGAAAATTTATGTGACCCGCCTAATTGAAAGTATGGAACGAACAATAAATTAATATAGAACTTGGCAAATTTTAAAGGAAAAATATGTGGGTTCTCTGATCTTAGCATAGAAACGTATGCAACAAAAACAACTTTAAATTTTACACAGAAGTTAACAAGACAAGTGCCACACGAGATCCGAATAAGATATTGGCGGGTAGTTGAAGCGATGAAGGTAAACCCCTATTTTATGAATAAAAAGGATTTCTTAGGGGATTTGCATGACAGGCTAACAGCTGGAGCAAAATATGACATTAATTTCTATATGGTATCAAGAGAATAATGTCAGTTGACTTAATTAGTAAAATTTAGTATTGTACAACTAAGCTGTGTGCAAGAAATGAACCAATCAATTTATATTAATTCCTGCTTTTTATAATTAATTTTTATTTTTATTTTGTTGCTCCAACATGTAGCGGTGGCTTCCCTCTTCCCAACATTTTTATTATGAAATCATGTGTAAAAAAAGTAGTTCGTGTTGTCTTATAAAATCTAAGTTATCTCTAATTAGCCTTCCAAAATTAGAATTTATATATATATATATATACAACCTTGTTAGAGCTGGCAATTATTGACCTAAATCCTAAACCAATGGGTTGACAAATCAAGTTCAGATCAGAAGTTCATGAATCAGCTTACAAGTAAGGTGGTATCTGACCTTTCTAACAAAAATTAAAATAAACAATCAAGAAGAAGATATTAGACCAAACTCATGTGCTGATTAATTTATTATCGGTTGTTACGTCAAAGGACATTATATATTAGCTATTATTGGTTGTTTGACCTTTTCTCATTTAAAAAGTAAATCTCATTTAAAAAGTAAATATACATACAATCAATTTAAGCTAATTTAAAAATTAAACAGATATGAAAGTTTATGATAATGGTTGTTCATTTAGATTTAGATGAATGTATATTTAGGTTCAGACAAGTGTGTATTTTAATTCAGACAAATGTACAATTAAAAATTCAACTAATGAATTTGAAATTTAAAATAACTGTTACATATCAATCAACATGCATTTTGACTGTCAAATTGTATTTTCACAACCGTGAAAAAATATCTTAAACTAAAATAAACAAATACTTTTTTATTCTTATTCAACATTCTTTTCTCAAAACAAGTTTTTGTTCTGCCCATAAACCTCTCTTTCTTCCAATTTCTTGTAACCCCTCCCTACCAAATGTAGGTGTTATTGTCTATACAATGGCGAAAGGTAGTGTTGTAGAAACGATTATACAGTGGCGGAGAGCAGTGTTGTAGAAATGGTGCTAATTAAGTCTCTCCTATAAATTTGAAATATGTAACTATATATATTCATTACATTTTGTAAATTTTATATGCATTAATACTAATATCCGCTGCTTTTCTCAAGTGAAAAGCAGAACCTTGCTATACTTTTTTTTCGCTCTATCTCTCTCTTCAAAAAGGAGGAGAAAGAGACATAGGAGAGATAGAGAGGGGCAGAGAATAGCAGTGATTTGAAGAGCACTGGATGTCCTTGCATCTACATCCAATGTGTCTCCATCATCTCCATCTTTGACATCTTTGTGCAATGTCAACCTCATTGATGAGAGAGGGGGGTGGGAGGTCTCACAATAATTACTAAGAAAGAGTGGCAGCCCCTGGTAAAATTTAAAAAAAAAAAAAATACTAAGAAAGAGGTAAAATTTGATCTCATAGAAAGAAATATATGGAAGCCACACAAATGTCCTAGATAATTAATTTTCAATTCTGAATAATCAGTGCTAATGTCTTGAATCATCTCTTGCTGTTTTGGGATATTAATAACTGACTTTTAACTGTCAAAATAATTACTTGTAGTGTTTTAAACGATCAATTATTTATGTCATAGATGATAGATTACTTGTCATGTCTTGAATTATCATTTCTAGTGTCCTAAATGAAATAATATATGCTTGTTCTGTACATCAAAATTACTTGTAGTATTGTTATAGTTACTTGTATGGTTCTCAATAATCACTTATCACGTTCTAAATAATTCCCAAATTAATAATCGGTGGAAGTTCTCGACAATAATAAATTCATTGCAATGTTCTAAATAGTTACTTATAAATTTTGAATAATCACTAATAATAATAAATAATTATTATTTGTTCATGTGCCAGATCACTAATTGCATTGTTTTGAATGGTATATCTTGCAAAATTGGTCTATGAATATGAGAAACCTCGGGCCGAGATGAAATGCGTCCCAGTGTTCTCTTAGCGGGCTCTATAAAAGCGTGTTTCTAAAATTGGGCCGGAAAACATTGCAATTTCATACATTAAAATGTTTGTTTGTTCAACGATAAATTTTTGTTGCATAAGCCCACGGGCAGTTCAGCAAAAAAGAAAAAACAAAGAAAGGGGTAAATTCTGTTACATGCATTGAAGATTATTTTTTTGACCCCGGCATGAATATAATCATATTTCCTGTTTAGCTTCGTAGGAACTCACATAACATGAATGCGACATTGCCAACAACATGATATATATTGATTCACATGAAACCATTACTTTCCTAGAGTAAACATAAACAACATTCATGTAATCTTTAAATTTGATATAACGCCTATTGTATGATTTTAATATTGCACGACAGCACGAGCACACATAGGACCATTAAAAATTCCAATTGCTGACAACTTAACCCAAAATGAGAAAAACAAAAGAAAGGACAAGCAAACAAACAAATTTTCAACTTATTAATCTCAAAACCAAGAAATACATCGCTAGTCCCTTTAAAATTTGATAGTTGTAGTTGCCGAACCATCTTACAGAAAGTATCAAAATATTTACCATTCCTTGCTATTGCCTTAAAATACTTACAGATCACAACATCAAGGAACTATGAACTATAAGACAAGAACTAAAAAAAAACACACTAACACACGTATCCCGCAAAGGTATAAAAGAAAAGTATCAAAATCTTGTGATCAAACAGAATCAGCCAACACATCTCTTTTCTTATCTTATACTTTATTTCTTTTTCATTTTTATACTGTCGTTTCACTCTAGTCCAAACTTTGAAGCTCAAAGCCTAGAGCAAAATGCAAACAAAATAAAATATACACAACTCAAAGCTGGATCTGCATGACCTGGTAATAATGGGTTTGTTTCATTAGAACCCATTTCCATTTCCACGATCACTTTCTATGCCTAAGACCCACTGCCCGTGGTGGTTCAAAGTCTGTACTGGGGCCCCACTGCGGAGTAGGACTAGTAACAATCCCCGTAAAAGGTATGGATTGAGGATCCATACCCGGATCAATAGATAGAAGAGCTGCTGAAGCCTTAGCAACAGGTTCGGGTTTTATTCCCTACAAAGAGACATGAAGAAATTTTTATCTGCCTGTTAGTAATTCACCACAGGTTTAAGCAAGATTTAGTGTCCCCTTTGTGAACAGTGCTAATTTTTTGTCTGGTTTTGGATTGGTTCAAATTATTTCTATGTAAATTTTGGTTTAGAGTTTTTGGATTCGGCTCATGTCAGCTTTTGGTTATAGACAAAGTAACGGGCTCGGCCAGATACAGGGATCGACTTTTTTGGGTTTTATAGACGTTGTCATTCAATAAATCCTGGCCAAGTTGGAATTTGGTAGGTCAGATGGGTATTCATGTGGGTTGAAATTTGAGAAGTCATATTTCTAGGTAAGCCATAAACCCTCCAGGTAGATACTTTGCCATATATCCTCTACACGTGATTGGTCCTGTACCAATAAGAGAACCATTTGTCCTGTTTTCATTTATTTGCAAGAAAACCTGAAACAAATCCTTGTATGGGACAATTAGATAGGTACCAGTTGCAAATACAAAACAGCAACGGTCAAGAGTAGAAATATACCATACATTTCTTTTCTCTATTATTTTATAATAAAATACCCAGCTATATCTGACAGTGTTGGAGCAAGATTAAGGGTAGTCTGGGTATAATCTGATTAAGAGTCATGGGGCATATTTTGAGTTTCTTCAGGGGTACACTAAAATTGCTCCAAAAAAATGACATATGGATCATTTACCTGCTTTTTTACGCTACCCTCCTTGTCTGATATTTCCTCAACTCTTTCACCCTCTCGTTTCATCTTGTCCTGTATTACATTATCTGCAAAAGATACAATATATATTATGAAAGAAATAAGTATGGTTAATTTCACACAGGGCCTAGTTTGCATAAGATCAGATAAATATTCAAACAGTTAAAAATGTATTTGTATAATCTCAGCACGCAGAGGCCTTTTTAATTAAAACATAATTTCTTTGTAGGATAGATATTATTCTCCTTAAAAAAATTATCACAAGGTATTTACACCTAAAGAACTATTAAGAATATCAGTACCACACATGACATACACATATTGAATTAACTAAGAAATTTGCAAGGAATAACCTTCACCTGTTTTCATGCCACCAACTCCTTTTCTTGAAATTTGTGGTGCAGATCCCTTATCCCGATCATACGCAAGCGAGCCAACAGGGTTTGGGTCATCATGACCTGTGTAATCCTCTTGCTGCATTGCTTCCAATTCTTCCACTTCATCCCTCACTTCAGTGGGAGGCATCTCTTCATCTATAAGCTGAGTTTCCTCAAGTGGGTGTGTACCAGTTGTCGTCACAGGCTCAGATTGTTGCCAATTCGACCACTGCTCCTCATCCCCATTTACAGCTGAGCTTCCCATAAAATCATTATCTGTGTCCATGCTGTCATCATACAAAGATGAGAAAAGTTCGTTTTGTTCTTCTGCATTTCTTGAGTTTTGCTCCGGATCTGTAGCTGAACTTCCTGCAGCTACACCTCCAGCTGTATCTCTAGTTTCCAGATCTTGAGTTGCTTCTTCCGCATTGACATCTGCAAGTGATCCATAGTCAGAATCAGTTTCACTCTCTGAATATGGTGAGTTGATATCTGTATCTGGGTGTGTTACATGCATCTCATGTACATCCATCTGTTGTGATTCGCTTTGGAAATTCTCTCCCATCCCTGGATGTATCTCTGCAACTGTAACTGTATTTCTTGCAACTGAATCAGAACCAGCCGATCTCCAACTACTGGAATCACTTTCGTAATTACCACCAGTACTGTAATCTATACCAGATTCATTTTCACTTGGTAAGTGTGATGCAGTCAATGACTCTTTACCTGTAATTCCAGTTGCATGAACTGAGCCATGGGAGCTATCGGCATCAAGACTCTCATTATCTGAACTGCCAGGCACATCATTATCATATATTTCCTCTTGACCAATTTCAGTTATATCTTGAAATCTACCAGAAGATCCTGTAATTGTACTTGACCCAGGTGTGCTCCAGCTGACGGAGTCATTTGGAGATCTGACACTGCCATCAGGATTTATGGTATCATCCAGTGGTTCTGGAACCTCAAGTGGAGTTACAGTAGATGGCCCTCCTACAGAAGGTGATTCTTGTACAATCATCACTGGAGGGTCCCTTTGAGAATCCTCATTTCCTCTCTGGTTTGGGCTTAATTCTTCTATGGAAAAACCTGCCATTTCAGGAACTGTAACTGAAGTTGCTGCAGCAGGATCAGGGGTACTCATTGACAATTCTTGACTACCTAAGGAAGGAGACTCTTCTACAAACATAACTGGAGGGTTCATTTCACGATCATCTATAAGTTGGTGGTTTGAGCTTACTTCTTCTATGGAAAGACCACTTCCCATTTCTTGAACCATAACGGGAGTTATGAAAGAAGAATCTCCCATGACTGGAGCTCCTGCTGAAGGTGATTCTCGTATGATCATCACCGGAGGTTCCATCTCTGGATCTGTCGTTTCTTGGTTTGGGGTCATTTCTTCTATGGAAAGACCACTTGGCATTTCTGGAACTGTAACTGGAGTTACAGTACCTGAATTCTCGCTACTCAGTAATTCTACTTGGCCGCTTACCGAAGGAGGCTCTTGTACAAACACAACTGGGGTGATCACGTCATGATCCTCTATTTGCTGGTCATTGGGACTTATTTCTTCTATGGAAAGACCTCTTGTCGTTTCTGGAACCATGAGTGGAGTTGCTGCAGCTGGTGATTCTGGTATAATCAGCACTGGAGGTTCCATTTCGGCAGCAGGTCTTTCTTCGTTTGAAGTCATTTCTTCTATGGATAGACCGCTCGGCAATTTCCGGAGAGTAACTGGTGTAAAGGCACTTGGTGATTCTTCCCTGCCACCTAAAGAAGGTGATTCTCTTATTATCATAATTGGATGGTCCATCTCTGGATCAGTTGTTTCGTGGTTTGGAGTTATTTCCTCTATGAAAATACCTCTAGGCATTTCTTGCATGGAGAATGGATTATAAGGCTGAGATTGTGGGGCACCCTCGCCAGACATAGAGGCTGAGTCACTACCCTTTTGCTCTTTATTCGGTCCATTTAACACATTGCAATGTGGACATTTATGTGATATAAACTGTAGCTCATCTCTCCCGGCAAATCCTGATAACCATAGTATTAAACATATTATGAAGTTGGTATTGTAAAAGAGCAGGACATTTCTAGCACACATAAACACACAGAAAACCAATTCTGACTGAAGCATCCTAACATCAGTACATGAAAAAGGTAACTTTAAAATAATCCAATTAAACAGTATTCTTCAAATCTAACTCTCTGTGAGATATGAATAATACTTACATACCAGTGATAGTGTAATACTTACCATTATGCATACGGCAATTGCTGCATATAATCAAGCTCCTCAGATTCTTTTTGCCATTTTCATCATTGTCAGTGGATTTGCATGCATCAAGATCTGTGCTTGTATCCGGATGAAGTTGTCTGCTTTTACCCCGTAATAAATTATAATTTACAGTTTTATCTCTGGTTTCAGAAGTTCCTGGAAGATTTGATCCCAAAGAAGATGCCGTTGAAGAACTCTCACCATGGCCATTCTGTTTATTAAAGAGGATTTGTGTTAAGAAAATAAACAGCTGGGAGCAGACCTGATAGGCACATTTACCTAACAATACCAGCAAGGTACAATGAGGGTCTTTTAAAGAAGGAATTTTTTCATGTTTACAGGCTCAACTAAGAATTGACAAAAACAAAGAATTAAATTGACAATTGGAACAAAAAATAAAGGGACAGCATAAACAACCACGTGAGAATTGGCAATTAGCAACAATACCATCCGCTCTGAATGATGATGTATTAACATCTAATTAGTTTTTTTTACTTGATGTATATTATTATACTCTCTTAAATATAATCTATTTAGGCGATAAATTATATGGATTATATAAAGGGAAGAAATGGGGATTAATTTTGAATGTGAGTCCAAACATGGCATGATTCATGACATCAATAAAAATAGAAGCATGGTGCATCTAATTAAAGTAAGTAACAGTTTTATTAATTTACTAATAATAGATAATTTTACCAATAAAATCGTGTGTATCTTAATATGTTAAAAGGGCATCTTTTTAATGACTTCCCTATGTGATCATTAACAAAATCATATAAGAACAAAAAGTAAATCACAATAGCCAAATCTGGTGGTTCAAGACATACCAGGGTAAGGTACCGGCACTCAACAAGAAATTGGCAGAAACAATATCAAGTATAGTTGGCTGTAAACCCTAAGTACAACTAAAATGGAAACCCTTGGTGGTAGCAGTGCCTAACAAAGTGGGCTGGTGATTAGCAGTAATCTATTATACAAGAAAAATTGAAAACCTGAATATGTCTTTTAGCCATGTAGTGGTTAGCCCTCTCCTTCAGCTCTTGTATCTTTGCTTCGCGCTCCTTTCTAAGCCTTTCCAGCAATCTGCTGTCTCTAAGATTCACTGCAAATGACATATTTTAATTATCTTCAAATCGCATCCCCATTATTAGATTTGTGCACTATATGATTCTTTTTTCAATGGAAAAAATAAGGATCCAACCTCCAAAAATAGGTTCCATTTAATCGCCTACCAATATGATTTTCTGGCTACACGGGGGTTAACTGTAAAACCAATAATAAATCTAAAATTGGGAATTAGGAGAGTAATTTACTGTCAACTATAGACCAATGTTAGTTACCTAATACAGAAATAGTATAAAAAAGAAGTACAAATTAAACAGAAAATAGATGTTAGAAGAATTACGCATGCTTGTGAAGCGAGAGAAGAGTGAATAGAAAAAGGAAGCTAAGGCAGGTACAAGAAACATAGGTAAAATCCGAATAGCTCTCCCTTTCCAACTCAAATTCCTCGATCGAATCCTCAGATATGCATAAATTCCCGCCACAAACTACAAATTTAACTATTTCGTCAGAATCAAAGTTAAAATCGAATTGAAACATCACAATCAGGAGGATGGGGGAGACCTCAAGGTTTACAGAGAGAAAAATCATGCTCCGGTTCACTTGTTCAGCGGTCCTTTCGCGAATAATCATCCTCGATTCAAGCGATTCTTCTTCCTTGTCGATCACCTCGATTCGCATCTCCAGATCGTCTCCTCCTATCTTCTTATGAAGCATGCGTGAGAAAAAACCACTACTCCCCTCCTCTTCCCCATGATTAGCGTCGCTGTTACTATCTCCGTCGCTACTTGTACAGTCATCCTCTTGTTCTTCATCGTCCCCTTCTCTCTCTTCTACTGGTTCTGGTGTTCGATCGTCCGCCATTTTTGCTGATTGTGAGAGCTTGTTCTTCGAAATTTGGTCGTCGCTTGTCTGATTGTGTCTCTCTGCTGTTCGTTTGGGATTGAATTGATGAAGTCTCCCGCGTATTGTACGTTTGTTTGGTTTCGTCGGACTCTTTCCTGAAGAACAAATATTTTTAAAACTAAAATATGAAAAAAAAAAAAAAAAACAATGGAAGAAAAGCTGCACGCCGGAGTCCGAGTTTTTTTTACATACTCATAAAAACAAATTAACAAAACTACCCAGAAATCCAAAAAAAATTCAAATCTACCCAAACTGCCCCACTGAGGGGCGGCCTTCCCTCCAGAACAAACCGCCCCACCGTGGGACGGTTTGCTACAATAATTTTTTTTTGGAATCTGAATGTTTTAATCTAAAAATGAGAAATGTTCAATTTATAGCAACATGAAACATCTCGCAAAATATTTATTTGAGATTAATATCTGAAAATGAAATACGAAATGTCTAAATATATTTTTCGGTTATATATGTTGCATTCAAAAAACAAGTAGTATTTTTTAACATATTAGTTTGATATTAAGTTACTCTAAAAATTAATTACTATCAATATGATCATTTAGATTTTTGTTTGACTAATAAGGATATGCTTAATCTTTGAAATTCTTGAAGTATTTCAAGTTTCCTAAATTCCGAAATGATGAACTTGAGATGTTGTAACAAAATATGAATAATGTTAATTAAAGGATTAATAGATTTATATAATCCGAAATTGGAAATTGAATAGATTGCAATGTATAAGTATTTCATGGATTGGATTGGATAGTATAAATATAGCAATTAAAATATTAAGGAGTAATAGTTACATTTAGGATTGATTTATAAAAATTGGAAACTAGAAGGTTGAAATTGAAAAATTTATATGGGGACCCACATGGCAGGACCCATGCTCTACGTGGCAAAGTCCCTATGCTCCAGCGTGCCACTCAACTCCTTAAGAGCTGCTTGCTCTTTCTCTTTGACCTGTCTAAACTCTCTCTCTAAAATAAAATAATCCAAAATAAATTCAAGAAAATTTATTGAAATTACCGGATGTTACAACAAAAATGTTCAATTTTACTTATGTCCTCAATTTTTTTTGAGATCTTAATATTTTCATCTAAAAATGAAAAATGAAAAGTGTTCAATTTTATAACAAACAAAAATATTCAATCTTACACTGTGATTTTTATTAATATCCAACAATAAATATAAATTACCAAGTATGCCCACGAAAGTTAGGTAATAAATGAATTCATTTAAACTCCGAAAAGTAGTCAATATTATATAATTTGATTTATTATAAATTAACATTACACCGGATATTTATTAGTGGTCCAACAAATTCGATATGCATCTTTTTGTTATATAATGCATCTATATTAATTTTTTTTAAGTCATTTCTAAATCACCTGCACGTTGTACATGTATTTATCTAAGATATCTCTCGTAAACAGTCGAGGTTAGGACAATGAATAAAACAAGAGAGGCGATATATTTCACTGAGGATGTATAAAACGACGACGAAAGATGAACTTGTAGAATTGCAAAAAAAAAAATACGCATGCATCAGTGCTAGCAATGCCGGGTTTCAGAATTTAGAATTGCAAAAAAATAAAGGGAAGTGCTTTAAAACTTGAGTTGAAGTTTCCAATTAAGATTTTCATTTCTATTTTTCAATCTGAGTAGCTAGATAAATTGTATATATAATGAACTTGTAGAATTCCAATTTTTACTATTTTTGGAATTTTTTTACTATTTTTTATTATTTATGAAAGAAATTTGTGCAGAGTATATTTTCTCGGTACTTGGGTTGGGTTCTATACACCGTGTATAACTAATTCTAGCATATGTTATTTGATTAAAATCAAATTATGAAGTTGATTGTTTTCATTTGCATCATTCAAAACTTGATTTTCAGTTTTCTTCCAACTTGTTAGGAGATTGATCCATATATTCAATTAACAAATATAAATTAATTACAAAACATCAATGAATAGTTTTCCTAATAATTTAAATTAAAATAAACATATAGATTATAAGTATCAAATTTAAATGAAAATATTCAGATCAATGAACAAATATAAATTAATTACAAAACAACAATGAATAATTTGCTATAAATTGAACATTTCTCATTTTTCATTTTTAGATTAAAACATTTAGATCCCAAAAAAAATACTGTAGCAAACCGCCCCACCGTGCGGCGGTTGCGGTTTGGTCTCCAAGGAAAGCCGCCCCTCGGTGAGGCGGTTTGGGTAGATTTGAATTTTTTTTTATTTCTGGGTAGGTTTGTTAATTTTTTTTATGGGTATGTAAAAAAAACTCGGCGCCGGAGTTATTCGTTAATTTTTATTTTATTTGGAGTTGATATTAAATTGTCTGTTACGTGTAATCCAACGTGAAATGTAACGAGTCGGATTGATGCATGTCAGACAGCCGATACACGACCTTTACTTGTGATCCTTCCACATATAATCGATCTTGTCAGGCATCTTCTATTTCAGATATACCCTTAAAAAACTTCGAATTTTTAAAAACGTTGCTTGTATTAAAATTGTCTATCATTTTCTTAATTTTTTTAGAGCGTTTCATACCACTTGTAAAAAAATTACATATTAGAAATGTTGTTTGCAATTTTAATTGCAAAAGTATGAAGCACTTTCGAATTTAACAATCTTGCTAAATTGACAATTTGTTTGAAAGTGTTAGATAAATTTTTTGCATTTATTTAATCAATTATGCTAGTGAGTCATTATCATTTCCGTACGTATTTTGTTTACATTTTGTTTGAACTAAGGAAAAGCATCTCAATCCTAAAAGTAAATGGCACCTCATATTAGAACTCATAGCAACATTGGGCATATAAATAAAATGGTTCCTTATTAGTTATTACCAACTATCCTATTCATTGAAAAATTCTTAAAGATTAAAATAATTACGCTCGATCTATCTAGTAGCAACAACTGTTTCTAATTATTTCCGACTTTTTATATAAAATAATTATTGTAAGCTAGAATCATCGTTTGAATATCTTTTCTTCATCAGAACACGAAACCATAATTTTTTATTATTTGACCAAGAACATGAAGTAAGGAGACAAAGATCCCTGAATTCATCATGTTAACAAATTACATGCTGGACATGTTTTACAGTATTCACTTATGGCCCCACACGTCAGGACAATACATGATTTAAATTACAGTATTTAACTATCCGTATTCGGAAAATTACTTAAATTATCCGATCCGTATCTGTATCCGATACTATCCATATTTGTATCTGTATTCGTATCCGAAATTGTTTAACGGATAAGAATACGGCAAGGTTTTTAACTATTCGTATCCAACCGTTTAACCCCTAAACTACAACAAATATTTTTTATGTTCTTAAATTGATTTATAAAGTTGAATATACATACTAATGATTTAGTAAACTGCACATACATATATATCCTGATAAACAATATAACACTATAATATAATTAGTGAATAATGTTTTGATAATATGATGTATGTTTTGTAACCAACAAACTTATTATGAAAAATATTAGATCTAATTTATGAATGAAGAAAAATATATTTAAATATTATTCTTTACTAGAATGTATATTAGTAATTTATTTTTAATTATCCGATTTATATTCGTATCCGTATTCGTATCCGTCCGATATCCGATCCGTATCCGTATCCGAGACTATCCGTGTTCGCATCCATATTCGAAAAAAAATTACAGATAATAATACGGTTTGACCACTATCCGATCCGTATCCGACGGTTTACACCCTTAGATGAGTGTATTCAGGCACTGCATTAATAAGACGATAAATTACACCTCACCAATCCAAAAGCTGCTTTTATTTACCTTTGTTATCGTTTGTAGGATTTGGAAAATTGGATGCATGAAGTACATGCAAAGAAGTGCTTCGTATTAAATTTGTTCAAACTTCCAATATTAGCATCAAATATTATTAATTAAAGAATCCCGATCTGAAGGAGGTCAATTTAATAACAATTTTAAAGTTCAGGTGCCAACCTATCATCTCGAAGAAACGACTACCACGTCTAACCATGGCAGGGAATTTGTGCATATACTGCAACAAAAATATGTTCAAAATTTCAATACCAACCAAAATTGCCATAAAATATTAGTTCTAATTAGTTTGACCTCGAATTAAATAGACACGTCCTTCCAACAAAGATATAGTTGAATTTTAAAAAAAATAAATGCACTAGGATGCAATTTAAGCCCACTAATGATCGGGTTGCTCTCTGTCCAACTCAATGGACAGAAAATGAGATGCTCATCGGGCCTCTCAATAACCGATTAGCCCGTTTGTAAAGTGTAAAGTCAAATTTTAGGCCCTGTTTATATAACAACTCGTCCAATATTAATTTATTAATCATTCGGCCCGTTAGTTCACGCGGGCTATCCATTTCATTTAGCAGGCCTAGTCTGATGCATCCTCCGAGATGCGAATCAGCTTCAAACAACTTTCCTTTTAAAGACGAAGATTCCCATCAACTTTCGAAAGTTTGGGTGAAAACCCGAATTTTTAAACAATAAAAAAAAATTGATTAATAATTAAAACAAACTTCAGTGTAAATTTTCGGATAATTAAAATTTTAATTTTTAATCGCAACAAAAACCAAACAATGTAGACTCAATAAATTCAATTACTTAACATGCAGATTAAGTATAGAAGAATTTGATCAGAAGATAAATTTAAAATCATTCATGAATTATTTAAGAAGGATCTGAAACCTATTTTAGAAGTAATAGTTAACAGGTTAGGAGACACAAATGCCCACATGACTTTTTCTACAATTCCTTTTCATTTTGTTTCTCCTATGCACAGTTCTTGCCAATTCAACAAAGGGACCGCAAGTTCGCTCGACTGGGAATTTTATATATTAAGTGCGTATTCGGCCGTTTCATTGTTCCTGCGTCAATTGAATTTTTTTTTCCCACGTGAGCAGTAATTTTTAATTCAATTTTTATGCCTATGTTCATTTCCAATAGCCCACCGAATAGGTCTTAAGAATGCTGATTCACATCTCCGAGGATGCATAATCCTGGTGTTTTTATTTTTTAGAATATGTTAAATACTGAAAATTCAGAATTGAATTGATGAAAAACTTTGTTAGTTGATTTTTCATTTTTTTTAAATTAGTGACTTTTAGTGCTAACTAATAATTTTATTGATAAAAAAATCGAATTTACAACAAATCAAATGACTCAAATCTTAAATCTACTCTTTTATTTACGCAAAATTCTCCAAACTACTCTAAATAACATTAATTTACTCATCTCACTTATATACACTCATAGTTACTATACTATTTTTTTCTATTGTTGTTTAGGACCGAATCCATTTTTTCGACCACCGCCACACTCAGACGCTCGGATCTACTCACCTGTGCTACGATCGAAATAGTATAGAGACTCATACTCAATGCGCTCTACCATCATTTGACAGCCGAATTTGCTCCTCTACCATCATTTGAACGCCACACGTTCTCTAACGATTGAAGCCATCAATTTACAAGGCTTAAGAGCCATCATTTGTTGAGAACTAGTCAATGGCAAAGACAATACTCTCCATGTGAAAAATTGTAGGTTCAAAATTCATAAAAAAAAAAAATTTTTGTGAATATTAAATAGTTAGATAGTTTGATATCTAATATTTACTTTTTTTAAACAAAAAGCGTCACTTGTTTAATTTACAAAAGTTCAATTCAGTTGTGCTCACTAATCACTAATCAGTATACATAACCAGAAGTTCGACTCAGTTTTGCTCACTAATCAGTATATACATACCTAGAATTCAAAATTCTCATCTCCAACAAATTCAACTGTCTTTGATGGAGGACTTATGTATTTAATTCGTGGTCGAACTGATCATAACTAATATTTCTGATAAATACTTTGGTTGGTATAAATTTAAATTTTGAACATATTTTATTTCGGTATAGAAAAAATCCCTGCCTTGGTAGTTGGTTGGATGTGGCACCTCAACTTGATAATTGTTAATCTAATTGACCTCCTCTCTTTTTTTATAGAAAATTAAATTGACCTCCTTCACATCGGAATTATTTAATTAATAATATATTAATTTTCTGTTAATGTTGGAATAAATTTAATGTTAAACTCTATGAATAACAAAGAAAAGTAAAGGAGCTTTTGGATTGGTAAGGAGCAATTTAGTAGTATAATTTGGTAACTGTATTCATTGGACTTGATCTAGAGGTAGCACTTGAACCATTCATTACTATTTTTAAAGCTGTTCAATCAATTATAATAATTTTGTCCGTACATATATATAATTAATTAAGGTACTGTCCGGATGGTATGTACTGACTAATTCACCGTGTAAATACTTGTGATCCATTGCTATGCCAAAGAAAATTCACTGGACGTGGGGCCCACCAGTAAGACCAGTGCAGTATAGATAATATCTGATCTGTATTGGAAAACTTAGATGTGGATATCTAAGAATTTTCCCGTGTATATAAAAATTTAAAATCAGGACCCTCTTCTAGTGTATATCTGTATTTAAAATTAGGACCCTCTTCTAGTGTATTTAAAAACAGGACCCTCTAATTTAAAATCAGGACCCACATCTTATGTATTTGTACTAAGAACTTGTTATTCGGACTTGCTAAGAACTTGATATTCGGACTTGCTGAGAACTTGTTTATTCGGACTTTTATATTTGATGCATACATACAAATCTTAATCTGTAATTCAGCAAGTTCATAAAATTCTTAGATCTTACCAAGCATGCATAATACAGATATCCAAAAATTTAAAATCAGGACCCTCTTCTAGTGTATTAAAAACAGGACCCTCTAATTTTTTTTATCTTTTTTTTTTTCAGGACCCTTTTCTAGTTACAGTCGGAGATTATGATATCAGACTCACGTATTTATGTTTTCAAATTTTGGTTTTTTATGTAACTTCATTTTTTATGTATTGGCCGTTCTTAAGATTTTTGTATTATGCATGCTTGGTAAGATCTAAGAATTTTATGAACTTGCCGAATTACAGATTAAGATTTGTATATTATAATTGATTGAACAGCTTTAAAAATAGTAATGAATGGTTCAAGTGCTACCTCTAGATCAAGTCCAATGAATACAGTTACCAAATTATACTACTAAATTGCTCCTTACCAATCCAAAAGCTCCTTTACTTTTCTTTGTTATTCATAGAGTTTAACATTAAATTTATTCCAACATTAACAGAAAATTAATATATTATTAATTAAATAATTCCGATGTGAAGGAGGTCAATTTAATTTTCTATAAAAAAAGAGAGGAGGTCAATTAGATTAACAATTATCAAGTTGAGGTGCCACATCCAACCAACTACCAAGGCAGGGATTTTTTCTATACCGAAATAAAATATGTTCAAAATTTAAATTTATACCAACCAAAGTATTTATCAGAAATATTAGTTATGATCAGTTCGACCACGAATTAAATACATAAGTCCTCCATCAAAGACAGTTGAATTTGTTGGAGATGAGAATTTTGAATTCTAGGTATGTACTGATTAGTGAGCAAAACTGAGTTGAACTTCTGGTTATGTATACTGATTGGTGATTAGTGAGCACAACTGAATTGAACTTTTGTAAATTAAACAAGTGACGCTTTTTGTTTAAAAAACGTAAATATTAGATATCAAACTATCTAACTATTTAATATTCACAAAAAAAAAAATTTATGAATTTTTTATTCATAAAAAATGAAGTTACATAAAAAACCAAAATTTTAAAACATAAATACGTGAGTCTGATATCATAATCTCTGACTGTAACTAGAAGAGGGTCCTGGAAAAAAAAGATACAAAAATTTAAAATCAGGACCCTCTTCTAGTGTATTTAAAAACAGGACCCTCTAATTTTTTTTTATCTTTTTTTTTTTCAGGACTCTTTTCTAGTTACAGTCGGAGATTATGATATCAGACTCACGTATTTATGTTTTCAAATTTTGGTTTTTTATGTAACTTCATTTTTTTATTTAATTTTGATTATTAAAAAAATCGGTTTTATTCGAGCTTTTAAATATTCCTTTAGGAAAGAATCCAGACCAACCAAAGTATAAATACGTGGGAGACTTCATCAATTCAACACCAAATTTCAAAAAGCAACCTCTTACGAATAGCAAAAATGGCGGAAGAGCAAACACCTCCATCGACGACTGAACCAGATCCAGTAGAAGATAGAGAAGAAAACGAAGAACAACAATCACTTGAATCGAGGATAATTATTCGCCAAAGAACCGCTGAACAAGTGAAGCGGAGCATTGTTTTTCTCTCTGTAAACCTCGAGGTCTCCCCCATCGTCCTGATTGTTAAGTTTCAATTCGATTTTAACTTTGATTCTGACGAAATAGTTAATTAAATTTGTAGTTTGTGGCCGGAATTTATGCATATCTGGGGATTCGATCGAGAAATTTGAGCAGGACAAGAAAAGCTATTCGGATTTTACCTATGTTTCTTATACCTGCCATAGCCACCTTTTTATGTTCACTATTCTCTGACTTCGCAAGAATGCGTAACTTTTCTATCTTCTATTTCTCTAATTCATTTGTACTTCTTTGTAATACTACTGCTGTATTAGGCAGTTGACATTGGCTTACAGTTGACGGTAAATTACTCTCCAATTTCCCAATTTTACACATAGTGTTGGGTTTACAGTTAACCCGTGTAGTCTCTAGGCAGAAAATCCCACTGGCACCTGGTTAAATGAAACCTATTTTTGGAGTCTGGATCCTCATTTTCAAATACCAAATCTAATAACGGGGATTCGATTTGAATATATCTAAAATATTTCATTTGCAGCAAATCTTAGAGACATCAGATTGCTTCCAAGGCTCATAAAGGAGTGCAAAGCAAAGATGCTGAAGGTAATTCCATTCATGGTTCCAGAAATGGCAAGAGGTATTTCCATAGAAGAAACAAGTTCCAATGACCAGCAAATAGAGGATCATGACGTGATCACCCCTGTTGTGTTTGTACAAGAGCCTCCTTCATCAAGTGGCCAAGTTGAATTACAAAGTAACCATAATTCAGCTACTGTAACTCCAGTTACAGTTTCAGAAATGCCAAGTGATCTTTCCATAGTAGATATGACCCCAAACCAAGAAACTACAGATCCAAAGATGGAACCTCAGGTGATGATCATACGAGAATCACCTTCGGCAAGAGCTCCAGTTATGAGAGATTCTCCTTTCCTAACTCTACCTACGGTTCAAAATATCGCAAACGGTCATTCCACAGAAGAAGTAAGCCCAAACCACCAAATTACAGAGGATCCTGAAATGTACCCTCCAGTTATATTTGTACAAGAGTCTCCTTCCTTAGGTAGTCAAGAATTGTCAATTAATACCCCTGATCCTGCTGCAACAATTTCAGTTACAGTTCCTGAAATGCCAGGTTTTTCCATAGAAGAATTAAGCCCAAATCAGAAAGGAAATGAGGAATTTCAAATGGACCCTCCAGTGAGGATCATACAAGAATCACCTTCTGTAGGTGGGTCATCTACTGTAACTCCACTTGAAGTTCCAGAACCACTGGATGATACCATAGATCCAGATGGTAGTGTCAGATCTCCAAATGGCTCCGTCAGCTCGAGCGCACTTGGGTCAAGTACAATTACAGGATCTTCTTGTACATTATTTCTTGATTTAACCGAAATTGATCAAGAGGAAATATATGATCGTGATGTGCCAGGCACTTCAGATAACGAGAGTCTTGATGCTGATGGCCCCCGTGGATCTTCAGTTACAGGTCCAGAAATGCCAGGCTTTTTCATAGAAGAACCTTCATTAGGTGGGCCAGCTGCTGCAACTCCACTTGAGGTTCCAGAACTACCAGATGATACCATAAATCCGGTTGCCATGCCACAACACATATTGCCACCCGATTATGCCTTGTTCCTATCTCAGGCTGTTGATCCGGTGGTGTACGCTTCAGATGAAGAACTCTACGACCGACTCTGTCATCATCCTTTGCTAATCAATGGTGGCTCGATGGTAATTTGTTGCCAATTTGTCTTTCACTATGTTTTTTTTTTTTTTTTTTGAGAAAAGTGAATCCTCATTGATTTTTCATTGAAAAACCAGAGAACATAAACTGAGGAAAGGTATCAAAATGGTACCTATAACCTATTACCTCAGTGAGTAGAAAAGGAACCTAAAATTACATTATTTCTAGACCTACATAGAAATTGAAAGTATTAACTGTCCTATCAGTCTACTTAGATCTAAGAGTGAAAGCATAAAGTATTACATCACAGTTAACTTGAAAAAACATTAATTGTTTTTTGTTTGCTTGTTCAACGCCCATAGGCTCATTACATCATTGTTCCTTACATAGTCAGAGATAGATTTCGTAGTCCAAGCTTGTAGACTAAAACACTGCTAAACTACCCTTTTTGCATGAGAGAACATAGGATGAATAAACTCTAGACAGTCTACCCGGCTCCTACGTGCTCTATTTGCCCTTTATGCATGACAAAACATTAATTCAAAATCAAGTTTTTAACTGTCCAATTAGTCTTCACTCATGTTGGGTCCACACCCAGGCAGTTGAAGAATCCCCCAATTGGTGTTTTTTCTTCCTATAGAATTGCATGTACTTGCATATCTTCCACCAAAATTTCTCTCTCTTCCTGTGTACCGGCCTGTACCAGCTACCAAAGCTAGTAGATCTTTAACATCACTTGGTAGAATGACAGTTAATTTATAATAAGAATTGTCAACTCTTGCTTTACACCAAAAAGATGCAAGAGCAAGTATTTGAGCCCCTAAAGCTTTTGGTGATTTTACAGATATCCCCCTAAAAATTACTTTATTTCTTTCAAGTCAAACAACCCATAAGACATCACCTCTAGTAAGTTCTAATAACAATTTATCCTTCAACGGGATTAAGTTATCAATATACCAGAGATCTTCAATTGTAGAACAGTTAAATTGGAATCCATTATATTGACCAATCCTGCCAAATAAGGTTAATATAATTACAAGACACCAACAAATGATATGTTAATTCAAACAACTCACAAAAAGGGGCAATTGATTGAACCTTTCCAGCCTCTTTTAGCTAGATTATCCTTAGTATTTTGTTTCTTTTAACAAGCCATAGAGCAATTTTTATTTTGAGGGGGATTTTAGCTTTCCAAATTGAAACAAAATCTCTATTTTTAATACCTCCATACTCTATCAATTCATAATAGGAATGGACTGAGAATAAACTAGTGGTAGACCATCTCCAAATAATTGTTTCATCTATTGTAGCATCTAGAGTAGGTACCTGTTAAGTAGGATAACTGTTAACTGTCTATTCTATAAGTAGGGTACCTGTCAACTCCTTGTCTATTAATATACAGAGATAGTGTAAAATTCCTGATTAGTTTTCTCTACATGCACTAATATTCTTATTATTAGCTCATATTTTGCTTGCAAGATAGATTTCCATTTGACATTAGGGTCAATGTATCTACTCTACAACTTAGCAAGTATTGCTTTATTCATCATATCTAAGTCAATAATACATTAATTCCTAAACACCCTTAATAATTTATGTCTTCCACTATTTGTTGATAATGGAATATTGTTCTCTGTTTTTCATGTGATAAGAAAATAATTTCTTCTCATTGTAACTGGAATACTGGATTCTTTGTAGAGTTTTGGATTGGACGAACCCAGTGGGGTTAAATGTTTCATGATTTCAGCCAGAGCACTGTCAATTGCATGGGTTGATAACTCAAGCTATTGGAAGTGGACTGTTCTTCCAGATTCGAGGTAGTCTCAGTTACAAATTGCACTTTGTTTTCCTTCTATTTATTTATCTTGTGATTTTTAGTGGATTAATAATTACAATTTTGATATCAAATTTAGTATTAAGGAGAGCGTGTTCTGCTTGTGTTTCCAATTGAATAAAGGAAACGAGAAATAAAAAAAAAAAGTTTGAAACATCTCTTTGACTACAAAACAAAAGTTTCAAGCTGTTCATTACTCGGGGATATAAAAATCAATTATCATGGAAACTTTGTTATTCTTTTCTCACATTTATATTTCTGAATCATCTCTTTAGTATCAAATAAAGAAACTACAAAAGATAGAGGACTAATAACATGAGATAATTAGTGTGTGCCATCTTTTCAAGTGAAATTTAAGGAAAAAAAAATAGAAAGTAACAACTAGTGTAAAAACTACATATTATCCCTTTCTTTGGAATTAATTAATTAATAAAAATAGGAAGTAACAACTGGTATATTCTTGATACACTCTTGAAAACATGCAAGACAAACATTTTGGCTCATTTGAATTTCAAGTATTTGATTTGTTTGGGTTGTATCAATCAAAGTCCTCTGGCTTTTGTGGTTTGGGTTGGTGATGGTTTGTTAATTAATCTGGGCAACTTTGATTACAATTTTGGTAAAATTATTTCAAATTGTGGTTGAGTCTCTTTATTATGGTTGGGTAATTATATGGGGTTTGCTCATGTTTGGGTTTTGTCTTACAATCAGACTCGGACTCATGTTTGTATCGCTGTTTACCAGTACACTCCTTCCATTAGATGATGAGAAGTTTGATTCATTATTCATGTACTTATTCATATATATATATTTTTTATCTTGGTAATAGTTCACCATAGGAACAATTGCATTCAGTTGTTGCGATAAGGGTTGGTGAAGATTTCATATACTTTAATTTGACGCTTTGTTATATGTAATGTTGATTGGATAGTAGAAGTCATGTGATGGGTTAATTTCTTATTGATTAATGGCAATTCATTATTCTTAAAGTGTACAAAACCATCGGAGAAACAGGAACTTCCATATCCTCACATAAAAATATATTACTTACTAGTCTATTATGCTTGTATAGAGAAAAAGATTTATTACAAAATACAAATTACATTTCAACACTTGCTGATTAAATTCCAGCTTGTTGTTAGATCTACCATAAAAAAAAATTTAATTTATATTTTTGCTATAATGTTTATTTTGTGTTAGTATATGTGATGTAGTATGGCAAAATAGTAGGTTGTTGGTTAGTATAAGTATTGGGCTAAGTTTAATCAAGGCAACATAGGTCTTGAATAAGCCAACAATAAAACAGTCTTAGAATAATTTAATGTAGATAGTTTTATCTCTCATTTTTAATTAAGATTAATATTTCTTTTTTATGTTTTTAAGGTTCAGCGAGTGTGCCGACCTCAATAGGGTATGCTGGCTGGATATCTGTGGCAGGATAGACAGCAGAATTCTCACTCCAAATACTGCATATTCCGCTTATCTTGTTTTCAAATTGGTAGACAATATGCAGGGCATGAACTACCCACTCCAAACAACTAAAATTACCGTTGCTGGGAATATTGTGTCTCAGCATTTGGCGAAAATATGGTATATGCCTTTGAGAGAGAGGGAAGCTGAGGTGATAACAGGTGATGTGAGATTGCCAAATGAGAGATCAGATGGATGGATGGAGGTTGAGCTGGGAGAGTTTGATAGTGGAGACGGGGTCGATGGAGAGGTCAACATGTCTTTTAGGGAGATTAACGATAACTATTGGAAGAGAGGATTGATTGTACAGGGCATTGAGGTCAGACCATCAGACTGAAGCATTAGTACGCGCTGGGTTTTTCATAGGGTTTATCTGTGTGAAAAAGGGAAGAGACAGTTTGAGATGCTAAATTTAAGTTATTATTGAAGCCTTTTCTGTGTGTCTTGGAATTTGTCTGTCAGTTTTTTTTTTTTTTTTTTCTGGGAAATGATGATCTGTATAAAGGGAATTCAAACACATGTGCAAAGAATTGTGCTAATAAGCATGGAACATCTTTTATTTTTCATTTCTGGCCATCTACATGAGATTCTGACATCCATTGTTGTATTCGACTATTCGTATTGTAAAAGGAGAACAAATCAGACCGAACAGATTTCTCTCTTTTTGTTCCATAGTACAAACTGGTGGATAAATGTTGATTGTGTGGCTCAAATAGCTAAACTTTCCATTTGTTTTAAGGTCTCAAAAAATGGAAATGACGTATTTTCTTATTGGCAAATTTTTCTTGGTACATGGTTTACACATGAATTTTATACAATATTGATAAATGTGAATCTTATATTAATTTGAAGGTGGTACATGGTTTATATATACTTTTGAAGTGGGGTGACTAAGTGAGTCAGTCGGTGGGCTAGTTTCTTAACTGCGGTATTAATTGGTACCACACAGGTGATACACAAACAGATTTGAGTTAGAGATTAGTAAATGTGGTATTTGTGTCGGTGAAGTATATGGTATGGCTGTTGGGGGGGTTTTGTGTTTAATGACAAGTGGGTTTATGACGCAAAATATTGACCGAGATCGAATGTTTGACACTTTGCTCCCCAGCTCTTTTAGGGCTAGGTTGAGTGAGAAGTTGAATGTTCAGTCGATGGATGATGCAGGTGTATTTGCGCTGAGACCTCTATGTTAGGGCTTTTGCTGGGTAAGGGTAGATTCTGTTGATGTTCTATTAGATTTTCAGGTATTAGATACTATAACTTAAAGTTTCAATGTCAATGAAACGGGCAATCAAATTAAGATGGGATGTTGCAGTTTGAACTGAAGGAAGATGAGCATGGCTCATCCGAATTTCACTCGGAGGGTCATTCATGTTTCAGCCTTTTTTCAGGAACTACTATCAAATTAGCTGGGTTCTCATTAAGCAATTTTCTTTCAAAACTTCAGTTAGATTGCTCGGCCACATTAATTCCATGATGCTGCCCTTGAAATACACCAATGGTGCCAGAACTGGTAGAAGACACTTACCTTACTCGACCTTAGGTCCAGGGCAGGATTTTGCATGTTTCTATTGTTCTTTGCTGGCTGGACATTTTACTATGTATTAGATGTACTGTATACCTAAATTGTAAACTTTTTGTTCATTATTACAAAGTGTTAGTGGACATTTCGTCCGCTAACCTTAAAAAAAAATCCATGTTCTTCGAGCTCAGTTCAGCACTATGGTTAATATCTTCACAAAGAAGTTTAGCAATTTGAGACCTATATGAAACATATTTATATTAGAGCGATTTAAGCCACAAATCAACGTTTATTCACCAGTCATACAATGGAACGAAAAGAGAAGACGCATGTTCGATCTGATTGATCTCCATCTTTTACAATACGAATACAAACACAGAAAAGGTTTAAATAATAAGATACATTTAGCATCCTTAATTGCTTCTTTCACCTTTTTTCACAAATAAAAATCCTATGAAAAGCCGGGTGCATACTAATGCTTCGGTTTGACCTCAATGCCCTGTACAATCAACCCTCTCTTCCAGTGGTCATCGCTAATCTCCCTAAAAGACATGTTGACATCTCCATCAGTCCCGTCTCCACTATCAAACTCTCCCAACTCAACCTCCAACCACCTGTCTGGTCTCTTTCTTGGCAATCTCACGTCTTCTATCATTTCCTCAGTTTCCTCCCCTGGCAGAGGCCTATCCCAGATGCTCACCAAATGCTGAGACACAGTATCCCCAGCAAGGGTAATTTCTGTTGCTTGGGACGGGTAGTTTAGGCCCTGTGCATTGTTTGCCAGTTTGAAAACAAGATAAGCAGCATATGCAGTATTTGGAGTGAGAATTCTGCTGTCTATTCTGCTGCGGATCTCCAGCCAGCATACCGCTTTGAGCACGGCACACTCGCTGAACCTTCCAAAAGTATAAAAGATGTATTAGCCTCAATTAAAATGAGAGATAAATTATTCTAAGACTGCTTTTTATTGTAGATCTAACAATAAGCTGGAATATAATAAGCAAGTACTGAAATGCAGTTTGTATTTTGTAATTAATCCTTTTTTTTTTCCTTCAATTTTGCTTGAAAGTAAGATGGCACACACTAATTTCTCATCTTAGCCTTCAATTTTTTTTGTATTTGCTCTCTTATTTTGTCATTTCTATATCTGAAACTAAATAGGAGATTTAGAAACATATGTGAGAAAAGAATAACAATTTCCAACATGATGATTTTTTATACCCCTGAGTAACAAACAGCTCAAAAAATTTGTTGAGTAGTCCAAGAGATTTTTCAGTATTTTTTTTGTGTTCTCTCTTTTCCATTATTGAATTGGTAACACAAGTTATCCTTGATATTAGCTCTGATATGAAAATTTCAACTATTTATCCACTAAAAATCACAAGATAAAACAAACAGAAGGAAAACAAGGTGCAATTGTAATTGTAAATACCTCGAATCCAGAAGAGCAATCCACTTCCAATATCTCAGGTCATTACTCCATATAATTGACAGTGATCTCGCTGAAATCATGAAACATTTCGCCCCACTGGATTTGTTCAATCCAAAGCTCTACAAAGAATCCAGCATTCAAGTTACAATGAGAGGATATTATTTTCATTACCCATGAAAAACAGAAAATAAATTCCAATATCAATGAGTAGTGAAACACGAATTAACAACAAAATTACCATAGAGCCACCAACGATTGGCACAGGATGATCACAGAGTCGGAAGTAGAGTTCTTTTTTTGAAGCGTACTCCACTGGATCAACGGCTTGAGATAGGAACGAGGCATAATCAGATGGCAGGAAGCACTGCCACGTGGCATCCGAGTCGGCTGCAGATCGGAAAGCACGGGACACGGTGGAGGAAACGCAAGCATCACGTGGGGTGGTGAGGGAGATCACACGCGAGAGGCACTCATGCGGGAGCTGATTGATGTCTCCAAAAATGATCATGTCATGATCCTCTATTTGCTGGTCAATGGGACTTATTTCTTCTATGGAATTACCTCTTGCCATTTCTGGAACCATGAATGAAATTACCTTCAGCATCTTTGATTTGCACTTCTTTATGAGCCTTGGAAGCAATCTGATGTCTCTAAGATTTGCTGCAAATGAAATTTTTTAAATATATTCAAATCGAATCCCCATTATTAGATTTGGTATTTGAAAATGAGGATCCAGCCTCCAATAATAGGTTTCATTTAACCAGGTGCCTATGGGATTTTCTGTCTACATATTACACGGGTTAACTGTAAAACCAACACTGTGTAAAATTGGGAAATTGGAGAGTAATTTACCATCAACTGTAATCCAATGTTAACTGCCTAATACAGCACTAGTGTTACAAAGAAGTACAAATGAATTAGAGAAATAGAAGATAGAAAAGTTACGCATTCCTGAGAATGGTGAATATAAAAAGGTGGCTAAGACAGGTATAAGAAACATAGGAAAAATCTGAATAGCTTTCGCATTCCAGCTCAAATTCCTCGATCGAATCCCCAGATATGCATAAATTCCCGCCACAAACTACAAATTTAATTAACTATTTCGTCAGAATCAAAGTTAAAATCGAATTGAAACTTCACAATCAGGAGGATGGGGGAGACCTCGAGGTTTACAAAGAGAAAAACAATGCTCCGCTTCACTTGTTCAGCGGTTCTTTGGCGAATAACTATCCTTGATTCAAGTGATTGTTGTTCATCGTTTTCTTCTCTCTCTTCTACTGGTTCTGGTTCAGTCGTCGATGGAGGTGTTTGCTCTTCCGCCATTTTTGCTGATGGTAAGAGGTTGCTTTTTGAAATTAGATGTTGAATTGATGAAGTCTCCCGCGTATTTAAAAGCTAAAATAAGAAAGGGAGAATGAATATTCTTCAAAAATTATAAAATTATTATTTTTAATTTTCTAAAACCTACAATAATATACTTATCCTTATATATTTTAATAACTCATATATTTATCTAATACAGTAATACAATTATAATAGAGTCAGGCATGGGAAGGGAACCTGTCCGAATGGTATTTACCGTAGCCAAAGCATTTATTTACCATAGGATTCAATTTCATCAAAATTGTACTAATTAATACTAACGGATGTTATTTTTCCGTTAGCCAAAAAAAGGAAACTGCTTCTTCCTCTGTATTCTAGTTTAAAATCAAATCACACAAACATGATGTATCAATGGCAGAAATTTCACCTCTCTTCGCTGTATCAATTTTATTTTTTCTTTCTCTATGTTTTTTACTTTGCGTTATAACTAAACCTAAAAATGAAAAATATATATATATATATATATATATATATATATATATATATTGATCCAGTTTTCCTATTTCTGGTAAGATACGAAAATCACAATAAAAAGAGGAGGAGACTGGAGAAGCAGAGTTGAATCCGCAAATTTCTTGTGTGTTGTTATGCTAAGTGTCACCCATTGATGTATCTTTAACAGATGCATCATACATTTGTCCAATTAACAAATCAATTAACTTATCATTATGCTTCGTTGGAAGATAGGAATATGTGTATTAATTTCTTGGAGGGCACGGAGGATAGGGAAGGGATAGATTGATAGAAGAGTTATTCTTTGTATATTTTTTTTTTCTTGGAGATACTTGATTTGAATAAGAAGAAAGAAACATAATTTGCTTATTTGCTTAACGGAGACGGAATAATACGTACCTCGACATTAATTAACAAATTGTGACGAGATCAAATCACACCAGGAGCGGAGCCAGACTTTCAGACTATGGAGGTCAAACATGAATGAAAATCAAGTATATAAAAAATTTCTACTACAATGAGAGTCAATTTCATCTTATTCATAATATTTTAGTTTAAATTTATTAAAAATAGGGTATAAAAAAAAATTGCAAATGAATGGGGTCAATTGACCCCATTCATTGCATGTAGATCCGCCATTGAATCACACGGTACATAAATGATTTGGAGAGGAATTCTGTCCAAAGGAGACATAACACATATTGGTCCATACTATGTATCAAAATATTTATATTTGTAAGTTCAAATAGTAGATTTGAACCGTACAACATGATCTCATATGAAAATCAGAAAATATATTGGCAAACTCAATTTATATTTAAAAAAAATTAGTGGAAAATATCTACTTTTAAATTATCTAGAAAAGTTAGATCAAGTGATTTTCTATCTATCTATATACCAGTAGAAAATTCTAAAAAGTTATAAAATTTGATCTACAAGTGCATTTTTGTATGATATATTTTTATATAAAAATTATATTGAACGGTTCGGATCAATTATTTGAACTTTGAAAATAAAAATATTAATTCATAGTGTGAACTATCATGCGCTATGCATAGTACCATAGCATCACTCATTTTAATATATGTCAAAAAATTAAACACTTATTTAATAAAGTGTAAACTATCTTCTATTCTCGTAAGTCTAATTCTCAAATAGAGCATCAAAAATTTCTTTGCTTTCACCTGTATATTTCTTATTTCCATTGCTGATTTTCTCTTGATTGCTTCCGCTTTTACTTTACTTTCATTTTCTTCATTCCAATTCTTTTTTTTTAGTAAAGTTAAGAAATCAGATAAGTTCATTTCATATACATGTGGGTCTTTCAGGTCTAAAGCATACGTAAAGGTGGCTAAGCCATTCCTATGATTTCAAAATTTTAATTTTTCATATAGAAACTTAATTTAATTTTATATATTTTTTAAAAAATTTATATAATCCAGCCACCTTAAAAAATAATAAATGTTTAGTTGTAGCATAGTGGTTAAAACTCTATTTTATAGTTGAGAGATTTTGAGTTCAAATCCCACTTACCACAATTTTGCGTTTTAATTTTCAGCCACTCCTAATAGAATTTTCTAATTCTGCCCCTGGGGTCTTTGTTATTAGACCAAAGACTAATTCTTTTGATCCAAACTCTTATAATCACTCACTTTCGCGTTGTTGATTCGGCACCTATAATTTTAATTGCAATGTCAGCATTTGTAATATAGCAATCTTGTTAAATTAGTACTTTTTTTTTAAATATCACAATTTTTTGCAAATGTTTTACAAATGTTATGAACATTTTTATCCCTACAATTGCAAAAAAAAAAAGTATTTTCAAAATCCGAAAATTTAATACATTTTTGCCACATCAACAAAACTGAAACTGCAATACCGAAAACATTGCGTATTTTTTTTGGTGAAAAAGGTTGCTAATTTCAGTGAAAGCAAGGATTCGAACTTTCTTATATTAGAATCCATACTGACGTCATTGTGCCCCTAAATAAATAGAGGGAATTTCATGTATACCCTTCTAAAACTTTGAAATTACATATTCTTGCCTCTAAAATTCATAATATCATATTAATCTTTCTAAATTTAAAAACTTACAATTTTTTTTCCATTTTATTGACTATTCCATTAAAACTCAAATTAAATTTATAAAGTACTCATTTTATCCTTTATCAAAAACTTTAAAAAAAATATGTAACATGCTTAAGAAAAATGCCAATCTTCTAATTGGTCGCTTTTCAAGGGCAAATGGTTTGTTTCTTTACTTTTGATCCATAGACAGTGACATTTAGATATATATTTGTGTATGCTCAAAGTAAATAAATGAATAATTTGTCCCTACCAACTAACTCGAAGAATGCTATTTTTATGAAGAATTGGGTTTAAATAGTTGATCCGAACCGCTCAATATGATATTCATATTAAACTGTGCTTGGATACAAAATTGTATATTTTTTGAAATTTCTTTGCTATTTTGTAAATATATTTAATAAGAGTAGGGTTACATATACTTAAACCAATATATGTAATATATATTTTAAAATTTTGGATAGCAAAAATTATATGTAAATTTCTAACCAATGGGGCATTTTAACCCTACTCTTATTAAGTGTGTTATATATATATATATATATATATATATATATATATTATATATATATATATATATATATATATATATATATATATATATATATATATATTATTTTTTAATAAAGAGTAGAATGGGTGTTTCATAAATTTAAATGAGTTTTGATTAAAAAAAAAGAACAATAAAATGAGTAAATTTGTGAGTTTTTGAAATTTAGAAAGGTTAATGTGATCAGTGGCGGAGCCACTCCAAGTGAATGGGGGTCAATTGACCCTCATTTTTTTTTTCAAAATTTTTGTGCTTATACCCTATTTTATATATAATTTAGACTAAAAATGCTATAGGTAATATAAATTGACTCTCATTCTTAGCCAATTTTATTTATACGATTGACTTCATTCATATTTGACTCTCATAACTTAAAAGTTTGGCTCTGCTCCTGAATGTGATATTATAATTTTTAAAGGAAAATACGTAATTTTGACATTTTTTAGAGGTATACGTGAAATTCCTTATAAATAAAATGGTTTCTTGTTAGTTATTGCCAACCTTTTCGTTGAAAAGATTTTGAAAGTAAAATAATTACGCTCGATCTGATCAAGTAGCAACAATTGATTCTAATTGTCTCGGAAATTTTCTATTAAATTACTATTCGTTTGGATATCTTCTCTTCATCGGAACAAGAAACCATATTTTTTTTTTATTAGAATGAGAATTAATAGCAAGGAGTCTTTGAAGGAACCCTAATTTGATATTGTTAACAAATTAAGTACTCGCTGGACATATTTTACCGTTTTCACTTGCGGCCCCACTAGCCAGGACAATCAACAAAATTTTTTTTTTATCTAACAGGTGGGCCCACGTCCAGTGAATGTTCTTTGGATATGTACACGGTGAATTGTCAGTTCATACAAATTGGACGGTGCCTGATTTTTTTATAAATAAAAAAATATAAAAATATATTGATAATAGTAAAGTTTGTATGAAATTTTGAAATATAGAAAAAACATTATGTTTTATAACATCCAAAGCAATGTAGATGGACGTTATAAACTATAACGTCCAATTAATATGATCATTAATGATCATTAAAAAAAAATTGTAGTTAGATGTTATCAACTATACTAGCTACAGTATTTCTTTTTTATAATCGGATTAACTGAACGATGTGGTTTATAATGTCCAGCTACAGTATCCTGAATGTTATAAGCCATAACGTTCTTCTTATATTTCAAAATAAAATATGTTCAAATGCTATAACATTTTGGTTGGAGTTACCACAACATTATAGTAGTTTGGTAACTCCAATCGAGACAAGAAAGAACGTTATAATTTATAATATTATAGCATTTGTTGCTATATTTATAACGTTATAAAAAATTCCCTGTCTCAGTACTGTAGTATATCTGATTACGTTATGATTTATATTTCGTTGACTTAAATCTATATCTTCTAGGTAACACTCTGGAAGAGATAGTATAATTAACATTTGAAATATGTTCATTTTGGCAACTCCAACCGAGGCAGGGAATTTTTGTATACCAACATAAAATATGTTCATTTTAATACCAACAAGAATTGCCAGAAGTAAGTATTAGTTCTGATCAGTTCCACCACGAATTAACCCAGTTGAACTTTTGCAAATTAAACCCTCTCCTAATTTCCCGACAGTGCCAAAAATGGAAAACTAGTGACAGTTCTTCTTACTCACCATTTTGGGCATCCCCTCTAACAGCTATTCAGTCTTGTAAAGTGCAAACCGATAAAGAGACATCAAATTGTACATAGAAGATATGAGAATTCAATCAACAAAGTTTTTCATCAATTCAATTCTCAGTATTTAACATACTTTAAAGAACGAATTACACCAAGATGCATCCTCCGATATTCAAATCAGCATCATCAAAATTATGCAAATATAAGGAGACTAAACATTTTCTAGATGTTTTCTTGTCTCTCCTTGGCACTCGTTTTAAAATGATAATTTACATCTGCATTGAGACAAATGATCCTGCATTTTCTTTTTCTTTTTTAAAGTCTAATCATTTTTTTTTTGTATTGAAACTCTGACAAGACAACTTTCCTTTGAAAGATGAAGATGCCCATAAATTTCAGGCAATAGCAAATACCTTATCTCGGTTTTCAGGCAATAGCAAATTCCTTTGAAAGAACATTTAAGGTTCTTTAAAGTTCAAGAAGTTGGAAATGCCTTAAAATCCCGTCCATTTTGCAATGAATTGATCAAATTGTGTGAACTACAGAATATATGAGGTCACACCTTCTGATCTATTCTTTTCCTTTTAAGAAATGCCCCTAGGCACAATTCCTGACCTTAAATAGTTCTTTTACTTTATGTGATTCAGACAACAAGTGCATAGCAGTATCTGATTGGCAAGATACCTGTATAGCACGAGCTTTTTTTATAACCTTCAAACACTTGACGAGAACAGTATGAAACAAAATGCTACATTGAGGTTGATAATCCTTAATTTACATAACATTCCTACATAAGTACATTATGTATTAAAGACACTTGCCAGTTGCCAGGATCATGGGTCCCGCATGCCGGATCCAAAGCTTAGTTCAAAAAGGAGAAAACAGAGAGGAGAAAGAGTAAGGTAAGAATGGAGATTGGCGAATCAATTATTCCTTTGGCTCTTTTGATCCAGCATCAAGAAAAGAAATGCTCCAAGCTAGTAGAAGTAAAAATATTTGAACCTATTTGCCCCTCTTCCATTGCTGAGATATACAGTTGCCGTCCAATAAACCGCTGATAACAATTCACGGTCCATAAAAACATTTAGAGATTACTCTGACAAAATATCAATGAAAAAGTGGAGAGGGGGAACACATACCGATAGCTGCGATATTACATCAAGATTTGTGTCAATGTGTAAATCTGATTCCAATTGTCGAACAAAAGATGTTCTCCCAATTTCAGTGCTGCAAAACAGAACCTGAAAAATGTGCACATAGTATTACAGTCTGCCTTCAAAAATAAAAAGTACTCGTCCGGCCAACTCTAATATGGTACTGTTTTAGCCTAACCTAAGTTTTCCTTTTTGAAATTCTCATCATCTTTAATTTGAGCTTATATCGATTCTATGATCAAATTACTCTGCATTTACGGCTCAATTGTTTTTCCCTCAGTCAAGACCACACTGGTATAAACTCCTTTGATAGTACCTCATACGGTAATACTCATGTCAGATACAAATAAACACAATATATCAAAATAAGAAAAAATGAAAAAAAAAAAAATGAAAAGAAGGAACAAAGTCTGGTTCTCGGAATCTTTGACAAAAACACAGCCACCAGATTCAACCAACAGAAAAATTAAAAGTGCAAAAAGGTAGTACAAACAAAATTTATATAATTTACCTTCTCCTTCATCAAACTACCAGGCCTAAAAATACCAGCAGCCTCTAGAGCAGAGAGAACTCGCTCCTGCAAAGGTTATTTCCTTAGATAACAGCCAGAAATGATACAAGTAAAGAAGGATCTCAATTTCAGCCAGCAATATAACCAACATATACATATTGAAAATCCAGTCCTTACATCTTCTTTCTATGGAGTATATAGATAATTAAAGAAAAAGGCGGAAGTTCAAGCCAAACCTCAGTCTCATCGTCAAGCACTGTTTCCATCAAATAAAGGTCGCAATGTTTTGCCAATTCAGATAGTACTTTCACCACTGGTTCCCTTACGGTAACGTGCTTCTGACAAAACAATATATGGAATTTGTTAGTCCAGCTAAAACTTAAGGCCGTACTTGAAAAACTCTCGAGTATGTTTTGAAAAAGAGTAACCTGTAATTCCTCAGGGCTCTTTTCTTCTAGAATTACACCGAGCAATTGACAAGTGACCTGCCATGGTAAGAATTAACAAAGTGGAAAATAAGCAATTAGTCTGCACCTTCACTAAGCTAAGTTCAGGCCAGATACTAGATTAGATAGGACCTGATTACTAACTTGGAATGTGTTACAGCAACACAATTTAAATTTCAACTTTTAATTTGCACCTTTGCTTTTGTTCCTAGTCCTGTAGATACTTTGCTTGAATGATTAGTCAGTCTTAAATCTATCCAAGTAAACTTTTGCATTCGTAACCAGAAAGAATAAAATAATCACATCATCTTCCTTAGAATTACCTTGCGGCAACCACCGAGCTTCCTCCTCATGTTATCGTCATGTTCAAGCTTCAACACCATCAGAAAACCCAAAAATTAAAACCCTAAAAGAGTAAATCGTTATCAATTCAGAAATAATTACGTAATTCATACCTGCCTAGGGGACCGTGCTACACCTAAATCAGATTCATCAGACCCAGCCACGTGTCCTCCTCCCGACCGACCATTTGAGGCTGAGTCCGTCCTCCTCTTTGGTCTTGGTCTCGGCTGAGAAGGCCTGAAAACCTTCCATGCGAATACAACGGCAATGGCGAATCCAGCAACTGCGCCGATTGACCCTGCGCTCTGACAACAATTCAAGATACACCATTGTTCGTTAGGTGAGAAAGATTGGGAAAGCTGGGGAGGGTTCGGAAAAGTAGATTGAGAGAAGAAGAACCTTGTGGTTTAATAGTAGTGTGATAACATCGGAGAGCTTGCGATTGAGGTGGCGTGCCACACGACTGACTAGGGTTCCGGCGTGCTCCGACGTGCGATCCGACATCCGGTCGAATAACTAAAGAGAAAGAGAAAGAGAAAGAGAAAGAGAAAGAGGAGAGGGGTTATTTGACCGGCGATTACCTGTAATAAGAGTCGGACTAGCTTTTCTCGTCCTTATTGAACATGAATGCAACGGGTAAATATATTGACAGCGTAGTTTTGGCTTTTAGCAGCGCAACAATCATTTGCAGTACGGATTTCACGCTATCGTTCGTGCGCTGCATGAAGTCCAAAATGCGTTGTCAATAGGTTTACCAATGCAATTATGCAATTGGTCGTTTGTCTTATTACAAGATTGAATAGCTTTCTGCCTTTTTCTTCGTCATTATTTTGGAATCACATCCTCTGCAGAGTTTTTACCTGCGGAGCTGTGCGGTTTTTTTAATCTGGTCCGTTCGTTTTTTATCAGACGGATCAAATAAGATTTTGACACGAATTTCAAAGCAAAATTAATACTGTCCCTTTATCATCCGAGTATTTATCGGCTAAGATTAAATCTGAACCGTCCGATCAGCTCTGCACAGCTCTGCAGGTTAAAACCTCTGTAGAGGATAATTGCCCCATTATTTTAGGATAACACAGTGGGTCCGACGTTCATTGTATTACTTTTAGATTTAACAAGGTCCATGACCGTCCGATTTATTTAAAAATCTGTGTATACGAAATTAAAGCAAATTCGTATAAAAATAAAGCATTACACACGAATCTTAAAACATATTAGATAGTGATTGAATCTGTCGAACTAAACTAGATCCGATGTGCATCGGACCTACTCTCAAGTGTTATTTTAGATATTAAAGATTATTGACTTATTGAGAGAGGGGCACAGGAAACAAATATATTTTATAGTATTTTTGTTTGTAGTTGAACATCAAGTAGATTGTCATAATTTGCTCATAAAAATTTAATATACCGCATCAAAATAATATTTTATCTGCAATGAAAAAGGCATGCATGTGATGCTAAATTTCAAGAGCTTTTTGGCTTACTAGGTTGAGTCATAAAAAAAACAATGTTCTTCTTATCTTCTTTAGGACAGAGCATAAATTTAATATGATTTTGCAAAGAACGTGCTAAAGTCAATTGCTTCGTTGCCCCCGTTTATCTATTCAAGACAAAAACATGATTTGAGAATTGCATAAATTCTTTTGATGTGCAAAATTTGATTTAGAGGATGTGTCCAATGTTAGAACTTCGGGAACAACTTGGGTCGATGCCCGGTCATCGGACTCAAACTAGATCTGATGGGTTCCATAATTGTCCGATCAGCTTTAAAATATGTGCACGTCACTTTAATATCCGCACACGTTCACTTTAATATCTGTGCACACGATGAGTCTTCAAGCGGATTGGACAGTATTAAAGTGAACAAGAGTTCACTTTAAAGTCCGATGGACATCAAACCCAAGCTGTGCTTCCTAGAACTTGTGAATTTATTCCTAGAAAATTTATCAGCAATGTCTTGAGATGAAAGATTTCAATAATAGGTGTAAACAAGAGTTTTGGTTTCAAACATTTTTTTTCAAGCTTGAAACAAATCTTTTGATTTAATTTTTAGCTTAGAACAACTCTTTTAATTTGAAATATTGCTTGACAGTTTTTTTTTTTCCAAAATGGAATAATTTGTATTTTGTATGAAAGTGGTTGGATTTTAAAACTTTTTTGGCTACATCATGTCACATTATCACTTAACTGTTCAAAATGTGTTTGATGTATATGAGGTGTGATAAAGTTCATAAGGTCATGCAACTCTTTGTGATTGCCCTTTTAAAAAAATATTTATTTGTTTTCAATTTGCTACATGTAAAATTAATTGATGAAAATTATATCATTTTATAGTGCAACAATTGAAGCTTGAAAAATAGTCCTAACTCTTTTATAACACTTGAAGCTTCTTCACTTTCTCCCTCTGTCTTCGCTTTCTTTCTATTCGGTATTCATTTCCGTTAACTCAATATATGGGCCGAAAGCCCAAATCAGTTATGACTTCACGCTATAACAATTCTTTAGTTAACGAGGCCGAGTCTGATACGTCAACCGTCAACTCCAAATCCGCAATGAATCTCTTGGGACTAGATGCTATTGCAACAATTAATTTTAGTATAGACTCTAGAATTATAATGTTAAAATCAAGGTTACAAATAACGATTATTGTTTCATCGCGGGAAGATTAAAAAAACTACCGGAAATAACGTAGTTATAATAAAAGCTATCCTATATGACTTTTTTTTTTTTTTAAATTATAGTATATAATTCAAGCTGGGCTATTCTATTTTGAAAATTCAAACAACTGATTTTAACCACTCAACATGATCTCTATATCGAAATGTGGTTGGAGACCAGTGCTACCCTCTTTCTCTGTAAAGTAGATCAGTGATTTTCAAAGTGACTTAACAAATAGTAAAAAAAAAAATTTATAACATGGAAACATTATGCTTTAACTTAAAACAAGCTTCTTTTAGCTTAGAAAGTTATTTTATATGAATTCGCACCTTCAATTCATTCATTTCATGCGAAAGGACAATGTTACCCTTGAATTAAAATAAAATTACATGTAATATCAATTCTCATACTATTACCTTTTTTTCATATTTACATGGCATGGACTTCTTGAAATTTTTTATACATTGAATTAATAATAGTTTCATACACAAGTTTTTCCTTCAGTTTTCCTCTTACTTTATATACATTAAGAGCGCATTAACTTCAAACAATAGGATCCAAATCTGCTGAAATTCACGGGTATGAACAGTAACCCTGAAATTCCTGAAATCTAAGATCCAACCATTGAATTGTTTCAAGATGCGTGCACAGAAAAAAAAAAAATAGACGGCTAGATCAAGAATTCCAGAAATTTCAGGATTATTGTTCATCAAATTTGAATTTTAGCAGATCTAAATCCCAAACAATAAAATATTAGGACTGTTATTTTCAGTTCTGACTAATATTTCTTGTGTGTGTTCAGGCTCATTCAGAGGTTGCTCCATGGATGAATAACATGTATGTAATTACAACAAGTTAGCATCTTATCAGGCTTTTTCGTATTTATTTTGTCTCTCATTGTCATCCAACATTCATGTCTGTAGTTAAAATAAAATGCTAACTTACTGTGCATGCAGTTACAATAAGATGCTAACTTTTTTTTTTTTTTTTTTTAACAAAAGTGGATATCCCCACCTGGTTTATTAGAAACAATAACAGTTCAACAATAAAATGCTAATTTGTTGTACAAAAAAAAAAAAAAGTAAGATGTTAACTTTTTTTTTTTTTTTGCTACTTGACTTTATATTATATTAATTAAATTTTTTTATGAATTTAACATTTATTAAATGAAATTAAATGAAGTACTTGTGTAGTGGATAGGTTTTAATGATTTGAATTTAACGTATAAATATTTGTATCAGCTTTGTTCTTAATAATCGGGCTTCTTTTTTATTTGAAACAAAAAAGTGAACACTCAATGGATTAGCAATAAAAATAATTCCTCTCATTTTTGCCTGTTTTTAATTTTTAAGCAATGAATTGAAATTCAAATTCACGCTCAATATTGCATTCCCTTCCCGAAGGAAGATTTTCCGGATCCGGAATCCGTAAGCTTACACAAATTTTGACTTTTGAGTTGAATCTAAAGTGTCCGATTAGATCGGACCAATCTGATCGAAGTTGGAATGCACGGAGTTATTTTAATATTCGTGCCATGTAGATCGGATGGTTCAGATTCAAAATTCAAAATTTGAGTTACTTTCGGAGATCCGAATTCGGATTGGTATCCCGTATCCTGCCGGGATAATCTCAGACACGTTAAGCAGCCGCCATAAATTAATATTAATTACAGGGGTGCCAAGGAAAAAAACCCCCAAAAGCAAAAAATCAAAACCCTAGCCGAGTCCTCTTCCTCCCGGTTCCTTTCGACTTCGTTTCTTCACCCCCTTCAAATCTTCTAGGGTTTCGCTACCCCTTGCAATCTCAGCTTCCGTTTCCAATGGCGACAGAAATGGCGGGTCCGTCGGCGCAGAGAGGTGGCCGTCAAGGTGGTCGACCCGGTCTAGACGACGAGGGCCTCGTTTTCGAAACAACGGCGGGTGTGGAGGTGGTGACGACCTTTGACGGGATGGGGATAAAAGATGATTTGCTTAGAGGGATTTACGCGTACGGATTTGAGAAACCATCTGCTATTCAACAGCGTGCCGTGATTCCTATCATTTCCGGTCGGGATGTGATTGCTCAGGCCCAGTCGGGGACAGGAAAGACGTCCATGATCGCTCTCACTGTTTGTCAGATTCTTGATACCAGTAGCCGAGAGTATGATTTCGTTTCTCGTTGTTCTTTCCCTTTTTTTCGTGCTCCCTTCCAGAAAGAATTGTTTTGCAATGTGGTGTCGGGTCAATCAACTTATGGTTTTGTTTATTATGTTATTTAGCATTGCCTTGATCTCGAATAGTCCATTGAGCCCTCAATTTAGCAATTAAACAGAAACAGCAACATTCAGTAGAATGAATTTTAACTGGGATAAGACTAGTACTTGGCAAGGATAATTGTACCAGATGGTATGGCCTGGTGTCAGCTTGAAATAATTAGCATTGCTTCTCTAGATGTCATTACAATTCATTCTACCAGTAAAGTACCATTATCTTTACCATTTAGGATCCTATCTATTCTGTGGTTTGCTCCAGTAAAATTTTCCAAAGACTGTAGCAGCAGCACTGCTATACTTGACCAAAATTAAAGTTTCATTTGCTATTTATTTTGTTATTAGGGTGCAGGCACTAGTGTTGTCACCGACCAGAGAATTGGCTGCTCAAACTGAAAAAGTAATACGGACAATAGGTGATTTTATAAATGTACAAGCACATTCCTGCATTGGTGGAAAGAGCTTGGGAGAAGATATAAGGAAGCTTGAGTATGGGGTCCATGCCGTGTCGGGTACACCTGGTCGTGTCTGTGACATGATTAAAAGACGTGCTTTGCGCACCAGGGCTATCAAGCTTCTAATTCTGGTCAGTTTTCTTCTGCTCTTTTGATCCCTTCACTCTTTGATGTTTGCAAAAGCATTTTTAATTGTTAAAGATATAAAATGAAGCTTGAGAGTTTTAAGATAATGACTCTTTTTCCTTAGTCTTCTTGCAATGTATTAATTAATTTATTTTGGAATATCTGTAAAATGAGTTTAAATAATTAGATTCCATTAAGCAGATCTTGCAAGTATTAGTTGGTTCTTATCTCAGTCTGAAAATTGTGTCATGTGTTGGTAGCATTCTCTATCTATACTATTTGAGTGAAACAAGTCAGTTCTCTTCTGTTGAGATCCTAAAGCTTTCACATCAATACTATGAAAACTTTGACTTTTTATTTGGATGTAGTTTGGTATTAGTGTCCATTCATGTAATTATGTTTATTTCTCAAGGTGTTACTTGACATATTCCTGAATTAGTAACTATATGGTCAGTGCAAATGACTTCAGGACAATATATGGTCTCGTCAGATGAAAATATAGATTACGTAGTTTTCTCAATTTGACATGTTAATTTCCTCAGACTGACTCACTTTTTTTTTTTCTTTTAATCCTGTCCAATAGGATGAGGCAGATGAGATGTTGAGCAGGGGATTTAAGGATCAGATATATGATGTATACCGGTATCTCCCACCGGATCTACAGGTATGTTTCCTTTGGAATTTTCTTCTTATATAGTATCCAGGGTCTTGATATTATCTTTTTTGAATTTGGGTCTGCATATATTATACAGTTTTATCAAGTGAGGATTAGGTTGCTGTAGTTAACTCATGTCTCAATATAGCTTTAATGGTTATTGCGAAATTGCAAATTGAGTACCAAACTGCATTTTAGAATAGTATATATCTTTATTTTTAAATTTTAGTAAAATTAGAGCAGTTGTTGAGTGTATTTAGGATTGCCAAGTTTTTCAGACATTTGAACAACTGATAATATTGTACTATATAATTTGCTGTTAATGCAGGTTTGTCTGATATCTGCTACACTACCGCACGAAATACTGGAGATAACCAGTAAGTTCATGACTGATCCGGTTAGGATCCTTGTAAAGCGTGATGAGTTGACCCTGGAGGTAAATGATTATTGGTTATCTTCATTATTGTGTTACAAGATTTACTGCTTTGTTCTCCCCACTTACCTCTTTTACTTTTACAAATGTAGGGAATTAAACAATTCTTTGTTTCTGTTGAGAGAGAGGAGTGGAAGTTTGACACATTGTGCGACTTGTACGACACACTCACCATAACCCAGGCTGTTATCTTCTGCAATACAAAGAGGAAGGTAACAACATATGTACATTTGACTATCCATGCAGAAAATAAAACTTGCTACTAACCAAGCCTATAAAAGGGGTGCAAGCTTGAGTATTTAAATGGATAACATTAGTAACTGCATTCGACGTGGGTGTATGGCATTGAATTTGTACCATATGATATAATCTAGTTGGTTTTCTAATGAGCCATCTCTTATCCCATATATTATCTATTTTAAACTAATAAATTTATAAATTTTGCATAGGTTGATTGGCTGACAGAAAAGATGCGCAGCAATAACTTCACAGTTTCATCTATGCATGGTGATATGCCTCAAAAGGAAAGAGATGCCATCATGTCCGAGTTCAGATCTGGTCACACTCGTGTTTTGATCACCACTGATGTGTGGGCCCGTGGCATTGATGTTCAGCAGGTAAGTCCTTGTGCTACTTTTCAATTGCAACAATAGAGTGAATGTGGATTATAACATCTGAAATAAGACAAACCGAAAACAATGTAATATGTAATAAATATTAAGAGACCACCAGTCTAGTTGGGTAATGGTTGAAATGGTATTCTGCAATAGTTGGAACTAAAAATAAATTCACAGCCGATACATTATATTCTGGAATAAAATATTGATTATAAAACTTATTGGCAACCAAGACAACCAACACTTATCAAAATAACATTAGTAAATTGTAGATATGTTCTCTATGATGTAGATATGCTGTGTATTGGAGATGGTGCAATTTGAAAACTGATAGATGGTGAAACGAATTTCAAATTGCATCCTACTTTTACATGGCTTTTTTGAATGATGAGCGTATCTAAATTTTTAGTTTTAGGTTTCAGCTAATTTTGACTTTGGTTATTACTGTTGTGTTCAAAGTCTGGTTATTGTACATTACATCAGTTCTCATTTTCTGAATGACATCTCAATTAGTTTTTTGCTACTTTTATTATTGTAAATGTATATATTTCATCTGGAATTTTCTCTCCTTGTCTTAAATATGACAGGTTTCTCTTGTTATAAACTATGACCTTCCGAACAACAGAGAACTCTACATTCACCGCATTGGTCGTTCTGGTCGTTTTGGCCGAAAGGTAATTTTTTTTTTTTAATCTTTTAGTTTGTATGTGTATTATGTTTGTGAAGTTGGGTCTCTGTGCACTCCTTCCAAAGAAATACATAAATACCAAACAATGCCATTCTGAGAGGCCAATTTTCAGTATTTAACAATACTAGGGTCTTCAAAAGTAACTCTTTTGGGCCTATTTTTCAGTATTTCATAATACTTGAGGCATTAAGAAGAAACTCTTTGATGATGTATCTTTTGGTGTTATTGGTGTAGGGTGTGGCGATAAATTTTGTGCGTAAGGATGATATCAGGATTTTGAGAGACATTGAGCAGTATTACAGTACCCAAATCGACGAAATGCCTATGAATGTTGCCGACCTTATTTAAAAGGGGATGCTGTATTTTGAACTACAATATGTTTGCCGAATGAGTTATTTGGGTGTTGGTACTTGACTGGTTTGTTAGTTTTAGTTTCTCTATTGTAAAGTCTCGCTGGATTGGGTTTTTTGACTGGCATATTTCAGCTGTGAGATTGAGATTGAATGCTGCTGTATTATTTACCTTCTAGTGATGCATGGATTTTGTAACAGTTATACTAACAAGATATTTTACTGGTTTGATTAGGTTATGACATGAATATAGTCCTTTTCCACTTGTATGGTACATTTTATAACCAATGATTGCTTTTGCTCAGGCTTAGCATCTATAATCCTTATAGCCCAGGTTAATAGTCATGTACCAATCAGTTTTTGCCACACTCAATTTTTTTCTTAGCGGGTGTGTTCTTATTTAGTCAGTTTTGTCCATTGGTTGATGTGGGCAGTGTATCTCTCCAATTGGAGGTTTTTTGTAACCATTAGGCTCTGATTAGCTTCTTAGACTCATAATTGGATCTGTTTAAATTATCACGCTTTATTGTTTCCCTCTCCGTGAAATGTTGGAAAACATAGGACAATATCAAGTCAGATTTTGACAAGATAAAATCTCACTGATTTTTTTTGTCGGTCTTTCTGCATTGGCCATGTGATCACATCATGTCATGGTAGATTTCTCTTTTTGGTTTCCTCTCAACTCGTCTTACCTTTAAAAAGAAAATGTTACATCATACTAATAGCAGAATGATAATCTGATGGGCATGCAAGCTTTCAAATTTATAATCCACCCCTTGAAAATCATACCAGGTGTATCCCGTTACTCGTGAAGGGGGAGCCTCCATTAATTATTTATCCCACAACAAATGTTAAATGAATGAGGAGATGCTATTATTTTAGCATCCGAAAGAACGACACCATGGATCTATCTTAGAATTGGTTCCCACGAGATTCTGGTTCCTTTTCTTTATTCCTGGTTTATAAACAGATTGAATAATTTGGTGTTTAAAATATTCCAACAATTGATTAAAGTTGATGTCTTTGGTCATCTTAGCAGCTAATCATTATATTTGAACTTTAATTAAAGGTGCACAACTACTGGCCTTTTATTGTAATGCAATTATTAGCCTTTTCTTTTCAACCAATTCCAAATATGTCTTACATAACTATACTAAGAGCATCTCCATTCCAACAAAAGCTTAACAATTAAAATTGGCCACGTCACTATTAGCAATTAAAGAGACTCATAATTTCTATCACTCTATCCCAGTAATTGTAATTAAAGAGACTCATAAAGAATCTGAGCTAATCAATCCGCCACGCTAGCAATAAGCAAAGGTTTGCTTTTAAAAAAAATTTGCTAATTTACAAACTATCTCACAACCCAGCAAACCAGAAAACAATAGCCACATCAGATTGCAAACCAGAAAACAATAAGGGTTGGAGATGCTCTATATATTGCAATATACGATGCAAAGGAATTGGGGGTGGTATTTGGTTCAGGTCGCAGTAGTTTACAACTTAAAATCGTGTATACTAAGTGTCAAGGGGCGGATCTACACTATGTTCAGGGATGCTAAGACACTCTATGATTTGAAATGTTTAATCACGTATCTTGAAATTTAATTGATTTTTTTTATTTTTTTTGAAGCTTTTATATAATTCAGCCCCTCTCATAACATATTAGATGTGTACTTGTAGTCTAGTAGTTACTAGTTACAAATTAATAATTATGTATTTTAAGTTTTAGCCTCTCCTAACTAAATTTTCTAGTTCTGCCCTTACTAAGTGCACAAATCTTTATGTAGATCAACAACTAAGATCGGACATCAGACTGCCCCAGTCCTGATGCAAACTTCAATATTGCTCAGATAGATAATTAGTGGTAAGATATTTTTGAAAGTGATAATAACCCGTCTTTTTTATCCATGCCCACCAAACCTTACATTTCGCCAACTCTGCCCACCAACTCAAATTTTATTAAAAATGCCCAAACCGGCTACTATACCGCCGGTTCCTAATTTTTATTAGAAACCGGCTACTATACCGCCAGTTCCTAATAAAAATTAGGAACCGGCTATTACACCGCCGGTCGCTCCAAATAAATATGTTATTTATAAGGGTGCACTGTTCCGAAATTTCCTCACAATTCATTTCGTCAAATTTGACACTATCTCTCCTCATATTCTCTCTTTCTCCCAAGATTTCTCCTGCTCTTCCTGTTTTTGCAAGTAAGTCCCTATATTTTATTTTATATTTGTAAGTAGGCCAAATAGTTGTAAGTTAGTACCGTTTGTTAGAAATTGTTAAAATTTATTAGAAATTGTTAAAATTGATTAGAGATTTATTAGAAATTGCTACAAATTGTTATAATTTTTTATAAATTTATTAGAAATTGCTACCAATTCTTATAAATTGCAAGCATTTGTTAGAAATTGTTATAAATTACTACCAATTGTTATAAATTGCTACCGAATTGTTATAAATTGCTACCGTTTGTTAGAAATTCTTATAAATTGCTACCAATTCATTAGAAATGTTCCAATTTTTTTTTATAAATTAGAAAGAAATTGGTACCAATTTTTATAAATTGCTACCGTTTGTTAGAAATTGTTATAATTTATTAGAAATTGTTATAAATTGCTACCAATTATTTAGAAATGTTCCAATTTTTTTTATAAATTAGGTAATTTAGTATAGTTTAGTATAGTTATATATTAGGATAGAATTAGGATATAAATTATGGTTTGTTATAACTAAGCATAATTTTGTATAGTTGAGTATAGTATAATTTAACTAACCATACTTTATGAAATTAGAATGGTTGGAGGTAGAGGTAGAGGACGGCCTAGACGTGCACCACATGTTGAGCCGCTGATTGACCCCACCAGTACTGAGCACTTCAGCCCTCTCTTATGGATACTCCACTGCGAGCACCGGGTATCCCTGGCTTCCCGTGAGGTATGCTACTTTTTGTCTACCTTCGACGAAATTTCAATTTTGTTGTATACATTATGTAATACATTATTTTGCTATTTTTCAACGCAGGACGAGTTTCTGATGGACGTCAATTTTTCTGTCCCTCGGATGCAGTACTTCTCACAGATGAACCCATATCTCATCTGGCTGGGACTATATCAGATTGTGTCCATCCTGCAGGACACGACTACCTCAATCAATGCATCTCTCATCGCAGGATTAGTGGAGCGATGGCGTCCCGAGACCCACACGTTCCATATGCCTTTCGGGGAGATGACTGTCACGTTGCAGGATGTGAGTGCCCTCTGGAGTTTGCCGATCAGGGGCATTCCCGTAGGCGGAGTATCTGACAGTAGAGACTTCGCACATGACATCGAGCAGTATTTGGGGGCAGATTCGAGAAAGCTACGTGCCGATAAGGGGAAGTCCAGTTATCACATGCAGAAAACAGAGTTGCGGCGACACTTCAGTGCCGGTCTGACGGACGCCTCTACTGATATAGAGATTCGGAGGTAATAATAATAATAATATTTTACTTTTGATCTGTTAATTACTTTATGTAATTATAATACTAACCATCTATTTTGTTTTTGCAGATACACTCGAGGTTACGTGATAGACCTCTTCGGTACTGTTATGTTTCCTGATGCCAGCGGCGATGGCATCCCCATGATGTATTTGCGACTTCTGACGGACTTTGATAGCCCACCGGCCTACAACTGGGGTGGAGCCGTGTTAGCACATTTGTATCATAGCCTCTGCACAGCTTCTCAGGTAAATAATTATGTTGTTTGACATTTCATTAATTCATCAATCAGTCAAATGAAATTACGACTAATAACCTCAGAAATACAGGTGAAGACCAAGCAGATGTATGGGCCAGTTCTTTTGTTGCAGCATTGGTCCTGGTCACGGCTACGGGTGGGCTGTCCTATCCCAAATGAGCCAGAGCCAAATTGGGGACATCAGGACGATGATCCGGAGCGGTGGCCAGTCTACGGCCACCGCTGGCATGGTGTCCACCACTATCGGGATGAGGGGCATGGACGCACCATAGGTATCAGGATGGTGCGTTTACAGCTGCAGAGCTTGGACGAGTCGGAGGTGGAGTGGACACCATATGCATCTCTATATGAGGATCAGCAATTGCCTCTTCGTTGTCTTGAGCACCGTGACAGCTGGTGGTACTGAGGCCCGCTAGTCTGCTTTTTGGATAGTGGAGCACCACTATCCAGATCGGGTACTTCGGCAGTACGGAGAGGAGCCATTGATCCCAGAGGATCTGACATTATCCAGGGAGGAGATCAGGAGACTGCACAGGTAATTAATTATTACATTGACCGTTTCATATCCCAGTAGACCAATTGCAACTAAAATTTAATTTACAGGATGTCGCAAGCCGGTTCTATGGATAGAAACTGGCGGTTACATTTGGCAAATTATTACGGGCAGTCTGAGTTTCCGGCGGAGACTCAGATATACCAAATGCCTGATGAGATCACTCAGACCCCAGGATCTCATCTGCTGAGGTACACGACTTGGTACCGGAGGATTGGCGGGGCGTCGGTATATCGATGGGCGATTACAGTGCCTATCTCCGCCAGACACCGCATGAGAATCTATCAAGTCAACCAGCCTACCGGACGTCGCTGGGCTCGCTCGGTAATTAATCCAACACATTTATATTACTTGTTCATTAAATGCTTATTATATAAATATGTTTACTAATTTATGTTTGTTTTTCCAGGTATTGGTGTCGATTAAAGCCGTTGCGCATGCTATCAAGTTGCTCGGGATCAAGGGCTGGCGGAAAGTTGGATGGAACAAGTTGCAGGAGCATGGCCCACTTATTGATATTGCCGGACAGAGTGGGCGTACGATCAACATGTTGCACGACGCCAGAGAGAACATTGATTGGCGGGCGATAGAGCCAGACGAGCCAGATGCGCCGCTAGTTTGCACTAAGGATATGCCATCTCCATCCCGCTTGGACGCGGATTGGGACTACTATCAATGGGTGTTGTCTAATTCCGTCTGGGCAGCCTACTACAACTCTAAGGGACGTCCAGTGCAGCCACCGGTAAGTCGTATTTGTTATAAGTCGAGTAATTATTAGTAGAAAAATTTATACCATTGTTTGGTTTGGTTTACAGGGTCCGGCTAGCATGCCGCCGCCACCACAGCCACCACAGTCTTCATCTTTCGACCACATAGAGGATTATGGGCTGACTATCAGTCTCGATGAGATTGAGAGCCTATCACCATCTACGGCGATGGCACACGACGGTGAGGCTAGCGGGTCACAGGCCCCTTCTGACTATGCGGTTGGGCTGGTAGAGACTTTCTTCTCTACACCCCCGCCAGCTACTACTCTGGGGGATGATGATCCGTGGGAGACCGCATCACGTATCAGGAGAGAGGCTGATGCCGCTGCTATTGCTACACGTGATGCGGCCTGGGCTGGACTGCCCGAAATGGCTAACAGAGGACATCCGGCCGACCGATACTCCCCTTCTCCGTTTAGATGATGATAGTTTTTTACTTTTATTGTTCTATAGGATTTACATTTCGATCTGTTTATTTATTTATGTTTGGATATGTTTGACATTTGTTATGTTTCGATCTGTTTATTATACCTATCGTTTGTCATTTGGATCTGTTATGTTTGTCATTTACATCTTGTTTTTCTCGTTAAAGTCATAATAAATTTAGTTGAAATAAATCAATCAACTAATTTTGTTAATTCGTCGTCTTAAAAACGAGAATTTCAAACGATTCATAACCTATAATATCAAAATTATATTTCAAATATTCAGAACGAATTTGATACTTACAAATTACTCAAAAATTATATAACAACTGTCCAGATTTCAAAAAAAAAAAAAAAACTAATTTTTATTAGAAACCGGCGGCTAATAAAAATTAGGAACCGGCTATTAAGCCGCCGGTTTGGGCATTTTTAATAAAATTTGAGTTTGGTGGACAAAGTTGACGAAATGTAAAGTTTGATGGGCATGAATAAAAATGACGGAATAATAACCGTTAAAATTGAATTCCAATATATTTGAATTTTCAAGGAGTGCAACGGCATATATTATGCATCCAGCGAATGAAGGAGCTTTATTCTCTCTTTCTCAGATTGTACACTTGTGGGAACATAAAAGGGAAGCTATCACATCAACATATCGATCCATCCCATCTTGCCACATGTCGAAACATGAGAGATCTCTCATACATGTACGTGTCTCAATCAACGAACGACACTCTGCCTTTTCAGAACCAGATCCGATCTCATCCACCAAGTAAGAACTAATTTAATCTCGGCAAACATTTCTTTCCTTGAGCAAAGGCCTAATACTAGTATACCTTTGGTCGGATAAAATTGAAACAAACATCAACTTGGGGAATACGGTAGCAGAATAACCCGACGAAAATGGTATTTAATGATATAAAAAATTATTATGGGGAAAATTAGTTATTTGTCACTCCAAAACTTTCAAATCTGAAAAATGCCATCACGAAGCTATAAATCTGAAAAATGTCACTCTTAACTTAGTTAATTCTTAAATTTGTCACAAATACACAATTTTTATACTTTTTTTAATTAAAAATTAACTGAAAAATACAGTTTTGAGATACGTATAATAAGGGGTTTGAAGGGTATATAGGGAAATACAGAGATATGTATCTCAAAACTGTATTTTTCAGTTAATTTTTAATAAAAAAAGTATAAAAATTGTGTATTTATGGCAAATTTAAGAATTAACTAAGTTTAGAGTGGCATTTTTCAGTTTTATAGTTTTGTGATGGCATTTTTTAGATTTGAAGATTTTAGAGTGGCAAATAACCAATTTTTTTCGAAATTTATATTAGTTGGAGGGAGAAATAAGGTCAAGTTTTATGCATATAATTTATTTAATTTTTAAAAGATGTTGGTATGGAATTTGTATTCTCTGAGTTCGTGTAGAATTAATATGGACCGTTCAATCTATGTTTTTACGAATATTAAAGGGGGTCGTGGCCCATGCATTCCATTTTGAACCGAATTGGTCCGAATTCTGATTGGACGAGTGAGATGCGTTAACTCAAAATTTGAGAATGCAGAGGATACAGATTCGTTAAGGAAAACGAGTACGGATAAGTTTTTTTTTTAGCTTATCAAGTACGGGTGAGGATCATTTTTTTAGTTAATATAAAGAGTAAGGGTTTGATTAAATGAATAAAACTTATAAAAGAATAGTAAAAAAAAAATTTCCAGAAAATGTAAAATTTGGTCTCCAAGCACATATTAATATGGAGATCATGCTGAAAGGTTCAGATCGACTGTTTAAACTTTGAAAATGAAGATATTTGAGAGAAGTAAAATATGTCTTGTAATACCCCGAAAATTTGAATTATTATTATACTTATAAAACTTTTTCATAATATAATAAAAGATTATAAATTTTTTTGTAACATATTTATATAAAAAAATATATTTGTAAATATAAAATAATTCCACTGAATTAGGAAATTTGAAATATTTTGTTTATAATATTTATATATTTTAAGACTAATATGAAATATACAATATTTAATTAAATCATTTCATTAAATTCCTTATTATATAACCGTTCGTTAGATTAATTAAAGAGGCGCCAAAAATGCACGGTTTCAGAGGATTTGGATAACCATTTTTATTCAATAATTATCTAATTTTTCCCGCTTAACCGTCTCCCTGATAAAAATGCGTTAATCATGCTAAATGACAAAAAAAAACACGTTAATCGCGCAAAAAAGATGCATACCATAAAACCGTCCGATAGTATTCATTCTGAACACAAATGTATTCATCCTAAAACAAAAAAAAGTATTCAACTAAAGTCTGCACATTAAGACAAAAAAAACTGGACACATCACTCATCATCTTTTACACGTTTTTAGAGGTGGGTGATTTTTTCTCCTTTTAATCAAACCAATATTTCTGACGATCTGTAAGGAATTTTTCAAATCTAAAACCACGAACGTCTTCTAAATAATTTTCTCTTTCAAATGAGATCAATGGTGACATATTTTCGAGTTGTCGGTTGCACAAGTATTCATCATCGTCATGCAAATATTCATATATAATACATCAAGTATTCATCCTGGTTGTGTAAGTATTCATCCTTAGGATCCGCCTAGTTGTCATGCTAATCAATCCCTATGCTTGTAATACTCTTGATACATATTTACACTTACACAACAATGATGAACACTTGCTCCATGAGAGATGAATACTTGTGCAACCGACAACTAAAAACGTGTAAAAGATAGGTGAATGATATGTTCAGTTTTTTTTTTAAATACTTCATATCTTCTGATGAATATTTGATGTATTACAGATGAATACTTGATGTATAATAGATGAATACTTTCGTGTGACAGTTGATTAGTGGGACAGTTAGGCAAATCCTAAGGATGAATACTTACACAACCAGGATGAATACTTAATATATTATATATGAATACTTATATGACGAGGATGAATACTTGTGCAACCGACAACCTGAAAGTATGTCATCATGGATCTCATTTGAAAGAGAAAATTATGTAGAAGACGCACGTGGTTTTAGATTTGTAAAATTCCTTATAGATCGTCAGAAATATTAGTTAGATTTAACAGAGAAAAAACAAACCACTTCTAAAAACATGTAAAAGATGGTGAGTGATGTGTCCAGTTTTTTTTTGTCTTAATATGCAGACATTAGTTGAATATTTTTTGTCTTATGATGAATATATTTGTGTTACAAATGAATACTAATGGTGGTCCGCGTTTTTTTTGCACGATTAACGCGTTTTCTCGACGGTTTTACGCGTTTTTGTTTGTCGTTTAGCTGTTTTAACGATTTTTATCCGGAGGACAGCTAGGCGGATCCTATCTTAAATACATGGTTTCGGATTCCTGATAAATGCACCTCTTTATCAAACGCACCATTTCTCTAACGCACCATTTCAATTAACACTGTCATTATATATACATATTTAAACATCAGAATTGATAGATCTCCCTTCTCCCTATGTTTTATATTCAAGATATTTCCCTTCGTTCTCTGTTTGATATCCGACTAAAAACAAAAATGAAAAATAAAGAAAATGGAACAAATATTTTGTTAAGGTTTCATATCAATTATCGATGTCCGATTCGAATTCCGACTACGTCGTAGTGATTCTGAACTATTACTGAAATCTGATTTTAAATTTTGAAGATCTCGCTATCAGGTAATCAGACTTCTCTATAATCTGTGTTTTCGTTTTGTATGGTTGATTTGAATATGGGTATTGCATATTGAATTATAATGACATATTTAACGGGATAGCGGGTCTGAGGTTGGAATTTGATATGTGATTGTAGCCTCTTGTTGTTGGATGGATTTCCCAGCGGGTTGGCGACCTTTCAGTGTTGGATGGATTTCCCACTGGATTGGCGGTTTTGTGGAATTGTGTTATGTGGAAGTTGGGAACCACCTGTGTGATGGGATTTCAACTATGTGAATATGATGTGACTTGTTTTACGGATAACCTAGACCGACGTGCTATCCCGGTTAAATATGCGTGCATAATTTTATGTGTATTTGTGTGGATTAATCCGGTCTATTTGAATGATTGTTAAATTAAGCCAATTATTGAGAAGCGCGTTGTTAAATAACTGGTTACTGAGCTTTGTAGCTGACTCCATTTCGTTATTTTGTTTTCCTTTCTGTTGGCGACGTAGGTTGACGGGCTAAGAAAAGGTGTGAAGATGCTTATATAATCACGCTCCGGATGGCCAAAATCTAGAGTGTGACATGTATATTACTTTCTAAAGCATGACAGTCCACATGATATAATTATTTATTTTTATAGTTTAGTTTAGTTTTATGGTTGGTTCATATAATTATTTTGTTTTCTAAAGCATGCCAGAACCAACAGATCAGATAAATTCTGTTTTTTTTTTTAATTAATTTTAATTTTTTATTTGATAAATTATTATTTTACTGTTGAAATTCTATTTAACGTTATTATTAGTCTTGTGTTTCAATTTTTAAATTTATGTATTTTAAATTATTTTAGCTTAATCACAATTTAATAAATTTAATAAATGAAACAAATGAGAACTTTGATTAATGAACAGTGAGAAGGAAATATTAACAAATTATTGCTCCATTGCATTTAACCACAAATGTGAATGAGAACTTTAATAAATTATTGTTTACAACTTTGGCTCAATTGTGTTTAATTAATTTATTGCTCCACCAAAGAGATCAAAATTAAAAAAAAAAAAAAAAAAAAAAAAACGGATGTGAGAGTTCATCTTTATTTTCCCACGAATAACAAGGTAAGAGATAGGAACAAAACTCACAAGATATTACAAATGGGAATTAAACTAGATAACCGAATCATTTAACTTAACTGATTTCAGTAAAATGAAACAGACTTCGGCCTTCTGTCAAAAAAAAAAAAAAAAAACTAGACAACCGAACACGTACCTTACTAGAAAAAAAATACTCTTGATCTCATTTTTTTTTCCAAAGTTTCTATGGTATTTAGTATTTACTGCAGCCAAACTAAGCCCTAGTCTTTATAATGATTGGTTTTATTTTATGATTTATATTTGTTGACACTTATTGCCGAGTCCTAATGTAATTAATTAAATTGAGATTGATTGTTCAACCAATACAAATATACAATGCATGGAGCCGTTGTTTGTACGTTATATTAGTTCTATTTTAAATAGCCTGACATCATAAAGCCGTTGATCTCAGCAAATTCATTAAATAATGGGTAAATTTCGCTCGAGTCACTAAACTTTGTCATTTGTTACGAATTGATCATTCAAGTTTGATTTGTCTATTTTTAATCACTCAACTTTGTTATTTATCACAATCAAGTGACTCTATACTTTTCCATCCAAAATCTTAACATAATATTTCCATTCCGTTATAACAGATTCTATGAAAGGTCACAAATTGAGATATACTGATTCCGTCCGAAAATGCTAACATAATGAGCATATTCCATCCAAAATACTAATAGAATGAGAATATTCTGTTAAGATTTTAAATGAAAAATATAGAGTGACTTAATTGAGACAAATAACAAAGTTGAGTGACTAAAAATGTACAAATGAAACTTGAGTGACCAATTCATAACAAATGACAAAATTTAATAACTTCCAGCGAAATTTACCTTGGATGAAAATGACTTGGTCATTTAATCTAGTAATAATTTCTCGTTTTGGCTTGGTCGATCCTTTGATACCACCGCCCCCCGCCCCCCCACACACACACAGCGACCCACCCACCCACTCACACACACACAAAAGGCTCAGTCACAATGCCATTTGATCTCTTTAATCTTTAATTTATAATTTTCTTTAATTTTAATTATCAGGGCTAATTCTCAAGGGGATTTTTTGCACATCAAGTTTTTTATTCTGAAAAAATGCTAGTAAGATTACAAATAAAACACAAAATTTTTGAAAACCAGCTTTTATAATCTCAATGAGGGTTCTTGTGAATTTTAAATAATTAAATGACTTTACCTTCAACTTTTACTTAAAAATAAATAAATAAAATGTCATGAATCAAGTCATTGCCTGCTCTGTGGTTTGCCATTTGCATGTGACATGTAACCAGTCAATTATGAAGGTTCCATAAGGTGGCTTTTTTTTTTTTTTGCATCTAAGGCGGTAAAATTGTGTGCCTGAAAATTTTACAGTGGGATGGAGTAAAATATATACTATGGTAAAGTTGACTACATTTTAGTATTTTACTTGTATAGAAATATATGATTTTTCATAATACAAATAGTACCAAATTTAATTATGGGGCACAGTTTTGTAATCACCTTTGATTTATTGATTACAAGAATATTGATCCGTTATTTCTCTAACTTATCAAATATAAATTAATTAAATGACATATATTACTATACGCTTCTGTTTCTTTATGGTTGTTGAATTGGGTATTGCTATATATTGTGTCAAAATTATGGTTCGGAATACTTATCTGTCTGGTGAATGGTGAAGGAAATTAATCATGTCGTTATCAGCTTTATCACGATATGTTATGTCGTGTGTTGATCATGTAACGTAACTCACATGTCACATGATGTGTTTCCTTCGGCGAAAAAATAACAACATGAATCATTGCATGGCTAACTTTTCAACATTATTTTTCATTTAAATTATTTATAATCTTCTATATTTGATGGCATTGTATTTTTTTAAATGAACTAACTTAAAATCTAAAAAAAATTAAACATGATTAGTCATGAGTCACGACATACTCAAACATAACATGACTATTTACATGACTGTTTTTTATCATTTTAATCTCAATCATGTCACAACATGTTATTCATATTATACAACTAGTATTTTTTCCTCGTACAATCTCACAAAACATTACATAAGGGTTCAGCAAATAAATCCTCGTGCATACTAGATAGGTAGGGATTTAAAAAAAGTCAACTGAATACATCATGCTACAACACGTGTGTCGGTTATGTGCTGTGACTCATGTATCCTATGCTGTGACTATTCTGTGACATGGTCATCTTTAGAAAATTTGACACGTCACGTCACACGAAAGATATTGGTCACGGCACGCGCGGCACGGCACGTGGTCACGCGAGTCACGTATAATTAGAACCGTTAGATCTTGATAAATAGTGAATCTTGAATAAACTAACTTAAATTATAAAAAAAAAACAACAATTAAAATAAAATGGTAAGAGAAAAGATTTGGCTCACAGAGAATAGTTCCCTCTGCCAACTATTTGTCAACTTTTGTATGATGACCATTCCTTAAATTTGTTTTCAAATAACAATTTCCTCAATTTGGCTATGTACGTATCAATTGTTGTTTTGAGTTACCGGTCTTATTCCTTACATATTTTTGTAATATATTATCAAGTGCTAATCAAATGTATTTAAAGTATCAATCACATGTGCTGAGCAATTTGGGACTACATGTAAAAAAATAAAAAATAAAAAAAAAGGAATTCTTGTAACCCTATAATTTTATATGACATTGACAGTATGATAATGTAATAATAATTGCCGCCAAAAATTTAAAAACAACTATAAATGAGTCAGAGTTACATCTCTGGACAATGACCAGCAAACCATAAATAAATAATAATAAAAAAAAAAAACACCTCTCCCCTCCAAGGGTTCAATATGAGAGTGCTTTCTATTTTTGTAGTTGTGGCTCAATAAGTGCAGAGACAAATCAGCAAATATTATTGGATGGATAAATATTTAGTATAAGGCATATCTTTTATAATTATTGTTAATTATAAGTATATTTTTTTTTGTAATTTTTCACACAAAAAATAAAAAGATTGACATATTTCAAATTTATTTTGGACAGGAGAGCAAATGCCCCCTTTTTTTCACTTGCCACCGCCCTAAATAAATTTAAACACTGATTCACATCAGTGTTATTTTATACTTTAGTTTGCATGACTTAAACTTAATTATCATAAGTAAATGGATGTATGAAGATTTGAAGAAAAAAAACATCAGGCGTCCCTTTCATCAAATAAAACAAGCCACATTACAACATGACCTAAAAACAGAATATATATATATTCCCTTGGAAGTTTCGAGAAACTCTTGATAATTACTCTCAGCAACTCATCTGGCATTAGGGTTCTAAATACAGCTGGTTTATATATTTATAATACATTAATACTAACTATAGCTTAACAATATTCGATAATTCACGCATAAATGTGTATAAATTTGTATTTAGTTCATTCTTTCCGTCGCATTAATTTTTTTTTATGGGATTGGTACTTATCTTAATTAGAAAAATTACTAAAAATCTCCGAGGTGCATTTTGATACTGTGTGCACGAATTTTGATGCATAAAAAAGACTAATCCTGTACAAATTTTTAATGCATTCAAAAGAGTAAACCCCGTACAAATTTATACATAAATTTTCTTGCATGTGACATATATACAAATCACCCAAGCAATCTTTTACCTTTATAATAAGATATACTGGTATCACCAATCTGATGCATAGGATGTATAGTTAATATGCTTACAGTTTTTTTTCTCAGTTCAGGACAAGACTGGTTGGATTTGAATTTGACCAGGAGATTTAATTGCCCTGTGACAAGTGCCTCCATTATTTGTTCAATGAATCAATGTAATGTGTTGGAAACAAAAGTAGAAAAAAAAAGTTAATTTTTGATGGATATATCTTCATTTCCTTTTCCGGGTGTAACAAATTTGAGAAACAATAAAGAGAACTATTCTTATCTCTTTGATAGTTTGATTCCAGCAAGCAGCAACCCCATCTGTTTTTTTTTTCTTATGTGAACATTCCTATCAAGGGGGTCATGATATTAGCACTTAGAAGTACTACTAGTCTTTTTTATTTACACAACACTATCGAAATATTTTGATATATAGACAAATTTACCCTTCATTAATTATTTCATAAAAAATGTATCTCTCTGGTTATTATAAGATATTCTTTCCTTGAAAGTTTTTAGAATATAATAATATTCCTGCTCTATCATACATTATTATGTGATTTTATTCCGTTAAAAGTTAAATTTATAAATTATATATTTCATCATACTTTTAAAATCTTAAATATATTACAAGAATGAAAGATTTTATTATATTATTGAAACTCTATCAATATATACATTTGTTTTACCCAACTCCACAAGTATCTACTTAAAAGTAAAAAAAGTTACTTTGGTAAAATATTTTTTTGTTGGATATAAATCTATGGATACTAACTGTGTATAAATTTCATGAACATTTTTTTCCGAGATACGGATTTTTTTAATTATTTTCTGTTGGATATATCCATTACTATTTGTTATACATCATAATACTCATTTGATATAATTAGACAAAAAATCAAGAAAAATGCATGTAAGAAAAAGGGTTTTCCAAAATACGAAACGCTTGTAATATAACCTTTAGACAAAAATTTCATGCTCTATATATGTTGTAATATTTTAAAGATTGGTTTTATAGTTGAACTTTTTAATTGTGGAGTAATTAGTTTGTTGTCGGAGGAGGGATATATATACAAAGTTTTTATTTTATTATACTTTTGGGTGGGTTGGGGGCGTGATTTCATGGGATAGGGAGGGGGTATCTGTGTTGTTTGTGTTTTATTAGATAAACAATGGCTTCAATTCGAATAATAGAAGATGATTCATAGAAATCAAGTTGTTTCAAAAGAAAAAGAGTAGAAGACAAAAAAATACCGACTTTCTAAGAGCTTGATAAATAACAATAGAATCATTGTTGGATGAAGAAGATAAACATATTAGATTAAGAAAGTACATTAAACTCACAATAGCTTAGTGAGCTTAAGAACACCCTAGTTCTACTCAAAATTCCATACTATCAAGTAATAATTAAAGAAAGTGGTACCTTGGGAACAAATATTCCAGAGCTCCTTTCTTTGATCTTTTTATTACATGTTTTTCTTATTTGTACTTTTTAATAGATAGTGTCCCTGGTGTTCTAATTGAAAATGCATTATATGATTTCGCATGTTCTGTTTATGATGATTCTAATTAATTATGGTTACTATCAGACGTCTTTAGAAAGAAATAATTGTTTCGCATTGATACAAGTGACCTTTTCTGTTAGTTGTTCTAGGATAACAATTCTTTATAAAGTATGTATAAATTTTAAAATCAGATGACAGCAGTAGAGTACCTTTCTTTTTTTTTAAAAGAACATTATTGCATGTTTTAGTTTCTTTTTTCTTGGATAACATATGACAACTAGAGAAAGTACAATAGCCATGATATATTATCCAGGAAGTACAAATTCACTGCTTCCTAAAATAAAATTATGATATTTCCAACTGGAAATGCACCGTAATTAAATAAATGAAACTGAATAACCCATCTCAATATATGAAGAAGCTAAAATATTATCTATAAAACCAAAGAAACTTACCAACTTTTGTCAGAAGCACCTTAAGGGGAGATTATGATAATGACTGCATTATAAATGCTGGAATATTGCCAAATTTAAAATCAAGGAAATGTATACCTCACAGAAAGAAATATATAATATACATATAATCAAAGAGCTCAGCTATATCAAAAAGAGGCGTACTAGATCAAGAAATGTACATCAAGTCAAAGAAAAACAAAAAGGAGTATACTGGCAGCAATCCAGCAAATCTAAAAGACATTTCTCTTATTCAAATTCCATATAACCATACACTGTTATTCGGCACGCATGGACAGCTATAAATAAGTAGCACTCCCACGAAGAACACCACACAAGAAAATAACACAATTCAGAGAAATTTACGCACAACTTGTAACAACTTGCACAGAGATGCCATACTATGTAACCTCTAACCCTCCATTGGAAGAATCCTACACAAAATTACCCAGCAATGCTTTGCTTCATCGACAAAGCTTGAACCGAGATGACACATGCACAAAAGAATGTGAGATCCCCACCATAAACTTACATGGCTTAACCAGCAGTATCTCAGCAGAGAGAACTAAATGCAAAGAAGATATTGCAAAGGCCGCCTCAGAATGGGGCATATTTCATGTGTTAGACCATGGAATAAGCCAGAAGCTTCTGCAGGTCATGAGGAAAGAGCAAATCAGATTGTTTTCAATGCCGTTTGAGAAGAAGAGGTCTTGGTGTGGCCTCCCATATGGCTCTTACAGGTGGGGCACAGCTACTGCCACCTGTCGGGAGCAGTTCTCCTGGTCTGAAGCGTTTCATGTGCCTCTGTCAAATACTGGAGAGAGTTGCTCGAGCGAGGAATTCAAAACCTTCAGGTACTTGAGTAAATATCCTTACTAGGTGGAACTAGGCAGCACATGTAAAAACACACACACCACATCACCATGCAAATGCAAAATGCCAAAAAAAACGAACACTCAAGTCTTTTTTTACTTCCCAAAAATTAAACACAGCAAAATTTATCTAGTACTGTTAGTAATATTGGCATTATCATGTACTGGCCATGTCTACCCCAAAATAGCTACACTGCTAATGCCTAATCAGAACTTCTTTGTAGCAGAGAGGTGATGGACAAGCTAACAACAGATTTGTCAAATCTCGCAAATATAATAGCAAGGGCATTATCGGAATATTTGGGTGAACCTAGCACTAGATGCATCACCAAGAGTTGTAGCAAGAGCACATCCTTCTTCAGACTAAATCACTACCCAAATTGCCCCCTTTCAGAAGAAACCTTTGGCTTGGTGCCCCATACTGACAGTGATTTTTTGACCATAGTGCATTCTGATAAGGTGGGCAAACTACAACTAAAAATGAAGGATTCAAAATGGGTATCGGTGCAGCCGAAGCCAGGTGCTCTTATTGTTAATATTGGAGATCTATTTCAGGTATGAGCTTTTTGTATTTAATGTCAGATGGAACTGGTACAGTAATCCTTGATTAATCATGTACCACCTTGAAGGCTATCTCGCTATTCTTATTTTCTTTTCTCGTCTTGTGCATTTTTCTCTTTTTTTGCAGCAAACTGTGCAGTCCGTACTCCAACTATGTTAATACCAATAGTCATCAGCATGGTACAACTATGAGTTACTTTAATTATACTTCCAAAGAAACATTATTTCCAATTTATTGAACAACACAACTGCCACACTAAAAAGGAGGGCAAACAGAATCAATTTTGTTGTAGTTTGAAGTTAATATGTTGTGTAATCCTTAATTTGAATATCTCAATTACAGGCTTGGAGCAATGATCTATACAAGAGTGTAGAGCACAGAGTTATGCCTCATTGTGGAGTTGATAGATACTCCATGGTGTATTTTCTCTGTCCATCATACAATTCTCTAATTGGAAGTTGTACAGGCCGTGCCCCTATTTATAGGAACTTCACCTTTGGGGAGTTTAGAAAGGAGGTGGATAAGGATGTGAAACAATTAGGGTGCAAAGTAGGGCTCCCAAGATTTCTCTTATAGATATGTCTAAGTGGTATTTCAACATGTGCTACAGTGTGTTTTCATCCCTTCATCTTATATATCTATGTTTTATAGCTCAGAACCAATGGTTTCTTTTAACTAAGTTGATTGAGTTGAGTTTTTGTATTCCATTTGGAGTAATTTTTCTTCTTTTAACTATGTTTGGAAGTATAAGGGATCAGGAAATACCTATTGTCCTATCTTAGAGTGATCCATTGCTTCCCCACTTTACCCACTTCCAAATGAACCCTTGGAACAAAATTCAACACTCTAATTATGCAATATTCTACAAAAAAAGAAGGAATATCTCTTTATCAAAAAAATGCAAGTCATATTGTACATTTGTACAATTACAAATTGAAGATATGTGAAATGTGTTAGAAAATTTTCTAATGGGGAAAAACTATCCTGGATTTCATGAAGAACCAGGGGATTCATTTACAGCAAAGTAGCACAACACCAATAATAAATTAAGAACATCTCACTCCCATATTCTATCTCTGAAGATAACTGTCTCTATTTTCAGAAGTCCAAAAGTTTCCATCCTTGCAATTATTTTGCAATAAAAGAAGCTCAGAATAATTGCAAGGAACCTAAAATTTCTGTTACATCACAAGCATCTTTGGACGACTCCCAAAGATTTCGGCATTGCATGGCAGCTTGGATTTGATGAAGAGATCATATCTTGTTTCATTTGGCTTTCGTAGGTTTTCAATTTGAACTATAAACCTTCTTTACTTACATTATCTGAAAGATACCTGCTGGTTCAAGCTTGTACTGACAACCTACACCCCTACAGCCATTGCAAATAAAGCTAAGAAACAATGCATCCCGGCTGAAATATCAGTAACTGTCAAATAAGAAGACAAAAAAAGAAAATTTCTACTTCAGTGCAACGAGGTATTGTACACATAATAAACAAGGAAGAAACTTCTACAGGCCAGTACTGGACATGACCATTCAGTGAAAACTCAGTGTATTAAGCAAACTACCAACATTACAGTATCATCTAGTAGGTTTCTACGGGCAGAACAATATTTTATTAGGCTTAACTAAGCAAATGCTATTTAAATAGTAACTACAAACCGAGATTTAAAAAATGCAGGCATACACATGAATATAACTAATTAGAAAGGAAAATTGGAAACCTGTAAGAAATGTTCTCTTCAATTGAAGAAACCTATATGGACCAAGTATCCATATGCCGTGAACAGTGTGCCTCAATAGGCCATTAAGCTAGGCCCAAAACTGAGCATATAGAAAAGATCCACTAATCATGATATTCACCCAGTTCGGGCATAAACTTGGGCCATTGCTTGCTTTGACTCTTTGGTTAGTATTAAATTAGAACTAGCCTGCTGCTTCCCAATCAATTAGGTCAGAATTTCTCGTTCTAGGATTTGGAATGCGACTTTGGCCCCACCCCTTCTGGACCCTCTTCAGTACTTTTAAAGCAACACCAGAACCATCATCCCTAAATTCAGATCAAAGTAAGCTGGGTCACAATATAATGGTTTGTCGTAATATTTTATTTTTTTCATTTGTTTGTTTATTCTGACAAATAGAAAAGATGCAGTTCAAAACATGTCTAGGAGTCCTTGTTGTTTGTGTTCTTTATCTTCTATTTTATTTATTTGTCAGTCTGGTTTGTGATTCATGAATTTTGTAGAACATAAATAGAGAAATATTAACAAAGAAATATTAAATAACAGTACCTGTGCAGTACAGAACGCCAATTTCTCTCCCTAGATGCCTTTTCTTTGAGTCTGGCTTGTCTATCATTCTTTGAAAAAGGATAGGTCATATCACTGGACGCCTCCAGTTGACTAGCCATGTGCATCATCTTTTCTGAAAGCTTATTAGCCTCAATTCTGCTTCCTTTTTTATTTAATCCATCTATTACGGGCAAAAAGGCAGCCGGGTCAAACACTGATCCCTTGTCAACCATCAAATTAATCAAATTCAATGCCTCATCTACCTTCTCTTTCTTGCAGAGCTCTTCTAAAATGGACATGTAAGGAAATTTCTCAATCGAGAACCCTTTTTCCACTGCAACCTCTAGCATATTCAAAGCTTTAAGAAAATTCCCACAATTGTGAAACTCACTACACATAAAGCAATAGAGTGCTTGTCTTTGACCGCAAGTGCTCAAAGCAGTGTCAAATAGCCCCTTAGCCGTGTCAAAATCAGGGACACGAAAGAAAGCCTTGATCAAAATTATGAAGGTGGTCACATTTGGGGCTATACCATTTTGCAACATTTCTTCGAAAAGTTGTACGGCTTTGCTTACTGCTTCTTGATGTTCGCATAATGCTCGAATTAAATTATTATAAGAAATGATGTCAGGAAGAATCCCTCTTTCTTTCATCTCAGCCATTAAATTAACAATTTCATGAGGTTGATTATTGTTTTGGAGCCCCCATATAAGCAAATTGTATGTTCTCAGACTAGGATTGCACCCTTTCCTTTCCATGTCCCTCAAGACCTTAAGAGCTGATGGCACCTTCCCGTGCTTACAGAAACCGTGAATAAATATGTCATACACCATGGAATCGACTAAAATACCCCTTTCTACCATCTCAACCATTTTTTTCTTAGCTTCACTGAACCGGCCAGCAGCGCACAAACCAGAGATGATTATGGAATATGTAAACTTATCAGGCTCGCATTTTTTATTGCTATTTGAATTATCTACTAGACCAAGGTACAAATTTCCAAGGACACCAAGAGCAGCACTGCCATACTGCCACATAGAATCTACAATTGCAATAGCCTTATCTAACTGCCCATTCTTGCATAATCCATCTATTACTATGTTGCAGGTTATACTATCAAGGCCATACCCCTTTGCATTCATTTTCTCTAGCAATCTATCAGCTTCATATATGTTACCTTCTTTCAATAAGCTCTTCAGCAAAATATTACATGTGAAGTTGTTAGGGAAACAACCATTCTTGCACATTTCTTCTAGAACCATTCCAGCTGCTGGTGCATTGCCATTTAAACAGTATCCTTGGATTAATGTCGTGTAAGTTACTATATCGGGTTCCATTCCACCTTTTCTCATCAAACTCAAAACCGACTTGGCATAAAACATCATGCCTGCCTTACATAACCCATCTATGACAATATTATAAGAATAAATATTAGGTTCAACCCCCTCGTTTGTCATTTCATCGAGTATTTCGCGCGCCTCCAACAGTCTCTCATTTTTAACCAACCCCTTTAACCATCTGTTGTAACTCTCAACCCTTCTTAAAAAGCCATTACTTTTCATTGATGAAACTAGAACTCTAGCTTCTTCAACGAAGCCTTCCTTACAAAAGCCATCAAGCATTATATCAAAGGTTGCTTGATTTGGTCTTGGCAAACCCAGTTCTTGATCCGCTTGCATATCCTTGAAAATTGAGTATGCCTCCATAACTTTACCGGCCTTACAAAGAGCTGTAATTCGACAATTGAATGTAACAACATTTGGGAAGAGACCCTCTTTTCGCATCCTCTGCACCAATTTCTCTGGCTCATTGACCTTTTCTTCTTTACATAAACCCCATATCAAACTGTTGCAAATAACCAAATTCATGCTGACCCCAAATTGCTCCATCATGTCAAAAATCTTCATGGCTTCGATGCTCCTGCCACATTGGCAATAGCCATTTATCAAAATCCCAAATGTATGCTCATTTGGGGGGCAATTTCTGGAGGGCATTTTATCAAACACCAAACGGGCATTCTCGAGCTGGCCAGAATCACATAAATACTTCATGAAAATATTATATGTGAAGGTATCGGGTTTAACTCCGGAGATTACCATGTCCTTATATATTAGCTCGACTAAGTCGGGACGCTCGTACTTGAGCGAGAGGTGCAAGAGAGAGCTGTACAAGCGAAGAGGCGGAGGCGCTGAGGGGGAATGAGAGCGTAGAGAGAGAAAACAGGAGAGAGCAGGAGAGAGGAGGGAAAGAGAGCACAAGGCTAGTGATAGGTGGAGGAGAGAGACGGAAGGGGAGGGGGAAGGAAGGGAGACGAGCAACAGGCGGAGAGAGTCTAGCTGGGGTAGATGGTTCGCATGGGCGAGGAGTCTGGAGAGGAAGGAAATGGAGGAGAGGGTGATAACTGGAGGGGAAGGGGAGGTGGCGAGGCGGATGAAGAGGTGCCATGCGAGGAGAGGATCGGAGGCGTTGCGGCGGAGGAGAAAGGCTAGGTTGGTGGTGGCGGTGGCGGGTGGCATGGGAAGGTACGAGGAGACTGGGCCCCGCTTTCAGACCTTTTGAATTTAAGTCTGGGAAATTTACAGTTGCAACCCCTGTAAAAGTAAATTTATTAGAAAGTACTTTCTAATTCTATATAATCTATAGGCTCGTCACTCGTGCTCGTCTAGTCCGTCTCTGTTGGTCTCTGGGTATGGATGGAATTATGGAAACTTGCGGTTTTTATGTCCGCTATAGAGTTCGAATTTTGCCCCTGGGTGCCCCACCTGCCCGTGCCCATGCCCGTGCCCGTGCCACGAGTATCCACGGGCACACGGGTACGGGCGTTAAACAGGCCGGACCCGGTTTTTTGGAACCCTGCCCGTGAGTGCCCGGCCCGCCGTGTCCGTCGGCTGTGCCCGTGGCACCCATACCCGTGCCCCCCGCCCGTGAGCCTTTTTTTTTTTTTTTTTTCCAAAAATTCAAAATTCAAAATTTCAAATCAAATTTCCCCCCAATCCCCATACCCGACCCCCCCCCATACACCCCCTCCCCCACAGCCGGATCCCACCTCTCCATTTTTTTTAAATTCAAATTTTAATCCCTCCAAACAAAATTCTATAAATATACACTCATTCCTTACAAATTTTCACATTTCTCTAAATATTTTCATCTCTCATTCTCTCATTCTCTCAATCTCAATCTCAATATTTTTATTATTCTCCAATTTTAATTTTATTGTTAAAAAATATATATAGTTGTTTAACAAATACGCAAACACAAACACGCAAACGGAATTACGAAGGTATTCTCAAATATTTTCCTGCGAAATTAAAAAGGTAACATTAATTTTTGTTAGATTACATTTTGTTAGATTAAAATTCGGATTTATTTTTAATAGGTTCAAAAAAATAGGTTAGATTTGTTTTTTTGAAATGTGAAGTAATTAGATTTATTTTAGAATATGTTATATTTTATTTTGAAATTCGGATTTATTTTTAATAGGTTCAAAAAAATAGGTTATATTTGTTTTTTTGAAATGTGAAGTAATTAGATTTATTTGTTTTGAATATGTTATATTTTTTTTGTTGATTTTTTAATAGGTTCAAAAAATAGGTTGTTTTTTTTGAAATGTGAAGTAATTAGATTTATTTTTTTGAATATAAATTTGATTTTTTTTTAATAGATTTATTAAAAATGACAACTCCTCATCGCGAATCGGTGGAAGAACAAATCGAAAGATTGTTGACGGATCTTTTTGGCCCTGTTATCAATCCATCCAATTATCAACCCAATTATCAACCCAATTATCAACCCAGTTCCTCCCAAATGCCACCATCTAATTATCCACCTAATTATCCACAAAATTATCAAAGAAAAGACCAAATGTTAGATTTAAATTGTCAACAACCCCCTCAAATAACCACACCGTATTATACTTCAAATAATCCAAACATGTTTATTCCACAAGAAGCACATGAACCGATACCACCGTATGCATATGGAGGCACTTCTTCTGTAGCATCGAGTCAATTCACAGACACTGCCCCTGTAGGAGGTACTCCTTCGACAAGTGTCATTGAAATTCAAGAAGAAGATGTCCCTCCGTCGACAGAAGAAGTGCCCCCGCAACAACCAGCAGGAAAGAAGGCTAAAAAATGGCCCGAATACAATAAATCGTGGTTGAAATACTATGATTGAACAAGAGATGCGGAGGGCACTATGCAATATCTATAATGTAAGGTAAACAAATGTACAATGACCGTTGTGTATAAAAGCCCACGGTATGAATAGCTTTAAGAGACATGCCGAAATGCACACAAAAAAGGGTGAACAACCAAGTGAAAATGTTGGATCGAGACAAATCCAAACCCTATTGAACGCGGATGGTACAAGAACCAACCCAAAATTCGATGAATCAAAAATGCTTAGTGAATTGGCTCGGTACATTACCCATAAAGAACAACTAATAAGTATGGGTGGTTGCCTGAGTTTTGTCCGGTTGGTTATTCGGGGGTGTGCTCAACCAATGTACAAGAGGATTCATCATAACAAAATGAGTGGTGAAATAAAAAACCAGTTTACCAGCAGACAAAATGATCTAAAAGCTATATTTGCATACCAAAACAATAAGGTGTCAATTACCTCCGATATATGGACTGCTGGTAAATATGTATAAATAAAAATATACATGTATTTTTAATATTTATTATTTATAATTTCTACATTATTTGTCTGCTAATTTTTATTTTTATTTTTTAATAGTTCCACTTCTAGGAGCACTAGCAGTGGGGGATTGTTAGCAGATTTTCAGTCGGAGAGCCAACCGCACACATCCACAAACGAGATATTGAGCTATATGGCGATGCTCAATGAACCTGAAAATGTTGACGTCGTTGGGTGGTGGAGGAGGCATGCAAGGATCTATCCAATCCTGGCGATAATGGCCCGTGATGTATTTGCCGTGCCGGTGTCAACCGTCCCTTCCGAAAGTTGTTTTAGTTCGGCGAACAAGATCCTCTCCGATAAACGCAGTAAGTTGGGTCCACATGTCTTTGAGAGACTTGTGTGCTTAAAAGACTAGATTGATGCTGAAGAGCGCACGCAACATCTGCCTCAACAACAATCATCACCCGAAGCCAACACTGAAGAGAGCGGTACTGGCGAGGCTAATTCGGATTCAGATGGTGCGGAAGAGAGCGAACAATGGTATAGGAATGCGAACTTTTAGATAAATAGTGTCGATATATATTTCTAACATCTTTAATCTTTATGGTTATTTTTTAAATTATAAAATTCTAAACATTTCAATTAGTTTTTAAATTATTCATTTTAACGAAAAATTACTAACAAAAAAAAAGTTAGAACTCTACCTATGTTATTTTACATAGCCGGTACCAAGTCCGGAATAAAAGAGGAGAGTAACTTTTATTTTTTAATCTATTGTTTTAAAATAAGAGCTTAATTATTTTTAAAGTAATTGATTTAAGAAATTTTTAATTTATATTTTATTATAACAAAAATTATCGAGTTACAACCATGTCAAATGAATTTAAATTGGTATGAATTTGGATTTAAATTTGGATTTATAATTTATTGGTATGAACTTGGATTTATAAAAAAAAAAAAAGAAAAAAAGCCCTGCCCGTCCTGCCCCTGGTGCCCGGCCCATCCTACCCCCGCGCCCGTGATGGGCACGGGCATTAAACGGGCAGGGCATAATTTTTCAAAAAATTGCCCGTGATGGCCCGGCCCGTTGTGCCCGTGTGCCCGTGCCCGTAGCAGCCCGTGCCCTGCCCGTCCTGCCGTGCCCGTTTTTATAACTCTAGTCCGCTGTGAAAGTGAGGTTATCTGAAAGTGGATCCGACTCTAAGCGGGGCCCTCCTTTTCCAATCCCAACCATTCAAAATTTTCAATTCGCGTATTTCGATAAAGCAACTTTTCCATCTACAAATTTCAACGAATTTGAATGGTTGGAATCGGAAAAGCAGAACCCTGCTTTTATCTAAGAAAAGCAGCAGAGTCCGATTTTTCTGAAGTAGGGATGTAAACGGAGCGGATTCAGAGCGGATACATCCACATCCACATTTTAATGAGCAGATACGGATACGGATAGTAAATTGATGTCAAAATTTAATATCAAATTTATCTTAAACGGATACTGATACAGAGCGGATACGAATATGGATTCGGAACGAATAATTGTCGGATAATTGAGTTATATGAACTTTAAGATATAATAATAATTAATAAAGTTTAAATATGAAAATAAATAAATAATTATAAGTTGGTAGAAAGATTGATATTGGAAAGATAGGAGATATAAAATATTCTATTCATGTAATAATTATTCTGTATCCGGAATAATTGGCCATACACAGAAACCGGCTCCCTTTTCAGCCCTATCTGATAGGCATTATCGGAGTTAATGACGGATAAAAATTGAAAATATTAATTGAGACATTATTTTTGTTTGCTGAACAAGTTAAAATATTTTTTTTTATTAATATAAAAATTAAAAAAAATATATGGAGAAAGAAGTACGTTTTTATGAAAACTCGTTTTATAGCAAAAAAAAAAACGAAATAGATATTTCATATTTCTGTCCATTTAACTATAACTCCCAAATCACTAATTAACTAAACAGTACAAACCATGTTGTCCAGACGCACGCGAAAAATAACTATCCAAATATGTTGTGTTAATGTACAATATAGAAACAGATGACCAGAGGTCTTTTTTTTTCTTACAAAATTATATTTAATATTGCCATTCCATTCTCAGTGAGTTAGGTTTTGTTTGGTTAAAATTTTGTTGTGTGAAACTAGCCACATAAACATTTTAATTTTATAAAAAAATGGTAGATGCTAACATATCAGGAGCCCCTATGAAATTGAGAAATTGGTCCGAGTGTTTTCATTTTCGTGCTATTTTATCTTGTGCATGTGTAAGAGAAATTCTACTAATCTTATATAATGTGCTCCTAAATTGTATATCTCTCCCTTGATTATTGACAACTCTTAAGACGATGGATGTGCATTTTCCTCTTAAATTCTTTGCTATCTGGGATAATTCATCCTGTAATCCCTCTTTTTTTATTTTGTTTTTAATTGAAATTACCGTTAATTTGATTCCTCCTCACAACTTCATAGGCTGTGCGAAGGCTTTAAAAAAAGAAATCACCGTTAATGGCTGGTTAGAGCTTGCATACGAATTTATGTTACTTGCAACATTTGCGAGATACAACATCTTACAACAATTTAGTTTTACGATTTTTAAAGTCCAAACAGTCGATCCAAACCGTTCAACATGATATTTATATTAAAATGTCCTTGGAGATCAAATTTTAGATTTTTTTTTTTTGAATTTTTTATTATTTACTATGTATTTTATAAAACTGTTGTTTTTAGACAATTCTGAACCACTGAAAAACAACCATTTTGTAAAATAATTAATAGTAAAAAAATATAAAATTTGATCTCCAGATACATTTTAATATAGATATTCTGTTGAACAGTTTGGATTTAATGTTTGGACTTTAAAAATCGTAAAATCAAATTATTGTAAGATGTTGTAACTTACGAATGTTGTAAATGAATCCCTCCTCCAAATATAATAGCTATTTTAGGTTAATATAACTTACTCATTAATATAGCCAATTTAGAATCTGCAATTCATTGTAATAATGATTAAATATATTTATGAAAGTCTTTAAAGAATTTTTGGAAGTTTCCTATTGGGACTGATCTGGAAGTTTCCAGCTTCCAGTCCAATCGTATTCTATTTCAATATTTTCGAAATCTGTCTCAATCTTAATTTGCTCATAAGTTTTGATTGACAAGCGATATTTGAGTGATTATTCCACTAAAATGCTCATAATTGTTGCAGCATTGTGAATAACAAATTAGTGAAGGAAAGGAAGTGTTGATTTGTCATGTCGTTCTTTATGTGGTAACAAATCAATCTGACGTAGCCTGTTAAAGAATCCACCAAGCTGGGTCTCATCATTTGGTGTAATTTAGGCCCAACTAAAACACAATATGGAGCTCCCAAAAGGAGCTCTTCAATGGGCCATGTTTTTTTTAACAAAGATCCAATATTGGTATAATATATGTACTATTTGACCCGCTCCAATTGCCTTGTAGTTCACCGATCCAAAAGACTAAGATAATGAGAAATTTAGTAGAGCAGTTTGGGTTCCACGTCCATCGGACTCAAATTTGTGTCAGATGGATTCTATAGCTATCTGATCCATTTTAAAATTAATGCGCACAGATATTAAAGCGCTATGCACAGATCTTAAAACAGATCGGACGACTATAGAAACCCATCGAACTTAGTTTGTGTCCGATGGCTGCTCTCGAAATTTAGATATATACTCCTCATAACTTCTTTCGATAGTTTTCCATTAAAATTTTAAAATTAATTATTTATCCATTTAAACTCACTCATTTTATTAATATACCCATTTCTCAAGTCGGTTAATTAAAAATAAAAATTAAAAGGACATGTTACCCTTTGAGAAGTACTTAAGTTAACAGCAAGGTGCTCTTTCCAACCGTTGGTTAGGCTCTTTTAGAATGGTTAATACTGTAACTTCTGTACCATTCATTTGCTCTTCCATTTCAATTCAATACTGCCAATCTTGTTTTTAATCCTTCAGAGACTTGGAGTCATCTCCCTCAAAGATGATCGATCAAATAATCTGCCAAGGTAGGCCATTACATCAGAACCTTAAGTACAAATATGTTTGTCTTATGCATAATCTATGTGGGTGGAATTAAAGGCATCTAAATTTTTTTTTTAAAGGTCAGCGGTGAAATGCCGCTAACAAATATATTGATAAAAAATAGTGTTAATTACAAGATTCTAGCACAATATAGCTCACACCATTTACAATTTATATTGCTCCAAATGCCACCAGAAGGGCACAGAAGAGACCCACCTGGTCCATTCTGGTCCATGACTAAAACATTGCGTATCCAGAGCATGATATCCATGACCGTATCATTGATTAATTGATGTACTAAGCACCTTTTGTTGGAGAAATGTCTCTGATTCCTTTCTCACTACAAGGTCCAAATACCCATGTGGCGATCCAAATACCCGCTGCACTAAGCGCATCACAAAGGCATCTACATTTAAATCCTAAAAATTGGATGAGTATATCCTATGTAATTCCAACCCTGTATTCTCCCTATCGATCCTTGATAAATAATCAACCATTTTTATTTGTCTTCTCTTCATGTGGATACAAGTAAATTGAGGACACTCCTTGAACAGTTTCCGGATCTCATAATTTTCTTCATAGCTCGCCAGTCCATCTCAGTCGAAGGTTGCAGTTGTGAAGAAAAGGTAGCATGGTTTTTGTTGTCAATGTAGAATTTGTAGTTTGAGATAACAAAAATTACCACATACCTCATGGCCTCCCTGAGAGCAATCGCCTCAGCTTGCAAGGGGCAACATGCCTGTACTGCAGCTGTTTTATATGCATCCAACTTCATGCCCCTTTTTAGCACAAATCCGATCCCTCCGTACCAGTTTTCTTTCCATGATCCATCAGTAAAACACACCAACCCATTACCTATTTCAATCTCTTGATTTGTCATTTGCACTATTTGTTGGATACTGGTAATTTTGCCAAGAGTCTAACCAAGGTAAGATTTTGCTGCAGTCAAGCACTTTTCAGTGACATGAAGTGAGGACAAAACTGTCCTTTTAATTTGTTTATTAATATTAAGTTTTGTATTTAATTGACTAACTTAAGAAATGAGGATATTAAGAAAATGAGTGAGTGAGATGGGAAATAACTAATTTTGAAGTTTTGATGGGGAATATCCAATTAAAGAAGTTATGATGGGTATATATGTAAATTTCTCTAAGATAATAATCTTTAAAAAAAAAAAAAATATACCTTCAAAAGTCAAAGCCTCCATGATCTAGTTCTTAATGACAAAAGAACCCCTTAAAAGATTTAACCGTTTGGATCTCTTATATATACAGTGTGACACAGTGAATGATTGCATTCATACAATGAATAATGTAAAAGATTTTCGAATATTGTAGGAGATTGTAAGAAAATAATATTAGAGAACAAAACTTAAAAATAAATATTTTGAAAACATTGGAACATTATTTCAAGAAATATTCTTATTCTACAAGAACATAAAGTACAAAGCAATTACATTGGTATTTAGTCAATTCGCTCAATGTAACTATATATGCATGCTTACCAGTAAATCATGACTGTTCTAGAATCAAAACCCAACATGCATAATAAAAAAAATTAAACTAAAAGACTAATTACACCATTTGATTTAAATGGAAACAACCAAATCCATTAAAACAATGAATTTACTAAACATAATCCCAACATACATTATTATAATGAATCACTGATACAATAGCACATCATACATTAAAAGTTTAAAACAATGAACATAAAGAACAAGGAACACACATGCACAAAAAAAAGTCAAACCGAATCAAAGGAAGAAACTGAAAGTAGCCTTTCAATCATCTATATCAGTAATAGTACCACGCAGACCAGAAGGGTAGTTGATCAGTTTACAGCATTGAACAACACGCACTGTGGGAAGTTTCAACCTAGACCCCCAGTCCACCTCCCATTTATCCAAGTTCTCCAATTTCTTAAGTTTTAGGAATTGCAACTCTCGAAAACCCTCTGCAGAGCAAACCATTTGCTTCCCTGTATATGCTCCATCTTGTAACCTTAGAAATTTAAGGGCTTGTAGTTTTTCAAGCGTCGGCATGGGGTCTTCCTTCAAACAAGAATTGGTTAGGGTGAGCTTTGTAAGATTTGGTGGAAATTTAATATTATCTATAAAAAGTCTCCTACAAATCCATTTTCCATCTAATTTAATTGATATCACCTTCTCGAGGTTAGGAAAGGCCCTTAAATCAATAGACTCTGACGGTATAATCTTGCTCATAATTTCCATCGAGATGAGCTTATCCATGTGACTACATAGGTTAGAAATGGATCTCCAGTCGATATTGTCCCGATTTGAAATTGCTAACTTTCTAAGTTGGCTCACAAATTGTGGAATTTTTTTTTCCCACGACTTGTGAGCCCCAACTGTTTTTAGGACCTGTAGATCTAATATATTTGCCGTCGAGGGAGGGCCTTTAATTTGGGGGCTAGGTTTCACATAAACACGACGAAGTTTTGAGATGTTCCATAGAGATTCAGGTAGGATTTCTATACTTGTATCTCTAGCATCCAATGTTTGAAGATATTTCATGTCTCCTATATTTGGAGGAAGTTCAGATATGGTACTACCCCTCAAGCCCAGATATCGTAGGTTAACCATGTTCGATAAATCTGTTACTGGGATTGTGGATTTTCTCAATTCCAACACTCTGAGGAGCGATATGGCACTTCCAAGAAAACTTCTATCAGAATTAAAAGCTAAAAAGGAACGTATAAGATTAATTTCCTCCTCAGTGTATTGTTTTTTGTTGTCCGAATGGATTGCTATACGGTACAGGGATTTGAGTTCTTCCGGAAATGGATCGACAGCCAAAACATGATTCATTTTGGATTGTTTGATCGTAAATTCATGAATCAAAGGGTGTACTCGGCAACTTTTTATTGTGCCGAAGATTGATCTTTTTGAAACACAAACCAACGACCTACATACAGAAAGGAAAATAAATAAACATCACATACATGGTTATAAAAGAACAAAATTTCTCTCAAAAAACAAAAAAAAAATCTTTGGTTTATCATCAAGTAGACCATAGAAAATTATCTACTCTGATTGTAACAAAACAAATAAAATTCATTCTTATTGATGACCCCTTTTAGGAAACCATAACCTAATGTTTGAAATAGCAACCACATATTATTAATTGAGATGTCAATTATGTCACAACTAGAAAAACCATAGACTTAATAATTGCCTATATATTATAAGACTGAATGTCAATTTTCCAAAATATTAATAATACCTTTGAACAAGTTGCTCTAGGTATTTATTGGCGGTCTCCTCTGTAGTCTCTCCTTCCTCTGGGGTAATAAATTCCTCAGCAATCCATATTTCGGTTAGAGAGGTTGCAGGAATCTCATAACCAATCGGGTAACATGCTAAATAAAGGAAGCACCGTTGGAGAGAGTTTGGTAAATCATCGTAGCAGTAGGCAATAATGTGCCACATATGATTGCGTGTAGCACGATGAGACTCTTTGATCTTGAGCAGATCATCTTTCACCTTGACCCAGATATCGTAGGCTATTGGTTTGAACAAGAGGAGACCTCCTACAAGAAGAAGAGCCAGAGACTCTCTTTCACATGCATCACAAATTTCGGTAGGGAGGCTGTCCAGTTCGTAAAATGACTCATCATAGAAATTCTTTATTTCATAAATATCTACAAGCTCACCTAAAGCTGGAAACGCTTTCTTGAAGAAGAGGGGGCGGCTGTCCTTCTCCTTCAGTATTATGCAGTTTGAACTATTTGCTGCCTCAAGAAGCATGTTCTCAATGTTAATTCGCTTCATGTGGTGCCCAAGGCCTACTACTACTCTGTGGTTGAACATGAACATGTCTTCACTACCATGCTCAGAAAATTTGCTGGCTTTCATGATATGAACCATTTGATTTATACTTCTCCTCCAAAGACCTACCAATTCAGGTTCTCCGGGCCTGAGAGATAATACACTCATGAACATTCCAACTTTACAGTCCAATTCTTGCACCATGCCAATTAGAGCCTGCTTTTCTTCCCCAGGGAGCACCCTGAATTTTCTTGTCTTCATGAAACTACGAAGATGAATTACATTCCCCTGAAACCATATAAGTTGACTATAGGTATCGTTGACATTTTCTTTTACAAATTTTGTGAAATACGGTCTGAATAGCGATTCAGTCAGGGAAGATAAGGCTTCCATCTCTGTTTCAACTTTCTCAAAATCACACCAAAAAGGCAAAATCCTTCCCCCCTTCTCTCTTGCTATCCTTGTTTGATTATCAAATTAAACAGTTTGATCGTGCAGAATATACTCTCACCGCAACGATCAACCACCAAGTAATTACTGCAATGCAAAAGAAAATTTTTAAAAAAAATTACTATAAATTGTGGGTGGAACTTCAAAACTCTAGACCTTAGAGATGCCGTACTATCTGCCATACGGCATCAACAGATCAGGCCCGAGAAGAGGGAAAAAAAAAAATCCAAAAACTCAGAGTTTATAAAGAAATTCCAGTCTTTTTTTTTTACAAAATACTATTTGTTTGTTTTCTATTTTGAATCCAATCTGTTCTTTTTATTGAAAATGATTACTGTATTTCGTACTTTAATCTTTTATGAAAACAAAATATACATATGTGCTCTTTGGTGATCTTAAAAACGGTTTGGATTATTTTAGGATATTTTAATTTTTATAAAAATTAAATATCCATCTGTGCTCTTTAGTGATCTTAAAAACGGTTTGAATTATTTTAGGACATTTTAATCTTGTATATATAAAAACTAAATATCCATATGTGCTCTTTGGTGCTCTTAATTAAATACAGTTTAAATTATTTTAGGACAATTTAATCTTTTATAAAAATTAAATATACATCTGTGCTTTGAGTGATGATATTGACACATTTTTATTTTATTAACACAACAAATTCATATTTTTTTTTTTTACTTGTATGGACAAATATGTCCTTCAATTATCTCTAGATACCATATATATCTTTTTTAGGATGAACTTTCTTTATATTAAAAATCACTCATTATTTATTTTATTTCCTTAACTAAGTACTCTAGTAAAATCTTTAAGGGAATGTTTCATTTTTCAAATTAAGAAGTATATATAGCAATAAAAATTTAATCAATCATTTCTTGTAGTACAAAAGAATAGATAAAAACAAGTTCTCTTTTTACTGGCTTTAATCAAATTTGTAACATTAAATATTTTTATTTTGCATCAAATGTACTTTTGTTTTGCTCTCTTTTATTGATTATAAATTAGGTGGTATGTACAAATTTTTCTTTGTTGAGTTCAGAAAAAAAGAATAGTACAAACTAAATTCATGCTAAAAAGTCTAGTAAAATTTATTTTTATATTTCATGATTCAAACTATATATCATGATTAAAAAAAAAGATTCAAAAAAGTCTAATAAAAATTTATTTTTATATTTCTCATATCAACTAAATATATTGAAACAAAAAGGACTGAAATACATATTTAACAAAATTTAAATTATTGATGTACAGTACAACTAGAGATGTATGGATTATATTCTTTTTTTGTTCTTATTTCAAATTAGATGAAGATCTAACAATGAAGAATATATAGTAACTAATAAATGGTCGTCATGCTAGAAGATTATATAATCACCGGGATCAAAAATAGCATTTAAAAGAAAGAAATATATATGGAGGGCAAAATTGTTTATAAAATTAGAAAATTTGAAGTTGTTGTGTTTATATAAAAAGTTACTGTGCTAACATCAGCACCCGTGCTCCTTGGCGATCTTAAAAACTGTTTGGATTATTTTAGGACACTCTAAAAAAGGAAATCAGTGAGACAGAGAGAGATGAAACCTGGAGAGATGACACGGTGGTCTCGGCAAGAGAAGAGAGAGGAAGGAATTAGGAGCGGATGAGGGAGAGGGGAGGAATTGTAGGGGTAGATCTGAGTGGTGCAGCACGATGATCAGGAAGTAAAACTTATAATACCCTATGTCCCTATCTAGTTTATAATTATCATTATCTTTTCACATATTCAATGTGAAAATTAAACACATTTCTTAAATAAATAAGTGATCTTCAGTTGACAAATTATAATTAATGAAGGTTTGATTTCACATTGATGTTGAAGCGTTCATACATACTGATGATATGAATAAGAGGGCAGATACTGACAAGAAAATATTATTAGAGCACTAAATAAATATAAGCAAAATATACTGACAAGAAAATATATATCCTAATTTCTAATACTTGCACAAGATAATTATTAAAGCAAATTTCACAAAAAAAAATGTCAACTTTTATGCAAATAAAAAGCTATAGTAATACATTATAAGCAAATTACATGCATATATTAGATGTTTTCGTTTAATTCTGATCAGGACAGAAGAAGTAAAGTGATGCAAACGTCAAAACTGACACTTATGCTCTAAATAATATTAAAACATGTACAAAATATTTTAGAGCAATTTCGAAAGCATATATCAATTTGTACAACAAAAATAGTTTCAAATAGCATTTCCATTGCATGTATAGATGTTCTCAGTTAATTAATGGTGGTGTCATTGAAGTGATTAGACCATCAAAGTTGTCTGTTAGATTTTAAATAGAGGAGGATCCACTTAACATTATTTTTTAGTGACACTGGCGGATTACACTTTACATTTTTAATTTTTTTAAAGTCCAAGCAATCGATCCAAACTATTGGAACAACTTAGTTCATTAATTTAGTACACTAAAATTTAATCTCAAATATTAACTTTCAACACAACACATGCTATAATCCAATATTTATTTATTTATTTTTAAATCTTTACAGAGGCTACGAAGTCATGAGCAAAATTGGAACTATTGACCTTTAGATAGCAACAATCCTTTAACTTATTTTCTAGCCAACTATACTACCACCTTATTTCAATATAAAGAAAAGGGAAGTTTTTTTTTGTCGCTCCAAAACTTGAAAAGTATGAATTTGCCACCCCAAAATCATTAATTAGTTAAATGCCACCCTAAAACCATTATATCTCCCTATTTGCCACTATTATACCTATAAATCACAGATTTAATTACAAAAAATCTGAAAAATCATTTGTGACCAAAATACCCCTCAAATCATTTGTGACAAAAAAAATCTGGTGGATGGATCATGGGATGTTCAACAAAAGGCGAGTACTGGTATGGCCGTCTACAACATGAGAGGAGATTTGGTGTTTGTTAAATTTGGTACAAGCAACGGCAGGCAACAACAGTGGAGCATCCAGCATGTAATTCGCGGAGCGGTGAAAACACCTCATAACTTAGCCAACTGGGCAGGACAATCAGGAAGAACGGAGGAAGGCACGCCTATTCAATTCCAAATTGCGCACCTGGAGGTTGAGATAGGCTCAATTCAGACTTCTTTCTAGCCTAATTTTGTATCTGGTACATAAAAGGTTTTAGAGGGGCGAGATGGAGGCTTCCCAGCAATTACTGGTAAAAAACAAGGTGCTGTCAGAAGATGGGAGAAGATGTTACCGATAGGTCCTCATAAGTTCAGTATTTGTGAAAGAGAAAGAAGCGAACTTTGAACTTCTTATTAGATCTTTTACTTTCTCATATAATTAATACTGATTTCGAGGTCATGATACCCAGCGATCTTAATTATGCACTAATTAAACAGAAGATGCAACACGGCAATCTTAAATTGTATTTCAGAATAGAAAATGATCAACTGACATTTACTGAAGGGCTCCATAGCATTTCAGGATGAAGGGGTTCCAAAATGGATAGTTCATAAGTCAGGGGATTTGAATTCTAGGGAGGTTATACAACTCTTTGTTTGCTGGAGAGAAAGGTACTGCTCTAGAATCTTTAGAGAAGAGTTCAAAACAGTGGATGATTTAGCAAGAGAAGTGCAAGATCAATGGCAGGTTCCTCAGTTGGTTGTTTTCTTTTTCTGTTTCTGTTTCTTTTTAAATTTTTATGACTCAAGAAGGTTGAGTCTTATTTTCTAAATATTTTGTAATTGGTTTCAGCTCGAAACCATTTTTTGTGTTTTCTATTATCAATGAAGCAAATAAGGAGTAGATTCTTATTTTTCCTCAAAAAAAAAATGTTGTTCAAGACCTTGTTATTAGGGAAATTTTCTGCGCTGCTCGTGTAAATTTTTAAAAGAAAGAAAATAATTTTCTTAAAAAAAAAAAGTTAAAAGAATCATTTTTTCCATCAAAAGAGCATAATATTCAATATATCCATACAAACTTTATATTATTTCTTCTAGCTCTTTTATTTATTTATTTATTTAATTATTTTAAATATTTTTTGACATTTTTTATATATCCAAAAATTATCCTTCGCATAGAAGAGGGAATTGAAATAACTCAATTTTTAGGTTTTAGATCAGGACCGTCCAATTCGAATCCATGACTATTCATATGGAAGTGCGGTGCACATATCTCAAGAGACAGATTTGAATCCCAAGACGATCCCGAACGACGAATTCGAATCGAACAATCCCAATTTAAAATTAAAAAAATTGGGTTACTTTAGAGGATCCGGACCCTAGAAGAGGTGCGTCTCTTCAAATATTATAATATTTCTAAGAATATGGAGGTCAAATTTTTACAATGCATCCGTCTTTTCAAGTTTATAAAAGTTTGAAGAATATAAAAGAAAGCCGAACAATAAAGAAACATTACATATAGAGCCGAAATTTTTATAAATATACAAAATTCAATTTTTATTTAACAATCTATACAAAAGTCTCTTTGGAATTTTAAATAATGTCCAAACCCAAGCAATGAGTTGCCGGTTTCAGAGCAACTAACCGGCAACTAAATTGCCGGTTCCAGAAAGCTCAAACCGGCAACATAGTTGCCGGTTTTGGCCTCTAAAACCGGCAACATAATTGCCGTGTTTTTTTTTTTTTTTTTTTTTTTTTTTTTTTTACAGTTTTTTTTTTTTTTTTTTTTTTATAAATTCAAATTCTAAATAATTATAAATCCAAATTCATACCAATAAATTATAAATCCAAATTCATACAAATTTAAATTCATTTGACATGATTGTAACTCGATAATTTTTGTTATAATAAAATATAAATTAAAAATTTCTTAAAATTTAAATAATTAAGTTCTTATTTTAAAACAATAGATTAAAAAATAAACGACATTTTTTGGCACTAAACGACGTTTTTTGGCACTAAAAACCTTAAACTTAATTTTTGAGATACTAAACGACATTTTTTGGCGATTCTGATTTTCCGGCTACCCGGGGTGACGGTCGCCACCGTCTCCTCCTCCCCTTTCCGAATTGACGTCATACGCGTCAATCCGACTTTCCTAGCAAAAGTTATGACCGTTTAAAGTTTTAAAAAAATATATTTCTCATTTTTAAATTTTAGAAAAAAAAAAATATATTTCTCATTTTTTTAATGGAACGGAACCGGCAATTGGTATGAATTTGGATTTATAATTTATTGGTATGAATTTGGATTTATAATTATTTAGAATTTGAATTTATAAAAAAAAAAAAAAAAAAAAAAAAAACAAAAACAAAACAAAACAAAACCGGCAATTATGTGCAACATAGTTGCCGGTTTGGATAGATTTAAAATTCCAACATACTTTTGTATAGATTGTTAAATAAAAATTGAATTTTGTATATTTATAAAAATTTCGGCATATAGAGTCACGGGAACCCTGTTGCTCATTTATAATTAAGAATCAGGGTTTCTTTTTTTAATTTTAGCCCTTCTATAAATATGAAACCCTTTATGAAATGATTTCCCTATCTTTTGTGCTGACAGACCACCAAAAATATTCTCTCAAATTCTCCAGTCCAATTTACAATTGATCAACACTAAAATAATGGGTTGATGTAATTCGATAATAAAGAACTAAAAGTTTCTTTTACTGGTACATAAAGTATCAGAAAAGCTGGACCAACAAACAAATTATTACATTTTTTTGGCAGTACTTTTTTATGCAAACATATAAGTTCATCTCTATATAAAGATATTTTGTTTTCTCCGATGCCAATTGTAAGGTCGGTACAAAAACGGTCACATTATACAAAGACTATCGTCTGACCGTGCCAAGGACATTTTATCTAAGTCCAACTTGGCGCCACTTCTTCTTGGCCATTATATTTTAGATCAGCTATCATCTTAATGACACAATCCTCTGTCTCTTATAGCGAGTTACTAGAATATTTCTCAATACTATGAACTTTTGAGGTCCCACGATGCAGTGACCCTTTACAGAGGATTGAGAATGACATGTAGAATAGTCTTAACTACATTTCATTGAATATTCCAATAAATCACTGGAACCTCTAATGTTTTTTTCACAAGTCCATACTCTAAGTCAACCGTACACCTTCCCAGTCAATACAGGAACAAACATGCCGCTATCTGTGTGTCAATCAATCAATATTCCCACTCAAATTAGTGCGTGTGAACAAAAACAGAGCATCTTATAGTAGCACCACTTGCTGCTCTCCACTATCCCCTACCTTCTTCACCCATTATATATCCACTTATTTTTTCCACTGGGAAGCGCACACACTAAATAATGAAAAAATCAATTCAATTCAATTTAAGTTTTTCCACTGGGAAGCGAACAAAAATTCAATTCAATTTAATTGGCATGAAATGAAAAAATATTTCCTGGTATTCCATTTCTTCTTGTTGTTCGCTCAATTCCTTGGCATTGTTCTTTTTTCATTTTTTTTGTTTTGTTTCACTGCTAATTAATGACATCCATATAACATAAATATGCAAGTTTTTATATTAAAATTTGGACGTTACATCGTTAGTGTAAGTATCCTAATTACTTAAAATCATATATGGTCAAATGATCATTTAGAGTTTTATACAATTTTATTGGCACATCATTATAGGACGATTAGACTTGGAGGCTTTAACAGATTCATATAATTTATGGAGAAATTAATTTCAAGCGACATATCAAAGTCATATAACATTACATAATATAAACAACCACAATATGAAAACATTAATTATCATACACGATACACTTGATTGAATTAATCTAAACAGACAATATTTCTTTTGATTTAGATAAAGAAAAATAAAAAAGAAAACTTGAGAGCTACTTTGCCTCTTTAATCTTAAAAATTAAGAAGAGAGAAGGAAAACAAATCATCTGCCTTCACCAGATATTAATTGAGAGAAGACATTACTATTTGTTATATCTGACTGGCTCTCACTTGAAGTTGCAGTTCCATGGCTAACTACACTTGAAGGCGTCCTTCTGATAAACGGGGCAGATGGGAAGTATGCCGCAGAAGTGCCGCTATCCTCATACGGCTCACGCCTCACCTCTGTCTCTTGAAGCTGTAAGCAATACTCCAAATTCCATAAAACATCTCCAATTGCGGGTCGGATCGACCCGTATTCTTGCAAACACTTCTCAGCTATCTCCCCAAACTTCCTAAGCGAATTCTCGTTTATCTCACCAACAAGCCTTGGATCAATTATTTTTTCTAATTGGCCTTGACGTAGCCACATCAACGCCCATTCAGCCAAGTTTATTTCCTCCCTTGCAAGGGATTGATCTATTACAGGTCTTGCACACAGCACCTCCAAGAGCATCACACCAAACGAATACACATCTGACTTGTCAGTTAGCTTTTGGGTCTTGAAGTATTCTGGGTCAAGGTATCCAAATGTACCTTTGACAGCAGTGCTGACATGCGTCTCACCTATAGAGGCACCCAGCTTTGATAGACCAAAATCTGACACCTTTGCCAAATAACCCTCTCCTAAAAGGATGTTGGTTGATTTTACGTCTCGATGTATGATGGTTTGCGAGTAGCCGGTATGAAGGTAGTGCAAGCCTTTGGCCGCTTCAATGCAAATCTGTAGCCTTTGCTTCCATGATAGAGATGGCAATTCACAGCCATATAAATAATTTCTCAATGGACCCTTCTCCATATATTCATATACGAGAATCATCTCTGAGCGCTCATCGCAGTACCCTATGAGCGATACAAGGTGACGATGACGAATTTGAGATAGAACTTGAATCTCAGTCTGGAATTCAGGAAAACCTTGTTGGGATCGGGATGAGGCCCGTTTCACCGCAATTTCAACTCCGTTGCTTAGTACACCCTTGTAGACCTTTCCAAACCCACCTACTCCAATTAAGTTTTTTTCGTCAAAGTTGTCTGTCGCCATTTTAATTTGGGCAAGGGAGATGAGCAATCCCAGATCAACTCTAGGTGATGCACCAATGGTTGTTGCGCCACCCGATTTGTTGGAATTATCAATTGAATTGACACCTCCGGTCATAGGAGACCACGATAGGTGCGTCTCCTTCACATCTGGTGTACGCTTTTGGCGTTGTTTCTTGATTGAAACAACAACAATGCATGACAATATCAGGGCTATCACAATGACACCACCAATAGTGGCTCCTAGAATAACAGCTAGAGAATTCTTTTTAACGGGTGAAGGATTGGTCGTGCGATTATTTACTTTGAAAATCTCCAATCCGTTAAGTAAAGCATTTTTTATTGTACTACGCATCTTATCCATACTAATGCTCACTGTTATGTTTTGTGCACTCATAACATGTGCAATAAAATCTATATAAAATGGCTCCTGTGAATAGGTTGTAAAGTCAGATATTTCCAGGTTACTAGTAAGAGCTGAATAATTCATGATATAAACTATAAAAACAAGCCCTTGGCCAAACCTGTTGGTCTCTGATATAATATCACAGAAATGTAATCGGATAAGATGATACCCTGGGTCTACACTGAAACCCCAAGTGATGTTGATGTTAAAATTAGGATTGGAGACAAACTGAACATCGGAGACGTTCATTGTTCGTGCCGTTTTATAAACATGCGGTGGGGCTATCTCCTCTGAGCTCCCTTCTGAAGGAAAATAGTGTAGGCTCGTAGACACTGATGTATTTTTAGAGGCATCAGCATTATGGATGTATGGGTCATCAGTAACCCAAGTTCGCCACAGTGTATCATTCTCTGGGGTGATCAATGGGCCTGGCATGTTTACCCGATACACGGTTTCCAGAACCTGCTTGGCTAAGTCCACACTTAATGTGGGGTCGCCGATGGGTGTTCGTGATGAGCGGTTAAGCATCTCTTGTGGAGCAGTGAAGGCTTCTATAGCACTAACAAAAGCAATTGAGTTACTCTGTGGAATGAACTGGACTTCTATGTCGCTAGAATTTGTCCAAAGAAAGAACTCCTTGATTTTGGGTGAAGCTGTATTAGTGACGGAGAAATTGTCGAGCAATATGTAGTTCAGAGCATGTACACTGAACTTGGCAGTTGACAATTCATAAGATGGAGCTGAAAAGGGGAGAAAGTGGAGGCGGAGCACATTAAAAGTGTTGGGGTCCATATTGTTAAATTTGTAGGTGAAATTGAAGTGAGATGCTCGAGCAGTGGAATAGAGAGGGGCTGTGGTGGAGTTGTTTGGATTTGAAAGAGAGATACTGTTTTGGCTAGATAGGAGGTTTGAACCATCATCGGCTTTGAAAATGCGGGGAGGGGATTCATTGGAGAGAGTAGTGGAGGTTTTGGCACCGCAGTCTATGTAGTTGTAGACGCTTGGTGTGAAAGAGGTAGCAGTAGAGAGAACGAAGAGCAGAAGAGAAAGGAGGAGAGGTGTTCGACGAAATGACTCCATTGAAGAGTGATTGGCAGAGGTAGGGGATAGTGGAAAAAATAAGGGGTGTAATGAGTGAAGAAGGTAGGGGATAGTGGAGAGCAGCAAGTGGTGCTACTATAAGATGCTCTGTTTTTGTTCACACGCACAAATTGAGTGGGAATATTGATTGATTGATACACAGATAGCGACATGTTTGTTTCTGTATTGACTGGGAAGGTGGATTGTTGACTTGGGTGTGGACTTGTGAAAAAGGCTTGAGAGGTTCCAGAATCAGAATCAGGTAGAACTACTTAGAAGTACCCCACATTACATTCTTGACAAGTACATTTTATTTAACCACTTGAAATTAAACAACAGGTTTAAATAATACATCTAAGCAAGATACTGTACTCACTGCATACTTACCATATGCAAATAGAGGAGGGTTCCAATGCCTATTGCTTTTATGCCTTAATCATATCTCATATTTTTATCTTTAATTTCAAAGTTCAAATAGATAATTATCTGAACTGCTCGATATAATATCGACACTAAAATATGCTTGGAGACCAAATTTTATTTTATTTTGAATCTTTTTACTATTTTTTAAGATAAATACAAAATCATTGTTTTTCACAAAATTTTGAACCATCTAAAAACACTGATTTTGTACTTATCTTAAAAAATAGTAAAAAATTGCAAAAAAATATTAAATTTGATTTCCAAGCACATTTTAATATGGATATCATGCTAAGCAGTTTAGATCATCTGTTTGAACAATTTCAAATATGTGGGATATGATTGAGACATGAAACAATGGGCATTTGAACCCTTGTTCAAATAATGATAATTGCAGTATAGCTCCAATATGTACTGATATTGAACCCCTGATGGAGTCCCTGATTTCTGGCTCCAATTAGCCATATTGTTATCTCCGTGTATATGAGAAACATTGTGCCTCCGATCCATAGATAGATCGAAAGTTGATGGCTTCAGAAAATGAATGTGTTTTTTGGAAGTTGGAACTTGCTTTACTGGTACCATCATTGCTATTCTTGAATCAGTTTAAGATACTGAGAAATCAGCATAAATTGTTCGGTTGTACCTTATCGTATTGTCTCCAATTGCCGTGTCATAGTTCTGAAAGCATAAACAACTGATATGAATCAAAGCTATTGTGCCGTTTTAAACCTTATTGATCGATCATTAGAGATGAAAAGTTAGAAAAAAATAGTTTCAAGCACTTACCTGAACCCTAGCTATAACAACAACTAACAGTGGAAGAAACACATATCCATGAGTTGCTTCAAAAGGGTCAATTAATTTAACAATTAATTCTATATGTACCTGTTCGGCTGGGCTCCTTAGAGCTCCTTAGCTTCTTAATCCATCTTAATCCCAACAAACATCTCTTCCTTAGAGAAGATTAAGCATCCCTCCTTAATATCAAATCTTAAGGAAGCCATCCCTCCTCCTTAAGAATCAGGCCTCCTTAGGGTCTCCTTAGAGCTCAAAAAAGTCCTTTGTTTTACTATTCTACCCTCAGCTGAGGTACTCCTTAAGACATTTTTCATTATTTAATTGTTTTATATCATTATTTCTCTCTCTTCTTGAACAGTTTCCTAGGAGCTCCTTAAGCCTCTTTTCATTTGTTTATAATTTCTGCCGTCTTCTTCCCTCCTGCCCTGCATGCTTCTCTATGCATTCGAAAACAAAAATATTCATCTCCTGGCCTCCATCGCGAGCTCGCCGGCAACGAACCCATTGATTTGATGTCATAGGAAGCTTCACCTTAAAATGCTTTTCTAATAGAGATCCACTTTGCTGGAGACAATCGGGTGGTGTAGGAGGCGAAGACAAGTGACATTGCTCTTGCTCTTTTTAAGGTGTCGATTTAGCACAGTCTGATTGAAATAACAATATGCATCTCTCCTAAATGTTTTAGGTGCTTGATATTCTCTCAACTGGAATGAAAAATTGAGATTGGTGACTTCGGTTTTTCATGGTATAACTTATACTTCACTCAGAAATTGATGTGAAATAATAAAGAGGGTGATTTTGAGATGAATTTTGTATCAATTTATTTCTTTAATAAATTTTGTTTATTAATTTGGTCTTTTCTAGAGAGAACAAACTAAGAATCAGTGTACTAATCGGCAACATTTGCTTATTCTCAACTGTACTAGTCGATACCAATGGACTGGTATTTTAATTTAGAAGATTCAGTGTAATTTAATTTGTGATTTTTTAAGAGTATATATTTGAAATAATTCAGGAAGGGAATGTTGATATTTTAATTTTTATTGGTTTTGAAGCACAGATCATGAATAAGGATAGAAAGTAACAATCGCTTTGATTATTAGCGTTATATATATTTGATTGTAAGTTCAAATTTTTGTTAACTTAAAATTTGATTTTTTTTTTTCTCTCTTTTAGTTTAGTTTTAACTTTGACAGTGAACTTAGTGGAGATTAGAAACTAATAGCATTGGTTCCTTGGTTCTGTTATGGCACTGGTACCAGTCGGTATCAGCCTTTTCGCACATTCTGGCACGAGTACAGAGTACTCTCTTTTGCTTGATGTGATTATTAATTATTCTATTCGTGAATGTTTTATTTAGTAATCATTTTGCATTACAAGAACAACATAGGACAATTTGGTCATTGCATACTTTATAATATATTTTATTTATAATAAGTTTTCATTCTTAATCCTACTACTTTACTGAACAAGTACTCCTTAGTAAAGATTAAAATCTTAATCCTTGACCTCTTAAGGAGGGTGCCGAACACCCTGTATTGTGGCATTTGTCACAGAATGTTACTCCACCTTCATGAACTCTTTATAAGAACCCTTTATCACACACCTACACGTAATTTTATCCCGCTGACCTGGTTCAGATCAAGTGTCGAATTTGAATAATTCTTGTTATTAATTGCATCTACTGTCTTTGAGAATCCTTGTTTTTCTCTCCAATATCCAATTTCTCCTATTCCCTGTCCAGCCACAATTAATAGTCCGAAGGGTAAGTACTACAATTGTCCGTATTTTAAATCAAAGTTGCCATTCTGACCTTGAAACAAGATATTGGAAAATTCCTCCGCCTCAAGAAACAGGGGTCAATTGGGAAAAACAAGCAATGGAGCAGATGTCTTGGAGGGTTTTGCATTTGTTGGTACCTTTAAAGTCCTACAATTTCGACTGCCATTGCTAGTGTGTGGATGGTATCATAAGCCAATTAAGGAAAGATGCTAGGTTTACTATGCATTTCTTGGGGGCCAACTTCTTGAAATCTCTTTCTCCATCTGGTTGTGAAATTATCCAACACCTTTGTGTTTGTAACATAAGTTATACACCGAGAACTCCTCTCATTGCACTGATTGCACTTGGATAGAAGGAGTCGATCATGTTTGTAACTCCATTTGTCATGATCCATATTTCTCCTTTGCTCATCATCCCTAGTTTTTTAGCATTTCACAAAGTAGATTAAAGCCCCTGGAAAATGACACAAAAACCCTTGTGTGACATTTATAAAAGCACAGCATGAATGACAAAAAATGGAGGTTTGTAATTGAGAGATAAAGAGTATAGTGTAGATCAAATTTTAGCACTCAATCTAAACAAAAATAATGGCAGATAATCATTTTATCAATCGTTACAAAGTGACACCTGTCTAAAAGGAATAGAAAAATAATCGAAAAATCTATCCCTGTGAAATAAAAAATGCAGTTATCTAAGCCTACATGAAAGTCAACTATAGATACTCTTTAACTATTCAACACCACAATTTTCTCCGTCCCAGCATCAGCATATGTTCGGTGGAGATCAGGAATAGCAGGTTCATAAGGAAGAACAAACTTCTCCACAAATTCCATATCACTCGGCTTCATAAAAGAAGCAAATTTTAGATTTGCCACAGGAAGTCCTTTTGACATCAACAGCTTTCTGACAAGATTCCGTGGAACCAGCCGGTTCTCCAAGCTGGACATGAGCAAAAATGGATTGCGGATCACATGCAACTTATCAGTACCAGCTTCCTTCATCAGGAATTCCATTTTTCTACCAACCACCTCCTCTGTTTTGGTCAACAACAAAGGGGCTTTACTGATAAAAAATGCTACCTCCCAAGACTTCTCAAGTTATTTATCCTTGCATCTATGGTATGTTGGCTGAGACAGCAGACAACAATCAATGCATCCGTAAATATGCCTGATGAGCGTGCAATCACAACACCGCAGCCTTTTCAGCTTTCATTTTCACAATTTCAGGTCTATATGAGATCACTCTTGGAGCTGACTTTATCAGCCGGACAATCTGACGAGGCGATAAACCACATTGCTCCCGAAGGAAAGATAAGTTGGGCATGAGAACCTTTTCCGAATTGCTACCCATAAGCCCCCACACATTGAGTACTACAGAAAGATTCTCTACCGACCCAAGGACCTCCATCCAGAAATCAATCTTTGGTACAAAATTGAACAGAAACAGATTAGGTATCCGGGAAATGAGACGTGAGATGAATTCGATAGAGAATCCAAGCTCTTGTAGCTTGTCAATGTTTGGTCTCCAGTTCTTCTCCACATGGGAGCAAAGGATGCGAGCTTCCCGCGACACGGCGGCTCTTATGTCCGACTCGCTTATGCCAACCTCTCTCAAGAAACAGAGCACCGAGTTGGGCTTCTCAGGGGACTTGAGGTGTGGGATATGCTCGGATGCTCTGAGTGCCTCGGCGGAGGAAAGACCGCATGATTGAACGAGGTACTCCACAGCGAAGTGGGGATTTGGGGGCAACGCTTGAGTCGGAGCAGTGGAGGAGGCGAGTGGTGTGCTCCGATTGAGAGGAAGAGATGGACGGAGACAATGGATTCTCCCCACATACACACTCCTCGACATAGGCACTGTTTCACTAAGCTGATTTCGTAAAGGCCGGACCAATATCCTCTGCGGAGTTTTCCACTGCGGAGCTGTGCCGAGCTGATCGGACGGCCCAGATTTAATCTCAGCCGGTGAGTGCTCGAATGATAGAGGGGCAGTATTAATTTTGCTTTAAAATTCATGCTAAAATCTTATTTGGTCCGTCTGATAAAAACGAACAGACCAGATTAAAAGAACCACACAGCTCCGCAGGTAAAAACTCCGCAGAGGATGCGATTTCGTAAAGTGCCAGGCAAAAGGGTCAAAAGGGTTTTGACCTCAAAAGACGATGGCAGTTCGGAACTTTGGATCATAGTGACAATTCAATAATTCGGGAAAGGTTCGACGAGGTCAAAAATTTGTGATTCGGGCATAATTCGGATATAATTCGGAAATAATTCGGTACAATAGGAAAGCAAAAGAAAAAAAGAAGCAAAAAAAAAAAGAAGCAAAAGATAAACTACACGAATTGTTGCACAGCCAAAGCCACCAACAAAAGTTGAGTTGTCTCAACTTCTCTCCCACGTGGTGGGCCCATATTCTCCCCATATTCACCTAAAAATTCAAATTTAGTCTCAACCACATGACAGCCCTGCACCCGTCAGCACGAGTTGCAGAGCAAAATTTCAACAGATGCACGAATCACGGAGCAAAATTTCCATAACAGACGGATCACAGAGCATAATTTTTTTACAGATCAACGAGTTATTCGAATAAAACGCGTTTTTTATCGTGAATAATTCGTGATTCGCGTTTTATTCGCGAATTATTCGGTCAACGTTTTATACGCGGTTCGGTACGGCAAACCCAGAAAAACATTTTATACCCGAATAAAACGCGTTTTAAACACGTACCATGTCACTGTGCTTCGGATGAGGTGAGTTAAAAGGGAGTCTGGATCCTCTGCTTTTTGGAATACGGACCGTCCGATCCGGACTAATCCGACAAACCGAGCCTCTGTAATGCACGGTAGTACTTTAAGATTCGTGCTAATATATCGAGCGGATAATATTCAGTTAAAAGACGATGCAACGAAATGAGCGGATTGGATCCAATTTCTCAAAAGTGAGCTTTTTTTTTTTTTTTGACAGAAAGGCCCGTCACAAGAATTTTTCCCAATCGGCCCCCCTATTTTTTGAAATTGAAAACTCAAGCAGTAAAGAGAATATGAGAACAGTGAAGAGGACCAGAGGTACCTTCGAGATAGAGAGAAGTGTTGAAAAGATAATAATGGAAAATATATTATAATAAAACTTTGTTACTCGGATTGTGCAAAGTACTGTTTTTAAGCGAATTTCGTCTCTATTGTGCAAGATTTGGAACCGCGACCAAAATTATCTGAATCTGCTGCTTCTTGGGACATGACCTTGGAATGAACGAACAACAACTCCTCAATGTCCAGCAATTTGTTAAATGATGATATTTTGTAGTATGTGATTTGGAAATATTCTAAATGTGGAGGAATATAAATGCGAGTTTTAAGAGGGATATGAGTTGTATGTATGACAATTATCTAACACTTTGAACCTCCCTGTTTTATTTATAGATATATATAAGTCGGTTAAATAATTTGTAAGTTGGTTGATTATTCATAACTTTTGACCAAAGAATGAAGGATTGAATTTACTTCTTAATTAAAAAACACAAGAGCTAGCATAGCAAGGTTGTGAACATAAAGTACTAAGTTGTTGACAGATTTTCAATAGTAATAAAATAAAGATAAATGAATATTATCCCATAAATTTGAATTTTACATAGTATTTAATAAATATTTAACAAGAAGCATCATCCGTATACAATGAGACTATGAGAGGGAGAGAGATCATACATTTGGAGTCGAGAATGAGAGTTGCATTTCTTTGTCAGTAAAGCGACATCCATGTGTGCGACAATAGAGAGCGTCGATTTAATTTGCTGAATTTTCCGCCTCACCTTCAGTCGATGAAAGCCACTGACATCAAACAGAGGGATGGAGAGGGAGTAAGTACCAATTTTTTAGATGATTGAAGTCTGATATAAAAAGTGTAATTAGGTCCGTTCTGACGTGTGTTGCACAAATTCTGTAAATGAATCTTGTTAGAGGGGTTCAAATGAAAGGTTATAATGTTTGGAATTGTTTACAGCTAGTTTTGGGCTTTTTCTATGGGCCTAGATATATAAATCTTACTTATAAAGTTAAGGAATTGTTTGTGGATCAGTTGCAGTTAGACCTTTCTTGAATCAGAAAATTCTGAAATGAGAAAACTAAATGTGGGTTTATTTTAATCTTGTTTGAATCTGCACCGTCCACCCCTTTAGATCAGCTATCTTCATCGTTACCACAGTTATTCCATAGAATAGAAATTGAATTTAATCCACTCATTTGGCCATGTCTATGACTCTGTTTCTTGGGAGAATCCATATCCATTGCCTCCGTCCATCTCTGCCCCTCAATCGGAGCACAGCACTCGCCTCCTCCACCGCTCTCACTCAAGCGTCGCCTCCAAATCCCCACTTCGCTGTAGAGTACCTTGTTCAATTGTGCCGTCTTTCCCCCTAGGAGGCACTCAAAGCTTCCAAATATATCCCCCACCTCAAGTCCCCTGAGAAGCCCGACGCAGTGCTCTGTTTCCTGAGAGATACCGGCGTCAATGAGTTGGACATAAGAACTGCCGTGTCACGGGACGCTCGCATCCTTTGCTCCAGTGTGGAGAAGAACTGGAGACCAAACATTGCCAAGCTACAAGAGGTCGGCTTCTCCATCGAAGACATCTCAGGTATCATTGCCAGAAGCCCTAATCTGTTTCGGTTCAATTTTGCATCAAAGATTGACTTCTGGATTGGGGTACTTGGATCGATAGAGAATCTTTATGTGGTACTCAAAACAAGGGAGGGTGCGCTTATCAGTAGCAGCTTGGAAAAGGTTATCTTGCCCAGGCTGTCTTACCTTAAACAGAAATGTGGTTTATCTCATCATCAAGTTGTCCGGCTGATTAAGTCAAATCCTAGATTGATTTCAGCTAGGCAAGATGTTTTCGAAAAGGTAGTCGAGAGGGCTCTGGAATTAGGTGTTGCTCCTTCATCAGGAACTTTAATCAATGCATTGATTGTTGTCAGTACCCATAACCAGTACATCATAGATGCAAGGCTAAATAACTTGAGGAGTCTGGGGTTTTCACAGGATGAGGTAGAAACTATGATTCGTAAAAAACCTACTTTGTTGACAGTACCAGAGAAGATTGTAGGCAGCAAAATGGAGTTCCTGATGAAGGAAGCTGGTTGTGATAAGTTGCATGTGATCCAAAATCCAGTTATGCTCACGTACAGCTTGGAGAAACGGCTGATTCCACGAAACCTTGTCAGAAAACTTTTGATGACCAAAGGATTTCCTGTAGCAAATCTAAAATTTTCTATTATTGTAAATCCAAGTAATGAGACGTTTGTGAATAAGTTTATTTTTCCATATGAAAATATTATTCCTGATCTCCACCAAGCATATGCTGATGCTCTTGCTGGTAAAATTAAGGTTGTTGATCAATAGTATATAAGAGTATCTCAAGTTGACTTTCATGTAGGCTTAGATACTACATTTTAGATTTCACCGGGTTAGATTTTAGGATTACTTCTTCTATTATTTTTGTGTAAGTGTCACTTTGTAACAATTAGTAAAATGGTTATCAACCATCAATTTTGTTTTATTGAGAGTTTAAATTTCATCCACGCGATATTAATTTATCTTCGTTAGTCATGACTCCTCTCAATTGAAACTTAAATCGTTATCTTTTCTCACTCGAGTTGTGCTTTTATATATATGATGATCAATTATTATGTAACGGAGAAACTAAATATTGTATTAGGAAAACTCTCGGGGTTTTTTTTTAATTGTTTAAATAGCTAAAATTTAAGAGACATGTGAAAGCTCTTTTTTTTTCTACTTGTACCAGGTTTTAATTTAATTTAATAAATGTTGTTGATTTATGGATCAATTGGCCCCTGCTATATATATTTTCCGGCTCCATCGCTGCATGTTAGTGGAACCAATCTTTTAAGTTGAATTTTTTTAATTAAAGAGTTATCATTACACATAATGTAGATTCCGTTGAAGGTAGTTTGGGAAATTAGAAGGTGAAAATTAAGTTGTCTTCTTCATTTGTGAAAGCTTTCCGTGATAAATTTCTACAAGAATTTGATATTCCTTCATGACCTCTTATTTTTATTTTCTACTTTTCATTAGTTGCCATGTTTCCTTCTATTACAAATATTCGAATATGTATCAATTCTGAAAACAATACAGGAAAAGGTCATAGAGGACTGCAGAAATATTTTAAAATTTTGAAATTATTTGAAGAGAAAAGTAAGAAAGAGGAAGTATGCAATGAGTACAGTATCTTGCATAGATGTACTATTTAAACCTGTTATTTAATTTCAAGTGGTTAAAGAAAATGTATTTGTCAAGAATTGTAATGTGGGGTACTTCTGCCTGATTAGAAATTATTCTCTCTTCTGATTCTGCTAAAGGGTACCATGAATTCTATATCTTATTATTCTTTTGATCAATTTGTTATTTTTGAAAATACTGGTTCAGTACCAGATCTCTCTATTTAATGGTAAAGAGATGGGCCTACTGGTGCAATTGTTGGTTGTGACTTGTGAATCTTTCGACAAGGTAACTGGCATACCTGATGTACGGAATCAAACTGCTGCGATTTTTTGGAATCGCAAGGTCCCTACTTGTCCAAATCAAACCATTTACTTGATTCAAGATTCGTACATAAAAATCAACTGTTTTGAGATTCATGTATTTCAAAAAAATGAATAGTTTGATATGGACAAGCATGACCTGCAATTCGAAGGAATCGCAGCAGATTTATTTCCCCTGATGTACCTGTCTGATCTGGGCTGGTAGACAATAACCTGCTAGTGCTGAGTTTCATGTAGTTTCCTATACTGGCACAAACATCCTCTAATTTGAATGCATTTCTGCATGAAATTATTTGTGCTAAATTTACGCATAATTTTTTTTAATATATCTACAACACATAACATGTTATCATTCGAGCTCGTAAACAATTAAAGCCACAGTTCATGTCACATAATCACTTAGGATGCGTTTGGATGAATCAAAAATAGTAACAAGGATAGAACTATCCTCAATTTTAGAATAGTAGCTATTTCAACATTTTGTAGGAATAGTAGAATAGCAGGCTATTTCACAAAAGACAAACAAAAAATAGTGACTATTCGCTAATCCAAATATACCCAAACGCCGGATAGTAGCTCGAAATAGTAGCTATTCTTCACCCATCCAAACGCACTCTTAAAAAATAGTTTCCTAGATACACAAAGGCGAATTTAATAAGGAGAAATGTGAGTCCATTTTTTTTCCAAAAGTAATTAATTTTGTTTTATAATTTATAATAAAGTGCTATGAGTACTATGAAATTGACCCTATATATATTTTTTAAAGTAAACTCATGACCTCCATAACTTAAATTATTGCCTCCGCTCATGTCTCCACATGAATATATTTGTATTGACCAAAGAGATGGACACAAAAAAATTATGCAAACAACATGCTAGAATGCTCTTTTAGCATCTTGTGTGCATTTTTCATTTGATTACTCGAGGTCATATTTTCAGTCACATAATCACCAAGATCAACTTATACTATCTAAACATATTTTGCGAACGTATTTTATTTATTTAGAATAAAAAAAGGATACGTCAAATGTACACAACTTTAGATTGGTGAGTATTTGCGTCGTGTGTCGTACAAATGATGAATGATGTACCATGCACTTATTCAATATATCAGAGAATATATCAGAGAATTGGTACAATAATTTAAGTGTCCAGTGATGATAAGAATATATCAGAGAATTGGTACAATAATGGACCTAAGAGGATTGAGGGTCTCTCATGGAAGAACAAATTTTATCAAAAAAAAAAAAACTGATAGACAAAAATTAGTTTGCAAGAAGGAGAGGGAGATGATTCTTGTGGCGCAGTTAATTTGTAGTGTGGAGGGAAAGATGTGCGGACTGCTCTTTGTGGGCAAATAATTTTTGCTCCTAAAATCACTACCGGATGGAATTGGAGTGGATTTTGACATTTAAATGTTGGATATAATTTTGTATCGAATTCACTCAGCAGTGACTTTAATTAGAGACAGGTATTTTCTATCCATAAAAGAGCAGGAGATTCGGTTCCAAAATGTACTAACGCTACAAGAAGGAGCAGGATCTAGTTGATGAAGTCATCATTCAATGGCGAACGTTAAATTTAAACTTACGAGCACTGTACATTCATGTGTTAAACTGTTTTCGGTGTTTTCTGTTTTTTTGTTTTTTTCTTTCTGCTTTCAGTTTCTTTTCTTTTCTTTGTTTTTAATTTTCCATGTTGATTTGTAAAACCGGGTGAGGGTTACAACTCAAACACCACCTTTTGTAACCAACTATGGTTAATTTAAAATAAGGGCTTGACCTAGGAGTGAAAACATAGCGGATACAGAGCGGATAGTGATAAAACTATATTCATATTTCTTTTTTTTATTTTTTGAATGCGAATATCAAACGTATCAGATGAATATGGATTTGGATCCGGATTAGATCAGATATTTATTAAAAAAATATTAAAAAATATTAAAGTTCATAACTTTTATCTAATTATAATGATGAATAACATAAATTTTTCATAATATATATTAAAATATATGGTATATATCTACTATTTGGATATGGATAATTGAAATATAAAACCATATCAGTATCCTTATCCACACAAATATTCGGATATCAGATATCCACATCTAAATTTTCGAATACGGATCGAATATAAATCGGATATTATCCATACTGTTTTCACCTCCTAGCTTGACCTCTATTATTCTCGAAAAGAAAAAGGTACACAAGATTTTAATCAATTAATACCACATTTTTACTAATAGTATCACCAAAGTATAAAGTATATATAAAGTAAATTATACAAAAATTACTCAGAGCAACATTTAGTTTCTAAAGTGTTAAAATCATCTTACTTCTGAAGTCTTTATTTTGTACTAAATCAGTCCTACTGTTAGTGAAAAGTTAAAAAAAAAAAAATAGATGAAAATTTATACTAACATCTGTTAAATCATACCCAAGATGATAATTTATCCAAAAAAAAATCATTAATTTTATAATAAAGCCACACATGACGATGCTAATGAATGTCCATTAAATTAACATGTGATGTTGTAAATAATATTAGTATAATGCTAAAAATACACTAACATAGATGAAAAAAAAAACCTGTTTTAAAAAAGGAAAAATTGTGAAAATACCACTCCAAAACCTTCAAATTGTGAAAATGTTATCCCGAACTTTAAAATTATCAAAATGCCACTCCAAACTTCATTAATTTGTAAAAATATCATTCCAAATAATTAATGACTAAAATACTCTCGCCCATCCATCTCCGCCCCCGCCGCCTCCTCCCGCACCCTCCGCCGACCCGACCCTCGCCCGTCGTAAGAGGCGTAAAAAGCAGTATCCGGGCATGATTTCTCTTGCCCGCCTTCGTATTCTTCGCAAGCCCTCCTCCTCCGACAAGCACCAGCACCATCAAATCCTACTCTACGACCCCCCCCCTCCGTCACGCTCAGCCGCCATTCGGAACAGGAGAAGAAGAGAAGGCAAGAGAAAGAAAAGGACAGGCGATGATATTTTAGTCATTAGTTATTTGGAGTGATATTTTTACAATTAATAAAATTTGGAGTAGCATTTTGACAATTTCAAAGTTCGAGATGATATTTTCACAATTTGAAAGTTTTGGAGTGGCATTTTCACAATTTTTCCTTTAAAAAAATGGCGAAATTTGTTCAAGAAAACTTTAAGATTAAAATTAGTTTTTGGAAAATGTAGGACACAAATACAAAATGCATTCTTAATTCTTCACTTAATTTATTTCCACCCGCTAAACATTTCCCGCTTCGTCTTCCCGCCAATCGCCATTATACCCTAACCAAGGATTCCCACTTCCCACATCGCACAGGTCCCCAGCCCCCTGAGAGAAAGATCGATGGCGGAGGCGGCACCAACTGGATGCTTCAAGTGCGGTCGACCTGGTCACTGGTCCCGCGACTGCCCTTCGTCGTCTTCCTCCGCTCCATCAAACCCTAACGCTAGCCATACCCCTAATTTCTCCAAACCTAAGACTCCATTTTCGAACTCCAAATTCTCTAATAAATCGAATCCTGCAAGTAAATCGGCAGAATCTTCTGGTACTGATCCTGCCTCAAAGAAGAAAGCTCGATCCAGACCGAACCTGACAGCCGATCTATTGTTGTCTGATGATGGGCTTGGTTATGTGTTGCGACATTTCCCTCGTGGTTTCAAGTACCATGGCCGTGGCCATGAGGTAATCTTTCACAATCTTGTCTTTGTTTGAGGGTTATTATTTAATTTCACATGTGGATCTAGATTTTTGTTTTGATTTTTGTAAACTGGAAAATCTTCAACCTATGTTAGTAATTTATGCTTTGGTGAAATCTAATTCAGGCCATATTTAGGTCAGCAACGTTTCAATTGAGTACCATTTTTTTTTATTTAGCCAGTTTCCTGAATTTTGTATCTAGATGCCAACGTTCCTTTTTAATTTAATTTATCCTATGTAATTTCTTCTGTAGGTGACGGATCTAGGCAACTTGATTGGGTTATATTCGGAATGGCACATGCACCTAATACCATATTATTCTTTTGAGCAATTTGTCCAAAAGGTTGAGCGAGTAGGGGCCAGCAAACGTGTCAGAGTAAGTTCCTATTTTAGGGTTTTAAATATTACCAGAATATGTTTAAAAGCCTGCAATGAACTTTTGTATAATACTCCAAAAAAATATGAAATACCTTTGTCTTAGGGTTATCTTCTAATAAAAGATAATTTTTTTTTTCATGTGCTAATAGATTGTGCTGCTTTTTGTAAAGTTGTCATTTAGCTGGTACATAATCTGACCAGTATGGTGCATGTCAGATATCAGTCATACACAGAAAAACTCAGTATGGTAATTATTCCAAGTATCTACCATTTGCTGTACCAGAGAGCAGAGATGATAAATGTACTCTCAAATATTACCAATTTCATCTCTGACTTCATAGTTTCTCAGTTTGAACTTAAAAAATCTTTTTGGTCTTCTTTTGGTTCTCTTTTGTTCCATACACAAGAGATGCATTGGAGAGCTGAGAGAGAGAGTGGCCAGGGGAGGGGATCCTACAAAACTGCATGAATCACCTTTTGAAGAACCTACTCAAGAGCACGAAGCTGGTAAGTAACACTTTTAAATGTTCCATAAATTATTTTGTTATTAATGTGAAAGTACCTCCCTAGATGGCCATGCTGTAGCAATACTAGATTTACAGTAACATATGCTGGGGCATTATTCATTGTTCTCACATAGCCAGCTTATAATCATTACAGATGGAGACACAGCAAACGATCCAGTTACTGACCCGGCTGATTCGCCACACGAGAATACTCCTGCAGCAAATGATCCAGTTCCTGAACCGGCTGACCTGTTTGACTCAGCTGACCTGGTTGACCCACCTGAGGATATGTTAGATGAGATCTACCACAATGCCACTGAAGTAAGTTTTCAAGTACTTTTCTCAATTCTTTGTAATAATAATTGAATATCAGTCTGAATGTCATCTGTACCTCTTGCAAACCTCACAATGTTCTCATATGCCCCTGCCAAGAAAGGCATATCATTGATGCCCCTCAGTGCACAGTATATTTATAGGATGGCAGTTTGGCCATTTAAATAGGATAACTCCAAAATTCTCCCTCTTCATCAACCCTCCACCCCCACCCAAAAAAAAAGAAAGAAGCAATAATACATATTGTAAAATAGTAAAGTTTTATACTTTATATCTATAATGGCCTTTTGTCAACTACCTTTAAGGATGACTGGATAAGCAATGTTTTTATTTGACAATATTGTTAACCAAGGTGATGCAATGTGAACATGGGTTTAATCAACTGATCTTGATGACCAATTAACAAATATACTGTTGAAATGTTGTTGTTATATATGTTTTGAGGTTTTCCTGGGGCATCCATATATTTCTCATTTTTAAGGATCTGTGACACTAAAGCATCAGCGTTTGACATGGTTTTTAACTTTTTATTACATCACACAGGAACCAGAAGCTGTTGCTGGTAAGGAAGTGACTCAACCAATGGAAACTTTTAACGGGCAAAATACTGAGCCTTCTTCTTTATATGAGATGTGCAATGAGAGTACAGTGAAGAGAACAGCTGTTGAGGTGACAGAGGAGCAGAAGGCCCGCATTGAAGCCAACCGCCTCAAGGCCCTAGAGCGTGCCAAGGCCCGAGCACTTGCTGCTCAAACTCAGTCTTAAAATGGTCTCTGAGTTGTCCAGCGTACCTTTTTTTTCTTTCAAATCCAGGGTTTCAATTATATGGCATTCCATATATCCTCTACTTTTGTTTCTCATAAAAAGATATCCTCTAATTTTCTGTTCTAGGATACATCTTTGGTTGTACGTGATTGCTGTTCTGAAAATTGACAAATATAATGTTGATTTCTGGTTGTTGCTCCTTTTTTTTCCTGTCTTTTTTTAGGTCTGGACCATTATACCAAAACTGTCACAAAAAATTGACACAGTATAGGAAAGGACTTTTGATGATGAGAATAAAAAGGTGCACTCGATAAAAATGGCATCACATATGGTTAGTAAGAGAAGGCAAAAAGTTTTGGCTTGCCAGGTATTTTTATCTGCGGCTTATCTGTGACAACACAAGGGGTATGAATTCTACAAAGAATAGTGTAATAATAGTGCTATTAGAAATTTAGAATTGCTGCCTCATTTAAGTGCGAGAAGAGTCTAGAGTGTTAATAACAAAAAAAAAAATAATCGAGCTAATTAATGGAATTTAGAATTTCATATAAATATTATTTGAATTGATAACTCGAAATAGTGTTAATTCAAATAAATCTTAGTTTATTATTCCATCGAAAAGTTTGATTAATAGCGGGACGTACTGCTTTTTTATTTATATTTAAATATTTAGATTGCAAGTAAGATGATAACATCCAGGTAGTGTATTGCAAATGGGCCAGGCCGGGCCGGTCCGGACCTCGCCGGTCCATGGGTTTACACGATCTAGATTTGGTAGATTTGACTTGAAATGGTTGACCCAAGCCTGTGCTAGAACCATGGTCCATATTACACGGTTCGGTCTGGTTCGTACAAGTCCACAGATGTATTTTATTTAAAAAAATATTAGAACCATCAGATTCAAATTTCAATTTAGAGAAAATGACTGCATAGATTTTTGTGTTCTTTATATCAAAATAAAAGTATGGAGGAAGTATAGTTTTCAAATAATATAATTTCTCTATACAAAAATATTATACATTTTTAATAATTGATTAACAGAGATCAGAAATTAGAAAAACTGAAATTTTAGTGAGCAGTCCTAATTTTTGACCAATTTAGAGAAAATGACTACATGGATTTTTGTGTTCTTTATATCAAAATAAATGTATGGAAGTCTAGTTTCCAGATAATATAAATTATCTATACAAAAATATTACAAACTGGTACAATTTTAACGATTAATTGACAGGTTAGAAATTAGAAAAACTGAAATTCGAGTGACCACCTAGTTTTTTATCAAATTCAAAATTCAATTTAGAGAAAATATCTACATGAATTTTTGTGTTCTTTATATCAAAATAAAAGTATGGGAATCTAGTTTCCAGATAATAAAATTTCTCTATACAAAAATGTTACAGATTGATACATTTTTAACGATTAATTGACAAAATCAAAATAGCTTGAAAGAAGGCATATATAAAATCCGAATTCTAGCCACGGGTTAGTCCGGTCCGGTTCTACACGGTTCCACGGGTTAGTCCGGTCTGATTTTACACAATTCTAGTGAAAAAATTTGACCCAACTCTTACTAGACCCGTTTCTAACCACAGTCTAGTCCATATTTGAAAAACAATTCGGAACAGTCCGGATCCGAACCATGGGTGGTTCGGTCTGATTTTGAAACGGCCGTTCTATTTCAATCAGTGTTGTAAAATGCAGTTCATGCGACCGTATATGCTTATGCTGTTCGATTCCGCTTGAAAATCTTCATGCAGTCCCATATATGCGGTTTTGCATGAAAATTACATATTTTCAGTTTAAAGAGGCATATTGATTTTTAATCATGCAATTATTTGCATCTGGCATAATGTGATTTTATCATTGAGTGTCAATTAATTAATTATTTGCATCTGGTTTAGAAAAAATGTTTGCATTTAGTTAATTTAGCGAGTTGCTTAGGATCAATGCTCATGCTCAGACTCAATTCTGATATTCAAAGCCAATTCACTAAATGATCTTAATATGCTGAAATTCAATATAATTATTTTCTCTTGACATGTGACACAAGTAATTTTTAATATGAATATGTTACATGTTTTGAGTGGAAATAAATGAATATGTAGTTTAAAATTTACATATATAAATCCGCATTAAAATCATCATATTCGGCCGCATACCTTCTGCATGCATGAACAAAACCGCAGTTTACAATATTAATTTCAATACATTACTTCCAGTTAGTGGTAGCCTCTATTATAATATTTTACCACTTTAAAATGAAAAGCTTTTTTCCGTTTTCCGTGTCCTTCCCTATATGTGCTTTAGAGTAGCGAGTTTCCGAGTTGATATGATGCGCTGTTTTACATTTGACCCGTATTCCAGCGTAAAAACCAGCCGCAGAATATCCGGCACAGGATCCCCGTCGGACTGCGCCACGTGAGAATTCGCATCCTCTGAGATATCTCAAACTTTGCGTGAATTTTTGAAATATCTCAATCGTTCAAATACATTCTGCACGAATCTCAAAGCTCAAATAATACTGGCCCCCTACGGTTCCCCAAATAGGCATCGGACACGTCGGTCACGCAAAAATTGAGATATCTCAGAGGATACGCATCCGCCACGTGATCCCTGGCCATTGCGCGCTAAAAGGAATGGGTATGACAGGTGTTGCAGAACCATTAGTTTGGACTTTGGACTAAGGTTCGATGTGGCTTGATGTGTGATCTTTCGTGTACCATATTGCGTGGCATGTTCTTATTGATTGGTTTTGAAGTTCGTTGTTGAGGGCCTCTGACCTTAATTTCGAGGAATGTTGCTGGCCGTATGGTAACTTTGACTGGTCCAGAACCATTAAATAAATGGTGCGCAAAGCTTATAACTAAAGCATGCGGTCCAAAATAATTTGATTTCAAGATGAAGACATGTTTTATTGCTAATCAGACGGTCGAGAAGAAATGAGTCTGTAACTCTCTGTAGATACAAGGCAAAGAGTTCTATGGACATAAAGACCTATTTATAAAATGAACATATTTTTATTTTTAAAGTTCAAACAGTCGATTCGAACCGTTCATCTTGTCTCCATATTAATATGTGCTTGGATACCAAATTTTATATTTTTCTGAATTTTTTTACTATTTATTGAGATAGGTACAAAAAATATCAAATTCAGACCATTGAATTTTGTACCCATCTTAATAAATAATAAAAAAAATTCAGAAAAATGTAAAATTTGGTCTCCAAGCACATATTAATATGGACAACAAGATGAACGGTTCGGATCGACTGTTTGAACTTTGAAAATAAAAATATGTTCATTTTACAAATAGGTCGTTATGTCCATAGAAGCATCACTCTAGATATAATTATGGAGTAGAACTAGGGTATTCTAAACTTTACCAAATTCCTTTGTAAACTTATCTCTAAAATATATTGGATTGGTTTCAAATTACTAATTCAAACTGTTGAAATCTTTATACCTTACGAGTGATCCATCTACATGTGAAAATTTTAAACTTTCGAAGTAATTTAGTATAAAGTCAATTTGTTAAAATTAGAAGATTTATAAGTTAATTTTAATGCATTCATTTTTGGACGTATTTTGACAACTTGACTCTATACTAAATGAATTCGAAAGTTTAAAATCTTCACATGTTGAGACAACACTCGTAAGATAGAAGGTTTTGAACGGTTTGGATTCGTCGTTTGAAGTCAATTTCATAGGTTTTTGAGTTGAGTTCACAGAGGACCTTTGTCACACCCCGTAGCCATCAGATACAGAATGCGACAGGATCCCTGCCGTAAACATACAGTTTCCCATATGCTTACAAGGCAATTACGATATAAATTAAACTCAACCCCCAAAACCAGCACATAAAAACACAATATACATAACCGATCAAATATCAAAGTCGGGTACGTCATAATAAACGAACGGTATCACATACAGATACGACATGGTTCATGACATAGAGAATAGATATATACAACCAAAAACATAAATACACATCTCTAGTCAAATACCAAACAAAACAGTAATCGGGAGTCTAGACTGTCGTGCCTCTCCCGGATCAACCGCCCGGAACCCGAAAAGAATTACCCAAAACGGGATGAGAATAAAATTCCCAGTGCGAATATTTGCCACGAGATAAGTTCTTTGGACTTGCAATCAAGTTCTATTTTCAAAAATAAACCATAAACAAATTACCTAACATGTATATAATAATATATGATTAAACAGAAGTGCATCGATACGATTACAGTAAACAAATGAAATCACAATAAAGGAATTGTCAAATTGAAATTCAACTACACAAAAACATTCGGTTTAACTCATGTTATTACGTCCGGTAGCAAATACGAGATGTTCCACCCTACTCACTAGCCCGTCGACATCCGTAGGGTTCCGACGCCCTCTGAGATGGACCACCCTCTTGGACCCTTTATGTGACACCCATCTCGTATCGCTTGGCTTAACCATTTCCTAAACTCGGTTTCGGATCATATCAAGAAAATTCATTTGAAATCATTCAAGAACGTAATATCAATAGACTTTTCAACCGCATTATCATAACGGATAACGCTTTAGGCGTTTCACACTAGTCACCTATATCCATAACCATCATCATATCGCATTGCCACCTTGCCCCAACCGGTGCGAGGACTTACCCGGGCCCGACTTAAAGCTTTAAGATCCTTGCAAAACCGGATATCCAGGTTTTGCGAATGTCACACTAGGTGACTGTCACTTGCCTAGGTGACACGTATCCGTTTATTTATCAAATTCGGTGACTTTCAACTACGGATCGGATCTCATAGATCGACACAATAATAAACCATACCGGCATGCAAATCACCCAGATTACGGCAATTCGAATTGAAATAGATTGGTTATGCAAATGCAATGCTTAATTCGGTTTATGCAACAAAGAGTAATCAACATGACAAATGAAACAACAGTTTAATTTCGAAAATAAAATATCAAACAAGTCCGAAACCCCGCACTCCGAGTATGATGATCGTTAATAGATTCTAAAATCTGGACTTCCTACACGGGCCGAGTCACAATCCACACGGACCGTGTCAAACCCTACTCGGGCCGAGTCACAATCCACACGGACCGTGTCATACCCTACTCGAGCCCCTACGCAGGCGCTGCACGGCCCGGACACCTTACCAAATCTATTTTAAAAGATACGCATAATCGTTATTTAAGTTCGGGTTTTGGTACTAGGGTTGGTACGGTCGATTGTGGCATCATTTCCTAATTCAATACCATATAACCATGAATACTTATTCATTTACCCAATTTAAATTAGGTTAAATAACTCCTAATTTGGTCGATAAAATTTGGTATTAGGTTTGAAACCATCGATCGTTCATTTCGGCTTAACGGTTTAATTTGGTCGAATAATCGATTGTTCCGTATTCTTTGAATCACTAAAACCCTAGAATCAATTCAAAAACCCTAAATCCAATAATCCATCCATATCTATCAAATTCAATTTAGAAATTCGATTCAAGCAACCGAAGTTTAACGATAATTCGAAAACCCGAATCCAATTCCAAACTTCAACCGAAAATTCGACATTTAAATCGAGACTTAGGTTTTCGATAATTTGAGAAAGGAAATTTACCAAATGAGAAGAGGATTAGAGTATCTACTTGGCTCGAATCTCGAATCTCAGATCGAATCGATCGATTTCGCGGAATTTTGATCTCTCTCTCACTTTTTCCTCCTCTTGCGCCACTCACCCACACATACACACTAATACACGGTTCCTTTAGAAGGTTATACGGTGGAGAAGGAAGAAGGAAGAGGCTATGTTAATAAATTTGGTAATTTTGCCTATAAGCCCCTTAATTTAATTAATATTACATAGGGATGTAATATATGCACATAAGTCCTTATATAAATATATGGTTCTTAGAATAAACCCCTTTTTGCATAATATATATAGAATTTATTTGACTAAATATCAAAAGCATCAATATCTATTCATTTTGAATAAAAATAAATTCATGTCATATTATATAAAATTTACCTATAAGCCCACATATATATATAAATCGATTAGAATATTTTGTTTCGTAATGTAACATTTCTCCTCCCCTTAAAATAAAGTTCAGTCCATTGAACTTGATTTTTGTACTGTATTGTCGAACAAGCGAGGATATTTCGCTCGAATGGTGTCCTCGCTTTCCCACGTCGCTTCCTTATTCGAATGGCGGCCCCACTTGACCAAAGACGAGTCCGATTACCTTAGTTCGCAACCGTTGTTCTTTTCGGTCCGTAATTTGCATCGGTTCTTCTTGATAGGTCGGATCATCTTGCACGTGCGGTTGGAATGATCAATGCGGTGCGGCGACGGTCTCGTACGTACCGACGTAAGCGTGATACATGAAATACCGGGATGGACTCTATCCGGTGCGGTGGCAATGCCGGCTCATAAGCTCTTGGCCCGACTCGCCGGGTAATCTCGAAACGGTCCAATATATCGGGGACTTAGCTTCCCGAAACGCCAAATCTGTGCACACCTCTAACCTAGGTGAAACTCGGAGCCATACGTGATCCCCATCCGGAAATTCCAACGGTCTTCGATGAATGTTTGCATATCTTTTTCGTCGCTCCCGAGCCGATTTAAGCCGATTCAAAACGACTTGTGTCTTTGCAGCAATTTCTTCTAACATCCGGGGTCCAGGTGGGTGAATAGGTACCCGCTGGTCCCCACCAAAGTGGAGTACGGCATTCTTGTCCCTGTTAGGGCTTCCTGCGGTGACATCCCGATGCTCGAATGGTAGCTGTTGTTGTATGCAAATTCCACCAAGTATAAATGATCAATCCGGGAGCCTCGGAACTCCAATGCACGGGACCGAGCATGTCTTCTAACGTCCGTATAGTTCGCTCGGATTGTCCGTCGGTTTGCGGGTGGTGCGCTCTGATCGAACCTCAACTTGGTACCCATCGCCTCTTGAAAACTTTCCCAAAAATGTGAAGTAAATCGAGGATCTCGATCGAAATGATATTTCTTGAACAACCGTGATACTTGAACCGATATTTCAAAAACAGATCGGCTAACTCTCTACGGATGTCTCAATCCGGAGTGGGATAAAATGGGCTAGTTTCGTCAATCGGTCCACGATAACCCGGATTGCATCATACCTTCCATTGGTTCTCGGTAATCCAGTCACGAAATCCATCGTGATTGATTCGAACTTCCCGATAGGTATCTCTAAAGGTCTCGGTAATCCCGCCTTTTTTTCGTCGTCGGCTTTAACCTCCGACAAGTCCGACACTTCTCGACATAATTACGTACATTTCTTTTCATTTTTGGCCACCGGAAATATTTCTTTAAATCTTGATACATCTTTACTTCTCCGGGGTGAATAGCGTATCCCGACTCGTGCGCCTCGATAAAATCAAATCTTTTAACTCCGAATCATTCGGAACACAAATATGGTCGTGAAACCGCAAGATGCCATCTCTTTGAACTTGAAACGGTGAATCAGCATTTGACTCGTAGTGCGGTTTAAATTTCGACATTTCGGATCATTTTGTTGCGCCGCACGAATTTGTTCATGTAACTCGATCGGATCTCAACCGCTTGCTAGTACAATCGATGTAATTGCGGGTGTACCCGCCTCAATTCCACCTCCAATACACTTAGATGTAATATCCAACGCAAATTCGCGTGATGCGCCAACATGTATTTCCAATCTGCGCATTTCCTCAAGAAGATGCGCTTCACTTGTAACCACTGACGCCAGGTTTACCTGACTCTTTCTGCTTAATGCGTCTGCTACACTGTTCGCTTTTCCTGCATGATACTTGGATATCCAAGTCATAGTCTTTCATCAATTCTAACCACCGCCTTTGTCTCAAATTCAGCTCTTTTTGCGTGAAAATGTATTTCAAACTTTGGTGATACGTAAATATACGGCACCTCACGCCATACAGATAATGCCGCCAAATCTTCAGCGCAAATATCACCGCCGCTAACTCCAAGTCATGCGTCGGGTAGTTTTGTTCGTGTGGTCGCAATTGCCGAGATGCGTAGGAAATTACATGATCATCTTGCATCAGTACGCATCCCAATCCTGATCGGGATGCATCAGTGAAAACTGTATAGTCTTTATCAGCAATCGGCATGGCCAGTACGGGTGCGGATACCAATCGATCTTTTAATTCCCGAAAACTCGTTCTGTGCGGTACCCCAATCAAACTTCACACCTTTATGCAATAATTTTGTAAGTGGAGCTGCTAACTGTGAAAATCCAAGAACGAACCTTCGGTAATAACCTGCCAAACCTAGGAAGCTACGAATATCTGTCACCGTTTCGGGTCTCTTCCATTTCATTCTTCGCCCGAATCTTTTCGGAATCAACGGTTAAACCTTCTCCCGAGATCACATGCCCTAAGAACGCCACTTTTTCCAACCAAAATTCGCATTTTGAGAACTTTGCAAACAACTGATGTTCCCGCAGCCTCTGTAACACTATCCGCAAATGCACTTCATGTTCTTCTTGAGATTTCGAGTACACCAGAATGTCATCAATGAAAACCACCACTGTCGAGTCCAATAGGTCGTGGAATACCCGATGCATCAGATCCATAAATGCTGCTGGAGCATTCGTTAGCCCAAACGGCATGACCAGGTATTCATAATGCCCGTACCGTGTACGGAATGCTTGTCTTGTCTATATCACTCGTACGGATCCTCAACCGATGGTACCCGGTTCGCAAATCAATTTTCGAATAAATCGAAGAACCCTGTAACTGATCAAATAAATCGTCAATACGGGGCAATGGGTATTTATTTTTCACGGTTACCTTATTTAGCTCCCGATAATCAATACATAAGCGTAGGGTTCCGTCCTTCTTTTTCACAAACAACACCGGGGCACCCCATGGCGATGTACTGGGTCTGATAAACCCGTGTTCCAACATATCTTCTAACTGTGCTTTGAGTTCCTTCAATTCTGCTGGAGCCATTCGGTATGGTGTTTTCGAAATCGGTGCAGTGCCTGGTACCAATTCGATGCCAAATTCGATTTCCCGTTCTGGTGGTAGCCCCGCTATTTCATCGGGAAATACATCCACGAATTCTGATACCACCGGAATTGTATTGATTGTTGGAACTTCTGTTGTAGCATAAATCACCGTTGCTAAATATGCAGTACATCCTGAATCTATTAATCGCCTCACCTCTACAGCTGAAACAAAAGGTATCAGTCCTCCAATTTTTCTGCAGTTGAGTATACATGACATACCTCTTGCAGTCGAAAACTGAATCCGGTGATGCATACAATCAATTGTTGCTGCGTGCTGAGTTAACCAGTCCATTCCCAATAACACATCGTACCCGGCAATATTCATCACTAATAGGTTCACCTCTAAATCTCTTCCATCTACTCTGACCTTTCGGTTTCGGCAGATTGTAATAGCTTGATCGGTGGAACTGAAAGGAGTCTGAACATTTAAAACTTGGTTACCTGTCTCGACGGCCCATTGACAACTCTCTACGAACACCCTCGACACGATGGAATGACTACACCCTGTATCTATCAAACAGTATGCATCATGATCCGATATAGATAGTATACCTGTCATCACGTCAGTCTGATACTCAGATATCCTCTCTGCATCACCTTCTTCTAACCCGCCTGAGATGTCGCGAGCAATTTCTGAAACGCCCAATGCATGTGCCGATACTCCTCCCCGCTGTCCTACCTCCACGGCCTTGCGGAATACCCCGTCCTCGCGACGGTGGTCCGCCCGCCCACGGTTTACCGAGCTGCGTGCATTACTATCCCTCGAGGACTGTGCCTGCGCTTGCGGGCATTCTCTTGCCCAATGTTCTCCGCTGCCGCATGTGAAACATGATCTGTTGCGGCGTCTGCACTTTATTTCATCGTGCGCCTCATTGCAAGAACGACACCACTTAGGTGCAAAACTCGATGAAAATCCCGCCGGAAACCGGGGTAAATGCGAGCCCAAAAGATGGCCTGGGAGTCACCACTTGCCTCGAAGGGGGTCTAACAGCCCACAATCCTCCCCTCGACCTCACAGGCGGCCGACTACGATCAACCCGTTGTTTAACATTTCTTTCCGCCAACTGTTTGTTCCTTCTTTTTGCGTGCATTTCGACTGTTCGGCATGATCCATCATGGCTTGTAACTCTGTAGCTGTTGGAGTATCAACAATCATAGATATACTCCCGTCTAACCCATCTAGATACCGCCCGTGGTATCTCGATCGTATCATTCTCGTATATCCGCCGCATACCGGGACAGGTGCAAGAAACTCATTGTTATATTCAGCTACCGGTCTCCCATTTTGTCTCACTTCCGAAATTTTCTTCGTAGGGCTTCTCGGTGGATATTGCTCGAGGAACCGTCGAGTAAATTGTTGTTCAAACCATTCCCACGGAATCTTTCTGGCTTCCCCGACATAAGTGCGTCGGGCCCCGTTCCACCAAAATCTTGCATCTCCGTCTAGCTGTTGTTCTGCCAACTCTACCATGTCATCTGCAGGTGCCCGACACAGAGCGAGCTTTGCATTAATTTTCTCCAGCCATTCCTCTGCCCCTGCATACCCACCTGTTCCGTCAAACTGCGGTGGATTCAACCGCATAAACGAGTCATATATCCTTCTGAACTCCTCCGGTGCATCCCTTTGAACTACGGTTGCCGCTTCTTCTCGTCTTTTCGCCCGACGACCTCTCTCATAGGCCGCAATTAAACGTTCATCCATTTCCCGTTCTCGGTTCTGCACTCCCCCAGAGCTTCCTGATTCATCCCCGGCCCTAGCAGCAGCTGTCTCGACCACAGGGTTAATTCGAGGTCGTCCTCTGCCTCTACGTGACTCCATATCTCTGTTCTATACAAGGTAAGAATCGATTATAATAAATTAATTCTCTACTTATTATACGAAATACTTCGTCATTTGTGACGATCCCATTAGTTCGTATTACTCTCACGTATCCTGACAGGCTGGTTTAGGTTCAGGCTTAACCATGCTCTGATACCACCGAAGGAGACCTGTCACACCCCGTAGCCATCAGATATAGAATGCGACAGGATCCCTGCCGTAAACATACAGTTTCCCATATGCTTACAAGGCAATTACGATATAAATTAAACTCAACCCCCAAAACCAGCACATAAAAACACAATATACATAACCGATCAAATATCAAAGTCAGGTACGTCATAATAAACAGAACGGTATCACATACAGATACGACATGGTTCATGACATAGAGAATAGATATATACAACCAAAAACATAAATACACATCTCTAGTCAAATACCAAACAAAACAGTAATCGGGAGTCTAGACTGTCGTGCCTCTCCCGGATCAACCGCCCGAACCCGAAAAGAATTACCCAAAACGGGATGAGAATAAAATTCCCAGTGCGAATATTTGCCACAGATAAGTTGCTGGACTTGCAATCAAGTTCTATTTTCAAAAATAAACCATAAACAAATTACCTAACATGTATATAACAATATACGATTAAACAGAAGTGCATCGATACGATTACAGTAAACAAATGAAATCACAATAAAGGAATTGTCAAATTGAAATTCAACTACACAAAAACATTCGGTTTAACTCATGTTATTACGTCCGGTAGCAAATACGGATGTTCCACCCTACTCACTAGCCCGTCGACATCCGTAGGGTTCCGGACGCCTACGAGATGGACCACCCTCTTGGACCCTTTATGTGACACCCATCTCGTATCGCTTGGCTTAACCATTTCCTAAACTCGGTTTCGGATCATATCAAGAAAATTCATTTGAAATCATTCAAGAACGTAATATCAATAGACTTTTCAACCGCATTATCATAACGGATAACGCTTTAGACGTTTCACACTAGTCACCTATATCCATAACCATCATCATATCGCATTGCCACGCCCCCAACCGGCAGTGCGAGGACTTACCCAGCCCGACTTAAAGCTTTAAGATCCTTGCAAAACCGGATATCCAGGTTTTGCGAATGTCACACTAGGTGACTGTCACTTGCCGGTGACACGTATCCGTTTATTTATCAAATTCTGGTGACTTTCAACTACAGATCAGATCTCATAGATCGACACAATAATAAACCATACCAGCATGCAAATCACCCAGATTACAAGCAATTCGAATTGAAATAGATTGGTTATGCAAATGCAATGCTTAATTCAGTTTATGCAACAAAGAGTAATCAACATGACAAATGAAACAACAGTTTAATTCCGAAAATAAAATATCAAACAAGTCCAGAAACCCCGCACCTGAGTATGATGATCGTTAATAGATTCTAAAATATGGACTTCCTACACGGGCCGAGTCACAATTCACACGGACCGTGTCAAACCCTACTCGGGCCGAGTCACAATCCACACGGACCGTGTCATACCCTACTCGAGCCCCTACGCGGCGCGCTGCACGGCCCGGACACCTTACCAAATCTATTTTAAAAGATACGCATAATCGTTATTTAAGTTCGGGTTTTGGTGTAGGGTTGGTACGGTCGATTGCGGCATCATTTCCTAATTCAATACCATATAACCATGAATACTTATTCATTTACCCAATTTAAATTAGGTTAAATAACTCCTAATTTGGTCGATAAAATTTGGTATTAGGTTTGAAACCATCGATCGTTCATTTCGGCTTAACGGTTTAATTTGGTCGAATAATCGATTGTTCCGTATTCTTTGAATCACTAAAACCCTAGAATCAATTCAAAAACCCTAAATCCAATAATCCATCCATATCTATCAAATTCAATTTAGAAATTCGATTCAAGCAACCGAAGTTTAACGATAATTCGAAAACCCGAATCCAATTCCAAACTTCAACCGAAAATTCGACATTTAAATCGAGACTTAGGTTTTCGATAATTTGAGAAAGGAAATTTACCAAATGAGAAGAGGATTAGAGTATCTACTTGGCTCGAATCTCGAATCTCAGATCGAATCGATCGATTTCGCGGAATTTTGATCTCTCTCTCACTTTTTCCTCCTCTTGCGCCACTCACCCACACATACACACTAATACACGGTTCCTTTAGAAGGTTATACGGTGGAGAAGGAAGAAGGAAGAGGCTATGTTAATAAATTTGGTAATTTTGCCTATAAGCCCCTTAATTTAATTAATATTACATAGGGATGTAATATATGCACATAAGTCCTTATATAAATATATGGTTCTTAGAATAAACCCCTTTTTGCATAATATATATAGAATTTATTTGACTAAATATCAAAAGCATCAATATCTATTCATTTTGAATAAAAATAAATTCATGTCATATTATATAAAATTTACCTATAAGCCCACATATATATATAAATCGATTAGAATATTTTGTTTCGTAATGTAACATTTCTCCTCCCCTTAAAATAAAGTTCAGTCCATTGAACTTGATTTTGTACTGTATTGTCGAACAAGCGAGGATATTTCGCTCGAATGGTGTCCTCGCTTTCCCACGTCGCTTCCTTATTCGAATGGCGGCCCCACTTGACCAGCACGAGTCTGATTACCTTAGTTCGCAACCGTTGTTCTTTTCGGTCCGGAATTTGCATCGGTTCTTCTTGATAGGTCAGATCATCTTGCACGTGCAGATTGGAATGATCAATGCAGTGCGACGGGTCTCGTACGTACCGACGTAAAGCGTGATACATGAAATACCGGATGGACTCTATCCAGTCTGCGGTGGCAATGCCCGGCTCATAAGCTACCGCCCGACTCGCAGGGTAATCCGAAACGGTCCAATATATCGGGGACTTAGCTTCCCGAAACGCCAAATCTGTGCACACCTCTAACCGGTGAAACTCGGAGCCATACGTGATCCCCATCCGGAAATTCCAACGGTCTTCGATGAATGTTTGCATATCTTTTCTGTCGCTCCTGAGCTGATTTAAGCCGATTCAAAACGACTTGTGTCTTTGCAGCAATTTCTTCTAACATCTGGGGTCCGGTGGGTGAATAGGTACCCGCTGGTCCCCACCAAAGTGGAGTACGGCATTGCTGTCCTGTTAGGGCTTCCTGCGGTGACATCCCGATGCTCGAATGGTAGCTGTTGTTGTATGCAAATTCCACCAAGTATAAATGATCAATCCAGGAGCCTCGGAACTCCAATGCACAGGACCTGAGCATGTCTTCTAACGTCTGTATAGTTCGCTCAGATTGTCCGTCGGTTTGCGGGTGGTGCTTGCATCTGAACCTCAACTTGGTACCCATCGCCTCTTGAAAACTTTCCCAAAAATGTGAAGTAAATCGAGGATCTCGATCAGAAATGATATTTCTTGAACAACCGTGATACTTGAACTGATATTTCAAAAACAGATCAGCTAACTCTCTACCGGATGTCTCAATCCGGAGTGGGATAAAATGGGCTAGTTTCGTCAATCGGTCCACGATAACCCAGATTGCATCATACCTTCCATTGGTTCTCGGTAATCCAGTCACGAAATCCATCGTGATTGATTCGAACTTCCTGATAGGTATCTCTAAAGGTCTCAGTAATCCCGCCTTTTTTCGTCGGGTCGGCTTTAACCCGCCGACAAGTCGACACTTCTCGACATAATTCTCGTACATTTCTTTTCATTTTTGGCCACCAGAAATATTTCTTTAAATCTTGATACATCTTTACTTCTCCAGGGTGAATAGCGTATCCCGACTCGTGCGCCTTTGATAAAATCAAATCTTTTAACTCCGAATCATTCGGAACACAAATATGGTCGTGAAACCGCAAGATGCCATCTCTTTGAACTTGAAACGGTGAATCAGCATTTGACTCGTAGTGCAGTTTAAATTTCTGACATTTCGGATCATTTTGTTGCGCTGCACGAATTTGTTCATGTAACTCTGATCGGATCTCAACCGCTGCTAGTACAACTGATGTAATTGCGGGTGTACCCGCCTCAATTCCACCTCCAATACACTTAGATGTAATATCCAACGCAAATTCGCGTGATGCGCCAACATGTATTTCCAATCTGCGCATTTCCTCAAGAAGATGCGCTTCACTTGTAACCACTGACGCCAGGTTTACCTGACTCTTTCTGCTTAATGCGTCTGCTACACTGTTCGCTTTTCCTGCATGATACTGGATATCCAAGTCATAGTCTTTCATCAATTCTAACCACCGCCTTTGTCTCAAATTCAGCTCTTTTTGCGTGAAAATGTATTTCAAACTTTGGTGATCGTAAATATACGGCACCTCACGCCATACCAGATAATGCCGCCAAATCTTCAGCGCAAATATCACCGCCGCTAACTCCAAGTCATGCGTCGGGTAGTTTTGTTCGTGTGGTCGCAATTGCCGAGATGCGTAGGAAATTACATGATCATCTTGCATCGCACGCATCCCAATCCCGATCGGGATGCATCGGTGAAAACCGTATAGTCTTTATCGGCAATCGGCATGGCCAGCACGGGTGCGGATACCAATCGATCTTTTAATTCCCGAAAACTCGTTTCTGTGCGGTACCCCAATCAAACTTCACACCTTTATGCAATAATTTTGTAAGTGGAGCCGCTAACCGTGTGAAAATCCAAGAACGAACCTTCGGTAATAACTCCGCCAAACCTAGGAAGCTACGAATATCTCGTCACCGTTTCGGGTCTCTTCCATTCTCATTATTTGCCCGAATCTTTTCGGAATCAACGGTTAAACCTTCTCCCGAGATCACATGCCCTAAGAACGCCACTTTTTCCAACCAAAATTCGCATTTTGAGAACTTTGCAAACAGGTGATGTTCCGCGGCCTCTCGTAACACTATCCGCAAATGCACTTCATGTTCTTCTTGAGATTTCGAGTACACCGTAATGTCATCAATGAAAACCACCACTGTCGAGTCCAATAGGTCGTGGAATACCCGATGCATCGGATCCATAAATCTGCCTTTGGAGCATTCGTTAGCCCAAACGGCATGACCGGTATTCATAATGCCCGTACAGGTGTACGGAATGCCGTCTTGTCTATATCACTCGTACGGATCCTCAATCGATGGTACCCGGTTCGCAAATCAATTTTCGAATAAATCGAAGAACCCTGTAACTGATCAAATAAATCGTCAATACGGGGCAATGGGTATTTATTTTTCACGGTTACCTTATTTAGCTCCCGATAATCAATACATAAGCGTAGGGTTCCGTCCTTCTTTTTCACAAACAACACCGGGGCACCCCATGGCGATGTACTGGGTCTGATAAACCCGTGTTCCAACATATCTTCTAACTGTGCTTTGAGTTCCTTCAATTCTGCTGGAGCCATTCGGTATGGTGTTTTCGAAATCGGTGCAGTGCCTGGTACCAATTCGATGCCAAATTCGATTTCCCGTTCTGGTGGTAGCCCCGCTATTTCATCGGGAAATACATCCACGAATTCTGATACCACCGGAATTGTATTGATTGTTGGAACTTCGTTGTAGCATAAATCACCGTTGCTAAATATGCAGTACATCCTGAATCTATTAATCGCCTCACCTCTACAGCTGAAACAAAAGGTATCAGTCCTCCAATTTTTCTGCAGTTGAGTATACATGACATACCTCTTGCAGTCGAAAACTGAATCCGGTGATGCATACAATCAATTGTTGCTGCGTGCTGAGTTAACCAGTCCATTCCCAATAACACATCGTACCCGGCAATATTCATCACTAATAGGTTCACCTCTAAATCTCTTCCATCTACTCTGACCTTTCGGTTTCGGCAGATTGTAATAGCTTGATCGGTGGAACTGAAAGGAGTCTGAACATTTAAAACTTGGTTACCTGTCTCGACGGCCCATTGACAACTCTCTACGAACACCCTCGACACGATGGAATGACTACACCCTGTATCTATCAAACAGTATGCATCATGATCCGATATAGATAGTATACCTGTCATCACGTCAGTCTGATACTCAGATATCCTCTCTGCATCACCTTCTTCTAACCCGCCTGAGATGTCGCGAGCAATTTCTGAAACGCCCAATGCATGTGCTGATACTCCTCCTGCTGTCCTACCTCCACGGCCTTGCGGAATACCCCGTCCTCGCGACGGTGGTCCGCCCCGCCCACGGTTTACCGAGCTGCGTGCATTACTATCCCTCGAGGACTGTGCCTGCGCTTGCGGGCATTCTCTTGCCCAATGTTCTCCGCTGCCGCATGTGAAACATGATCTGTTGCGGCGTCTGCACTTTATTTCATCGTGCGCCTCATTGCAAGAACGACACCACTTAGGTGCAAAACTCGATGAAAATCCCGGCCGGAATTATTTAAATCAACAATTTTTACACCTCCTTGATCTGTTCACGGATAAAGATTTAGAGGAATGATGAACTACCAACCTTTTCAAGGCAACACCGAGAAGTACGACATGCATTTTGATGTTTCCCTTTTTTCTATTTTTCTACCCGTTTTCAATTATTGCGGTGTGTGAATCTATGTTCGTCCGGTCGCCTATAGCCTATAGGTCACAGATCTTAGAAAAAAAACCGGTGAAGGTCGCCAGATTTTTTCTCTCCAAGCAAAAAGAGAGTTCTAACTTCTAAGTTAATCTCTAAATTATAATTTTTATAATATTAATTTTGAGTATATTTTATATGTGCTAAAATTATATTGGATAATATATGAGTTATTAGAATTTAGAATTGTAAATATGTAATTATATAATTTATAGGGAAAATACGAAATTTTATAGTTTTGGAGTGGTATATATGTAATTTCCAAAAATAATTAATATTATATTTTTATCATAATGACAAATATTTACAACATTTTATATAGTATTATAATTAACAATCTATATTCTCTTAGGAAAATAATTCGACCAATAATTATAACCATAATTTTTAATAGGTTATAATATAATGCATATGATGTGTTCAAGGTGATGTATATATTTATTTGCAATATTTTTTAATTAGCTATATTATATAAATTATCAATTTAATCAATAATTATCTGGTAGTTGTCATTACTTGTTAATTTTAACTAGCAACGATGGAATACATATACAAAACTAATCCTTAATGAACATGAATAGAATATGGATAAAACTAATTTTATACGGATATAATTAAAATTCTTCTACTGATCCATATTGTCGATTTTTTATTTGTAGCATTTAAAAAATAAATAAAAAGTTAGTACACTTCTGATGAAATCTAAAATATTTCTTTCCCCAGGAAAAATCCCATCATATTGTATTAGAGGTGAAAACAGAGTAGATGTGGAGCGAATAGTGGCAAAACTATATTCATATATATTTTTTTAATATTAATATGAAGCGGATATCAGACATCAAACGGATACGGTTACAGATTCATATTAGACCGGATATTTATTAAAAAATATTGAAGTTCATAATATTTATCTAATTATAATGTTAAATAACATAAATTTTTATAACATATATTAAAATATATGGCATATATCTACTGTTTAAATACGGATAATTGAAACGTAAAACTACATCTGTATTTTTATCCACACGAATATTCAGATATTGAATATCGACATCTAAATTTTTAAATAGAGATCAAATACGGATCGGATATTATCCATATCGTGATATCGTTTTCACCCCCAAATTGTATGCATTAATTAACAAGCTAAAATACGCATTGCATATTTGCTTAGAGATAGGAGTAGGTCCGATGGGCATCGGGTTTACTTTTAGGTTCAATTAGCTCTAACTAGTGTTCTAAAAATGCCCGCGCCCGCGCCGCGGGCACTCGCGGGCACGCGGGCACGGGCGTTAAACGGGCCGGGCACCTTTTTTTTTTTTCCCTGCCCGCGAGTGCCCGGCCCACCGCGCCCGCCCCCTGCACGCGCCCCTGATTTGTTTTTTTCCAAAAATTTGAATTGAAATTCAAATTCCCCCCCTCCAGCAGGCGGCAGCAGCAGGATTTTGATTTTTTTTTTTTTAAATTCAAATTTTAATCCCTCCAAACAAAATTCTATAAATATACACCCATTCCTCTCAATATTTTCACATGTCTCTCAATATTTTCATCTCTCATTCTCTCAATCTCAATCTCAATATTTTTATTATTCTCCAATTTTAATTTTGTTGTTAAAAAAAATATAGTTGTTTAACAAATACGCAAACGGAATTACGAAGGTATTCTCGAAGATTTTCCCGCGAAATTAAAAAGGTAACATTAATTTTTGTTAGATTAAATTTTGCTAGATTAAATTTTGTTAGATTGAAATATTGAATGTTAGATTTATTTTTGTAGAGAAATTTAGAAATTAAATTGAATGTTAGATTTATTGAATGTTAAGTAATTAGATTTGTTAAATTTGTTAAGTAGTTAGATACTTAGATTTGTAGTTAGATTTATTAAATTTGTAGTTAGATTTGTAGTTAGATTTATTTTTTGGAAATGTGAAGTAATTAGATTTATTTTAGAATATGTTAGAATTTATTTTGAAATTCGGATTTATTTTTAATAGGTTAAAAAAAAGGTTAGATTTGTTTTTTGGAAATGTGAAGTAATTAGATTTATTTTAGAATATGTTAGAATTTAGTTTGAAATTCGGATTTATTTTTAATAGGTTAAAAAAAATAGGTTAGAATTTTTTTTTGGAAATGTGAAGTAATTAGATTTATTTTAGAATATGTTAGAATTTATTTTGAAATTCGGATTTATTTTTAATAGGTTAAAAAAAAAAGGTTAGATTTGTTTTTTGGAAATGTGAAGTAATTAGATTTATTTTAGAATATGTTAGAATTTATTTTGAAATTCGGATTTTTTTTAATAGGTTAAAAAAAATAGGTTAGATTTGTTTTTTGGAAATGTGAAGTAATTAGATTTATTTTAGAATATGTTAGAATTTATTTTGAAATTCGGATTTATTTTTAATAGGTTAAAAAAAAGGTTAGATTTGTTTTTTGGAAATGTGAAGTAATTAGATTTATTTTAGAATATGCTAGAATTTAGTTTGAAATTCGGATTTGTTTTTAATAGGTTAAAAAAATAGGTTAGAACTTTTTTTGGAAATGTGAAGTAATTAGATTTATTTTAGAATATGTTAGAATTTATTTTGAAATTCGGATTTATTTTTAATAGGTTAAAAAAATAGGTTAGATTTGTTTTTTGGAAATGTGAAGTAATTAGATTTATTTTAGAATATGTTAGAATTTATTTTGAAATTCGGATTTATTTTTAATAGGTTAAAAAAAATAGGTTAGATTTGTTTTTTAGAAATGTGAAGTAATTAGATTTATTTTAGAATATGTTAGAATTTATTTTGAAATTCGGATTTATTTTTAATAGGTTAAAAAAAATAGGTTAGAATTTTTTTTTGGAAATGTGAAGTAATTAGATTTATTTTAGAATATGTTAGAATTGATTTTGAAATTCGGATTTATTTTTAATAGGTTAAAAAAAATAGATTAGATTTATTTTTTGGAAATGTGAAGTAATTATATTTATTTTAGAATATGTTAGAATTTATTTTGAAATTCGGATTTATTTTTAATAGAAAAACAGAAAAATAAATAAATAATGCCCGCGGGCGCGGTGCGGGCGCGGGCGTCGCGGGCGCGCGGGCATGCGGGCAGGGCGTGAGTTTTGAAATTTTTGCTCGCGATGCCCGCGCCCGCATGCCCGCGCGCCCGCGACGCCCGCGCCCGCATCCGCCCCGCGCCCGCGGGCCCCCGCCCGCCCGCCCGTAGACCACTAGCTCTAACACCATACGATGAGCACAAAAATTAGTGTGCACGGAAATTAAACAGAACTGCACGAATTTTAATGTACTTAATACATATCTTGATGCAATCAAATGGTCATTTCACCATCGAACCAAAGTAGGTCCGATTTTCCCATCGGACCTGGGAGAGGAGGGTGTCCGATGCCCATCGGACCAGAGTATGTTCGATGGGTGTCCGATACTGTCTGATTCACTTCAAGATCTGTGCGCATCACTTTAATATCCGTGTTGTTTGCTTTAATATACGTACACATAGATTTTGAAGTAGATCGGACACCCATCAAACACTGTTCTGGTCCAGTAGGCATCGGACACCCCCCACTCTGATTTGATTTGCTTAAGCTCTCAGGCTAAAAACAAAACTTGTTGCAAGATCAGAAGCAACATTTGGGGTTTTGGTTCCAATCGGACGATGCATATCAAGTCATGTCACACTTTCCCAAGTAGTTGTATGGCCCACTTCTGGCTAAGATAGCTCTTTTGAGCCTTTTCCGTTTTTAAATTTTTTTGAACTTTCAAATTCAAATGCTTATTTCGATTTTACCATTTTATAAACTAATTTTTTTTTTTTTTTGACAATTCCATTATGAGTAGGGGAGAGTATATCGCTCATAACTCGCTCACTAACAACTCGTTAATAACTCGCTCATTAATGACTCGCTAACTTAATTAACGAGTATGAGCATACCTCAACTCACTCATAACTCGCTCATTAAGAATTTGCCATATCTAATCCCGCTACATTTAATCCCAATTTATTAAATTAAAATTAAATTGAATAAATAAAAAAATCAACTAACGTTACTAACCCAAATTGACTAAAGTTGAAATTAAAATTGAAAAAAATGAAGCTCCAAAGTCCAATGATCCAGTCCATTACTATACTCAGCCTTAAATAATTGACGCTAAAAAAGACTTGTTTAGTGATGTATAATTCTACTGTTTAATACTTGTTTTTTTTATTATTGTTTTGATTTTGTTAAATTTGTTTATGGACAATTTTTTTATTAAATTATGTAATATTTAATTCGTGACTCGCTCAGTTGCTCATAACTTGCTCATTAACAGTCAACTCATTAACAACTTGCTAACTTAATGAGCGAGCATGAGCATACCCCAACTTGCTCATTAATCAGCCCTAATTATGGGATAAGGTTATGTCGAGACGGAACAGAATGTGCTCCTTTTCTTTAGAAAAGGAGCACCCTCCTATTCTCAATCTGGATCGTTCAAAATCCATCGTACGGTCTCAATTAAATCTGAATCATTTTAAAAGATTAAATTGATTTGAAAATAAAAAGTAATTGAGGCCGTACGATAGATTTTGAACGATCCGGATTTGAGAATAGAAGGGTGCTCCTTTTCTTTAGAAAAGAAGCCAATTCTGATCCATGTCGAGACGTGAAAACCAATAAAATCGAGTATTAAAATGAAAAAAACTTACAGGTTTCTTTTCCAGAATTTATAATGTATTATATATTTATATCATTTTCACTTGAATTTTTTTTTTTATCATTCATCAATTGGTTCATACCTCACAAGTGACCATATATTTTTAAATTACATTAAAACTTTTCACACAATCTATATAAACTACAGAAAGCATAAATTATGATAACATTTTATTGATACTCGCAGCGGTCAAATAAAAATAGCGATGAATGTACTCAGTGACGGATGTATATTGATATAATGGGTCAGTTGATGATTATTTTTTTTTAATTTTTTTTTTTTTAATATTTTTGTATAATTTTATTTATCATTTAGAATAAAATATTGTGATATTGTAAAATTGACTCTCACTTTTTATATAATTAACTCCTGTAGAATGAAAGTGTGCAATGTACTACATTCTTTCATCAAATTTTTTTTAAATGCAATAATGATATGTGATAATCAAGTACCGTGCCATAAATAAATAATAATAATGTGCATAATCGAGTGCCAGCCTTTTAACTTAAGTATGTCATCAAGATATGATTACAACATATGGTTTATTTTCCCCGGGTGGTATGAAACATTTTGTAAAAAAATTGCACACGAGTTTCCGCGCCAACAAAATTTCAGAACAAAAACCCTCCATTTATAGTCCACATTCTAATTTCTACGTAAAATTACGTGGTGATATCAGTGGGTGATAGGTCCTTCGTATTTGGTAACCCCCTCTGTGTAAAATTGCCACGTAGGAAGTGTTTGGGTAGACGTAAAGTATGGTGGTGTCAGATTGTTATGGGTTCAAACAACAACGCGTCATTAACTATCGCTCTCTCACTATCTGGAGATAGTATCCTCTGTTATTTATTTCGGCCAAGAAAAGAAAAGAAAGTAGGCAGAAAATTAAGGTTCATTTTTCTTAATTACATCTTTTTAAATAGACAAGAAGTTAGGGCTGTCATTTGTGTAAAGTTTAAACTATTTACACAAATGCCACTAGCCTCATTTAGCCATTTTATCATCTTTAATCTCATCTTGTGATTGATTTAATAAATTAATTTATGAATACATAATATTAATAATATTATTCTATTATGCAATATTTATTCTTATAATGCATTTAAACATTATACCAAATAATATTTGCATAACTTCACAAATTAATATATGGTCTAAGCATAACTCAAATAAATAATATGCAAAATAGGATCGTGTCATTTTTGCATTATATTCTTTTTCTTGGTCTCTCAAGTGAATTATAATTATAACTACATCAGTTATATTGCATGTGATATAATTCCACTTTACTAAGGGGCCCAGTAATATCATAACTCAAATAAAACGAGGGACAATGATAATATTGATATATAGATTTCTCCCGCACAAGTTGTACACAACGAACTACTATTTCATTCTTATCATTAAGATAGTATTTAAATAGTAATCACATTATATACTTCTCATGTGAAAAATATATACATTTCATATCTAAGATTCTAAAGGCACAATGTAAACATTAATGACACAAAACATAATCCATATAATGTTCCATTCATTTAGGTCATGTTCAATATATAAAACACACATTTATATATATTCATGTAATTAAATGATAATCATTTATCAACATTTATAGAACTTCAATGTACTTTAATCGACATGACAATCTTTCTCGGTAATTAATGTTCCTCCTTAATTACCACGATGGTGAACATATTTAGTGATTAAATATTTCTCATCTAAGGAGTTCTATGATTCAAGACCAAGAGCATCTTCTTAAATACTTCCAAAGATATAGTATATAAATTTCAAGGAAGATGAATAATATTATTCATAATAAAATCATTAACAACACATAAATTATTATTAAAAGATAACTTTCAAAACACACATCTTTCATATTGTACATATGAAAAAAAGTAAAATAATTCTAAAAAAAAATATAAAATTTGGTCTCTAAGCATATTTTATTATGAAGATCATGTTGAACGGTTCAGATCGACTATTTGGACTTTGAAAACAGAGATAAAAGATGTGGAGCATATTGAAGTACAAAATAATAGTGCATTTGAACCATCTTTCATAAATAAAATTGAAATGTACAATTACTAATTTACAAATCTAACCTTCTACAATATTTCTTAAATCCTTTGATAGCCAAGTAGAATTCAATGAATGGGATTTTTAAAAATCTAAAACATGTCTGTTCATTACTTTTATTTAGCATGAGATTTTTTAAATTATTTATTTATTTTGTATATTCTACGAGATCAGAGGATTAAATATTTTTTTTTAAAGTATTAATTTAAAAATTATACTAATACATGTTGAAAATTGCAATAAAATATGAGTAAAGTTGTGATGCTTTGCAATTTACATCAATCTAGCGTGCTTCAATACAACAATTATCAGATGTACATAGCGCGTATCTTGACACAAATTCTCTGTATCAAAACGCACTAAATAAATACATTATAAAACACACCACTTCACTAGTAATATATTGTGATATTATTATATAAATTTTGTCATTCCTTTTAATTAAATATATTTTTGTTTATTTCTATGTCTTTTTTAACCCTCCAGTCTCTACAGATTTTTTAATCCTCCACTAAGTAAAATTGCACCAACAGGAAATTCTTAACCATAACAGAGGGGCCTATAGATTCCTCTGCGTCTGTCTCTCACACTGCTCAGTGCTCGCATTCACGTGGAAACCATCGCTTCATCGCTTGTTCTCTGTCTCCCTCCATTCCACTCTCCCATGGCGCGCGCCACCTCTCCGCTTATCCATTCCTCTTAAACAAAATCTAAAACCACCCAAATGAGTCCAAATCCCCCTCTTTCTCTCCTCCTCTGTTTGTCTCTCCTTCTCGTGCCACATTCCCTTTCCCAATCCTCCATTAACGACGCTCAATCCTTGCTCCTCCTCAAATCTGCTATCGACGTGTCAAACTCTCTCCCTTGGAGGTTAGAATCAGCCTCCTCTCTTTGTACCTCATGGATAGGCGTGAAGGAATGCTCGGCAGATGGTCGCGTCACCAAGCTTGTTTTAGAATCGCTAAATCTCAGTGGTACGCTAAAACCCAACCTCCTCTCCAGTCTAGACCAGCTCCGTGTGCTCAGTTTCAAATCAAACAATCTCTCGGGGGAAATCCCTGACCTCTCTTCCCTCACCAATTTAAAATCTCTTTACTTGAACCTGAATAAATTCTCAGGAAAAATACCTTCGTCTCTTTCTTTGCTTCACCGATTAAAGGTTGTAGTTTTATCTGATAATCTCTTTTCTGGTTCAATTCCGGTGGAATTGACCTTAGCTCAACGGTTGTACTCTTTGCAATTACAAAACAACCAACTCATTGGCGAAATCCCACCATTCAAGCAATCCAGTCTTCGTCTCTTGAATGTATCTTTTAATAATCTCTCTGGTCAAATCCCATTGACTAAAGCTTTGTCTCAATTCAATCTCTCTTCCTTCTCTCAAAATCCACATCTCTGTGGCCAACTAATTAACAAAATCTGTACGAGAGATTCATTCTTGCCTCCTTCTCTGAGCCCCAATGAACCACACTCAGCAACAATTGCAATACCTCCACTAGTTACCTCTAACCATGAAAAAACCCACAAAAAGCGCCTGATTGCCATTATTGCCGGTTCAGTTGCCGGTGGAATTCTCCTTTTGGCACTCATTTCAATATTGTTGTTTGTGCTAATTTTCAAGAAAAAGAAGAAAAAGTCGGCTGAGGTGAGCGCCCAGCCGAAGGAACATGAACCAAAAACCACTGAAATAGAAACTGAGCCAACAACTCTGCAACACAGAGATGAACCACAGAGGCCGGTTAGTAAACCGGCATTTTCATGGGAAACAGAGAGCTCTGGCAAGTTGGTGTTTTGTGGAGGTGTTGGAGAGATGTATGGCATGGAAGAGTTGCTTCGTGCATCAGCTGAGACACTTGGTAGAGGTACTGTCAGAGAAAATTCTAATTATTTGTTCGATATATTTTTGGTACTTATAAATTCATCTTGTTGTTTTATTACTGTTAATCTTTTGTAATTCAGCATAGTCACCGCATATTTGTCAATAATTTTTCTTTTAGCCTAAAATCTAGCTAAGCACAAATAAGACAAAGGTGTTAACCGGTCCCCTACCCCTCCTTTTACCCAATTAGGATTTCCCAGTTACTTTTCATTAGCTCTTCCTTTACAAGTGATCTGAAGGAATCATTACCAAGCTGTCTTTTTTCCCCTCAGTATACCTCCTTTAGAAACAGTATATTTTTTTCCGGTCTATTAAGTTTTTTATAGTCATTTGAACCCTTTAATAAATGGTGCCAATTGGACCTCAATATCAATCTGATAGGTACGGTTGGATCAACCTATAAGGCGGTTATGGAGACGGGATTTATAGTGACAGTGAAGCGGCTGAGAGAGGTGGCAGGAAAGGAGGTGCCGGCCAGGGATGGCGAGGAGTTTAGCCGTAAAGCCAAAGAGTTGGGCCGAGTGAGGCATCCCAACATTGTGCCTTTGAGAGCTTATTTCCAAGCCAAGGAAGAGAGATTGCTTGTGTATGATTATTTTCCCAATGGAAGCCTCTTCTCCCTCATTCATGGTTAGTCTCTTTTTTCATCTATAAGATTTTTTCTTGGGAATGTTTTTTCGCCCCAAAATAAGCATCAGTTTGGACTGATGCAACCATAGTCTCTACTAATGTTGTTTTCCTCCAAGACATTGTTAATTATACTTCTATGTACACCTGTATATAATATTACTTTCGGGGCTTGACTAGAGCTTTCTGGTTTTTTTGACATTGGGTTTTCTGGGGGTCTCTATCAACCTTTTTTTTTAAAAAAAAACTTTTATCTATACACCTATGTTACTAACACTAAGCATTGTTTATTCTTACACAATAAAAGTATCTTTCAAGAATATACTAATGTTTGAATTGGGTAGCAGCTTGGGTCCGATGTTCATCGGACTCAAACTAGGTCTGATGAGTTACATAACCGCGATCCGTATCAAGCTACGTGCGCGTTGTTTTAATATCCGTGAACGTTCGTTTTAATATAATGCGCACGGCTCTTAAAGCAGATCGGACGGTTGTGGAACTCATCGGATCTAGTTTGAGTCCGATGGACATCGGACCCAAGCTGCTCCCAGCTACGAGTGAAATTGCTCATTTAGCTTAAGATCAGCTAAATATAGTCCTTGCGGGCAGTAACATGCCATTAGGGCTAAATAGGTTTTATGTGACCTAGGCAATACTTAGGGGTCACTGCAACTCAGTAGATTCATTCAATTCTAGGCTTTGATTACGTTGTCTAGAAACTGGGTTTAGGAAAAATGGATTGCACCATGAAGCCACATGAGATAACTGGAGGTATCCATTGTGTGTTTACTGGAGATTGGATATTTTAGTTTGTGCAGTCAAAAGAGGAGACAGAATAGGAATCAAATGTCCCGTGACCGTATTAAACTAACATAAGAGCCTCACTTTGGGGAGAAGAGAACTGGTGGAATGATAGTAATAGACTGGTATGACATGGTATGGTTATCCGTGTAGTGGGTCAATATTGTTTTAATGTAACAACCTGCTACCTGTTAACCATGGGGTTGTCTTCACAGAGGTACTAGTAGTGGGATTTGAAAGCTTATGGGCTACATTGTAGTTAATACATTTGGAGAAAGTTGGTAGGTTAATTAAAATTAAAACTTGCATCTAATAAATATAGCTGGGAAGCAAAAGCTAATGCACCATGTTAGTTTTAATACACAGTACACTCACAATAACCTCTTCTTAATTACATGGCTGTTCTATATTTAAGTAATAAGTGGGGAAGCAGCAGATGAAATGAATATGCATATCTACTTGTTGTATTGCTACACATAATTTGCTGTAGTTTTGAGAGGCCAGGTAATAGTAGTGTCATTTTACTAAAACATGTATTTGGATTTTTTTTAATGCATTTAATTTACTATTGGATTTAAATAACTCCTACGTGACCATGCTATCTGGGAATTGGGATCTAGATTCCTTCTGCATTTAAATATTCCACTATATTTTATTAATTTAATAATGGATGATTCTTAATACAAATTGTTAATGTGCATGAATTTTGTTATTCTAGTCTCGTTCTCTCCCATATCATACTTGTGCCTCAATATGAAGTCAACAAGTGGTTTGCTTGTAATACCAGAAAAATTCTGTCTACATTTAATGCAGGGGGTTGCTTGGGTTGATAGGTTAATTTATTTTTACATTTAATGCTTGATGGATTAGAGTAACAAAGTCCATGTGAGGAGATGGGGAACAAACATACATTAATAACATCCTCTTGCTCTTATCTGGCTATGGACCTGTCTGTGTTGTGGGCCCCTTTCCAATTACCATGTGGCACCCTTCTTTCTTCCTCCACATTTTATTGGTCACTGTTTGGGGAGGTTAATTATGGATAGATAGCCTCTACTAGGACTGTAAAACAAATAAGCAACTAATATTTACAGAAGAAATGCTATTATCAAATACTATATCCAAATTAAAAGTTAAATCAGTGAAGAAGTCATATGTCAAAAAGTATACTAAACAAAAATCATCCTTTTTCAATAGTAATTTTGGTTTGTTGATGGAAGCATTTCCCTTTTGTGTAAGAACAGAATATTGGTTTCACAAGGGTTTTTCTTGTAGGTTATTAGTATGAACTTTTTTCCATGTTTTCCTTGGAGTGAGTCTATGGTACTATGCATATCACAGGTTGGTCCGTAATACAAATCAATATTTTTGTTTTCAAAATCTTAACGGTGATCCGAACCATTCAATATGACCCCATATGAATATGTACTTGCAGACCGATTTTATATTTTTTAGACTTTTTTTTACTATTTTTTATGATAGGTAGAAATTCACTTGATCTGGAAATTCTGGACCATCCAAAACAGTGATTTTTTTTATCTATCTTGAAAAATAGTAAATTTTTTTTATAAAATATAAAATCCGGTTAGCAAGTGCATGTTTTTATGAAAATCATGTTGAACGGTTCGGATAGACCGTTAAAATTTTGAAAACAAATACGGACCAACTCGTGGTATGCATAGTCCCAGTCTCCCAGAGACTCACTCTTTTCATTGGACCAAATCTTTGTTCCAGTCAGTTGTTTGTTCTTACATTGTAGAGTTATCTGACAGTCAAAACCTGTGGTCTAAGCATCTACCATGGATTTTAGCTGCTAGCAATAATGTAGCCAAAATCTTTTGTACTATTACCAGATCCACCTGTTCTCTCTTTATTACAAGAAGACAGTTATTGAATTATATAGAATAAATTCAAATCAATTCGTAGGAAATTGGTCCATGAGGTGGTAGGCTGGTAGCCTTTTTCCCTCGGAGTCATTTAATCTCACATTGTTATATGGTTGGGACATTACTTCTCTGAAAAAGGAATTTGGAAATTGTCCTCATATGACTGCTTTTCTTGTTTGTTTTTTTGGGCTTTCTCTGTATCTACTATGCAATGCAAGTTGGGTTGAGGGTTTTCTCTGTATCTACTCTGCAATGCAAGTTGGGTTGAGGGTACTGATAGGAAAACATATTAAATTAATAAATAAACAATTAAGCAAACAGATAAATAAATATTTTCATATTATAAGGAAAACAATTTCTGTAGCATTCAGGATTCCTAACTGGTGTCAATTTAAAAGTGCATAAAATAATAAAACTGTCATCCTCTCCAAATGCTATGTCACACATCTACTGTTGAAACTTCTTTAGTTCTTTAACATCCTATTTGAACCAACTTTTTTTATCTGTAGTTTAATTATAATATTTATTTGAGAGTGAGGCTACGGTAATATGCATATTACGGATCGGCCTGCGTTATCCATATCTCTATTTTCAAAGTTTAAATTGTTGATCTGATGTTAAACATGATTGTCATATGAAAATGTATTTGTATACCAGATTTTACATTTTGTAGATTTTTCTTACTATTTTTTTAGATAGGTAGAAAATCACTGCTTGCTTTTAATATGGTCCAAACTTTTCAAATCAAGTGATTTTCTACCTATCTAAAATATAGGAAAATAAGTTTTAAAAAATGTCAAATTTTGTTTGCAAGTACATTTTCATATGAAGATCATGTTTAACGGTTCACATTGACTATTGGACATTAAAAAAGTAGATATGAGTCCATAGCCCAGACCGTTGTGTAATATGCATATTACCTTAGCGGCTTAGCCTCACTCTTTATTTGATATTTACACTGACCAAATATTCACTATGCAGGGTCAAGGCCATCAGGAAACGGGAAACCTCTCCATTGGACATCTTGCTTGAAGATAGCAGAGGATGTGGCAACCGGTCTATTCCACCTGCACCAATCGGGCCTTGTGCATGCCAACCTAAAGCCGTCTAATGTACTTCTCGGTGCTGATTTCGAGTCATGCCTCACGGACTTCTCTCTTGTTCCCACATTCCTCCCTCCTTCCCCCTCTCCTTCCTCTTCTCTGCCATCCCCCTCTTCTTCCAGTCTCTTCTATCGGGCACCAGAAACCCGCAACCCGAGAAGTTCAAATCTGTTCACCCCTAGCTCCGATATTTATAGCTTTGGCATTCTTCTCCTGGAACTCCTCACAGGTACGGCATACCAGCCCAGTGTTCAATTTAAAGGCCCAACTAGCCCAAATATGTCAGCCCATGACACCTTTTTGTATTTGTGAAACAATTCAAAATTTCCAACGTCTATGTATTTTGGCAGGGAAAGTACCATTCCAAGAACTGGTGGAGGAGCACGGGGAGGACATACCGAAATGGGTACGATCAGTGAGGGAAGAGGAGAAGACAGAGTCAGGGGAGGAGAGCGATACAGCAGAGGAGAAGCTGGGAGTGCTTTTGGAGATTGCAATTGCTTGCGTATCAGTAGATGTGGCGAGGAGGCCAGGGATGGAGGATGTTCTGAGAATGGTGCGGGATGCCAGGGCAGAGGCAATGGTGGCGTCGTCGAATAATAGTAGCGATAGAGAGCGGGACCGGCCCGGAAACTCACCAGGCCGGTGGTCGGATACTGTACAGAGCCTGCCGAGGGACCATGGTTCAGAAAGCTTTGCCGAGAGGGATTGATGTAGCGGTGGCAGAGAGTGGTTGGTGTAAATTCTTTGGTAGGAGGTCCTGCGGCTGCAAGGGTGACGAGTTTCCATCTTTACATTCCTGTTTTCTTTGTCTTTTTTTCTCATCTCTTTTCTTCTTTATTAGGATTGTTTTGTTGCTTTGCCCGAGTTTTGGCGGGTCTAGCATTTTTATTCACTTGTTTCAAGTTTTGCTTTTGGGCTCGTTTTTGGAGTTGTTTACATTTGGTCTCGAGCCGAAGGGGGCTCTCGATATGTTTTGTAAAACTATGATTTCATCATTGAGAAATCGTAACTTTAATTTATTGGGCCGGGCCGTATTAGGCCATTATCGTTTCATCCTGGTCCATCCTGGATGGTAGTTTCTTCTGGGGAGAGCAGTTTGGGTCCGATGCCCATCGGACTCAAATTTGGGTTTGATGGGCTCTATAACCATCTGATCCATCTGATCTGCTTTAAGATCGGTACGATATTAAAACAAATGTGCACGGATATTAAAGTGAATTACACAGATCTTAAGATGGATCGGACGGTTATAGAGCTCATCAAACTTAGTTTGAGTCTGATGGGCATCAGACCCAAATTGCTCTCTCTTCTGGGACCTGTATGAGATTGGATCCTCAGGGTAATGAGTTCATATCCTCCCTCCGAGGTAACATAATTTTTATGTTAGATCCGGATTGCTAATCAGAATTCGGATTAATTCAGTCCGTGGTGGAATATCCAACTTTTTAATATCCGTGCGAATTTTTATCGGACGGACCAGATCTAAACACAAATATTTTGTTACTTTAGGTGATAAGAATTCCCAGATAATGCACCACTTGAATTTCAATCAAGACCGTTCGATCATAATCTGGGTCAATTCAATCTAAGCCTGTAATGCATTAAAATTTGTGTTAGTATATATAACGAACGTACCGGATTCCAACTAAAATAAGTAGGCGCCTTAGCAAAATCTGATGAAATATTACATCATAATAAACAGAGCAAATAATTGAACCATTTTCATTAATTTTTGTGTTTAAATGTCAATTGGAGCCATTTCAAATTTTGTACATGTGATGTAGGTGAAAATTATGATAAAGAACTTGTAACTTTTTGGATATCACATCATAACAATATTTTTTTTGTATTAATTATCTAATTTTACAAGTTTATAAATCGAAAGTGAACCATTAGTTTTGTTCACTGTCACAAGCGGGGCATGTGCTTAAAATTTATTATATTTAAAATTTGCTTAGTACAAGATCAAGTATGCAGTAAGTTTTAATCTTGTGTGAATTGAACTCTATATTATAAAAAGTTTAGACCCTGTTCGGCCGCTTCACTGATTCTGTGGGAACTGAATTTTTTTTTCCCACGTGAACAATAACTTTTAGTTCAATTCTCGCGCTCATGCTCATTCTCAATGGCCCGCCGAATAGGCCCTTAGTAACAAATGCTTCATGGGAAATAAAACAAGATCAATGGTTAGAGTATGTTTTTTGAAATGCAGAATTTTAATTATTTTAATGTAATAAAAATAAGGTCATGATGTCTCACAAGAGATGGGTGTAAATTGATCCTTTCTCATGTTTCAATTCTCGTGATTGTTAGATATATATTGAATCTGATTTAGTCTGTATCAATTATTCAATCATCAGGAACTTTGACACATAAATTTATTTCATAGTTGAAATTTTCAAACCATAAACTTATTAGAATCTTTTTTTAATAGAATGTATATTTTTTTTTGTTCAGCCAACCGCTGGTTGCCACATACATTTACCTTTGAATTAATAAATACGCCTAATGGTGTTACTTTTCTAATTGCTATTCATGTTTTTTTTTTTTTTTGATTAAAAAGGTGTAGGTCCAATTTCATTAAAACTAACGAAACACACAAGTTCAGGTACAAAAGGAGAATTCACAGCTGCTGCGATCTTTCACAGCGTGAGTAGTACTATAAAATTTCTACCTTTTCAAATTCAACTGTTAAATTGTTTTGAGATTCGTGCACATAAAAATTAATTGTTTTGAGATACATGCACATAAAATATTAAACGACTGAATTTGTAAAAACATAAATTTTAGACTGTTCACACTGCAAGAATCGCAGCAGATGTGAATCCACAAAAGGATGATCCCATAAAAAGAGGTCACATGCTTCTCTCTCTCCTACTAAAGTTAACTACTACAAAATATCAAAGGGAGATACTACTCTCTGGAATTCACATCGTCTTCATTATCAGAGAATCTTTTACCGTTAGTAGATCTGAACTGCTCATTTTAACTTGACACGAATCTCAAAGCCCATAATATTGCCCTTACGCTAGTTCGAATTTCAAAGCGGCTGAGATTTAATCTCAAACCGTAAAATAAATGAATTCTCTACAATATATGAGAGGATACGAATAACAAAACACATCTAATTGTTTTTGGACTTTTTAAGTCCATGCATACAAAACATCAGATCACACAACAAACTGTCTATTGTAAGCAGTATTTGAGAGCTTTCTTCTATTGAAGTATTCACCAACTATCCGATTCTTGTTGATGAAATGATATGCTCTCCTTATCTCCAGACAAAATATCTTATGCCGTTGTTATATAAAATAAGTAACTTATTTCATTCATTGTAACTTTAACCCACAATCAAACATGGACACAGTTCATAGTACGGTGACATTGACAAAGATTGAGAAGAGATTCAAGGGAGTATGCTTAAGACGAAAGGGGAGATAGCACAGTTGGCTAGGAAAAAGTTCTAGAACTATTGTACCCAAAGGTCGAGAGTTCGATTTCCCCTCACGACTTTGCAGCCTCACAACTTTGCAGCCTCACGACTTCGCAGCTTCTGTGAAGGTTTATAAAAAAAAAAATAAGATCGACACGCAAGAAAGAGTTAGTGTGGTCCAATCAGTATCAATCAATTTTTATAAATAGATCTCTTCTGAGAGAAAGTTGTGATTAATTAATTTAGAGAAGTAACACCGTTAACCTCGTTTAATAATTTAAAATGCCAAGTGGCAACCAACGGTTGGCTGAGTTCTATGGTGCCGGTAGGCAAGAGATTCGGTCCCAGAACACACTTGTTGAGGTTTTAACGATGCATGAATTGGTACAATTTTTTGGGATAAGTTTTGGTCCAAATGGCTTTGGACCGGACACCGTCTAAAGTTTCTAAAAATCGTACGATTAAAGTTCAAACAGTCGATCCAAACTGCTCAACATGATTTCCATATTAACATGTGCTCAGAGATCAAATTTTATATTTTTTGGAAATTTTTACTATTTTTTTAGATGCATATAAAATCACTGTTTTTGAATCGTTTAGAAACAATTATGTTGTACGTATCTAAAAAAATATATAAAATTTGGTCTTTTAGCACATTTTAATATGAAAAACATGTTGAGTGGTTTGGATCGACTGTTCGGACTTTTTTTTTTGAAAATCTTCACAGAGGTTGTGAAGTCGTGAGGGGAATCGAACTCTCAACTTTTGGATAACCAACAATCCTAGGACTTTTTTCCTAACCAACTGTGCTACCTCCCCTTTCTCAACTGTTCGGACTTTAATCGTATGATTTTTAGAGGCTTTGGACGGTGTCTGGTCCAAAGCCATTTGGACCAAATCTTATTCCCAAGTTTTTTAAATAAAAGTTGAAGATGAACTCATCAAATTATTTTATATTTATAAAGAACTTTTAAATTGGATTTTAGTTATATAATACTTTTATAGAAAGGGTTTAAATGTCGTGTCTTTCATAGCTCATTATGTCTCACATTTTATCTCTTCGTTTTCAAAGTCCAAACCGTTGATACGAACCGTTCAATATAATATCCATATTAAAATATGTTTGGAGAACCAATTTTTGAATTTTGAATTTTTTTTACTATTTTATAGATACGTACAAAATCACTATTTTTGTATGATTCATAAACAATAATTTTGTATCTATCTTAAAAAATGATAAAAAAGAATTCAAAAATTATAAAATTTGATCTCCAAACATATTTTAATATATATATATATATCATTTTGAATGGTTCAGATCGGTAGTTTGAACTTTGAAAATAAATATATGAAATATGAGGTATGAGTGGTACGAAGCATTCAAACCCTCCTCTATTTTATATGAAGAATATTATTTTTGTCACTAGATTAAATATTGATTCTTTCAATATTAAATCTGCACAAAATATACATTTTAATGATGTATCAATTACTTTTTTTTTTCGAGCTTTCGACATTATTAGACATTTATTGGGCTACGAACTTAAAAAACTTTTCAAAGTAAATACCTTACATGTTGTATAATGCAGATATTTTATGAAATTTTTGTGTGCGCAAATTTGAGAATCTTTTGTGATTTGTATGCGGCGGGATATTAACATACAGCTCACATTGCATACAATTTAATAATAATTTTAGCTCAAAAACGCAATCTGTAAGATTCTCATCCGATTTTTTCTTATTTAAGCTCCCAAAATACAGATTTGCATATCTGAGCAAACCGGAGAAGGAGATCTCAATAGCTTAATCTCACGTGCAATTTATAATTAGTAAAACAAAACGATCTCATAGACCATTAGGCCTTCCTGCGAATTCGTATCCTCAAATCTTTTGAGTTAATGCATCTTAACCATCCGATTGGATTTAAGATCCGTGCAGACTAGATTCACACTAATATAAAAGGGCTCTGTGTTATAATCAGACGGCCGGATTAGTCTTGTTTAAAATCAGACGGCTCAGATGTATTATCTCAAAAGCAGAGGATGCCTGTTCCTTTCCAGCAGGGTACCAGTCAGGCGAGTCCGCATTCTCTGAGATATCTCAATTTTTGCGTGACCGACGTGTCCGGTTTCTATTCGGGGGAACGTAGGGGGCCAGTTTTATTTTTGCTTCGAGATTCGTGCATAACGTATTTGAACGATTAAGATATTCCGAAAAGTCACGCAAAATTTGAGATATCTCAGAGGATGCAAATTCCAGTCAGGCTCCCGTTGATCAAGTCGTCGAGTTTATCTCTCAATTTTTTTTTACCAAAAGAACAAATAAAATTTGCAAACAGAGAAATCTTTCTACAGGCTGTTAAAAATGGTAACTCGAGCTCGGAAAAGTCGGTAAATTCCTCAAAACCCCGTTGCCCGTCGCCGTCTTATTAGAGCCGGATACACTGAATAAAAGGGAAGCTCAGGCCCCATCCTGCGAACTGGATCCCTCCAGTTCCCTTCCCTTCACCTCCCTCCCCTTTCCCCCTCCCATCCCGCGTTCTTCTTCCAGCCCTTCTCTCGCCCAAATCACTGTCAGGAAATACAATTTCAGTGGAGATATGAGCGCTGGCAACGCCGCTAAGCAGATCGTCGATTCTCTCCTCGCGAGGTTTATTCCCCTCGCGCGACGGCGCATCGACACCGCTCAAGCTCAGGTTAGTCGTCGCACCGGAGTCTTCTCCAGTCGGTTGGGGATGGAGGCATTCCACGTCGCCTCCGACCTGAGATCATTGACCGACCTGAGATCATTGATGATCTCATAGGTGCGAGGATGTCTTTCATTCGCCACTGGTGGAAGAAGAGCTCAACTTTTTCCGCACTCTCTCTTTCTCATTGTATCTGTCTGTCAATTTTTAAGCCATGTATTGATATATTGCAATTAGTGTTCTAGCATTTTGTATCTCAAATGCAGCACTTTTCAACCCAAGCTCTTAATAAAGAATGCTATACTTGTGTAAGCAGGATTTGCTGTATTTACGGACGTCAGATCCAAGCTATGAGCAAGTGTTGGATTCTTTAGCTATGGTTGCCAGACACACGCCTGTGCCTCTTCTAGAAGCTCTGCTTCGCTGGAGAGAAAGGTACACTTTACTGATATCACACTATTTGGATTTCAGGATTTGAACCGGGTTTAATTCCTGCTAATGAGGTCTTAATACTGTTACAAAGCAGCTGGTTAGCTTAATTTAGGTAAAATAGCTGCATTTCTAAGAACGATGTTTCTGTTTTCGTGGGCCCTTTTGTTGTTAACAGAACAAGGTTCTTAATGGAAAAATTGGCTGAGTTGAGGTCCAATATAAACAATTGCAAATTGAGGGTTGATTGAGCTGCAATTGGTTTGATTTGATGTTTAGCTGTACTTGTTGCAAATTGTATTTACTGGTACCATGCAATGCTTAAATTAATTTTAGTCGGGAATTAAAATTGGCTTATACAAGTTGAAACATTACCCGGAAGAGAAAATTGGGATCCATTGGAAATAGAAATCCTGGTGGGTTTTAGTGTACTTGTAATTTATATCCATATGCTTGTGGAGATACATTTTTTTGAGCCTAACTATCATGATTTGTACCTTCCAGCGAGTCACCAAAGGGTGCCCATGATGCCTCTACATACCAAAAGAAGGTCGTGATTAATTTTACAATTAAATTGCATGAATTTATGTAAATGGTTATTGAGTAAGGTGCTCCGTTTATCTTTTATGCAGTACAAAATAAGCACTTGGTGTTTTTGATCAAGTAGCTTTGTTGCTTCTTATGCCTGTTGGCTATGATTGGTATAGGGATGTAGTAGATAGTTCTTTTCACTATTAACACATGGGATAAGAGTTATCCCCTTATTCCTCCATTTAAATCCTCTATCAAACATACTAATAGTAGCTAAGCATGTTTCTACTGATCTACTTAGCCCCATGAGCATGGGGGGACATGCTATGCCATTATCACTGTACTTCAATTGCTTATATATTATTTGGCAGTTTACTTTTGTGATGTTTTTTATTTGATTTAGTGCCAACAATTTGTTCAGCTTGCAGTGGAGTGTGTCTTCTGTTCAGCTTGTATCCGTTTTGCTGAATGCTGTCCTCAAGAGGGAATTACAGGTTCTTCTGAATTCCCCTTCTTTAAATCAAAAATTACATTTTCAATCATATATTGTGAAACCTGCTTTTGATGTTATGTAAATTTGCTTTTGTCCAGAAAGACTATGGTCTGGCTTGGAAAACTTCGTCTTTGATTGGTTGATTAATGCTGACAGGTGAGGCACCTCTAAATTATAACATCACAAGGCAGGTTATTAGTAGAGGCAAACCTCAGTCTAAATACATTACACAATACTGCTAACTGTAAAATTAAACCTCCATTTAAGATGCATCATGCGTCAGCTTTTTTCAGTTATTCCTCCATGTGAACTTGTTTTGATAGTTGGCCTCACATCAATGCAATTTCTAATTACAAGTAGATAATATAGTTGCTTATTTCTTTTAGCATGATTCGTATTGCAATTTATTTTGTTGCTTCCTGTACAGGATAGTCAGCCAAGTTGAATATCCATCATTGGTAGATTTGCGGGGTTTACTTTTAGATCTTGTGGCTCAATTGCTGGGAGCTTTGTCACGGATAAGGTATGCGGATTTCAGACTTTCATGTTGCTGTTGTACCAGTCAGGTCTTTTACTTGGGTTTGGTAGTTGGCACCAAACACATGTTGATGTGGTAAGAAGCAACTTAATTGCGGTCTGCTAGAACCAATTGAACTTGTTATGACCAAATTCATGAAAGTCATGCAGTTTCATCCTATAGACAGCTCTGACATTTCTTTTCTGTTCATAAATGAAGTTTGCACATTTGGTTAGTTGATGTATAAATTTCTGATAAAATTATCTGATATCGTGGTGTTGATTTCATACAGATTTAGTTCGGTGACAGAACGTTTTTTCCTGGAGCTAAGTGCCCGGGGTCTTGAGACCAATTTCTTGAGGAGCCAGAGCCTGAGCATTATCAATGGCATGCGCTACCTTAAATTAGGGGTATGCATTTTACTATCACTTTGTTAAATTAGTATCTATGTATGTACCATTATTTGCAATACTTCGAATTTTCTTTGGCAGTAGCAGTCATTTGTATGGTTGTTACTGTGTCTATAGCAAGAATTACAATTAATCCGTGGGCTTCTCACCGCTGCTGTGTTGTGCATGATTAATCAGGTGTGCATTAAAGCCCAAATAAGATCAACTATGCTTCATAATCCACAATTTTGCACTTAAGTGTCCAGTAAACCTCAGCTGTGCAATTTTCCCCATTTTTGTTTGAAAGATCCTTATTTGTGCAATTTAATTCCATGCCAACCAGCCGGGCAATTAATACCAACTGCGAAGTTTGCAGGTTCCGGTTATTGATGCAACCGGAATGAAATTTTTGCAGGTAAAAACAGAGGGTGGACTGAATGCATCAGCCTCATTTGTAGCTAAGGCGAACCCTCTGAACCGCTCTCCTAACAAGAGAAAGAGTGAACTCCAGCATGCCCTGTGCGTCATGCTGTCTAGCATCTTGGCCCCACTTGCAGAGGGTGGGAAGAATAGCTGGCCACCTGTTGGTGTAGCCCCTGCACTTTCTCTCTGGTATGACGCAGTTGGTCGGATAAGGGGCCAGCTAATTCACTGGATAGATAAACAGAGCAAACACATTCCAGTGAGTATGAGTTAATTTTTTTTATTCTTTAATATGAGCATTCTTAGGAATGTGTGAATGAAGTCGTGCCAGGTTTACTAAATAATTGGTCATGATTTACAAGGGTTTATGGACCAGACGGTACTGTTATAGTCATGGTTGATCTCATTTTACTATTTTTGTTGCCTGAGTGTAGTTTTCTTCCAGCGTGTACTTGTTTTGGGCTCTCTCTTTAATGTGCTTCTGACATTCTTATATGTTTTTTCATTTTGCCCTCATTTTTTTTTTGCGGATTTGATCATTTTGCTTTACCACGGGTGCTAATTGGGTTAGCATCTAGTTCTTAAACCTCGTTTTATTTTTCCATCAGGAAGCACTCTCTAAAACTTTATCTGGTTGTAATACCTGTTAGTTTATGTTCATATGCAGGATGGGTTTCCCTTAGTTACCCTCTTACTTTGTCTAGGTGATCCACAAACATTCAATAGCAATTTTGGCCAGCACATGGAGCTGTTGTATAAGCATCTCAAGGACAAGAACCATAGATCGATGGCACTTGATTGCCTCCATCGGCTTGTCAAATTCTACCTGAATGCATATGCAAACCAGCAGTCAAAAAACCGTGTCTGGGACACTCTTGACAGCGTCACAACCCAACTCTTAACAGTGTTAAGAAAAGGTCTCCTAACCCAAGATTCTCAACATGACAAGCTTGTTGAGTTTTGTGTGACTCTGGCTGAGAGTAACCTTGACTTCACAATGAACCACATGATTCTTGAGCTGTTAAAAAATGACAGCTTGAGTGAAGCCAAGGTGATCGGACTTCGTGCTCTTTTAGCCATTGTTGTTTCTCCATCCAACCAGCAAGTTGGCCTTAATCTTTTCCAAGCACAAGGTATCGAGCATTACATCCCAAAGGTGAAATCTGCAATTGAGTCAATTCTAAGGTTGTGCAATAAGATTTATGGCCAAGCTCTCCTGACCTCTTCGAAGACTTCTGTTGAAACTGTTACAAAGGATAAGTCTCAGGGATCTCTCTTTCGTTCGGTGCTCCAATGCATCCCTCATCTGATCGATGAGATTGGTCGTGCTGAAAGCTCCAATAAGATAACTGAAATCATCCCCCAGCACAGCATAAGCATCGATCCTGGTGTGCGGGATGAGGCAGTTCAAGCAATGAATCGCATTGTGCGGTACCTTCCTCAACGCCGGTATGCTGTCATGAAGGGTATGGTGAACTTCATACTCAAGCTTCCTGACGAGTTTCCTCTTTTGATCCAGACGTCTCTAGGCCGCCTGGTGGAACTTATGCGTCTTTGGAGGGTCTGTCTGACAGAGGATCTTGCAAGGGAGACGGAGAGAGCAAGACGGTTGGGTCAGGTAAGAAATGTAAGTTTTTATATCCAATGCCTTGTCTTGGTGCTTTACCCTGGCATGAGTAAAAATAATGTACTTTCTTTGATGTTTTACTGGAACTTGGCAATCAACCCCAATTGGCCATAAGACCTCAATTAAGCACAAACAGAAGCTGGTGGTAATGTTGTGTTTTCCAAGAGTACGAAAAAGATTTGTTGCAGAAAAACTAGATAAAATGAGAAGTTGTACGATAACCAAAATTTTGAAGTGCTAATTGTTAATGCATACCCTACTATCCATTCAAGATGTACGCCTACCAGTATGTTGTCAACTAAACTGAGGCATCCTACTAGGTCCTGGAACCAACTATGTCAGAGCTACGTGCATCAGAGCAACGTGCATCAGAGATGGAGGCAGTTGGTCTCATTTTTCTGTGCTCTGCTGATGTCAAGATACGGCATACTGCATTGGAATTATTGCGGTGTTTACGAGCCTTGAGAAGAGACATAAGAGGCTCCTATTCTGCAGAAGAATTGGGTGACAGGAGTCTGGAGCCTGAGGTGGGCCCCATTTACCTTGTTGATATCCTTGAAGAGCATGGGGTGAGTTCTTTTTGTCATCTTTGATCAGTTATGGCACACTGTGGAAAAATCAAGTTGGTATTATGAATGCTTATTCTTTGGATTGGCTTTTTATATCCTAATTATAATTTCACTAGTCGATTCTTATTGAAAAGATGGACTGGGAACAAGAAAAGAAACTAAATGTGTGTGAAACCTTAAGAGTTTGAGATGCTCAGACAATTCTGTACTCTGGTGGCATTGCTGAGTTGGTCAATATGAGTACTGACTGGTATGGGTAAGGCATGAAGTAGCAGAAACTTCATGCATTGTAAGCCACTGTCTGAACTAAATAATACGATCTCAGTACGGGGACTGGTAGAAACATTTGTTGAGACTAATATATATCTTATCTTATTGGCCCTTGGCATGCATTATCACAGGATGACATTGTCCAGAGCTGCTACTGGGATTCGGGCCGGCCTTATGATCTGCAACGTGAGTTTGACCCAGTTCCATCTGATGTGACTCTTCAGTCTATTCTAGAAGGCCTCGACCGGAGTAGGTGGGCCCGCTGTCTCAGTGAGATCGTGAAATATGCTGGTGAACTCTGTCCCTGTGCTGTGCATGAAGCTAGGTTGGTGTATTTTTCTCTCTAAATGTTTCAATTGATTTCTGTAGCAAAAAGTATGCAATGGTAAATGGTGGTTCCTGTAGTATGACTCAACTTCACTGGACTTGGAGCATGACTGCTCTGATCTGGAAGGAAGTTGTCGAAGACGAGAAAGAAAATTAGACTATTTGAATTAGCACCAAAGCAAGCCTGAGTTCACAACCCAAAAGGAAAGAGAGAATTCAGAGAACCATAGAGCTTTATATTTTATATTTAGTTAGTATCTTATTTGGTTAGTTTTAACTGGGGCTAAACAAGCCAGGGGATTCAATTCAAATACAACATAATATTTGTACTACGCATGTTTTGTGTACATGAGAACCACTACAGTGCTACCTACTGTGCATATAGTTCCACCCATACTAAATATCTAAACACATAACATACTCATACAGGGACATTTCTTGTTTACTCATCTTTTATGCAAATTTTCTTAAACTCCTATAATTCACAGAGTTGAGGTAGTGAGAAGGCTTGAGCAGATCACGCCAGTTGAGTTAGGTGGGAAAGCCCAGCCATCTCAGGAGGGTGAATCAAAGCTCGACCAGTGGCTCATTTATGCCATGTTTGCTTGCTCCTGCCCTCCTGATAGCAGAGACGACAAAGACAGAATTGCTAAAGATATCTTTCATATAGTTCTTCCTTCACTTAGGCATGGTTCTGAAGCATATGCTGTAAGCTACTATAAGAATCTTTTATTGTTTGCATTTCCCAAAAAATAATTAATGTGATGCAGATTGCTATGTTGGTGACTTAATTTGAACATCTTGATACCTCTTGTTCTAGTAATGGCTGCCTTACCATTAATTAGGGGTGTTCATCGGGTCCGGTTTAATCGGTTTTGGACTGAACCGATTTAGTTCGGTTCAAACGGTTCGGTTTTTTCGGTTTAATGGTTCGGTTCGGTTTGAAATTTTCAAAACCGAAATAACTGAACTGATCGAACTTTTATATATTATGAATTTGGTCCGGACCGCCCCGGTTTATTTCTTAATATTCCCGTTTATTTCTTAATTAATTGCTTTAAATACTTCGGTTTATTTCTTAATATCCTGATTTATCTCTTAATACTCCAATTTATTTCTTAATATACTTCGGTTTATTACAAAACAATTGCTTTAAATAAAAAATTGATATATTTCGGTTTGAACCGAACAAACCGAAATAAAACTTTGGTTCGGTTTGGTTCGGTTGCAATGCTAATTCGGTTCGGTTCAGTTCTATTTTTGAAACCGAATTATAACTTTGGTTTGACTAGTTCGGTTCGGTTTGAACCGAACCGAACCGATGAACACCCCTACCATTAATGGATCTTCAGAAAGTGATTATCTTGCCCTGTTGAATGTTATTATCTTACTTGATGGATCTTAATACTTCAGGATCTTGTTTGCTCTTTCAAGATAATATTACCTAGTGTGTGGTTTATCTCATCGACCGCTTCTAATTTGGAAAAGTTAAATAATAGAAATTTTGTTATTTGACCAGTTTGCAGCAACAACTGTTCTTGGCCATACACATCTAGATGTCTCTGAGGTTATGTTTGTTGAACTGGCAACCTTTGTTGATGAGGTTTCATCTGAAACTGAGGCAAAACCAAAGTGGAAGGTATACATCTACTATTCTATTTTCCTATATGTTTGTTGAAACTTGAGTGTTGATGGGCAAATCATATTACTCTTGCCAAAGGTTGAGAGGTCAAATTATAAGGAAAGCACATGTAAAAACCTGTAGAGTAAAAGAAAACCTACATATGATGAGAAAGAAAGGTAACTAAAATAAGGAGATGCAAGGAAATCCCACACTTAAATCTATTACTATTATAAGGAGGCTAATTGACATAACCAAAGACTTAGTCTGAAACTGGACTTCCAACAGGAGAAAGAAAGGTCACTAAAAATTTTCATTTGGCAAGTAATCCAAGCTGACGGGCTAACAAATTTGTATTCTATTGGCAGAACACAAGGTCACGGCGTGAGGATCTGCGTATCCACGTTGCAAATGTGCATCGCATGATAGCCGAGAAGGTGTGGCCTGGAACAATCAGCCAGAAAAGCATGTTCCGCCACCACTACCTCCGGTTTCTAGAGGAGACGTACCGTCAAGTTACCTCTCCATCTTCCTCTGACTCCTTCCAGGACCTCCAGCCACTCCGTTACGCCCTTGCCTCAGTTGTGCGATATCTAGCTCCTGAGTTCATTGACTCCAGAACTGAGAGGTTTGATACCAAGATGCGTAAGAAGCTATTTGATTTGTTGTTTAACTGGTGTGATGACTCAGGTGGCACGTGGGGCCCGGAGGACTACCGACGCGAAGTTGAAAGGTATGAATCAAGGTGCCCTAATTCAATTAAGCGAACCCAAAGCAACCTTGAACATAACGGAAGCAACTTTTAGAACAGTAATAGTAGTACTAGGGCCATGAGTTGTAGTGATTCCAAAATGCTTTACTGAACTTTGATCGAAGTAGCAAACCCAGTCCATCAATTGTGTGCCATTTACTTCTTCAAATTCCATAATCAGAAAGCTGACACTGACATATGCATAGCTGCTCATCTCTGAGAAACATGTACAAGTATACATTACCAACTTCCTATTCTGTATGCGGATCGACAGGTACAAGTCAGGACCACACAGCCGGTCCAGAGAGTCAATTGACAAACTCGCATTTGACCGCGAGATGTTGGAGCAGGGGGAGGCGCTCCATTGGGCAGCCATGAACGCCATAGCATCTCTATTATACGGGCCGTGTTTTGATGACAATGCAAGAAAGATGACTGGTAGGGTTATCTCATGGATCGATGCCTTGTTTGTAGAACCTGTCACTAGAGCTCCTGTCGGGTTCTCCCCGGCTGATCCGCGGACCCCGTCTCACTCCAAGTTTGCTAGTGGAGATGGTGTGAAATTTGGAGGAAAGGACAAACAGAAGTTTCGGGTTCTTTTGGCTAAAACCGCACTGAAGAACCTATTAGGGACAAATCTTGATCTATTCCCTGATTGTATTGATCAGGTACCTCTTTCCTTAGTTTAGCAAAATGTGCACTATTCCCTTGCTTTTGTTTTTATTGTATTTCGTCTGCGTTGACTGTTATACTCTAAATAATTATTCTGACAAATTGACCATGTTAGTTTTTTGTAATATCTTTTTTTTTTACTAGCTTGTAGGACTTGGATAAATGTGATTGCAGTTTGAATTGGTATGACTTGAAAATAAGTGTAAATTTAAAAGCAATGGAACATTTGAGATGCCCCTGCACAACTAGGAAGATATTTCTGAAGACTTGGCTGCCTGCCTAAGTTAATTTGACCCACATCAACATTGTTAGTTGTAGCACCTTGAATATGTTTAAAGTAAATTTCTTTTACATAGGTAAGCTGATAAGTGAATAGATATTGTTGTTACAAATTATGGGCAATTTTGTAATATTATACTTAAATAGAATAAATGACATTCTAGAGGTTTTTTTTTTTTTTAATTTATCATCATCATCATTAGTATTCTTTCTTAATGTTTTGCTTGTTATGTTGCAGTGCTACTTGCCAGATCCAGTCATAGCAGATGGTTATTTCAGTGTGCTTGCTGATGTGTATATGCGTCAGGAGATTCCCGGATGTGAGATCCAGCGTCTTGTGAGCCTGATCCTATACAAGGTAGTGGACCCCACAAAGATGATCCGCAATAGTGCCCTTCAGATGCTCGAGACATTGTCTGAGCGTGAATGGGCTGAATACGACACTGATGGGTATGGATCTGGCCGATACCGAGCCTCTGTCGTGGGCAACCTGCCAGACTCATACCAGCAATTCCAGTACAAGCTTTCATCCAAGCTTGCCAAAGATCATCCTGAATTAAGTGAGCTCTTGTGCGAAGAGATCATGAAACGCCAGCTTGATTCAGTCGATATTATTGCTCAACATCAAGTGCTAACATGTGTGGCTCCTTGGATAGAAAACTTGAACTTCATGAAATTGTGGCAGTCTGGTTGGAGCGAAAGGCTTCTCAAAATGTTGTATTACGTTACGTGGCGGCATGGAGATCAGTTCCCTGACGAGATAGAGAAGTTGTGGAGCACAGTAGCAAGTAACACTCGTAATATTATACCAGTACTCGACTTTCTGATCACCAAGGGTATTGAGGACTGCGACTCAAACCCATCACCTGAAATTACTGGTGCATTTGCAACTTACTTCTCTGTTGCTAAAAGGGTTAGTTTATACCTTGCCAGGATCTGTCCCCAGCAAACCATTGACCACCTTGTATGTGAGCTGTCGCAGCGAATGCTTGAGGATACAGATGAGCCTGTCAGACCTGTTAGAATGGATCCAGCAGTGAACATTATTCTCGAGTTCTCTCAGGGTCCTGCTCCTGTTCAAATAGCCACACCAGCTATTGTAGACAATCAGCCCCACATGTCACCCTTGCTTGTGCGTGGATCTCTAGATGCAGCTGCTGCACTAAGAAACACAAGTGGCAGTTTGAGCTGGCGAACCTCAAACCTTACAGGACGGAGTGCGTCAGGCCCATTAAGTCCACTAGCAGCAGCCGCTCCTGAGGTTGCATTCACAAACCCTTCCACTGGCCGTTCAGGCCAGCTTCTCCCATCATTGATGAACATGTCAGGCCCATTAATAAATGTACGTAGCTCAACTGGCAACTTGAGGAGCCGCCACGTGTCTCGGGATAGTGTGGACTGCATGATCGAGACACCTCACTCCGGTGAACTGCACCTGGGAGGTGGTGGGGGCTACGGGATCAATGCAACTGAGCTCCAGTCAGCTTTGCAGGGCCACCACCAGCACCTGCTATCCCGTGCCGACATTGCCTTAATCCTGCTTGCTGAAATAGCTTATGAGAACGATGAGGATTTTCGTGAGAACTTGCCCCTCTTGTTTCATGTGACTTGTGTCTCAATGGATAGCTCAGAGGATATTGTTCTGGAACACTGTCAGGATTTGCTTGGAAATTTGTTGTACTCTTTAGCTGGTCGGCATCTAGAGTTGTATGAAGTGGAAGGAAAAAGTGACAGAGAGAACAAACAGCACGTGGCAAGCCTAATCAATCACATTCAGTCCAAGAGGGGAAGCTTGATGTGGGAAAATGAGGATCCCACATTGGCACGTGCTGTACTCCCCAGTACAGAGCTGCTGGCGGCACTGGTGCAGGATATGGTAGGTGCAATATTCTTCCAGGGGGATTTGCGGGAGACATGGGGAGCTGAGGCGCTCAAGTGGGCAATGGAGTGCACGTCAATGCACCTCGCCTGCCGATCCCACCAAATCTATCGTTCCTTACGCCCAACTGTCAAGAGTGACAACTGTGTGTTGCTCCTCCGGTGCCTTTATAGGTAAATTTGTTTTGCTTTTGGTTCTATTCTTTTTACCTTTGAAAATTATATCTGATGTATTGTATTTTGTAAATATCTTCTAATACTTGTTCTGTTTTATTGACAACACAAAACAATTAAGTGAAAGATGGCCAAAACTGCCCTAAAAGAATGAGAATTATTTATTTATTTTGTTTGTCAGATTTGTAGTCCTGGATTTTGCACTTGTTTGGCTTGATTTTTTCAGTCCGTGGGTCCTAGACCAACACAAAATAAAAGATGAGCAAGGCAACAAGTAAATTTCTGAATATTTGATGGAATTTTTCTTTTCCATCGTATTTGAAGGATTGATCAATATTTGGGAATATCCTACAAAATGATAATTTTTAGCGTTACTAATTTGGCCATTATCTGCACATTTTTTAAAAAGATGGGTTAGCCTTTTAAATTTAGAAGAATCTATTGTTTTTTTATGTTCCATAGCTGAGATTCAGGTAGTTTCTGTTCTCTATAGTTAAATTATTTCCTTGATATTATATAACATAGTTTTTCTGCAAAAGGTGCTTGGTCAATCCTGTGCCACTGGTTTTAGGGTTTGCAATGGAAATATTGATGACACTTCAAGTGATGGTAGAGAACATGGAACCGGAAAAGGTCATACTATATCCACAGCTCTTCTGGGGATGTGTGGCCATGTTGCACACCGATTTTGTGCATGTGTACCAGCAGGTGCTTGATCTTTTTGTGCGTGTCATTGATAGACTGCAATTTCGTGATCGCACAACTGAGCTTGTGCTACTTTCCAGCATGCCACGTGATGAGCTCGACACTGACCAGTCAGATTTTAGCAGGCAATTCTTATCTAAAATTCTTTCTTTTCTATATTTTTTCATGGAATTGTTTAAATTTCTTTGTTTCTTAATAATTTAAAGCCACCCTAAGGTGCTACCTATTTCCCATTTTATAACTTGCTATATTGGTCATAAACTTTATGGATTACATTTGGGTGACCTGTTACCATAATGTAGTAAAAGAAAAGGAGATCAGAAATCCTAGTCAGCATTGAAATAGGATTAGAGGAAAGTAATTTCACCTGAATTACTTTTATGTTGATTCTGAACTGCAGCCTCTTTTTTTTTTTCTTGGGATATATACCCTTAGATTACATGAGGTGCATCTATGGTGGGTTATAATTACAATAATGGCTGTATGACAATACCTACCCTAATACCCTCTATGGTCTTTGTTGAGGTATACAATGCCAGCTTTGATGCACAGTACATCTTGACTGACACAAGGATGGACCACTGTTGATTCAGCCCTTATTTATCCCGGGTACAAGTTTTGAAACAAAAGTAACACAGTGACATTTCGGCTAACCTAATGTTTTATTTTTATACAGAATGGATTCAAGGTCAACCAGTGAACATCTGCTGACTGATGGCGGGAAGGTCCCGGTTTTTGAGGGCGTGCAGCCACTGGTATTGAAAGGGCTGATGTCAGCAGTGAGCCATGAATCAGCAATTGAGGTTCTCTCTCGGATCACAATCCCAACTTGTGACTCAATTTTTGGCAAACAAGAAACACGCCTTTTGATGCACATCACTGGCCTCCTTCCTTGGCTTGGCCTCCAGCTTGCTATTGACGTGCCAATACATCAAGATCAGTTTCAGAAAGCATGCCAAGTGGCAACTAACATCTCCCGTTGGTGCCGTGACAAGGCGCTCAATGACCTGGCGCTTGTCTTCCAAGCATATGCACGAGGAGAAATATCTTCTCTAGATGATCTCTTTGCACGCACCTCCCCACTAATCTGCTCTGAGTGGTTCCCCAAGTACTCCTCCATGGCATTCGGCCATCTACTGTGTCTTCTTGAGAGAGGTCCGCTTGGTTACCAGAGAGTGGTGCTTTCAATGCTGAAGTCGCTGTTACAACAGGCACTGGTAGACCCTGCGCAGATACCCCTTGTGTACAATGCCGTGTCTCAGCTGGTAGAGAGCCCGCTCTGTTCAGAGGCATTGAATGTTCTAGAGGCACTTCTGAAGAGCTGCAGTGAACCGGGTTCGGGTTCTGGTACAATGGATAATGGGTTTGGGGACAAGACCTTGCAGGCCATGTTTGGGAGCCAGACATCATTCAAGGCACGGAGCGGGCCGCTGCCTTTTGTTAACACTGGGTCTGGATTTGGATCCACTGCATGGCAAGGAGGTGGGGGTGATGCTGGTTTTGGTGGAGGGTTGGTGCCACGTGAGGTTGCACTTCAAAATACACGATTATTGCTTGGTCGTGTGCTTGACACTTGTTCACTTGGTAAGAAAAGAGACCACAAACGGCTTGTGCCATTTGTTGCAAATATGTAATTGTTTTAGGATATTTTACAAGAGTATCAAGCTGTGATTATTTTTGTTCCATGATTTCTACTTCTTTTGGTCAACTTTGTATTATTATTTTTTTTTTGGGGGGCATAGCGAATCTGTTATAGATAGTCGTCCGAGAAAGAATAGCATTAACACTGGGTGGGTCCACTAAGGCAAGAATTTGTAGATGAACAGGTTAAGTGTGTGATAGCTAGCATGAATCTCTTTTTAATTATGTTCATTTAGTTTTTTGGCTGGGCTACTTTATCAAAATTATGTATTGTTGACTGTACCAGTTGAGCAACACTGTAATGTACATAATATTGTCGATTAAATAAGAACAGGTTTGCTACCATCTGTCTTTATTGATTCTGTTTAGTTGTGCAGATTCGGCCTAGTAGCCATTTGTGCGGTAAAGCTTTTACTCTGTACAAGCAAAGAAATTCATTTGATATGGTGATGATCCAAAAATGCTGATGTTCTAAGCTGGCGGTTTATATTATAAGTTTGCTGATTATGATGTAGTGATGGTCCAAAATGCTTATGTTGTTAGCTTACTTTTATGAGTTTGGCTGGAGTGAAGTTGAGAGATAAAAATATATTGAAAAATGAATGTACTTAAATAATTTATTTGTAGCGTCTAATTTAATTGTTCGTCAAGTAGTTAAAATATAAACGACTTGAATTCAGTCTTTTGATAGCTTCTATCTTAAATTTTAAATATTTGTAGAGCTGTTTTTTTAGAGCGAAAAACATAAATTGTTCTTGTTTTTAGTTAGGCACAACCACGGTGGCACGCGACTCTATCCTCTTTATCTTTTTTCTTGCCTGATAGGAGTCACTAGTTTGACTAGAGTGAAACACAGATTAACAACAAAAACTTTCTTTTGTAAATTGATCTCAGTCTCAGGCGACAACAAAACCTAAAAATCTTGGGGAAAATGGTATGTCGGATGTCCATCGGACTCAAATTTGGATTTGATGGGCAGTGCTTCCATCCATAGTGACACAATAATAGTTCGGGTTTAGTTCAGCGGAATAAAAAATTCATGATTCAGATATAATTCGGGAATGATTCGTACAACAAGGAAGCAAAAAAAAAGATCCCAAAAAATTCCTCAAAAAAAGGGGGGGAAATTCTACAAAAATGAAATTTGTTTTTTTTTCACATTTTTTTCGTGTTTTTATCATGAATAATTAGTGATTCGTGTTTTATTCATGAATTATTTGGTAAAAATTCGGTCAAACGTTTTATCGCGATACGGTTCGGAAACTCCTAAAAAATGTTTTATTTGCGAATTATTCGCGAATAAAACACGAATATTGTTACGGTGCTTCCATCCAATCTGCTTCAAAATGTGTGCATACTTGATCCTCACAAATATTGAACTGGTACACATGCATCTTGAAGTGGATCCGAATCTGCTGCGATTCTTAACTCATGAATAGTGACCTACAATCTCTACCTTTTCAAATCCAACTGTTGAATTGTTTCGAGATTTGTGCAAGGAAAAATCAGCTGCTTTGAGATACGTGTACAAAATTATTAGACGGTTAGATTTGGAAAAACAGAGATTTTAGAGTTACTGTTCACCCTTTTAGAATCGCAGCAGATGTGAATCCTCTTGAAGTAGATTGGATGGAAACGCTGTCTATCAAATTCAAATTTGAGTACGATGAACATCAGACCTACTCCGCTCCTGGAAACTTTGGCTAAGCTAGGTACAAAGAACTCAAACAAAAGACCCAACCACAAGTAATATATTCTTAGCCCATCGTAATGAAGGGTAAAGATATTGACAGAGCTAATTTGACTTCATGCAACACACCAGAAACAAACTTTTTCATTTTGCCTTTATGAGTAATGTGCTGTATGAAGTTAAAATAGATCTGTCGATACTTTTACCCAGTAACGCCCACATAGAATACACAACCATTCTTCACGGACGTTTTTATTTAATTATCTGATTTATATCTTCATTTTCTTTCCTACTCCAAACATTCTGAAGTGTATGTATAGTTGTATTAATCTTGTTAATTCGTTAGAACCTCTAACTCTTCATTTTGTTTCAGATGTTCACAAAATATCCCCAATTAATGCTTATTGTTCTTCATCAAGTGCTATTTAGTCTTGAAATTTATCTTTAACTGATACAACTATTTTTTTTATTATTAAAATGTTCTTGAGATATATATTTGTATTTAGAGCAGTGTCAATACTGTGCATTTACCAGTTTGTTTACTTCAAAATGAGTACCAGATATAATAAAAAGCACGATAGAACAGAATTTGGCACCAACCCCAGAAACTGCTGACATTTACAGCACAGAATTAAAGGGAGGGAGAGGAATCTTCCATAGAAGCAGCAGTTAGACTGTGCAGTTCAGATTAGCAGCAATAATACCCAAGTCTTATGTGTTTTGAATATAATTTTAAAAGAATTTGGTGGGCAGACTGCAGTAGGTTGGATTTTATTCTGTATATGATCTGATTCTTTTATTTATGTTTAGACTATTTATAAGTTAAACGAAGCTACTACGTACTGGGTGGCATTTTATTTTATTAACTCTTTAGCAGAGCTTAATTATGCTATTTCAACATAGTCCTTTATAGTCTCAATAAAGATTTTATTGATATTGGACTGATAATCATTATTTATATTGGTTGCGATCGATCAACCATGTGAGCTATTTTAAAATTAAAAAAATATATTTGAAAACTAGTCTTGATCTGTCTGAGGCATCATATTCAAAATTCGATTAAGAGATTTCAGGTGAATATATAAGTTGAGAGGTTTGATCTTAATTTATTGATTTTTTTTTAAATTGTTTGTGCGTATCATTTTGAAGCTTCAAGCACTAATAGCTTAATTTATAGATAAATTTTTTTTCTTGTACGTACAAACTGTTTACACATGGCACTTTGACCATCAAATCAATAAGAAAAACTTGTCAATTAAAAATGTATAAAAGCAATATTATCAAATATTGTTCCTTTAAAATGATATTGATATATTAAGGCACTTGGCAATATTTTCTTAGGCCATTCTTTAATTTCAAACAACGATTGGTATGAGTTATATATTTAAACAAAATATTTAGTGCTCTTTAATCTTTACCAACTGCTCCTAATTATCTTTATTCCAAAGTGGTATTAGATATAGACCATCTTTATACCTTTCTCCTCACTTTATATAGACCACCATATATGGGATTACACATGGTTTATTGATCTTATACACTTGTACAAATAAAGAAAGTTCATGATATCTCCTAACTTTATTTCTCCATTTTGTCCATAGTTGGTATCCGCTTGGATGTGAAATTAGAGTTAAAATTTGTGCTTCGTTTATAGGATTTTGTAAGAAGTATGGGAACACAAATATATATATACTCCAAACCAATGCAAGACACTGATCCAATAATTGCTGGATGCTTTCATCAACATATATGGATTTTTCTGCTTTTGAAAATAAGCCACTTGTAAAAATAAAAGGATTAATTTATTGAAAATGTTTATTTCAATATGTCTCATCAGCATTATACATACACAATTATGACTATTTTTAGGATTTCGTCCTGAAAAAAAATATGCATCGAAGAAATAATTTAATTTTTAAACTGCCAAATTAAGCTTACCCAAACCTCTCCATATATAAATACAACTGGAGAAGAACTGGACAGTTCACACCACTAGTCCAAAAGAGCAATTGCCATCGGCATAAAGTTCCCTAATCAATATATATATCTCACAAATTTGCTTTATTTAAAATATAACAAACGTGCTACACGTCATACAATAAAAAATAATATATGCCCAAATTAATGGAGCAAGTAGGATCATATATAAGAAGTACATAACCCATACATTGGTCCCCAATCCAAAACAACTAAATTGAACGACCCCAACTTATCTTCCACGCCCTCTTAATTACTATCACTTAATTTCCTGCTATACAGTCTACAGACTACACACTAGAGATGATGAGTAACATGCAAGGCCAGCACACAGAGAACAAGCTGAAGAATATAGACAAACCGAGGGTTTTCACGGTGTGGCAAAAATCGAGTATGGGGTTTCAAGGAACCGATGGTTTCTCGGTGTATGACGATTCAGGACGGTTAGCTTTTCGTGTCGATAACTACTCGAGAAGGCAAAGATATTTAACCAAAGAGATTGTGCTCATGGATGGAGATGGCAAGGCTCTTCTCTGTTTACGCCCTCGGGTATGTATTATTTTCAAAGAAATTAGAAATTTACAAATCTAGCAAGTAATTAATAAATTTCTTATATATATGTTATATCATTGTTGCAGTTTTTGAGCTTGCACGACAGATGGAATGCGTATGAAGTCGAAGAATGTCAAAACAAGAAACCAAACTCAAAATTATTCTCAATGAAACGATACTCAATGCTTCAAAACATTGATAAAGCACAAGTTTTGCTGAGAAATTTGGCAGATAATAACAACCCAAAACTAATGCCGGGTTTTAGAATCGAAGGCTGCTTTGAGAAAAGAAGCTGTAAAATTTACAACAGCATAGGGGATGAGGTGGCACAAATTTCAAGAAAAACAACCGGCGCAACATCCGTATTACTAGGAAATGATGTGTTTAGCCTTGTTATCAAGCCGGAATTCGACTGCAAATTGGTGATGGCTTTCATCATTGTAATGGATCGAATACACTAGAAACCATTGGAGCGAATGTTTTTAACCCCCCACCCCTTTGTTGAGTTTGGTTATTGATGAGAAAGACCTCTCCATTCATCTTTGTATGGACATGCTAATAATGAATGTAATACTGAAATCTTTTTTAAATGACAATGTCCCCTCTAAATTGTTTTCTGGCTCCAACAATTTTATGGTAATGTAAATGATAATGTTCATTAGGTTTTAATTGTTTATTGTGATACTATAAAATTAAAGAAAGAATATAGTAAGTGGGAGAAATATGATAAAAACACCATTACTCATCACTACAAGAATCAGTAGTGTTAAGGTCGACGTGATAAATAAAATAAAATAAAAACAACTAATCCCATATGTAATTAATTTTTGAGTTAATTTAGTATAAAGTCAAGCGGTAAAAAAATGTTCAAAAGATGAATGCATTAAAATTAATTTATAATTCTTCTAATTGTGTTCGCCTGACTTTATTTAAATTAATTCGAAAATTTTAAAACTTTGCATGCAAATTCATCACACGTGAAGTAGAGCAATTTGAATGGTTCAAATTTGTAATTTGAAGTCAATTCGATAAGTTTTGAAGCTAAGTTCACTAAGAGACTTGGTGAGCTTAAGAAACACCCTATTTCTATAATTTCTTAAAAAACCAGCTGCTACAATGCATCAGACCAGCAGGCGTACATATGCCCTTTCTCCCTCATGAAACAGCTTATTGTAGTCAATTACACTCAGAAATTATTTTCAATTTAGATGAAATTGTATAGAACAAAAGTTTCAAACATTACAGTAACAACCTAATTAATTAATGTTATTAGCTAAAATGTGGAGATCTGAGTCTGATCATAGAACTGTCCAGTGATCCCTACTTCAGCCAAAGCAACCTTCACCGGGCCTTCAGCACCGTCACTCACAGTTAGAGACCCAGTGTTGAAATTGAGGTCGGTCTTGACATGGCCTGGATTCACACAATTAATGTTTACACTGGGACAACTCTTTGCAACAACTCTTGTGTGGGCATTCATAAAAATCTTAGATACACTGTATGTCTGGTATCGAGATGTCCATTTATTTTCCTCCAATGTATTTTCATCTTTGACAGATTTCAGGAAAGATTCAGCAAGATCTTCAATCCTCTCCACAGTTAGGTTATCAATATCCATAAGTTCATTCCTGAGCTTTTCATTGTTCAGATTCTGCAAATTATAGAGAGTTTGTGTTTTAGCAATTGTGATGGTGGTAATGATGACCATGATTATTGGAACAACATAAAATTAAAAGCCAACACCAAAATTGTAGCAAAAGCAGGTGCATTACAAATTTACATGCATTAATTAACATGTTCTTTTGAGTAATTTGAAAAAAAAAATACCTCTAGTTTACCCAGTACAGTTGAAACATTCACTATTCTTCCAAAATTGGATAATTGTACAAGAGGTAAAAATACTTCCATTATGTTCTTGACTCCATAATAGTTCGTTTGAAAGCAATCAACAGCCTTCTCATAGCTTTCTATTATGTTATTTTGGTGAATTGTCGCCCTCTGTTGTTGCAGAAGCTGTACAAAATGGATTAAAAAATTAATATCCATATACCAGTTAAAGCGGCCTAATAAAAAAAATGAATTATCATTACCATATATGTTATTAATATACCTTTTCATCAATTGTTTTTGTGAACAAAAATCCTCCAACCGCTGCATTGTTCATCTGTTAACATAATTTGTTAGTAAATGCACAGTATTTAGTTTGTGTACACTATCCAAGGTACGTTAGTGTACAAGTATATTCAGTTTACCAGAATATCTAATTTTCCAAACTGATTTTTGACAAAACCAGCTAAAGATTCAATGCTTGAACGATCAGTGACATCCAACTGATGAAAGATTATATTTGTCAGACCATAATCTCTAGTAAGCTCCTTTACTGCTTCCTTGCCTCTTTCATCATCTCTTGCTGTTAGAATAACATATACTCCATTAGAAGCCAGTTTCTTGCATATCTCCAGTCCTATACCTTTGTTCCCTCCTGTTACCACAGCAATCCTGAAATGAATTATAAAAATAATATTACAAGGCAACTACATACAGATATTTTTTTTTCAGAGAGATAGATGTAGAAATAAAATAATTATCTTGTACTTGTTTGTTTCCATTTTACGCTCGTTGAGGAATGAAGGACAAAGGAATTCTTGCTCCCAAAGTACGAAACTTTTTGATAAATATGTTATTGGTGCCTAATAAGTAGTTTGATATTTATAGATTTAGGTACCGGTTTGAGAGGTCGTTTTAAGTAGCAAATTTTCTACCACATGGACTGTAAGAGTAAGATGACACAACTAGGGGAGAAAGGGACGTTAATTAGTGTGGATGTTTTTTTTACGGTTGATTCTAGGCTATACAATGCCTTAAGCAATTAACTTAGCGTCACTGCTTGCATATACAAAGACTTGAGCAATTAAATATTTACCGTCACTGCTTGCCTATACAAAGACTTAAAAATTTGCAGGTCAAAGAAATAATGAAAAATGAATATATAAAACAACTTGTAAAACAACTTATTGAAAGATTTATTATTTTGACTACTTGACTTTGTAACAAATGAATTCAAAACTTCTAAAATTTTGCATGCATATGCATCGCTCACGAAGTACATGAATTTCAACAGTTTGGATTTGTCATTTGAAGTCGATCTGATGTATTTTTAGAATTGTGCTCACCAAACTCTCTTGGTGAGCACGTCACACCCTAGATTTACTCTCTCTCTCTCTCTCTCTCTATATATATATATATATATGAGTAAGGCTACCATGCTTTGCAAATTAAAGTTGATTTTTTAATTTGCGCTCATATCTCTATTTTCAAAATTCAAATAGTCAATATGAATTTCTCAATATGTTCTTCATATTGAAATGTGTTTGGATACCAAATTTTATATTTTTTGAATTTTTTTTTACTATTTATTAAGCTAATTTGAAAATATGAAAATCTAGGTGAACAGTAAAAATATCTGGACCACCAGATCAGCGATTTTCAAAGTGACTTAATAAATAGTAACAGTTAAAACAACATGCTAAACATGGTAGAAGGGATTAATGATGAACATGAGTATTTGGCTACTATATAATTGAGGAATAAGTGAGGAAGAACATCCTACCAGCAACGGTTAAAAAAAATAATAATTGAGGAAGAACAAGTATGAGCTTCTATATATATATTTGTTTATATATTACTCAATATCTTGTGGTTTGAAAACTAAACATGTATTTGTTTTGGTCAATTATAGCACTTAGGAGGCAATATTAATTTCGTGTTGTACCAACTGTGAACTTAGCAAAAGGAACTTAGATTTTGACTACTTCAGCTGTATTCGACGATTGGCGAAATTGCTTTTGCTTAGTTACGTACGGTACTTTGATTTTGACTTTAGCTGTTGGAATTTTGTGATTGCTTCTTGTTGAATTTGTGATGGTTCTAGTATCCTAGACCAAGTATATACATGGTACAAGAACCAACAATTAAGATTCTTTGGTCTAAGAATTATTTTCGTTGTTTTTTGAATTCTTCGTTGTTTTCCTTTTCTACTCGTGATTTGTGAACTTACAATATAGTGGTAGCGGAAATAGATTGAAACACAGAAAATGTCCTTTTCTTTTATTTTCTTAAAGTACTTAATTGTAAGACTATTTTTTGTTATTTTAAAAAATAATTGAGCAAATATATAGTTTGTCGTCTTTAATTAATATATTTTGAGAGATATTTTATGTTAAATATACATATAGGCTTGGAGGTTCAGATTGGACAGTGCCACCGGGAAGAAGGGATTAGCTTTGTAGGTGATAGCGTCTAAACGATAATATTCCTCCTTCCAACGCTCTTCCTGGCGATTTTTTTTTATTAATAGAAAATAAATAAATAAAATATTGAAATAGCGATAGGATTTGGTGAAATTTTTAAATATAAAAAGAATGGCTGGATGGAATAAATTATCATGTCCAGCTAATCTCATCTCTAACCACACAAATTTTCTAATTAAAAAAAAATCATAGACATAATAGTCCATCATGTCTAGTACTGTTTATATTTTATTTTCTTCTTCTGTTGGTCTTCTAACCCACAAAAAAATGGACATGTAGTACTGAACGGGATAGACTATCCCATTCAGGATTTTTTGTTTGTTTTTTAATTAGCAAATTTGTCTAGTTAGGGACAAAATTAGATGAACGTGATAGTTTATTCCGTCCGCCTAACTGGATAAACCATCATGTCCTTCCTATATTTCAAAATTTCACCAAATCGATCATACTCCTATTTTGATATATTTTTTTTATCTCCTTTATCTCCTTTATCCTCAAAATGTTCAATATGGAGAACATTTTGAGCGGTTCGGATCGGCCATTTGAACTTTGAAAATAAAAATATTGTGCCATGGCTCACTAAATACATTTACACCATGGCTCACCCTAGTCAATCTCTCTCTCTCTCTCTCTCTATATATATATATATATCCGAAACTACAAATTCATATTAAATATTCAAACTATATCCTTATTCGTATTCGTATCCGTAACCGTGTATCCACATCCACATCCGTATTTATTTAATATTTAATTCATATTTATATTCATATAATATCCAATTTGTATCCGTATTAGAATACATATATGATTTTACTACTATCCAATCCATATCCGATCCGTTTGCACCCCTAGCCAAGACTATCTAGATCTTGTTCCTGCATTAAAAATTTATCAGAACAAAAAGTCGTGCGCGTGCGCGTGTATGAGTTGGGGCAATTTCGTACATGCACCAGAAAAGATAAATGCCGAGCATAAACCAGCAAAGGTATTACTATTGTGCCGCACTTTGTATATCAGTATATAGAAAATATATAAACATTATGTATAGTAGGCTGCAAAGAATTAAACCGAATTGAACTTACCTCAGTTTGAATTAATTTCAAAGTTAATTTAATTTGAATTAATTTCGAATCGAATTTTTTACGAACTCAATTTCGAATATTTTACGAACCATTTTACGATGTATTCGTAGTCTTTGAGAGTGAGAGGTAAAAGTCTTCAGAATTGAGAGCAAGAGTAACGACTTACGAGTTATGACTTATGATTGGAAGACCTTATGTTTTAACTTTTAAGTCATCAGCAAATATAAGTCATTAGTGGAAATCAACGGCTCACGTTACTTTGAGATTCGAACCAGAATAGTTTGCGAACCTATTTTGAACGAACCATGGTCCAATTTGAGTTTGATTTGAATTAATTTCAAACTATTTCAAATCGAATTTTTTACGAACTTTTTTGAATTAAATTCGAATCGAATCACGAACTACGAATATTTTATGCAGCCCTATTGTATACCTCCTACATGTAAAATACAATTATTAAGGGTTCAAATTGTAACATAGATGTGTTGAGCATTTGCATGGACAAATGAAAAATTTCCTTTAGAATTATACTAGGGTACATGATTCATTTTTTATGGTATATCCAATTAATATCTTTGAGAAACACATCATGATAGCCTGATTGAGAGAGGAATGAAATGGATATAGGAAGAGATTAAACAGGTAGATTGAGAGAGAGATATACTGTAGATAATAGTTTCAATTTCATCAACCAATAATTAATTGCTAATTTTTACAATCCAGTTCCTATTTATATCAACAAGAAGTCTAATGCAACTAGTTAAAAGTGGTAAGCATGAAACTAAAAAGTGTAAATACCAGAATCTGCTGTAGTTTGCATATAAATTACAGGTTTGATATTTTCTACATGCAGCTGCTGTGAAGATTTGTATATGTTTAATTTGGTAATGTCATAAACATTAGGTGTATGATTAGTGCATTTCACCTTACAAAAATGGCACATTGCAGCCACCCAAATAATCGTATAATATGTTCAATATTAGACTCAGTTTGTTGATAAAGTCAAGCGAGAAAAGAATATTCAAAAGATGAATGCATTAAAATTAATATATAATCCTTCTAGCTAATTGTGACCGCCTGACTCTATTTTAAATTAATTTTAAAATTTTAAAACTTTGCATGCAAATTTATCACTCGTGAAGTAGATTAATTTCAATGATTCATATTTGCAGTTTGAAGTCAATTCGATAAGTTTTGGAGCCAAGTTCACCAAGAGACTTGATGCGCTTAAGAAGCACCCTAGTTCTACTCTTGATTATTTTCTCCTTGTTATCGACAAATGTGTATCTTATATATATTTATTATTCCCCTTTTAAATTATATGTAATATTTAAAAATTTATGGGTCAATCTGAAAAACATTTTTGTTTATATATTTTTATTTGGTTTCTCATCGGGTGCTCTTAATCTTTACATGTTAAGGAACTGTAAACTTAGTGCATTGACACGAGTCCAGACAAGCTCTCATCTCTTTTCAAAGAGAAACATGTTTGATTCTAAAAAATAGCACATTGAAGATGTGATATAATGTGGAGGTATCCACTTACATCATTTTTTGGTGACACCGAATTACACCTTACGTACATTTTTAAAGTTCAAACAGTCGATCTAAACCGTTTAACATGATGAATATATTAAAATGTGCTTACATATCAAACTTTACATGCATTTTTCGAACTTTTTTACTATTTATTAAGATGGGTACAAAAATTCAATGGTCTGAAAACAATGATTTTGTAAAATACTTAATAAATAGTAAAGAAATTTAAAAAAAATATAAATTTGATCTCCAAGCACATTTTAATATGGAGATCATGTTGAATGGTTTGAATCGACTATTTAGACTTTGAAAAATTTGAAAAATATAAGATGTAATTCGGTGTCACAAAAAAATAGTGTAAGCGAATCCCTCATATATAATACACCTTTTTTCTATTTTTGATAGCTTTCGGTGAACAAAAACGAGTTGTATAGTATTAGTGAAATAATATGTATGATACATTGATTTGTCCAAATACAAACAATGGTATGCCAACTATTCATGCATCAATTTCATTATAATAATATAGTAGTTTTACATAGAACCAAATATCTATGCTTTCCACTTATAATGTTCAAATTGTACTGTTAAGTTATGACGCACTATTATAATTTCAGTCAAATTGAAATTTGATTCGTAATTCGTTAAAAGACAGCAAAAATTTGACTATTTAAAAAATATAAAAGATTGCTAAAAATTTCTATCAAATTGGCTCAAAATAATACACGTCAGATTTAAACAACGAATAACATTTCTAAAATTGGTGGCAGAAGAATTTTTCTAATGGAGTAGTATCTAATTCTTTTGTAGTTATTTGTGTGAGGTGTTCTATACGCACTTCAGAAATTAAAAACCAGCACGGTATTTTTTTAAGAAATAATGATATACTTTAAAAAAAGGGAAAATTGGTTATTTGTCACTCCAAAATTTTCAAATCTGAAAAATGCCATCACGAAACTAGAAATATGAAAAATGCCACTCTAAACTTAGTTAATTCTTAAATTTTCTACAAATACACAATTTTTTTATATTTTTTTTTATTAAAAATTAACTAAAAATACAGTTTTGAGATACATATAATGAGGAGTCTGAAGGGTATATAGGGAAATACAGAAATACATATCTTAAAACTATATATTTTCAGTTAATTTTTAATAAAAAAAGTATAAAATTTGTGTATTTGTGGCAAATTTAAGAATTAACTAAGTTTAGAGTAGCATTTTTCAAATTTATAGTTTTGTGATGACATTTTTCAGATTTGAAAATTTTAGAGTGACAAATAACCAATTGTCCCTTAAAAAAAAGGAGACATTGTTTCACAACAAAGTGGGTTATGGATCTCACAATTGCATGATGTTTATTTTAGTTGAAACACAGTAGTCTTGTGAATTTTTTTTTTTTTTTTTTGAGTAAAAATTGGAGGTCAAGCCACCCAACTATTTAATACCTTAGTTATTATAAAGGATTTTCTCCATCTGGATTTCGAACTCATGACCTCTAACATAAAGAGTCTTGTGAATTATTTATAACGGTTCATTCTTTTGTGAGACTTAATTAACAACAAATGCTATATATTTGTGACAAAATTTTACGGTAATTTTTCATTGTTTATATTCAAATAATAAATTAGAATCCCTTAAGGAGCATTACAAATTATTGGGCGTTGGCCATGAGATTCTACGCTTGTGATAAAGATTGAGCGTGCTAAAAAAATTGATGATAGTTGTGTCCCAAAGAAATTAATTACGCATTACATTTATATAATATTTGTATAATAAAGTATTGGAGAGAAATTAAATTAAATTGTACTTTGCCAAAAAATTATAAAATGGCCAACTTTTACACCTGTCCGATTTATGGGGGAAATAAAATTTTCATTTCAATTTTTTTTTATCATCAAATTAAAGCATAAAGAAAATAATAACATTTTCTCAAATTTATGGATTCCTCTAGAATCTAGACAAACTCAAGAAAAGTGTCTTTAGCTAAAATAATATTATTTTTGAATTTCTCTTAACAAGTTATAAACTGAAATAAGAGTCGGTGAAATCTTTGTAAAAATGATTTAATTTGTCTTAGTGTATTTTGGATTCAGAATAAAATTTTAGTGACATAAAAACATAAATAATGATTTGAATAATCGTTAAACAAAGCTGCATTTAATTTAGAACTGATTTGTCCTTTATATGGAAAAGATTATCTAAGGAGTATTTAAATCATTAGGAAAGTGGCTAAGATAATTCAGAGAAAGTTGTAGATAAATTAAGATAAAGAATTGCAAAAACAAAGGGAGAAGAATTTTCTAAAGAAAGATAATTTGGCAAACCTGAGTTTTGTTTTTTAAGTGTAACCAGAAAAATAGAATACTTGTCTTTGTACGTGGATTTTTTTTTTAATTTGTTTAAATAATTTTATTCTTCTATTTATGATTAAGCTAAGGTAATATTGTAAATAAATGACCTATAAGTTAGATAATTTTGAATTAGTACAAGCTATATATCACTTAATAATATTGTTATTACCTCAATTTTCTTATATTATTTTATGATCTTGCAAATGATATTATTAGTAACTACGCATATGAAATTAATTATGATTACAGATGGGAGTGATTTTAAGTGGAGAAGCCACATATATCATTATGAAATAAAATCTTGAATTCATGTAATAAAATTTCTATTATACACGTTAATGTCTGTGTGTGTATATCTTTTTAAAAAAAAAAAATGGGGGCAAAGCCACCTATATCATAACCAATTTTTATTTAACGACAAGTTATAGTTCATTCATTACTATCAAGTCGTCTGAATCACTAAATTAACCGCCATAAATTAATGTTCAAGATAAAATTAAGACCCAACAAATAGAAAAGAAAAACAATGAATTGGGACTCAGAAGCCCAATTTACGTAGTTTCTCATTGAACTTCAAGCTGACAGAGTACTCTGCTTGTGTAAGACTGTCAGTTGCAAAAGTGCAGTAATTTAATTTCTTGAACCCACATTTTTCCTATGAAAGTTATCAACAATACGCAATTGATCTTTTTTCTAATTTCTAAAGCTCTGCCAGATATTTGTGTTACATGATATGAATTGCACCTAGTTTTACTTGCAACAAAAAATAAGCACATTTCCTGTTAGCTTATCTGTCCTTTGAAAGATTGGGTTCTTTCTAAATGAAGCAGAAAGATGCTCTCTATAGTGCTCCTTGGGAATTCAGAATGATGCTGATCCACATTGTGCTACCATTGTAATTGATTAAAAAGATTAGTACCAAAATGCTGAAACTACCTGAGAGTACTTTGCATAGACCCAGTTCATCTGGAAGGAAAACATCATTGCAGCCCGGAGTAGAGAGCAAAATTGGACTGACAGAATAGCATAGCAGCTCGATGTCGGTCCTACTATGTTTGCATTCACCAAGATGTGTGTTGTTGATGATGAGGGGAAAAATGGTCATAGCTCTGGTGGAAGTGTTCTAAGCTCACGGCTACAAGTCAGGATATATAAGACTCCCCCAAAGAAGGGTGTCTACTCCTACACCACACGATTTGGAGAGGATACCATCATCCAACGGTTTTCCAACATGAAGCACAGAGCCAGTTCACAGATGATGCAACTGTGAAAGTGAAAAATAGGTTCAGGTTATAAAAAAGGTACCACATGCGGAGCCAAAACATAATTCTACTTTCTCAGATTTTGAGCAGAAGCCTCTTAGGGTGCTTCTGATTTTCTTTACTCTTTTTTGTTGCTTGGATTGGAACAAAGTTCTTGTAAACCCAGCCTTTGTGTTTGGTGAAATTATCAAATTCCATTTCCCTGAAAGGCTGAACTGGTTTCAAGTCTAATAACTTGTCAAGTAAAATAGTAAATAAATTATTATCCTTTAGAAAATAGATAATAACAAGATGTCAAGCATTATGGGTTAGCACTTTTTATTATTTTGAAAGAAACAAGATGTTATGCTAAGCAAAAACAGAACAGAAAAATATACAAACAGACTGCATTTCATCTTGAATTCTGGTATTCTGCATAATCTTAATATATCACTTAATGAAATTTTCATTACACCCAGCAATAGCATGGATGCTTCTTTTAAACCAGGCTCTTAATACAGTATTACAAGATTTATATATAACTTTTCTGTTTTTTAAAATTATATCAAATATAAATACTGTTTGCTATGTAGCTTGCTAAACGCTCTTTCTATACTAAAATATCTTCTTTCTCAGTTCTCTGCTTCGATTTGGATGATTGTAAAAAGAAAATCTGTATATTGAGGGACATTAATTAACTTATTTGCGGCAAGAAAACATTGTTTCTGTAATGTAACTTTAATTTATTCACCAAAACTCAATCAAATATGGGCTAGACCATTATTTTTCCTGGAAAAAAAAAAATTATTCATCAAAACAAGTTAGTATCTACATTCTCTGTTTTTTTTTTTTTTTTTTTTTTTTTTTTGGCAAAGGGGAACCAACGCTGTCAGTACCGATATAAACTGAATTACAATTTACAAACCTATATAGCAACTGAAGAAAAATAATAATAAATGAAACCAATGAAAAACTTATTTTCATTAGAGGCAGCATCTACTTATCTCCGCCTGACAGCGTCACCTTTTTTTTTTCCTCTTCCAAAGTATAACTATCGTTTTGCTCTCTTCAACTCAGCCAAACTTTTTGGAGCGGGGAAATCTGATGCATTGATTTCACTTCTGTTAGTAAAACCTCTTTCTCTTTCATGGTTGCGTCTGCTGTGAACCAGCTCTGTGTGCTGCACCGGATAGCCGTTAGGTGAATCTCTCTTCTCCGTATTGTCATATGCAGTTGCAGATGTGCTTCTTTCAGGGAACTTTATCCTGCCACGTAGCCTTGAGCTCAGAATACCTCCAGAAAAGTTATGACCATTTTGACCCTCAACATGGGCAACATGCATCTCGGTGCATGGAGCCATAACAGGACTGACATCTGGGCATCTGATTTCGCTTTCTGCTTCCTGCTCCAGTGGTCTTTTCCGACCAGATAGACTGGGTCTGTGCAAAGTCCTCTCATATGAATTGTAATTCTCTGGCCTTCCGTACCATTCATTCTGGATTTGACCCGTAAAGTAGTTGGACGACCCGTACCAGTCGGCTCCTTGAAATATACAACTTGGATTATCTCCCACATTAATATCGAAAGAAACATCTGATTAGACTCAGAGGTTCTAGGATTGTTATTTTGTTCCTGAGGTAGTTGTTCGTTGTTTTCCGGGTTGATGGGATGAGGCAGGGGCAAGTTCATTTGTGGCTGTTCTTGTGATGATGAAGGTGGGGCATGCATGAAATAACATTTTGCGCCTCTACCACAATGGCCTTTTAGGAAGTAATAGCAGGGGGTGCTTGACTTGTCTTTGTCATTAGGCTGAGAAAAACACATGATTTCAGTATCTTAAATAAGATCTTCAACAGTATATATACATCAGTTGTACCAGGACCCCACTATATATCTACATAGGGAGTGGATTAAGATTTAACCTGATATTGAGTTTTGTTGCTAATTACTATTTCCTCTTATTCTGTGTACAATGAGGTGTAATAATAAAGTGGGGCTTAAAATCGTACCACATGCTAATATGGTACTAACACCATATATTATTACCAGCCCATTACTAATTTGAGTAGATATCATGATTGAAATTTTGAGAGAGAGAGATACCGGGTGAAGAAAGGGGCAATAAATATTGTGGCAACCCCCATTTAACCAATACCGACAAGGTTTTGTGCTTATTGCGTGACCTGGACCAGATTACTCATCTTCAATTTGTCGAACTGAATCACAAATTTGAAAATGAGTTAACTCATACATTTTATTATAACCCACTTGATAATTTGTTATATTAGCAAAAGAGAGAACAAAGACGATATAGTAGGATACTGGTAACAAAAGAGATCCCATCAATACATTGACAAATTTAGGTTGCCTATTGTCAAAAAAGAAAAAAAGAAAAAAAAAATTTAACATGCCTTTGTTAAATAACAGAATAACCTAAAGCCTGAACAAAATCTTTATTCTAAGAACTATTTCATCAAAGAAGAACAACGAGAACCGAAACTAATTAATTAATCACGGCAAAAGAGAAAACACCAAATTACATCCGACTTCGACAACTTGTCCAAGAGGCAAGGACTACTATATTGTTTTTGAGTCGGCTGTTTAGGGTTTATCTAATTGTCAGAAAAAATTCTGACAGCATTTCTTATAAAATGAACTTGAGTCTGAGATTTTTTTTCTCAAACACAACATAGAAAAGAAATAACAAACTAAAAAGAAACAAATTCATTAAAAGGGTTAGTACCTTGTAAGAACTTGTGTTAAGGAAAAAAAAGTATTTTCTCAACTAGAACAAAGTTAATTAGAGAATTGAGGGAAGAGGCCGAATAATCAGCAAAGCGCAAGAAATTAGTAGGTATTTAAACGTTCCAAAAATACATAGACCGAATTTCTACGCAGGAGCACGATATATTTGCTTGGAGAAAACTTAGCATCCACCAATCACCATTTAATAGATTTCTTTTTAAAGCGTCTATCGATCTCCAAAGATTATGGAATCCCAAATGCTATTTTGGAATACTGTTAAAGAGATCTAATACTATAATTAAAATCTAAAACTAGAAAAACTGCCGCTTAATTATTAACTGTGTCATATATAGAAGACCTTGCTTTTTTGAAGTTATAATTTCTAATAGGGAACACCTAGCTGTCCCTCTAACAATTCTCCATTTTGTCTCCCAGTCAATAACTACCTGAGTAACTACTAACTAGCGGGGGGACCACTTAATATTTGAAGACTGCCTGATATTTTTCAATTGTCGGTTGCACAAGTATTCATCATCGTCATACAAGTATTCATCCCTCATGGAGTGAGTATTTATCATTGTCATGTAAGTATTTATCATTAGAATCTGCTTAGTTGTGGTAAAACGTGTTAACTGCGCTAACGTCCCTTGAAAACAACATGGAGAGGGATCATGCAAAATATTAATTCTTATGTTATTTTGAATATTTAGGAATATGTGCCAGACAATATAGAGGTACTATGTGTAGTATCCAATCTTATATAGTGAAGTATTCAGTTTAACATGCAAAGTATAATATGAATATCAATCTTATTCTTTGATATGACAAAATAGTTATGCAATTAAGTATTCATTCAAGTATTCATCATTAAGCATTAAATATGCATTCATTTCTCAAAATTGCAATCATCATTATGCAGTAAAGTATTCATTATTATGCATTAAGTATACAATCACAAGAAACATAAAAATGTCATAAGAATTAATATAAAAATAAATATGAAAAATGTTCCAAATTTATTCTTCTTTTAGAATGAAATGAACAACAAATATGAAGGTAAAAGAAAAAAAAATGGTTGAGTACACCAGATGATACTATAAAAATATAAAAACATAAAAAATAGAAAAAAAAAAGGAAAAATATAATTTAAAAAAAAAAACGCAATGGCACAAGTCCTCCTTACGAATAAGTGCATGTTCAACTCTAAAAAAAGCATCTAAAAATGCCGGGATATATCGGTGCCCTTTAAAAAAAAAAGCAATCTTCAATTGAGTATCTTCCATAATACAATTAATTAAGACACTGCGCGAAAAGAGCCTGGAAGAAAGGATGAGTACTCGAGTTACTAAAATGCGAGCTTAATTTCACTTCGGATATTCAATTTAGTCACACAAATGCGGTGCCTGTACACAAGCGGCTAAAAAGAGTAAAGCAACAACCGGCGAAAAAGAGTAAAGCATAATAGTAATGCATAACTATGGAATTTTAATCCTCAATCAAACTAAAGATATCCACCAGATTTCGTAATTAGACAATCTAATAATTACTACTCAGTGGTTTACATAATACTGTTTAATTGAAATTGCTAAGTTGGCTAAGCTGGTTGATTGAAATGAGATAAAAATAAAAAAAACCAGCACAAAATAACAACAAAAACAAACAAGCTAGTATATCAACTACGAAACAGGGAAGCTGTCCATGATGACGGTGATGAAGAAGTAACTTGTAGCATGGACTTGAGCTCCTTCAACACTTTGGTTGACAAGTCAGGCCTATTTTTTCTCACTGGATCACTGCATCTAAGGCCTAATGAGATCATTTTCGTAGCCTCCTTAAACGGCCAGGGACCTGCCGAAGCATTGATTAATTCCTTCAATGTACCCTTCTTCTGTACATCCTTCACCAAGTTCCTTAAATCCCCGTGGGTCTTTGCATGTCACTAGAAGCAACAAGATAATGCCAAAAGAATACACATCATATTTAGGAGTTGTCTTACCAGTTGACAAGTATTCAGGGTCCATGTAGGCAAGTGTGCCCTTTGGACAATCTGTCAAGTGGTATGGTATACTTGCACTGGCTGTGAAGTTAAGTTCACGACAGAGGCCAAAGTCGCATATTTTACTTGTGTTGTTCACATCAAGAAGGATGTTGTCCGGTTTTAGATCACCATGCACAACACCATGAGGTTCACTACCGTGTAAGAAGCTTAGTGCAGAGCAGATCTCAAAAGCAATACGAACTCGTGCTTGCCATGAGAGGGGTGAAGTGTTGTTTTTGCATCGCAAACAGTCTTCTAGGCTACCATTTGGCAGGTACTCATAAATAAGTGCACGGGCATCTGCACACGACCCTATGAGTTTCACAAGGTTTGGATGCCGCACTTTGCTCAGAATTTCAACCTATGTTTGTTTAAATTAAGAAAGTTTTGGTTAACTGAAAATTATGAAGTCTCCCTAGATCTAGATGTGCTATGAACTATTCTTGTAGTGTTTGATGTTCTCCTCTTCTTGAACTATTCCTTGTGTACATTACTTTAGTTAAATCAGGTGATTTTTCTTTTCATATTCCATGGGTGAAATTATCGTAGGGTGAAAGTATAAGAATTCATCTTGATAAAAATCATAAAGACATGAATTATATATAGATATTTTAATTGACTATGAATTTTGTAGTGTTATTTTTATTCCATGTCATTTCTAAAGTCAAAGTTGCATTTCTGTTTTATTTAAATAAACATGTATAAATATGAAGACTAAGGTAAATACCTCCTGATTAAATTCTTTTGCTCCTTGGCTGCTTCCCTCTTTCAGCATCTTTATTGCAACAGTTTTAGTTTTGTGGAGGATGAAGCCCTTGTACACAATGCCAAACCCGCCTTCTCCAAGTTTAAATGACTCGTCGAAATTGTTGGTTGCATCTTGGAGATCCGAGTAGCTGTATTCAGCATAGTTCTGCAATTGACAGATCACATAGGTCTTAACTGGCAAAATAATTGTTCAACAGATCTCTAAAACTAAACTACAAAAGAAGTAAAAAAGGCAACAAAAGAAATTAATTTTATACAATAACATGGGGTATTGGTTGGCAATATTAATTTACATCATCCAATCTTCAAAAAAGCAGACGTAAATAACAATTTTTATAATAACACCATACGATTCTAACATTGGGTTCTTTGCATTCAAGGGCGGATCCAAAGAGGTCCAGAGATAGGCAGATGTTTGTTCTTGGATTATGATTTTTTTTGGAGATCAACTAGCATGACATGTTAGTGCTATGTCTGAACAATGTTAGTGCCTAGTCCGGTAGAAAAAAAGAAACATGGTCCAACTGAGTGCTACACCATGAATAGGGAAAAATCAGGGGCAAAAGAGAATTTTTTTTTGGAGAAAATGAAGAAGAATATATTATCTTGCTATAGAAAGAAACAAACAAAAAGAAAGAAAAGAATTTGACATGTGGGACCAACATTTACAATTTAATTAAATGGATCCGTATTTTGATTTTATATTTGAACATATCTAATTTAATGTTTATTTTAATTTTTTTTGTTTCGATTTTGACAGGGGCCGCAAGTCATGTAGTGCTCAATCAATGTAGAGCTTAACACATTGCATTGGGATTAGCTTTTATTCATTCAATTAAAATATTGTAGTTTATTTTCAATTCTATATTATTTATATTAGTGAATATTTGAATCTTGTCCTTTATCGTATTAAACAATTTCTTACAAATTAAAATTATATAAAACATTTCTTATTTTTTCTAAAACAAAACAGATTTTTTTTTTAATTCGAGCCAATCAATCAATACAAGAGAACAACCACAAAGTACTACCTCAGATAATAAACCAATTTGTTGAGTGTAATAATTTATCTTAACATAAATTTTGACAAATTATTTTTTTTTATCAATTTTTCTCTATTTTTTTAGTTTAAAACAAGTTTATGCAAAACCGTGTCTATAATATCTCGTGTGTTAAAAAAAATAATATAAAACATGTATTAAACTCTAGATTTTAAACAAATTTCAACATAGATAATCACATTATGTTTTTAAAATTAAAGATAAATAATTGTGTCTAATTTTTTCATGTATAAATTTCAAATTTGAAAATTTGTACATTTTGTCTCTATTCTTGACCGAAATCCTAAATCTGCCCCTGTTTACATCGGTATGTCTCCTATCAATCCTTCTAGCAATTTTTATATTAACACCATAATCTTTCTATTTCTCTTCTTTTTTTATTATTTCCTATAAAAAATTCTCAAAACCAAATGCCAGCAAACAAGTATGGAATGCACCAGTAACGTTGGTATTTAAATTCGAAAATATACTATAATACTTTAAGTCATTATAAAAATTACATTACTATTTTATCCATTACAAAATTTACAAAAAGTAAGTTATTATTACAGAATATTAGGTTTTTTATTCATTAATTAGTTTCTTCTCATATAAATAATTTAGCTTTCTTTTTGGGTCCATTTCAAGAAAGCGCTCATCATTGTATCATTGAAATGTGAAATCTCGTTCTGATGAGTTTGTGATAAACACCTGAAGCATTTACCTTCTTTGAATGCCTTCAAGTACTCTGTCTGATTCTGCACAGTTGAAAATTCTCTGTGCAGTGGATTTTGGTTCGTTTTTTTTTTTTTTTTTTTTTGAGAGGAAGCCCGTAGGTATGCATTTATTCTTTAAAATTGTGATTACATCAGAAACAAACTATTCTAACTAAGCCTATCAATACTATTACAAAAAAGGTAAATTGCTGTTAAAGTAAAAACCAGAGACAAACTAAAATTAAATCTAGGACTAAGTATCCTAGGTGTGTTGCTGCATGTTCCGTAGTAGCTGCTTGTTGCCTTATTGGTGAATTGCCTTTGCTATACACCATATGAAAACATTGCTTGATCTATCGTTGGTTCTATTTTCATCCTGCTACAGAAATCTTGACTGGAGTATCCACTGAATGTCTGTTTTGTTGTTCTTGCCTAATTTGTCAGAATATGAGCCGTATTCAGAAATTCTCTCTTTGCAAATGTTATCTTAATTCTTGTTCCCATCCTGTGTGTCAGACTCATTGTTCTTGCTATGACCTGAGTTGCTCATGCCAGTGATTGCTTCGACCACTGTATTAATCACTATTGCCTCTGTTTCTAGTGCTTCATTTATAGTTGATGTTGCTTTTCTTGGGCTGTGTTGGATTTGGTTTTTATTACCTCCTGCAACGGGATCTCTGCAGCATTTACTTCTGTTTCCTTCTCATTTAGTACTTGCCATCTCTCTTTTCGAGAAGAGCTGCAGCAACCTCTGCCGAAATACATCCCCTTGTGGTAAGTCGGCAAGTAGGTCATCATCTCTTCGGCTGGGCTTGGCCCACGGCCCACCTACTAGTAGTTTCTCATTTGAGTTTTTTTTTTATCATCCTGTCAGAATATTTTTTTTTTTTTGAGCTTTTGCCAAATGGGTTCCGTGAAATAAAACATGTAGACATAAATTATTTTTATCACTATAACAAAAATAATTGAATTCATCAAATGAATTTTAGTTTAAATGAATTATATTTTGATTTATTTTTATGTTATATTTTAAAATAATTCAAATAATTTATATTTATATTTTTTATGTTATATTTGAAAATAATTCAAATGATTTATGTTTTGATTTTTTGATGTAAAAAAAAAAAACCAGACCGCCGACCCAGACTGTTCGGACTGCCGACCCGTGCTACCTGTGGTCTAAAGCCGGACAAGAAAAGAGTTTTAAAAAATTTGCCTGTGCTACCCGACCTACCCGTGCCCGAGCTACTCGTACCCCGCCCGGATTTGACCGGCTCGGACCGCCCTGCCTTTTTTCAAAACACTAGCTCCCTCTCTCACTTTCTCTCCACTTTTTTTTTTTTTTTTTTCTCTCAATCTCGATCTGTTCTCTTTTTTTCTTCTTCTGTTTTCTCAAAGTCTCCCAGACTTGAATTTTTGCTTATAGGTATTTTATCAAAATAAATCTTAAAGCCTAGCTAGATCTTATGGAACCCGACTTTGATTGATTAATTTTATATTTGGCTAAAGTTAGTGGTGCTTTATTGTAAACCGTAAAGCTGATGGTGATCTTGTAAAATTGGTTTGGTGTTTTTCCTCTTCACTCCTCTTAGATTTTTTTTTCCTCCTTTTTTCCTCTCAATCTTATTTTGGTTATTTCGGTTTAACTGAATAAATCTATTCCGGTTCGAATTTTTTCAGTTCATTGATTTAATTCAGTTGGTGATTCAATTAACATAAATAACACAAATAACACAAATAACACAACATGTTCTGGTGATTCAATTAACATAAATAACACAACACTTCATTAGCAAAATAATTGGTCCGATGATGATCTCTAAAACTAAACTAAAACGAAAGAATATAACATGCAACAAAAGAAATTAATTTGAGATGTGTTACAAAAACCTTAACGGTAAATTTTTAGATCAGTTAATTGGGTGTGAGAATTTGGATGTAGATGTCAGCTGTTATATACAATACTGAGAAGTATGATAGGAAAACAAGTTTTTCAATTTGGCAAGTGTTAATGACTATCATTTTGTCGAGTCAAAATAACTCGAAACTTTTATTAATATACAAAAGAAATAATAAATTTAACAATCTATACAATGTTATAATGAAATTCGAAATCTATTGAAATCGATGACATTGTCATCGGTTTCAGAAGCTAGAACCGATGACTTTATGACAAAGTCATCGGTTTCAGAAGATAGAACCGATGACAATATCATCGATTTCAGCCTCAAAATTCAATTCCAGGAGATAACTTTGCATAATATATTTATGCACAATTTTTGATACAGAATGCACACTTTTTGATGTATATTAGATTAAAACAACGAACGACTCAGATTAAAACACGTTTTGAGTAATGATTACAATGTTTTGAAAGTTTTCTTAAATTTTTATTTTTTCAAAAATAGAAAGATCATAATATTTTCTGTATTTACCTAGAAGTGACTTTTGAAATGAGATTAATAATTAAGATTCAAAGTATTTTTATTTTTCTCCAATAACACACAAAGAAATATTTTAATTTTTCTTACAGCTGCGAAAAATATAATTTGAAAAATATTGATTCGGATTATTTGTTGCAGTCTTTCTAATAAATCAAATTATATGGTATTCTATCTAATTTTAAAGTAAATACAAAAATATTTCTAATATTTTAATACAATAAATAAATAAATTATAATATTTTCTAATTAAATAAAATAATTAAATGAAAAATTGTTTTAAATTTAAATTGGATGAATTGGAAGACTCAAACCAATGGCATTGTCATCAGTTCTAGATTCTGAAACCGACGACTTTATCATCGGTTCTAGCTTCGGAAACCGATGACAATGTTATCGGTTTCGGTAGATTCCGATGACAGATAAGAATGAGAGAGATATGGATAATAACTGCTCTTTGTTGTCCAATTGAGTTTTGCAAGAGGATCTATCGCAGAAATATTAATTTTAGATCTCAAAATAACCTGTTATCAAGAACCTACAATCCCGGATGGAGAAATGATCCTAACTTCTCGTATAAAAACGATGAAGGGGCTGCATAAAATCAAAACTTCAATGAAGCAGAAACTTGATTCAAATCCAAACAGGATGGAAATCCTAGCAATCAGATATCAAATGCACTTCTAAGTCGTGAACTAAATCCATATCCTGATAGGTACCCCTGTTCTGAAACCCAAATTGGCAAGATATTTGTTGCTACCCAAACGTTATCAGGAAGTAGTTTGCTTTTGATAGTTATTAACATCAGAAAGGTTTAGGGTAAAGCTCTAGTAAGCAGTTTTTTTGAATGTTTTGTTAGAGTTAGAAATGATAAGCTTAAATTATGTAAATTTTGTAAAGTTTGAATTATTGTGTTATTATTGTGTTATTTAGTAAATTTTGAATTATGTAAATGTGATATTAATTAGCGTAGAATTAATATGTAATTTCTATTACCTAAATGTGATATGAATTAATGTCAAATTAATATGTCAAATTAAATGTGATATTTGAATTAGTGATGCACTCGGTAATGTGTTAATAGTTAATACCTATATTTTGCAAAAAAAAAAAGAAAAAAAACTCCAATAGCGACCGGTTTTTGAGTATCAGTGATATGTTTAACCGGTCGTTGATGACTTAACTTGACGTCACCAAAATTGGCAACAAACCTAAGTTTTGTTTTTTAAAAATTAAATACTTGTCTTTATACGTGGAATTTTTTTTGTTTAAATGATTTTATTCTTCTTGTTATGATTAAGCTAAGGTAATATTGTAAATAAATGACCTATAAGCTAGTTAATTCTGAATTAGTACATGCTATATATCAGTTAATATTGTTTACTTAAATAAATGATGTTGAAAATGATATTATTAGTAACTACGCATATGAAATTAATTGAAATTAATTATGATTACCGATGGGAGTGAATTTTTAAGTGGAGAATCCACCTATATCATTATGAAATAAAATCTTGAATATATGAAATAAAATTTCTATTATACACGTTAATGTCTGTGTATATATATCTTTTAAAAAAAAAAAAAAAAAGATGGTGGCAAAGCCACCTATATCATAACCAATGTAAATATTTTTATTTAACGAGAAGTTATAATTTATTCATAAATAATTAGAGGGTTCCAGTGCTTTATCTTCTCATACCTCATCCATACCTCATGTTATATATATCTCTATTTTCAAAGTTCAAACTATCAATCCGAACCTTTCAACGTGATATTCATACTAAAATATGCTTGGAGATGAAATTTTATAATTTTTGCAATTTTTTTACTATTTTTTAAGAAGGTACAAAATTATTATATCTGGACCATTAAAAAAACAATAATTTTATACCTATCTTAAAAAATATTAAAAAATAGTAAAAAAATTGAAAAAATATAAAATTTCATTCCGAAGCATATTTTAGTATGAATATCATGTTGAACGGTTCGGATCGATAGTTTGGACTTTAAAAATAAAAATATATAACATGAAATATAAATGAGGTACTGAGAAAATGAGATATTGGAAACCTCCTCAAATAATTAACCACTCGTTTATAACTATCGAGCTGTCTCAATCACTAAATTCACTGCCATAAATTAATGTTCAAGATAAAAGTCCCAACAAATAGAGAAGGAAAACAATGAATTGGGCCTCAAAAGCCCAATTTACGTAGTTTCTCATTGAACTTCCAGCTGACAGAATACTCTGCTTTTGTAAGACTGTCAGCTGCAAAAGTGCAGTAAATATCTTAAACCCACATTTTTCTATGGAAGTTATGAACAATACGCAATTGATATTTTTTACTAATTTCTAAAGTTCTGCCAGATATTAGGTTGACAAAGAACTCAAAAGTTACATGATATGAATTGCACCTAGTTTTACTTGCAACAAAAAATAAGCAAAGTGCTAAGCTCAATGAATATTTGTGTCTGTGGGACTGTGGCTAGTGGCTGTAGGTAGTGGTGCACATTTCCAGTTAGCTTATCTCTCCTTTGAAAGATTGGGTTCTTTCTAAATGAAGCAGAAAGATGCTCTCTATGGTGCTCCTTGGGAATTCAGAATGATGCTTATCCACATTGTGCTACCATTGTAATTGATTAAAAAGATTAGCACCAAAATGCTGAGATCAACTACCTGAGAGTACTTTGCATAGACCCAGTTCATCTGGAAGGAAAAGATCATTGCAGCCCAGAGTAGAGAGCAAAATTGGACTAACAGAATAGCATAGCAGCTCGATGTCGGTCCTATTATTGTTGCATTCACAAAGATGCGTGTTGTTGATGATGAGGGGAAAAATGATCATAGCTCTGGTGGAAGTGTTCTAAGCTCATGGCTACAAGGCAGGATATATAAGACTTCCAGAAAGAAGGGCATCTACTCCTACACTGAACGATGTGGAGAGGATACCATCATCCAACGGTTGTCCAACATGAAGCACAGAGCCAGGTCACAGACGATGCAACTGTGAAAGTGAAAAATAGGTTCAGGTTATAAAAAGGTACCACAATTGGCATGGAGCCAAAACATCATTCTACTTGCTCAGATGACAGAAGCCTCTTACGGTACTTCTGATTTCCTTAACTCATTTTTGTTGCTTGGATTGGAACAAAGTTCTTGTAAACTTAGCCTTTGTGTATGGTGAAATTATCAAATTACATTGCCCTTAAAGGCTGAACTGGTTTCAAGTCTAATGACTTCAAACATCTGTAAGAAAATTTTCAGTCGTTGAACCCGCATCTTCACTCAGGATGCGCGCATTGTATTTAATTAGACTTTATCTGTTGTCCTTGAATTTTATCTGATTTTATAATGATTCGAATCATTCGATATTATGCATCAATGGTCATTATATTTTCGCCTATTTGAAAAATTCAAAAGTAAAGGTAAAATATGCACAAAGTTTATTACATTTATCGATACAATGTTTCATATATATAGATCCCAAATAAAATATTGGGTTTAAAAATTATTTTATTTTTGACATTTGTTAAAATTGTCAAGTAAAATAGTAAATAAATTATTATCCTTTAGAAAATAGATAATAACAAGATGTCAAGCATTGTGGGATAGCACTTTTGATTATTTTGAAAGAAGCAAGATGTTATGCTAAGCAAAAACAGAGCAGAAAAATATACAAACAGACTGAATTTCATCTTGACTTCTGTTATTCTGCATAATCTTAATATATCACTTTTTTAAATTTTCATTACACCCAGCAAAGCAAAAACATAGCAATAGCACGGATGCTTCTTTTAAACCAAGCTCTTAATACAGTATTACTAGATTTATATATAACTTTTCTGTTTTTTAAAATTATATCAAATATAAATACTGTTTGCTATGTAGCTTGCTAAACGCTCTTTCTATACTAAAATATCTTCTTTCTCAGTTCTCTGCTTCGATTTGGATGATTGTAAAAAGAAAATCTGTATATTGAGGGACATTAATTAACTTATTTGCGGCAAGAAAACATTGTTTCTGTAATGTAACTTTAATTTATTCACCAAAACAAGGTTAATTAGTATCTACATTATTATTATTTTTTTTTATGTTTTGGCAAAGGGGAACTAACACTGTCACCGATATAAACTGAATTACAATTTACAAACCTAGCAACTGAAGATAAATAATAATAAAAACCAATGAAAAACTAATTTTCATTTGAGGCAGCATCTACTTATCTCTGCCTGAAGGCGTCACCTATTTTTATTTTCCCCTCTTCCAATGTAGAATTATCGTTTTGCTCTTTAACAATTTTTGCTCTCTTCAACTCAGCCAAACTTTTTGGAGCGGGGAAATCTGATGCATTTATTTCACTTCTTTTAGTAAAACCTCTTTCTCTTTCACGGTTGCGTCTGCTGTGAACCAGCTCTGTGTGCTGCACCGGATAGCCGTTAGGTGAATCTCTCTTCTCTGTATTGTCATATGCAGTTGCAGATGAGCTTCTTTCAGGGAACTTTATCCTGCCACGTAGCCTTGAGCTCAGATGACCTCGAGAAGAGTTATGACCATTTTGAACCTCAACATGGGCAACAAGCATCTTGGTGCATGGTGCCATTACAGGACTGACATCTGGGCATCTGATTTCGCTTTCTGCTTCCTGCTCCAGTGGTCTTTTCCGACCAGATAGATTGGGTCTGTACAAAGTCCTCTCATATGAATTGTAATTATCTGGCCCTCCGTACCATTCATTCTGGATTTGATCCGTAAAGTAGTTGGACGACCCATACCAGTTGTCTTCCAGAATTATATCAAAAGAAACATCTGATTCTGATGACTCCTCAGAGGTGGTAGGATTGTTATTTTGTTCCTGAGGTGGTTTTGAATTGTCGTCAGGGTTGATGGGATGAGGTAGGGGCGAGTTCTTTTGAGGTTGTTCTTGTGATGATGAAGGTGGGGCATGCATGAAATAACATTTTGCGCCTCTTCCACAGAAGCCTCTTTGGAAGTAATAGCAGGGATTGCTTGACTTGTCTTTGCCATGAGGCTGAGGAAAACACATGATTTCAGTATCTTAAATAAAACATTCAACAGTATATATACAACTGTTGTACCAGGACCCCACTATCTACATAGGAAGTAGATTAAGATTTGCCCTGATATTGAGTTTTGTTGCTAATTACTATTTTGTATTATACTGTGTGCAATGAGTTGTAATAATAAAGTGGGGCTCCAAATTGTACCACATGCTAATATGGTGGTAATACCAGTATTACCAGCCCAGTACTAATTTGAGTAAATATTATGATTCAAATTTGGAGAGAGAGAGAGAGAGAGATACCGGGTGAAGAAAGGGGCAATAAATATTGTGGCAACCCCCCTTTAACCAATACAGACAAGGTTTTGTGCTTATTGCGGGACCTCGCACCAGATTGCTCATCTTGAATTTGTTGAACTGAATCACAAATTTGAAATTGAGTTAACTCATACGTTTTATTATAGTAGGATATTGGTAACAAAAGAGATCCCTTCAATACATCAGCAAAATGAGAGCAACCAAAACAAAATTGTGCTAAAATATGTATTGAAAATGACAAATTTAGGTGGCCTGTTTTCAAAAAAGAAAAAAAGAAAAGAAAAGAAAAACTAACGTGCCTTTGTTAAATAACAGAATAACCTACAGCCTGAACAAAATATTTATTCTAAAAACTGTTTCATCAAAGGACAAGGAGAATTGAAACTAATTAATCGCAGCAAAAGAAAAAACAACAAATTACATCCGACTTCGACAATTTGTCCAAGAGGCAAGGACTATTATATATATTGGTTTTGAGTTGGCTGTTTAGGTTTTATCTAATTGTCAAGAGAAATTCCGACATCATTTCTTATAGAAGGAACTCAAATCAGATCATTTTTTTTTTTTCAAGAGCAACATAAAAAAGAAAGAACAAACTAATTAAAAAGAAACAATTTCATTAAAAAGAGGCAGTACCTTGTTAGAACTTGTGTTAAGCAGAAAAAGTAAGTTCAAGTTCTCAACTAGAACAGAGTTAATTAGAGAATTGAGAGAAGAGGCCGAATAATCAGCAAAGCTCAGGAAATTCGTATGTATTTAAACGCTCCCAACATACTATAATTAAACTTTCCAAATGAAATATTTACTTGGACAGGGGCACGATATATTTGCTTGGAGAAAACTTAGCATTGACAAATCACCATTTATTAGATTTCTATTTAAAGCGTCTATCTCAAAAGATTATGGAAGCCCAAATGCTATTTTGGAATACTGTTAAAGAGGGTCTTATACTATAATTAAAATCAATAACTAGAAAAACTGCCGCTTAATTATTATATGTGTCATATATAGAAAGCCATGCTTTGTTAATATTGATCGGTTCTATTTTTAATGCGGTTTTTTTCCTTAATAAATACCTTCTATTTTTTTTTGTCTCCAATTATATACATACTATTAATTAATTGAAAAAATTAACAGATATTTTGTAAACTTATTAGAATGATTATTTGAGTACCTTCACTCTGACTTTCAAAATTCCCACATCTCATTTAGAGAAATTATGCACCTTTTATCTCAACCAATTATATGGATATCCCACCAAATATTATTCTAAAATCCTTAGCATCACTCTTCACTCATGGTCCCCACTAATTATATGCCCCCCTTCAGCAGTCTCCGCACTCGTTCTTGCGTCAACTTTCATAGATATAAATACTTACAAGATAATTAGATATTAACACTTGAAAAATAAGATATTGATACTTTGATGTGTATGTTGATGCGTTAGTTGTTATATGATCATCTATTTTCCAATTTTGTAATCGTTTTTGCATCGATCTTCCTCTAATGAAGTAGTTGGGATCTCGAATCCCCACATCAACCTTACCCAATCGTCCCACGTCAACCTTCCTCTAACAAAAATAGTTGAAAATATAGGTATAATTACTTCAGTGCATGGGTATAATTACTTGCAGTACTTGATATTAATACTTTGCATACGTCATCCAGTGTCATATGTAATAAATACTTGTGTGACTACGAGCTCGAAACTACATCATCATAGATCTTATTTGAAAGAGAATATTTTGTAGAAGATATTCGTGATTTTAGATTTGCAAAATTCTTCACAGATCGTCAGAAATATGTACGATTCACTTCTAAAAACGTTCTCATGTAGTTTGAGTGGTCCCCATAGGTATTCATCGTGTGGGTATTTTTGGGAGATTTGGTTGGAGACAGATATTTACATAAAAATTGTTCACCTCATAGTAAAATACTTTCGTACATAGGTATAAATACTTGTATAGATATTAATACTTTAGAAAAAAAATTCATTGCTAGAATTTTTACAATCCTCCTATATAGTTATGATACTTATAGAAATATTGTGAGGATACAATGCATATACTGTTTAAAATATCAGTTCCCAATTTCTTATGAGGATTCTAATTAAAATTTTTAATGTATTTAACAGGTGATTTTATTATATATTAATTTAGAAATATGAGATTTTATGTGCCTACATTTAAGTTTTTCATTAACTATTTCTTTAGCAATAATTTGCTTATTGAATTCAGTGATTTGTTAATGAATCATAATAAGTATATATTAAGGTTGGTAAAGCATAATTGACACAAATGTTGTAACTGGCTAAATAAATTGAATAAAATTGAATCTTGTAACTGGCTAAATAAAAAAATGAATTAATGCTTGTATAGTGTGGACTAATTTATTTGTTTATTTCCTATCTCTACCATTATTAAATCTGAACAACTAATAATAGGTTAGGAACGGGACTATTTGATGCCCCACACCGATATGTAACACATCACAAAGATAATAATCAAATGATATGTTCCTTCTGGGCAGAACAAGTCACTGAAAGGCTTGATAATAGCAAACCAAAATCACAATCACAAAATAGAACAACCAAAAAAAAAAATATCAAATATTTATGACCCTATGCTTTGAAAGTGCTTTATTTTAATTAATAAGTGCCATCAACTATATGTAGCTTCTCGTATTGACATCATTAATGTTTTTAAATGTAATTTTTATACAATATGTGGAATTCCACTGCATATGTAAAATTTTAAAAAAAATTCAACACAATGTAAAATTTGATCGCCAAGCAGTTTTTAATATGGTGATTAAGTTGAACGGTTTGGATAGACTGTTTGAATTTCGTAAACTTTAAAAAATAAATGGTGTAATTTGGTGTCACCAAAAAATGGTGCAAGTGGATCCCTCCTCATCGAAATAAATCGGCTACGATTCAAAATGATTGTAGGGACTTTGTTATTCCAAATTAATCCAACCATTTATTGTTTTGAGATTCGTGCATTAAAACAACTTCTATTGAGATTTGTGTATTCCAAAAATAAAAGGTTAGATTTGGAATAAGAGGTCCTGCAATCCCTTTGGATCACAGCAGATTTATTTCCCCCTCATATATATATTAAGGGGAAAAATGGACATTAAGAAATAAAATTTTCTTTTTGCGCTGATATATAGATGCTACCAAATATTACATAACAAATTTCACTCAACATTTTTAATTTGAATAATTATTTCCATTCCCGCACTGTACATTAAAAGAATGATGTACTATAGTTCCCACTAATTACATGGTTCCTCCTTTTTCAGTCCCCACACTTGTCCTGTGTCCACCTTCATAGTTATAATACTTACAATATAAGAAATTAATACTTGCGTGCGTCATTTGATATGATCACTCTTTTTTTTCAGTCTCCAATGGTCCCCTCATTGACCTTCCTCAAATGAAATAGTAGGGAGCCCGCATCTGTGCATCAACCTTCCCCAATCGTCCCGCGTCAACCCTCCTATAACATACATAGTTAACCACATAAGTATAAATACTTGCAATACTTGATATTAATACTTTCAGATATTAACCACGATGAGGTTTAGATACTTTTGTGACAACGAGTCCGAAAGTACGTCATAATATATCTCATTTGAAAGATAAAATTGTGTAAAAGACGTTTGTGGTTTTAGATTTGCAAAATTCTACACATATCGTTACAAATATGAACAAGATTGAATGGACTAAAAAAATCACTTTTCAAAACGTGTATGGTCCCCCATCTTATTTGAGTGGCCCCCCATATGTATTTATGGTGCAGGTACGCTTGATAAATTTAGTTGGAGAGACAATTATTTACGTAAAACTTATTCACCACATAGATATAAATAGTTTCATAAATATGTATAAATCACTATTAGAATTCCAACTTTTTCCATGAACCGAAAAATGGCTTTTTCCACGGGTTTACCCTTGGAAAAAAAAACTCTAAAATGGCCATTTCCATGGGCTACCCTTGGAAAAGCTACCGTTGCTAATACCCTCATTGGAAATAGTCAGTATCTCTGACGCCGTGCAGAACAGAAGATTGTTCTATAGGCGTGTGATACCAATAATCTTTAGAGAAATAAATAGAGAGAACACCAAAATAAAGGGGAGAAACATCTCTCCTTAATTTTTTATAACAGAAATAATTTCCAGAAAAATAATTGTCTCCTCTATTCACCCACAAGCCGGGTAATATAGCTACTACTCAATGCAGAAAATAAAAATAGGAAAGTTGTTAATATTTGGTAACATATTATAGAATTAATTAAAATTACTAAAGAAGAAATTAGACAGTAGGGGGGTTGCTGTCCAGAGGCAAAATTCAGGAATAAAATCTAAATAGAAAATATTAGCATAATATTAAAGTAAGTAAATATTTTGCTGATTTGCTTGTTGAAATTAAGCTTCTGATTCAGGTGCTCCTGCATCAGTCGCTCCGGGTTGAAAGAACTCGCCCTCGAGTTCCTTTAATTTCCTTGTATACCTCTTTCAAACAGTACAAATTTAGAACAAGCATTCTTAATAAACATGGGAACAACATCAGACCCTTGGGAGGAAAACATAATGGTTGAAAATCACCACAGTGGCTGTGCACTACTCTCAAAACCAGCAAACTAGAATCAATTTCAATCTTAAATGGGTCAAATTTTGTTGCTATGTCCAGCAGGGTGTACTTCGCAAACACCATATTTGTGAACTTTATTTTTTGCAACTTGGCGAGTAGATTTTGCTCAGTCATCTTAAAGTTTTGTTGACGAAACTCATGACCAAATATTTTGCCAAACCCAAGAGTTTTGTTCAGCAAAAACCTTGCATTTTCTGGTTTGTATCTCGGCTGCAAAAACGGATCATTGTAGTCGCACTTAAAGATCTCAATGTTGGTCGTGTTGAGATAAATTTAGCAATACTGCACTGCTTTGTGCCAGTATGCTAAAGATTGAAGAGAGAAGAATATTTTTCTGAATAGAAACAATGCTTTATTTCTTTTCGCTTACTCAATTACATAGATTTATGTGCTACTTATAACAATACAACTTTCCTAAAATAAGTATCCATAACTTTGTTAAATTAAGGCTCCACTACACAACATGCTGAAAAATAACTAACCACTACGCCTAAAATAACTATGCTTAAAATAACTAATGTCCAAAATAAACCATGCAGTTTTTATGCTAGTAAAAACTGATATGAACATGCTCTATCAATTTGAATTAATTTTTAACACTCCCCCTTAATTCAAAATTGATTATGCCATATTTGATTATGAATTCTTCAAACTTTTCTTTTGCCAATGCCTTTATCAGAATGTCAGCCTTCTTCTTGCAATTCTTCTTGCAATGCTTGATGTTATTTTTTATTTTCTGTTGCTTCTTCAATGGTTGTAGACTTTTGCCTTCCACTATCTGTATACCCTACAAAAAACGTGGGTTTCTCTTTCTTTTCTTCTGCATAGCATGCTTGCTCTTCTTCACTCTGTTTTCTGAAACAATTAGCTTGCACACACCCATATTTTTTGAAACACTGGACATCTTTTATGTCATGCTGAAATTGAAACTTGCCAAATCTACAATGGCCACGTCCACCTCTGCCTTGAGAGGACTCCCCCTTTCTATAGAATGCGCTTTCATCGCTTTTCTCCTCTAATCTGGACTTCATTTCATGGGTCTGCAGTGATCCCATCAGTTCATCAAAGGAATAGGTTGAAAGATCATTTGATTCTTCAATTACTACCACCACGTGATCAAATTTTGGTGCTACGCTTCACAACACCTTTGCCACCATGGTTTGCTCCGAGATGTTATCTCCATATGCTTAAATTTGGTTGACAACGGATGTAAATCTTGACAGAAAAATCTACATTGATTCTTCTATTTTCATATTCATCGTCTCAAAATCTCTGTGTAGGCTTTGCTATTTTATAGCCACAACTTGAGAACTTCCCTGAAATGCCGTCTTCAAGGTTGTATAGCCTCTTCTTTAGCACTTGTTGCTGCTGCAGTTCTTCAAGGTTGCACACCAATTAACTCTATTGACAATTGCGAATTGACTCTGCCGTCAATTGCTGTCCCACTGAACCATCGGCTCTGATTTGATTGACCACCTCTTGTACTCTTGAAAGAAAAATTTGCACAGATTCTTTCTTGTTCATCTGCAATGTTTCAAAGTCCCTGCGTAGGCCTTGAAGTTTGATTGCCATGACTTGAGTATACCTTTGAAATGCTGTTTTCAGGGTTGTCCATGCCTCCTTTGCACTGGTGGCTGCTGCAATTTTCAAGAAGATGGTGTCATCCACTGCTTGTTGGATGAAGAATAGCGCCCTTGCATCTTCCTCAGAGTTTCTTGCGGATTGGGGTCTTGTGTAGGGACACCTTTATCTACTAATTCCCACAAACATTGCGATTGGAACAGCGTAGTCATCTTGATGCTCCAAAATTCATAGTTCTCACCTTTGAACAACGGAATTGCTGGTTGTGTGACATTTACCGTGGTGCTGCTGTTTTCTGCCATGAAAACTACCCAAGGTTAATCGACTTGCTCTGATACCATTTTGTTGGGATAAATTTAACAATACTGCACTGCTTTGTACCAGTATGCTAAAGATTGAAGAGAGAAGAATATTTTTCTAAATAGAAACAATGCTTTATTTCATTTCTCTCTTACTCAATTACATAGATTTATGTGCTACTTATAACAATACAACTTTCCTAAAATAAGTACCCACAACTTTGCTAAATTAAGACTCCATGCTGAAAAATAACTCACTACGCCTAAAATAACTATGCTTAAAATAACTAATGCCCAAAATAAACCATGCAGTTTTTATGCTGGTAAAAACTGATATGAACATGCTCTATCAGTTTGAATTAATTTTCAACAGATCGAACACAAATGTTTTGATCTCAACAGAACACTAGCCTCAACCTTCAAAGACAAAGCATTTGTTAGACTACTCGGAAATATTGACAAATCGCCAACGTAGTCTTCATCAATGTTTGAAGGGTTGTTAATGGTCTCCATGTTTGCCTCAGGTTTACCCATCAAGGTGTTGATATGATACTCATCATCAGGGTATTCATCATAGATTGGAGGAGGTTGAAATAACATACCTTCATTTTCTTCAACCATGATAAGCCAATTAACATGCTATCTGGTTTTTCTAGGAAATCTTTCACCGGAATGGTTGTGTTTTGGTCAATGAGCAATTAAAGACAAGTGTTTCTTCGGGTATAGTGCTCATGTAGAGCCTCTTCATCACATGAAACAAAAGCGTTGTTGTCATGAAATGACTTAATTTCTTCATCTTCTCCACTGAAATTTTCTGCTTTAGCACCACAATGCAAATTATTCCAGTCTTTCGAATGGTTTTCTCTCTGCTTGGGTTGAGGTGAAGGAGAAACATTGTTGCTGAAGATGTTGTGATGGCGGTCATGAGAATAAATGTCCATGTAGCTCGCAGATTCGTGCCTCGGTCGGCGGTCTCGACTCATACGAGTTTTGCTTCTCGAAGATCCATGCCTCCTTCGGCGGTCTTGGTTTCGATCGGCAACCTCCAATAGCGAATTACACTGTAGGAGTAGGGTTAGCTCTACAATTTGTCTCTGCATATCCTCAATCAAAACAGCATCTTCAATGTTGCATTCACGGTGCGGGGCTTCCTCCATCGGAACCTGGCCACGGTGACCACCATGATCACCACGTCCACCAGCCATTAAACTGATGAAACAACACTAAGACGAACGATTCCGGCTCTGATACCAACTGACGCCGTGCAGAACAGAAGATTGTTCTATAGGCGTGTGATACCAATAATCTTTAGAGAAATAAATAGAGAGCACCAAAATAAAGGGGAGAAACATCTCTCCTTAATTTTTTTATAACAGAAATAAATTTCAGAAAAATAATTGTCTCCTCTATTCACCCACAAGCCGGGTAATATAGCTATTGCTCAATGTAGAAAATAAAAATAGGAAAGTTGTTAATATTTGGTAACATATTATAGAATTAATTAAAATTACTAAAGAAGAAATTAGACAGTAGGGGGGTTGCTGTCCAGAGGCAAAATTCAGGAATAAAATCTAAATAGAAAATATTAGCATAATTAAGCTGATTTGCTTGCTGAAATTAAGCTTCTGATTCAGGTGCTCCTGCATCAATCTCCAAGGGCGCCGTTGAAAATGCTATTTTCTATTTTTTTTCCATAGAACTGCTCTTGGAAAAAGGCCGCATGGAAATACTTTCAAACTTGGCCACTGTCTAAAGTATTTCCAAGGGGAGCATCGCGGGGCCCACTCTATTATTTCCAAGGGGATCACAGGAGGGGTTCACCAGAGTATTTCCAAGGGGAGGGGACGTGAGACCCACCTTAACATTTCAAAGGGTGAGGTCCCTGGGACCCACCATAGTATTTCCACGGGTATGAAACGTGAGACCCACTTGATTATTTCCAAGGACAGTTTATGTGGGACCCATCCCAGGCCAACGAAAGTGGGACCCACTTGTTAGATATTGGCACAATTATTTGAATGGTAGCGTGCATTTCTTCCATGGATATACCCTTGGAAATACTGCCATTTTTTTGGGTACCAGAATGCTTTTATTCGATAATCTTCCCAGTATCAACCCAATACTTTATAATCCCAAATTCTCATTATAACTGACAACACATCTTACAAATTGATAAAAAAAACACATTGAGAATAAAGATTGCAAATAATTTAATAAGTATAAATCATTAACATGTATAATCAACACATTATATTACACTAATGGGGAAAAAACTCTTTACAACACAGTATTGTGTACTTGCACAATGTTAATATATCCAAAATATACTCATTATACTATGAGTTAACAAAATTTCACATAACAAGTTACCCAAAATATACCCAAAACTCATTTACCTAGTTTGCTGATATGTTAGGACTTGTAAATTCACAAAAACAAGCACTTTCCGACACTAGAAGGTCTGGTTCAATTTGAAGTTCAGTTTGAAGGTATATTGCCCTTTTCGACACAAAAATATGCACTTTCCGACACAAAAATATGCACCTTCTGACACTAGCGTGCTTAACTGTACCATGCCTTATAAGGACCATATACCAGTCAAATTGTTTTTCTGCTAATCCCACTACCTTTATTCTGAAACAAAAATTCACCAACAGTGAATTAGTCACTATTAGAAAAAAAAAATATGGAATCAAATTATAAATAATTTTTTATTAGTTCATGGTTGGCACTGCAGTCACTACTTCTATTGCAAATAAATTATAATTGCTCTCAGAAGCAGGATATTGCATCCGGCATCTCGATTTATTTCTTGTAATATATGTTAACCACAAGAAGGTCAGAAAGAGCCCGGGCGAATAGTACTGTTTGCTTTTGAAACAAGTCATCCTACATAAGGAAAAACAAAAGTAATTTTCATGATGTTTATAGAAATATACACTCTACTTAGTTACCCTAAAAATAGGACTTACTGAAAAAAAAATGATCATACTGGTAGAACAATGTCTTGTATCATATCAACCAAAACCATTACCGCTGAGACTAGGTCACTTGCCAGGAAATAGAGATTATACCTTTTTTTCAAAATCTTGGGGCTTGGACTTGCTGTCTAAGAGCCTCACCACCAATACCTTCGCCAAGAGTACTTACAAGTATACAGGTCAAAAGTAAGATTAGACAAGAATTAAACAAGACACAGAACCCTCTTCTTGCCCTCCCCAGAAATCTGAGGAGCAAAATAAGTGTCCTAGCAGGGAAATCTGATGCATTGATTTCACTTCTGTTAGTAAAATTTCTTTCTCTTTCACGGTTGTGTATGCTGTGAACCAGCTCTGTGTGCTGCACCGGATAGTCATTATATATGCTTCTTTCAGGGAACCTTATCCTGCCACGTAGCCTTGAGCTAAGAATACCTCCAGAAGAGTTATGACCATTTTGATCCCTTATATTACAGTTCGCAATTTGGAGGGAACGATGTGTGAGAATTTCAGAGACTCAATAGCCACAGTGGAGGATCTCATGGAGCAAATAATGGTGCAATATCACTACTTACAAATGAGAATTGACTCTTGAGATGCATTCTGGTAGAGACATAGGGTCTGATTTGCAATTGTTGATTAATAATATGAAGGCCTGCTTTTTTTGTATCTTGCTTTCTTCATTTCTTTTTTTAGTGCCTACTATCTTTGTTTTATTTCCTCTTTTTTCTAGATAAGTTCATTATCATGAGCAGCCTTGTATTTCATTTCTATTTGTTACAAACCTGATGTAACCGGCTTTAACCATCAATTAAATGAGAGCTTGACTCTTATTTTTCCTAAAAAAAAAAAGATAAGAAAAAACTGAAGAGACTGTCTTAGTCTATCCTAATTTGACATACATAATCTCTTTTTAAATTTTAAAAACAAAAATCTCTCACAGATCCGCTTCTTTTGATTTCCAAACTCTGACAACAATTGAATTGATAATCGTTATTCCGTTCTCAATACAGTTTGAATTTGTTGTGTGTATATGCTATGATTTGATTAACATATCAATTTTTAATTAAGTACCATATATTGTAGAATTTTGTTTCTTTATTATTCGAATTTTCTGATTTTTTACTCCAACAAAATTGTGTTTCTGATTTTTGAAGTAAAACTCAATAGACAAACAATAGTAGTGGAACAAATTAACTCTTGAAGTGCATCTACTATATATCTATTTTGGATATCTTTGTATTTATATATGTAGTATTCATTTTATTGTATAGAGAATTTCATTTAATTTTTGTAGTACATACTGCATATTTGATCGATAAAACTCAACATATATTTTGCAGTATAGCAAATCTCATATAAGAGTTGATGTGCACAACACAACCCGCTTCTTGTACGTGCTTCAAATACAATATGAATAGCTAAGGTTTCCTAAAATTGTTGAGAAAGTTAAGAGCCATTGCACACAGTTGAAATGTATTTCCGCGCTCCTTAGACAAAATTGACTTGGTATTGGTTTCATCCTGGCAGTCGTCCAATGAAGTCAGAGCTGCAGTAATTGTCCAATTGATATCATCATTGCTTGACATATGAATTTTCTTGATAGCATCATATAGATAACCGACTGCTTCAGTATACTGATCTTGGCAGAAGCTTAGGTCGTCCTTGAGATGAGCAAATGCTGAGTTCGAAAGTAGATATCTTATATGTGATATGGCTCTTGTCGTATCTTTAATAGCAAGATTTATGCTGATATGAAAAAGATCGGTTAAGTTGGCTGATGTGCTCTTTGGATCGGCTTGTAAGGATGTCAAACAGAAATCACGATTTACATCTATATCATTGGCTGCTGCTTTACTACATGCATCAGATAAAAAGGAAGCATTGTTGAAATGTGGAAGGGAAACAAACAACACAAGAAGCAAGATTACAATTAAAGGAGAACAAAACTTCATGTTTGATGGAACAATTTTCTGAAATTTGTCGTTGGATATGAATAAATTTACAGTGTTAATATCTTATTGGGTTTGCTTCAAAGTAAGTGCCAATGTGTGTATATATAATAAACCTTTTGTATAGCAATATTTTCTAACTGATTACCTTCTTTTTTCTATTTTTGATAGCTTTTGGTTAACAAAACGAGTAGTATTAGTGGAATATGTATGATACATTGATTTGTCCAAATACAAACAATGATATGCCAACTATTCGTGCATCAATCTCATTATAATAATGTAGTATTTTCACATAGAACCAAATATTTATGCTTTCCACTTATAATGTTCAAATTGTACTGTTAAGTTATGACGTAGTACTATTATAATTTCAGTCAAATTGAAATTTGATTCGTAATTCGTTAAAAAACAACAAAAATTTGACTATTTGAAAAAAAAATGTAATATTGCTAAATTACTATCAAATTGGCTCAAATAATACACGTCAGATTTGAAACAACGAATAACATTTCTAAAAGTGATGGCACAGAAGAATTTTTCTAATGGAGTATCTAATTATTTTGTATTTACTTGGGTCAGGTGTTTTATACGCATTTCAGAGATTAAAAACTAGCACGGAGTTTTTTAAGAGACATTGTTTCACAACAAAGTGGGTTATGGATCTCACAATTGCATGATGTTTATTTTAGTTAAAACACAGTAGTCTCGTGAATTATTTTTAACGGTTTATACTTTTGTGAGACTTAATAGAAAAATGCTACATATTTATGACAAAAACTAACAGTAGTTTTTCACTGTTTCATATTACTTTAATTATTTTCTAAATATTTTTTGAGAAAAAATGTGAGTCGAGCTCACATTTAATTCTATTAGTACTGGTAAAAAAGTTATAGGAGTTTTGTAACAGATAAGGAAAGAAAATGCTCAAACATCTGAGCTTGAAAAAAATAAGTTAAGCAATAAAAGATAAAAAACAGTAAATTTAAAAGTTGATAGCAGTTTGATGGGAGACTAAGAATTTTGCAAAAGAGGTCCCTGATTTCCTTTTTCTTCTTCCAGTCGCATCCTGCATTGTTTGTACCAGTCCAGTACCGATTCAGTTGTGTCAGTATCACATAACTTGCTGATTGCACTGCACTTTCCCCTTTTCAGTTTTACGAGTATCGTACTAGCACAACCCGGTACTCCTTGGCTCCGTACCAGTGCCTCCTTTTCCATCTCCTTGTTCACCCACTGTCCCAAATTATCCTTTTCCATCTTCCTTGTTCCATCTCCTTGTTCAAAAGATTGACAACTCTGAATTATTTTGGTGACGGTTCGGAAAGTATTGCACCTAAAAGATGGAATACACTCAAGGATTGTATTAATTTTGTAACGCTGTGACATTGATTTTGCTCATTTATTGATCCGTTTGCGGCCCAATAAAACTGAAATTAAGATGGCTACTAGACGTTGCATTCCTCACTATATGTATACACAGGCCCATATTACTCAACAAGGAAGAACGAAAATGAACAAATCTATTTCTTTCTTTCAATTATCTGAAAAATAATTACCTTCATATTACTTCAATTCTATTCTAATTACTATTTCAATACATTTACTTTCATGATCGTGTTCTAAGGAAATGACAACTCCAAATTATCTTGACGATGATTACGAAAGTCTTGGCATAGAAGGAAAAATCAGAATCGAAATCGGAATCGGGATCGGACTTTTGGCTGAAACTGGGTCGTTTCGGCCAAAATTTGACTGAAATTGGGCCATTCCGGCCAAAATTTGACTGGAATCAATACTAACTGGGTAACTCGGACTGAAATCGGAATGGCCGATTCCGAGCCGAACGGCCGATTTTGCAATCTATGAGTCTTGCACGTAGAAGAGAGAATATGTTGGAGATGGAACGGGAGCCAATTCAAGTGCTTGGGTTTGGACCAGGCATAGTGGATGAAGACTATTTGACTTTACAGCTAGAGGCAAAACTGATCGAAGAACATGAAAATATTTGATAAGTAACTTTGCAATTTTCTATGCAGTGAGCGTAATTCTGAATTATTTTATATTTGATTAGGGTTGTTTGCTTTCAAACTCGGTAAGTAGAGAAGGAAATTTGTCACGGCCTGACTAGTCACGTCACGTTACGTCACATCACGTCACAGCTTTCAAACTCGGTATGTCGATTACGTGATGTGATTCGCGTGATGCGTGACGTGATTATTTGCGTGACGTGACAGCATTCGGGCGAAAATTACACATCACGTCACGTCACGCGAACCAGTCACGTCACGTCACGGTATAAAACATGGAGTATACAATTTTTTTGGTATGTATAGAGTATTCAAATTTTTTTTAGTGTAGATTCAGTGATATTGATACTCATGTAGTACTGATTTTTATTTTTTCTAATTTTGACTAATAAATGTTTGTAATTTGAATTTTTAAAGTAATGTCAGATGTCTAACAGTCTTTCCTAAAAAAATAATAATATTTACAACATTATTTACTTATTTTATAAATTTTTATATTTTTTATATTTGTTTCTTCTAAATTTTCAATAATTTAAATTAAAATATAAAAAAAATTGATGTGACTAATTTACGTCACGACATGTCATGTCACGTGTGATCACGTCACGTATAGTCACGGTGTGACTACGCGTGACGTGACCATTCGCGTGACATGACCACCCACCACTATTTTGATCACGTCACGTGAAAAAAAAATATTTATCACGTCACGTCACGTTACGTGACCAAATCACGGCGTGTTTGTCACGTCACGTCACGTCACAGCGTGTCACGTATTTCCTTCTCTATTAGTAAGCATTCACATCTTCTATGTAATTTGTAATGTAACCAGTACTTGTACCAAAACTATTATCTTGGTTTCTGAAAGAAATCTGTGGAACTTCTTCTCACTTTGATCCAAAAAAAAGATTCAAACTTGGATGGTAGAAAGCAGGTATATAAGTTATATAACAAAGTATGCAGATCAACTTTATATTATCCCTATCTACATCATGTAAGTTCATCCTCATCCTTATCATCATCTCAGTTGCCATGTGGGCGTCAAAAGTTCAGTTCATTTCCGTTATTAATTACTAGCGTCTTGATAATATAAATTCAGAGAATCGTGAAAAGAATTGTCATTCCAATCCATGTCATAAATTAGTTTCTAGATTAGGAGATGTTAGTGTGTGCTGTACATAGTGTATTAAAACGGACCGGACCGGGACGGACTGGGTTCAACCCGCCCGGGTTCACGGGTTAGCCGGGCACGGATTCGAGGGGTTCACGGGTAGGCGGGTAGGCGGGTACACGGGTCGAAATTTTGAAACTCTACCCTTACCCGCCCGTGGACCCTTACCCCCCACGGGTTCACGGACCGGGCGGACCGGGTTCACGGGTTGGTCCGGACCGGGTTTTTTTTTTTTTTTTTTTTTTTTTTTTCTGTTTTTTGAAAGAAAATATTTGATAATAAAGAAAAATATGTGAAATATTTGGTAACGTTTTTTTTCTTTTTTTCAAACCGAATTATTTGGAATTATTTGAAATATTTAAAAACAATTTAGATTTTTTTTTAAAATACGAAATGATGCACGAAGCAACACAGAAATTGCAAAAACAATGGAAAAGAGTATTGTCTGCCAAAAAAAATAGATTCTCAGAAATTTGATATAAACTGCTTAATAATATTGTCTGCCAAAAAAAACCAACTTTCTGTCTTAAATATCAAACCCTAAAAAACGGAAATTACATAAAAACCCACAAAAGTCTAAAATTATAGAAAAACATCCAAAAGTCCCTTAAAACAACTTCGGATCGCGAATCCGAAGCGATCCTTGGCGAAATGGGTCTATAGACCGATTTCTAATCCGTCCTTGAGCTGTGGATCTCCAGTTCAAATTTCAGCTCGATCTGACGGTCGGATTGAAAGTTACGCCTGTTTTTGTAAAGCATGCGCAGGCATATATTGCATCACGAAATATTTGATCTTTAAAACCGGGTACGGGTAGGCGGGCACGGGTAGGCGGGTAGGCGGGCACGGGTACGGGTAGGCGGGTAGGCGGGCGGGCGGACCGGACCGGGTAGGCGGGTTCACGGGTCACGGGTTCGGCGGGTTTCGGTTTCAAAAACTTGACCCTTACCCGGATTTTGACCCAGTCCGGCCAACCTCCGAACCCGTCCAACCTGTGCACGGACCGGACCGGACCGGTACACGGGTCACGGGCGGACCGGACCGGATCACGGGTCAGGGGTAATTGTTAGAACACTAGCTGTACATACAAGATAGCGGGACCAGGTCTACTTAGTATGAATAGGATAAGTACTGATTATTCTGGTAGGATCCAGAACTCGGTCCCATTAATGGATCAGAGCTGTCTGATCTTGACCAGCACATGTGTAGTATAGATGCTGTGGAATCAGGTACAGGCTCACAGGTGCATGCATTGTAAAGGGGCTTGGAGCAACTTATCACTTATCAGCAGCTTTAATTTGTTATGTGCATTTGTATATACACTTGTTTGAGAAAGAAGACAATGAAGCACCTGTGTTTGTACTATTTGTGTTTGGTAAAAGGAAGCTCATATCTTCTCACCGAATCACTTGCAATCTCTTTTAATCTACAAAAGCGACCAGGTAGATTGTGGCATATGTTTTCTATACAATTGTACTTGGGTCTGTTAGAATGATGACATCTTAGTTGTCAAGAGATCGTGATGACAGCTGTTAATTATGACAACCGTTTAAAAAAAAAAACGAATAGTCAGATATTAGTGTTTATGTGCAAACAATAGTATTTTTTTTGGTAGTTTGTCAAAAATATTATATACTCTGGTGGTAGCCAGACTTTCGAACTACAGGGATCAAATATATATGGAGGTCAATCGTATAGAATTTCTAGGTAAAAAATGGAGATCAATCTTACAGTTTCTTAATATTTTACTCTAAATTATATAAAAAAATTATCTAGAAATATAAAAAAAAAATTAAAGAAATGGTGTGAATTGACTCTCATAATACCTCTTTACCTCCATCTCTGCTCTGGTGCGTAGGCCTTGTGTTCAACCACTAAATTAAAAAAAAAAAAATATTGTTTTGGTCAATGCAGCATACTTGTTCACCGAAATTCTCTGAAAATTTATGATATGATGAAGTGTAAATTGTGTAATGATATATAATTTGAGTAGAGATATTGCATTAGTACGAGTGACATTCGGATTTGAAAATAATTTGACATGGTTTAAAGATCGTGATTCGGCAAGGTTCAAAGTTTGTGATTCGGGTATAATATAGATATTGTTCGGAATTAGTTTGTTCCATCATAATATACGAGTAAATATGTCAAATTCTGAAATTGAAGAAATAAAACAATTTTTGCAAATAATTCATGACTTATTCTGGTATAATTCAGAAAAATTGGAACTTTTATTATGCATATAATTTGTTTTTTTTGGAGGGCTGATATATAACGAATACATAAATTATTCATAGATCTTATTACTATTTAAGTACATACTTCAATTGGCAAGTTAGATGATTTAAGATATACAATAACTTCTTGACCTCTAACCCCTTGCTCTGGAAAAAGAAAAGAGATGTATACATGAACATTTTCTCTTCTGTGGTACAACAAGTCTTTTTTTGCTGGTACGGTGCCATTTTATTCACATGCATGCCCAGTCATATCCTCTGCTCATTCACGTTAACACTGTTCATGCTGTAACCTATGTGTTGTATTTTTCATGTTTGGACTTGGTAATTCAACATACTTTTTGTGTATTCTTTTCCCTTTTGTTCTTTTAAGAAAAATAGTACAGTCAACTTGGTCCTTGCTCAATGCTTCTCCAAAATCTATCACAAGACTGAGTGTGAGGAGAGATAATTACAAGGGTACTGTTTAGTTTTTAACTGTTTATATTTACTGTTTATACATACTGTGCTTCAGTGCTTGTAGAGTGGGAAAAATAGCACGGTGGACTGTTTCCGTTACAGAATGTAACAGAATGGCATGGTACGTGTGACTGTTCCGTGGCGTGACTCATGTGTCCCGTCCTGTGACCATTTGCGTACCGTGACCATCTTTTGAAAATTTGGCACGGCACGACATGTCACGTGAAATATCCAGTCACGGCACGTGGTCACGCGAGTCACATAATGAGGACCATTAGGTGTTGATCAAATGGTGAATTTTGATTAAACTAACATAAATTATGAAAAAAAAAATAGTTAAACGTGAGAAATGTGATCAGTTACGTTTGGAAATTGCACGCAAATGATCACGGCGCGAGTCATGGTGTGACTCGCATACCGTGACCACCCCTCGACATTTTGGTCATGGCACGTGTGACTGTTCACTTGGTCACGGCACGACACGGTACGAGACCAAAATCACAGCATGTTAGTCACGGCACGGCACGTTTTTCCCACTCTAAGTGCTTGTCTTCTATAAAAAAAATTTCGGTTAAATTGTGCTGCCTTTGGGGCCCATTTCACTAATAAGTCTTGGGTCAATGTACTATTAAATTAAAAATTAGGCCCGGAAATTGTCCAAATACTAGATATCAAGCCCAATAACTTCCATTAATTATTAGGCATGATGCTTGGAACCCAAAATAGCATTGGGCGCAAAAAAAATTCCCATCATATCGTGTCATGTCTTTCAAAACAAACATTAGAGCATTGTTCTCCTAATTTTCGAAGTAAAATAAAAAAGAAAGATACACATGTTCTAAATGTTTGTATAACTAGTTAACTATTTTATTGTTAAAGGTGAACTTAGAACATGACAAATTAGTTTTATATATGATATTTTTATAATAATAAATGAGATTCTTCTACATGAAAACTTCTGTACTTTGCAAAGAAAGAAAAAAAAATGGATGTACTTATTTTCAATGATTACTGGCGCAATTAAATTAATTTTAAATTATCATTAGAATTTCTATTTAGTTGACAAATAAAAAAGTCAACAACATCTTGTTTCCAGTAGAACAACTGATATTTTATTTCCATTCCACACTATCATATCTCACCGATTTTTTTATTTATAGAAAAATAAAATAAAAATATCGACAATAGAGAACGATTCTAACGAAATTTGAAATCTAAGACAACCGTTATGGTTTATAACGTGCACTAGACGTTATAAACCATAACGTCCAAATAATTCATATTAATTAACTCCTAATTAACGCAACGGAAAAAAAACCATGGATGTTACAAAGAATAACGTCCAGAAAATGGATGCTCAATTCCTTTATGGTTTGATTATCTTGACGTTATAAACTATTACGATTTTCTTAGATTTCAAATTTTGTCAGAATCATTCCTTAATATCGATATTTTTTATTTTATTTTTCTATTAATAAAAAATCTACATATCCCTATGTAGAATTTAAAAAAAAAATTTGTAGGTTCCTAGATCTCTAAAATCTCATCTATGGGAAATCTGACCGTCTGTGAAGGCTCTATGAAGAACCCCTTTAGATGCAACATATACTTCCCCTATGTCCATTAATATACTAATTAGAACTAATTCTGATTAATTATGAATAACTAATTTTGGGTTGGGCTCCCTTCCAGGTGTATGCTAATTGGGTAGATGATCTCAACCACTGGATTATTTAGGACCCAAATTATTAAATCAAGCACTAATTTCATTTGTGTGACCAACTTTAGGGACTACATAAAGCATCCAATCAAGCATGCGCAATGTTATGTCAAGATAAGAATGAAATATCAATGTGACATGAATTTTTTTATTTTTGAAGCTAGCAAAATAAAAAAATAAATAGCATGGGATGTGGTACCTTGCAATGCGCACCTAGATCCGTATTATGAATTTATATTTTATATTTAAAATTGAAACAATCATTTATGATACTTAAGACATCGAACTATTTTGAAATATTTTTTAGATAAATTGAAATTCACCTAATCAAAGATCATGGACCGTCTGAAAGATTAAAGAAAGTCGTGATTTTCTACCTATCTAAATAAATAGTAAAATATTCTTAAAAATATAAAATTTGATCAGTAAATATATTATTTTCATATAAAGATCGTATTGAGGAGTTCGAATCGACTGTTTTAACTTTAAAACAGATATATAAATTAATAATGTGAACCAGTTAGGGGTGCAAACGGATCGGATAATATCCGACTGTATCCGGATCCGTACTGAAAATTTGATACGAATATCCAATATCCGAATATCCGTGCGGATACGGATACGGATGTGGTTTTAAATTTTAATTATCTATATCCGAATAGTAGATATATACCATATAGTTTAATATATATTATGAAAATATTTATATATATATTTATGGATATCCGATATCCTCTCCGTATCTGCACATATCCGTCTAATATTCGATCGGTATCCGTATCTGAAAAATAAAAACAGATACGAATATAATTTTACCACTATCACATCCGTATTCGATCCATTTGCACCCCTAAAATCAGTCGGCACATTGCAAAGTAGCATAACCTCCCTCAAACATACACACACACGTCATGAAATGTCAGAGAATTTATTCATTATCTAACCCAAGTTGTATGAATTTCCTTTTTATGTTGCGTATCCCCCTTTGGCTTATGACTAAAAATAATGATCCCTTTTATGTTTCTACCCTTTTTTATGTCCCCTTTTAAACTAGAGAGACGTAAATGATTTGAGTAGTAGTTTTCAGAATAATTGGGCCACCAGTTATCTAAGCCCGCACAAAACCTCTCAACTTGGAGAAAATATATGGCATTTTAGACCACAAAAGCTCCTAAATATGGTACAAATATTATCCTTTTATATCCAGTTGAACAAAGTAACACTTCCATAATTTCCTGAAAGTACTACATGGTACCTTTAAATTGGCATTTTTTTAGCAATAACAGAATAAAGAAAAGGATAAAGCACACATTTATTTATCTAATTGGAAGGTCCTACATGCCAACCATAAGGTAACTAATCTATCTTATTTATAAGAATCTATCTTATTTATAAGAGAAAATTAGTTATTTGTCACTCCAAAATCTTTAAATCTGAAAAATGCCATCACAAAACTATAAATCTGAAAAATGCTACTCTAAACTTAGTTAATTCTTAAATTTGCCACAAATACACAACTTTTATTCTTTTTTTATTAAAAATTAACTGAAAAATACAGTTTTGAGATTGCATTTTTCAGATTTGAAGATTTTAGAGTGGCAAATAACAAATTTTCCCTATTTATAATGTTTTTGCTCAAAACCCAGTAAGGAAAAGCTCTATTAATTATTGAACACTATAATTTGAAATTAGATAAGGCAAAGTGACTGTTTACGCTAAAGCTAATCAATCACAGAATTAATATTCATTTTTTATATTTTTTTTAAGAAATATTATAATATAATAGAGTGAAAGAGAAACAATTTCATGCATAGATGAATCGGTAAAAGTTTCCCCATATCCAAAAGTTTTTTTTTTTTTTTTCTTTCAGTTACCTAATTGGATCCTCTCTCGCCTCCATCTTGTGAAGAAAAAATAAGTTTGGAGTCGGAAGAAAACAACTGAGAAAAAAAAAATTCCGGTCCAAAGTTTTAATCAGATAATCTATACATGAAAAATTTTAAGGTACTCTTCCTCGTAACCTTTGTTATTTATAATATTTTTCTATAAAAAAAATCCTCAGCCACTCCAACTTTATATGGAAAAGGGAAAGGTAGGAGAGAAAAAATGAAAGAAAAGTAAGATGAAGAACATGCAATTTCTAAGAGAATCAATCTAAATGTTTTTATAGTTCTTTATAGTTACGCCAAGCGTTTTAATTCTCCATGTGCTTTGCCTCTACTCTACTGTAGTGTAATTCCTTTTAATAAGGGCACTGCTAAAAATTATTGTTTCATTTAAAAATTATAAAAATTAATGGACAAACTTACAAATTTTTAATTCATGTTTTCCATCGATATCATCCGCCCATGTCTTATTTTCATGCTTAAAAAGTTTGAAAGTTCAAAATAACTATCACACATATTTTAACAACTAAAGCAAGTCTTTTTTTATATCCAAATTAGTATGCATTACAACAAATTTATGTCTTTTTTTTGTCTCGGTGAAATGAATATGTTGAGAGACAATTATCCTGAGTGTAAAAACTAATAATTCTTTTCTTTGAGAGCAATTTTTTTTTTCACAATTGAATGTTCATTGCTCATTTGCTTAAGATATTAATAGTTAGATAGTTTGATCACTAACTTTATTATAAATAAAAAAGTAATAGATCAGCAAAAACCACAATGAGTCAATGACCACCTAGGATTTTTTCTCAAAAAGCAATATTAATTATAAATCTATATATTCAGCTTATATAATATTAAAAAAAAATGAACTCAATCACCGGAATTTTGTTTCCTTACCAAACCACTTTTTGGGAAAAATTTCACACTTTACAAGGTCCGCAGATATTATCAACTGCATGCGCACCTTATAGGCTGGTTGCGTAGATATTAAATGCACAATCAAATTGGTTTGCGCATGCAGATATTTTACACCAATTTTAGTTGTGCAAAACTTGTTAGGTTTACAGATAATATCTGCGAACTTGATAATTCTGAAATTTTTCTAAACAGCAACTTTTGGGTCTTTGGGTCTTTGGGTCTTTTGTTTTGGAAAGATGGTAAAAAAGAAAAATTTGGCTGATAATATCTACAAACCTAATAATTCTGAAAATTTTCTAAACAGTAGCTTTTGGGTCTTTGAGTCTTTTGTTTTGGAAAGATGGTAAAAAAGAAAAATTTGGCCAATAACATCTGCGAACCTGATAATTTTGAAAATTTTTTAAACAGTAGTTTTTGGTTCTTTGGATCTTTTGTTTTGGAAAAATGGTAAGAAAGAAAACTTCCACCGATAATATCTTTTGTTTTTCAAAACTAGCCTAGCCACACTCCGGTCTTTCCCCTCAATAATCCCAGTAGCTTTTGGTTCTTTAGTTCTTTTGTTTTGGAAAGATGGTAAGAAAGAAAAATTCGGCCGATAATATCTATGAACCTGATAATTCTGAAATTATTCTAAACAGTAGTTTTTGGGTCTTTGGATCTTTGGGTCTTTTGTTTTGTAAAGATGGTAAGAAAGAAAAATTCGGCCGATAATATCTATGAACCTGATAATTCTGAAATTATTCTAAACAGTAGTTTTTGGGTCTTTGGATCTTTGGGTCTTTTGTTTTGTAAAGATGGTAAGAAAGAAAAATTCGGCCGATAATATCTACGAATCTGATAATTCTGAAATTATTCTAAACAGTAGTTTTTGGATCTTTTGTTTTGACAAGATGGTAAGAAAGAAAAATTCGGCCTACTCAGTAACACCACTAATGCAAAAGATATAAGCAAACCTTACGGAACTGAACAACTTTTAAAGTGCTATTAGTCCTTTTCTTAGAAACTAAACCTTGGTTTGGTAAAAAAAAAATATGGGAAATGAGAAATTGGGTGCATAGTTGACCATACGCATGCAGTGGGTAATCGATTAACTTTGTTTTTTCTCTGAATTTTTTTTTTTCTCCATCAAAAATTCCCATTTGTAATTTGAATTAAATTTAGAGTTAAAATTAGAACAAATTTTTTAAATACATATTAGTGATTATAATTAGAAGCCAGAGTATTGAAAATTATAAGTTAGAGCATTATTTTCTATCTAGTATCTGATTAAGTAATGGGTTTGAACCTGATTAGTTATTTAAATTCTATACGCTATGTTTTTGCCTCCCCCCCTCTCCTAACGAAAATTCTTGATACGCCCCTGATCATACGGTTATACTTTTGCACCAGGGGCGGAATTAGAAAAAATTATAGGGATGGCTGAAAATTAAAATGCACAATTATAATAAGTGGAGCTTGAACTCAAGACCTCTCAACCATAAAATAGAACTTTAACCACTAGGCTACAAGTAAACATTTGTCTTATATTGAGAGTGACTAAATTATATAAAAAAAAAAAAAAAAAAATTTAACTAAATTCCTATATGTATAATTAAAATTTGGAAATCATAGGAGTGACTTAGCCATTTTTGGCTAAGCCTTAGATCCACCTCTGTTTTGCACTAGGTTTTTATGTTTGTATTATAAAATCACAAACATTATGTAACAATTAAATTCTACATTTTTATTTTCATCTTATTAGATTGCATTTTCCTATTGACTGGTTCAAACATTTGTAATACAACTCAGTCATTTAATAAAAATTAAGATAAAACTATGAATTTATTTTTTTCTTATTTTTCCTAACATCTACTTAATTCGTATGTTTTGATTATTTTTTTTAATACACATCTACACTCTATCAGCATATTATATCACATATGCATCTGCATATAATTTATATGCATTATGCAGTTACCAACCACATGTATATATATATATTTTTTTTTTTTGAAGAAGAAGAACACATGTATATTGAAAACGATATTTTAGAGTATTAATTGAACATAGTTTATGGTTCTCCCAATTGCGTAGCCAACTCAATATATACATGTCCATGTCATTCCACGTTAATATGGAAAACTATTCATCAAAAAAATTGTGTAAGATTAAGATGTGTTATAGTTAATTAATTAAGGTAATAACTATACGTGTACTTTTAAGAGTCGCTTTCAATTAAAGAGGTCAAATTTGTGTTTTCATTTAGGAAGCTTCCCTTTTAAACATTATGTATATATATGATGTATTACGAATACCACTTGTGTTATTTATATAATTATATAACTTCTCAATATGCATGCATGCAGCCGGATCCGAATCTGCTGAAATCTCGAATCCAATGAACAGTATCCTGAAATCTCTATAATCCCAAATTCAGGCATCGAAATGTTTCGAGATACGTGCACGGAAAAATCAGCTATTTCGAGATGCGTTCTCGAAAAAAATTTGATGGCTGAATTCGGAATTGCAAGAATTTCAGGTACTGCTCACTAGATTTGGGATTTCAGCATATTTATTTTCCATGCAGCCATATTTGCAATTAATGAATGCCTCCTGAGACACTAAAAAGGAAACAGATATTTGCATCTGCAATCAAAATAGACTCTTTGCATCCACTTTGGAGCCAATGCAAAATTTTAATTGCATACATCTTAGGAAAGCCATTGCAAAATGTGAATAATAGGTAATGGCTGATGCAAAAAAGGAATTAAAAAGGTCTTACTAATTAAATGGAATTACCTCCGTAAGGCCCATGTCGTCATTCGCCAAAAAAAGAAGGAAAAATAATACAAATTGATGGTTAACAATATTAACAGAGTTAATTTGACTTCATGCAGCACAACTGATGGAGACAAATTGAAAAATTATATGACAAGTGTACTGTATGAAGTCAAAATACCTCTGTAGATATCTTTATCCAATTGATGACCGCACAAGGGAATTATTTCAATAAAATGTTGTCAAAAATATTGCAACCAGTCATCGTGTCCAATTCATTTCTCCAACACAATGACGTTCCATTTAGTGAAGAAATATTAAATTCAACACGAGGTTAAAACTGCATATATTCTAGCTGGATTGACAATTCAGTCTGATCTATTAATTATAAGTGTGTGTAACTCTTAATTATATTAAAAATTAGGGGAATTTATGTATACTCCTCAATAACTTAGAAATTAGGTATTCTCCCCTCTAAAATTCATAATATCATATTTATCATTTTAAACTTCAAATACTCACAAATTTACTCATTTTAATGGTTTTTTTAGTATAACTCATACTAAAATTTTGAAGTACCTCGTTCATTATGAAACAAAAATTATGTAGCATGTTTTAGAAATATATCTTCTAATTGGACAGTTTACAAGGGCAAATGGGTTATTTCTCTACATCTGACACTTATCGAGTGATAGTTAGGTGTATAATTGTATAAGCGTCAATAATAGAAAAATGACTCATTTGCCCTCGAAAAGCGACAAATTAGAAGATGGTCATTTTTTTGAAACATAGTACTAGTTTTTTTTTTTTTAATGAAGTGGAAAATGGGTATTTCATAAATTTAAAAAGAGTTTTAACAGAAAAGACAATAATAAGAGTAATTTCTGAGTTTTTTAAGTTTAGAAGAATAAATAATGATATTATGAATTTTAGAGAGAGAAATATGTAATTTTCAATTTTTAGACAGATATACATGAAATTCCTCCTAAATTAAAATAAGAGGTACCGTTTTTCTTGTTGTTTTCTACTCTCTTTTTTTTAAGTTCAAAAGTTGATAAATTAAATGTAAAACAGCTTTTGATCATTTGATGTAATATTTTTACATATAATCTAAAGCTGCATATTATTATATATAGAGAGTGTCTTCTATGGACATAAGGATCTATTTGTAAAATGAACATATTTTTATTTTCAAAGTTCAAACAGTAGATCCGAATCGTTCATCTTGTTCTTCATATTAATATGTGCTTGGAGACCAAATTTTACATTTTTCTGAATTTTTTTACTATTTATTAAGATGGGTACAAAAAATATCAAATTCAGACCATTGAATTTTGTACCCATCTTAATAAATAGTAAACAAATTCAGAAAAATGTAAAATTTGGTCTCCAAGCACATATTAATATGGAGAACAAGGTGAACGGTTCGGATCAACTGTTTGAATTTTGAAAATAAAAATATGTTCATTTTACAAATAGGTCCTTATGTCCATAGAAGACTTTGCCTTATATATAATCTATATTATTTTATCTATACACATAATTAAAACTGAATATCGATTTTTGTTTTGATAAGCTTTAATAATTTATAAAAATCCAAATGTGAAATATTTTTTAATGTTGACATTTCAATTCTTTGATTGCCATAAAAAACAAAGCCGAATAGTATTGTGATTCTAATTTGGATGCATGAGAAAAGCCCCAACTCAAAATAATGCGAGAGGTGAGAGGTGAGAATTTTTTCTTCATAGAAAATATTATAAAATAATATAGGAAAAGAGAAAGAGTACCATTGATTTTGGATGCATAGAAGGATCAATAGAAATTTTCTCGATCTATACTGTGTCCGGATGCTCTAATGTAACTCAATTTTTGGGTTTTGGATCGAGACCGTCTGCTTAGAATCCGACGTTCCATCTCGAACGCTTCATCTCGGAATGTGTGCTCCATCTCGAATCTAGCGCTCATCTCAAATCGGACGGTCCCGATTTAAAACTCAAAAATTGAGTTACATTACCGGATCTGGATTCATCTAAACTTTGGATCGGTATCCAGTCGTCATAGATTCTCTGTGGATCGACAAACTTTAGGCCTTCAAGAAAGAAATTGCCTTTAAAAAATATATGCCTTTTGTTGCCACAGAAAATCGCAAACAGTTTTATTGAAAAGAAAAAAAAACATTAAATTAGTAAAAATTCTATATAAATAAAAATAGCTTTTCTATGTTCCTATATTATTTTATATATATTTTATGAATAAAAACTTCTCGGGCGTAACAATATCTGGCTTTGATAATTCAGGAGAAAACATTTCGGCTGTGACAGACTGACTGGTACAGTGGTACTTGCTACATTCTCAGATAGTCAGATGCATCATGCATGATTCTCGTAACAGTAAATGTTTTTATTAAAGATAAAATAAGAAAGTGGATCAGAGGGCGTTCAAAACCAATCACCATGTTTTACTGAGTCATTATCTGTGTTGGAGTGTTGGTCAGGGACACAGTGACAAATCAATTATTCGTATTCGGTTGAGCGAGGTCAAAGATTCGTGATTCGGAAATAATTCGGATATAATTTAAGAAATGATTCGGTATTATTCGGATTAGAGATCTCAGTTCTTAAAATGATCAAAACAAAAAAAAATAACAAAAAATAAAATTTTGGGAAAATTTCAGAAAAAAATCGTAAAATTCGCGAATTATTCAGTCAATGTTTGGTCAACCGAATAATTCGGCGTTCGGTTCGGCATCACCAAAAAACCGAATAATTCACGAATAATTCGGAAATTATTCGCGAATCTTGTCACTATGACAGCACATTAATCGACAGACAGCGGAGAAGACCCGACACACATATTGCTATGAATTCACGGTAACAAAAAAATCCTAAAAGCTGAGACACTGATAAAATTCAACACAAATCTCAATTAAACTCACTTTTTTATTTATTTGTTTATTGTTTTTTAAATTAATGTTGGTAAAAAACTATTAGGGTGTTTAAGATGTGAGGAATAATTAAAGTACTATTTCCAAGCACAAAAGATCTTTGGTTGGTCCAACTTCCAAGCACTATTACAAATTTAGCTATCCATCCATGGTCAAAGGACCAAATTAACAGAGACAGAGAGAAACTTATCCAATAATGCAATCACCGACTATTAATTATGACTAAGCAACTGATATGGATCAGTTCTTTTCAGATTAAGGGGCCACTTATAGAAAAGATGCAGGTGTAAAGTGCTCTAACCTTGCATGCCACCTCTTTCGGCTCTCTTCATGTCTTTCTATCTGCATTTTCAAACAATGGATTTTTATGCCTCCAAGTCCAAGCAAAGAAAAATTCAAAGGATTACAAGATTTTAGTGTGATTTGTTATTCTGTCATTATCTGATCTTGTCGTAGTCATTGTTTGCCGCGTTTCTCACCTTTCTCTGGTTCTCTCTAGCTCTAGCTGCTCTGGTAATTAGCTGGATTTGAAAGCTTGATATTTAAGTGAACAATTAAGTCTTAGTGATGTATGTGCTTTTTTAATACAAATTGGCTGGCAATTGTAAGTCTTAGTGATGTGTTAAAAATGTCATTAAAAATGGGTAACTTTATTCTATTTATATATCTAATTAATAATTTTCACAGATTGGTCGTTAATCTTTTAATTATAATTATAACATATATTAATTTTGATCTGAGTTTTATTTTGTTTTGTTATACATCAAGAATCTTTTTAAGCTTAATTGTTAAATTTTCAAATTATTTAATAACAAAACCTAATGACTATCATAGGGGCAAAAAAACTAGTGCAGATAGTAAGCGGATAGAAATTATTATTCTCGAAAATATTGCTATTATCGATGAGAATATCTGCGAAAACATCAACACAGTTATCGACATACATAAGTATATCGCTACAAGAATTCATGTTATTAATTAAGTAATAATGTAGAATAAATTTAACATTTTAATTTTTTTTTTAATGTGGGTGATATTGTCGAAAATATAAAATGACTCTACTATTAAATACATATTTATGTTAAAATTGTCATTTTGGATCCGACCCAATATTAAATAAAAAATATTACGGATCAAAATTCAGATTTTAATACTATCCGAATAAAAGTCCAAATATAGTAATATCCGGATCTTACCCGCATTCTAATAGCACTTTTTTTTGACAAAAGTGAGTAAAACCCACCAATTTTATTACAACAATAGAGGATAATAAAGTACTAGAATTAGCATAAGAAAGAAAATATAAAGTTTCATAGGTATTATACAAGTTGGGATCTAATATAATATAAAGCAGCTAAAAATTTTGCTAGGAATTAAGTTGATATTACAAAACATGCAAAAACATCAAAGAATTATTTTTCAAGCACCACCACACTTGAAACAGTGAGAAACAGAAGAGATATTTTGAGAATGAGAAGTGGTATCATAAGCCGAGACAAAATCAGAGGAGAGGATCAACCCGCTACCCTCATCAATAGCTCGGATTTCTTCTATTATTTGGAGGTGCTCTTCCAGATCCGATCCTTCTAAATCAAGAGTAGGATCCTCCTCGTTCTCGGACCGGAAGCTTCCCTTTTTCAGAATATCAAAGTTTGATAGGATAATAAAAATATCTTTCAAGAAAAAACGTCAAAAGGTAAAACAATAGATAATTTATTCTAATAGCACTTATAGTTTGCATATAATATATAACTTATTAGAAGGATATTATGTATGTTTAGGGAATGATGATAATCTGATCTTGATTCATTTTCTTAAGAAAACATTAGTTATATATTCATTAATTTTTATTTTGGACAAACTAATATTATCTCTTTAGTTAGATTTGACATCTTAGACTATTCATCAGACAATTTCATTGATGTCCTCTGTATTTCTAAAACCAAATTAATCTGTTTATTTGTTCATAACACATTAATTTCGTTTTTAGTTCATCTGTAATTAATTAAACCAATACATTAATTTCTTTCCATGTCGGATAATTGTTGGTTCTTTTGATAGCATTTTTCATAGCCTCTTTATGTACTATTTGTCCTTATTAGGTAGAGTGAGACTATGATACTAATTGACAAAAAATATGTTTGCACATGCTATCAGCATATAATCTCAAGTTTCTCACCAATTTTCTCCAGGAAAATGTTTCTTTATATATACAGTAAAAGCTAGAGTGAGACTATGATACTTTGTAATTTGATGAGCAAAGTTAGGGCGTAAACTGTAATGTATATGCATGTGCTAAATTATTTTATTATTTTATTATTTTATTATTTTATTATTTTATGTATTCATTTTTTTTTATCACTTAATTTTATACTGAATAAATTCGAAACTTCTAAAATTTTGTATCTAAGTAAATGAATTTCAACGGTTTGAATTTATCGTTTGAAACTAATCCGATATACTTTTGAAGTTGTGTTCACCAAACTCTCTTGGTGAACACATCACACCCTAACTTTGTTCTTGTAATGTGCATATCAATTCATACTATAATTTTTTTTATTTGTAAACTTCAAACAAATAATTCGAACTGCTAAATATGATTTTTTTTATGAAAATATACTTACATATCAAATTTTATATATTTTTTTTCAATATTTATTTACTAACTTTTTAGATAATTAGAAAAAAAAAATTAGAATCTTTAGACCACGTCATTTTCTACCTATTAAAAAAAATATAGTAATAAACTTCTGAAAAAAAAAATATTTTCATACGACAATTATATTAAGCGGTTCAAATTTTAAATTTAAGAACAAAAATATGATTCTGTAACGCAGAATTTATATATGTACGCATCCCTCTTACAAGCAAATTAAATCTAAAAGGAAATATGCATTAATTAATTACATATATAAACCATTGTTACATCACGGAAAAAAAAAAAAAAAAAGTTAATAAGCTCCTAAGATACTCCGCGTAGAAATATAATCTCAAGTGAAAGCTCTCCTCTAGAGGGGCGGTGCAGATACAGTTTACGTGTCGAAATGTGGTGAATTTGCAAACATTAATCAAAGAATGATTCAAAGTAATGAATGAATTAATCAATTGAAACCATATGACAAAGATGGACTAATTGGTGGTGCCATATATACATGCACTAGACATGGAGATGGCGACCGTGATGTCGTGGTTCAGTCAAAGGTGACACGGTAGTGTGGTACCATTTGACTCATTCAAACTCAAAAAAGAAACGCGCTAGCTAGCTTTTCACATAAACCATCTTAAAATTTAAATTGCTTTCTTTGGTAATGCTTTGTACCAATTAGTAATTTTTGTTTATACATTATACTATGGTCAAATATGTTCCATGAGTATTTCAGCAGTATAACCAGTGATATTGTGTAATTAAAGTAAAAGTTAACACTTTTTGTGTAAGAGGTGTCCGTAGCAAGTTTACATTTCAAATGAGAATTTTTTTTGTAAATATTAAATGATTAGGTTAACTTGATCTCTAACTTAAAAAAAATTATCTGATGAATGCTAGAGCGTCCAAATTTTTTTTTTTGTTTTTTATGAATATCAATTTTTTTTTTTATATCTAGTAAAATGTTCTCTCCGTGAATTGTAATTTTTTTTTTATTCTAAGCTTGGATATGCCTCAATTCTTTACATTATTTTTAGTTCATTTCAAGCTCGCCACTCAACAGAAGAAGGACCAGGGGTGACAACGGGGAGGATACAGAGCGGATACTGGTAAAATCATATTCATATTTATCTTTTTTATTTTCCAGATAAAGATATGTAGCGAATATTAATTAGATATATTAGACAGATATGGATATGAATCCGGACCTATTGCATATTTATTACAATAATATAAAAAATTAAAGATTATAATATTTATCTAATTATAACGGTGAATAACATAAAATTTCATAATATATATATTAAAATATATGGTATATATCTACTATTCGGATAGAGATAATTGAAACATAAATCTATATCAGTATCTTTATCCACACAGATATTTAGATATCGGATATTCATATTTAAGTTTTCGAATATGAATTGAATATACATATCAAATCGATATTATATATCCATACCGTTTTCACCCCTAAGAAAGACGCAATGTCTTTATTAAGTGCTAAACACTTACATGGTTTTCTCTTGTTCTATGTTTCACGCTTGTTTTGAATGGAATGAGCTCATGACGCATTTGTATTGCCTATTGATCGACTGATGAATTTTAAGATAAATCGATTTCTGGACAATTATTAGACTTTTTATGTTAGAATTTAATTAAGTTGCTGGTTTAAAATTTAACTGACAATTTTTTTATGAATATATAAAGTTCGTAATTTTGATTTTATAAGTTGGAAATATTTTTTAATTCCTAGATGGTTTATAGTATTAACTGCAAGGTTGATTTTATTTTCCAACATTTTGTGATATTAATTGGATACCAGATAATGACTTTGATCATCTGGATATTTCGCTATTTTTTACTTGTACATGATTAGACATTTATGTATGTGTGAACTTGTATGTTTTTTTAAGTATAAATCATGTACAAATTTAACTTGTGAACTTGTATATTTTTTAAGTATAAATCATGTACAAATTTAAACTTGTGTACGAGGGTTCAAGTATCACATTGATTTTCTGTTCAAATAATATCCAATATCTTTATTTCTATTTTTAAAGTCCAAGCAGGTGTTCTAAACCGTCACACATGATCTAAACCGTCACACATGATCTCCATATTAATGTGCTTGGATACCAAATTCTATATTTTCTTAAAATTATTTACTATTTTTTAAATAAGTACAAAATCATTCTTTTTTTTTAAAAAAAATTGTGTTATCTATAAACATTGATTTTTTATCTATTTAAAAAATAGTAAAAAGTTTCCAAAAATTATAAAAATTAGTATCCAAGTTCATTTTAATATGAATATCATGTTGAGCAGTTCGAATCATTTATTTGGACTTTGAAAACAAGAATAAATATATATTGTATAATTGGAGCACAAAAACAATGAGGCATTTGAGCTCTTCTCTTTGTGTACGTATAGTTTACACTTAATAAAATATACAAATTAGAACATGAATTATATTTGTTAAACTTAAAACGCCAATCAAGTACGATTTTATTTTGTTAAGTGTTAATATATAGTGTAGAAAATTAAATTTGTACATAATTAACACTTTGATAGAATATATATATATATACATGTTAATTCCAGTATGAATCGTGCATACACAATTTTTTTGTTAATTAATTGTTAATGTTATATAAACTTAAATTTTATAGAACTCACACTTGTAGACATTTTAAACACAGACATGACAAAATTAGTGTGTGCTATATTCATCAAGAAAGCTTGATGAGTATAACTTCAAAATCTATCGAATTGGTTTCAAACGATAAATTTAAACCGTACCGTTGAAATCGATTTACTTTAGAAGAGTTGCATATACATGCAAATTTTTGAAATTTTGAAATTCATTTAATGCAAATTTAAGCAGTAAAAAAATAATAAAAGATGAATGCATTAAAATAAATTATAGAACTTTATTTTTTTTTTACCACTTCACTTTGTAGTAAATTAATTTTTGAAATTTTCAAAATTTTGAATGGATATGCTTCACTCGTAAAATAGATTGATTTCAATAGTTTAGATTCGTTGTTTAAAGTCAATCCAATAAATTTTGAAGTTATACTTATCAAATTCTCTTGATGAGGTAGCATTCACTAATGATTAACACGTTTATATACAGATGAAAATGAAATTTTCATAACAATTTTTTCTCCTCACTCCAACATATATATATATATATATAACCAAAAACGACAAGGAATCAGAAATAAACACACAAAAAATCCGATAACCAATCTGAAATCCTAAATTGATCTCAAATTCTAAGAATATCTTCCTTTCACTTTTAAATAAATTTCCAATACTGATATAATATTGTAATTTTAATTGCAGGGGATGTAGAGCAAATTTCAAATTAAAAATTTCACTAAATTAACATTTTGTCTCAAGTTACCGCATCAAATTTTACAAGTACTAATTTCACGAATGTAACGTGTAGTTGTAAAATTATCAATTCTAAAACTAATTTTATTTGCCACACTAAAAATATTATGTAATTGATGTGGAAAAATAAATTTATTTTTTTTAATTGTCAAAATCAAGATGTTCTCATCAAATGGTTGGAATATAATCAAATTCGATTTTAACTCTTGGACTCCAAAATAAATATCCGAAAAGGAAAATAAAATTACGACAAAAATAAGAAACACATAATAAATCCAAAAACAGCCGCAGGACAGACAAAGTGAGCCCTCTGTTCCATACATGATGCATCCGCTGATGTTTCCTCGTATTAATTTTTTCAACTTTTTCAAAATTTATTTCCAGAGCCTCCTTTCTAATTGCTCCACGTGGTTATCTCCCATGTGTTATATAAATCAATCCTACCACTGCAGCTCCTTCCTATCAAATGAAACATTCCCTTCCTTCCCAACCAACAACAATACAACATCAATTGCATATTGCAATCTTACAAAATCAGAACAATAAACAGAGTATATAAACTATGCTTCATCCTCCACCTCTGGTCTCTCAAACAATGGTGACTTCGACATATAGATCGGTTCAAATTCGTAAAATGCCCCTAAATGATGTCCGTTGCGCTGCCACCTCCTCCCAGTCGATCAAACTCGGCCGCAACCCCACTGTTCCTTCCTTCAACATAAGCCCGAAAGACAAACAAAAAACCGTACCTGTTACCACTCGGAGGCAAGAACCTGGGTCGAACTCTAAATCCGTTTCACATCCCAAATGGAACCCGCTACAGCGTATAGCCGCGTGTGCACTTAACAAGTTTGAAGATGCTGTGATTGCAAATTTTCTCGAAAAGCAGCATCCTTTACCGAAAACAGCTGACCCGTCAGTGCAAATATCGGGCAACTATGCACCCGTCAGGGAAACACCACCTCACCATAATCTCCCTGTGTCGGGTCAGATTCCTTCTGTCATGAATGGAGTTTATGTGCGAAATGGGGCAAACCCATACTTTGATCCATCTGCCGGGCATCACTTGTTTGACGGTGATGGGATGATCCATGCCGTCCATTTGAAAGATGGCAAGGCCTCATATGCATGCAGATTCACTGAGACAGAGAGACTGGTACAAGAGAGATCAATCGGTCGACCCGTCTTTCCAAAGGCGATCGGTGAATTACACGGCCACTCCGGGATTGCCAGGCTATTGTTATTCTTTGCACGTGCAGCCTTAGGCGTCATCAATGCGACACACGGCATTGGGGTTGCAAATGCGGGTTTAATTTACTTTAACAGACGGTTACTTGCCATGTCAGAGGATGATCTTCCATATCAGGTGTCCATTACACAGAATGGAGATTTGAAAACAGTCGGTCGGTATGACTTCTCGGGTCAGCTCAACTCCACCATGATTGCACACCCAAAACTCGACCCGGTTACAAAGGAGATGTTTGCACTTAGCTATGATGTGATAAAGAAACCTTACTTGAAATATTTCTATTTCTCGCCCATTGGAGAGAAGTCGTCTGATGTTGAGATACCGATTGACGGGCCCACGATGATGCATGATTTTGCAATCACTGAAAATTATGTCATCATTCCTGACCAGCAGGTTGTGTTCAAAATGCCGGAGCTTTTGCGTGGTGGGTCGCCTGTTGTGTATGACAAGAAGAAAACAGCCCGATTTGGTATTCTACCGAAATATGCGAAAAATGCTCATGGAATAAAATGGGTGGAGGTAGAGAACTGTTTTTGCTTTCACTTGTGGAATGCATGGGAGGATGCTAGCACAGGCGAAATAGTGGTCATTGGATCATGCATGACACCACCCGACTCGATATTTAACGAGTCCGATGAATGCCTAAATAGTGTCCTATCAGAAATCCGGCTCAACCCATCAACCGGCAAATCAACCCGTACCCCAATTTTGGCTCCGTCAGAACAGGTCAATCTCGAAGCCGGCATGGTGAATAAGAACTTATTGGGCCGAAAAACCCAGTTTGCATATCTTGCCATTACCGAGCCATGGCCTAAGGTATCCGGTTTTGCGAAGGTGGATCTTTTCACAGGCAAAGTTGAGAAGTTTATATACGGAGATAACCGATATGGCGGTGAGCCATATTTTGTGCCAAAGGATCCATGTCATATAGGAAATGGTGAGGATGAAGGATATGTTATGTGCTTTGTCCATGATGAAACCGCATGCAAGTCGGAGTTGCTGATTGTTAACGCTGCTAACATGAGACCGGAGGCATCGATTAAATTGCCATCGCGGGTACCGTATGGATTCCATGGCACATTTATTCGATCGGAGGAGTTAGAGACACAATCCTAGTTCTTGTGTTTATTTGTTAATTAATTCTGGTACCTCTATTTTTTTCTGTTACAAATTTTTTCTTGACTGAAAGATGCTGTAGATAAACAGAACAAGTATCATATTTTATAGGTACTTGTAGCTTATATAATTCTTTAGGTTAGTTTCTAGGTTTTCTAGATCATTATGTTTTATATTTTTGCTATGTAAAGTGGGGTTGGTGATGTAGAATGAGATAGATGAGTTCAGTTGGTGTATGTTTCTTTTCTCTCACTTTTCCTTTGTTTAATTTTTGCAACTTGGATAGAGGTAGATGATATAAACCACTGATCTCTTTATATATTTCCTCTCTCATTATTTGCTTTATTGTGAATATTATATTCTCTTTCAACAAGTGTGTTTGAATCATGTTTCTCTATTCTTAATTATTATAAAGTATATATTGTCAAGGACATGTTAACATCAACTTCAGTGCATGATGCTATTAATTATATGTTCAGATTATATAAATTTGCATATGCTTATTGAAAAAAAATTATTTTATTAAATATAAACCTCACATTCACAGTTTGTATATGGTGCCCATACAGCTCTCCACTAAGGTTTCAACATGTAATATTTTTCCTTTAAAAAAAGAGCAACCTAAATACCTCACCAGTTATGGTATATATATACCAAAAAGAACAACATATTTCCATTTGGACCTCCTATTGGGCTTAGCTCATAACATTTTTGTTAGTTAGTTTAAGGTTTAAGATATAGTCCTTTTCATAAGCCCACTATTCGTTTAAATTATGAAATGGATCAAGGAACAACTTTTTTTTTTCTAATTCTTTTTTCTTCCTTTTCATCAAATTGGTGCTTTTTTGTACTAATCTGCTTGTGTCGGCGTAAATTTAATTGATTCTTTCATTTTCAATCTGTTCTTTTGAGATAACCAGATGAACTTTCAGACCCAATCAAATCAAATGGAATAAAAAAAATGTCTGCAGCCAGTGTCATCATATATTTATTTTTTTCCCTTTTTTTTAATATAGTTTAGTTGTTTGTTAAAAAAAAAAATATGCAATGTGATATGTAGAATTTATAAATATGTGGTCCTGTCCTTATCTACACCCAAAAACATTGTCTTTTTAATTTTTCATACAAATTACCTAGCAAGAACATAACCACAATTACGGACGGAACTAAAAATCTATTATGCAGATCGCTAAACTTAATAAAAAAAAATATTCAGCACGATATATTATAAAACTAGACATATTTATTACTTTAATTAAATAATTACTTCATTAATAAATATAAAAGTTTAGAATTTAATTAAAATTAGCAGAAATTGCGCATGATTTTTTTTAAGCAATAGCGTCTATAAAAGGTGTCTTTTTGCAACAAACTATTAGCAAATACCCAGTGGTTGGTAGTCCTTTGGATATGGACTGATTCATAAAATACTCGTAGTTCACTAGGTCTTTCCTTAATTTAGGGGTGCACAAAAAAGTTCGTACCTCATAATTCGATTGAGTTCGACTCACAAAAAAAATCAGATCAAAATGAATCAAACAAACTCGATTCTGAAACAAATCAAATCCAATTATGTTTGAAATTAGTTTGAATCGAACTCAAACCGAGTCTAGATCGGATCGAAACTCTTCTTTTTAGTTCTAAACCCTGCTTCAATTTCTAACCAGTTGTGTCTGAAATTGGTTTGAATCGCACTAAATCAAATTCAAACTCTTCTTTTCAGTTCGAAACCCTGCTTCAATTTCGAACTAGTTCGGTTCGAAATTGATTCAAACTCAAACTGAGTTAAGTTTGATTCGGTTTGATTTGTTTGCAGCCCAACTTATTATGTTCATCTTAATTACTATCTAACAAAATTGTATGGAAATTGGAAGACTAGCTATGCATGGTATATGCTAGTTTAGGGTAACTTTAAATAGATGCATACTGTTTTAACTTATGATATAATTATGGGGTTCAAATGTATCTAAATTTCTATGCTTTCATTTGCTTCTAATTTTTTATTTTCTTTATCTTTATTTTTAAAGTCCAAATAGTTAATCCGAACCGTTCAACATGATCTTCATAATAAAATCATTGTTTTAAGGATATTCTGGACCATCCGATAAAGTGATTTTGTACCTATCTTTAAAAATAGTAAAAAAAAATTTCAAAAAATATAAAATTTGGTCACCAAGCAGATTTTATTATGAAGGTCATGTTGATTGATTCAGATTGACTGTTCGGACTTTAAAAATGAAAATAAAGAATTTGAAGCAAATAGGAGCATGAAATTTTGGATACATTGAAACCCTCCTCTATAATTATACAAGTTTCACTAAAGAAAATTAATTTTAAGGAAAGCGCAGAGATGTTTCCCTTATGAGTGCCCTGTGACACAAATAACATATTTGGAGCATTGGAGCCAGATATTATTGCTAGGTCGATATTGTTGGATGAATATGGCAAATTTCAAGGGGTTCTCCGTGAATTGTGTGAATTTATTTATTTATGCTGGTTGAATTGCCTGATTTCTTGGAGCTGGAGTTGGTATTGGGCCGGTGGGCCCTGCCCTGGTACCCTTTCTCTTTTATTATTATTTTTTTAATCCGTTGGATTCGTGCCTTGTTATTTTAAGCGGCTAAACAGGTTATTGGTTTGGAGAAAAAGAGGCACTACTTTTTTTTCTTTTTCTTTTTGGTTCTTATCAAAAAAATTTAATGCAAGTGTCTCTAGTAGGGGTGAAAACGGTATGGATATTATCATATTTGAAAAATTAGATGTAGATATTTAATATCTAAATATTCATATGGATAAAGATACTGATATGGTTTTACGTTTCAGTTATCTGTTTTCGAATAGTAAATTTATACTATATATTTTAATATATATTATGAAAAAAATATGGTATTCACCATTATAATTAGATAAATATTATGATTTAGTATATTTTAATAATTTATTATATTATTTTAATAAATATCCGACTTGATCCAAATCCGTATCTATATTCGTCTAATATCCGTTCTTGTATTCATATCCGAAAAATAAAAAAGAGATATAAATATAGTTTTACCACTACTTGTTTTATTTTCACCTCTAGTATGTAGGCTTTAGATTATACCAGTGAGTGACCGTAAAAAGCAGAGTTACATAGTAAGATTAACAAAGTATATATATCCTACATAAATATAATTTTGTGCTAAGCAACAAATATACGTTTGGAATATAATCTTTTTTACTAAACAACAAATATACACTGTGCAATATATAGTCCTTTTTACTCATCTTTAGTCTTGTGTGCTACTTCTTATTCTATTTGCCATCTTTTTTATTTCTTTTGGAATGGAAGGAATATCACTCATACCCTAAAATTTTAGGGTCCACGTAGTTGTCTCCCATGAAACATCCCCTACCTGTACTCCAGATAAAAAACAGTTAAAATAGCTAAAAGACAAAAGTTAATGCGTAAAACGATTTTGAAAACGCGTTAATCGCAAAAATTGCTGCGGAACGTAAAAACGTCCGATAGTATTCATTCCAAAGGACAAATATATTCAACCATAGACACAAAAGTATTCAACTATGATCTGCACTTTAAGAACGGCAAATAATCATTTGGGGGCCGCAAAAGTCATTTGAACGGCAAACTGTCCGTCAGTGGGCGAAACTCAAACGTCTACACCAAGATCGTACTTAACTGTGGGGACCATTAACATTGAAAGTGATATGGAAAGCAATGAGAAGTATTCATTATTACATACACACTGTTAATACTTAATATGTGAAGTATGTACACATTTCTATTATGGTATTCATTTTAATGCTCAAAGTATTCATTTTAATAAATATTCATTTTACATACAAGTATTCATCTCATTCTGTCAACACAATAAAATGAAGTATTCAACAACACAATACAATGAAGTATTCAACAACACAGAATAATACATGATATACAGATATGTATTCAACACAATACAATGAAGTATTCAACAACACTGTAAAATGTATTCATTATAACAATATACTGATGCCAGAACTTAATCATATATTATCAAAATAGGTTCAACACATAAAAGGGACATGTATTTATCTCAAACTTGTAAGGTATTCAAACTTAAAGAGATATGTATTCATCAAACAATATATAATAATTGTTTATAAAAATTAAAATCAACATATTCACCTAAAGTATTCATCTATAATAGATAAAGTATTTATCTTGTATGAGTATAAAATTTTACTCAGTCAGACTTCTAAAATAATTATCTATCAGAAAACACTTGTCATTAAAGTATTCATCTGTTTTGACGAAAGTATTCATTATAAAACACAAAGTATTCACTTGATAAGTATTTACCAGAAAATACTCATTTAGCAAAAGAAATGCATCAGTCATCAATAAAAGTGTCAATGACTTAACACTAAAGTATTCATCCATAGATATAAAATATCCACTTACAAAGTACAAAGTATTTACCTGATAATTATTTACCAGCAATTATCAGTCAGCAAGAATTCTCAAATATCAGTCAACAATAAAAGACGAAAAATCTCGAATCAATTAAGCATACATTGTGATTCAAACTGAAATATCAGTGATTCAAACAGAAATCGCAAATAATTCAATAAAAGATGTAGAACATAAATCCAAAATACAAAAGGAAGAACATATGATATAAGTATAGATCAAAATAAGAAGTCGATCCCTAATTTCTGGACAGATCGCGGCACAAATTGACAGAACGACGTCGCAAAGCTTGAAAAAGATGACAAGTGGCCGGAGTGTTGCCAGAGTTGATTCAAAAAGTTGAAGGGATCGACGGAGGCAGAGATCGACAGAGGCAGAGATCGACAGAGGCAGATTCAAGCCAGATCGACGGAGCTGATTCAACGGAGATGAAGAAATCGAAGGAAGCAGTGACCGACGGAGGAAGAGATCGACGGAGAAGGAAGTAATCCGGGTTTGGTGTCCGACGGAGTAAAACAGACAGTGACCGACGGAGGAAGAGATTGACGGAGAAGGAAGAAATCCACTGAGAAGGAAAGGCTCATCGCAGTTGGAAAGAAATAAATTCAAAATCGTTGAAGTGGGGTTCAAATGATTTTATATTTGATAATTACAGTTGAGTCACGCTTAGAACTGAAGTAGCAACACTAACCACTTCAGGGGACGGTTAGGGGACAATTAGACGGGGAAAATTAGAATTACCCAAAATTTTATGTGAACTATTCCTCGAAAATATCGATGATGTTAAACAATTTTCTTCTCAAGGATAAAATAGATTCTTGTAATGATCACTTAATTTAATTAATTTTGTGCAAAAATATATTTGCATTATTCTTTTCATTTTAGAAATTTAGAAAAATTCCCTTATTTTTTTTAAAAGTCACAAATAGTCCTCTCCAGAGTTCCATTCAATTATAAATAGACAAAAATAATTAAATTTTAAAGCTCTTTAGTCATGTGAGGTCATATATATCCTTATTAGTCTAATCTTACTTATCCTCATTTATCCTAATCAAACAGCTCTTGAGTTTTTTCTGTCTCTCCCTTCATTTATCACTTAAGGATATGTTTAATTTGTTTTATTTATTGTGCAATGAGAACCATTTAAAAATAATATAATATTTTTGTATTCCATTATATGAATTTATACACTATCCGTTATATATGTTATTTTTCATTAGATGTATCTTTAACGTTTTATAAAATATATTTATTTGTGTCCGAAATTTAGTAAAAAATAAAAAAAATGAATGAGAGGATTGAGGTCAAGCAATCTAACATCATATTCAAACCCTTATTACTATAACAATTTCTTCCATCCGGATGAGAAGATTTTGTTCTCATGATCTTTTATATCAGAGGACGTGTTTAATTTGCCACTAAACCAAATGTTATTTCTTGAAAGTCAATAAATTTATAAAAACAAATATCTTAATTTAAATTAAAAAAAAATTATTCAATAATTATTTTTCTTTTTGGAAACAAAATTCTAAAATAACCCTAAACATTCAATAATACTGATTAAAAAAAATATATAATTCATGTACCCCTTGAAAGTCTTGCATAATTGGTTGCCACAAAATTGATAACAGCAGGTTCAACTTTTTATAAGAAAAAAAATTTGTACATATTTTAAACTGCCTGATTTCCATCGTACATATTTTAAACTGCAACATATGGATATGTTTATCCGGATGCTATTATATGCTGTCATTATTTTAGCAGTTAATATGATGCTACAGAGTGTTATCACATGGTAAGTGCTACGTACAATCATATAAATAATTGTAACTTGCAATGATTTCATTTAAATATAATGGAAAATAGGACGGTACACATTGCAGGTGCGTGTCTTTGCTTTTTCCATTCTAATTTAGTAATATTTTCTTTTTTGTGCTGTAATTTTAATTAATCCCACCACACTATAAAGAGAAAAAAGCAACACTGCAATTTGCACCACTTGTTCGTTGTCATTATTTTGTGTTTTCTGTGTAATGGACCAAAACCTTATACTGACATGTGGCCTATCAAAATTAATTTTAAAAAATATGTTTCTATTTTTATTTTATTTTAATAAAATTAAATTATAAAAATATACTTGATATTTAAAATAATAATAAAATTATGTCTCAAATTAATATTATGTACCAGCTTACTAAATATAACCAATTTTGATTTTATGGGGTGCTAACCAGTGATATAAATAACGGTATGTACTTGTTAGACGAACAAGATATCGCTAAACAATTAATTGAGAATAATTAGTCATAATCAGAAATAATCGGTCGATTAATTAGAAAATTTCATGACAGTTTAGTCGCCAATTAATCGGTCTAAATGACCGTTTTTTACCACAATGATCGCTAACTAAATTATTTCGGCGTTCTCACCCCTATTGTTACGTTCCTCTCACAAGGACAAAAATAATAGAACAATTTAAAAAGGTATCTCCTAGGAGAGCAGTTTGGATCTGATGCCAATTGGACTTAAATTTGAGTCTGATGGACTTCTAACTGTCCAATCTATATTAGAATTTGTTCTTAAGAATTAAAGCAAATGTGAACGGATATTAAATAAATGCACACGGATCTTAAAACATATTGGACGGTTATAGAATTCATTGCCCTCAGTTTGAGTCCGATGGGCATCAGACCCAAATTGCTCTCATCTTCTAGTTCCACAAAGACCCAGGGGTGTGTATCCTCTGAGATATCTCAATTTTTGCGTGACCGACGTATCCGGTGCCTATTCGGAGAAACTTAAGGAGTAGTATTATTTGAGCTTTGAGATTTGTGCAGAATGTATTTGAACGATTTAGACGGATTTAGGTTATAACAAAGGGGGTCAATTGACCTCCGTTTTTTAAAAAAAAAATTATTAATATATAATTTTGTAATATTTTACAATAAAATATCATTAAATGATAAAATGATCCCATTATCCGTGAAATTTTTTATATTATTGACTCCTATAATTCGAAAATCTGACTCTGCAGAATTTTTTTATATATTTGATCCTCATAGTCGAAAGTCTGGCTCCGCCGCGGTCTCAGAGGATGTGAATTCAGAGACCCGGGGCCAGGGGCTGCGCCGTTGCTTTTCTACTACTGAATACTAGAAAACCCAACCGTTTATATATGTGTTCTTTATTTTCAATCAGCAGATCAGAGTGTTCATATTTGTCGGAGAATTGGTTGCAGATCTTCCGAGACGGACAGGGACACGAGCAGAAATGTCAAAAATTACGGTACTTTAAAATAGAATATTTTTATAGTATAATATAATATGTCTAATATTAATTGTATTTGTATTATATTTGTTAAGTACAATTTTATGAGTGAGTCTGTGGTACTATGTATATAACGATTTAGTTCGTAATATTAATTAATATTTTTATTTTCAAAATTCTAACGGTCGATCCGAACCGTTCAAAATTATTTTCATATGAATATGTACTTACAGATAAATTTTATATTTTTTAGAATTATTTTACTATTTTTTAAGATAGTAAAAAAATAGTAAAAAAATATCTAAAAAAATATAAAATTTGGTCTGCAAGTAGATATTCATATGGAGATCATGTTAAACGGCTCGGATCGACTATTAAGGTTTTGAAAACAGAAATATTGACTCGTATTACAGTTCAACTCATAGACTCACTCTAATTTTATTCGTATCTTATTGTTACTCATTAAAATTAATAAATAATGAATAATTATTGAATTATGATAATCAATATAATTTAATCCAAACATTTTACAAATAAATAATTATAATAATTTAAATCCATAGAAAAGGAAATATAATTATCAATCCCTTTATTTTTTTACAAGAAATACAAATTACTAATAAAATTAAATCATATAAATTATTATATAAATAAATCTAGTAATAAAAATATATTATATAGTTAACATTATGATATAATTTTATATTTGCTTATATATAATTTTATATTTATCAAGTATCTTATCAAGTAATAAAAAATTTCTCTTGTATGTTTCGGTACCCAAAAGTTAAAAAAAAATTATTCATATTTACTTTATTAAATACGATGTGAACATGATCATCGGATAAAATAGTTTCATTACCACCCCTACAGACCTGCCATACCTCTGACAGGTAGGCCCAAGATTACTTCATGCATTTTGAGAAACATTTTTGTGACTGACTAAACGGGCCTTTTTTAAGAAATGAAATAGGCGCCAAGCCCAGCCCAGCCCACTTCCGAGAATTACAGGATTCTTCACCGCTGCTAATCCTGCTTCATTAATTCATACTAGCCTATCCTGAAATTTTTATTAATCGAAATTAAATAAAAAATATCAGAAAGAAGAAGAGATTCTAAAAAAATTTGAAAAATAAGTAAAACGGGTTAAATAATCTCGTCCCACGAGATGGGTTGAATTAACCTGTCCTAGATTTTTTTTTTTTTTTTTTTTTTTTGCTGTTTAGTTCGTTTAGTTAGTAGACCGAGTGATTTAGTAGGCTGAAATTATTTAACTCGTTCTATTTATATTTTGAAAATTTTTTGGAATCCCTCATCTTTTCCGATATTTTTTTTATTTAATTTCGATTAATAAAAAAATCGGTACCCATTCTAGATTAGTCTAAAAGAGTATGTTTAGCAAAAAAAATCTGAAAGAATATATTAAAGTTTAAAAATATCTATGCTATGTTACAATTAATTAGAATAATACTAGTTATCACACAAATTTGCTATATGTTTCCCAATGAGGGGGCTGTGGGTCACACGACAGGCATGACCTCCCTTCGGAATTCCTCGCTATTGTCAAAGAGACAGATCTCTCGACCCTTTCATGGGTGCCGCTCCTCTTTAGAGCGCCATGGAATATTGCTTTTTGGAAAGCTCAAAATGGTTGTGTGTCACGATAGCCGGTGATGCAATGCACCCAATGACGCCTAATTAATCTTGCTCAAGGCGGATGCTCTGCCCTCGAGGATGCACTAAAGAGGCTACAAATGACAATCAAGCTAGAGCAGGAGAAGGCACTAAAGAGGTACATATTCTGTAAAGATGTTGATCAGAACTTTTTGTACTACATTAAATTATGAATTATATTTAGTACTTTTTACATGTGTGTTTTGACCATTAGTAATGAGAGAGATGTGTATTACATATAATGACATGTATGTGGAGGAGAGGAGGTGGAGGGTGACATGGCTGGTTGCCAGTGCATGGTTGGCCGAACAAGGTGGCAGCGGCGACAAATATATTCTCGGCAAAGAGTACATGTAAAGGGCAGAACTGCATAAAAGCAAGTAGTAAAACCTTAATTACACAAATGAACCAGTATAGACAGTGTGACACAATACACTTATTTTGAATATCAGAGGGAAATCAAGTGCACTCAAACAAAATTAATTGAAGACAGACCCACCAGTCGCATGCTTGATTAAGTATATATGATGTCGATCACTGGTGGTGCTTGGCATCCTTCTTCTCGTGGCGCTCGTGGAATGCTAATCCAGCACAACCGCGTCCTGCAACAGCTGCAATCTCCGCCTTGGTCTTGTGGCTGTGTGCGTTCTCAGGGTCCTTCTTCGCCTGATGCTTCTCATGCTGGTCAACACAATTAATTCGAGGTTCATTAGTTCTGATCAATTTATCTAGTTATTTACCATCAAAGTTAACTACACTAGATAATAGCATGCTGTATATACGTAACTAAATATACCAGGGCATAGCCACCACCAGCAAGGGCAGAGACCCCGCTGATCACCTCCCCGTGCTTGTGGTTCTTCTCCTTCTTTTCGTAATCGACGGGACCCTCCTCTTTGTTCTTGTGGTGGTGCTTCTGCTCCTCTTGGGCCATTGATATCTAAATCTGTGATTAACTGCTACTTAATTAATTGAATCCTGTTATAGGAGATGATGAGTCGATTAGTTGTTGTGGCAAATGATGCAATATGCCAAGGGTTTATATAGGCTGAGAATTTTGTGTGTTTGGGGGGAGGGGGGGGTGGCTGGCTAAAGTGACAAAATTGCCCTGAGCCTTGTCATCAGATCATGTATTGAAGAGCCTTGATATTTTCTTAGAAAAATATGGATGAGGGTCCCATGCAAATTAAGATACTTTAAGTAGATATTATCTGCATTGCTGTTAGATATAAGAACCTTCTTGGTTAATTACAATTGATATACTTTTTCTTAAAAAAATAGTAACCACAAAAATATCTCGAATTCAAGGTAAATTATGCTAATATTCTAAATTCAACTAATATAAAGTCAAAAACTAATTATATATTTATATCAGGTCGTTGGCTACAAACTTGGACACGGGCTGTGCAAGAGCTTCGCTTCTCTGGGACAAGAGAAAATGGGTAAGAAATTTATAAAGATACTTGCTGTTTCTTTTTTATTTATTTTTTTCAAAATGGAGCTTACAATTGCAACTCTACTTTCTATCAATGCATTCGTTTAAGTAATTTAGAATTAAATACATTGTTCTGCTTATGGATGCAACAGAGAGGATGCAGGGGTGATCATGGTGCACAGGAAGGCGTTGCTCGAAACGCTAGCAGAGGAATTGCCACTGGATACAATTAGGTTTTTATCTAAGCTCATTTCCATTAAGAATGAAACTTTAAAAGATTCCCCCAAGGCTACTCTCTTGCATTTGGAAGATGGTACTGTTATCAAAGCTAAGGTACTTGAAAAATATCAATTATTGTGTGCTGCAACCAATACATTGAATTAGATTATGTTTGATCTCCAGATGAAATAATTTGACTTTTTAAAATCTTAATTAGTTTCCCAATTCATGATACAGGTGGGGTCCACTCAGCAGTGACACAATGGTTGGGCCTATCTCAGCCGTTGAGTTTGGGCCAGTGGGCTGCTCGAGGGCTAGCAGTTTTTCTCGAAGGCCATGGATTAAATCATGGAGTTTGTAGTCACTTATTCTTCCTTAGGTTAGTAATAATATTTCTCACTTAAATTAAACATGCTTATGAAGTTATGATGCGGTGCAAATATGTACTGGTGCATCTATACAAGTTCAAATATGTTTTACACATTTTTTTTTATATTTTTAGAAAATGATATATCTACAAATCCAGAGCTATTACTGGAAGAAGTGGAAAAGAACCTGGCCAAAGACCTCCCTTCAGAATTCCTCGCCATTGTAAAAGAGACCGATCTCTCGACCCTTTCATGGGTGCCGCTCCTCTTTAGAGCGCCATGGAATATTGCTTTTTGCAAAGACCAAAATGGTTGTCACGATAGCTGGTGATGCAATGCACCCAATGAACCCTGATCTTGCTCAAGGCGGATGCTCTGCCCTCGAGGTTGCCATCATACTCGCTTGCTGCATCAGCCAAGCTCATCCAACGGCTATAAATGATAAGCAAAGGCAGGAGAAGGCACTAAAGAGGTACATATTCTGTAAAGATGTTGATCGGAACTTTTTGTACTACATTAAATTATTAATTATATTTAGTACTTTTTAAATGGGTGTTTTGATCACTAATAATGGATATGTGCATTACATATAATGACAGGTATGTGGAGGAGAGGAGGTGGAGAGTGACATGGCTGGTTGCCGGTGCATGGTTCGCCGGATGGGTGCAACAAGGTGGCGGCAGCGACCAACAATGGTGGTCGGGCATGGCCAGGTTGTTCAGGGACCGGTTCTACTATCAATTTATTTGTCCCAGGACTAGAGATTTAATTTGGTATGATTGTGGAGATTTTTTATTTGAAAGTGAAACAAGGGAGTCAAGCTCCAAGATTCCTATTAATGATTACACCAAGGGTGTAATAAAGAGTTATTTACAGAATATTGACAGAAATTAGAAAATGTGAAAAATAATGGAAAATATGAAAAACAAAAACAGAAACAGATGACACCGAAAAAATTCTCAAGCTGCATGGTTCTACACTTCTACTCCTCAGAAACCATAGTCTAACATCTTGCATGATCTCCCTTGAGATTGTGGAGATTTGATTCCGGCAACTAAGAGTGATTGAGTTTTGTCAATTCAGCTGTCTAGATAAGTATATAAATATGATCTGTCCTTTTTTTCAAACTTCATTAGGTTCTATATATGGTGATTACAATAGAGGCCATTGGCTTTAATGATTTGCAAGGTGCTGTTGCATTTTTCAAAGGAGAGAGAGGGTGTGCAACTTTTAATTATCTCATGATCTTGTGTAGATATATCGGCTTGAATCAGACTTAAATGTAGATTGGGCTATGCAGAAAGCGTTGAACAGAAAAATGGGCCTTATGTTAGCCTCATATTGTTTGTACTAGAATCAATTTATTATTTAATAGAATAAATTTCCAGAGGATATTTTTCTTTTTCTTTTCTAAAATTTTCATAAGACTTCAAGTGTTCTGATCAATGACCAGCTACAGATATAGGAAACTAAACTCACAAATTACGAATAAAGATGAAATCTCTACCTTGAATTTGAATGGTTGCGTACTGCATCGAAGTTTGTGTTGGTGAAAAATCGAAACATATCCATCCTTAAAATCTACGATTTGTCACCTGCTGATGCGTACGACGACAAATATATATCTTCCTGAAGCCTGAACATTGCAAGAAGTAACACAACGACACAATAAATAACACTGATTTAACTCGGATAAAAAGGCTAATTACAAAGCAATATTCTCGGCAAAGAGTACATGTCAAGGGCAGAACTGCATAAAAGTAAGTAGTAAAACCTTAATTACACAAATGAACCAGCTAGCATAGATGTACAGTGCGAAACAATACACTTATTTTGAATATCAAAGGGAAATCAAGTGCACTCAAAAAAAATTAATTGAAGATAGACCCATCAGTCTCATGCTTGGTGTTAAGTATATATGATGTCGATCACTGGTGGTGCTTGGCATCCTTCTTCTTGTGGTGCTCGTGGAATGCAAATCCAGCACCGCCGAGTGCTGCAACAGCTGCAATCTCCTCTTTGGTCCTGTGCTTTTGTGCGTTCTCTGGGTCCTTCTTCGCCTGATGCTTCTCATGCTGGTCAACACAATTAATTCGAGGTTGATTAGTTCTGATCAATTTATCTAGTTATTTACCATCAAAGTTAACTACACTAGAAAATAGATATACGTAACTAAATATATATACCAGGGCATAGCCACCACCAGCAAGGGCAGAGACTCCGCTGATCTCCTCCCCGTACTTGTGGTGCTTCTCCTTCTTTTCATAATCGACGGGACCCTCCTCTTCCTTCTTGTGGTGGAACAAGTGGTGGTGCTTCTGCTCCTTTTCGGCCATTGATATCTAAATCTGTGATTAACTGAATCCTGTTATAGGAGATGATGAGTAGATTAGTTGCTGTGAGAAATGATGCAATATGCCAAGGGTTTATATAGGCTGAGAATAATTTTGTGTGTGTGAGTGTGTGTGTGTGTGGGTGGGTGGGGGGGGGTTAGTAAATTGCCCCGAGCCTTGTCATCAGATCATGTATTGATGAGCCTTGATATTTTCTTAGAAAAAATTGAATGAGGGTCCCATAGATAACAACTGCACCAAGAAAGTTGCAAATTACGATACTTTAAATAGATATTGTCCGCATTGCTGTTAGATATAAGAACCTTCCATGGTAAATTACAATTGATATACTTTTTTCTTAAGAAAATTAGTACCCACAAAAATATCTCGAATTCAAGGTAAATTATGCTAATATTCTAAATTCAACTAATAGAAACTTAAAAATTAATATATCAACTATCTCAAAAAACAAAAAAAACTCACGACCGGCCAATTATTGGTCGCTTTCAATTAAAAATAGAACTAGCCAATAATTACCGGTTTGGACATTTTTATAAAAACTCCGCTAACTTGGACACATTTGAAATTGTTTATTTAATATTGGATATTAATAAGATGTCGGCACATATATCTCTGAACTTTCAAAATATACTGCTCCATGTGATCATGAGGTACTAAATTTTGTTCATTCTTTTTTTAATATATAAAAATATAGTAGAGATGGCATCTCCTTATCATGAGTTCAATTTGATTCATATATTTATTTAATAATAATGATAATGATAATATCTGCAAGCCAATTATGATCTCTTTTTTTTTACGGGTTTCTTGTTCACCACGCATATATTTAATGGAATAAGATTTGGTCCAAATGGTTTTGGACTGCACATCGTCCAAAATTTCTAAAAATCGTACAATTAAAGTCCGAACGGTCGATCCAAACCATTTAACATGATTTCCATATTAAATGTGCTCAGAGATCAAATTTTATATTTTTTTTTGAAAAAAATTTATTATTTTTTTTAGATATGTACAACATCACTGTTTCTTGAACGGTCCAAAAACAGAGATTTTGTACGTATATAAAAAAATTGTAAATTTTTTTCAAAAAATATAAAATTTGGTCTCTGGGTATATTTTAATATGAAAATCATGTTAAGCGGTTCGGATCGATTGTTCAGACTTTAATCATACGATTTTTAGAGGTTTTAGTTGGTGTCCGGTCCAAAACCATTTGGACCAAACCTCATCCCATATTTAATAGAAAGTGGCTTAGAATCTTCCTTCTATGTATTAATATTACTTCTACCAAATAGCCTATGTGAAGCTTATCTATATGTAAGCACTATTCTCCTTAGAACCAACAAAGACATAAAAAAGCAATGATGATAGAGGAAGAAACAGTAATTATAGGAGGAGGAATCCCCAGTTTCGTGACAGCTTTGGCACTTAAACGGGTCGGATTCCAATCACCGGTTTTGGAGCGCAACCCGGAGCTTAGAGCGGGTGGTACGACACTCACTCTTTTAACAAATGCCTGGTTTGCACTGAGAGCACTTGGAGTGGATCAGAAACTCAGTCTGTTTATCAATCTATCAACAATTAAGAAAATTATCATCAATTGGTACCATATATCGCAATTAGAATTTTCACTCATCTTATTATTTATATTTTTATTTTAGCTTATGCTTTCTTATTCAATGTCCTTTTTTTTTTTGTAGATTGTTAAGTTCAATTATGTTCTTCCGTACTCTTTTTTTAGATAAAAATGAAATCAAATTATTCAATTTAAGAATTCTAAATAAGTTTTTCAGTCAGATTTCAAACAAGCAATTTCTTACACAGAGACATTGATTTATTGTTATCTCAGAGTTCTAATTATATATTTATATCAGGTCGTTGGTTACAAACTTGGACACAGGCTGTGCAAGAGCTTCGCTTCTCTGGGACAAGAGAAAATGGGTAAGAAATTTATAAAGATACTTGCTGTTTCTTTTTTGTTTTTTGTTTTTTTCAAAATGGAGCTTACAATTGCAACTCTACTTTCTATCAATTCATTCGTTTAAGTAATTTAGAATTAAACACATTGTTCTTCTTATTGATGCAACAGAGAGGAGGAGGCAGGGGTGATCACGGTGCACAGGAAGGCGTTGCTCGAGACGTTAGCAGAGGAATTGCCACCGGATACAATTAGGTTTTCATCTAAGCTCATCTCCATTAAGAGTGAAACTTCTTGCATTTGGAAGATGGTACTGTTATCAAAGCTAAGGTACTTGAAAAATATCAATTATTGCGTGATGAAATCAATACATTTAATTAGATTATGTTTGATGTCCAGATGAAGTAATTTGATTTTTCTAAATCTTAATTAGTTTCCCAATTCATGATACAGGTGGGGTCCACTCAGCAGTGGCACAATGGTTGGGCCTATCTCAGCCGTTGAGTTTGGGCCGGTGGGCTGCTCGAGGGCTAGCGGTTTTTCCCGAAGACCATGGATTAAACCATGGAGTGAAGCAGTATTTAAGTGCTGGTACCAGGGGCTGGATTTGACACTATCAATTCCAAAGAAATCTACTGCCTGTTTGTAGTCACTTATTCTTCCTTGGTTAGTAATAATATTTCTCACTTAAATTAAACATGCTTATGATGCGGTGAAAATATGTACTGGTACATCTATACAAGTTCTAATATGTTTTACACATTTTTTTTTATATTTTTAGAAAATGATATATCTACAAATCCAGAGCTATTACTGGAAGAAGTGGAAAAGAACCTGGCCAAAGACCTCCCTTCGGAATTCCTCGCCATTGTAAAAGAGACCGATCTCTCGACCCTTTCATGGGTGCCGCTCCTCTTTAGAGCGCCATGGAATATTGCTTTTTGCAAAGACCAAAATGGTTGTCACGATAGCTGGTGATGCAATGCACCCAATGAACCCTGATCTTGCTCAAGGCGGATGCTCTGCCCTCGAGGTTGCCATCATACTCGCTTGCTGCATCAGCCAAGCTCATCCAACGGCTATAAATGATAAGCAAAGGCAGGAGAAGGCACTAAAGAGGTACATATTCTGTAAAGATGTTGATCGGAACTTTTTGTACTACATTAAATTATTAATTATATTTAGTACTTTTTAAATGGGTGTTTTGATCACTAATAATGAGAGATATGTGCATTACATATAATGACAGGTATGTGGAGGAGAGGAGGTGGAGAGTGACATGGCTGGTTGCCGGTGCATGGTTAGCCGGATGGGTGCAACAATGTGGCGGCGGCGACCAACAATGGTGGTTGGGAATGGCCAGGTGGTTCAGGGACCGGTTCTATTATCATTTTATTTGGCCAACGACCAGAGATTTAATTTGGTATGATTGTGGAGACTTGATTCCGGCAACTAAGAGTGATTCAGTATTTGAGTTTTGTCAATTCAGCTGTCTAGATAAGTATATAAATATGATCTATCCTTTTTTTCAAACTTCATTAGGTTCTATATATGGTGATTATAATAGAGGTCAATTTATACATTCATTGGCTTTAATGAATTGCAAGGTGCTGTTGGATTTTTCAAAGGGAAGAGAAGGTGTGCAACTTTCAATTATCTCATGATCTTGTGTAGATATATCGGCTTGAATCAGACTTAAATTTAGATTGGGCATGAGCTTTGCAGAAAGCGTTGAACAGAGAATGGGCCTTATGTTAGCCTCATATTGTTTGTACTAGGATCAATTTATTATTTAATAGAATAAATTTCCAGAGGATATTTTTTTTTTCTTTTCTAAAATTTTCATAAGACTTCAAGTGTTCTGATCAATGACCAGCTTACATATATAGGAAACTAAATTCACATGTTACGAATAAAGATGAAATCTCAACCTTGAATTTGAATGGTTGCGTACTGCATGGAAGTTTGTGATGTGAAAATCTAAACATATCCATCATTAAAATCTACGATTTGTCACCTGCTGATGCATACGATGACATATATATATATATTTATATATATATATCTTCTTGAAGCCTGAACATTTCAAGAAGTAACACAACAACACAATAAACAGCACTGATTTGACTCGGATAAAAAGGCTAATTACATAGCAATATTCTCGGCAAAGAGTACATGTAAAGGGCAGAACTGTATAAAAGCAAGTAGTAAAACCTTAATTACACAAATTAACCAGCATAGACAGTGTGACACAATACACTTATTTTGAATATCAAAGGGAAATCAAGTGCACTCAAAGAAAATTAATTGAAGACAGACCCACCAGTCTCATGCTTGGTTAAGTATATATAATGTCGATCACTGGTGGTGCTTGGCATCCTTCTTCTTGTGGCGCTCGTGGAATGCAAATCCAGCACCGCCGAGTGCTGCAACAGCTGCAATCTCCTCCTTGGTCCTGTGGCTGTGCGCGTTCTCTGGGTCCTTCTTCGCCTTATGCTTCTCATGCTGGTCAACACAATTAATTCGAGGTTGATTAGTTCTGATCAATTTATCTAGTGATTTACCATCAAAGTTAACTACACTAGATAATAGCATGCTGTATACGTTACTAAATATACCAGGGCATAGGCACCACCAGCAAGGGCAGAGACCCCGCTGATCTTCTCCTCGTACTTGTGGTGCTTCTCCTTCTTTTCGTAATCAACAGGACCCTCCTCTTTCTTCTTGTGGTCGAACAAGTGGTGGTGCTTCTGCTCCTTTTCGGCCATTAATATCTAAATCTGTGATTAACTGCTACTTAGTTAACTGAATCCTGTTATAGGAGATGATGAGTAGATTAGTTGCTGGGGGGAATTATGCAATATGCCAAGGGTTTATATAGGCTGAGAATTTTGTGGGTTGGGGGGTGGTAAAGTTACAAAATTGCCCTGAGCCTTGTCATTAGATCATGTATTGAAGAGCCTTGATATTTTCTTACAAAAATTTGGATGAGGGTCCCATAGATAACAACCGCACCAAGAAAGTTGCAAATTACGGTACTTTAAGTAGATATTATCCGCATTGCTAGCTGTTAGATATAAGAACCTTCTTGGTAAATTTAAAAATTAGTAACCACAAAAATATCTCGAATTCAAGGTAAATTATGCTAATATTCTAAATTCAACTAATATAAAGTCAAAAATTAATATATCAACTATCTCAAAAAAAAAAAAAAGATTCTCAGGACCGGTCAATTATTGGTCTGTTTCAATTAAAAATAAGACTGATCAATAATTAACCGGTTTGGATATTTTTATAAAAGCCCAGCTAACGTGGACACATATGAAATTTTTTTTATTTGGGGGAATTTCATGTATATCCCTCAAAAGTTTCAATATTACGTATTTATCCCTCCAAAATCAATAATTACATATTTATCCTTAAAAATGATAGAAACTCACATATTTGTCCAATCTAACTCTATTATATATCAAATATCTCTAAAAAAATAATTAAATAATATTTTTTATACATTAAACTTTATTTTAAATATTAATTAATATTGTAATGACCATTATACCCTTCATCTCTCTCTTTAATCCGTTGAGTCGCTCTTTAATCTGTTCAGTGCAATTTGTTACTGTATGGTTCAGTTCTGGTACTGGTACAGTTAAATGGCAATACTGGTACTGTATGGTTCAGTACTAGTACGGCTATGTATTGATACTGGTATGTTTTAATACTGCTTTCAAACACACTGACCTTAGAAAGAAAAATAGAAGAAGGGTAAAATGGGAATATATAAAAAAAATTAATGTTAAATATAATGGATTGGACAAATATGTGAGTTTCTACAATTTTTAAGGATAAATATGTAATTATGGATTTTAGAGGGATAAATACGTAATATTGAAACTTTTTAGGGACATACATGAAATTCCCCCTTTTATTTAATATTGGATATTAATAAGATGTCGCAACATATATTTCTGAACTTTCAAAATACCGAAATTTTTATTAATATACAAAATAAATAATAAATTTAACAATCTATATAATGTTCTGATGAAATTTGAAATCTATCGACACCGATGACAGTCGGTTTCTGAAGCTAGAACCAATGACAAAGTCATCGATTTCAGAGGGTAGAACCGATGACAATGTCATTGGTTTCAGCTTCAAAATTCAATTCTGAGAGATAACTTTGCATAATATATTTATGCACAATTTTTGATGCAGAATGCACATTTTTTTATGCGAGAATTATATCAAATTAAAACAACGAACGACTCAGATTAAAACACTTTTTGAGTAATGATTACAATGTTTTGAAAAGATTTCTTAAATTTTATATTTTTCAAAAATAGAAAAATCATAATATTTTATGTATTTACCTAGAAGTGACTTTTGAACCGGAATCAATAATTCAGATTCAAATTATTTTTTTTCCAATAACACACAGAAATATTTTAATTGTTCTTACAGCCGCGAAAAATTCAATTTGAAAAATATTGATTCAGGTTATTTGTTGCAGTCTTTCTAATAAATCAAATTATATGGTATTCTATCTAATTTCAAAGAAATATAAAAATATTTCTAATATTGTAATAAAATAAATAAATTAATTATAATATTTTCTAATTAAATAAAATAATTAAATAAAAAATGAGATATATTGCAAAGTCTGAATTGAATTTTGAGGCTGAAACTGATGATATTGTCATCGGTTCTAGCTTCTAAAACCGATAACATTGTTATCGGTTTCGATAGATTTCGAATTTCATCATTGTATAGATTATTAAATTTATTATTTCTTTTGTATATTAACAAAAATTTCGGTTCAAAATACACTGCTCCATGTGATCATGAGGTCCTAAATTTTGTCCATTACTCCTTTTTTTAATATATAAAAATTTAGTAGAGATGTCATCTCCTTATCATGAGTTCAATTTTATTCATATATTTATTTAATAATAATAATAATAATAATAATAATAATAATAATAATAATAATGATAAGTTGTAAACAAATCTCCTTATTGTACACTAGATATAGTCTCTATCTAGATTTCAAAAAAAAAAATAATAATGATAATATATGCAAGCCAATTATGACGTCTTTTTTTACGGATCAATTTATTATTTAATAGAATAAATTTCCAGAGGATATTTTTCTTTTTCTTTTCTAAATTTTTCATAAGACTTCCAAGTGTTCTGATTAATGCCAGCTTACATATATAGGAAACTAAATTCACATGTTACGAATAAAGATGAAATCTCAACCTTGAATTTGAATGGTTGCGAACTGCATCGAAGTTTGTATTGTGAAAATCTAAACATATCCATCCTTAAAATCTACGATTTGTCACCTGCTGATGCGTACGACGACATATATATATATTCTTGAAGCCTGAACATTACAAGAAGTAACACAACGACACAATAAATAACACTGATTTGACTCGGATAAAAAGGCTAATTACAAAGCAATATTCTCAGCAAAAAGTACATGTAATTAAAGGGCAGAACTGCATAGAAGCAAGTAGTAAAACCTTAATTACACAAATTAACCAGTATAGACAGAGTGACACGTTATTTTGAACATCAAAGGGAAATCAAGGGCACTCAAAGAAAATTATTGAAGACAGATCCACCAGTCACATATATATATGATGTCGATCACTGGTGGTGCTTGGCATCCTTCTTCTTGTGGTGCTCGTGGAATGCAAATCCAGCACCGCCGAGTCCTGCAACAGCTGCAATCTCCTCCTTGGTCTTATGGCTGTGTGCGTTCTCTGGGTCCTTCTTCGCCTGATGCTTCTCATGCTGGTCAACACAATTAATTCGAGGTTGATTAGTTATTTACCATCAAAGTTAACTACACTAGATAATAGCATATATGCTGTATATGTAACTAAATATACCAGGGCATAGCCGCCACCACCAAGGGCGGCGACCCCGCTGATCTGCTCCCCGTGCTTGTGGTTCTTCTCCTTCTTTTTGTAATCGACGGGACCCTCCTCTTCCTTCTTGTGGTGGAACAAGTGGTGGTGCTTCTGCTCCTTTTCGGCCATTGATATCTAAATCTGTGATTAACTGCTACTTAATTAACTGAATCCTGTTATAGGAGATGATGAGTATATTAGTCGCTGTGGGAAATGATGCAATATGCCAAGGGTTTATATAGGCTGAGAATTTTGTGTTGGGGGGGTTGTAATTTGTAAAGTTACAAAATTTCCCTGAGCCTTGTCATGAGATCATGTATTGAAGAGCCTTGAGATTTTCTTTGAAAAACTGGGATGAGGGTCCCATAGATCGATAACAACCGCACCAAGAAAGTTGCAAATTAAGATACTTTAAATAGATATTATCCGCATTGCTCTTAGACATAAGAACTTTCCCTGGTAAATTACAATTGATATACTTTTTTCTTAAAAAAATTAGTAACTACAAAAATATCTCGAATTCAAGGTAAATTTTGCTAATATTTTTAACCGTAGAAACTACTGAATCGGTCAGTGAGTCTTCAGGCTTTTCTTCTAGCGGATTCATGCCAGTTGTGCAATACACATTATTACAGCAAACCCCAGGTTTGACTCAGAACTACGGGATTATATATGTTGAGTCCGTGATGAGGTGTTGTCCCAAATGGTTGCGTTCACAAACGCTCCTCTTTAAATTCAATTAATATAAATTCAAAAATTAATTTATCTAACTATCTGTAAAAAATAAAAATAAATTTTAGAATTGACTAATTATTAGTCGGTTTCAATTAAAAATAGGGCTGATTAATAATTAACCGGTAATTTAGACATTTTTATAAAACCCAAGGATACATTTGAAATTTTTATTTAATATTGGATATTAATAAGATGTCGGCACATATATCTCTGAACTTTCAAAATATACTGCTCCTTGTAATCATGAGGTACTAAATTTTGTCCATTGCACCTTTTTTAATATATAAAAATATAGTAGAGAACTAGAGGTGGCATCTCCTTATCATGAGTTCAATTTGATTCATATATTTATTTAATAATAAATTAATAATAATAATGATGATGATAATATCTGCAAGCCAATTATGCGTATCCATTTTTACAGCGCTGTATTCGGTGCGTACAGCGTTACGGCGCTGTATTCTGTTCCCTCTCCCTCCTCTCAAACGCGCTGTACGCACCGAATACAGTGCTGTAAAAATGGGTACGCCCAATTATGACCTCCTTTTTTACGGGTTTCTTGTTCATGCACCACGCATATATTTAATGGAATAAGATTTGGTCCAAATGACTTTGGACTGGATATCGTCCAAAGTCTCTAAAAATCACATGATTAAAATTCGAACAATCGATCCGAACCGTTTAACATGATTTCCATATTAAAATATGCTCAGAGATTAAATTTTATATTTTTTGTAAATTTTTTACTATTTTTTAGATACGTACAACATTATTATTTCTGAATGGTCCAAAAACAGAGATTTTGTGAGTATCTAAAAAAAATAATAAAATAATTTCAAAAAAATATAAAATTTAGTCTCTAAGCATATTTTAATATGAAAATCATATTGAGCAGTTCAGATCGGTTGTTCGAACTTTAATCGTACGATTTTTATAGACTTTGAACGGTGTCCGGTCCAAAGCCATTTGGACCAAACCTCATCCCATATTTAATAGAAAGTGGCTTAGAATCTGATGTTAACATTATTTCTACCGGAATAGCCTATGTGAAGCTTATCTATATGTAAGCACTAACAAAGACATAAAAAAGCAATGATGATAGAGAAAGAAAGCATAGCGTACTTATTTATTCTGCAAAATAATTTTATATTTTAATCAGGGTAGCGTAACAGAAGCATAGCATACTTATTTATAATTTATTTTCGAATTTTGAGAACAAAATTCGAAATTAAAAGAGGAAAGAATGTAACATTCCGAAAATTTAAGTAATTATTATACATGCTTACAAAACATTTTTTTATAATATAATAAAGATTATATATTTTTTTTAATTTAATCAAAGTTGCGTAAAAAAAACGTAGTGCTCTTATTTAAAAGTTTATATTTGAATTTTGCAGACAAAATTTTTTTTGAAGAAGGGAAGAATGTAACAACCCGAAAAATTGAATCATTGTTATTATATTTAAAAGGTTTTCTTTTTAATAAAGAAAATTATTGGTCTTTTAGTACATATTTTATTTGTATCAATGAAAAGTTATAGAGGCAATTATTATAAGCATTTGATTTGTTGATATTTGAATTCCAATTGTTCGGGAATAAACTAATACTTATTATTTTCTTTCTTAGATTATTTAATTGAAGAATTATAAAGTAATTTTGGCGCAGATGAACAAACTATAGTAAATATTAATTGCTATAATAATTATTATTCCATTTTTCTTCGGTGATCAAATGAGAATAATTTCGGATATTTAATTGTTTAGGGTTAAATTCTCGATGCCGCCTCTTTGGATATTTTGATTAACTATATAATTAGAAAGTAAACACAGAAATAAAAATAAAAAAATAAGAAACGATGTTCTCTTTGTATAATTAAAACCTCCTCTGTTTTATTCGAAAACGCTACATTTGTTTTCATTTATTCTGCCCCTCAGTACTTATTTCCCCGCATCCCCAATCTCTATTTAAGATTATGAGCCTCCTTTATTTAATTATCTATCATTTCACCCTGCATTTGTCGCAACCTCGTCATCAATTTATCAAACTATACGACTAGGTATGATTTGTATCTATCTCCTATTTTCACTTGCTGACAAATTATAATTCTACTTATTCATTTATAACTTTCATTGTCGCAAGTTCTTTAAACTTAATAGACATCTTAACACTTTGATTATTATTCGATTTTATTTCTGATTATTGTCTCATATGATCTTATATAATTATAGAATTTAATAGAAATTATCTAACTGAAGTTTATTTAAGTAGTTAAATCTGTATGACTGTAATTTGAATGGTTGCGTACTGCATCAAAGTTTGTGTTGTGAAAATCTAAACATATCCATTCTTAAAATCTACGATTTGTCACCTGCTGATGCGTACGACGATAAATATATATCTTGCCTGAACATTGCAAGAAGTAACACAACCACACAATAAATAGCAGTTAACACTGATTTGACTCGGATAAAAAGGCCAATTACAAAGCAATATTCTCGGCAAAGAGTACATGAAAAGGACAGAACTACATAAAAGCAAGTAGTAAAACCTTACACAAATTAACCAGCATAGACAGTGTGACACGTTATTTTGAACATCAAAGGAAAATCAAGTGCACTTAAAGAAAATTATTAATTGAAGACAGATCCACCAGTCTCATGCTTGATTAAGTATATATGATGTCGATCACTGGTGGTGCTTGGCATCCTTCTTCTCGTGGTGCTCGTGGAATGCTAATCCAGCACCGCCGAGTCCTGCAACAGCTGCAATCTCCTCCTTGGTCTTGTGGCTGTGTGCATTCTCTGGGTCCTTCTTCGCCTGATGCTTCTCATGCTGGTCAATACAATTAATTCGAGGTTGATTAGTTCTGATCAATTTATCTAGTTATTTACCATCAAAGTTAATTACACTAGATATAAGCATGCTGTATATATGTAACTAAATATACCAGGGCATAGCCGCCACCACCAAGGGCAGCGACCCCGCTGATCTCCTCCCCGTACTTGTGGTGCTTCTCCTTCTTTTCGTAATCGACGGGACCCTGCTCCTCTTCGTTCTTGTGGTGGAACAAGTGGTGCTTCTGCTCCTCTTGGGCCATTGATATCTAAATCTGTGATCTGTGATTAACTGCTACTTAATTAACTGAATCCTGTTATAGGAGATGATGAGTAGATTAGTTGCTGTGGGAAATGATGCAATATGCCAAGGGTTTATATAGGCTGAGAATTTTGTGTGTGTGTGTGTGGGGGGGGGGCGGGTGGTGGTCGGTGTGTACAGTTAATAATAAATTGTCCTGAGCCTTGTCATCAGATCATGTATTGATGAGCCTTGATATTTTCTTAAAAAAATTTGGATGAGGGTCCCCTAGATAACAACCGCAGTACCGCACCAAGAAAGTTGCAAATTAAGATAACGTTAAATAGATATTATCTGCATTGCTGTTAGATATAAGAACCTTCCATGGTAAATTACAATTGATAACTTTTTCTTAAGAAAATTAGTAACCACAAAAATATCTCGAATTCAATCCAAACCCAGTCAAGTAATTTAATCCAGATCCAAAGTCCAATAACTCAAAATGAGGTTATATGGGCTCCTTTCATGTGTCAGTCCATGTAGCATATGTATAATACGAGGATCAGAATATATTCTGTGTTTGTACAATTGTACCAAAGTCAAAAGTCAAAAAGTTGAAGTGATTATTAAAGTCTAGAACTATATAAAGCCAAAAGTCTAAAACATATAATAAAGTTGATGGCAGCAATATAATATTAGAAGTCCATCAACAATAGAACATTAGAAGTCTAGTGCATTTAGTTTTTCTTCTCCAGTATTATTTAATGTTAATTTTGTTTTTAGTTATTGGATCATAATTTCTTTGCTAATGTTCTGTAAATGTTGAAAATAACTGTATTGAAAAAATAGGTATATGAAAATATGATTTCTAAGCAAAGGACATACCAGACTAATTGTTATATCCAGCAATTCAGAAGCATGGAAAATTTTTAATTTTTAATCTTCAATTTTAAATCGTTTTCTTCATCTTTTATTTTCCCATATAATTATATATTTCATATAACGAATCAGAGACATTTAATCAATCTAAGCTAATTACTTGTATTAACCGATATTTTTTTAAATAGTTTAGAGTACTAATTATATTCCAACATGTGTGTTCAAGTCGTTGTTTGAAATTCCATAAGATGTTATTTTCTTTACATGTATCTCAGTATCAGTAGACACCTTAAATTTTTTATATTTAATTCTTTCGGTTTAGGCTGTTCTAATGGATGTATGCCATGTGTCTCTATGACGAAACAGCCCAGAGACAGCTGTAGAAAGTGGTATATTATCCTAGAGGCTCAACCGGGTTAAACATGATCTCCTCGGTTTTTGTGCTAGGTAATGTATGAGAGCACGCCAAGCATCGTACTTCACTTCCCTTATCGTATCATGAGGGGCACCAACAATCGGATTAATTAAGAGTTTGAGACGCGTTGTTGAAGTTTGTTCTCTTCTGATTACTGCCGACCTCCAATTGATAATTATAATTCTGCTCGGCCCATACAGCAACCTTTTAATTTAATTTGGGCTTATCAAGGTTCGGTCCAAATCCATATTTTTATTCAAAGTAAAATTGATTCGATTATTCTTTCATTTTACTTTGGTCCGTGCGGCACATGATCCAAACCAGTCTCGTAAAAAACGGGAAAAACGGCCGTTTAATCGGAAACGGTGGCCAAATTATTCCGAATACGCTTAACGGATACCTGTTGGCGGAAAAAAACGATTAATCGGCCGTTTTTCCAATTAATCAGCCGTTTTCCATTTAATCGGCCGTTTATTCCCGTTTATTCTCATTTTTTCCGTTTATTCTAGTAAATTTTTTTTTTCAAATTGTTTTTTTTTTCCTATAGTGTGTGATAATAAAATTTATAAATCATATATTGTAATTTTATTTATACTTGGATATTCATCTAATATTTTTTATATATGTTTTTTTTTTCTTCTTACTTTGAAATTGATTAATTTTTCTATTATTTATATACCATATTTTTTTTTTACTTACCGATGTAATTTTTTCAATTAGTACGACATGTTTATTTATGAAATTATGTTATTATCATAAATTAAATTTAGTGATTTTATGTTGAAATGTTTTATTTCATTCAAATAATATGTTATTAGTATTTGAAAAAGCTTAATTCTCAAATTTATTTTTCATTAAATAAATATGTTACTTACATATGCAAAATGCTTACGTGCTACGAAGAAATAAGCATAGTGTCATGTTATAATAATAAAACTAACTTAAATTAAGTTTATTTGATAAGTTTAGTAAGTTAGATAAATAATTTTTAATAAATTATGATATATATACATAAATTTAATAAAAACGTTAAATTGTCCGCATAATTCCGATTAATCGGCCACATACCGATTAATCGTTTGGCGGTACCCCGTCCGTCCGACGACCGCATACCATTATTTACAACACTGATCCAAACTATTCTTGATTCCGGCAAGTAAGGGTGATTGAGTTTTGTCAATTCAGCTGTCTAGATAAGTATATAAATATGATCTGTCCTTTATTAAACTTAATTAGGCTCTATCTATGTTGCATGGATACGGTAATTTTTAAAAATCTAGAATACGATACGACTATTATATATATTATTTTTTATTAGTTTAACTATATTATTAATTCAACACTTCTATTATACGACAGTTTAAAAATTAATTGAACACCATTTTTTATACCTCTCAAGTATAAGCAAAACTACAATTGTGAAAAATAAGTAGCAAATCGGACCTAGACAATTTGAAATCTTTCAACACAATTAGAAATAGAGACTTCAACTTTTGAATCAAACCGACTTGACCTATTTAGAGCCGGATCAATCGCATCCACTCTGTGAAACAAAGCAATTACCAAATAATTACAGAAGTAATATAATGACAATAACACAAAATTAGTTAATAAATGACTAGTTACAACTTGTACAATCTTTGCATGCTCTCTGCACCAAAGCATTGCTTAATTCTAGTTCTCTATTTAGTTAAAAAAATGCTGCCCTTTTACCAGCTAATATCGTACCAGTATTCATCACTACATGCCCACGAGTACCCTTCTACCAGAATATATAAATTACAAAACCAGTTACTACTGGTACTGTACCAGCATACAACCTAGCTATTATAATCCAGGAAACACACATAAATTGCAAACCTATAACAAATTGCGGTGCCCTTCCACTGTGATATCCAATTTTCCAAAGTTTGAGGTCTCTAACTAAATCAGGTGCATGGGAGCAATAGATTTGTGCAAGCTCAGAGTATGTTTTAGTTCCCTTGGATCTCTTTGTGCTCAAATTACATCAATATATAGTTTACGATCCAATTGAAGTGCAAGTATTCCCAAGCATACCAAGAACCAGCTTCAATAAATGATTCTCATTGTTGTTCAATCATAATGGATTTATTTGGGTTAGAGAAAAGCTTATCAGATCGGAGAGAGGAGATATCGTATTGAAAAGGTACTTACCTGGAAGAGGAGACAGACAACAGAGGAGAAACGGCGGAGATTGGCCGAGCGGAGACAACGGAGATAGGCCACGCAGAGACTGCCGTCATGTCGCATCCAAAGAGAGCTATCGCTAATTTTTTTTTTATATTATTTTACTTTAGGGCGGAGCGGAGGAGAAGAAACGCAAAACCTAAATTTGACGTATCCCGCTCGTATCTCCCTAAGACCGACGTATCCGTGAATTTCAAAGCGTATCGATGACCGTATCAACTCATTAAAGATACGCCACGTTATTCGATACGCCAGCTAGCGTATCGGATACGTATCGGAGCCATATCGGACGAGTATCGGTATCGGATACGTGTCCGATACAGGTACGACGCCTAAACTGAGGTATCCAAGTAACATAGGGTTATATAAATGGTGATTATAATAGAGGTCAATTTATACATTCATTGGCTTTAATGATTTGCAAGGTGCTGTTGGATTTTTCAAAGGAGAGAGAAGGTGTGCAACTTTCAATTATCTCATGATCTTGTGTAGATATATCGGCTTGAATCAGACTTAAATTTAGATTGGGCTATGAGCTTTGCAGAAAGCGTTGAACAGAAAATGGGCCTTATGTTAGCCGCATATTGTTTGTACTAGGATCAATTTATTAATATTTAGTAGAATAAATTTCCAAAGGATGTTTTTCTTTTTCTTTTCTAAAATTTTCATAAGACTTCAAGTGTTCATAAGACTTTGGATACAACACTGCTAAAAATTTCTGTAGAGAAGAGAGTTGTGAGGGTTACTTGTTGTGGATGTAATTTTATTTTACATTGTAACTGACAGCCACTGTTAGTCTTCTCAAAAAAAAAAAATACATGTTACGAATAAAGATGAAATCTCTACCTTGAATTTGAATGGTTGCGTACTGCATCAAAGTTTGTATTGTAAAAATCTAAACATATCCATCCTTAAAATCTACGATTTGTCACCTGCTGATGCGTACGACGACATATATATCTCTTGTTAAAGCCTGAACATTCCAAGAAGTAACACAACAACACAATAAATAACACTGATTTGACTCGGATAAAAAGACCAATTACAAAGCAGTATTCTCAGCAAAGAGTACATGAAAAGGGCAGACTGCATAAAAGCAAGTAGTAAAACCTTACACAAATTAACCAGGCATACACAGTGTGACAATACACTTATTTTGAACATCAAAGGGAAATCAAGTGCACTCAAAGAAAATTATTGAAGACAGATCCACCAGTCTCATGCTTGATTATGTATATATGATGTCGATCACTGGTGGTGCTTGGCATCCTTCTTCTCGTGGTGCTCGTGTAATCCTAATCCAGCACCACCGAGTCCTGCAACAGCTGCAAGCTCCTCCTTGGTCTTGTGGCTGTGTGCGTTCTCTGGGTCCTTCTTCGCCTGATGCTTCTCATGCTGGTCAACACAATTAATTCGAAGTTGATTAGTTCAACAATATAATTCACTCAATAATTGAGGATATTTTTCTCACAAGAAAAAAAAAACTATGAGGATGAGCTTTTTTTGTGGGGTCATTCAGATGTCCGAATCAAGCGCTATATGAATAAAAATGATAAAACGGCAAAAAAATTCTTGAGGACAGTGTCTATCATAAACTAAAAGTGCGCCAAAATTAATGAAATAAATTAGTACAAAATAATTATCAAAGAGCAATTTGGGCTGCAAGCGGTACTGATATTTTAATACTATTATGTAATTATTAATACATTTTTCCCCAACAGTACCATGCCGAAGAGAAAAATACTTAATTTATTTCCCTTTAATTACCTAGTCATTGAACAATTTATCTAGTTATTTACCATCAAAGTTAACTACACTAGATAATAGCATGCTGTATATGTAACTAAATATACCAGGGCATAGCCGCCACCACCAAGAGCAGCGACCCCGCTGGCCTCCTCCCCGTGCTTATGGTTCTTCTCCTTCTTTTCGTAATCAACGGGACCCTCCTCTTCGTTCTTGTGGTGGAACAAGTGGTGGTGCTTCTGCTCCTCTTGGGCCATTGATATCTAAATATGTGATAACTTCTACTTGATTAACTGAATCCTGTTATAGGAGATGATGAGTTGATTAGTTTCTATGGGAATGATGCAATATGCCAAGGGTTTATATAGGCTGAGATGGGTTGTGTGTGTGTATGTGGGGGGGGGAGTAAAAAAATTGCCCTGAGCCTTGTCATCAGATCATGTATTGATGAGCCTTGATATTTTGATATTTTCTTAAAAAAAATTGGATGAGGGTTCCCTAGATAACAACGGCACCAAGAAAGTTGCAAATTAAGATACTTTAAATAGATATTGTCCGCATTGCTGTTAGATATAAGAACCTTCCATGGTAAATTACAATTGATATACTTTTTTCTTAAGAAAATTAGTAACCACAAAAATATCTCGAATTCAATTCAATCCAAACCCAGTCAAGTAATTTAATCCAGATCCAAAGTTCAATAACTCAAAATGAGGTTATATGGGCTCCTTTCATGTGTCAGTCCATGTAGCATACGTATAATACAAGGATCAGAATATATTCTTTTCTGGTACCATTTTAACTATTCCACTGTTATGAGAAGGCAGAACTGTAGGAGTCGGGCTGGCATGTACTAAGATACCAGTAGAATACTGGTATTGTACCAGCTGCTTAACATTTCTTTCCAAGGGTACGTCTGCTATTCTAGTTCATTTTTTATCTTAAAGTCTAAATATTCATATGATACTCATTTTATGCTAACACATCAATAGCAAAATAAATTTTGAAAAGGCTACTATTATATATCTCTATGAGCATCAATATACATTAATTAATTATACATTTCGGCACCTGCTTTTGGTACCAATATACATTAATTAAATATTATCCAAACATTTTATGATTTTGGTTTTATTATAAAATTTTAGATAACTCTACAGGGTCAATTTCAATCTCAAACCGGAGAGCAGACATTTATCACTGTCAATCACCAAGGCTATCCAAAACGTCAATGAAGAAGATCAATTGAAAATACAAAGTTATGCATTTGTATATCAAAATTTAAATTAAAAGGGACCCGTTGAATTTTTGAGCAATAATGTGTTAGAGGCATTCTGAACCATTGGATGCTTAAAAATTGGAAAGCCTTGATTGAAAGTTGGCTTTTAGGAGTTTAGATAGAGGTGCAAACGGGTCAGATACTATTTGTAAAAATTCATATCTCTATTCAAATTTTTACGGATTTGGATTTTTGAATATGGATAGTTGCAAATTCAGATACGGATACGGATATCTATTATGCGGATTCGAATACGGATACGGGCTAGATTTCAGAATCAGATACGAATACGTATAATTATATATATGTATCTGTATATTTAATTTTTCGGATATCCGATAATAATCCCACCTCTCCGATCCGACATCTCTCTCTTTGATAGGGCGATTGTTCCAAAAGTCTAGAACTATATAATAAGTGTTTGTATCATAGTCAAAAGTCAAAAGTTAAAGTGACCATTAGAAGTCTACTACTATATAAAGCCAAAAGTCTAGAACATACAACGAGCAGCAATATAATATTAGAAATCTAGTGCATTTAATTTTTATTTCTTTCTCAAGTTAATGTGAATTTTGTTTTTAGTTATTGGACCATAATTTCTTTACTAATGTTTTGCAAATGTTGAAAATGGTTGTATTAAAAAAATTAAGTATATGAAAATATGATTTCTAAGCAAAGAACATACCAGAATAATTGTTATATCCAGCAATTTAGAAGCATGGAAAATTTTAAAATTTTAGTCTTCATCTTTTATTTTTCCACTATAATTATATATTTTATATAATGAATCAGAGACATTTAATCAATTTAAGCTAATTACTTGTATTAACCGATTTTTTTTTAAATAGTTTAGAGTACTAATTATATTCCAACATGTGTGTTCAAGTTATTGTTTGAAATTCCATAAGATGTTATTCTCTTTACATGTATCTCAGTATCTGTACACACCTTAAATTGAACTATTATTGTTATGATTTTGATATTAATTCTTTCGGTTTAGGCTGTTCTAATGGATGTATGTCATGTGTCTCTATGACGAAACAGCCCAAGACAGCTGTAGAAAGTGGTATATTATCCTAGAGGCTCAACCGGGTTAAACATGATCTCCTCGGTTTTTGTTCTAGGTAATGTATGAGAGCACGCCAAGCATCGTACTTCACTTCCCTTATCGTATCATGAGGGGCACCAACCATCGGACTGATTTGGATACTGCCGACATCTCCAATTGATAATTATAATTCTGCTCGGCCCATACAGCAACCTTTTAATTTAATTTGGGCTTATCAATTCTTCTTCTAGGTTCGGTCCAAATCCATATTTTTATTCAAAGTAAAATTGATTCGATTGTTCTTTCATTTTACTTTGGTCCGTGCGGCAGATGATCCAAACTATTCTTTTTATTTAATTTGAGCTATCAATTTTGTTTGATCCGAATTGTGCCTTTTTATTGCTTCTCAATTCTAGCTCAACCGTGAGCATCATTTTTTTCTTTCAATTTCTCTATTTAATTTCTATTATTATATTTTTATTTTATTTTATTTCATCCTCAATTTACCATTTTTTTATGGTTCAACATTTGTATATTAAATAGCAATTTTTTTGGGTACAACACTGAAATTGTGCCTCCTTCAATTGAAGACAGATTTTCAATCAGGAATCGGACAAATAGACATCTGGTCGCCACATTCAATGATACTACTTACTTTGAAGAAGCAGACATATGATGCTAAGAACTAGTTGTTACATTAAGCCTTTGCACTTGTTGAGAAGGAGTCTGGTGACAATTGGGGTTTTTTTCATGAGTTTTCTGAGACAAGAGGTGATAGGGGATAGGTTCTTCTATGTGATATCAGACCAGCACAAAGGAATCAAGTGTATATTTGATCGACCTGATTGTGGTTGGTGGACATGTAACGGACAGTTTGTGCACAGGTTGTGCATGCAACACGTTGCAGAGAATCTTGTGCAAAAATACCAACGGTGATCAATGGGTTGCCGACACATTTAAAATTAGCTGCAAGAGGAAAAAACCAAGAATGATGCAAGAGATAGTTAAAGATTTTGCTAGGGTACGTACACATTATTTTTTTCCTTCGGAAAATGAATTAAAGTATTTACTTATATCACTGATTATATTTATTTTTTAGTAGACATTTCCAAAGACAAATGCCTACATACTAAAGATAAAAATAAAATAAAAAAAAGAATATACTGAAAGATATACAAGAGCCACCCACATATGAGAAATCAAGGCAAGGAGGCGTCATCTAGGAAGATGAGGTTCTTCTTTATCGAGAGGATTGTAATCTATATTATTTTTATTTATTTTTCTTTTGTCATGGCTCCAAGGAGCTGAACCTCTCATCTCTAAAGTGAGAAATTGAACTATGAGTCGTAGCAGACGGATCTGAATTAACCTTCTTCTTTTTTCAAACCATAACCATAACTTTTAATAAAAAAAAAAACAACAGATAGACCAGAAAAAGTAACAAGAAAAATAAAACAAAGTCATGAGCTCACATTGTATTGTATGTGCTTGGATCACATAATTCCATTCATTTTATGATGTTAATAAATATCTGCCATTATCAAAACTTCTGATATTATCAAGTAACAAAATTTTGAAACATCAAACATTTAACATTAACATCACTGATTCAAGTTTTTCTTCAACTTCTTATATAGGGTAAATAGTGAACCGCCCTTTCTCTGGGCGGTTTGCTAGAAACTGGACCGCTCCAACTGGACGGTTAGACTAATTTTAAAAATTTTAATATATCAGGACATTTTTGCTATTTTTTTTTTGGTATTAATAAAAAAATCGGTAATTCCTGCACAGACCCAGAGGCTGGAGATCTTCTGAGACGCGGCTATGGGACCTGCCGCACCGCATGAGATGATACTGACAGGTGGACCCAAAAGAAGACCGTTAGTATTTTGAGGGAGCTTCATTTTTGTAACTAGACTTGACAGGCATTATAATTTATAAGAAACAAAACGCCAAGCCCAGCCCAGCCCATTCTGAGAAATAAAGGTTTCTGAAAATGAAATGAAAGACTGGGGAAAGCTCTGTGATTGAAACTTGCGATTTAATAAGGCAATAAACAATAAAATTCAACAGCGAACAACGTCCGGAAATCGTACGGGGTGAAAAATTGTCTCTCTTTCAGTACGGGGTGAAACTTTATTTATTTATTTATTTTGCTTTAAAATTTGTGCAGAATTCACATCTCGAATGTACATGATTCATCATTTTTCATGCGTTAAATTGTACCAGTACATCAGGCAAGACCTGAACAATTTGCCTCAGATGAGCAAAATCATTACCCTAAATTAAAATAGTATTTTTGGAAAAACAAAATGACTGACTGGAGATAATGAAATTTTAATAATATTATTTTTGGCTATCATACACTTCACCTGAATAATACCAGTAACCACACAAGTTTGCTCTATGTTTCACAATGTTGGGGCTGTAGGTCTCACAACTGGATGATTTTCCCTTTCAGTTGAGACTCATTTTGGTCTCATGATTAATTTTTAGTTTTTTTTAGATGTGCTGATCTAACAGACAAAAGCATGTTATGTGTGATTAATTTTATGATAGTTTCCTTATATATCCAGGTAGATTAAGGTTGCAACCTAATGCAAATATCTTCTCCGTTTTAGTGTGTTGAAATTCACAATCTGTTGATAAGAGAACAGTGTCCATTAATCTACTGCAGAGGGTTAATAATTGAGTTTCATAAAATTCAAATATAAATATTTGAAATATTGGAGAGAACTAACGACCGTATTCGTGAACCAACAATTCCCATTATTTAATTGGAGCTTTATCTTTTCTTCTAGTATTTATATTTTTCTTTAAATTACTGATAGTAGCTATCAGAAGTTACAACTGTCTCAGATTAAAGTTAAAATAAACACAAACTACATATCTCAACTAAATTCAGCCTACCTATCTGAATTATTTCTACCTCAACAAAATTTAAACCAAAGTTTAACTTCTCTTCTGACATGATGTGCAATCCACACTGGATCCGTTTCACAGCCATAAAAAATCATCCTATTGAGTGCCCTCCACAAAAACCAGCACACTGCAAAGAAGTAAGAAGCCCATTTCTACCTTCACAGCCTTCTAGGGCAGTAATTCAAGATTTTCGGACCGTATCCAGCACTGTGTCTCCTACATGTAAAATGCTTACACCCAGCAAAGCATTCATCCGTGAAGGCCCAGCATCTTCGTGCCTTATTGCATTGAAATAAAATATGTCTCGCAGTTTCTAAAGAACATTGTTGACATATTTCACATTACATATTACAGTTTAAACCTTGGTGCTGCATGACATCATGAGTTAAAAGTCTGCCCTGTAGTAGAAGATAAGCAAAAGACAAGAACCGTTGGAGGAATTCTGAGCTGCCAAATGAACCGGTAAAACCAGATTGTTTTCCCTGCCGATAGTTCCATCTTATAAAACGAGATGGCTGTATATTCTTCTAGTATTTATAGAAATGTAAGATATATGACAATATTAGCCATCAAACTTACTGACAGAAAAAAAGGTACTATCAGACTAAAAGAAATGAAGTTGTTCATAAATAGATTAGAAGTGAATGAAGAAAAAATAAACAATCAGGCAAACACTGTCTAATCCGCTGCATCACTGCACAGTGTACTGATGGATAGATTTTGAAAACCATCTAATTAGAACTCTAAAAAATAAATCAAAATCCATTCAGTATTTGTGAAACGTGTCCAATACAAATTCCCCGATTTTAACCGTGAGATTTGTAAAACCTTGTGGTTTATCTATGTTTCTGATACAAACTGTTTACAGAATTCAGAGCGATGATTTTTTTCTTCTTCTCAAAACATGTCATTTTTTTATGTGGTGAACTCAATTTGAATACGAAGTTTGTTATCGCTTTGCTTTCAAGTTTTGAACTGTTAACAAATACATTTGATGAAATATTCATGCTGGTACATTTAGTGTGAACACGTATCCTCTGCATTAACTCTGAAAGAAATATTTTGTGTTAATGCATCTCAACCGTCCGATTTTAAACGGAGCCAATCTGGCCATCTAATTTTAACTCCCTTTAATATTAGTGCGGATCTAGTCCATACGAATCTTAAAGTGGATCCGACGGTCCAGATATATTAATTCAAAAGATTCCCTTTTGAGTTAATGCAGAGGATACGAATTCCATTTAGTGTACCATGACTTGTTAACAGTTCCAAGTTATTACTGTTATTTTCTCATCAGTATTTGCTAGTTACAAAAAAGCCAAATATACCACAGCCTGATAACAATTTTAATTAAAAAAAAAAAAACAGATAGACCTGAAAAAGTAACAAGAAAAATAAAACAAAGTCAAGAACTCACATTGTATTGTATGTGTTTGGATCACATAATTCCATTCATTTTATGATGTTAATAACTATCTGCCATTATCAAAACTTCTGATATTATCAAGTCACAAAATTTTGAAACATCAAACATTTAACATTAACATCACTGATCCAAGCTTTTCTTCAACTTGTTTCTCAAGCCCTTTAAAGGTCCGTCATTCACAACTGTGCCCCAACTTTCCTCTTCTCCCTCTTCTCCCTCCACTTTCTCGCAAGTGCAGTTACCGACATTCAAATTGGTACTGCACATCAAACACACTCCCTTGCAATTCGGGCTACAGAGAATGTCCATGTTTACTTCAAGATGAATCATGTCACGAATATGTTTTGAAAGATCTATCTCTTTCTCTCCAGCTGGGAAGTAAAGCCGATCATCCCACTCTATGTCCGGGTCTTCATCTTTACCTCCATATGCACCTTTCCCTTCAAACATGATCTTCTTTGACTGGGCTTCATCAAACAACTCTTCAACGGTGTCCAGGTTGTCGTCAGGATCCCCTACTGGTTCTTCACTTAGTAAGATTGAGAAATTTAAGTACAGACACCGGGCAGCAGGTCCAAGACACCTGATAGAGAAAATAAATATGAACTTCATGTAAGTACTAAAAATGCCAACATAAAACTATTTCACATGTTAACTTGCTAAATAGATACTTAGGCTTCAGATTTCTAACTTGTGGCAATCAAGTGCAATGACGGTGCGGAGAATTCCATCAAGCCTAATTCGACCTTTCCTTCTTGTTACATCTATTGACAGAGCAACAGGTGTATCCATTAATGCGTCATCTAATTTGTCATCTTCGTCTTCATCGTCGACAGATGCATCAGAATGATCTTCATTATCATACTTTACAGAAACCTCTGCATCTTTCAACTCGTCGAATGATAGGGACACCGGGTTGCCGTTCTCGTCTACACCTGAAAAACAATTACCATATATGTTTCATCCAAGCATTATAACACCTTATTAGCCAGGTTCCATATGGTGTGTACCAAGACTGGTCAGTACCAATTGAACACCAATTTATTTCCAGAATTATATAATAAAAAAAAAATCAGACTGGTTTCTTACTTTACTATAATACCAGACCAGTCAAATTAGGTAACAGTGATGGTACCATGTAACATGGGAGGAATGACACTAGACATGTTAATTACATATTAAATTACAAAATTTTAAGTCCTATCTGACCAAAATATACTAGCTAATACCCAAAAGAAGCTTCAATTAGTCTCTGTATTGTTGCAATTAAAACACTCACCTCTAATCGCCACATCCTGTTCATTAAATTCCCCACTAGAATCCTCATCTTCAACTTCATCTTCGTCTTCATCCTCATCCTCATCATCTTCATCCTCATCCTCATCCTCATCCTCCTCATCTTCATCCTCATCTTCTTCATCATCAAAGGAGGGCCATTTTAAGTCATCAGGAAGCTTGAGACCCATCTCAGCTGCTCGATCGGCTGACACGCGAGATGAGTACCACCCAAGGATAAGCCGGTGCAAAGATGTACAGTACTCGACATGTGACACGGATGCATCCCTCCTGTACACAATGGCGCCCTTCCAAAGTTCTAGGTCGAGGAAGGTCTCGTATTCTTCACTTTTTATCGAGATTGGTATGTCGTACGTGGCGCGAGGCGGCGGGAGAAGAGGAGGCGAAGGGGATAGAGGGGTGAAGTTGTGGAGACGGAGAGGGAAGGGTTTGGAGGTGAGAGAAAGGCGGAGAAGAGAGAAAGAAGCGAGCTTGGTAGTGGCGCGGGGTAGGAGAGGAGGGGAGGCAGGGAAGATAGTGCTTGGATTAGCGGAGAGGAGAGCCATTTTCTCTCCCTACTGGGGTGTGTTTTTCAGTGATAACGAGGATAAGAAGGGGTTTTCAGTAACTTGGATGGGAATAAATCTGCTGTGATTCCAAGGAATAACAGGGATCCTGCAATTCCAAATCTATCCATTCATTTCTCTTCGTCCACGAATCACAAAACCAGAAAGTTTTTGTGCACGAATCTCAAAATAGGTGAACGGGTGGATTTCTAATTTCAGGCCCCCTGTTATTCCTTAGAATTGCAGCAGATTTATTTCCTGGACTTCGATATATTCGGGAAAATTTCCCCTGGGGATTCGGTACACTCTACCGCATAGAACGGGGAATCTGTACCGTCCGTTGTAACTTTTATAACTTGCACGAATCTTAAATAGCCCTCTTTACACCTACGATTGGTCCGGAAAAATATCACTCGATTGAAATTGCGCAAGTGATGCATGCGATACTAAAAAGATATGTTTTCATCCTCTGGTATACAGCAAAACGAGACTATATTATATAAAAAAAAAAAAAAAAAATTAAAATAAGGATATGTTTTCATCCTCTGGTACACTAAAATTCGTTGAGTTTATACACAAAATTTACTTTCTGTATTTATAAAATTCGTTGAAGTTATACATAAAATTTATTTCTTTTTCTTTCATTGTATTTTTCTCTTCAAATTTTTTTACTCTGAGTATTTCAAACCAGATCCCATTTTTTCTTTCCATTCCTTTTCCTTTGCATGACGACTACTATTTGGGGGTGAAACGATATGGATAATATCCGATCCATATTCGATCTGTATTCAAAAACTTAGATGTAGATATTCAATATCCAAATATCTGTGTGGATAAGAATATTGATATGGTTTTACGTTTCAATTATCCGTATCCGTATAGTAGATATATACTACATATTTGAATATATATTATGAAAAATTTATGTTATTCACCGGTAGGGGTATTAACGAGCTGGCTCGATCCGAGCTAGAACTAGCTCAGCTTGTTAATTGTGGACCGAGATATAGCTGAGCGAGCTGGACCTAGAGCATCCGAACTAAAATTTCAACTTGAAATCGTGACAAGCCAACCCAAGCTAGCTCGCGAGCTAACGAGTTGGCTCGTTAGGTCTGGTTGGATCTTGTTTTAAGAAGAAAATAAATTCTACAAACTTTTTGGATCGAACTGAACCGAGCTGGACAATATAAAATGCACACAAATCCATACAAATTTACCCTAGCTTGAACTCGTTAATTCTAGGCCGAGCTAGTAGTGAGCTGACTCGTTAACAGCTCAGTCCAGTAATGAGCGAGTTAGGTGCCAGTCATGTCAAGCCACTAGCTACGAGCTTTTTTGTCACCCCTATTCACCATTATAATTAAATAAATGTTATGAAATTTATTTATTTTTAATATTTTTATATTATTTTAATAAATATCATATCAGATATGTACCCGTATCAGTATCCGTCTGATATCTGCTCCGTATCCGGATATGGAAACTAAAAAAAATATGAATATGGTTTTACCACTATCGACATATCCGCTTTGTTTTTTTTTTGTTTTTTATGATTGGCGGCGAAGCGCCAACAAATATATTAGATAAAAAAAAAATTAATTACAAATATTTACATGCTTCTCATAAATATCAAATCAAATTGAAATTTTCATTGTTAGCATGACACAATACCAAAAGTTTCCCACCCCAATTCCCCTAAGCTGATCCAACCCAAAAAAACAACTTCGATGGCCGTATCATTTATTAAAAGATGCACCGGACGACTTTTTGCGGAGAAGAGTCTCCTATTCCTCTCTCTCCATAATGCCAAAGTCCCTGCAGCCCAAACCGCCCCCCAATTTGATTTCTCCCTCTGAGCGAGGTTGCTCCGACCACTATTCCAAACCTGAGCAATGTTTTGACAATTGATTAGTGCCGTCTTGAAACCGAACTGTGCAATGAGGCCTCTCTAGAATTGTAATGAGAATGGACAATCCCACATGAAATGAGCTCTCGTCTCGGCATTAGACGAGTTGCACAGATAATATCCAGTCTATATGTTGCATCCTCTCCTTAATAAAATCTCTTGCGTAAGCATCTTATTGTCCAACATTAGTCAAATAAAAATCTTAATCTTAATTAGTATCCGTAACTTTCAAAATAGTTCTATGTTAATGATATAATACCTGTGTGATGCATTGCTGCATAAGCTGATGCACAAGTGAACAGCTCTGATGTCGTCCATCTCCGTTTTCACCCCTACTACTGTTACTTATTTTATTTTATTTATATGCAGATTCGAACAGTCCATATAACAAGATTGTTCATTTCATTTTCGAATGTTGGAATTCAGGCTCAGGTAATGCTAGGGGTGTAATTACCACCTGATCAATGAGATCGATCTGAATTCTGACTCCATAAATAATTTTTTTAGCATGGATTATCTTAAAAAATATTGAATAAAATCTGACCCTATCACATAGGAATTCATTCCTCTGCATTAACTCAAATTTTGAACGGCCCTGTGCATTATAAGCGTGGATTCAATTGGTTCAAATTATAATCTTACTCAAATTGTACGTTATTGCAGAGGATACCTATTCATCACATAGCATATATATATGGATCCATTAAATTATGTACTCTTCATTGTTATTGCTGTTTTTCTACTCTTTTTCCCCTTAAAAGACTACAATTACATAATTTCCAAATATTTAAACTTCTATATTATAGGAATTGATAATAAACTGAACAAAAATCATATAAATAAAGCGATAAAAATAATAATTATTTAAGAGTGATGCTTCCATGGACTCAAGGATCTATTTGTAAAATGAACATATCTTTATTTTCAAAGTTCAAACAGTCGATCCGAACCGTTTATCTTGTTCTCCATATTAATATGTGCTTGGAGACCAAATTTTACATTTTTCTGAATTTTTTTACTATTTATTAAGATGGTACAAAATTCAATGGTCTGAATTTGATATTTTTTGTACCCATCTTAATAAATAGTAAAAAAATTCAGAAAAATGTAAAATTTGGTCTCCAAGCACATATTAATATGGAGAACAAGATAAACGGTTCAGATCGACTGTTTGAACTTTGAAAATAAAGATATGTTCATTTTACAAATAGGTCCTTGGGTCCATGGAAGAATTTGCCATTATTTAATGTATTCATTTTTTTATTATTTTGTATCGCTAGACTTTATGTGAATAAATTAAAATTAATTTACATATAAACACATCATTCATGAAGTATGTCAGATTTAGCGGTTTGAATTTATCACTTGAATTCAATTCAATTCAATAAATTTTAAAATTATATTCATGATATTAAAACTTTAATTTAATATCATATAAGCTTTACTTTTATCTGGATTATTACAATTAAGATTTCTCACAGGATTATATTTTCACAAAAAGAAAACCCTCACAGGCTTTCCTTTTTCTTTTTATTGATCCAATAAATTTCAAAATTAAATTCATAAAAAAACTTTATAATTTAAAGAACATATTTTAGCTGCACTTTTATCAGAACCGGATGATTCCAATCAGAAAACCCTCAGTTTCCATTTTGAACAAAACAAGGGTTAATGCGCGAATCTCCACTCTCTCTCTCGGACCAGTATCCTCTGCGGAGTTGATCGGACAGTCCAGATTTAATCTCAACCGGTGAGTGCTCGACAGGACGGAACGGAGGGGCAGTATTAATTTTGCTTTGAGATTCGTGTCATTATTTTATTTGGTCCGTCCGATCAAAACGAACGGGCCAGATTAAAAGAACAGCACAGCTACGCAGGTAAAAATATGACTCCCTCTCTCTCTCTCGTAACTCGAGAGCTCAAAACTCTCAGTCGAAATTTAAAACTGGAGAGCTGCTTCAAGGGACCAAGACGGCAAGAGAGAGAGAGCGAGAAACTCAGAAAGAGAGGGGGGCTACAGGAGCAAAGGTTGGTTGCTTTTGCGATTCCTTGGCTCCACTTCCTCTCAAGTGGCCCAGGTTCTACTTCTCTCCAGTCCCCTCTCCTCTAATTGCTCTATATCACTCCTTAGATGAATTTTTAGTCGTTTCTCAGATTTTTACGGGGTTTGGTCACACGAAGTGTTATTATACTTCAACGAAAATAATTAGTAGAATTAGGAATATTGGCTCACTGAAAACAACAGGTGCTCTTGATTTGATCACTAGGTTATCATTTTTAATATTTTCTGAACAAGGGAAAATAGTATAACTGACCAAATGAAATTTCATACTTTATTCCTTGGTTCGAATGTTTTTAGAAGAACGAATAATTGTACTTCATGTTTTGGATCCCACAATATGCAATAAATGGATTCCCTAGTTAACCCTTAAAAAAATCCTGTTTAACTATGCAATGATTAGGCAATCAAGCCTCAATTCAACTGATATTTGCTTGATTATTGAGATTCTACCCCAGTTTAGCCTTGATCTAACCCAATTTGCTACTAGATAAACAAAAGGACAAGAAAAGAAAACTAGAATTAACAAGGTTTTGGTTGCAATTACTAAGACTTTCGATTAATTTTTAGATCATGCTTACTACTTGTCACAGATGATAATTATCATCTGTATCTTATAGCTGTCTTTTTTTTTTTTTTTTTTTGGGAAGCAGATTTATTTTGTTCCAGTTTCTGATCAACTGCTGCATATAAATTTAAAGTTACTTTAGCGTCATTATACACTTAATGACCAAAAAGGGCAATAGATGAAAACCAAAGTTGATTGCTGTAATACTTGCAGAGAGAAATAAAAGCGAAATCCTCGATGCAATGTACTTTAGCCTTAATCAGATATCACCTATTCACTTAATCTCTATTAGCCAAACTTACCTTCAATTAAAGCTAAATTCTCAATTTAATGTACTTCAGCCTTAATCAGATACCATCTAATGCATTCAATCCCAATTAAGTTGGCAAAAAGAGCCAACAGAAATAATAACCGAAGTACAGCAAGGTAATACCGCTACCTGTTTTAGTCCACTCACCAAAGTACAGTATGTTAATACTTGCCACATCAACAAAAAAGTAAAAGTATTAAGAAAAAGGAGGAAAACTTTTTCTTACCTATTTGTTTTTGTCTCATAGCAAGAAAGGAAGGAGAAGGGAGGTAGGATGCCATTGCAGCACTTCAGCATGAGAAGCGGCGGTGGCGGTTCCTTCATCGGTGCATCATTGCATGATCTAAATACAGTAGATGCACAGCAAGGAGGAGAGATGGAAGGGATGAGCGACATTGATCGGGAAGCCGTCACTGAAGATAGCTTGGAAAATGGCGATGATTCAAATTCTGTGTCTGCAGTATGTTTTACTTGTTTAATTTTTTTTTTTTTGTCTTTTCGGGAGGTGATCATAGTCAGGCTTCCCTTTTTGGAAATATATTCATTCTTTCAGGTTTAAAAAGTTATTCATTAGAACTTCTTATTTATTTCTATTTTGAAAGTAATTTGTTTTTTCCCTAAACCTTTTAGTAAACAAATATTTTGCCTAAAGTGGTAAAGAAAAAGTAAAAATAATTTCTTTTTATTCTAAAATTAGATCAGTACTTTCTTAAATCCAATCATTTACTCTTTTTTCTTCTTCCTATATTCAGACTCTAATCAAGCCTCTGGGGTTAAGAAAGTGGGGTTCTATGGGTACAAGATGACGTGGAGATGATGATTTGTCCATTTTTTCCTTATCTCCATTTCTTTTTTTGTATGTTTGGCTTCTCATGACTCTCTTTTATCTAATAATGTGATAATATTCAGTTTCATGCATTAATAGAGCATAGAACTTAACTTATCCTCTTTATGGCCATTATTTATGTGGACTTCTATTAAAAAAATTAAGGCAGGGTCGAGTTTGGGTCAGGTCACAGTCATTTATGGGGGTAAGGTAAAAGAGAATTTTCTTTGTCATTGGTGCCTTCCACTTTGAAAATAACTGTTGAACTTGTGAGTCTATCCCTATTTAACATTCCGTTCTACCCAGTCATGTCACACTCTTTTATGCCATCAGTTAGAGACAATTGCACCGACTGTACATATGACTCAAATTACACTGAACAAGCCAAGTAAACTCTCTAAACCCCCCCCCTTCCCACCACCACCACCACCAAAAGAGATTTTTCTTAGAGATTAAACCATGGGTTCAGTATTTAGCCATGCTAGTATAACACCAGTATTGGTCCCAAGTGTCATTGTAATTCTTGATTTTGATTGGTTAATACATAAGGGAGCTTGCATTTCTAGAATGGGATTCCTGCAAAATTGTTTGTTACCCATGCTTGCTGATTAAAGAAAAGAAATAGAATGTAGTAAATTGTGGTTTCTGATTTGCCTCTGTTAACTGTAGGATTGCATGCATGAATCATACAGAAATTCATTAACGCTTCATGGCCTGGCTGTTGAAGAAGAGCGCTCTGTGCTTGACAACAATAGTAGACCTTCTTCCCCTTCTTACAATATTATTTTGTCCCAAGGTAATTACATGTCATTCCTTTATTATAAACTATTGTGCTGCATATCATAAGCGAACCTGAACTGCACTTTCGATTTCCTTTGTGGCCCACAACTGAATGAGAAGGCTAAATTGCTATTCAGTTGTGATTTGTGAACATAAGCATCAATTTGATCTGATTTTATTAATCTTTTTAGCTAGAAGTTAGTGATAAAGCTGAATTAAGCTTCGATTACAGTACTCAGCCTCGGTTTTATCCAATTTTCAGTTAAACTGTCAGCCACTTGAATATTTTGACCAGAACTCCATTTTTCTACAGTGCCAGCTGAGCTAGTATGATGTGTCTAAGCATCTTTCAATCCTTTTTGGCATGATTTCTTTCAATTTACAATACCTTATTTTAACCCGAGTGACCTGCATGTTACTCTCAATTATACACAAGCACTAACCAGAAAAGGAAAAAAAAAAAGCTGCAGCCTTTCACTTCTTAGCATGGTACAGTGACTGCTGTTCTACTTAGTGCAGATGTATTACCCATTGAGAATGTTCGAGCAAGGTTCTTAGACTTGATAGTTGATCACTTCATTAACCAACATTTGATTGAGATGGGTGACTCGCATGAAATTGGTTATAGGGCCCATGAAAAGGCCAATAAAAGAAAGCCACGTGAAGCTCAGTATGAGGGTGACCCGCGGGTAGCCTTGCCTCTGATGTACATTGCTAACCTATATGAGAATTTAGTAAATGACGTCAATGCTCGTCTTGGGGCATTGAATGTAACTCGAGAGGCAACTATTGGGGTTGCCCTTGAGGCAGCTGGCGGTTTATACAGGAAGCTCGTCAGTAAGTTCCCCAAAAAAGGTAAGTTTTCTGTGTTTTTTTCTGTTTTGCTTTTATTTACTGTGAAATGCAGTTGGATCAAAGTTCTGTCCAAAATGCTAGAATAAAGTCTTAAAAATGCAGGACCAGAACTCTAAACTGAAAAACATTTATAATTTTTTTTTTGCATATTTCTACCTCTATTTTGTTTGTCTATATCTTTCCATCTGCGGAACTTCAGAACATCATGCAGACCCATCAATAAAACCTACAGTATGTATCTCTGCAAAACTTATGCAATGCTATTTTGTTCCACCTTTTTAGTTGATATATTTGAACTACATACCAAAGGGAAGCAATGAGAAAGAAGAGTTACATTGTGCATCTTTTTAAGAAAATGGTCAAAATATTTATCTAGGATATTTTTCCTGTTCTGTATGCCTTGTGCTTTATAGAGGCATACGAGTTTATGAAATTTTGTACTGATGAAAGTATGAACATGAAAATATTATAATTTCTGTCATGCTTTGGTGTTGTAGGCCCAATAAGCTTTAGGAGAAGAGAGCTTGCAACTTCTCATTCAACACGAAACCGCTTCCCAGAGCTGGTGGTGCAAGAAGAGAAGCGGGTCCGATTTGTGGTGATAAATGGGTTGGATGTTGTTGAGAAACCAACCACCATGTCAGTGGAAGATGCTGAGTGGTAGGCTTAAGAAGCTATTGAAATGACATTGTTACTTTATTTCGTAGCATTTCAGTGTGTAACAGGACATTTTGTATGATTTCTCACTATAGCACACAACATTAATAATATTTGCAACTGTTAACTGGCGTCACCATACTCGAGTCCTTGAACTATTCGCAAATAATGCCAACACATCAGTTCTGATGAAAAAGGTGTGGTCAATTAAATATGGAATGATTTTGCCCCCCTACCACTAATGAGCTCAATTTTGTAAGCTTAAGGAGAAGAATCAAGTTGAGCATTAAATTGTGGGTTAAATGTCAGTTTGAGCTTGATATGAAGTGGTTCGTTTGTACTTTGTGTTAAAACTTTTGCTGCATTTTTTCACTTTCTTGACTAAAGTTTTTCTTTGATAGTTTCATGGTACTTGCAAATGGCCCAAAATTTGTCAGTGATACTTGCTAGAATGAGTGTGTTTTACAATATTTTCAAATACCGTAAAGCATTGGGCTTAATTTGGAAGTATGCTTTTGACATACTATATTATTCATTCTATTTTTAGGTTCAAGCGCTTGACTGGTCGATGTGAGGTAGCTGTAACCATAAGAGATTACAAGTACTATTCACCACGGCATAAGCATCGGCGGTCCCCGTCACAACCTCTACTTAACATCCATGAATCAGCAGTATGATATACTTCTCAGTAGTATTAAATTCTGGAAGGATATTTTTACTTGTTTCTTTTATTCTCTCTGTTTATAAGATTACATCTTTCCAGGCCTTCTCTGGAAGTGATAGCTCTCCACTTGTGGGTAGCTCTTCTGAATACCGTCCAAATAATGAAGTAAGACCCATGTTACATTTTACATTGCAAATTTCATTTTCTTGTGAGCACCATATGAACCTTCTTTTTGTGCATTAACCCTTGAAAAAACATGCGAATTGTTATTTGTTCTAATTATATATATATTTTTTTAACTTGAGTTTTTAGTTGATGGTAATTATGGGATAGTACTATGGGTTCCATATTTTAATTGCTGTTATCTAGCTAGTGACTGATTATTGTTCTTTAAGTTAAAAAAAGAATAAATGATTATTCAATTTGCTCACTTTACATGATTATTCTCTATTTTTAGTCGCAAAATGATCATCTGCCAGAGTCAAAACAGCAACAGCATCAGCCCCAGTACCACCTGATGCACCATTTGCAGCCCCAAATGCCTCCTCATAACCAGCAGTACATGACCACACAATACCCATGCACGCCTGTCTCACCTGACAGTGGAGCCAACCAGCACCAGCCGCATGGAGTCAGCAACTTGGCCCCACACTTAGCTTGTGTGCAGTTGTCAAGCACAACTTATCTTCCTGGCCGTTTGATTCACGTGGTATTTTTTTTTTCTTTGTTCTTTCTTTACAAAAAAACAATAAAAGAAAAAGATTTTCCCTTCATGTAATAATTTCATTCAAATGATGAAAAAAAAAATAGATAGTAGTATATTACGCACGTCACTGTTTTATAAAAAAATTATTAGGCCCCTACTGAGCCAAAAGGCATCATTTATGCCCATATCCTTTCATTAAGAAATGTCATGCATGCTGGCTAAGATATGGGAAACAACTCATGTGCCCCCTTTGTATCTTTATCATTTATGTCACCATAAATAGTCATGGATGGTATTTTGGAAACAAATGTGATGCTTACTGTAATGGTTGAATACAGAACTTATTTCTCTATTTGGGCTATCAATAATAGTTTGTCTTTTCAGGACAAGTGAAATAGCTTCTAAATTTAGCAAAATATAGCTGGTGATGTGTCTAAATGCAAATGCGTAAGAAAAAACTACAAATTTGTAGAACAACAGAAGATGAACAGTCAATATGCACCCACACATTTGCTTGGCTAAATTATTGTTTTTTGCGTGCAGCCTACAAGCCCTGCTAAATTCTGTGATGAATGTGGGTCCCCCTATTTGAGAGAGACTTCTAAATTTTGCTCAGAATGCGGCACCAAGAGGTTTGGGATATAACAACTCACTATCCCTTGACAGTTTTCTCTGCACCAAAGCAGCAGCTATTTTTCTTTCTGATTGCAGAGACATGTTTGCCTAGGTAAAAGCAAAAATAAAAAGAAAACAGTATATTTGGCATACAAAAAAAAAATCAGTGTGGTTTTAATATTATGTAGCTCTGTTGTTTTCTCTGGGGTTCTCATTCTTGCAGTAGTTTGCAGAATTTGCTCATCTTAAATTTTAGGTACTAAATGTAGGAGCAATTAGTAAATATAATTTGTTACTGGTTCCTTGCGTAAATATCTTCTGATATTTTATTCTCATGTTTGTTGGTTATTATTTTAAATTTCACTGCAGAATTATGTTTCATCTCGATATAATATTATGTGAAATACAAATGTTTGGTATTTCCCTATAACACCTTTTGTCCTTTTGTGCGTGAATAGTGAACAAAGAGAGTAAAAAAGTTTACTAAGCATTTTTGAACTTCACTCTAAAATCTATCAAATATTTTAAATAACAAATTCAACCATTAAAATCAATCTACAGTAATGTGTTTACATGAAAAAAAAGAAAATTTTGAATTAATTTTATATAGAATCAAGTGGTACAAAAATGTTCATACAATTAATGCATTAAAATTAATTATAGACATTCTAATTTTGACTATTTGATTTTCTACTAAATTAATTTAAAATTTTAAAATTTTTGCATGTAGATGATTGCTCGTAAAGTAAGGTAGATCAAGTTCAACAGTTTGAATTCGTCATTTAAAAATAAATTTAACAATTTTATAACTAAATTCACAAAGAGACTTGGATCAAATTAATAACACCAGTTCTACTCGAATAAAAATCCTTTTGTGGATAATTTAAAGTGTGTGAGGGTCTATTCTTACGGTGCGTTTGGATCGTCAAGAATAACATGAAATTAGCATTGTTTTTGAGTTAGTGATTATTCTTCTTTTATGTTTGCATCGCTCTAAAAATAAAGTCATTCTAGATATTAGCTTGTTAATTTATTCATATAATAAAATAGTACTAATTTAAAATTAGCTATATTCTTACTGTTGCTGGAGTTGCATCCGTCTACAATTCAATTCAGCTTTCGGCTTTCCTGTCAATATCTATGTTTATTTGGACAACCGGCTCCTCTCCGTTTCCATTTACTGGAGGCATCCCTTGATCCTGGAGCATATCAGAAAAAATAAAAAATGAACCCCAAAGATGAAAGCGTGTTATTCAGGGCTGAGATCTCAATTACTGTTGGAATGGAGAAAATCCAACCACGTCGAATTAAGATAAAATGAATAAAAAAGTAACAAAAAAAAAAAAACTAACTGCCTGATTCCTTCCCTGGATTTCTGGATATGCAATACGGAGTTGTTAACAACAAAATCAAGCAAATAAAAAAAGATAATTGTACAACCAAACAAAAACAAACTACAGCTAAAAGCAAAAAATAATTCCAGCTGGTAGTAATTGGTGAACACGATCAGTTGTGGATGTTGCCATTAAATCTTTTTCGATACTTTTGTAACCAATCATGGTTAATGAAATGAGGGCTACACCTTATTATTAAAAAAAAAAAAAAAAATTCATTTTCGATACTTGCTCCGCCAGCTTTTTAATTTTCTTGTAGAAAAAAAAATATATTTTTTACTTATTTATGTTCTAGTATAAGTGCAATATGGTCCTAAGATTTAAACTAATTGCTCAATTAATTTTTTTTTTGTGCATTTGACGAAGTTAAATGAATGGTGTTTAAAATTTGCATAAAACTGAACAATAAATTAGCTCTTTTGAATTGGTAAGATAAATGTAGAATTGAAGGAAACGCCACGACTTGAAATAATTCTTGCATATTTTAGGGACTAAAGTAGTAATTCATTCCATTAGCTGATTAGCAAGTACGAGTTGGCAACTGCTTTCCTGGCAAACTGGCCCACTTCATTTCATTTCATTTCAATGTGGAAAAGCAAGCAGATAAAGGGTTATTTGCAAATTTACCCTCTCAGATTTTGAAAAATCAATTCAAAAGTACTTATGAACATAAATAATGATAAAGACCAATTTAAAAGAAAAAGTCTGCCTATAATTTTTAAAAAGAAAAAAAAATCAATAAAGATCCAATTTAAAAAAGAAAAGCCTCCTGTACAATGACAAGGACATTTACAATAGTTTATAAAAAAATATCTTCAAGAAAAAAAAATAGCAAATCTATAAGCATGTTATGTTAACACAAGATTAAAAATTATAATTAGTTATAAGTCTTCAAGAGTTTTATTTATAATTGTAACCATTTGATTGTTTTTCTATTTTTTGTTAATGTAATTGCCGTTGCTTTTTTATAGGTTTATCTTCTTATTGCATAAAATATAACAAAGCTATTTAAATGAAGCTTCTATTATTATAAATAAAAGTATTTTTTTTTTGTTGCATCTATTAATTCATTAAATATGCTACTAAGTTCAATTTTTTCATACAAACTTTCCACCAGAATATATTATTTGTGCCTCTATACTTCTTTAAATTTTATCTTCTCTTATACAATTACTATGTTTTTCATCTAATATCACATACTTATTTACTTTTCTTAATTATGCATCTTTCTTGTGGCTTAGATATATTTTTTTGGTGACGACTTAGACAAAGGGCGTGTTTGGGTGCTTTAGTTGGGTTGGCGACTATTCCAAATTCGGGTTAGTGACTATTCCACATTTGGGTGAAAAAATAGCTATTCTCAATACTTGAGTTAGCTCGGATTAGTGTACTATTCCACTAACCCAATATTTTATTAGATTAGCGACTATTTCAAATTTGAGTTAGCATGCTATTCTCGCTAACCTCACTCTCAATCCTTAGCTATCAATTCCTCAGTTTTTCCTTGTAAATATGAAAATTTTCAGGTACTTATTACGAATTGTGAATTTGTGCGTGGCAATAGTGTAAAGTTTCCAAAAAAAGAAAAATCGCGTTCTTTTTGGATGGAATTAGCTGTCGGTGTCGATCAGTGTCAGGAATCAGTAAAAGTCAAGAACAGAGACAACCATGGCTGATTATGCTTTCGACGCTTCGTCTCTCTCTCTCTCTCCCCTCTTAACAAATGAAAAACCAATAACAAAAAATAATCTCTCTTTCTCTCTTCTCTTCCTTCTTCCTTCCTATCATCGCCATTAAAATACATTCCTCAATTCCTTCATAAAACTCTTTTGGTTTCTTGTTTCCAATCAATAGCCGCGAAAGAGACCCGCCAACTTTTCTTTTTAACCAAATTCAAAGGTATAATCGTTCTCTTTCTAGAAACAAATCTTTGAAAAAGAGAAAGGTGATTTCTTTCTCCGATTCTCCATTAAAGCGAATCATCAACCATTTTAAAAGATACTCTGCTATTCTCTGTTTCCTTCTTTTAACGATCCATGATGCCATGCACCCAAATTCCCTTTTTTGCTCTATTGTTGCTTAATAGAGTAAATCATTTGCCAATTTAGTAAACAAAAACAAAAAAATTATTTGCTTCTTTGATCCAACAAAACCATGGCCATAGTATTGGAAGCCTTTCTGAGGCGACTAACAGCCTCTTTCGAAGAATTTGTGAACAGTGACGCTTGTCTAATGCTTGGTGTGAGAGAAGATGCACAAAAGCTACTCAAAACCATGCTGAGAATATATGAAATCGGCATAATTGGAGAGAGAAACCAACTCAAGCACCCACAAATCAACTTGTGGATCTCCGAGTTGAAAGATGCAGTTTATGACATAGATGATCTGATCGACATCTGTGTGATCGAAGGAGGTAAAATTTTGCTAGAAGATCACCCCGCCCCGTCTCCGAAATGTTCTTTCAAAATCTTATCATGCTTTAAATGTGCAAAATACCGGCACGAGATTGTGTATAAGATCAGAGAGATCAACAATAGGCTCAAAGAGCTTGAGGAGGCCTCCTTGTCGGCAATTGCTGCCGACTTGCTTGGTTCTGCTTCACCTTCCAAAGGTACTCCTGTGAATTTTGAGGATTTTAGTTTGGATTTGGGGGATATACCAGTGGGGAGGCAAATCGAGAAGGCGGCAAATGGGCTTGTGCAGTCAATGCTCAAGGGTTCAAAGAAGAAGGTTGAGCTTTTTGGGGTTGTTGGAATGGCTGCAATTGGCAAAACTACCCTTGCCAGAATGGTTTATAATGATGTAATAATACAAGAAAATTTCCCCATCAGGATTTGGGTTAGTGCGAAAAACCTATCTGAGAGAGATTTATTGAAAGAGATAATTAAGGGTGCCGGTGGAGATCCTGGTGAGGAGTCTGCTACCAAAGAAGAGCTCGTGGCTTCTCTCGGCTCTTCCCTTACCAAGAGGTTTCTAGTAGTGTTGGATGATGTGCACAAGCCGGGTATATGGGAAACTTTGCTCAAAGTTCCACTAGGAGATGGGGTGGCAAGGGGTCGTGTGCTTATAATTTCTCGAGATGTGAATGTTATGAAGGAGATGAATGCAACCATACATCAAGTGGAGAGAATGGATGCGGTCGATGGTTTCGAGTTGTTGTGTACTGAAATATTTGGATATTTTGATGAGGATGAAATTGGGTTGCTAAAAGAAGTTGGTGTTAAAATCGTGGAGAAGTGCGAAGGTTTGCCGATTGCAATTAAGGCTGTAGGTGGTATGCTGAGGACAAAGGAGAGGAGCGAGGCAGAGTGGGAGAAGGTTCTAGAAAGGGACTCTTGGTCGTCTCTATACCAGCTTCCCGAAGAGATCCCAGCGGCACTTTATGTGAGTTATGAGGATTTACCGGCTTATTTGAAGCAATGTTTTCTCTATTGCTCTCTTTACCCAGAGGATTATCCTATTAACCGCTTTCACCTAATCCGTCATTGGATTGCTGAGGGGTTAGTGACAGTTCCAAATGGGGATACAGTATCAATTGAAGATTATGCAGAGGAGTGCTACCAAGAGCTCATCGGGAGGAACATGTTGCAAATCAGTCCCCATAATTGCCATTATTGTTTGATATCGCATGGTGTGTTACGCACACTCGCGCGGTTCTTGATCACTGATGAGAGTGTGTTTCTTGAAGGAGGCCAGAGGCTGATTGTGAGTTTGTTGAAGCCTAAGAGGTTGGCTTTGAGTAATGTGGAGAAAAATAGCCTTGATGACCCGATTTCGATGAAGCAGCAAAGGTGTCTAAGAACAATTTTGCTCATAAATAGCCCCAATGTGAGACTGATTGATGAGGTTCTTCTCCAAACAGCCACGTCTTTGCGCATCCTTGATCTCAGTAACACAGGGATTGAGGCGCTTCCTCCTTCAATTGCGAATTTGACGCACCTAAGGTATCTCAACCTTGATAGAACAAAAATTACAGACTTGTCGACTTTGATTGGTTACTTGATAAACCTACAAACACTCAGCCTGAGAGATTGCCAATCCTTGCATAAGCTTCCGAAAACCATCAACCTTTTGTACGAGCTACGGTGCCTATGTCTCAAAGGGACAGCTATCACACATGTGCCCAAGGGGATTAGAAACTTGACAAAACTAAACCATTTTGACGGGTTTGTACTGGGGCATGCAACGGACAAAACGGAAGGGTGCACACTGGATGAGTTACATTCCTTGTCAGAGCTGAGGTATCTACACATGGAGAACCTAGAGAGGATTAAAGAGACTAAGTCAGGTTCATTCCCTCTAAAAAACAAGGCTTCCCTAAGGGATGTTTACCTATGTTGGCAACCGCATGAGCTGGTACCAGTAGAAGAAGAAGAGAATAAAGCAGAAGGGGAACAGGCAGGAGAGAACTCTGTTCTGGTGCAAAGGGATGAACCCGTTATGAAACCCATTAGGGACTGGAGGGAGCTGTTCCCATCACCAAGTGTTGAAAAACTCGTTTTAAAGGACTATCCAGAGCAAGAATTCCCGACATGGCTTATGACCTCAAACTTACCCACCTCCCTCCCGAACCTGGTTTACCTGGACCTGTTTGTTTGCCCCTCATGCACACAGATCCCCCCTCTCGGGCTCCTACCGCAGCTAAAATTGCTTCGTATTTCTGGTGCTGACTCCATTAAAACCATTGGACCTGAATTTCTAAGCACCGACGCATCATCATCAACAACTTTACCTGCCTTCGAAAAGCTTGAGTCTCTAAGCATAAAGCAAATGGCCAGCTTGGAAGAATGGACATTTGGATCTACCGAAACTACCCCCGAAATCTTCCCAAACCTAAGGTCACTAGAAATCATAAACTGTCGCAAACTCAAATCCCTTCCTAAAGGCCTCGGCACTGCCGCAACCTCCCTCTGCTCCCTCCACATAGAATCAGCACACAGCCTCACTGAGATCAGAAACTTCCCTCACCTAACAAACGAGCTAGTGATCAAAGACAACAAGGGGCTGCTCCGCCTCTCTGATCTTGGCTCCTTAAAATCCCTAACTGTTGATGACTGCCAGAAGCTGAAGCATGTGAACAATCTCACAGCATTGCAAAGGCTCAGCCTAGTGTACCCACCATCTACTGAGACTTTCTATTTCGAGGAGCTGATTATCTTCTGGAGCATTGAGTTTCCGAGGTGGCTTTCAAATCTGATGAGGCAGCATTATGTGGGACCCAATGCGACACATAATCTAAAGCGGTTCGAGCTGACTTGTAGCTTGCCACTGCTGAAGAGTTGCATGGATGGGGGCAAGAACTGGCAAGCAGTGCAACAGATACCGGAGGTTCGTGCCACGACCTGTGATGGGAAGGCATATCTTTGGTACAGCAAGAACCGGCGCATTTATGAGACCAATGTTGGTTCTGATGAGTGATTTGTTTGGGGGATTGATATCTTCTGGTACGGATTTTTTTTTTTGTGTGTATGTGTGTGTGTGTGTTTCTTTTACGAGGGTATTGAACTTAATTTTCATTATTGAAATTAGATTTTTCAAGGGGGGTGCAAAATTTATGTTATTTATCAGCATTTAGCGCACAATACCACAATTCCTAGTATATTTTTTGCAATATTGCAAACAATTATTAGCTGAGCCAAAACCATTTTATGTTAATGTTGAAGATAAAAGTCAGCTTAACATGATCTTAGCTTTGACCTGATTTTAAGTAAGTAATTATAAATTAGGTTATTTCACCCTAGGATATGTGATTGATAGCTGATCACTAACCAAGTCAGAAGATGCAAAATAATTAAGAAAATAAAAATGTAAATGGTACTGTACAGGTGACATAGTTGCCAGTAAGTACCTGTAACTTGTAGACCAGGAGGTTTGTTATTTGCTTCAGAAGCTGAACAAATTTATGCTGAGGGTTTAATTCAAACATACATTCTTTTTACTTCTATTTGTAGTTGCAATTCCTAGCATATTTTAGCAATCGTGCAAACAATTATTAGCTGAGCCAGAGCCATTTTATTTTTATCTTTAATGGTGAAGCTAAAAGTCAGCTTAGCATGATTTTAGCTTGGACCTGATTTTTAATAAGTAATTATAAATTAGTTAATTTCACCCTGGGATATGTGATTGATAGCTGATCACTAACCAAGTTAGAAGTTGCAAAAATAATTAAGAAAAAAAAATATATATAAATGGTACTGTATAGGTCCAAGCTAAAAATTATGTGATTGATAGTTGCCAGGAAGTACCTGTATGTATATATTAGGTAGTTTGTAATTCTTCAGAAGTTGAACAAATTAAAGCTGAGGGTTTAATTCAAATCATATATTCTTTTTACTTTTAATGTAGTTGACATGCTGGAAATACTGTGGCTTTGGGGATATAGATGCAACAAGGATCACTGTTCTTCTCTTCAAAGTGTTCATACAACAGTTGGTTTTGCGAAAGTTTGGTTATGGTAATCTTCCTTCTCGGTGTTTTGGAATTGGCATTTTCTTGTTGGACATTTCCTTTTGGTCCTTTGTTTGGACCCTTGTACACCAATACTTAGATATGTCATACTTAGCTCTGTGAAACAAAGAATAAATGTAATTGTCAATGATATGCATAGCCTTCTTTTGAGATTCAGGAAAAGATTGGTCAAAGAGAGTTTTTTTTTTTTTTTTTTATCAGATTTGGTTGGGATTCTTGTGTTGTGTGGTTTTGCGGTTTGTGTACATAAAGATTGAATTTTTTTAAGAGAGTTGTAATAGCTTTGCAAAACTCACGGTTCCATCTTTGGTTTGCTCAGGTTGTTTTGTTTTTGGTTCATGGGATGCTTCTTTAATCCATCCAATGGACTTCCTTTTATTTAAGCTTGGCTTGGGTTCTCTTGTTTGTTTTGTTGTAAAAACTGAAAGCATAATATGGAAGACAGTGTAACTTAGAAGCTTCACATTCATTGTACATATCTCCTTTTTTTAAATCCTTCAGTTTCGGATTCACTTCCGTTTACGATTAGGCTGTTTCTTAAAAGCAACAAAGAGAATAATGGCCGTGTTTTTCCTCGGATTTCTTTATAACTTTTGAGAGTGAGCCTATGGTACTATGCATAGCACGGATGGGTCCGTGCTACGGTTCAATAACTTCGTTTAAAGTTCTAACGGTCGATCCGAACCGTTCAACATGTTTTCTATATGAATATGTACATGTTGACCAAATTTTACATTTTCAGAATTTTTTTACTATTTTTTTAGATAGGCAGAATATCACTGTTTTTGGATGGTCAAGAATTTTCAAATCAAGTGATTTTATATCTATCTAAAAAAAATAGTAAAAAAAATTTTAAAAATGTAAAATTTGTTCAGCAAGTACATATTCATATGGAAAACATGTTGAACAGTTCGGATTGACCGTTAGAACTTTAAAAACGAAGATATTGAACCGTAGCACAGACCCATCCGTGCTATGCATAGTACCATAGGCTCACTACTCTAACTTTGATGGGTTTTTCTAATATTGCATTAATAATCTCTCAAAACTAACTTTCATATTTGACCTAAAAATAAGATTTCTTATGGATTGAAAAATTTATGTATAGCACAATTTATAGTAACAATAATCAGAAACTCTTACACCACAGTAACCTCAAATTGGATAAAACATGTTATGCTACGCTTGGTTCTTAAATACAGAAACGAACTACAAGCTGCAACAGATTCTGGAAAATTAACCCAGAAAAAGGTATTATAAAGCAGAAATGAACTTCTGAATTTGTGCTTGAGATCGTTCCTTTTCTTCGGGCCCATCTGAATCTCCTATATTATCATGGTACTCCTACATTTACCACCAATCAAATATCAATGCAAGATTAACTTAGATATTAAAACAAGAGTATGAAATAACATTTCAAATACCTGGAGAATATCCTTCACATCTTCCTTTGACAATTTGTTCTGTTTTAGAAGTAATTCTATTCTTGCTCTTATTTTTGGATGCCTACAATTGTAAAACAGTAGACAAATGAAGACTGTCAAGTATATTGTTATCAGCCATTCTTTTTATCAATTTTTCTTTTCTTTTCACTAGTATTTTGAGGAAATTTCTCATGTAACCACCCTGCAACAACTCAAAACATCAGAAATCCCAGCTTAGCAAGTATATCATGCAATTCTGTACATAAGCAACACAAAAGAGGGGGTGTTTTGGGTATTCATTTCAAGATCAAGAGATATGTGCATGAAATATCCTTCACTCTTTTCTTAGTTTCAATTTGCCATGTGAAACCGAACTTTGGATTTCTTCCAATTAGGGTCTGATCCCAAGTTCCGGAGGAAAGGGAAGGGAAGGGAAGGGAAGACATGAGGAGAGTATCAAGTCTGTTACCCTCCAAATTGGAAGGTAATAAATATTGAAAAGATATAAAGAGTGATTCTCTCCATTCTCTTTTATTCACCTCCTGTAATTATAACTTGAGAACAAGGTTAACCATACCCCTTTCTTCCCTTTCCCTTCCCTTCCTCAATTTGCAATAAACTAAATTTTCCAATTTTCGGTTTAGAATACATAATTCCAAAATGAAAAGAAAAAAGCTGCTTACTCAGAAGTCCATATATGACCGAGGATAACCGCAATCAGCTGAAAAAAAAAAAACAAGGGTTCTCAGATCAGAAACAAAGCCACAAAAGAAAAGGTAGAAAAGAGTAATTATATATCTACCAGGGTTAAGGGTTTACTTGGAGTGTATATAGGCCAGCTTCAAGTTTTCTGATGTACCGCTCATCTTCATCCATCTATCAACAAGAAAAAAAGAACTTTCCATTATGATATCATTCCAACCTCATAAAATAAGACATGCTGCCTTAGCACCAAATATACCCCCTTGCCCCCTTGCCCCCCCCCCCCCCTCTAGACCTCAAAACTGTTCTTTCCCAACATGTATCTTTTATCTTTTCACAAGTTTGACATAAGCATCAAATGACTCGTAGTCTCGAGCCTTTGCAGTTGAAGGAATCAAAGGCCAATGGGCAGTAGCACGCTATATTGGTCACAATTCAAAGAGATCACCAGAATGTTTACAATGTACGCAGGAACTACTGAAAGAAGCAAGTAGAAAATATAGCAGGGGCTTATTGAGAGAATGAGAGAGAGAAGACCTCTAGATCATCTAATTCCAGCTTGTTGAACCGTTCTGTCTCAGCCTTTACTCTATCTGAATATCTGCACATAATGGTTCAGGTCATGTAAAACTTGGTGTACCAGCTAGCACTGCACAATGCTGTCAGACTGATCTTTTGGTTTGTCTACATACTGATATTTGAGTTTGGTCAAAATAGTAAATGCTTAGGAAAGTATAAACAGAGAAAACACAGAAACTAGCCCCCAAGGACCAAACCAGTCAGCAGCCATGCTTTTTGAGCAGAAAATGTGTCGGTTAATCGGTATACTAATTTCCGGATAACTAATAAAAAGCATGCTCCTTTTGCAAAAAAAAAAAGCAACAAATAAAAGCGTTGCAAAGTTAAATTTAGTATTTTATTACCTTATGTATAATTCCATCAAGCGATCTATCTTTTCACATTCATTTTCAACGAATTTACTTAGCAACCTGTCCCTTCTTGAACCTCTTGTAACACCACCTGGATTGAAAACCACAGAAATTTTCAGAGCTTATTTCTTCAGAAAATTAACATTAAAAGTCTAAAACGTCTCACTCAAGTATTCTAGGAAAGTTACACCACATAAAGCGAATTCAAAAGTTTTTCAGCACTGTTTTGCTTTCAATAATTTATTTTCTTTGCCAAACTATCTTTGTTTCCTCAGTACCATTGTAACACCACAGTGCTTGTCCATAGTCCATACAGTTTCCGTACAGTCAAAAGATAATCTTCACCCAATGCAACAGCATATCACCAAGAATAAAATATATATATATATATATATATATATATATATATATATATATATATATATATATATATATTGTGCTATGAAATTGAATCAAAAGAACACTTGCCTTCTTACCAAATAATGAGGCAATAAGCGAAATCAAGCGCTCCTCTAGCTCCTCCTGATAACTCTCCTTGTTTTTCTTACCAATTGGTAGCTGTACATATACATTATCAAGAATTAAAAAAAATATATAAAAAGAAAGCACTATCTAGATTATGTTCAATTTTTTTTAAAAAGAACACTTGCCTTCTGTATATACATTATAAAGAAAGCAATCCCAGCAAATGAATAAATAACATGTGGGTTTTACCATATGTGCCTCAGAAACCTTTTAAAATTTATGTCCGAAGAGGCACTATCCAGATTACATTTATACCATACATTACTACAAATGTCCAGAGTAATTGCTTATTTACTTGCAGCAGCATATCACAACCATACTTAATCAATAGGAGCTTATCTCAATAAAGGAAAATGTTCTACAAAATTCTACAATACATGAAAAGTAGTACACAGTGAAAAATAAATAGATAACACTTGCCTTACCCATGAAGGCTGAGAAAACTGTCTTCAACCCAAGCACATCCACAAAACGTTCGCAAGCAGGCGGGTACTTGGTCATGGCAAAATCCAATGCCCGTATTGCCGACCCGTATGCTGTTTTTTTCTGCTTCATTATAATAATCATCAGCTCCACTCCCTCTGATTTCATAAACTTCTCTTTGTTCTCCACCGGCATCAACAAACAACACAAACAATCAAACAAATTCTCCAACATCTCCTCCTCGTCGGAGCTCTTCGGGTCCCGTGACTTGTAAAATGACACCGCTTGCAATATTCCATCCACACCATTGATCTGGCCAAACCGCTTTTGGTTGGAAACACTGTTCTGGAGGAGAATTGCAAGGATTTCTGATGCGTACTGTTTGTTTGCATCAAACTCACGGGTTTTAATGCGACCGAGAAGCCACCGAAGGAGCTTTGTTCTCTCACACACCATGTCGGCCACGGCCGGCTTGAGCTCAATCAGATTTTCTATCACAGCTAAGGTGCTATGCACCGCATTCGCCTCATCCGTATCAGATTCTGACAATCTAGTCAGGTTTTGCACTAACAATTCCAACGTGTTGTTCTCTACTAAACAATCAGCTAAGGCGATGGCAGGAGCCGGGTCGTCTAAGTCCTCATCAGCGTCAGTGAGATCCGCTAGGAGCGATACCGTGTCAGTAGCGATGTCTGAGTTGTCGTGCGATAATAGGCCGACAAGAGGAGGGAAAAGATTAAGAGATATCAGATCGGGGTACAGCTCCGGCACGCCAGCGAGGGTGCGGAGGCGGTCGAGTTCTTCGTGTAAAGCAACCTCGGAGTCGGCGAAGCGGTCGGGACGGTCGGGATGCTTCATGCGCGCCTCGAGATTCTCGCGGAGGCGGCGCTCGAAGGAGATGACGAGCTTCTTGGCGGCGCGGAGGTCAAGAGGCTCGGCGGAAGCAGAAGACGATTGCTCGATGGATTCGAGGAGGGAGAGATCGACGCCATTTTGAGTGGTAGCTTCGTCGTACTGATCTTCGCGCTTGCGCTTTGGACGGTGGTTGTCCATGTAGAGAGGGAAGGTGGTGGTGGTAGCGGAGGTGATCACTGAGGATAAACCCTAGAAAGAAGAAAGAAAAATAGTGTTGCTGCTCCAGTGCGAATTCACATCCTCTCTCTTTACTGCACAAGGAATCTTTTACAATTATTGAATCTGGACCATTCATTTTAACTTGGCACGAATCTCAAAGCCAAATAATACTGCTCCCTATTTCCCCGTATCTCAAACCGGCTGAGATTTAATCTCAAACCGTCAAACCGTAAAGTAATGCGCATCCTATGTAGTAATAGAGAGGATACGGATCCGTGCGACAGTGCTCCCTGCGTATTCATATTACCAAAGGTAACAGACTATTAATATTTAGATCAAGACCGTCCGATTATCATCCGCACGAACATTGAAGATTCGCGTGCATTACCTCGGGCCGAATTATTAGGATTCTGATCGAACGGTCCTGATCTAAACATATATATTATATTACCTCAGAGAATAGAACTCGCTCCTGCTAGTGAAAACGAGAAAGAGTTGGGAGTGGAAAATTTTTACAAAAGGTTTAACCAGTAATTAATTAAAAAAATGAAGCTTTATTACTTTGAATATTCTAACAGTTAACAAAAAAATAGTTTTTTTTTAATATTGAATTTCAACATTTTGCGAGCTATAGTATATATATCATACGTTAAAATAAAAATTATATAAAGGTTTTTCCTTTCGAACAATTTGACATTTGCAGCAATTTCTTTTCAGGTTGTTTTTGATTAAATACAAAATAACGCTTAAATTGCAACGAATATTTTACATTCAAGTTTCACAAAAGTAGCAAAACTATCAAACTTCAAATCATAAATTTCAATATGTAAAAAAAATGAATAATGTCATTGTCCACTTCAAATCACATCATCAAAACTTTTATATAATAATTTTAGTTTCATTTAAAATTGATGAGATTAATAATTGTATTTTGAAGAATCGATAGGATGAGGAGAATCCATTCATAACTATCGATAGATATCCACAATCCGATAATTCAATCTGAATTCGCATGAATAAATCTTTTATGAATCTAAAAACATAATATTCGATAGTTTATTGGATTTGTATATGAATCATGAATGATCCACTTTATTTATTATATTTGCATTTGGATCTTGCACGATCGAAATTCAAAATCCGTTAAGAAGTAACAGAAAATTTTATTATAATATACTAAATATTGATTAAATTGTTTCAAAGCTATATGTATCATTTATTTACAAAAATATATAACTAATTATATAACTTAGTTTGTTAAAGAAGTTATTTTCAATTTGTACATTTATAATAAAATAATTTTATGTATTTTACTATTTTAGCTAACTTAAATGTCTACAATGAACATATATATGTAAATTAATAACATTAACAATAATACTTCATGGTTATCATGTTATCATATAATTAACCTATTTCATTAAGGAGAGAGAGGCCAGCTCTTGCTTATCTTGTAACAAACAAAAATTAACGGCTGCAATTTTGTCATTTTTTGTTTTCTGAAATTTAGAAGTCATGAATCATAATTCATAGGCCCTTTTCTTTAGTAATAATATTTTCAACACTTGCTGCATAGTGCAATACTATCTAGTTTAGGACACCTCTATAATTTATGCATGTGCCACTGTTAAGATATACACAATTACATCTTCTCACTAACATATATGCATGGTTAACCTATACATGTGCCGTTGAAAATTTTTTTCATATACGAATCTTAACACAAATAAAAAGTTAGATTTAGAATAAAAGAATCCTGCTCTTCTATTTAACGAATTTTAACACAAATAAAAAGTTAGATTTGGAATAAAAGAATCATGCTCTTCTATTTAAAGAGCAGCAGAGTTGGATCTGCAGTTATAAGGACGGAAACAGTAGCAAGTTGAAGTTGAAAAAACAAGCAACAAATGATATTGGTATTAAACTATTAATAATACAACATTGAAAAACATATGAGAAGTCATATGAATTAATTGTGATGTCTATAATTGTGATGTCTATTTTATAATTGTGATGTCTATAAAAAAGGATGTATAATAGTATAGTATTATGACAGTAGTGGGTCATTTTTCTAATTTTATCAGTATCCTATTAATAATCTCCTCGACAAAAAAAGGAAAATAATTTGTATCTGCACGTACATTAGCCATTTCCTTCAATGACTTATCATGCTCATTGGTCTAGGTAAACCGCTTACGCTTAAAATGTGCTAAGAAACAAACGATCCGAACAGTTCAACATGATATTTACATTAAAATGTGCTAAGAAACAAAATTATATATATATATATTGGAAATTCTACTATTTTTAAGATGATACAAATCACTATTTTCAGAAAATTTAGATATCTATACATGCAATGTATCAGAAGTACTAATTATAATCCGACACTTCCAAAAGGACTGGACGCACGCTCTACAAAATATGAATACTTTTTCTATCAACAAATTAGTGAACATTGTTAGATATATAATAACATTATTGCAAGATTTCATGTAGGGGCGGGGCGGTTCCATATTATAACATGCTAGTTATATCAAAAAGCAAAAAGAAGACAACTAATTAAAGACATACATTCTCTATATAGTGCAAAAATCGAAAATCAAATTTGTTGGTATGTCATCAAGAGTCTTTTAATGTTTATAAATATTTGTCAAGCATGCTTTAATATATAAATTAACTTGCACATAAATACTTACAAGAAAACACAAGTATTCGACAAGTTAATTAAACCAGATTCAAGTAGTATTCGACAAGTGACGGAACAAGAAAAAAATTGTAATATAAATTAAATTTATCAATAACAATATAACATAATTTCTAACTTCTAACTTCCAAGTCAATTAATTAAACCAAATTAAAGTAGTACAAGTCCACAAAATAACAATACTACTACACTTTTATTGAAACTAGCTAGTACAACTTAAATATTGGAAGGAAGATAAACGGAGGGGGGAAAGGATATGATGATGAACAGAGACGCATTTTAATGAAGTATTTGCCCCCAATTTGTACCTCCTGAATCTTGATCATCTAAAGGGTAGCCATGGCTCCCCTTTCTACCCATTCCATACATTCCCTTTCCTTTCACTTTTATTTCCAATGATGCAAAATATCACTAATTGCAAGAATACAAATAATGACAAAACCAAGGATGATGATGGGAACAAAGAAAAAAAAAATAACAGCCCAAAAGGACAACCACAAAAACTCAATTATGGACCGCATACGATAGGCATAGTGATGTAGAACATGATGCCATGTCGTCTCCGATCTGTCGCGAAACTGCCTCAAATCTTCTATCAAACCCAGGAAATATAAGGGTTTTATATCAGTCGATCTAAGACTTTGCAGACAGTGGAACAAGCTTGGTAAACTCGCGTCGGTCATGAGATTGCTCTTAATGATTCCATTCTTTCGTAGGACAGCAGCATCATGGGAATACTTGAGTAAGGAACTCATGAAATTACAATAGCCTTTCATGATATCAACACGGCCAAAAGCTTCAAACATGACAAGGTTGATGAAAACTAGTAGGAATGGCTCGTCCACAGACAGAACAGGCATTTCAAGAACTTTCCCATTAAAAGTAATATCCAGAAAATTTACAGTTTTTTTTGCTTTGAACACTACACCAGCTTTTTCAAGCTTTTTCTAAATCATTAAAAGTAACTATCTCAAGACGCACTTTTTCTAAATCATAATACACCTCCTGTTAAAAATATATATATACATATAGGAGGAGGATCATTAAAGTGGTTAAGATTAAAATCAGAGAATTTTATTTATCCATTATTAATTCAAAGAAAATTGAATTAATATTACGTTGTTCATATTGTATTTTAATCAAATTATTTAAGAAATAACAATTTTCAATCTATAACTTTCCATAGATTTTTACAAGACTAGATCAAAGCATGTCATGAATTCTATAAGAAAAGTTTTGTTAATGATTAAAAATCAGATTATTTTCTATGTTATGAAGTGCTTATATTATATACAAAAAGATGAAAAATTTCAGGCCATAATTAAGTTGAAAATATTTTTATGAACAATTTTGGAATTGAAATCCAAAACATTTAGATGTACAGCACAAAACTATATATTTTTTTTTCCATTTTGATTTGACTCTATTACCTGTACACTGTTACTCGGATACTTCACTTAGGTTGTTGTACCCGAATGGGGTCTGTATCGGACACGGATATGCACCCGATATGTGTCTGATACGCCAGCTGGCGTATCGGCTTTCGTGGCGTATCCTGAATCTCTTAATATGGTTTCCGATACATATTGACTCGTCTGAATACGTCAGGGATATGCTAGGATACGCAGGGATATGTCTGGACCGCGCACCGCACCAAGTGGTCCACCGTGCACCGCGCCAAAACCAAATTTGGGAATCTGTAGCATGACGATTATGTTGTTATAAGAGAGTACTTATTATATTTAATGTCTATTTTGCTATAGTATTGTATTTTGATATATAATTTATAAAATAATTATTACCGAATATCTTCTTCAAGTTAATTTACGAAAAAATATGCTGAGCAAACAAAATATTTGAGGTACCTGAAATCTCACCTATTTTCCTAATATACCAATGTCAAATCGCTTACTAAATAGTTGAAATATTAACTCGGATAAATTCTATAAATAAAAATTTTACGGTCTTTGTCTCGGGGATAATTTGAGATTTTGTATTGATGAAACTATACGCTTAATATATGACCGATAATGTTGCGATAAAAGAACTGATTCCCAAAAAATATTTGCAAATTTCTTAATATTCAAACATCTCTTGGAAATATTTGAAGTGAGAATCTGTAATATTTTAAAATACATGAATCGGGTTAAATTTGTAATATTTTAAAATGAATAATACAGCAAACTTCCTATATTATCTGGACCGTTAGATCAACAGGAATCGGGTTAAATCTGTAATATTTTAAAATATAGAACTTTCTATCTAACCTCATTATTCTCAAATTGTTTCATTGTATTACGGAATAGAATATGTATACTTTTCTGAACACTAAACTTTGTCGTAATCTATATTTTTTTCTGGACCTTAGATGAACATCAAATGTATACCAAGCTTGTTTCTGCCTATTTTAAATTTTCAAAGATATGAATAAAGTTAAAACTATATAGACTCCATATCTTTTTTTCTTTCTTTTTTCTGGATCGTTTGATTAGCACAAAAACATGATAGCTTGTATGTTCTTTATTATTAATTGTTGTATTTATTTTTATATTAATATTTCATTGAATTGAAAGGATTAATTTGGTGGTAACAAATTCATTGACGATTAAATTATTTAATCTGTAGAAATTAATTTGCAGTTCTAAGAAATCAAGCAAAACATGTAATTGAAAACTTGAACTTTAAATAGCCATAATGTTTCGTAGAAAACTCCGATTTTTGTGATTGACCTCTATTCTGGAAAGCTCGTAAAGCGATGAAAAAAAAATTATTTGCTTTATTTATATATATTAAACCTAAAAAACAAAAAAGGTGGGCTGAATCCAGAGAGTTGACCGAATATTTACCCCGGTCCACCCTATTTATATGCGTCGCCAGTTGTGTGCAAGTGCAAAACTCGCTCAACTAAACCAATGTTTCAATCACTTACCTCATGTCTGGACCGAAACTTTTATTTAGTCCTTGTTATTTGTAAAAGAAAAAACAATCAATGTGTTTATGGAGAATTTGATTGTTTATTTTCTTAAAATTTAAAAAAAAAAATTCAATCACAAGTATGAAGTAGTTACCACTTACCACACAGCCAACAAGCTGCTAATCAATAATAACCCGATTTTTTTATTAATCGAAATAAAATAAAATAAATATCGAAAAAGGGGTTAGATGCTAAGTTTTTTCGAAAACTAATAAGGACGTTAAATTTTTTAGCGTCCCTACGGACGTTAATTAAATTAACGTCCGTGCTAATCACAATCCCAACTAATCTAAACTCTGAAAAAAAAAAAAAAAAAAATTTTCAGGGACGTTGAATTTTTCAACGTCCGTGAACAGTAACGTGCGTGAACAGTAAAATCCGTGAACAGTAAAAAAAATTTAGGAAAAAAAAAATTATGTTTGATTTTGGTTAAATAAAAAAAACTTAGAAAAATTATATTTCAACTATAAAAACAATAATTTATTTTTCAACTAAAAAACAATAATTTAGTTTAGTAATATTTTTAAAAATAAAATTTATATTTAAAATTTAACATTATAGATACGATTTATATTTTAGATATTATGTCTATCAATATAATGAGATTTGATTTATGTTTAGCTAAATCAAATAACTTGAGAACTCCATTATTAAGTTGACACCTTATTATGTCTATCAATATTATGTCTAGCATCTAACCCCTAAGTTTCTTACAAATCTGGTTAATAAATTTGTAAGCAGATTATAACCAAATTGTACCAGCAAAAGTTGACACCTTATTTTGTTGTCCAAAGTCCAAACAGATCGAAGCAGTAACAGTTAAAGTGCAATCGATTCTAGTTTTAAAAAAAGTATGAAGTAATACTTTTGGTAAAAGGATAGTATTTTGTTTGGCATGCTCCAATTACTGATATGCTTATAATTTTCTTTTGTTTCATTTTGGCACATCTCATTTCTACTTGTGTGCATCTCACTCAGGTTTTCTGGACATGATTATACAAGGAGCAATTGCTAAATTCTTAATTCTGCAGGGGCAACAAGTAAAAAGGAGAAGCCTTCTTAATTAGATGAATAAGAGTTGTTGTGTATAATTTTTTATTAGGTTTTGTTAGTGTTGATTCATTTTTTCTGAATTCTGATGAACTTAGCATCTCACAATTTAAAATTATGGAGCCTTGTTAATCCATTTGAAATATACGACTGCCTGTAGTACCATCTTCACAATTTATCTTTTGGTTTAGTACCAGCAACATCAGAGAACTTCTAATTTTGAAGAAAATCAACACCATCTGACCTAACCAGCTTACCTCCTTCCACCAATATGTATGAATTAAATTAATTATTAGTGGAGACGTGAGGAAAATAGCAGGCGATTCAAGTGGTTGCAATTTTAATCTATGGTGCTTGTATTTGTGTTGAATGTGCCGTGAAAAGAGAACAGAAGGTAATAAAAATTGTCGTCTAGGTGGTAAGACTGGTTGGTCTATCGATCTGGCAAGGTTTACTAGAAGGAAGAAGCGATATAACTTGAAGGGCAAGAGTGAATGGAGAACGTGATCAAAAGAAGGTGAAGCGATGGAAGAGGAAGGCAGGAAGCAATGGGATGTTAGAGAGATGTCTTCTAGCTGCTGACGGATAGAATTTAACAGAAGCGCTCCGTTAAGTCTTTACTCATAGCACAAATCTTGATGTAACATCGAACGGTCCATCTTCCTAGACTTAATCTTGATGTATCATCGAACGGTCTATCTGCCTAGACTTAATCTTGATGTAATCCGATGCCCAGTCTTGATCCCATACAATTTGGGAACCCATTTTTACAGAGCAGTTTTTAGTGCGTACAGAGTTCGAATTTTTGATGGACCAAAATACCCCTACATCAAAGGCAGAAGATTTACTCTGTAAAATTCGAATGCTGATGAGCAGGGGTATTTTGGTCCATAAAAAATTCGAACTCTGTACGCACTAAAAACTGCTCTGTAAAAATGGGTTCCCTACAATTTCGCCACAGAAAACAATAGATCTAAGTACTGAGAGAGTGAAGTGAGCCGCTCATTTCCAAAAAAAATTCTGCCCTTTCTCCGAACGGCGGCGGCTCCTACGCCAAATCCAAATCAATGGATCCTTTGTTCCAAGCTTATCAAACTCACCGTGAACAATGTGATTCGGGTACTTCTTTTTTCCCTATTACATTGTTATTGTTTCCTGTAGGCTGAACCTCTCTCTCTCTCTGCTTTTTTTTTTTTCAAGCCCGTAGATGAACGACTATATTAACCAAATTAGTAAAATGTTGTGTATCATTATAACCTTGTCGATTTCTTGCTTATTATGTGATTTGAATGAACTGAATGATATTCTCTTATGTTGTCAAATTTTAAGCTTAGATGCTTTAATGAGCCCAAAAAGCCCTTCATAGGGATGTGAATTCCAGGAGGGTAGGAACGAGATGTTATTGTTTCCTGACACAAACAAAATAAGGTGGCAATTCATGTCCAGTAATAACTTTGTAATTAGTATATATTAATGTCCTTTTCCTGGACATAAACATTGATGAGATTTTGGCTTTCGAGCATTGCTTTAAAATATATATTAATACTCTCATTTACTTTATCACTATACATATCAGTGTAGTTGTTTTATCACTATGCTCTCATGGCTTTAAAAAAAATCAGCTTTTTATTACTACGCTGGTCATGCATTGTGTGCATAGGATTTTTTTTCCTTTGCCCTTTTAATGTCACTTATTGGACAGAGATTTAATTTGCAGCATCAAATTATTTCAATTTACATCAATGGGATATAATGACAGGCTAATATATATGTTAAAGTTGTTTAAATAAGGGTTAATGTCATTTTCAGGATCCAAATCAATCACGCCTCTATAATTACCTTCATGATTTGCTGTCCCAGGTAATTTTTGTGTGATACAAAATATTTCTTTTCACTTGGTACACCTGCAGTATTAACTAGAATTTGGACAACCCAAACTTCCAAGTTTTTTTTTTTTTTTTTGTTGATATGAGAAGTTCTAGGGCTATCTGCAAATCGTGTACAATTTGAGTTTGAGAAAGATCCTATAAACTAATAGCATACACTTTTGTAAAACACACCCCTGAGATATGCCGTACCTGTCATACAAAAAACTTGGCTGTGTCACTTGTATTTAATTACTGCCTTCGGAAGAGGAATGCATGAAGGCACACAATTCTCTTCATGTTGGAATGATGATCCGATTTCAATCAGTCACTTTTTGGGTTTTCTATTTGCTTGCTTTGACATGTGTTTTGGAACTCCAGGTATACAATGTTTTGGGATACATCAGTTAACAATGAAAATGGCCTTTAATTACTTTGTTGAGGTACGTTCAATTCTCTCCTTCGCTTATAGTCTTGGTTTTTGTTTGCTACGATCCTAGAATATTACTGATCTCCTCATATGAAATATTACATACGGAGTTGGTTTTTTTATGCACAGATTAAGCACCTTGTGGGTTCCTACAAAAGACATCATGAAAGAACCGATTACAATCTATCAGAGGCATGAGTTTTTTCCCACGAGGTATGTAGGCTCCTATTGCAACTCTTTTCCTTGAAAGAACCGATTAAGCCCCTTGTAGATCTGTGTGTTTGTTTATCTATATTTTAGAGTGCGATGAAAAAATTGAGGTGGCCGGGATGAATGCCAAGTATGACATCTTTTATCCAGCTTAAAATTTTCCAGACAAGTACTTGAGTACATTTCATAAGCAGGTCTTATAAAGAGAATCAAACTTTTTCTTCCTGGATATTTACTGTTCATTCTGTTTGGTGTGGGGGTTGCGAATGAAATAGTCTCTTTTGACCATAATCTGATTAAAGGGCTCAATTGATTGTATGATGTCTTCTTAGCTTGGCAAATGTAGATTCCAACCTTGGGTATGTTGCTGTTGTGGTTGCAGTTTCAGTTTCTACCACGAGCATAGTGTGCAAGGCTCATTCCAGTCGATAAAGTCTGATTTGGGGAAGAGGAGGTGCATTAGAGAGTTCTTACTGGAAAAAAATGACAAGGTTAGTTTGTCTCCTTATTATTGTTGTTTTGTGAGCTTGCAGTAGAGTTAGTAAATTAATAAAAAAGAGGGCTGTTCCAGCAGAGTTTCAAATGGGGTGCCCGAGTAAATGATCCAGTACCAGCTCAGCTATACTTAAACAGTACTCCTTTATTGTTTTTTCAATATTTTTATGTTCCAGCTATACTTAACATGACCAACCAAACAAATATCAATACACAGCTACAAGAACAATTAAGATAGAAAGTAACATTGTTTAACAACCAACCAAACAAATATTAATACTGTCTAATACACCTACAAACAACACCAACAAACAGTACCAACCAAACAAAATATTTCAATACACCTACAAACAGTACCAACCAAACAAAATTGTATTGATGAGTAGAATCAATTAAACAAACATGAGTAAAACACCTACAAATTGACTAACCAGCCAAATAGTGAACTGATAATAAGACTTCTACTTTTTTTTGTGATCTTGAACTTGCCAAACAAAACTGATGATATTAATAACAACTGATATGACTCCATAGATGAAAATCACAATTGACCATGGCGATTTGAAGAATTCGCCCAGAAAGGTGTCCCACCAACATTTGAGCTGGGAGTGGAAATGGTCATTTATACCCTCGACCACACAAGATAAGTAATTTGTCTCAATTTCCACCTCAATATCGATGCAGGTGTGAGAGAAGAAATCTGCCACATCTTGGTCATTCCCCGAAATATTTTCTATGATTCCCTTTTTTGCAAGTACATTGACATTCTTGTCATTGTGCATTAACGAATTGAGAAAAGAACATAGTGCAGAAATGGGTTTACTACCACTATACACTTGTTCATAAACCACAAAGTTGGCAAGAATGCACCTATTCATATCATCTATTTTTAAAGAGGGCAACTCTAATTTTTTGTCTGAAAATCTCACCCACAATTCATTCTCCCTTGAACTTCTATTAAATTTCACCCCATACTCTTTCAGGTTGCTTGTTGTTGATACAGATGTGAATGTTTTATTGTTTGGAACTTATAGACTGGGCTCAATTGTAACAAATGTATCGAGTACGCGGGTTAACATCAAAAGGTATTTGATTTTCGTACTTCAACAAATCGCTTTTCACATTTCTCATTATATGCTTGGGGATATATTCAAAAATCTTCTCCTGTCCATCTCTTTTGTATTGATCATATTGTAGGAACAACTCAATCAAAAATCCCCCATCTATTATCATTATTTCTATCAATTCCTGTTTAGGAATATTAGGTTGCGCAAAATAAATAGTTGTAATATCACTTTCCATTTCTTCAAACTTTTTCCAATAAATTTCAATGGGTTCTTTACAATGGCCCAAAAAGATGTTCAAAAAGTGCAATTTTGTTACTTGGAAATCGCTATCTAATTTCACCCCTTCTCCTTTCTCATTTTCTATAATTTTTCTCTTTTATCTCCTTCACATATCTCTTTCTCCTCCCTTGCTTCGCCGCCAAACCTCTCTGTGCCGAAACCCTACCTCCATACGGCCCATACAAACTACCATACGGACCGTACAAACTCTCTGCCAATAACCAGAGAAGGTAACTGCTGCATACGGACCGCACAAAACCCCATACGGGTCGTATAAACCCCCACTGACAGAAAGGTAGTTTGTACGGGCCGTATGGAGGTAGGGTTTCGGCACAGAGAGGTTTGGCGGCGCAGCAATGGAGAAGGGATGAAATTAGATAGCGATTTCCAAGTAACAAAATTGCACTTTTTGAACATCTTTTTGGGCCATTGTAACGAACCCATTGAAATTTATTGGAAAAAGCTCGAAGAAATGGAAAGTGATATTACAACTTTTTACTTTCCACAACCTAATATTCCTAAACATATATTGATAGAAAGAATGATAATAGATGGGGATTTTTGATTGAGTTGTTCCTACAATATGATCAATACAAAAGAGATGGACAGGAGAAGATTTTTGAATATATCCCCAAGCATGTAATGAGAAATGTGAAAAGGGATTTGTTGAAATACGAGAATCAAATACATTTTGAGGTTGTTCAACTGCTAACGGGTATCCAACATGGTCAACAACTTGATTTCAAAAAAATTTACACAAAATTTGTATGAATTTTTTTGGGATAGAGATCTCAGACACAGTACATATAGCTATGGTTGGTACGACCCCCCCACAAACACCTCTTGGAAATTTATTATACCATCCATATATTCCAACATCCACCCACAACCCGCGTACTCGATACATTTGTTACAATTGAGCCCGGTCTATAAGTTCCAAACAATAAAACCTTCACATCTGTATCAACAACAAGCAACCTGAAAGAGTATGGGGTGAAATTTAATAGAAGTTCAAGGGAGAATGAATTGTGGGTGAGATTTTCGGATAAAAAATTAGAGTTGCCCTCTTTAAAAATAGATGATATGAATAGGTGCATTCTTGCCAACTTTGTGGTTTATGAACAAGTGTATAGTGGTAGTAAACCCATTTCTGCACTATGTTCTTTTCTCAATTCGTTAATGCACAATGACAAGAATGTCAATGTACTTGCAAAAAAGGGAATCATAGAAAATATTTCGGGGAATGACCAAGATGTGGCAGATTTCTTCTCTCACACCTGCATCGATATTGAGGTGGAAATTGAGACAAATTACTTATCTTGTGTGGTCGAGGGTATAAATGACCATTTCCACTCCCAGCTCAAATGTTGGTGGGACACCTTTCTGGGCGAATTCTTCAAATCGCCATGGTCAATTGTGATTTTCGTCTATGGAGTCATATCAGTTGTTATTAATATCATCAGTTTTGTTTGGCAAGTTCAAGATCACAAAAAAAAAGTAGAAGTCTTATTATCAGTTCACTATTTGGCTGGTTAGTCAATTTGTAGGTGTTTTACTCATGTTTGTTTAATTGATTCTACTCATCAATACAATTTTGTTTGGTTGGTACTGTTTGTAGGTGTATTGAAATATTTTGTTTGGTTGGTGCTGTTTGTAGGTGTATTAGACAGTATTGATATTTGGTTGGTTGTTAAACAATGTTACTTTTTATCTTAATTGTTCTTGTAACTGTGTATTGATATTTGGTTGGTGATGTTAAACATGCAACCTCCAAAATGTGCTGTCAATCCTATTAAGAGATTGCACGCAACTCTTTCTTTTCCACCCGAAACGTTCTTTATAACATTAAGATCTACTAAATTAAGAAATGAACATAAAAATATTGAAAAAACAATATAGGAGTACTATTTAAGTATAGTTGAGCTGGTACTGGATCATTTACTCGGGCACCCCATTTGAAACTCTGCTAGAACAGCCCTCTTTTTTATTAATTTACTAACTCTATTGCAAGCTCACAAAACAACAATAATAAGGAGACAAACTAACCTTGTCATTTTTTCCAGTAAGAACTCTCTAAATTAGAGAACATTTCCGAAAAATCCTTGGGGCATACGATCTACACACATTGGCATACGGACCGTACAAAAATCAACAGGCATGATTTGAAGGGTCACGTCTCTTTAGTCGGCCCTCTCCCTTTTAGAAGACCCCCCACAAGACCCCACCGACCTCTCTACCGACTACTGATTAGGTTTGTTTTCTTTACCCCTAGCTTTTACTTTACTTTTACTTTATTTTAATTTTTTTTAATTGCACGTATTGAAGCATTGAGGACAATGCTCAGACTAAGCTTGGAGGGGGGGTGATTGTTAGTTGCATGTAGTTTATTTGCATGTTTGTTTTTGTGTTTTCATATTTTGGAGATAAATTTGTGTGATTGTGAGAATTAGGGACCAATTTGAAAATTTTTGGTTGTGTTTTGGTTGAATTTGCGAAATTAGAAATAACCACATGTTTGATTGAAAGAACTGTATATGATAGTTTGTTTTGGGACTTTGTGGAACTGAGAATTGAATTGTACCAAGAAAGCTTTTTGAAACCAAACTGTGCCTTTTTAAATAGGGAAATGAGATTTGAAAACAATAGAAAGATTGGGATATTCACTGGTATGAGAAAATATCTTTGAGTGTGTGTAATCATGGTATCTTCGCAAAAATAGTTGAAAAATGAGTAAAATTGAAAATTTTTGAAAGGAAAAATAGGACTCCACTTGCCTATGTTACGGCGTCATGACGTACTTATGGTAATGAGTCTCTGACACTCTGCTCCGCTAGTTCACCCGATAAAGTGGCCGAGTTTAAATCAAAAGTGTGAACTCGTGTCATGGAAGGGTCGAACCAAGAGTACGCAAATGCGCTTTTGAATTAAATCGGTTGGGTATGGTTCACCACTTATAACTAGCCGAATTTGTACTAAGGATAAAGAATAAAGTGTCACAAAAGCAACAATCAAAAGTAAATTTTGCATGATACCAACACACGAGGTCTGCAACTTTCTGACCTAAGCTTGTTCCAAGTTTGGAGGGGGGGACTCAAAGAGAAACAAATAACTACAAATGATGGCATAGATTTGGTAGAAAAATGAATTATTGATGCGTTTAATTGTTCAGTTCTTACAAATAGCAATACATTCTTGAATATGGGTTTGATTGATTGAATTGTGGGGTGAATCAAAATTAACCAAATGAAAATCAAATCACTATCCAAAATGATTCATATAGGTCTCTAACAAACGTAAGATCATGCAAATTTTTCTCTTAATAGTTTAACTTGCATTTAGGTAAATCCAAGAACCAGAACCATACTTGAGTTGGGATTTTTGCTTGAGGACAAACAAAGTTCAAGCTTGGGAGAATTTGATATCTCCTTATTTTGTCTAAATTACGGCCCTGATTTACACCGAAACCTATGCCTTAAAGCCTAAAAAGGTGGACTTTTTACTTAAATATCAATAGAATGTGGTACTGTTATGCTTTGTTTGTTATTTTGCAGGAAAAGGGCGAAATACTGGATCTGACTATTTTTCATACAGTCTGTATGGATTTCCATGCGGCCCGTACAAAATCTGTCCAACCATACAAAAGGTTCCACAACAGAGGCACTAAGTCTCCAACTCAAGGCACGGGTATACGGTCCGTATGAATTTCATACGGACCGTATAGGCAGTTTCGAAAACCCAGGCTGGAATTGAAAACGGAGACAGCTGGAGAGGCCGAAAAGGCACATTTTTAATTCGTGATTTTGGACATTAAAAGAGGTATTCCTGATCTGTAAAAGTATCTTTTGAATTCTTGGTTGCTTGGAAAAGAGGGCAAGGCATAGAGAAGAAGAGGAGAAGAGAAAAACGCGAGTTTGCAACGAATCTTCGAATTTCATATTGTTTTGCCATGAACTCTCTTATAACTTTTATTTTACTTTGTTTTGTGAACATAATTGGCTAAGTTACTTTGTTTCTAGAGTTAAAATGTAGTTTTTAATTTAGTTTTGGTTGTACGCTACTTAGATTTAAACATTACATGGGACCTATAAAAAAAATTCACAATAAAAATATGTAAGCAATTTAAATTTTGTTTCTCAAGCCTGTAAATCCCAGTCTACAATCTATTAAAATAATTGTGTCAATTATCAAGCCTTTAAACTTTGCACGTAACTTATCAAATTTTTTTAACAGTAAAAGTTCTTACATACATTAAATTTTGTTTCTTAAGCTTTTAAACTTATGTCTACAATCCTTTAAAGTAGTCTTGTCAAGGTTTTAAACCTTACACATGTAATTTATCAAAGTGCAGTCTTTATACATAGCATATGAAGTCTTTAAACCTAGCTATCAAGTTTTTATACGAAGTATATCTCCAACTAGAAAACATTGACATAAATTTAATTGTAAAAATATTTCATCATTAATCTCATTTGAAAGAGAAAATAAAGTATAAGACCTGTTTATTTTTAGATTTGCAAAATTCGTCACAAATTGTTGGAAAAGTGACCGATAATGGTTGAAGGAAAAAAAAGAGTATGTGAAGAAATCTTTCATTTTTTGAAGACAAATTGAGAGTTGAACTAGTTGGGAGACGTTTTAGAAATAAAAGCTTGAGGGACAAAATTTTTTCTCAAAAAAAAAAAAGAGTAAAAAAGATGCTAATTAGCGCAGGGCTTATTTGTCAAATTGGGTTATCTGGCATGGTGCAGTCCTGAATTTTTTTTTTTGACACCCCGGATAAATCCGAATTAAATAAATAAAAATGGCCACGTGTAACAAGCTTAAGTAGTTGGATATATGCCCGTCAGATATAGCAAGTGAAACGGTAATTTTTTTTCTAGTTCTAGAATCGGATTTTTTTTTCCAGTTTTGAATTAGAAAATCAGAAATTTAATTTCCTGTTCTAGATATCAGAATTTTTTTGGCAGTTTCGAAATATGTAGAATCGAAAATTATTTTTGCGGTAGTTAAATTTGAAATCGGAATTTTAATTCACGGTTTGGAAACTTTTGAAAATCTCCCTCGACAGTGTAGATTTGGAATTGTTTTTATTAATTTTGGATATTAATAAAAATTTCGGCACTTTTTTTTGCTTGGGAGTTGGGACCGTCTTTTATTTTATTTTCTCTTGAATAGGTTTGTACATAGCTACTAGGTTTCATACTTTCATTCTGATCTTCTTTTCTTATTAAGACTTTTGATATCCCTCTTTTTCCTTCTTCTTTTTTTCTACTTATTTCCTTAAAATTCAGCCATTATTTTCGCGGCCCAGTTTCTTCTCTTCGGGTGACCAGATTTTATGCACAAGTCGAAAGGGATGTCAGGACAAACATCAATCTGGTAAGGTATCGCTCGGGGCAAGGCAGGTACGGTCAAAAGACAAATTTACTTATTTATTTATCTTATTTACAGGATGGTGTACCAAGGACTGCATATAAAGGGGTTGTAGTATTTCGGTACAACAAGACTAGAAGACGTATTTTCCTGATTGCTCCGGATTCCCTGAAGCAACTTGGGTTATAACATATAACAAGACTAGGAGAGATGTATTTGCGAACCAATTCTACTAGGAATTGATTTCTCAAAATAGCACACTATCGGTCTAGTCTCAGAAGGTTCAATTCAATTTTAATTGTTGTAAATTAGAGCAAAAACTTGGCATTTTTGGCACGCTGTATTTTGTGTGTGAATGGACTACGGACTTTGAATCATTTTTTTGGGTACTTTTTATTATGAAAAATAGGATAAGTTTAATGACTAACAGTTGGGCAATGTAAACGAGGAGGACCATTTGATTATGTGTTATCTTGATAATTTGATAATCGTCCAAAATAAACTTTAAATTGAAGTCAAATATTATAAGCATAAATTGAATTTTGATTACTATTTAACATATGCTATCGATTGTCTATTTGTTGTAGGATTAAAAAACATATAGCATCAAAGTAAAATTTCGAAACATGGCAAAAATGAGATCGTTACATTTTTTTTTTCTAACTCTTTTCTGAAGTTAACGTGTCTATAAATTTCCGAAAATTTTATTAATTTCCAAAATTACTAAATAGATTTCAAATCTATATCCTGTGGAGCGAGATTTCCAAAAGTGTCCAAACTTCAAATTAAAATTTCAATTTCAAATTTAACTACCACAAAAATAATTTCTGGTTCTACGTATTCTAAAACTGCAAAAGAAATTTCCGATTCTAAATCTGAATTTTTTTTTTTTTCCGATTTCACATGCTATATCAATTTAAAAAGGAAAATCAAAGCCATTTTGATCAATTTCACTTGTTGAATATATGACGGGAAATCGTAGGCAAAGGCCGGTTAAACAGGTTATTTCTTTGAATGAGATGCTCACACGCTGGCCCATCATATTTACACATGCAATGGATGAAATTCCGTTCTTAAGTGATACAGTCGATGTCCTGACTTGGAGATGGAGTGGTAGCGGCCAGTATACTTCGACTTCTATTTACAGCATACTACTTACAGGTGGCCGAGAGCAATGGAAGCATGCACAGCTTTGGCAGGCCTATACTCCTTCAAAGGTGAATTTCTTTACTTGTATGTTGCTTCATGATAAGATTCTAATACATGATGTTATGGTGAGAAGGGTTTCACTTGCGATCCTACATGTGTGATGTGTCCTTTGAACTTGTTGGAGACATCCTTTTATCTTTTCTTTCGTTGCAACTATGCTAGACAAGTATGGATGTGCATGAGACAATTGGTGCAGTTAGATTCATCGCCAGATAGGTTGTGAGAATCATCTTGGGATCGGTACAAGGGAGTGGTTAAGGAGCCGAAACGGATCTAGATGACTCGAATTATGGCTGTTCTTTGGGGGGTGTGGAAGCAGCGAAATGCATGTATTTTCGGCCGACATTGGAAGCCTCCATGGTTGCTGGCCCGGGATATCAAGGCAGAAATAGAAATGTGGCTCAAATGTTGTAAAGGCTTAGCTCGTATTTGTTGAGAGAGGAGGGTGTATTTTTTAGTTTTTTGAAGTTGTAAACACATCTTTTACTGTACACCTGGTAGTCGCTACCTGGATTTAAAAAAAAAAGAATATCTGACGGGAATCCAGGTGTAACAAAGCCATTTTGGTCAATTTTGGCATAGCATTGCGTATGAAAATGGCCACGTGTAACAAGCTTAAGTAGTTAGATATATTCCCATCAAATATAGCTAGGGCTGTCAAAAAAAGCTCGTAGCTCGTGGCTCGCTCATGACTCATATCTGGCTCGATCGGTAACAGCTCGTTCGATAGTGGACCGAGTTGTTAACGAGTTGACTCGCTAATAGCTCGGGTCAAAATTAACGAGTTTGAGCTGGGGCCTAGTTCGCTCGTCAGCTCGGCTAGGCATCAATTTGTGAATTTGTATGAATTTATATGTATTTTATACTATCAAGTTTGGTCCAACTCGGTCAAAAAAGGTTTGTAAAATTTATTTCCTTCTTAAAACAAGGTCCAACCAAACCCAGTGAGCCAGCTCATAGCTCATGAGCTGGCTCGTCACGAGTTTGAGCTGAGATTTTAGCTCGCGAGCTGTTAACGAGCTGACTCTCTAACAGCTCGGTCCAAAATTAACGAGCTGAGCTAAGACCCAGCTCATTTACAGCCCTAAATATAGCAAGTGAAACGATAATTTTTTTTCCGGTTCTAGAATCGGATTTTTTTTTTCCGATTTTGGATTAGAAAATTGGAAATTTAATTTCCTGTTCTAGAAATCAGAATTTTTTTTGCAGTTTCGGAATATGTAGAACCGGAAATTATTTTTGTGATAGTTAAGTTTGAAATCGGAATTTTAATTCATGGTTTGGAAACTTTTGAAAATCTCCTTCGACAGTGTAGATTTGGAATTTTTTTATTAATTTTGGATATTAATAAAAATTTCGGCACCTATTTTTCTGCTTGACAGTGTAGGTTTGTGCATCTTTGTGCTTAGCTACTTGGTTGATTATTTTTTTTTTTTAAATGATCTAGGTTTCATACTTTCATTCAGATCTCTTTTCTTATTAAGACTTTTAATATCCCTCTTTTTCCCTTTTTTTCTACTTATTTCCTTCAATTTCTGCCATTATTTTGGCGGCCCAGTTTCTTTTCTTCGGGTGACCAGATTTTTCTTAATTCCTTTTACTTCTCTTTATTTTTCCCTTTTGGGCTTTTCGGCCTGTATTCCATTCTCAACCTTCCTTTTTCTTTCTATTCTCAACACTTCTTTGCAGTTCAGCCCATAGTGACAAATGAATTGTTCAAGTTCGGTTCGGCGGGATTAAAAATTCGTGATTCGGGTATAATTCGGGTATAAGTCGGGAATGATTCAGTACAATAACGAAACAAAAAAAAAAGTTGTTCAATTTCGGGTGCTCCCCTGATTGGAGCGGATCCAGCATTGGTTTCAACCAATGCACAGCGCCAGCAGATCACGTGGGTACTGCAAATTTTCAAACTTTGCTTTTTTACCAACGCACAAGATGTCATGCACGAATCACAGAGCAAAACTTTTTAACAGAGCAACGAATTATTCGAATAAAACGCGATTAATTCGTTAAAAACGTTTTATTCGCGAATTATTCGGTAAAAGTACGGTCAAACAAATTATTCGCGAATTATTCGCAATACGGTGCGGAAACCTCTTAAAAACGTTTTATTCGCGAATTATTCGCAAATAAAACGTGCACCTTGTTACTATGGTTCAAGCCTGGCTCGAACTCATATCATCTGAGTTAACTCAAATTTTGAGTTTAGATCAGGACTGCCCGATCTGCTTTAGCATTTCATTTTGAACTGGATTAGTTTGGATTCCGATTGGACGGTCTAAACTTTAGAGGATCCTAATCCGATTTTTTTATTAATAAAAAAAATATCGCGATAGGGGATTGATTTGGTGAAAATTTGATATCTAGGTAAACCAGAATTAATTATTCCGTCCCATAGAACGGGACAATTTATCCCGTCCCACTAACCTAAATCCATAACTCCTCTAACTTAATTAACTAACTAAGCAGAGAAAAAAAATAAAAATTTATGGGATGGGATAAATCTATTTTTATTTTTGTTTTTGTTTTTTTTCTTCTTAGTTATTAAGTTCAAAATTATATTGTTAAGGTGAAACTTCAATTTTTTTTTTTCTTGGCCTCTGATGTATATTGTTAAATAAACTTTTCATTAGGTACCTAAAAGGCTATTGAATTTGATACTACATTTAATATTTGTTTAAGAAATAAAATTAGAAACAACATTATTTGACACATATTGTAATTTCATAATTTAGTATTTGCTTCTTTAACACCTTATTTTCGCTTTGCTCTATATATTTCATTCCATTACCTTTTGAATGACTTGTCTTAAACTAAAAACGTGTGAATAAAAAATGAAGTGTGCATGATTAACTTTTGTTGTATCTATATATTCTCTCCTATAGAACATTTTGATATTGCTTTAAATTAGATCAAAATTTTTAATAAATTTTTATATTTCTTGTAGAAGTTAAAATATATCACATAGAGATCTCTTGCAATTAATGTCATTTTAGACATTGGAGAAAATCAAGTACTATATAAGGTTTCTTCAGCAAATAATCTAATTGAAGAATTTGGTTGTTTTTTTAATCTTACTTAAATCATTGTGTTGTTTAATCTATAAATATAATTGTAACTTGTTTTCAGGTAGTCAAGCTTAGAATTGAGGATGATGTCCTCTTTCTTTAAAATGCATAGGCGAGACAGCTTTCTCCTAATTACAGAGGACAAGAGTCAGAGAATGGAGTGGTAAGATTGCTCGATATAAAAAATAACTCTGAAGGGGGAGGCATCAAGGCAACTAAGAAATTGCTAAGATCACTTGAAATTTGGAAAAATAAATAAATATACCTCTATGTAACAGAGAATATATTTGTCGCTGCAACAAGAAAATGAAAATTAAAAGCGATCAGAGAAACAGCTACCTTCTCTTTTCCTTTCTTTTTTGGAAGAAAGAGCGCCTCTTGCATGGTCGTCGGTCGCTGTCGGGAGTTTCGACTTTCGAACTCAAAACAAAGGAGATCTAGGTACAGCCGCACAGACAGACGAACAGAGGTAAGAGAGAGAAATGAGAAGAAGCAAAGCCAGAAACCCTAAGGATAAATAATAGTTGTTAAAAAATAGAGAATAAATTTATAGGCTAGATCCACTATCATGTTTCTGACGCATGTTCTGTTGTCTCTCCACGGGTCGTGCAGATAACCCAGTTCAGTCTCTGCACGCGTCGTCGTGCATATAAACACAATTTAGTCTATCGAGTATCCACTTATCCCCAAGTACGTTATCTGGTGGTCCGGATGTAACAGAAATATTGGCTTTAGATCTAGACCGTCCGGTGGAGATCTGAATTCGATATCTGGAGACTGGGAATCTCAAATTCTCAATGAGCCTATTTTCATTTGTTGTTTTATTTAAGATTTCTGTATGGTGGGACCTTAACATGTTACATATTGTGCATAGAGCAGCATTCAAGGTAGAACAGCTTTATCCAAAATCTGCATAAATCAAAGGATGTAGAACTGGAGAGGCATAATTAAATGCTCTTGTCTTGTACGGTAACTTATATAATTTAATTCAATTTTTTTTTTGCAAATAAATAGTTATATTACAGTAAACACTTCGTCAATATAAGATATTAAAATATGGAAGTATTATAATTATAATTATTGGTTCATTATTTTCTACGACAATGTAAATTATTAATTAAATGAAATTATATAAAACATTATCTATAAATCAATTTCATCATAGTAATAATATTTTTTAATCTTCCTTTCACTCTCAGTTATTAACTTCTTATTTAGACTTCATTAAATTGCGCTCTCCATAAATAACTGTCTCATTAAAAGATGCTAGGTTGGTGCTGGTCTCATATTTTATTTAGAAAAAAAAAATATATCTGTATAAAAATGTATATCAAGCTTGTTTCTACCTATTTTAAATTTTCAAAGAAATGAACAAAAAATTTAGACTCCATATCTTTTTTTTATGGATAGTTTGATTAGCACAAAAACATGATAGCTTGTATGCTCCCGCCATTTCTATTTATATCCAAAAATAAATATAAATTGTCAAATATACCCACCAAAATTAGGTTTTATCAAACCAACCCAAACCGTCTAATAAATAGGCGGTTCTTAATTTTTAATAGGAACCGTCTATTTATTAGACGGTTTTTAACTTTTATTTTTTTGGAAAAAGTTATAATTTATTTTTTATTAAAATATTAGAAATAAATATTAGAAATTTTCTATTTGTTTCTTTGAAATTAGATAGAATAATATATAATTTAATTTATTAGAAATACTGAAACAAATAATCCGGATTAATATTTTTCAGATTGGGTTATTCGCGGTTGTAAGAAAAATTAAAATATTTCTTCATGTGTTATTGGAAAAAAATAAAAATGTTATGAATCTGAGTTATTGATCTCAGTTCAAAAGTCACTTCTAAGTAAATGCAAAAAAAATTGAATTATTCTAATTTTGAAAAAATTAAAAAACAACCGCAATTGTACCTCGTCTTTTGAATCTGAGTTATGAGTCTGACAAATTAAGAAATTTTATAATTTTTTTAAAAATGGAAGAATTCAAATGTTTTTTGTATTTACCAAGAAGTGATTTCTGAACCGGGATCAATAACTCAGATTCAAAACATTTCTATTTTTTCCAATAACACAGAAATATTTTATTTTTTCTTACAGCTGCGAAAAAAATGATCTGAAAAATATTAATCCGAGTTATTTGTTTCAATATTTCTAATAAATCAAATTATATATTATTCTATCCAATTTAAAAATATATATATAAAAATTTATAATATTTTAATAAAAAATAAAAAAATAATCTCAATTTCCAAAAAAATTGTAATTGAAAAGACTTCTGACACAAGTGCGATTTTTTTTTTTATTTTTTCAAAACTAAAATATTTCAAATGTTTTTTGTATTTATTTAGAAGTGACTTTTGAACTGAGATCAATAACTCAGATTCAAAATATTTTTATTTTTTTTCAATAACACACAAAGAAATATTTTAATTTTTCTTACATCCGCGAAAAAATCCGATCTATAAATATTGATCCGGGTTATCTGTTTCAGTATTTCTAATAAATTAAATTATATATTATTCTGTCTAATTTCAAAAAAAAAAGAATATTTCTAATATTTTAATAGAAAGATAAATAAATTATAACTTTTAAAAAAAAATTAAGGACTGTCTAATAAATAGGCGGTTCCTATTAAAAATTAAGAACCGCCTATTTATTAGGTGGTTTGAGTAGATTTCATAAAACCAATCTTTGGTGGGTATATTTTGCAATTTATATTTATTTTTGGATATAAATAAAAATGGCGGTGTATGCTCTTTATTATTGTTGTATTTATTTTTTATGTGTTCACTGAAAATGAAATTTATACCAACCATAGACTCTTAAAAAAATCATAAAAAATATAGCAAGTTGTAGCGATAATATTATAGTTATATTCTCTGTAGTACATTCAAAGTTACCAAGCCCAAAAAATAAGAAAAATAGGAGAATCACTTCGAAAATGTTGAATAAAATTTGTACATGAATCTAATGTAAACATGGATAGATCTGCTGGATACAATTAATTTTTCTTTTACAAGTTTCCTATGTCAAATCGAAGGGAGCATATACAGTGAATTAGTTTGCCGAGTTAATTAATTGATAGGCACAGTTATGCAGCAAAAATTCAAACTTTAATATAATTTCTCTTTATGAGCCGTCTCACTCTTAGGAAACATTTTTTGTACTTTTTAGTAAAAGGAATAAAGTTTTATAAAGGCATACCAATAGCTAGTTGAATATAAAGACATAATAAATAGCAAAAGTAACATCAAAATTAAATTTTGTAAAAGAGATATGTTAACTAAATAAGGACCAAAAACCGCATATGTTCATTGTAGTGACACAAGTCCTATAGAATTTTTTTTATAAACATAATTAGAAAAAAAAAACAATTTTACAGAGCCAATATAATTTATTTATTTTTACAAAAACCATAAGAAACGAGTTGCCAATTCGGTCCAATTTTTTTTTTATTTGGGACCGAATTGGCAACTTGGTCCCAAGTTTTTTTTTCAGAGTTAATTTTTTTTTTTTGATGTAGAGTTTAAATTTTGTTTCAAGATCAATTCATGCATCCGAATAAATTTGTTCAAGTTTAAATTTTGGACATATCGCACTATTTAGAGCCATGGTCAAAAGGAATTAGTATGTTTTGTTTGAATCTTATTAATTTAGTTAGATAAGTTAGTTATTTGGTGTGATGCATGCTATACTTTTGCCAAAGCCGAACAGAAGAAGGAAAAGCATTACTTTATCAATTGTCATCTCAAAATTCGGATTCTTAAAATAAAATTTGATACGGCAACCTCTCTGACTCAAGAATATTAACTTTAAAATTCAGACATATCCTCTCTGACTAAGAAAATTTAATTTGGTTATTTTATTTGGTTGCATGAACAACTTTTATTCGGCAATTGATCTTGAACAAAATTTAAACTTGGACAATTTTTATTCAGATGCATGAGTTGATCTTGAAAAAAAAAATTTAACTCTACATCGAAAAAAAATTTAACTCTAAAAAAAAACTTGAGTCCGAGTGGCCAATTTGGTTCTGAATAAAAAAAAAATTGTCAACTCGGTTCTCATGATTTTTGTAAAAAAAAAAAAAAAGTAATCATATTTGTTCCCTAAAATTAGTTTTTCTAATTATGGTTTATAAAAAAAAGTTCTTACAAAGAGATGCAGATTCAACTTTCTAAAAAAATATTTAAAAATATTGAGATGTACTTGTGTGTCTAGGAGGCAAGCATGAACTTAATCATGTTTGATTATTCGGTTGCATGCACCTAAATATGTTTTTAATAAATTCATACCTCACACCTGTCCGTTTTTTTTTTCTTTTTAAAAAAAATCATACCTCATTCAGGGTTACAAAATCACCAAAAAAAGACTGTCCTCCAAATATTATCTAATATTTGAATAAAAAAATTATTTGCTCTAAATCAATATGATACAATAACTTTTCTGCAAAACTAAAGTTGTTGAAATTATTTCCAGAATATTATGCGCGAAGATCAAAGGTTGGAATGTCAATAACAGGATCTTGTTATTCCAAAGGATTTAATAACAGCAGATTTATTAAATTATTGTTTCAATGTTTCCGATCAAAATTTAAGAATATACTAAATTATTATGCTCTTCTACTAAGATCTTTATGCAAAATTTTAACAGAAATTGACTTATTTAACTATAAGATTATATGAGGATGCGTCCTAGTAAGTTCCGTCCCTCGTGCAAGTAAAAATAGATTTGATCTGTTATAAAGTAAAATAAACAAATATAAACAAAGAAGAGAGAATGTAAAGAATGGCTATCTCTTTTCATATATTTCTCATGTGAGTACAATACAAGATTACAATGCCTCTATTTATAGGCTACAAATTGTAAATGAAAAGCCATTACAATAATAAAGAAGAAAATAAATTCCAAATAGTGGTGGCTATGAATTCCAATGGTAGTGGGGTAGTGGGAGGTAAATGAGGATTAATATTGGGAGTTAATGGACCATCCATTATATTCATAATACTCCCCCTTGGATGTCCATTACATAAGAATATGCCTCATTAAAACCTTACTAGGAAAAACCCTGTGGGATAAAAACCTAGTGAAGGAAAAATAGTACAATATTCTTCTAAATACGCAACTATAACCTTACTAGGAAAACCCAATGGGAAAAACCATAGTTAAGGAAAATATAGTGCATATTAACTCCCCCTCATAACAACATTAATCAAGATCTTTAAGTCGGCGAACTCCAATATTACGAACTAGTTTTTCAAATATTGTAGTAGGGAGCGCCTTAGTGAATAAATCTGCTAGATTCTCACTTGAACAGATCTGCTGAACATTAATAGTATTGTCTTTTTGGAGATCATGTGTGAAAAAGAATTTTGGTGAAATATGTTTTGTTCTATCTCCTTTAATATATCATTCCTTTAATTGAGCAATACATGCAGTGTTATCTTCATATATGATCGTCGGAATCATTTCTCCAGAAGACAAGCCACATGTCTGACGAATGTGTTGAATCACAGATCTTAGCCAAACACATTCTCGGCTTGCTTCGTGTATTGCTAAAATTTCTGCATGATTAGAGGATGTGGCTGTTATACTTTGTTTTACAGATCGCCACGAAATAGCTGTTCCACCACAAGTAAACAAATAGCCTGTTTGAGATCGGCCATTATGTGGATCAGACAAATATCCAACATCTGCATAACCAATCAAATCTGATTTAGATACATTTGAAAAGAACAAACCCATATCCATTGTACCTCGGAGGTAACGAAGTATATGTTTAATTCCATTCCAATGTCTTCGCGTGGGAGAAGAACTATATCTTGCTAATAAATTTACAGCAAATGATATATCAGGTCTTGTATGTCCAGCAAGATACATAAGTGCTCCTATTGCACTAAGATATGGTACTTCAGGACCAAGTAGTTCTTCATTATTTTCTCGAGGTCTAAAAGGCTCTTTATTCACATCTAATGATCTCACAATCATTGGAGTGCTCAACGGATGTGATTTATCCATATAAAATCTTTTTAGCACTCTTGCAACATAATTTTCTTGGTGCACAAAAATACCATTTTTTAAATGTTCAATTTGCAATCCAAGACAAAATTTTGTCTTTCCAAGATCTTTCATCTCAAATTCTTCCTTTAAACAATTTACTGCTTTTTGAAGCTCTTCAGGAGTTCCAATGATATTTAGATCATCAACATAAACTGCAATTATAACAAACTCATTTTTAGATCTTTTCATGAAAATACATGGACAAATTATATCATTTTTATATTCATGCTTCAATAAATATTCACTGAGACGGTTATACCACATACGTCCAGATTGCTTTAATCCATATAAAGATTTATTCAATTTAATAGAATAACGTTCTCGAGAACCTAAATTATATGCTTCAGGCATCTTAAATCTTTCAGGAATTTTCATATAAATATCACTATCAAGCGAGCCATATAAATAGGCTGTAACAACATCCATTAGGCGCAAATCAAGTCCTTCATGGACTGCCAGATTAATTATGTACCGAAAAGTCGTTGCATCCACCACAGGTGAGTATGTTTGTTCATAATCAATTCCAGGTCTTTGCGAAAAACCTTGGGCGACAAGCCGTGCTTTATATCTTACAATTTCACCTTTCTCATTTCTTTTCCGTGTAAATACCCATTTATATCCTACGGTTTTACACCTTCAGGTATTGGGACTACAGGTCCAAACACTTTTCGTTTTTCAAGAGAGTTTAACTCTGCCTCAATTGCACCTTTTCCATTTCAGCCAATCATTTCTTTGTCGACATTCATTAATAGATTTTGATTCATGATCCTCATTATTTATTACATCTAGCACTATATTATATGCAAATATATCATTAATATCTACTTTATCTCGGTTCCATCTTATTCCATTCATGACATAGTTTATCGAGATCTCTTCATTTTCATGAACTTTACATACTTGAGTTTCTGCTGGAACTCCAATATTAGTTATAATTTGATTTTCTTCTGGAATTTTTTCTATCATATCCTCGACTTGGCCATTTTCATTCTTTGCTCTTTTTCTTTTTCGAGGATTTTTATCTTTGGAACCGATTGGTCTTCCACGCTTCATGCGTATCATAATTTCATTAGTTTGTCCAACAGGGACATCAACTTTTATTGGAGCATTAGCAGCTGGTACATGTGATTTGGTCACTTTTTTTGAGTCTGTAAATGCGTCTTGGCAATTGGTTAGCTAATCTTTGCAAATGAATTATCTTTTGAACATTTAGTTCACATTCTTTAGTACGAGGATCAAAATGTGCTAATGATAATTCATTCCAACTAATGTCTTTTCCCAGCTGGTTATTTTCTCCCCCTAGTGTTGGAAATTTTGATTCATCAAAATGACAATCGACGAATCTAGCCGTAAATAAATCTCCTGTCATTGGTTCTAAATATTTTATTATAGATGGAGATTCAAATCCAACATAAATTCCCAACCTCCTTTGAGGTCCCATTTTAGTGCGTTGTGGTGGAGCAATTGGAACATATACCGCACATCCAAAAATTCTTATATGGGAAATATTAGGTATGTGACCAAAAACTAATTGTAAAGGAGAAATTTTATTATAGCTAGTTGGCCTGATGCGAATTAGTGCTGCGCATGCAAAATAGCATGTCCCCAACAAGATATTGGAAGTTTAGACTTCATAAGTAATGGTCTTGCAATTAATTGTAATCTCTTTATAAATGACTCCGCAAGTCCATTTTGTGTATGAACATGAGCTACAGGATGTTCAACATCAATTCCAATAGACATACAATAATCATTGAATGTCTGAGAAGTAAATTCACCAGCATTGTCTAGACGTATTTTCTTAATTGGATAATCAGGAAAATGTGCTCTTAATCGAATCAATTGAGCAAGTAATCTCGCAAACGCCAGGTTGCGTGTTGATAATAAACTTACATGTGACCATCTTGTTGATGCATCAATTAAAATCATAAAATATCTAAATGGTCCACATGATGGGTGTATTGGCCCACAAATATCACCATGTATACGTTCTAGAAATGTAAGAGATTCATTTTGTATTTTTGCTGGTGATGGTCGAATAATCAACTTTCCTTGAGAACACGCAGCACATGACAATTCATTAGTTAGAAGAATCTTCTGGTTCTTTAATGAATGTCCACATGAATTCTCTATTATTTTTCGCATCATTATTGATCCGGGATGGCCTAACCAGTCATGCCAAACTATAAACATATTCTTATCTGTAAACTTCTGGTTAACAATAATATGTGCTTCAATTGCACTAATATATGTGTAATACAAACCGGAGGAAAGCATAGATAATTTTTCTAATATGCATTTTTTATCAGACATTTTGCTAGTTATATAAAGATATTCAATATTTTCTTCATTAGTTGTCTCAACATGGTATCCATTTTGGCGAATATCCTTAAAACTTAATAAATTTCTTTGAGACTTAGAAGAATATAATGCATTATTAATATAAAGTTGAGTTCCTCCGTTTAACAACAATGTAGCTCTTCCGGAGCCTTCTATTAAATTTGTACTACCCGAAATAGTACTAACATTGGCTTCTTGCATTACTAAATAAGAGAAATATTTTTTATTTTTAAGAATGGTATGAGTTGTTGCACTGTCGACGAGACATATATCTCTTCATTATTGATGCCGTTGTTAACCATGGGAATATTCATTCTTTATGAAAACATAAGAAAAAAAAACTAATCAATACAAAAAAATATATATAATCAAGAATATACTAAATGAGTAGATAAAATTTTATTTGCTTGAAAAAAAATTACAACAAATACTCCCACAACAAAAATAAAAGTTTATTATCATTTATCATTATTTTTTTTTTCATCGCTAATCCAACAACAAAATAAAAATTTATTAATCTATTTATTTTATATCCTATCAAGACTAATCAAGTGATTAGTTTTTATTTTCTTCGACAAAGAAATCAGCAACATCCAAATGAGTAACATCAAGTTGGCTAATATCGAAATTGTCATCACACACAAAATTTGTTTCAATATTTTTCTCCTTATTCTTTAGTGATGCTTGATATAGGTCAACAAGATGCTTCGGCGTACGACAAGTACGCGACCAATGACCTTTACCACCACAACGATAGCATGAATTCTCTTGTTCTTTATTGTGCCCACTTTTTTCTTTCTCAGTTTTTTCTTCATTATTTTTCCACTTCTGGTGGAGAGATATACTTTTAGAATGATCACCACGATAATAACCTCGTCCGCGGCCTCAGCCACGACCTCGACCGCGACCTCGGCCACGGCCACGGCCATTGCCACGCCCACATCCTTGAAATTGTCCAGAATTATTATGCATTGCAACATTCACTTCAGGGAATGAAGCAGAACCAGTTGGACGGGATTCATGATTTTTCATCAAAAGCTCGTTATTTTGTTCAGCCACAAGAAGGCAAGAAATCAATTCAGAATATTTCTTGAAACCTTTTTCACGATATTGTTGTTGTAAGAGTATATTGGATGCATGAAAAGTGGAGAATGTTTTTTCTAACATATCTTGATCAGTAATATTTTCTCCACATAATTTTAGTTGAGAACTAATTCTAAACATTGCTGAGTTAAACTCACTCACAGTTTTAAAATCTTGTAATCTCAAATGCATCCATTCATAACGAGCTTTTGGAAGAATTACAGTTTTTTTGGTGATCATATCTTTCTTTTAAATTATTCCATAAATTAAGTGGGTCTTTTACCGTAAGATATTCAGCTTTCAATCCTTCATGGAGGTGGTGTCGAAGAAAGATCATTGCTTTGGCCTTGTTTTGATTAGTGGCGGTATTAGCTTCTTTGATTGTTTCTTCAAGGCCATTTGCATCTAAATGAATTTCAGCATCTAACACCCATGATAAGTAATTTTTTCCCGTAATGTCAAGAGCCACAAATTCAAGTTTGGCAAGATTCGACATGATGATACTATCACAAAAAAAAAATTAAATAACATTCAATACTACAAAAACAAAATTATTGAAAAAAAATATATATATATAAATTGCACAAAAGAAAACACCGAATGGATTTTTTTTTTTTTTTTTTTTATGTGTTGCGTTTTGACTCTGTGTTTTATACGTATCATTTTCTAATGCAGTTAATCAATACAAATCTGTTAAACACCGAATGGATAAGTAATTCTCTGTTTTGCTCTCTGTTTAACATATTACAAAATAATTTAAGGTCTCCCAACCTTTAAGATTTCAAATTGCATATGAAAAAAAAATTGCACATTATAATTGAACTTCGGGTCAATTGAAAAAAAAAATTGCACATTATAATTGAACTTCGGGTCAATTGAAAAAAAATTGCACATTATAATTGAACTTCGGGTCAATTTATAAAATTGTTGAAATAGCTTCGGGCCATTAATTATCACAATAATATAATCAGATGGCTTCAGGCCATTTCATAATTTATATTTAACACGATAACATAATATAGCATAAAAAGGTAACATAATTAAATATTAAAAATAAATTACCTTGAATCTTCAAATAGTAGAACTCTCGTGCTGATAACGTGTTATAAAGTAAAATAAACAAATATAAACAAAGAAGAGAGAATGTAAAGAATGGCTATCTCTTTTCATATATTTCTCATGTGAGTACAATACAAGATTACAATACCTCTATTTATAGGCTACAAATTGTAAATGAAAAGCCATTACAATAATAAAGAAGAAAATAAATTCCAAATAGTGGTGGCTATGAATTCCAATGGTAGTGGGGTAGTGGGAGGTAAATGAGGATTAATATTGGGAGTTAATGGACCATCCATTATATTCATAATATGATCAAGTTTTTATCGAAAAATAGGTATCAAATGCTCTGTGACATCTAAAAAATACAACACAAAATAATAGGAAATTTAAATAAGTTTATTGGTCTGGACTTATAAATAGGCTGAACAGATGCACACAATTGTTTTACAAATGATATTTTTCTATCAGCTAAAAAATTTGAATCATAAAATTCACACGGAATAGTACAAATAACTTACAAAATTAGGCATTATTTAAGCCAACTTGTCAGCTTGTCGGCCGAGCTCTGTATATTGCAAAAGAGTTATTACTTCAGTATTTATTGTTTCTAATTGCCTACTAATTTAAAAACAAGTAATTATTTCTAATTAAATTCATTTGAGATGATATTTTTCTGTCTGAGGAAATGCCATCTTTTGTCAGTTTAATGATTGGATAAGAAATTAAGAACACTGAAACTTCTTTTAACACCATTTCTCCCAATTTTAGCTTTCTCGCATTTTTCATGTTTATTTTTATTTTATTTTTTTAATTTTTTTTCTTTTAACACTGAATCATGCATGACTTTTCAAGGTGTAAAACTGTGAATTGCTTATTGACCAGTAGGGAATTAAAAAGAGAAAATTTTCTTGAAATACTTAAAATTATGTTTTTAATATATAAAAAGTACAGAAATATACGACTTGAAAAGCTCAAGCAACAACAAAATAGGATAATATCTTATAATTTTTTGTATTAATGTCTGCAAATCAGAGTGCTCTTTTTAGAAAACTTTGATAACCATTTTTCAGGAAGTCAAGACGCACTATCTCAAAACTTTTCTAAATCATAATACGACTGTTAAAATATATATATATACATATAGGAGGAGGATCATTAAAGTGGTTAAGATTAAAATCAGAGAATTTTATTTATCCATTATTAAAAACTTCAAAGAAAATTTAATTAATATTACGTTGTTCATATTGTATTTTAATCAAATTATTTAAGAAATAACAATTTTCAATCTGGAACTTTCCATAGATTTTTACAAGACTAGATCAAAGCATGTCATGAATTCTATAAGAAAAGTTTTGTTAATGATTAAAAATCAGATTATTTTCTTTGTTATGAAGTGCTTTATTATATAAAAAAGATGAAAAATTTCAGGCCATAATTAAGTTGAAAATATTTTTATGAACAATTTTGGGATTGAAATCCAAAACATTTAGATGTACAGCACAAAACTATATATATATATATTTTTTCATTTTGATTTGACTCTATTATCTGTACACTATGTTACCCGGATACTTCACTTAGGGTGTTGTACCCATATTGGGTGCATATCGGACACGAATACGCACCCGATATGTGTCTGATACGCTAGCTGGCGTATCGTGTTTCGTGGCGTATCCTAAATCTCTTAATATAGTCTCCGATACAGATTGACTCGTCTGGATATGTCAGGGATACGCTAGGATACGCAGGGATATGTCTGTACCGCACACCGCACCAAGTGGTCCGCCGTGCCAAAACCAAATTTGGGAATATGTAGCATGACGATTATGTTGTTATAAGAGAGTACTTATTATATTTAATGTCTATTTCGCTATAGTATTGTATTTTGATATATAATTTATATAATACAAGTGTTTGAATTAATAATATAATTAAAAATATTATATATATAATAGGCATATCGCATCTTTGATTGTTGAAAATTACCATATCAATGTATCCGTATCGTATCCAATATGATACCCATACCTGTATCCTTGCTACATAGCACGTATACTACATAAAAATGAAACAGTATTGTCAATATCTTTATCCACAACCACAACACACACTTGCAGCTAATTAAAAGTAAGCACTTAAATGAATAAATATGATAATAAAAAATAATTATTACCGAATATCTTCTTCAAGTTAATTTACGAAAAACATGCTGAGCAAACAAAATATTTGAGATATATACCTGAAATCTCACCTATTTTCCTAATATACCAATGTCAAATCGCTTACTAAATAGTTGAAATAATAACTCAGATAAATTCTATAAATAAAATTTTTACGGTCTTTGTCTCGGGGATAATTTGAGATTTTGTATGGATGAAACTATACGCTTAATATATAATCGATAATGTTGCGATAACAGAACTGATTCCCAAAAAAATTTGCAAACTTCTTAATATTCAAACATCTCTTGGAAATATTTGAAGTGATAATCTTTAATATTTTAAAATACATGAATCGGGTTAAATCTGTAATATTTTAAAATGAATAATACAGCAAACTTCCTATATTATCTAGACCGTTAGATCAACAGGAATCGGGTTAAATCTGTAATATTTTAAAATATAGAACTTTCTATCTAACCTAATTTCCATCAATTTGTTTCATTGTAATATTTTTCTGGACCTTGGATGAACATCAAATGTATACCAAGCTTGTTTCTGCCTATTTTAAATTTTCAAAGATATGAATAAAGTTAAAACTATATAGACTCCATATCTTTCTTTCTTTTTTTCTGGATCGTTTGATTACCACAAAAACATGATAGCTTGTATGTTATTTATTATTAATTGTTGTATTTATTTTTTTATATTAATATTTCATTGAATTGAATGGATTAATTTGGTGGTAACAAATTTATTAACGATTAAATATTAAATAATTTAATCAGTAGAAATTTATTTGCAGTTCGAATAAATCATGCAAAAAATGTAATTGAAAACTCGAACTTTATATAGTCATAATGTTTTGTAAAAAACTTTGATTTTCGTGATTGACCTCCATTCTGGAAAGCTCGTAAAGCGATGAAAAAAAATTATTTAGTTTATTTATATATATTAAACTTAAAAAACAAAAAAGGTGGGTTGAATCCAGGGAGTTGACCGAATATTTACACCGGTCCGAACCGCTCAACATTATATTCACATTAAAAAGTGCTAAGAAACAAAATTATATATATATATATATATATTTTTTTTTTCTTTTGGGAAATTCTACTTATTTTTTAAGATGATACAAATCACTATTTTTCAGAAAATTTAGATATCTATACATGCAATGTATCAGAAGTACTAATTATAATCCGACACTTCCAAAAGAACTGGACGCACGCTCTACAAAATATGAATACTTTTTCTATCAACAAATTAGTGAACATTGTTAGATATATAATAACATTATTGCAAGATTTCATGTAAGGGCGGGGCGGTTCCATATTATAACATGCTAGTTATATCAAAAAGCAAAAAGAAGACAACTAATTAAAGACATACATTCTCTATATAGTGCAAAAATCGAAAATCAAATTTGTTGGTATGTCATCAGGAATTTTTTCTGTTCGGCAGACCATTAGGAATGGGTATGGGCATGAGAATTGAACTAAAAATTATTGTTCACGTGGGAAAATTCTGAAAATTTTAGTTCAATTCCCGCGCCCATACCCATTCCTATAGTCCGCCAAACTGGCCCTAAATATTCATAAACATTTGTCAAGCATACTTTAATATATAAATTAACTTGCACATAAATATTTACAAGAAACCACAAGTATCTTAGTATGCGACAAGTGAATTGTAATATAAATCAAATTTATCAATAACATATTACTTAATTTCTAACTTCCAAGTTAATTAAACTAAATTAAAGTAGTACAAGTCCACAAAATAACAATACTACTACACTTTTATTGAAACTAGTACAACTTAAATATTGGAAGGAAGATAAAAGGAGGAGGGAAAGAATATGATGATGAACAGAGATACATTTTTATGAAGCATTTGTCCCCCCAATTTGTACCTCCTGATCTAAAGGGTAGCCAGCTTCCCTCTCTACCCATTCCATACATTCCCTTTCCTTTCACTTTTATTTCCAATGGTGCAGAGTATCACTAATTTCAAGAATACAAATAATGACAAGACTGAGGGTGATGATGGGAGCAACGAGAAAAAAATAACAGCCCAAAAGGACAACCATAAAAACTCAATTATGGACCGCATATGATAGGCATAGCGATGTAGAATATCATGCCATGTTGTATTCGATCTGTCGCGAAACTGCTTCAAATCTTCTATCAAACCTCGGAAATATAAGGGTTCTATATCCGGCGATCTAAGACTTTGCAGCCGGTGGAACAAGTTTGTTAAACTCGCGTCAGTCATGAGATTGCTCTTAATGATTCCATGCTTTCGTAGGACAACAGCATCATCGGAATACTTGAGTAAGGAACTCATGAAATTACAATAGCCTCTCATGATATCAACACAGCCAAAAGCTTCAAACATAACAAGATTGATGAAAAGTAGTAGGAATGGCTCGTCCACAGATAGGACAGGCATTTCAAGAACTTTCCCATGAAAAGTAATATCCAGAAAATTTGCGGTTTTTTTCACTTTGAATACTACACCAACTTTTTCAAGCTCTTGAGCAGAGGGAATAGATGAGAGACGACTTACTCGTACGCCAAATTTTGTACATTTCCTTCTTTTCGGTTGGGCAAGTATCGTTTTTTTATCACCAAGAGGAAAGATGAAGAATTGATGGTAGGAGTGCAACAGGCTGTGATGCGAGCGGCCTTCATACCTCCACAAACCATCTTTCATATCCCAGAAATAGTATGCAAGAAGTTGATTTATGGTAGGAATTGGACCCCCATAATTACGTGGATCGCCATACAATATCTCAAGTACAAGAAATGGTATCTGGTTCTCAATCATCAATAAATCAGTTTTGATGTACCGTAACAATGACTTGCTCTTAAAAATTTCATCTAGTGTATGATTATAGATTTTAATCAATAACTCTAGAATAAAGCACCCATCCAGTATCATCATATCTATAAATTGATCGCTTGTAAGATTAAACTTTGTCTCATAATCATCTCTTAGAATTTGTTCCATTATCTTCACTTTGTTTTGATGATGCTCTAAACTTCTGCTAGCATCACGAGATAGGAAGTCCTTGAGAAATCGTGACTTGTGAATTTCCATTTTGGCGAGACAATTCTTACCATGATGATATGGTCCGATGGAGATTACTCGAGGTATGAATACGCAATTGGTTATTTCTGAGCTTCCACGCAGGCGGCATATAAATGGAGAGCTCCGCACACGCCAAATCGAAATCCTTCGTGGATCATCTACGTCGGCCATTTGCCGTAATCTATCAAGGGTTGTTTCTCTCATAAAAATATGCTCAGCTGTTTCTTCTATTATGATATCAAGGTGTAGTCTTAATAATTCAAGAAAAAGATGATGGATATGTACATTAATTTTATAACACTGGTAAATGAAACGGAGGAAAGTAATTAGTATATTATTTTTATTTAATTTTATAACAATATGTTTGGTTGTTTCTTTTATTCTGAAAAGAAAAATGCCTTCTGCTTCTGCTTTTGTGGTGCTTTCTGAAAGAGCTGGAGAAACCAATGGAGGCGTGGATTGCAGCGACATGGGAGGTTGTGAGAGAGGATTGTGAAGGGTAGGAAAATCCATTTTGAATTCGGGATGACTGTTTGAGAAAGGTATGGAGTTTCTTTGATATGTCTTCTGTATATATAGAAGTAAATCTCCCTATTTAGCATGTGTATATTATATATATTTTTGCATCTCCCCAAAATTTAGAAATATAAGAATGAAGAATACAGGTGCTATTTTTGTCTACTTTGATATCTCTGGGTTACATCTTAATACAAGTGCTATTTTTGACTTCTTTAGACAGGTGCTATTTCTAATCACTCTAGCAAAATATCCACATTCTGGCTAAGGATTCAATTTGTTAATCAAATTTCTAATACTAATCAACAAATTGTTCATGAGTACAATCTAATGAGTAAATCTAGGGTGTGACGTGCTCACCAAGAGGGTTTGGTGAGCACAACTCCAAAAATACATCGAATCGGTTTCAAATGACGAATCCAAACCGTTGAAATCCATGTACTTCGTGAGTGATGCATATACATGCAAAATTTTGAAAGTTTCAAATTCATTTGCTACGAGGTCAAGTAATCAAAGTAATGCTGAAAAATGAATATATAAAACAACTAATAGAATAATTTATTAAAAGATTCATTACTTTGACCGCTTGACCTCATAGCAAATGAATTCGAAACTTCCAAAATTTTGCATGTACATGCATCACTCACGAAGTACATGGATTTCAACGGTTTGGATTCGTCATTTGAAGCCGATCTGATGTATTTTTGGAGTTGTGCTCACCAAACCCTCTTGGTGAGCACGTCACACCCTAGATTTACTCCAATCTAATCTCTAAGTTTATCCACCCATGTATGTGGCCGGACAATCGGGTTATCTCGTTTTTGATACGATAGTAAAAAAATAGAAAACTTTTTCTCCGCCATTTCATAGTGAAATATTATAGAAGCTCACTTTTTTATAATATTATATATGCATGATAAGTTAGCCGCTATTTTTATTTATATCCAAAAATAAATATAAATTACTAAATAAGCCCACAAAAATTAGGAAATTTTAAACATACCCAAAACACTCAATAATTAAGCGGTCCATTTTTTTTATTAGAAAACGTCTAATAAATAGGTGGTTCCTATTTTTATTAGAAAACACCTCAGAGAAAGACGATATGCAAATATCAAAATATAACCATACTAATAAATGCCTTTCTCTTATATTATGACTATATATATCATACTTATAAATGTCAAAATATAAATCATACTAATAAATCATAATAAATTTAGTCGAAAAAACCGAATCATAATAAATCAATCAATAAATTTTGTCAAATAATCGTCTTAAAAACAAGAATTTCAAACTATTCGTAAGATAGATACATCAAAACTATATTTGAATATTTTTGTATCTTCTATATTATTTTGATACTTAAAAATTTAGTCAAAAAACTATAGGCATCAATTATCCATATTTAAAAAAAAAAATCTAAGAATCGTCTAGTTATTAGACGTTTTCTAATAAAAATTAGGAACTGCCTACTTATTAGGTGTTTTCTAATAAAAAAAAAGGGACTGCCTAATTATTGGGTGGGCGTGCATGGCAAACCTACTACGTACGTGCTAGAAGCGAGGTTCGGTAATTGTACTAGATTTAAATGAGATTTATATTTACAAAAATTAAATAGTAAATTGACAGTTAAATTAAAATCAAATTGTGTCTTACCAGCACAGAATTAAACGTTCAACAATTCCGGAAGATTATTAAAAGAGAAATTAATTCAAGTGCTATAGCTAGTGCAATTAATAGAGGACCTTAATTTTATATGTGAAGATACCTTTTTTTAAGTAAATCAGATCAAATTATGTTGTGTCGAAATAAAAAAAAAACACTATTTATTGCTAAACGGACCAATTTTAGTACATAAATAGTTTATGATATATATATCTCGATACGGACCAATTTTAGTCCTTGCGCTATATATATATATAAGCTGACATAGTTATTTACGCAAGGCAATATTTAAGAGTGTATGCCTTCCATTTTATTCCTTTTAAGAAGATACAAGTGCGACACACACACATATATATAGTTAACCTTAGTTCTCAACAATACAAAACTCAAGTCTCTACAAGCACGTTCACCTTGAGGTTTTAGGGCTCCGATCCATGGAAAATTATTCAACCCACACACCATATCTGCTTACTGCATGCAACCACAACGGTAAAAAGAACAGTGCAGGCTTTACCCTGTACAGCATACCCGATAAAGTCGAGTTCGAATTTGACGAACCATTTCTACATGAAAAGCTTTTCATTGGCTCGCAATACTGTTGGCTAATGGTGCTTGACCAACATTGCGAGCCTTCCCTCCTCAACCCTTTGACAGGTGAGTCAATAATGCTTCCATCCATCACAACTTTGCCAACAGTGCGCCCCTGCCATTCGATCAGCGGTGATATAGTCTCGTACTTTGGCCGCTACAGCATCATCAGACAAGATTCTCCTTTTCTTGATTATACATTTGATCATTATCTTAGAAAAGTCACCTTTATAAAAGTTGTTGTCTCTTGTAATCCTACTTTAGTATTTTCGAACAACTTTGTGGTGGCAGCACTCGTTGGTTATTCATCACGACTGGTATTTGCTAGACCAGGCGAAAATAGATGGAATCTCTTGCAAGAAAAACAATGGTATATAGACATCATGTTCCGTCAAAATGGCAAGCTCCTTTGCTTGACTAATTTTGGAGCTTTACACGAGGTTGAATTTAATGATGCTGGTGATGATTTTGTGATCACCGAGATCTCAGCGCAATTTCTCAAGGAGAACGGTATGTTCAAACTGTACCTTGCAGAAGATTGTGCCGGTAGAGTTCTCACAATCCTTAGGAAATATGATTTTATTTCCTTCCCAGAAACTAATGAAGTAAAGGTATTTAGACTCATTGTTGGCAATAATATTAATTAATAGATCATCAGAAGAAATTAGCAAATGGGAACGGGTAAAGGACTTGGATGGACAAGCTATTTTTGTGGGTACCAATGCTTCAATTACGCTTGCAAAACAAGAAATACATGGAGAAATTAATAAAGGAAGATACAGTTTATTTCACTGATGAATGGTGGGATTATGCGACAGGCGATGAGGCAAGGAGTTGGCCCCACGATATTTGTGCTTACAACTTGACGAACAACTCCTTTAAGCCGTGCTGCCCCAATGAGCATCGGCAATGCACGTGGCCCTTGCCAGTTTGGATTCAATTATCAAACTCAACCTGATATTTCTATATATATTTAGGAATTGATTATATATAGTTCATTCCCTTTTATTTATACGTACTTGTACCTCTGTTTTAATTTGTTGGAACGTTCTGTTGTATTGTTAGAATGCTAATTAATTAAACATGATGAATTACGTACCTATGTATGTATACAGGCGTGAAGAATATTCTTCATTATTTTTACTGATATATAACATGTGGGGTTTAGTATATGTTTATTATAAAGGAAAAACATAAAACTAATAAAATTACTCTAAACTATCCGATTCGTACTTGTATCTGAAACTATCCGTATTCATATTCATATTCGAAAATTATAAATATAATTTGACCACTAACTATCCGTATTTGAGCTGTTTACAACCCTTCAGCCACAATAAAGATACTCTTTATCCATAAATTGTTTTACTAAATACATATACATATAAACCAATGGTTAATTACTTGTATTTTTCTTATGGCATAGTATTGGTATATGATCTTGTTGAGAAAGTAGAAACAAAAGATGCAACTAGTTCTGAAGAACATGAATTCGTATGATCGTTGATGCAGCTAGTTCAAGACATTTTTTAATCCTATATGCTTAAAAAGAACGTCATCAAGTTTGGGTTAGGAACAACAGAAACTTGTGTTATTCCGATCTCAACTGTTCAAACTTTTTTATGCGTGAATCTCAACGAGATAAGTTTTTTATGCGCGAAGATCAAAGGTTGGGATGTCAATAATAGGATCTTGTTATTCCAAAGGAATTATAGCAACAAATTTATTAAATTATTGTTTCCGATCAAAATTTAAGAATATACTAAATTATTATGTCATTCTACTAAGATCTTCATGCAAAATTTTAACACAAACAGATTGATTTAACTATAAGATTATATGAGGATGCGTCCTGTATAGTAAGTTCCGTCCCTCGTGCAAATAAAAATAGATTTTATGAAGTTTTTATACGAAAATAGGTATCAAATGCTCTGTGACATCTGAAAAATACAACACAAAATAATAGGAGATTTAAATAAGTTTATTAATTGGTCTATCTAGACTTATAAATAAGTTGCACATATGCACACAATTGTTTTACAAATGATATTTTTCTATCAGCTGGTCAAAAATTTGAATCATAAAATTGATGCGGAATAGTACAAATAACTTACAAAATTAGGAATTATATATTTAAGCCAACTTGTCAGCTTGTCGACCGAGCTCTGTATATTGCAAAAGAGTTATTACTTCAGTATTTATTGTTTGTAATTGCCTACTAATTTAAAAACAAGTAATTATTTATAATTAAATTCATTTGAGCTGATATTTTTCTGTCTAATGAAATGCCATCTTTTGTCAGTTTAATGATTGTATAAGTAATTAGCTTTCTCGCATTTGTCATGTTTTTTTTTTTCTTTTAACACTGAATCATGCATGACTTTTCAAGGTGTAAAACTGTGAATTGCTCATTGATCAGTAGGGGATTAAAACGAGAAAATTTGCTTGAAATGCTTAAAATTGTGTTTTTAATATATAAAAAATATAGAAATATACGACTTGAAAAGCTCACGCGACAACAAATTAGGATAATATCTTATAATTTTTTATATTAATGCCCGAAGATCAGAGTGCTCTTTTCAGAAAACTTTGATAACCATTTTTCAGGAAGTCAAGACGCACTATCTCAAAATTTTTCTAAATCATAATACAACTCCTGTTGAGATAAATATATATAGGAGGACAATTAAAGATCGAGGTTAAGATTAAAATCAGAGAATTCTATTTATCCATTATTTAAAAAAATTCAAAGAAAAATTAATAAATATTATGTTGGTTCATACTTCTTATTGTATTTTGAGTAGAACTAGGGTGTTCCTAATTAGTTCATATATATCATGTCGGGTTTAGTATATGTTTATAATTATAAAGGAAAAACAGAAAACTTATAAAAGTTAGGACATTTAAGTTCAGTTGTCGTCTATGCTTAATTTAAATTTATCCAAATGAATAATTATACTAATTAACAAAAACGACAACAATTGGATCATCAAATATAACAATTTCTTAAAAAATATGGTCTCTGTTTGCATTTATTGTGTCACATCAGAAGAACAATTGATAGGTAAAAACTAATTAAACAATTAACAGAAATGACAATATATAATTCAGATCATCCAATATTAATTATACGTAACCTCCGTCCTTACAAAGAGGATATATCATATGTACATACCACACACTAGCTTACAACAGATAACAATAAAGAGGGTTCAAGAATTTAAAGAAATAACAAGAAAAGCATTGATCAATCTAGCTAGCTTGTGCGTCCTCGCTCCCCAGGCAACAGTATCGATCAAAAGTCTGTAAAAGATACATACAACCATACAGATAATTAAAGGTCTTAACTTCTCAAACGACATTTCGTATGGATTAAATATGCAAAAAAAAAGTCGTAAAATAAAACATCCAAAATCAAGAAAATATTTTTTCATTAAAAACTTACGTCATCTGTAGAGATCAGCATGTGCATCTCTCTCTCCCGAATTCCTAAATCGATTGTTACAGAGCTTGCATTTCACAGGGTGTTCTTGCTGGCGTAGGGATCGACCGTGCTTGTTAAGGGACTTCGTTGGTAAGTACCGGATTGTACCGTTTGCTTCGTAGCATGTGATATAAAGAACGTCTCCATTTGCGTCGTAGAGGGATGGTCTTCGTCGTTGGTTCGTACGTGTCGTCCATGTTCTTCCTCCCGGCCTGTACTTCACTTCTTCTTTTAATTTAACGTGAGGCAAGTGAGTGAGGGACTGAACAGGATCGATCAACGGAAACCCAGAACCTATATATATTTATAAATAATGAATTAATGATGTCACTTCATAATTTTTGTCTGATGCTGTTTGCTGTTTCTTCATACTTTGAGGTACGGATCGGAATAAATAAATGATATCCGCTTCTTTGGCGGCGCACAGTCCGAAGCTGTTTGCTGTTTATTGCATAATATTGAGACCAACTATTATTTTAACGATTTAATTATGAGGGGAAACGAACTGGTCAATTAAAATTATTTTAGCGTATTAATTGTTAGTCACATTTAATTAATTTCATAATGTATTATTATTATATATACTACAGGAAAATAAATCCAAATTCGTTAATTATATTCAAATAAAAATATTCTTTTTTTATTAAAGATTATAAAAAACATTTAGAGAAAAGGAAATATGATATATAGATTAGAATTTTATTATATTATTATTATTAAGATATTAGTTTGTCTTCTTCTCGTAGAAGTCAATATATATATTATATTATTATAGTATATGCACGCATGCATTGGTGAGAGCTGAGAAAAGCCCGAGTGACTTTGTTCCATCTCGTAGGATGGGGTGCGAGCTGGCCTGATAGCTCCTGAGCTAAGCGATTACTTGAACCCTTAGGAGTTCTTCTAGGATTATATTATATGTATCCTTTGGAACTATATATTCTTGCAGAAACGATCTCGAGTTCTGTGGCGCGAAATGATTCAAGACTTATTCCCCACCTACATTAGGAGCGAGCTACATGCCTAGAACGTGGTGACATGTTTTCGATACTAGGCTCCCTCGAAATTATCTCGAGTTCTTAGGTAGTCTGATTTACGCTACCGCACAGATCTGCTCTCGAGTTTTGTGGCGAATTTTGTTTTACGTTACCGCATGGATCCGCTCTCAAGTTCCATGGCGAATTTAGTGCATAGAAATGATCTCGAGTTCTGTGACACTAGTTACTATATCCTGTTAGTCCAGTTGGGCGAATGGAGTTCTCTCCTACTCACGAGGGATGAGATTGACTATATTCTAATGTGTCATGCTTGTATAATTTCTTCTATTTTATATGTTTGGTCGAAGAATCGTTTAGAATAAAGAAAAACACCAGATTTAGATATGTCTATCTACCAACGTGCTATGTTACTTTAGAGACAATGTCTTATCACATTTGATATTGAAATAATTATATTACTTTGGATGCATTTCCCTCTCTACTGCGGGTCTGTATCTCTAAGGGCGTGTTCGGCTACCATTGTTTCCGTAGGAAAAAAAAAAATTCACTCAGAGTGAATTTTTTACTATTTTTTTAAATAGATACAAAATTATTATTTTAAGGAGATTCTGGACCATCCGATAAGCTAATATTATACATATGAAAGAAAAATAGTATATAAAATTTTGTCTCCAAACATATTTTATTATGAAAATTATGTTGAGCGGGTCGGATTGACTGTTTAGACTTTGAAAATAAAGATAAAAGATGTTAAAAATATTAGAACACAAAATAATAGTGCATTTGAACCGTCCTCAAGTTTACTGATTGACAAGCTTTAATCGAAGCGTGGGAGCCTTCTACGGAGGCTGTATTTTATAGCTACAAATTCATTAACGAAGTGGCTGATGAATGAGCTATAGCAAATTTTGAGTGAAATAGTGAAATACCTGCCTATTAATTCCTCTTTTGGATGTGACTAAATTTTTGCGACATTATAAATAATACAAAGGCAATGGCGTGTTGCTGTAGCGCGGATCAATAGCACCCCATTCCCTATCGTATGATTCTCAGTATACGACTCAGATCATTTTAATTTCATGCAACTGTTAATGTTCTATACAACTAGTGACTTTGGCACACAAAAAAACACTATATTTCTAATAAAGCAAGCAAAATATCCACATATATTCTGGTCAAGGATTCAAATTGTCGATCAAATTGGGACAGCATACCATAATAGTTATATTTTTCGTTTATTTATTAATTCTCACTGATATTCTTTTCTGAAAAACAAGAGAAAGGCCTTGAACATTCTTGTAAGAAATACAAATTTAATGCAAACCATGCATTATGCGAACGCATGAATTCTATTGTTAACAAATTTATGCTCTAGTAGTCAAAGAATGCTGACTTCTCAAGTGTCAACAGAACCAAAAAGAGTTTGAAAACCAAATTACACTTGAGCAATCACATCACACCGACAGTTTTAAAAAATAAAATGTTAACATGAGCACATATTGCCACATTAATTTACAAGACCCGACCAAACCCGAGTAATTTCACTTACAAGTAAAGATATGTAACAACAATGTTTCATGTGCTCCAATTCTCTTTTTGTTTTCTTGTTTTTAATCATTATGCCTGCAATTGAAAGCAAAAAATGAAACTTTATATGTTTGTTTTCATATTATGCTAGTTCTATTTGAGTATTTGATCCAGAATTGAATTTACCTAAGTGCAACATGTAGAAGAGGTCTGAGACCTCTGTCCCACAGACCCATCAGAAAGAGACACCACGGTCGGGTTTTGTACTGGTTGAGCACGTGGCAGCCGCCTTGCTACATTGGACAAAAACATATTTGATCTATGAGCAATCATCACCAAGTTTCTAATTCAAAACCTCAAAATACCAGAATACAACATGAAAACTATAACCTTAAGTACACTACAAACATAAGACAACAGGATTCGATTTTTAATTTAACATTTCAAACATTTAATAATATACTAATTTATCTTATTATTCTCTTCTTTTCTGTAAAAGATAAAGTTGATCTCACCAATCTCATAAAACATATCATTAACATTTATGGCTGTTTTTGCTGATGTCTCGATAAAATAAAGGCCATTCTCCTCAGCATATGCACGGGCATCCTGCATTTAATGCAAACATCCACACCCATAAACAAAAACCTTGGTAAGAAGCCTGCAATAATTTCCTTCAAAAAATAAAAGAGGCTATGGTCCTATGTATATCACATACTGGCCCGCGCTATGGACTAAAATCTTCAGTTTGAAAGTCTTAACAGTCGATCTGAACCATTCAACATGGTCTCCATACGGACATGTCCTTGAAACTAAATTTTACATTTTTTTTTACTATTTTTTAGATGGGTAGAAAATCACTTGGTCTGGAAATTCTGGACCATCCAAAAACAGAAGTTTTCTATCCAAAAAATAGTAAAAAATTGAAAAAAAATTAAAATTTAGTTTACAAGTACATATTCATATGGAGGCCATATTGAACAGTTCGGATCAACCGTTAGAATTTTGAAAACAAAAATATTTATCCGTAGTACAGACCAATCCGCGCTATCCATAGTACCATAGCCTCACTCGTAAGACAATAAACAACCAAAGAAATGGAGAGGCAACTTACATCAGCAGAAACCTTTCTTTTATCCTCTAAATCGGCCTTGTTACCAGCTAGAGCCATTACCATATTGGGATTACCTACATGTAGCTCCAAATGAGACCAAATTCATCCAATAAAAATTTAAATATTTCTGTAATAAACAATAGTTTAAGAGTGAGGCTATGGTATTATGCATAGCATACACCGGTCTGTACTATGGCCCCATATCTCCGTTTTCAAAGCCCAAACGGCCGACTGGAATCGCTCAAAATGATCTCCACATGAAAATGTACTTGATGACTAAATTTTACATTTTTTAGAATAATTTTACTATTTGTTTACATAGGTAGAAATAGACTACTTTTGAATGGTCAAGAATCTTTAGAAGTGATTTTCTACCTATCTTAAAAAATAGTAAAAGAATTCTGAAAGAATTTAAAATTTGGTCTCCAAGTACATTTTCATACAGAGATCATGTTCAGCGTTTGGATTTTAAAAACGGATATATAGAGCCATAGTATGGACTATGGACTGATGTGCGCTATGCACAGTACTGTAGCCTCACTCATAGTTTCATGTTCGATCTTTCAAACCTTGTTTTTGTAGCTCAACTACCCATTTCTTAGCTCGCTCAAAAGATTCCTACATCAAAAGAAATATTTTAGAAGGAATAAAAAAAATAAACGCATGCCAGTAAACAACCTCAAAAAAATAACTTAAGCACCAGGGAATGAAAAATATCTCCAATAAAAAGGAATATATTATTGATAGGACAAGAACTATCCCCATCCTCTTCCCAAATTATGCTGTGAACTAAGAAGGAAGGATAAAGTCTGGCCATATTTTAAAGTTAAAAGGTTCTAGGGTACCAAAGATATATAACTAAGTGCATATTTCATGAATTGTTGCCACATAAAATAAAAATAAGAATATAAGAGCATTTGAGATCTCACATTGCTGGTGATGTCATAGACAATAACTGCCGCAGCGGCCCCCCGGTAGTACATGGGAGCAAGGCTGTGGTACCGCTCCTGTCCAGCTGTGTCCCAAATCTCAAACTTCACTGTTGCATCATTCAAAGCAAGGGTTTGAGAAAAGAAAGCCGCACCAATTGTTGATTCCTGTTATCAGATAAATTTAAACAAATAAGCTCTGCAATTTCCTTGATATATGAATCCCAACAATCACCTGAATTGATGTATTGGACGACAACAATAACAAATTAAAACAAAGTCTTTGTAGGAAAAAGCTGATACTGGTACAATGTGGTACCAGATGTTGATATGTTTTCTAGGTAGGATTTTGTGTTTTGAAAACCCCATGCTGATGAGGAGATTTTTTTTTGTTTTGTTTGAAAAACTACTGAAACTGGGCTCTGCAGAAAGAAATGGTACAGCTGCTGCTGCTGCTCATATGCTAAGTTAGGGATGCAGGGTGTGTGCTGAGGCAAAAAGGTTTCTCAGGGTTTTATAGTCATATAATGGTTTCTTTCTTTTCTATAGATGCAGTGGTTAATTTTAGTATGATGTAAACCTTTTTTACATAGCAATATCCGGGCTATACAGCCTTTTTTCCAAAAAAAAAAAAAAAACAACAACAACAAAAAATTGAAGTAAATGTAATTGAGATCAGACAGCTTGCGATCGGTACATGCGGTGACCAAAAGGTACTAAAATCCAAGATTGAATTCTAAAGCATGTGCTGGAAGCCTGGGAGTTAGTTCACCCAGTAAATTTGGTACACAATAGATATTTGATTGCACGAAATCTATGGTATAGCAGTCTAATGTAAGGGTATTTAAAAGAGAAAAATAAGTACGAGAAGATGAGTACTTGGAAGTCAAGAAATTGTCCTTTAACAAATCGAAGTACAAGACTAGATTTTCCTGTTCCCATGTCACCAAGCAATACCTGATATTTCAAAAGAAAGGATATAAAAAAAAAGTAATGAAATGTACAATACAAATAACAAGCCAATATTGTTCAATAAATGGTAGTTTTAGAACATGATTTACATCTTATCTTAGGAAGCTAAAAACTAAGAATTTATTTTACATTTAAGACTTCTAACTCCTTTCTCCTTGTATTCTATTCTCCATTTCCCCTTAATATGTTCACAGCACTCTTTTTTCACTGTATAAGCATACACTAAATTGCTAGAAACATAGAAGTCTGGAATTTCAAATCCAGATAGACAACCCCTTGATTCAAGCTTAATTCCAACATTCCTGAATAAATCTTATCCCAATTTGACCGAACCTAACTATTAATTGATCACCCCCCATCAAAGTAACAAATCACCAGTGAGAAAAAAAAACAACAAAAGAAATCACAAACAGATTGATTACCATCCTGATTCGAGTTGACTAACCATAACACCAATACTTCACAAGAAATTACATAATCCCAGGAATTTGTCGTCAATCTTAGATCTCACCTTTTCACCTAAACTCCTTGATTGGAGCTACAATTATTCACTTCAAACCCCTACCCCTAATTCCACAATTTAGTACGAGATTCGCAGAAACATAACAGCTATTTAAAGAGGAGTGTACATAGAGAGAAGAGGAGCTTACAAGCTTGGCGTTAATGACGTTGTTGCTATGCCCAGTTGTCGCCATGTCAGCAAGAGAGCGAGGAGCAGAAACCAAATCGGAATAGAAAAATAAAAATAAAAAAATGGAGCTGGGGATCGGAGGGGAAGAGGAAAGACCAGAGAGGGAGACGTGAAGCTTCTGCAAAAGACCTGACTTCGTTAAAGAATCATTTTTATTTTCTTTTACTTAATTTATACATTTTATTTGGGTGTTTTTGGCAACTGACAAGCGGACCAGTAAAACTAAAAAATCATCATTGCTTCAATTCTTCTGCTGAATTGGCAATTTGGCAATAACCATTTATCTAAATTCCAAAGGTATTATGTTCATTTGGGGAGCAATCAAACATTTATTAAACGGGCATTCTCCAGCTGGCCAGAATATTGACGGGAAGACAATTAAATGGGCCGAAGCCCACTGGATCTGTCGCTGAAGAAGAAACAATCGGCAATCGGCCACTGTTAAGCTTTTGATTAACACCTTGTTTAGATGGAGAGTAGATGAAGGCAAGGGAGGTAAAAAATAGAAGAAAATGGAATGGAAGATTAATATATTTAATTTCTTTATGTTTGAATGATTAATGAGAGAAAATAAAATTAATTTTTTTTTTCGTTTTACTTTTTGTTTGATTAATTAAAATTTAGAAGGTTAATGAAAAATTTAGTTTCTGTTGGAGATTTGTGAAAAAAAAAATTGAATGCAAATTATATAGGTAAGATAATGGGTTGGATATTTGTGTTATTTTTTCTGAAATATTTGTAACAAAATTTATTTGCATCCGTTGCACCTCAAATCGAGAAGGAAATTGATTCTATTATTTATAATTATGCAAAGTTAAATCTTTCATCTAATGCCTCCGACATAATTTTGTCAACCAAACACAATTCGAGAGAATTTTTGTTTTCTTTCCATTCCTCCCTTCCTCTACTCTCTATCCAAACAAGATGTAAGGGGAATTTCATATATCTCCCTCAAAAACTTCAATTTTACGTAATTCATCCTCAAAAGTCTATAATATTATATTTACCCTTTAAAATTGTAAACTCACCATTATACCCTCCTACCCTTTTCTTCTCATTTTTTCTCTCCGATATTTTTTTTTCTCTTCGATAACTTTCGCTCCGTCTGATGTCCTCCAAACTCTCCACTCTCCCGTCAAACACTCCTTTGAATGAAATTAAGTTTGCGCTCTACCATCGCTCTTCCTTCATTCAAACCGAAGAAACCCTAAAAAATATTGAAAAAAAACTGAGACTAAAATCAGAAATTTTTATTAAAACAACTCTCTTAAAAAAAAAGTGAGACATTTGAAAAGAACATTGATGTACAAATATGTTTTTTACACATTTTCAAGGACAAATACTAACATAATATAAAATCAAAATCGAAGTCATACATATATAATGCATTTTAATATCATTTGTTTACAAACAAAAAAGTTTGTACAAGTTATATCGCTGTTCTTGATCATACAATTTCACTACAGTTTGATTCTAAATTTGTTTACCAAATATAATTATAAGCATACAAAGACAAATTGATAGTGAACTGGGAAGCACCCTAGTTATTAACCAAATAATTGGGATAGAAGATCTTAGATCTGCTACGCCAATAATTTTTGAATATTAAGAAGTTTGCAAATATTTTTTGGGGAATCAGTTCTTTTATCGATCGCAACATTGGCTATCATATATTACTAGCGTATAGTTTCATCCATACAAAATCTCAAATTATCCCCGAGACAAAGACCGTAAAAATTTTATTTATTTATTTTCTCCGAGTAAATATTTCAACTACTTAGTAAGCGAATTGAGATTGTTATAAAAGAGGACAGTTCAAATGCATGTTCCAATATGTTTCATATTTTTTATTTTCGTTTTCAAAATTCAGACAATCGATCCAACCCGTTCAATATGATCTCCATTTTTAAAATATACTTGGAGACCAAAATATGCTTGAAGCGGAAAATTTACGAATACTGATCGAATACATATACGAAATAAATAATTATCAAATAATTGAATCATATGAATTTTAGGATACAAAAATCAAAAGATGTACATTTTTGTTGTTCAGTATTTCAATCTAGTTTATTTTATTTTTCATTTAATGCAAAATTTGCACTCCAAAAGGGCAAACGAGAAAAGCCATATATGTTTAAGATTGATGCTTTGAGCCTGGAATAACCCAGTCCATTAACAATTCATATATGTATATACGTTATGCGTGACCGGTTCGCTTAAGAACTGAGAAAAGCACATATTTAGAGCCTGTTCGGCGAAACACTGTGTTCATGAAAACAAAAAATCATTCAGAGTGATTTTTTTTCCTCACGCTTATTCAAATTGAATCCGAACTCAAACTTATTCTTATTTCCGCTGTGCAGTCAAACAAGTTCTTAGTCTCACATTTCTTTGCTATATATATTTTTCGAGTCCCCAGAGCTCCTATAAAGTACAAGGCGCAGCTCTGTACCATTTCAAATATTTCTGGGCCTTTTACTGGAGTGGGTTTGATTCCGGATATCTGATCTATTTGTGCTAGAGGAAAATAATTTGTATTCGTTTCGGGCATTTCTCTATGTTAATTAAATATTCGGATCTGAATCTAGATATTGTCCGAATTCGGATCTGTCAAATCCGAAGCGAATTTAAAACGGATAATCCGGATCTGTTTTGAGTTCTAGTTAGGACTGTAAATGAACTGGTTGGGCCGAGCTGGGCCTTACCTCAGCTCGTTAACAGCTTGCGAGCTAAAATCAAAACTAAAACTCGTGACTAGCCAGCTCACGAGCCACGAGCTGGCTCACTGGGTTTGGTTAGACATTGTTTTAAGAAAAAAATAAATTTTACAAACCTTTTTGGACCGAGCTGGACCGAACTGAACCAAGCTTGACAGTAAAAAATACACACAAATTCATACAAATTCACAAATTGATGTCTAGCCGAGCTAGCTCGTGAGCTGGCAAGCGAGCTAAGGCCTTAGCTCAACTCGTTAATTTTGGTCCAAGCTATTACCGATCGAGCCAGATGTGAGTCACAAGCGAACCACGAGCTACGCGCTTTTTTGACAGCCCTAGTTCTAGTATCCTCTCCAATATGTGTAAAAGATCTCAAATAAAAAAATGTGTAAAAGATTTCAAATAAAAAAAAATATGCGTAAAAGATTCTCTTCATTTTACAGTTTGTAGTTTACTCTCATTCGCTTTAATATGCAAACTGAGTCCGATGAGTTCCATCACCGTCCGATTCGCTTTAAGATCCGTGCATATTGCTTTAATATCCGTGCATATTTGCTTTAATAAACATGCGCACTGAGCTTAAGATCGGACGGTTATGGAACCCATCGGATCCAGTTTGAGTCCGATGGGCATCGGACCCAAGCTCGTCCCAGAGGCCAGTATTATTTGGGCTTTGAGATTCGTGCAAAATTAAAAGAACGGTCCGGATCCGCTAATTATAAAAGAATCGTTTTTACGGTACCAGGGAGAATGCATGTGAATCAGTACAAGATGCCCTCAACATTTTTTTTTTCTTCCTCTATTGTTCTGACGTGCCTTGATACGTGTTTTTTTCGTGCACGTACTGTATTCTCGTGTCGTGTAGTTTTGAAGTTTGTGGTTGCGGCCCGAATTTTGAGGAATGTTGCTGGTCGTATGGTATTTCACACTTGTCACCAAATTTTTTTAATTTTAAAAACTAAAAAAATCAAATTTTTAAGAAATATATTAATTGTTTTTTTCTTCCAAAAATAGTAAGAACTGGATCAAAGTTTTAGTCCAAACAAGGTGACCAAAACTTTGATTCGGTTCAGTTAATTTTGTATCCTACACACAACTGGTAACACATAAATAGAGTGGACCGTAACAAATATTCGATCCACCCCATGTACCGAATATTTGATTCGGTATCCGTCTTTTTGTTTTTTGTTTTTGTTTTTCAGGTTTAATACATATAAATTAATTGAATATTTTTTATTTTTCATCTATGTACGAGTTTTCTAAATTGGAGTCAAACACTAAAATTGAAGTTTCCTATGAGATATTAAGGTTGTTTAAGTTTGAGTTTGAGTTTGCATTTTTCATTGGATTTAATTGGACAGCAAATTAATTTATCTTTATTAAAAAGATTAATCATCAATAATTAATTATCACCAAATTAATCCATTCAATGAAATATTAATATTAAAAAACCAATAATTAAAAAGTCAATAAAAATAGCAATAACAATAATAAATATAACAATACGCATAAATACATATAATATTACAATTATAAACAATACTAATACAAAAACATTAATAAAAATAATTATTTTAATTAAAACTATTTTTTTTTTCAATTTGTTTATATATATTAAACCTGCAAAGAAAACAAAAATGGACTGAATAAAATGTTTAGTCCAAAGAGTTGGCCGAACATTTACTATCCAGTCCATGAGGTGGTAGGGCCATAGGGGTTTAGAACGAATATTTGTTTCGGTCAAGATGGGTGAAAATCCTGTAGGGTCCATGGTGTGACGCTGTAAAATGAGGGATCAAATCAAGGTTTCTATTCCGAAATTTGTATTAATATCCCAAAAAAATAATTAATTTCAAAAACTACCTTCCAATTCCCTAGATTTCGAAAAGTGATAAACCGGAAATATTTTTACCAGTTTCAAACTAACATTTCAGTAATAAAAATCCTAGTTTCAAGCCATCCAAAACCGGTAATAATTTTAGCAATTCTAGGATTGGTAATAAAAACACCGGATTATCCTCTCAAAACCGATAAAGTAAGAACAACTAGACCTGGGTCCATTTGTAGCTACACTATATTTTGTTCCTTTTCTATTGGATTCAACGAGGTGTTGTTCCTTTCTCTTTTTTGTACTAAGGAACATCATTGGTTCATTGTTTATCTCAGAAAGAAACGTCACGTGTTGTACCAATGAAAAGAGTTCACATAATGCAACCGGTGTTTTTATTGCCGATTTTATCTCATAAAACCAGTGTTTTTTTTTTACCGATCCTAGAAACGGGGAAATTTATTACCGGTTTTGAAAGACATGCAACTAGAATTTTTATTACCGGAAAGTGGACTTGAAACCGGTAAAATTATTTCCGGTTTAGGCAGATTTCAAAATCGAGCAAATTGGGGGTTAGTTTTTGAAATTATTTTTTTTATATTAATAAAAATTTCAGGTTTCTATCACTTCATATCTAGACCGATTATTGTTGGATTTAATTATTTTTTCAAAATGCTCAATTTTTGACTTGAGATTTTGTAGTGGGGGGTTTCGGACAAGTTTAGAGTAGTGAGGACAGAGTCTATTTGGGAAGCTTGTTTTTTTAAACTGAGCTCGAGAGTCTATTTGGGAAGGTTGTTGAAGAGGAAAACTAGACTCGGTAATTTTAAGAGAGAAAAAAGAAATATATAAAATTGCAATGACAACTTTGAAAAATATACTTTTGTGGTAAATTATTTTCATGATGTTAGTTGTATAGGTTTTATAAATGTATGTTTAACTGCTTCCTTGTGTAAAATTTGATAAAATGGTACAATGATAATTTGGCAAAAAAATGTAGGGTTTTTGTTGTTTGAAGACAATTATGAGGGCACAAGAGCAAAATCTATGTTTTATGGCTTTATGAATGTCTATTTATGGGTTTCTTGTGTAATTTGACAAAAATGAGCAAAACTACTTTGATTTTTGGTACTGTAAAACAAAATGATCATTAATTATAGTTTATTTTATTGTAAATTTGTACAAGAATTAGAATTTTTGTATAAATATCAGCAAAGCTACTTGGTATAGTGTTGCAAGTTTCAGTAATTTATATTTAGCAAATTTAAAATAATATTATTTTAAATTTTTTAAGGAATCAGTTTGCTCACCATGCTGGATAACCCATAATTGCTTAATAACAACAAAGTGTATTTGATTTTCATACTTTAAAATGTCTTTTCATATGGTTTCTATGATATGTTTGGGGATCACTTTATTGAACTTGTGGTCGTAGCCTCCGTCACTGAGGTATTCTTCATATTTCATGAAAAGTTCAACTATAAATGCTCCATCAAGGAGCATTATTTCTATTAATTCTTCATTAGTAATAATAGGCCTTGAATGATAGCAAATTTTAACAGTGGTTCCAGGGTTTCCAACCAACTTGCCAGATCCAGCCATTCTAGTAAACATCCTCCTCTCTGCTTATGTCTTTTTGTTTCCTTTACGCAGAAGTTAAAACTGTCTCCTTTGTAAATGTATGTGGTTGGTCAAGTAGTATATTTAGCCAAGTGAGATGTGTGCATGGTATAGGTGAGTAGGGATCGGTCTTTATAAAATCAAGTTGCTTGGCCCTGCTGTATTTTGTGAAGGAAAATCCACAAGTCAGAACCATGCTATCATTTTCAGAAGAGGTGATAGTCTTACGGTAATTGATATGAATCAGATCAATATGCATGGTTCTGACCGATAATTGCTTGTGATTAGTGAGAATATTACTTTCAGGTCAGTTTTGTGCAAATAACACATTATTTATCATGTATGAAAATAGTACTCAAGATTTATATACTTAATTTCCTATTTCAATATTTGAGAGTAACACTAATTACTGAACTGTGAAGTCAGTGTGATGAAAATTACACATGTTGAATGCTAACAGATTAAAAAACACTTGCATAGAGAACCCAACCAAACAAAAATTGTACTGATAGATAAAAAAGTTAACAATAAAAAAGCAACATCGTTTAATACACCTAAAAAAATAACCAACCAAACATGTACTATTTGAGTAGAAACAATTATGCAAATATGTCAAAAAAAAAAACACCTACAAACTTGACACCCCCATCAAACAAACAGTGGGCTGATAAGGCTGACCCGACTCCATAGACCAAAATAAAATAGGACCACGGCCATTTGAAATATTCACCTAAAGAAGCCCCAACCGTGCTTGAGCCGCGACTGGAAATGGTCATTTATAGACGTGTTCACCTCTATTAAGTACTCATTTTGAGAGCTGATCTCAGGATCCATGCAAATGTTAGAGAAAAATTCAACAACAGCATTGTCATTACCTGATGTGTATCCATTATTCCTTTTCTGGTCAGTACACTAACCCTCTTCCTTGCCAATTAAGGAATTTAGCAACAAAAAAAAAAACAAAGTTCATTGATAGTTTTCTTTCCTCCATTCACTTCTTAATATCTAACAAAATTTGCAAATTTGCACATCTACTTATCATTCATTCTTAAATAAGGTAACACCAGTTTATTTTTTCTAAATTTTCTTTTTATAAATTAAACAAAGAAACTGCCCTCTCTTGAATTTTTGGTAAACTTCACCCTATATTTCTTCAAAGAGGAGGGATCGGATTACACCTTTTTTTTTACACATTTTGACACCTACCATTTTTGAAGTCCAAATAGTCAATCCAAACCGTTCAACATGATTGATATATTAAAATATGCTTGGAAATAAAATTTTACATTTTTTTGAATTTTTTTAATATTTATTAAGATGGTTACAAAATCGTTGTTTTCGGACTATTGAAAAACAGCGATTTTGTAACCATCTTAATATATAGTAAAAAAATTCAAAAAATTGTAAAATTTGATCTCCAAGCATATTTTAATATGGTTATCATGTTGAACGGTTCGGATCAACTATTTGGATTTTGAAATTGCAAAATTGACCTATAAAAAAACAATGTCAAGATGTGTCAAAAAAAAAGGGTGTAATTTGATCCCTCCTCTTCTTCAAATTAGTTGTTGGTGCCACAGGTTGTAATTTTTTCCTGTTTTGAGCTTGTATCTCAGCCCTAGGCGAGCCCTAGCAACCCCTTAGTGGGATATTTGGAGTACACATGTGAAATAGTAGAGGGCCAAGAGATGGTCAATGTTGTATTTGGATACATCATGGTCTAGGTTACTTGGGATTTCAATCTCAAAAAAAAAATTAAATCAATATTGTTTAAATTTTTTTAATGAATTAGGTTGCTCACCATGTTGAATAACCCATAATTGACTAATAACAGTAAAGGGTATTTGATTTTCAAACATTAAAAGGTCTTTCCTAATGGTTTTCATGATATGTTTAGGAATCACTTTATTGAACTTGTGGTCATAGCCTCTTTCACGTAGATAATCTTCATATTTTATGAAAAGTTCAACTATAAATGCTCTATCAAGAAGCATTATTTCTATCAATTCTCCACAAGTAATAATGGACATTGGATAATAGAAATTTATGATTGTACTTGTCATAATGTCAAGTTTTTTTCCAATATATTGGAACAAAGTTTTCAAAAAGGGTTTTAGGATTTCCAATAGACTTTTTTATGTCTAATCAAAATGTAATTCAAGTAGTGAAGTTTTGTAGTTTAGAAGCTACTATCTAGCTTTCAATGAAAAATACCCAAGCGAATTATTGTTGAATTTAGTTCTTTCTTCAAAATGCACATTTTTTTATTTGGGATTTTGTAGAGGGAGGTTTTGGACAACTCAAGAGTTGCGAGAGCTGACAGTTTATTTTTCAACTTAGCTTGAGAGTCTATTTGGGAAGCTTGTTGAAAAAGAGAACTAGACTTTGTAATTTTAAGAAAGTAAAAAAGAAATATATAAAATTTCAATAATAAATTTGAAAAATATATACTTTTGTGACAAATAATTTTCATTATGTTGGTTGTATATGTTGTATAGGTTTTATGGCTTTATGGATGTTTGTTTAACTACTTCCTGGTGTAAAATTTGACAAAATGTTACAATGACAATTTGACAAAAATGTAGAATCTTTGGTGTTTGAAGACAGTTATGAAGACGCAAGAGCAAAATCTACATGGAAGACTATACTTTATGGATGTTAATTTAAGGCTTTCTGGTGTAATTTGACAAAAAGAAGTAAAATTATTTCGATTTTTGGTACTGTAAAATAAAATGATCATTAACTATAGTCTATTTTGTTGTAAATGTGTACAAAAATTAGACTTTTAGTACAAATATCAGCAAAGCTTTATTAATTTATGTTTAGCAAATTTAAAACAATATTGTTTTAAATTGTTTAAGGAATAAGCTTGTTCCCCATGCTGGATAACCCATAATTGCTTAACAACAGCAAAGGATATTTGGTTTTCATACTTTAAAAGGTCTTTTCTTATGGTTTTCATGATATGGTTGGAGATCACTTTATTGAACTTGTGGTCATCCTACCTTACAGAGGTATTCTTCATTTTTCATGAAAAGTTCAACTATAAATGCTCCTTCAAGGAGCATTATTTCTGTCAATTCTCCATTACTAATAATGGGCCTTGGATAATAGAAATTTATGATTGTACTTATCATAATTTCAAGTTTTTTCCAATAGATTAGAACAAAGTTTTCAAAGGGGTTCTATGACTTCCAACAGATTTTTTATGCCGGTTTCAAGTAGTGATTTTTTTATGGTTTAGAAGCTACTATCTAGCTTCCAGAGAAAAATATCCGAGTCAATTATTGTTGGATTTAATTCTTATTTCAAAATGCTCGCTTTTTTACTTGAGATTTTATAGTGGTGGGGGGGGGGGGTTGGCCAAGTTTAGAGTTGTGAGGACTGATAGTTTCTCTTTCAACTGAGCTGAAGAGTCGATTTGGGAAGCTTTTTTTTCAACTGAGCTTGAGAGTCTATTGAAGAGGAGAACTAGACTCGGTAATTTTAAGAAAAGAAAAAAAATCTATATAAAATTGCAATAACAACTTTGAAAAATATACTTTTGTGGTAAATTATTTTCATAATGTAGATTGTATAGATTCTATAGATATATGTTTAACTGCTTCCTTATGTAAAATTTGGCAAAAGGGTACAATGATAATTTGACAAAAAAAATGTAGGGTTTTTGTTATTTAAAGACAATTATGAGGGCACCAGAGCAAAATCTACTTTGAAGAAAATATATTTTTCGGCTTTATGGATGTCGATTTATGACTTTTTGGTGTTATTTGACAAAAATAAGCAAAGCTACTTCGATTTTTGGTATTGTAAAACAAAAGGATCATTAACTATATTTTATTTTGGTGTAAACGTGTACAAATATTAGACTTTTAGTACAAATATCAAGAAAGCTCCTTCGTCCAATATTGCAAGTTTTATTAATTTATGTTTAGTAAATTAAAAATAATATTATTTTAAACTTTTTAAGGATTTAGCTTGCTCACCATGTTTGGTAACCCATAATTGCTTAGTAACAACAAAGGGTATTTGATTTTCATACTTTAAAAAAAAATTGCTTATAGTTTCCATAATATGTTTGGGGGTCAATTTATCGTACTTGTGGTCATTTATAGACGTGTTCACCTCTGTTAAGTACTCATTTTGAGAATTGATCTCAAGATCAATGCAGATGTTAGAGAAGAATTCGACAATATCGTTGTCATTACCTGATGTGTTATCCACTATTCCTTTTCTGGTTAGTACAATAACACTCTTCCTTGTGAATCAAGGAATTTAGCAAAAAAACAAAGTGTACTGATAGGTTTCTTTTCTCCATTCACTTCTTCATATCTCACAAAATTTGCAAATTTGCACATCTTCTTATTATTCATTCTTAAATAAGGTAACACCAGTTTATTTATTCTAAATTTTATTTTTATAAATTCAACAGAGAAACTGCTCTCTCTTGAATTTTTGGTAAACTTCACCCCAATTCCTTCAAATTAGTTGTTGGTGCCACAGGTTGTAATATTTTCCTTCAAATTAGTTGTTTAGAACTTGTAGCTCACCCCTAGGACGAGCCCTAGCAACCCCTTAGTGGGATATTTGGGGTACACATGTGAAATAGTAAAGGACCAAGAGATGGTTAGGGTTGTATTTGGATACATCATGGTCTAGGATACTTGGGATTTCAATCTCATAAAAATTAAAACAATATTGTTTTAATTTTTTTTAATGAATTAAGTTGCTCACCATATTGAATAACCCATAATTGCTTAATAACAGTAAAGGGTATCTGATTTTCATACATTAAAAAGGTATTTTCTAACGGTTTCCATGATATATTTAGAAATCACTTTATTGAACTTATGGTCATAGCCTCCTTCACTTAGATATCCATCATATTTTATGAAAAGTTGTTGAAGAATAGAATTAATTAGAGGGTTAACATTGTAAAATAGAAAAGGATAGAATTGTAATTTAGAAAGAATAAAGAGTTACTGTTGAAACTAACGGTAAAATAGATCAAAAAGTTATAAATACTCCCCATGTAATATATTGAGAGATATAACAAACAATATAGATCAATATCAATACAACAATATAAAGAATACAATTTCACCAATCTCTCTTCTTTCTCAGTTACTAAAAATCATCATGGTATCAGAGCATCATAGTAATCCTGTCGCAAATTCCGCAAACAACAACAAAGACTGCAGATAACTAAGAACTGCAGCATCATAAAAAAAATTGCAAATTCCGCAAACAACAACAAAGACTACAGATAACTAAGAACTGCAGCATCATAAAAAAAAAGGGGGGGTCTCAAGATCTGAACTGGTACAATACCAGAAAATACCAGAAAAGAGGCTCAAATCAGAACTGCTACAAAATACCAGAAAATCAGAAAAATCACAGCTAAAGACAATCAGCCTGTGCCTGAAAATCAATCTTTTACCAGAAAGATATCAATAAATCCCCACTGATTCTCATCATTCCTCGTACCAGAAAACAGTACCAAAAATCACAGAATATCAAAAATTCTTCAGACAAACCTCAAATCCAATTTAAGACAAAGTGTCATGAGGGGTCCACAAGCCGCCGGCGAGGAACACGGCCGCCATGCACTTACCATAAGAACCCAAAACCCTAACGACACAGAGGAAGGGGAGAGATGCACGAACTGCAAGAAGGTCGGCCACCATAGGGACCGATGTTGGTTTTTGTATCCCCATCTCCGGCCAAAGAAAAAAAAGGCGGCAGGAAGGGGAAGAGATCTGAAACAAGAGATTGGGGAAGGAGAAATTGAAAATGGAGAGCGAAAGTTCTCAACAGAGAAAGAAGAAAAGGGCTTTAATACCCAAAGAAGATCCTCTCCATTCTGTCAAGAAATGGACGCCTCCATTTTTAGGGCGGGGGGGGGGAAACAAGAGGTTTTATGAAGCGGGTCATTACAACTCGTTGAAGGAAGACTCGTATCTTTTGTGGCAAGTACTCCAACAACTAACTACGTTGCTACTCCAACAAAAAACTTCAAAAATAAGTGGTATCGCTTTAAACTCAATTAATTTTTCTTCAAAAAATCAATTAATTTTTCTTCAAAAAATCAAATAATTTTAGATAGTGGTGCAACCGATCACATGTTTTGCAACAAAGATTTATTAACCAATTTAGACCTATCCAAAAATGACCAATATGTTATTGTTGCCAGTGGCGGATCTAGGATTTCTGTCAGGGTAAGGCAAAAAAATGAGATGAGCTTGGGTCCGATGGGCTCAGTCACCATCCGATGCGCTTTAAGATTTGTGTGCACATATGTTAAAGCGACCGCATGCTGATATTAAAGCGACTGACACGGATCTTAAAGTAGATCGGACGGTGGTTGAGCCAATCGAACCCAAGTTGCTATAATCAACATAAAAAAAAAACCTTCAGATCTAAACATGATATTCATCAAGGATAGCCAAAAAGAATTTAAAGTACAAAAGGTTTATCTGAAAGAAATTTAGAAATTAAATTGTGAGTCTAGATCTGAAAATTTCAAATAACTATCAAGTTAATAATCATAAAATTATCTAGATTAGAATTTTCGTAAAATTAATCATGATTAACCATATCCTTTCAATAAGAAAAGAATGTAAAAAAAGGAAAAGAAAAAAGAAAAGAAAAACATGAAAAAGAAAATTAAAAGAGAAATCAGAAAGCAAAATTAAGTGGAAATGGAGGTATCATGCACCAAAAAAATGGAGAGGTTGAAAGGAAATGAGAGAAAAAATTGAATTGGTTGGTTCCAGCTTTCCAGATTAACGCATGGAGAAGAAGAAAAAAATGAAAGATTGGGACATTCTCTCATTAATACTGACGTACGGATCCCACCTTTGTGAAATTTTCTAACTTATCATCGGTTCACATAGTTTCTTTATATATGATTCATTGGCTCATGTGTACCGCTCCCATTTAATATTATCCCATCGTCTCTTTCATCAGAAATTCGAAAAAAAAAAAAACCAGTAGAGATGAAGAGACATAAGACAGATCGATAATGGCGACCTAAGAATATTTTTCAAAATCCAGGCCCTGGCCTTACTGGCTCAGCTACTGTCCAGGCCTCCAGGGTAGGGCAAGAACCCATATTACCTATACCCAAAAACTAATTTTCAAAATCCAGGATAGGGCAGTTGCCCAACCCTGGATCAACGTGGATCCGCCCCTGATTGTTGCAAATGGTATGAAAACCAAAATTGATGGTATGGGAGTATGCAATCTTTTTTCAAAAAATATAAAAGGTGTTTTGTATATAAATAGTTTCTCTACAAATTTAATTTCAATTAAAAAACTAACACAAGAATTAAATTGTAATGCAATTTTTTCGTCAAATAATGTAATATTTAAGGATAAAAAAACCAGAAAAATAATTGGTGAAGGTTTTTTAGAAAATGGACTCTACCTTTTAAATTATGAAAAAATCAATCTAAATGTTAAAAGACAGGAAAATTTAGATACTCTTTGGCATAAAAGATTAGGACATCCATCCGATAAAATTCTAAAATATATTTGTGATATTCCAAAATTAGATTATAGTAATTGTGAAGTGTGTAAATTAGGAAAACATACTAGATTACCATTTCATTTATCAAATAGTAAAAGTGAGAAACCTTTTGAATTAATTCGTTCTGATGTGTGGGGACCCGCTCCAATTGAATCATTTAATGGATACAATTATTTTGTAATTTTTATTGACGATTTTTCTAAAACAACTTGGTTGTATTTACTAAAAAATAAAGGTGAAGTATTTTCTTGCTTTCAAGAGTTTTCTAATTTTATAGAAAATCAATATGATACAAAAATTAAAACATTTAGATCCGATAATGGAACGGAATTTATAAATCAAAATTTTTTAATTTTTTTCAAACAAAAAGAAATTTTACATCAAACAACATGTGTCTATACACCCGAACAAAATGATGTTTCCGAACGGAAAAATAGACATTTGCTTGAAATGACCTGAGTTCTATTATTTCAAATTAATGTACCAAAGATTTTTTGGTCGAATGCTGTACTCACCACCACATATTTAATAAATAGATTACCTAGTGCCAATTTAAATTATAAAAGTCCATTGGAGATCCTTTACCAAAGAAAAATTATAACGAATCATTTGAGAATATTTGGGTGCACATGCTTTGTACACAAAAACAAACAAGATAAATTGGATTATACGTCAATTAAAACTATTTTTTTGGGATATTCTTTATAAAAAAAAGGTTATAAATGTTATGATCCAATTAATCACAAATATTATATTTCTAGAGATGTAACATTTCTAGAAAATGAGCCATATTACAAAGAGGTTGAAAATAAAATTAATAACCAAGAAATACCAAACATATTTGTATTACCACAAGTTAGTAATACAAATATAGAAAATAATACGCCGGTACAAAGTGATATCACTCCGGAAGAAAATACCACTCCAGTACAAGATGAAAGTGAGATACAAAAAATCTCACAAAACGAAGATGAAGAGGAAAATTTGGAAGAAACAAATGAAGAAAATACACAATTAAGAAGATCATCAAGGTCAATTCAACCGTCAACAAGGTTAAGGGACTATGAGATATACAAGGTACAATATCCTATTCAAAATTTTATTTCTTACCAAAATATTTCCTCTCCACACCAAATATTTTTGACCTCTATTTCAAAAGAAATAGAACCTAATAATTATCATAAAGCCATACAAATACCAACTTGGTGTAAAGCCATGAAAGAAGAGCTAAAAGCTTTAAAAAAAATAAAACATGGGTAATTGTACAATTATCTAAAAACAAAAAACCCGTTGGATGTAAATGAGTATATAAAATCAAATACAATAGTAATGGTACCGTAGAACGGTACAAGGCAAGATTAGTTGCCAAAGGTTATACCCAAACATACGGTATAGATTACCATGAGACTTTTGCACCGGGGGCCAAAATGAATACCGTGAAAATTTTATTTTCTATTGCGGTAAACCAAAATTAGAAATTATACCAAATGGACGTCAAAAATGTCTTTCTTCAAGGTACACTTGAAGAAGAGGTATACATGACTTTACCACCCGGTTATGAAAAAGAAAAAAATCATGAATTAGCTTGCAAATTGAAGAAAGTCATTTACGGATTGAAGCAATCTTCAAGAGCATGGTATGGCAAGCTAAGCTCTCATTTAATTTCTTGTAACTTTAAAATTAGTAGTGCCGATCATTCATTATTTGTAAAAGTTGAAGGAATTAATACTACCATTATATTAGTATATGTTGATGACATGATAATCACCGGTAACAATCAAGAAGAAATTAATGAAATAAAATTTCAATTGAAAGAAAAATTTGACATTAAGGATCTTGGTTATTTAAAATATTTTCTAGGAATAGAAATCGCACATTCTAAGAAAGGTCTATTTATTTCTCAAAGAAAATATACTTTAGATTTATTAAAAGAAACCGATAAACTAGGTTGTAAACCATCTTCAACACCAATAGATGGTAAGCATAAATTAAATATCGAAGATGGTGAACCTTTAGTAGATATAACTCAATTTCAAAGACTTGTAGGAAAATTAATATACCTAACGGTAACTCGTCCGGATATTTCTTTTTCGGTAAGTCAAATTAGCAAGTTTATGCATTCTCCTAGAACACCACACTTAGAGGCGATAAATAAAATTTTAAAATATTTAAAAGGAACACCCGGAAAGGGGATTTGTATGAAAAATAACAATTCTAATGATGTGTGTGGCTATTCCGATACAGATTGGGCCGGGAGCTTTGATAGAAAATCAACAACCGGTATTTTGCACATTTGTAAGCGGAAATCTAGTCACATGGAAAATCAAGAAACAAAATGTGGTGGCACGATCAAGTGCTGAGGCGGAGTACCGTGCCATGGCATCAACCGCGAGTGAGTTAACTTGGATCAAGCAACTCCTCTCGGATATGGGAATTAAAAAACAAGACCCAATGAAAATGTTTTGTGATAATCAAGCGGCACGACACATAGCCTCCAATCCCATATTTCACGAACGGACAAAACACATTGAAGTGGATTGCCACTTCATTAGAGAAAAAATTCAATCAAAAGAAATTGAGACGCCATTTGTTCGAAGTGAAGATCAATTGACGGATATATTCACAAAAGGATTAGACCCGAGACCTTTCGAAGAAAATAATCGCAAGTTAAGGCTAATTGACATCTACATGTCCAACTTGAGGGAGAGTGTTGAAGAATAGAATTAATTAGAGGGTTAACATTGTAAAATAGAAAAGAATAGAATTGTAATTTAGAAAGAATAGAGAGCTACTGTTGGAACTAACGGTAAAATAGATCAAAAAGTTATAAATACTCCCCATGTAATATATTGAGAGATATAACAAACAATATAGATCAATATCAATACAACAATATAAAGAATACAATTTCACCAATCTCTGTCTCTTCTTTCTCGGTTACTAAAAATCATCAAAAGTTCAACTATAAATTAATGCTCCATCAAGGAGCATCATTTCTATCAATTCTCCATGAGTAATAATGGGCATTGGATAATAGAAATTTATTATTGTACTTATCATAGTGTCTAAGTTTTTTCCAATATATTGGAATAAAGTTTTCAATAGAGGTTCTAGGGTTTCCAAAAGACTTTTTATGCCGGATCAAAATGTAAATTCAAGTAGTGAATTTTTGTGGTTTAGAATCTACTATCTAGCTTCTAATGAAAAATACCCAAGCCAATTATTGTTTAATTTAGTTCTTTCTTCAAAATGCTCACTTTTTTATTTGGGATTTTGTAGAGGAAAGTTTTGAACAACTCGAGAGTTGTGAGAGCTGACAGTTTATTTTTCAACTGAGCTTGAGAGTCTATTTGGGGAGCATGTTGAAGAGGAGAACTAGACTTTATAATTTTATGAAAGTAAAAAAGAAATATATAAAATTTCAAAAACAAATTTGAAAAATATACTTTTGTGGTAAATAGTTTTCATGATATTGGTTGTATAGGATTTATGGCTTTATAGATGCCTGTTTAACTACTTCCTGGTGTAAAATTTGTCAAAATGATACAGTGGATTAGGAAAAAAAAAAGATATGATATTTGATGTTTAAAGACAGTTATGAGGGCACAGGAGCAAAATCTACTTGGAAGACAATATGTTATATGGCTTTATGGATGTCAATTTATAGCTTTCTGGTGTAATTTGAGAAAAAGAAGCAAAGCTATTTCGATTTTTGGTACTGTAAAATAAAATGATCATTAACTATAGTCTATTTTGTTGTAAATGTGTACAAAAATTAGACTTTCAATACAAATATCAGCAAAGCTACTTGGTCCAGTATTGCAAGTTTCATTAATTTATGTTTAGTAAATTTAAAATAATATTGTTTTAATTTTTTTAAGGAATCAGCTTGCTCCCCATGCTGGATAACCCATAATTGCTTAATAGTAGCAAAGGGTATTTGATTTTCATACTTGAAAAAGTCATTTCTTATGGTTTTCATGATATGTTTTGGGACCACTTTATTGAACTTGTCGTCATAGCCTCCCTTAGGTATTCTTCATATTTCATGTAAATTTCCACTATAAATGCTCCATCAAAGAGCATTATTTCTATCAATTCTTCACGAGTAATAATGGGCATTGGATAATAGAATTTTGTGATTGTACTTTTCATAGTGTCAAATTTTTTCCAATAGATTGGAACAATGTTTTCAACAGAGTTCTAGGGTTTCCAAAAGACTTTATTAAATTTTTGTGGTCTAAAAGTTACTATCTAGCTTCCAGTGAAAATAACCAAGCCAATTATTGTTGGATTTAGTTCTTTCTTCAAAATGCTCACTTTTTGATTTGGGATTTTGTTGAGGTGGGTTTTGGACAAGTTGAGAGTTAATGGTGGACGGCTTCTTTTTCAGCCAAGCTTGAGACACTGTTCAATAACAAATTTGAAAAATATACTTTTGTGGTAAATAGTTTTCATAGGTTTTGCTTCCTAGTGTAAAATTTTGACAAAAGGGTACAATGACAATTTGATAAAAATGTGAGATCTTTGGTGTTTGAAAACATTATGAGAGCACAATAGCAAAATCTACTTTGAAGATAAAATGGTACAATGACAATTTTAGAAAAATGTAGTATCTTTGGTGTTTGAAGACAGTTATGAGGGTACAAGCTAGAGCAAAATTAACAATAGGTCTTATGATGTGTATTTATGGGTTTTGGTGTGATTGGACAAAAAAAAGATTTTTGGTACTATTTAACTATAGTCTATCTTGCATTAATGTCTAAAAAATTAGACTTTTTAGTATTGATATCAATATATCAGTAAAGCTACTGGACCTAAAATATTAATAAATGTCTATAGTTTATTTGTTGTAAATTAGACTCTTAGTATAGATGTGATATACTGATATTTTGTTGTAAAGCTACTTGACCTATAAATATCAACAAAGAGTCAAAGATGCAAGTTTCATTAATTTATATATAGCAAATTTAAATTTAAATTTGTAGTGGAAATGTAAAAAAAGGAATTTTCTAAACTCTAGAAATATGGATTAACAGCTAAAGCATAGCATCGAGAATATAGAAAAAATAATACCATATTCAGATGTCCAATAGGATTGAGAAGCTTCGAATAAAGGATCCATGGCTAGACTTGGGGGAGAAAGCAGCCGCCGTTGTATTTTCCGATGAGATTATATTACTAGAAATGTGCAAAAGGACAACAATATATGTTAAATATATTAAAAAAAGGTAGTGTTTTTATCAATTAGAGAAAACTATTGTTAACTATTGTTTCCGATTTTTTTACAATATCTCGTCTTTGTATAAGGGGATTTTTTTTTTTTAATTCAGGGTAGATCCGATGGCCATCGGACTTATTTCGGTTCGATGGGTGAAAGGACCATTTGATTGCATCAAGATCTGTGCTAAGTACATTAAAATACGTGCATGTCTATTTTAATTTCCGTGCGCACCAATCTTAATGCTAATCGTACGGGAGCTAACAAGTAGGTGATGCCCATCGGACCTAATCTTATCTCCTTTTTTTTACTTTAAATTCGTCTATATTTGTTTCTTTTCCGAGGTTAAAAGAAAAAATAAACTCTATAGTAGTCGGAACCCGAAAAACATTTTTCTAGACGAACAAATTCATTATCGTTAAATTTAAGTTAAGAATATAAATGACTTCCCTAATCCCTAATCAAATAAAGTCCAACGAAATTTTGAATCCTGTATTTGTTCCTATCAAAATATATTTAAGGTTGCTTAAGAATATGAATGACTATGTGGCGTGTGATAAAGAAAGATGAAATGTGCAACAAATTGAAACATAATCTATGTTAAAACTAAATTTTGACTTCTTTATTGTTTTTCTTCATTCTACTGTTCACACTTGCAATTGATCAATTGCGTAGAGTTCAAATGTTACACGGATTTATTTAAAATGACTTAACACAAATTCCAAACATTTACATATTTAATTTGATAAATAAAAAATATTAAAAGAATATGTAAATTTTTAAAAAATGCGGTTATTGTCAAATTCTAAATATATATATATATATATATATATATATATATATATATATATATATATATATATATATATATATATATATATATATATATATATATATATATATATATATATATATATATATATATATATATATTTTACGATTATAAATTCGCTGTGGAGAATCCCATCATCTGGGTAAATCACAAAACCTTATTAAGTGCTAACAGATGTTCTATATTTTGTTAGCCTGTTAGGTAAAAACTAACATTCGAATTTCACGAGCGTTAAATGCAACATTGCAAAAGCAATTTTGCAACAACTTATATGGCGGTGTTTAATTTAACAACAGAAACCTTTGATTTTTTTTTTGTTAAATAGAACCAAATTAATATTTTCGACTAAAGTACTATTAATTTGGATTATATATAAACAGGAGCTATTTTATGATCTGCTTATATAATTTAACCACAGAAAACAATAATAAATGGCTCCACCGTGCGGATCGGTGGAACTATTTTTTATAAAAATCAAATTAATTATGCTTGTTCTGTTAAAATATATAAAATTGGTTCTATTTTAAAAAAAAATTTGAAAACTTTGGTACCTTGCTGTACTGTAAAAAAAGAAATAAAAGAAACAATAAGATTCTATTCCTTTTTAAGGTATAGAGGATATTAAGAAATTCAACAAATGAGACAATGAAAAATCCCTTTCTTGCCCTGTTACATTTCTTTAGAATAACTTCTCTCAATCACAGAGAAAGTGCTTTCTCTCCTTGCCTCCCTCTTCCTATTCCAGCAAGCAATTTCCTAATTCCCACTTAATACCATGTACTATAAATTGCCTCTAACATAGCTATTAAGCTACACCAATAAACAATCACTTTGAAAACAAAGAACCATTCAAATTAAGTCAAACCCCCCTCCACAAAATCACACACACAAAAAAAAAATGGAGGCTTCGCTTAGTTTCAAACGACAAGATAGCATTGCTGAAGGCATGCCGGATGCGTTGAGACAAAGTCGTTATCAGATGAAGCGATGCTTTGCACGGTATATTACTGACAGTTCTTACATCAAGTTAACTATATGCTATGTTTTCATTAGCCTATGGGGGATAATTTGTTTAAATTTACATGACATCCCAAAGAAAAGTACATGAAAAAAATGGCATGATGGATATAAAATACAAAGTGCTGTGTTTAATAATTCAAGTATGCAATTTAGGTATGTCTCAAAGGGAAAGAGGCTGATGAAGAACCAGCAGTTAATGGAAGAACTCGAGAAATCGATGGATGACAAAGTCGAGAAAAACAAATTGATGGAAGGCTTTCTTGGCTTCATTATTTGTTCTACACAGGTAAATACACACCTTTCCACTTGGTATCTCTGCTTTTAGTTTTATATATATGATGCTATTGACAATGCCAAGGAAAATCTAGAGCAAAATTACATTCAGTGTAATGAATCAAAAGCAAATTGGATCAAAAGGATATCTATTTATCTATATATGAGATATACTATATCAGAAAAAGATAATATATTTTAGTTATCTTGGAAAAAATTAATAATAAATTGTTATATATTATGATTTTTAGGAAGCCGTGGTACTACCACCACTCGTGGCATTTGCGGTGCGAACAAACCCGGGAATATGGGAGTATGTCAAGGTTCATGCAGACGATCTCTCGGTTGAAGGGATAACACCATCTGAGTATCTTAAATTTAAGGAGACATTATATGATGAAAATTGGTAAGAAATTAACACGCGAAAAGTATATTAAAAAAACCCGAAAATAACAAAGAGAAATAAAAGCCATGGTCATCCTAGTTACATAGATATAACACACGGACACAAAAAGCAAAATTTGATAATTATCAATGTATAGCTGATATGAAATATACACTTTTTTTTTTGTCTAATTGACTTCAGCTGTGTTAATTTTGCATGCAACATTACAGGGCAAAGGACGATAATGCCCTTGAAGTTGATTTCGGGGCACTCGATCTGTCAACACCTCATCTCACTTTGCCATCTTCAATAGGAAATGGACTACAATTTGTATCTAGATTCATGACATCTAAGCTAGCAAAGGGGCCTGACAGTATGAAACCCCTGTTGGACTACTTGCTTGCACTTAACTACCGTGGCGAAGTTAGTAATAACTAATTATTTAATTACCAGTTTTCACAACCATTTGTATAATACCACTTGGTACTGTCCCAAACTCCTAATCAGTAAGCTACTGTTTGATATTTATAGAAATTAATGATCAATGAAACACTGGATACGGTGAACAAGCTTCAAACTGCATTGCTTCTCGCTGAAGTTTTCGTAAGCGGGCTTCCAAGAAATACACCTTTCCAGAAATTTGAGCAGAGGTACTTTTTTTATTTTGGATAAGAACTGCAAAATCATATCATATCAGCTTTTATCTTATAGAAAAAAGTAAAGTTGATACGATTTTATTAGAACTGTCAAGCTACATAAAAAGTGCTTAACAACATGATAACTTATCTTTTCTTTCTTTTGAAGAAACTACTTAACAAATTAAACCATTAATTGGTAAAATGGTACTGTATAAGTTATTATTGCTAACACCTGAAAATTACAGATTTCTGGAATGGGGATTAGAGAAGGGATGGGGTGACACTGCCGAGCATGTCAAGGAGACTGTGAATTCTCTCTCTGAAGTTCTACAAGCACCAGATCCAGCCAACCTGGACAAGTTTTTCAGTAGAGTCCCTAATATTTTCAATATTGTCATATTTTCTCCACACGGTTACTTTGGTCAAGAGAATGTTCTCGGCTTGCCCGACACCGGTGGTCAGGTACAAAAGCATGAAGATTTTGAACTTTACTACAAAAAAGCTCAACTTTAGTTCATTTAAAATTACTGAAATCTTTTGTTGAACCAGGTGGTGTACATTCTCGATCAAGTAAGAGCATTTGAAGAAGAAATTCTTCAAAGAATCAGGCTTATGGGTCTTTCTATAAAACCACAAATCCTAGTGGTAAATTATCTATCTACCAAAAGCAATAGATATGTCATATATGCTGTTTAGCACAAGTATTTATTTAACATGCAAACTTCTTTTTTTCTATAGGTTACAAGGCTGATACCAGATGCCAAGGGAACAAAATGCAACCAAGAACTTGAACCGATCTTCAGCACAAGCCACTCCCACATCCTTCGCGTACCATTCCGTACTGAGACTGGCGTGCTTCGTCAATGGGTGTCCCGTTTCGACCTATACCCTTACCTGGAGAGATATGCTCAGGTTTGTTAAAACATCTGTTAATAATGTACAGGTTAAATTGTGGGGGATGTGCCTTCAATGCTAATTAAAAGAGCATTTTACAACTAACTGATATACTATGGAATTATAGGATGCAGCCGCTACAATCGTTGACCACATGGAGGGGAAGCCCGATTTAATTATTGGTAATTACTCCGACGGTAATTTGGTTGCCTCTCTTGTGTCAACCAAACTTGGAGTTACTCAGGTATGAACTTATACACCAGAGTTTTATGAAACCATCAACTAGTGCCATATTGGTATAATTTGGCAAATTTATGTGCAACAAATAAATAATTCCATCAAAGAAATTTCCATATAGAAGGAATACTCTTTCTTTTTTTTTGGTTGTTTTCCTCTTCATTTGGTTAATTATGATTTTACAAGGCTGTAGATTACTTTGATAGTATATATCAAGGAGATATTGAATTTATGGTCACTTGATTAATAAACAATTTCTTACTGAAAGAGGCAACAGGCCAATGGCTAATGACTCAATTTTGTTATGGAAATAAATAGGGAACAATTGCACATGCTCTGGAGAAAACAAAGTATGAAGATTCTGATGTAACTTGGAAGGAACTTGACCAGAAGTACCATTTCTCGTGCCAATTCACAGCCGACATGATCGCTATGAACACTAGTGATTTCATTATCACCAGCAGTTATCAGGAAATAGCAGGAAGGTTAGTTATTTAACTACAAATTCCTTTTGGACTAAGAAACAAAATGATAGCTTTATTGTGTTATTCACTCCATATAATTTGCTACCCCTAACTTTATTTATAATGTTAACTAATAATGCAGCAAGGACAAGCCAGGTCAATACGAAAGCCACTACGCGTTCACCATGCCGGGTCTTTGCCGGTATGCAACCGGTATCAATGTATTCGACCCGAAATTCAACATTGCTGCACCGGGTGCCGACCAGACCGTGTACTTCCCGTACACACAGAAACAAAAGCGTTTTACAAACTTTCACCCGGAAATCGAGGAGCTTCTCTACAGCAAAGTTGAAAACGAGGAGCATGTGTAAGAAAGCCTAATCACAAAAAAAAAAAATTTGAGCCCCTTATTTTTTTTTAATTAGAATTTACTTCTATTGGCATCGAATTTATTGAAAAGAAAATAGCAGTAGAAATGTAGAATATTTAGTTGTAGTTTTTTTTCCTGGTGCTAATTATCATGTTGTTTGATAAACAGAGGTTATCTGGCTGACAGAAAGAAACCCATAATTTTCTCAATGGCACGTCTCGACACTGTGAAGAATATAACAGGTTTGGTTGAGTGGTATGGCAAAAACAATCAGCTGAGGGACCTTGTCAACCTGGTAGTTGTTGCTGGGTTATTGGATCCTTCAAAATCAAAAGATAGAGAAGAGATCAAGGAGATCAACAAGATGAGGTCTCTGATTACAACGTATAAGCTAACGGGTCAGTTCCGATGGATCCGGGCACAGACTGACCGCAACCGCAACAGCGAGCTGTACCGAATCATTGCAGATTCAAAGGGTGCATTTGTTCAGGTATGAATATAAATTAACATTACAAATTCAATAATGATAAAACTGCATAATATTGGGAATAACCACCCCCCCCCCCCATGTTAATTTTCTTGTCAGCCTGCTTTGTATGAAGCATTTGGGTTGACAGTTATCGAGGCAATGAACTGTGGCCTACCAACCTTTGCAACGAACCAAGGCGGCCCTGCAGAGATCATAGTCGATGGTGTCTCGGGTTTCCATATCAACCCCTTGAATGGCGATGAGTCAAGCAATAAAATCGCAGATTTTTTCGAGAAATGCAGGGATGATCCCGGCTATTGGAATAAGGTTTCCACTGATGGTCTTAAACGCATAATGGAATGGTACACACTCAACATAACTCATACTATAATTCTTCTTTACAAATTTTTTGTCTCCGTTCAACTAAAAACCTGATAAATTCTATCTACTTCATTTGTAGCTATACATGGAAGATATACGCAACTAGAGTGCTAAACATGGGATCGATATACGGTTTTTGGAGGCTGTTGAATAAAGAGGAGAGGCTAGCTAAACAGCGGTATCTCCAACTCTTCTACAATCTCCAGTTCCGCAGATTGGTACGTTGATAAAGTCAATAGAACTCGAGTTTTTGTTTTTTCATGGAATCAAAGTAACTTCCATTACTAATTTATTACAAATTTCTTTTCATAGGCAAAAGCAGTGCCGATGCCAGTTGATCCAGCAAAGCAAGCGGCTGCAGGAACCAGCACAGCCACTGCTGTAAATGAAACAACAGCAGTTGCATTACAGAAACAACCAAAAGAAAGGCAAGTATGCCCCCTCTTTAAAAATTTTCTGAAGAAAACACCAAAGCAAAGCAAATGACTGATGATGATAAATTTTCTACATGCAGAAAAACACAATCACGCATACGAAGGTAAGATACAACATCTCAAAGTTCAGAAAATTACCATAATTCTACTCAATTTTAGTTATCTTATCGCTCAATCTGTTTCTGAATTTGATTCTTAGGGCTGTTACGGACTTGCTTGCACCAAAATTTCCTGCCTCCAAGGCAAGAAGGAATTCATCTTGAAGCAAAGAATAATGTGTACAAAAAATATACGTGTGTATGAACATATTATGGGTTCTAGTTATGTTGTTGATTGATTGTGTGTACAGTTGAGAAAAAATCGGGATTGTTTATTTGTAAATGAGAGGAATTCATTTATGTTAAGGTTTGAATAAAAAGAGAGGAATTATTTTATGTTGTTGATTGATTTTAAAGGAGTGATACCTGTTACGTTACTAAAACGAGTGTTGATTGCTCTAAAAAAATGCTGTTCTAATAGATCCCCAAGGCACGAATTTTTGTCTCCTTTTAAATAATAAAGTCGTCTAAATATCGAATTTTTTTTATAAACCACAAATAGAAAAATCAAATTTAGAATTTCAGCATGAGTGTTTTGATATTTATAAAAACCATAAAGAACGAGTTGGCAACTCAAGAACAACTCGTTCTCCACATTTTTTTTGGCAATAGAACGAGTTGCCAACTCGTTCTTAGTCAATTTTCTTGATCAATTTTTCAAATTTTCTGTGTGGTCTCTGCGTTGCCACAGAACGAGCTCCCAACTCGTTCCCAACGAAAAAAAAAAAGTCAAAGAACGGACTCCCAAGTCGTTCTCCGTGAAAAAAAAAAAAGTATGCACAAAAATTGAAACATATATCCACAAATTTTAATGCAGATCTGATGGTCACCACTAAATTCAACAAAGCCAAAGCCCAATTAATTAATCTGGACGGGAATCTTTTACAATTAATTGATTTGGACCATTCTTTTTAACTTGGCACGAATCTCAAAGCCCAAAAATACTGCTTTCGCTAGGGAACGAGTTGGGAGCCCGTTCTGGATATTTTTCGAATTTTCTGTGACAATTGCTTTTGTGTTCGGCGAAATTGATAAAGAACGAGTTAGCAGCTCGTTCTGAGAGGAAAAAAAATGTAAAGAACGAGTTACCAACCTGTTCTTTATGATTTTTCTAAATATCAAACCACTCATGCTGAAATCCTAAATTTAATTTTTCCATTTATAATTTTATAAAATAATTCCTGAATATCTCCTGTACAAGTGCAAAAGCATTTTTTATGTCCAAAACAAAAAATTGAAAGCGACTAACAAGCACAAGAAATCATGCAGCTATTTGGCGTCCAAACAAGTGCACATGTTTTGTTCCTCCTATTTGCAGCATTTTCTAGTAGCATTGTACATGTACAAAAAATGTTGCTATCTAATTTAAGTAGAGAATCAAGGGATTCTACCAAAGAATTTTACAAAACAACAAAGCAAGCAAACCACGCAATAAGAGCCTTAGTTAACTAAAGAGTGCTAGCACAGTTTACGACTTCATTATTTGAAAAAGACATGGTCATCACATCAGTTAACAAGATTAACTTGCAAAGCTATGTCTTAATCTCCAACAACAGGATACACAAGGGATCACCAATCATACCTACTATTAACCTAAAAGTCATACAACATTCAAGTAAAACACACCAGAGTACATACATAACACACAAAATGTGAATTTAGAAAGTAGCTTTCATTCCAACACATTATAAACAGCCTTATCAGCAATAAAACATGACACGCTTTACGTTATCTTTAAGGGCAGGAAGTGGTCTAACTGGACCAGACCCAGGGACCCGTGAGGACCTCGGTGCACCAGCTGGTCCCGCACCACGTCCAGGAGGCCCAGAAGGCATGGACCCACTGTCCGACGACTCTGGCTCCATATAAAACCGTGCTCGGAATGCAGCTAAGTGAGCATAGTACGCTGGTGGAACTGCATGAAAAATTGTATAAGGTGCATGATGTGTCAAACAAATCACATATATGAAACTAATGAATCTGATGGCCGACATGACCCAAACAGTAAATAGGCTTATTTTCTTTTTGTATAAAACAATAGACTCACCAATTGAGACAGATCTTGTGCACCTTGCATAGCTGAAACATTAAAAATAAAATTCAGAGACTTTCAAACATTATATCAGAAAAACTAAAATAAAAGTGTCATGAAAATATTTGAATTACGTGTAGCAAAGATTGTTTGTCAGGGTTTGTAAGTTATCAGCCGTGAAGTTGTTCTCATCCCACAGGACATGGTAGTGAGCTGGCCGGCTTGTCCCCTGTGGGTAAAACAAAAAAAAAAAATCAATTAACAGAACAGTTTTAAAGTACCATGAATTTAAAACTCTGCATGGGTCATGCAATCCCTCACATACTTCAAACAAACTGTAAAACAGAAACATCAGATCGATAGCTGGATATTTCTTGAAAAATATACAGTAGAAAACTACAATGAAATGTATCTTCTCACTGCTAACTATATAAAGTTCAATTTAAAAACATATCGTAGAAATTACAACATAGATCAAACCCAGTCAAAGAAAGTTGCTGACCTGGATACCAGCATGGCTGCACAAGTAGAAGTCGAACTCAGTTGGGTGGCAGATTTTTGAATCCACAACAGTGCCTTCAAAATTGCATCACCAAATACAAGTTATTTAAAAAGCAAGAGACCATGATTTTTTTCTTAAAATAAATATCGATTAAAAAAAATAAAAACACAAGAATCAACTAAAAACACCAACCAGGGAGTATATTGCCGCTCCTATCAACTGAAGAATGGTCATTGTGATTACTTGCGAACAACCTAGTATGGTGCCGTTTCTGTACCACCACAAAAGTTACTGGCGGCTGGTAATTTGGCTCAAGAGAAGCACAAGCCTGAAATAAAGCACAAAAAATAAATATAATTTCACATCAATAAAAGAAAAGGTGCTTTGTCCATTATATTTTAGTTCTGTTCTTCTGTCTTTTTGTTTTTCAACAAAGGTGTTAATTAAGCTGGTGATGTGCAATGTTTTCAAATTGTATTGTATCACAAGTGGCCCACTAGTTAACTAAAACACTAAAAAAGATGGTGCACTGTATATCAAGTTTAAACATGCACAGGTCTTATGACAAAATAAAACTACAGGCCAAGTGTGGCCTAAACCTATATTATCAGCTGAGATTCTTTCTTCCCCAAATACTTTGATGTCTCCATGTTATTAAAAAATCGAGCATTGGACTGAAATTGGAACGAGAGGTGCATCATCTCACAAGAATAACAAAGGAAAAGGCATCAATAGCAGATGTCGAAAGGAGTGAAATTGAACTAAACGAATTCACATCACTAAGGTATGGAATCATATCATATCATGAGACTAACCTTACAAATCCTATGATACTAATCACAGTGGTGATGTGTACCAACAATTCACTGCTTTCAAGCCAATATGCAAGGATAAGAGGAACACAAACCTTACGAATCGCATCTAGTTCATGCAGTAAAACCTGATAAAACTGGCCTTCGCTCACTCCATCCCTGCATTTGTTGCAGTGGAGTAGGTAGACATTGTTAAGAGATCATCAATTACTAGCATTTGGAACTTGAACTCGATAAAATAAATTAGAACTACTTCAAATCTCTAAGTCCTTCAAAAATTTACCTGTAGAATATAATACGCTGGGGTCTCTGGTTTGTAGCTCTCCTAAAAGATATGAGGAGCTCCCTATAACAATATTAAGTTTTTGGGTTTCATGTAAGCTAGGCATACAATAATTTCCCTTTTTTAAGAAGTAATAATGAAGTAGCAAAGAATATTTTTAGTCACCTAATCATTCCACCGCTGATAGCACCTCTTTGTGGGTCTTGATAAACCTTGTACAAATCTTGTATCAGCTCTTGTCGGTGTGCTTGAGCCGAGACCAAGCCTGCATATTTTGTGATCTCTGGCCAATCCTGAGATGCAACAACCTAATTGACAGAAAAAAGAAAATAATACAGGTATTAGGCAAAGTGTACCAACAGAGTATTCAAGCAAGTTGGATCTTATTGTTTGCTTCCAAATTGACCTTCGTTTATATGCTACTGGCACTGGTGATAGAGTCCAAGTTTGTAGTTAAATACAAACACAATAAAATTTCTGACAGATATCTAAAGAACAATTGAGTTTACAGGGACTACGTAACAAGTAAAAGCATTTGAACTTTTTTTCTCACCGCAGCAATAGAAGGACTTGAATCTTCGCCAGGATGAGGATGGGTGACATCAGCACCGAATATTATGGTGGGCCTGTCACTGACAAGTGGGATCCTCCTCGAGAGGGCATCAACCAGCACAGTATTCCTACCCCCAACCTTTAATCGAATAAAAAAAACAAAGAAATTAACTCATTTTGATCCAAGAAAAGAAAAGGAAGAGGCAAGGATATACAACATTTTTCTATTTGAGACCTTGACATTTATCTTTAATGCAACATTGGCGAGGTATTGTTTACTCATGCGAAACACGTGCTTCGTCAGACAGCACTGTGATACCAACCCAAGATCTGTCTCACATATGCGTTTCAGATCACCTATTAAATTAAGAAAAGGGAAAGGGAACACTCAGATATTTATACAACAACAGCAAATAGCAAGCCTTTAGTCCCAAACAAGTTGGGATATTTATACTTGTATAAATTTTATGACACTTAATAGTTTCCCTCAAAGAATAGCTTTGCATCTACAAACGAGTGTCTTTCTCCTCTATACAAATGTTAGTTCAACTATTTGTTTTTTCAGATCTCCAGTTAGCAGGTAATGGTACTGTGCTACCAAAATAAATTATCTTGCCAACAATTGCCCATCTTTACATGATAAGATCTTACTTGTGACAAGAAAAATTAGAAATATATAAACACAACATATCCTTCTGGAGAGGAACAGTAAAGGAGCATAGTTTGGCAATCTTGCAAGTAATTAAAACAATTCTTTAAATGTTGTGTGGGAGTATGCAACATGATTCTTATAGATATTTGTAGAAGTTCTTGCAAGGGCACAACATGAAATTAGGCAGAAAAGCAGATAGAAAATACCATAGAGGGAGCCATTGTTGTCAGGCAAAATAGCAATGAGCAAGTCAAGCTCGCGTCTCTCAGGTTGCAACTTGACCACTGCATCATGGTAGCGTGCCTTCAGAGCATGTTCCAATTGATCAGGTCGTGCACTCCATGGGGGTAGCACTGGCTCAAGTGCAAAATCCTACAATATTTTCAAGATCAACACAAGAAATTTATTAGTGGGATATTCTCATTTCAATAATTACTACTTTTTGTAATTAGTCAATTTTACTTTTTCACTTCTTTGTGAAAACTTCTAACTTATCAACCTATCAGAGATGTTTTGTTTGCTTAGTATCACATGGATAGAGGCTTAAACAACAAGACTGGACATGATCCCAAATTAGTGTTTTACCATCTTATACAGGACCAGATCCCACTAATGGTACCTAATATAACTAGCCAGTATATCCATATAGATTGTGATATAATAGCCCTAATTACTAGTGTGTTCATAAGAAGTATTGAAGATCAAGAGCTCTAGCATATTAGTAGGTTAACTATCAAGCCCTGAATGAATTTGTTAATAAAAAAATTTATGTCAGGAGAAGTGAAATTGTGAAAATAGGGTGGAGGGGGCTTACTATTCCAGAAGTGTGGCACATGACAGCAAGCTCATGACAGAATCCACGAGCAGCTTGATCTTGTACATTACGAGCAAAGTTGATGCAAATCCAGCTCTTCACTTTCCCTCCACTCCACATTTTCTGTAAATTACAAGCAAAAAAAACAGAGAAAATTACCATATGCAAAAGCTCATTATCAATCTCAGCAAACAACAGACAGATAAGATAAGGCACATTTTATCCAATAATATTCAGTGTTACCTTATTCATCATATTCCATTGGCCGATTCTTGGTTGGCAATCTTTCTCTCTGCCTGTGTCGTTGTATTTGAGCTGCCAGACCAGGATAATAATTTTTTCATTAAGACAAAAACAGCAGTAAAATTGAAATAAATTAGACTGATGCAGGCCTTCTCGATGCATAAATATTCTTTCAACATTTTCATTTACAAATTCAGTGTTATGACTTGGTAAAACAATAGCTTCTTTTGTCATTTTCAATATGTGGTCATGAGCTCAAGATGAATAAGATTAAGAACGTACCTTTGGAGCAGGTAAAATTCTAGCCTCCACCTGCGCCAACCTATCATTGATCTTGATACCAAATTCCTTTGCATAGGGATCATTCTGGTAAGCATTGTGGCGAACCGTCTAACAACGATAATAAACAAGATTAGTGTAAGCATCCATCGCAATTCCATAAGGCCATTTTAAGGGAAAAAAAAAACACAGAAGAAAAGAGAGGAAGAGCAGAATTAAAAATTACCCGCATAATATCCTGCTCTCTATCTAGAGGACGCTGGCAAGTGACTTTAAGCAAGGCAGTTATTTGTCTCTCATTCAGCTTCTTGGTGTACCGCTGTCCCTCCACTATTTTGCACACCTGTAGATTTTATTAACCAAAAGAACAAAGAGACTCAATTCTGCATATCTTTTGGAAAAGAGGGTGAAAACCAGGAAAAAGGGAACCTCTTTCATTAGCAAGTAATTTGCTCACCTCCATTGGCAAGTAATTTGCTCTCTGCTGGTTTCCTACTTGGAGGCAAGGAAGGTAAGTGTGCTGAATTATGAACCCATATGTTTCTTGAAAATATTGCACCACTGATTTCATGGTGCCTTGCTCATCTACAGGAAACCTGTTTCACAAGGCAAAAGTTACTAATACCATGTGAAAAAGAAAATTGCATACTGTGATTTATGGATATATAATTATATATCATTGTGCAAACCCAGTACAAGCACACGCCAGGTGTATTACTGTTTCATTTTTGTTTACTAAATAATTCAAATTGTACAACTTTGCATTGGAAAATGCTTACGTTAGCTCTCTAGTGGCCTGTGCTGTCAACCCAGTTATGCGATACTTCCTCCTCATGTTACCACGGTGAGTAACTTCTACCCTCACACCTCTCAGTGCCTTTTTTATCTGCAGTTAATAAAAAATGAGTTACAAAAATGTAAATTGGAGAAGTTTCAAACGTAAGTGAAGTCGAGACTTTAGAGTAATCAAAAGTGAGACCTACCTTGACTCGATCAGAGTCAGACAAAGGTCTTCCCTGGATGTCTCTATTCAAAAGTTGTGATACAAATTCAATCACCGGTAACGGCTCGATGAAGGCAGTTGATGACATATCTAACATGGCAAGAATATGTGGCAAGTTATAATAATGCACAAATGACACAACGAAGCAACTATTATAAAAAGAATAGATGCTTGTGGCAAGTCATAATACTGCACAAATGACACTACGAAGCAACTATTATAAAAAGAATAGATGTATGTTATGTATATACCAATATTAAGCGACAACCCCATCTGAGTAGGCCTTATACTTTGGTAAAACCCTCGCCAGCTCTCCAAACCCTCACCAAGTGTCTGCCTACTCCCCAAACCAGGAGAATAGAAAGAGCGGCCGATAGATGCAAACCTATAACGAACAAAGGAATTTCAAAGAACAAACAACTGAAAGAAGCTCGATTTATATTAATACATTACTGGGATTAATCAACTACCTAGTGGTAGGCAACTCTCGCAAGACAATGTCTAGTACTTGCAAAGCATCTTGTGGCGCATCAGCCAGACGTCCAGCTAAGAACAACTCAAGGTGGTGAAGGTCAGTTCGTGCAGCAAGCTTGATCACCACCGAAAAGCTCCTCTGTCTCCTGAAATAAGAATTAAAAATGTGTATATATGAGCCTTTCAATCATACGAAATATGATCATTTACAAACCCCGACAGTATGCCCAATGAAGTGGTATATAACAACAATAACAACAACAACTAAGCCTTTAGTCCCAAACAAGTTGGGGTAGGCTAGAAATGAAACCCAATCAAAATGAAACAAGTGATATATACGACAAAATAACAACCGAGCCCTCTATACAATTATAGTTGTTACCTGGTACATTTGCACAAGAAAGATATGGAGCTCAGAAAGTTATGTAAGATCCAACATGGGTTAATAACAAAAATTTGGAAGCACATTGGTGTCGCCTTGGCAGGAAAATTCATCTGCGGTGGAGGCAAACAAGACCAATATGTGTTCCTACAGGACCATTAAAACCTTGTGCTCATCCATCCCTAGAACAATATATCACGAAACTCTCTTGTTCTAACAATCCCCCAACCTGCCCCAACTTTCTCAAATTCAAAACAGACTATAGTGAGAAATCAGGGTAATTCAGGTAATTTCAAACCAAAACTAGGGGTCATCCAATAAGTAGTAGAGGTGCCTAGTGTTTCTTCCCCCCTACTGGATAGGGTACGATATGGCTATGATGGTATGCAGTATGAACAATACCTATATAATTCACTTCAAATGAAAATAATAATAATAATAATAACAAAATACGGCTGTCAAGAACTATAAGTACCCTGAGGCCGAGCCACTCCCATCATCTTCGTCGATTAATGTAATGTCAAATTGTTTGGACGTGAAAGGGAGTGCACCAGCAGTGTATAAGCTCTTGCGGCCATCATAAACCGGGAGGCGGCCTCCCAAGTGCGACTCTTTGTACTGTTTCACCAGATTATGCATCACTGAACGGTTAACGATGCGCGACTCCACTTCCGGAGACATTGACACCTGTTCAGAAATGTGAAATAGCTTGCTGACTTAGGAAAAGTGAAGAAAAGAACGGTAAAATACTCAAATGTTGTACAAGTTTGAAAAGGTTCCAATTACATCAAATTGCATTTTGGCTTGAATGAGACTGAGTTCAAGGTCAGCAAATTCTAGATTAGGCAACTAATCAATGGTATGCCATTTTGTAAAACTTAATCCAATCCAGATTTCGACAACACAACTAAACAACTACATCTCAATCGAGAGTTCTTTCAGTATCAATTGAACCCAACTGAGACGAACAACAAGAATATTTTAAAACTGATGGTGCAAACCCTTGGAGAAAGTAAGAAGCTAACATCATAGTGATGAAGATCCTTGTTCGGCAATTCAGCAAAGAAATGGTTTGCTTTGACAACACATTTTGTGCCAATACTGCCCTTCCCAGGCCGCAAAGGAAACCTCATAGACTTGCTCGAAGCAACTGGAACAATTGGGCCCGCTACAGGAGCGGGTGGGCCCAACGGCTGGACAGCTTGGCTTGAGCTGGCCTCGCCTTGAACAGACATCTTTGTAAACTGTTCAACCACCTGAGTCGTAGGAGATGGAGCACCTGTGCAACAAGTAAAATTCATATGAGTTTTAGGCAAAGAAGAATTCAATAATTAATTATGTTCTAAAACTTACGAATAGTTAATCCAACCCCCAGCCACAATCAAATTTTTGCTTTTGTCCCTGATATAATTTTAGCAAAGTCCTATCGAATATTTGGTGACACAGTTTCAACTCCCCACCCCAACAGAAATTTAAAGAAAAAATAAGAGAAAGGAAATGGAAAATCGCCTATGTTGTTATCATATTCCCGTCCCAACCGCTTACCACAGCCAAAAAAAAATATCCATCTCAACCTATAAAAAGAAATTAGCAAAATGTACCTTACACCGTTGATCTCAGTGCCTCAATTCAACTAAAAACCCTAAAAAAATTCTCACACATTTTGGAAGTCCCAGGGCTAGACCCAACCCGAACTAAAAGGAAAATTACTTCAACAAATTTGCAATTAGATCCAAAAGGTACCTAAAAATACCACCTACAATACTTACCTGTGGCCTCAAGTGGCAACTGTAGAGGCGGAGACGGAGCCCGCGTTGCTTGGTGCAGCTCGGGAGCCTGCTGGCTCACGGGACCCCCGTGGTAAGGGCGGGGCCCCCTTCCAGCTGCCACATCAGCCCTGTAAAATTCCTGCTGTTGCTGCTGAGGCTGAACCTGCTGAGGAGGACGTACCCATCCCCTGCCCCCTCTGCCACCTGCTCCTTGCTGATATGGAGCCCGACCTCTGGGAGACTGCTGTGGGGCCCCACGCCCCCTTCCCCTCCTACCTCCGCCAGTGTCAGACATGCTTCAAGACTGAAAACAGAGAAATGAAATGGATAATGTGGAGTCAATAAATAGAAAACGGAAATAAAGAAAGAACGTGTTTGGACACTTCTGAGGGAGAAATGCACCTCAATTAAACAATACAGGGTTTGAGGATTAGTAATTAAACATTTGCATTAAAAATTTCTGGCTACAGATCTATGTACTATAAAACAAACCAAAACTGCGGTGCGCAAAGAATTTTGCAAATATTAAAACAAATTATTAATTATTATCTAGTGAAAGTGCTAACGCTTACATCAAGGCTTACTCAAAGTCAAACAAGGGCATCTTAGTTTTGTAAAATCAACAATTTAACATATTAATTAAAAAATAAACATTCTAATTGTTTAATTATGCATTACATGACCTCTTACTTAGCAAGCATGACGAAAATAAGGTGCAGTATCATCATTTTAGGCACAATATCAAAATATTTATTTTAAGCATGTCTGATTGCAAAAGGTCCGACCCATTTGCTAGAGGAAAAGCAGAAAAGAAATCTATGCTTCTATATGTTTTTCCTGGCCTTTGCAAATATGTTTATAAGACATTTTACTACCTGGTAAGTGGTAACTGATTTTTATGATGCTGTACATATTCTTTTCTATTCAGTTTTGCTAGAGAAATTTTGAAAAAAATTATGCAATTGAAGACTTGATGGAGTTATATAATGCAACAAATAGACTGTACCGAAGTTGTGTCATCAGTAAAACTTTGTCACAATTCATCTATTTACGTTTATATGCATGATTTTGTTATTACTTTAAGTAATTACTTCATCATAACTAAATATGAACGGCAACAAAACCCCAGATAATCTAGAAAACAAACCAAATCAATCAATCAAAAGCCACTACTGATATTATTTTACACAAAAATAGAACCAACCCCCCATTATCCCAAGTCCTCCCCCGCACACTCCTAAAAAATGAGAAGGAAAGGGAAAAATAAAAATTAAATAAAAGCAGCATGACAAAAAAAGGAAAAAATTAATAAAATGGCTCTATCGCTTGGCTATAACTAAAAAAATAGCCCAAACAAAGAGGAATTTTTCTTGATAGCGTTCCTTGTTTCAAATTAACTCAGAACAAGCCAATATATAAACGGAATTTAATAGTTCACAGACTTAAAAGTAATATTACCGAAGTATTCGCCAAAAAAAATCCAAAGCCACTACTTAATTATTTCTTCAAAGAAAAAGGAAATCAAAGTCTCCGAAGATAACAGCCTCTCGTTGAAGGCACAGTAACAGTACGAAATTGATGAATGAAATTTCCCCAAATAGAAACCACCGATAGAGAGGAAAATTTAAATTAAAAGGAAGAACCTGCACTACACTAGGAGTAAGAAGCCGATTCGGAGGCGAAATCGCTTTGCAAAAAACCCTCACTCGGTCACGAGAAAATCGTTGTCTTCTCCGAGAGAGGAAGAGAGAGAGAGAAATCAGTTGGTACGAAAAGGAGAGGAGAGTGGTGTGATGGAGAGAGAGAGAGAGAGAGAGAGTTGGAGTGAAAAAAGACAATCTGATATAATAAAATTATAACCCCCACCGGGCGGTGAAGAAACTGCACTTACCTTCTATTACTGACAGATGGGTCCCACTCATCAATTCCTCCTGTCAGTGACATGAGGTAGAGGACTAGCCAGGTGTCACTGGTAAGCTTTTCAGGAGGCACAAAACTGCGTTGGTTGCATACGCCTGGAGCACAGGAATTTGAATAGTTTCTTGAGATTTTTGCAATTTCACCCTGCTTTTTTTCTTAATTTATAAATTTTAGTGGTCTCACTTTTCAAGCACGTGGATTGCGCTATAGCGATACTCAAACTTTCAACGAATAAATTATTACTTTGTAATTGGACCATTTAGTTGAATAATTATACTATGTCAAACTTATTAATGCAACTTGCTCAACAACAGTTATGCACCAACTAGTTGATACATTAAAAAAATTATCATAAATAATTAATGAGAGCATGAGAAGGTGCTGGTGTAAGTTTCAACTTTCAAGCACAATCAAATTTTAAAAAACTAATAAGTGATTCTTGAAAAATAAATTAACAATAATGGGTTTGATGTGTAAAGAATCAAAACCCTAATTTTGTTTTCTTTTCTCTATAGCTATGGGGACCACAGAGTGATTTGATTTTTCATGAAAAAGTACGCCTATTGGAAACTGACTGTTCAATCCCGGCTTTTTCATCACTAGAGAAATTTTATGCTTATGACAGTTGGGTCTCATTAGTCAGATTTAACCACCGGTGTACTCCCAGTCATGGTCCAGGTGTATCTTGTATGAAAATACTTTTAGGTTAACGACAAAGCACTCCGCTTTGTCCGACCAAACATGAAAACTCACCACTGGGTCATGGATATTGCCCTGCCTCGGTTCAAAATTGAAATCCACACTACCACGTAATAAATTTACGGCCTTTTACAAAATGTCCCCTTTATCTGACGCGGTAAGTCTATTCGACCGTCACGTAACTTATTTTCACACCAAAGTTAAGAACCGCGGTGTGTTTAAGGCACGGTATCAGAAATTCTGATAGCACTCGATCGTGGTTCGTGACTAGAGTCTAATCCAAATCATAAAAAACACTATATAGGCTAATCAAATGGAAATGTTCATGTGCGTTGTAACGCAATTTTGGTGCCATAACGGAGCATTATTGTTTTGTTTGTGACAAAATTTCGACATAGTAATAGCAAGTACAGACTGTCTTTTTAATGAAATTGCGAAGATATTTTAATAAAAGTTTGCTTAACCAATAGAAGAAAATATCTTCTCCGTTAAAAAATGAGATGTGTAAAAGTTTGAGATTACAAATGTGATTCTCTGATCCCGTTCAATTTTCTGTTATGAAAATAGTAAAAAAAATGAAATGTCATATATTAATTTATGATATTTTCCAGTTTTACCCTTATTTGCAGAGATGATAAACGGTCTGTTACTTGTGTTAAGCTAATTAAAATATAGTTGAATTACATGGGGAAATTATGAAATAGTTGCTGGTATGTGTGATTAGAATAATGATATATGAACTTGTGACAGTATGGAAATTTAGATTTAAAATCTTCCAATTCATGGATAAGCTTGTAATATTCAATGGAAATTATATACCCAACCCCATACAATTATCACACATTCAACCAAAGAGAATCCCGGCACAAAAATATATATTTGATAAAATCTTTCAAAGAATCTCTAGAAGATATCTATGTACTTTGTTTCTTTAAAAGAATCACAATCTGTATATATATAAGTGAACCATTGACTCTGTTATAGCCTTACAGGGCATCAATTCAAGAAATAAATAAATGAAAATTATTTTTCCATCTTATTCTTTATTAGTTTACATTTCTTTTAGAATTATGATAAAATTTTCTTTAATCATACAACAGTGGCAAATGCAATTCATCGCACTTACCAGCTACACATTTTCACATAACAATTTTTACTTACAGTCATATCTAAATGTCCAACTTATACAGTCAACCAAAGTTTTTAGATACCGATAGATTCTCCCTAAGTTCCATGATTTTCATGACTAAGGTTGCGTTTGGATGGGTGAAGAATAGCTACTATTCCGAATTAGCACTATTTCGAGCTACTATCTGGCGTTTGGGTGTGTTTGAATTAGCGAACAGTCACTATTTTTTGTTTGTCTTTTGTGGTGTAGCTCACTATTATACTGTTCTTACAAAATGTTAGAATAACTACTGTTCTAAAATTGAGGATAGCTCTATCTTTGCTACTATTCTTGATTCATCCAAACACACTCTAAGTGAATCCCTCTTATAGTCTTACGCATGAGTTGCAAAATTTGAAGAGTCTATGTTTGATTGCGGAGTAATTTTTTTTTTAAATATTTGTAGAAGCTGCAAAGTCGTGAGGAAGAATCGAATTCTCGACTTTTGAGTAACCAACAATTTTAGGATTTTCACCTAGCTAACTGTGCTACTTTTCTTTTCTCGACTGTGGAGTAAAGTTAATGGTGATTAGATTGTACTCCATCTTACTTTTTGTATTTTATATCTTGTTTGGTAGTATAAATTATTACTTGAATTAATCTATTTAAAGAAGTAAGATTTTGAAAAATGAACATTTATCTATAAAAGTGGACTCTGGACCTTACAAGTGGAATAAGTGTGGTGTAAGTTAATCCGTCTGGAAAGATAAATTATTATTTTTTTAGAATAACTCATTTTTTACTCTATCTTACTTCTATTTTACTCCTCGTTTGATGACTTGACTGTGGAGTAGGGGTTTACTCCACAACAAAACATAACCTCTGACTTTTAGTGAACGCTCAATATATTGTGATTCGAGTTTCCTTGTCAATTGTAAGAAGCTTAGAACTGGGAATCTCGTATGACTAGTAAAGAAAAATAGTTACGTTATTATTAATTCAGTCGCAATGCATCGCCTGTACGTTAAGCCACGACACGTTATGTGTGTTTGTCACATAATGTGATTCACTTGTTGCATGATGTGTCTCTCTTTAATAAAAAAATAACATGTTACACAAATTGGTCCGATCACATCACGATACATGAATAATTTTTCTAACATTATTTTTTATTTTAATTTATTTGACAAATATTTTCTTATTTTTTATCATTGTTTTTCTATAAAGAATTAATTAAGCGTGACCACTGACGTAACTGATCTTTAAGCACACCACATTGCATCACATGAAAAAAGAAAATAATCATGTACTGCAATGTAATCAATTCACAACAAGTTAGTCAAATCATATTTTTTTTCTCCCCTAAGTATGGCTAATCTTACATGCCATAGAGAATCCGAGCTTTGCTGTGGAATAGTTCTTTTATTTATTTATCACTGAGTCCAGCTAGTATAACATCGATATCATATGATACAAATTCTAAAACTGATTAAAGAAACTTCAAATGACTAATTTAAACCGTTCAAACCGATTTACTTTATGAGTGATGTGTTTACATGCAAATGTTTTATATTTTCGAATTATTTTAGTATCAAATCAAGCGGTCAAAAATGTTGAAAAATGAATGCATTAAAATTAACTTAAAAACTCACACATTTGACAGCTTGACTTAATACTAAATAAATTCAAAAAATTATAAAATTTGTATGTAAACGCACAACTAATGAAGTATATCAGTTTAAATAGTTTGGATTTACTGTTTGAAGTCGATTCGATATGTTTTGGAGTTAGTGTTATAGCCAGACTCTTTATTACTATGGATAAAGCATTAAAGCAAAGATAATAACAAAGCGTGGTCGTTGGATATATTGGATATTCGAGTTCGTTACTTGATATTGCGGCAAACGACATGTTCCTGTTCTGAATGTACCAGTAAGTCAGTAACCAGTGCAGAGAGGTGAATGTATTTTACAAATCATCGATTACTTTTTCAAATTCAAATTTTCCGATAAAAAAATTATGCAGAAAAAATATTGCTCGCAATAATATTTTTGTTTCGAATTTGTTTATTGTTTACAATGCGTTAAGTTGAACTCTGTCAAATATATTATAAATTTTTGACAAAACATCACTAATTTGCGCATAGTTTATTTTTATGAACAAGATGCAAGATTCCGACACAATTCTGACAAGCCTCAAAATATTTATTATAAGATGGTTGGTATGTAAATCTGTTCATTACTTAATAATGTCAGAATTACGACAGAGGTAAACATTTGTAATGTTTTAAATTCTGCTCAACCCATTACCCAATTCATTTAACTACCACCTTTTAAAAAATAATAAACATAATTAACATGATTTCTGAAAATAAAAATTCAACTTTATTAGAGACGCAGCTAATAGGTGCACACCGTTCAAAACAGCGTGCGCAATTACATCTCTGTTCTGGAACCGAACCCTCTGCCCTCCAGGGGGCAGGATTTTTCTACCTCTGAATTGCTGACATGTGAACCCGCAGCAAAACTAAAATCAATATTTAAATATTTAAACCCGTCTGGACCATGTGTCAGTCGCACTGGGGGCAGGTGATCTCCTTCCCTCTGTTCTGGGTGGTGCGCAACTATAACCTGCTTCTCTATTAAAAAATGTTTGTTTTTTTTCAGACTTCAAGTCAGTTCTGTTTATTTTTTCTCATAATAATTATTTGGATCATTACAGACCCAGACACTAATCCTCTATCAAAAAAAATAAGGATGGGATTTTTGTCCAAATGACTTTGAACAAAGTCTCATTTAAAACTAGATTTAAACCATATGATCCGCATCACAATTCGTATAAACTTTTAGATTTAACGAGTCATTTAAATTTATTAAGTTTTAAATATATTTGCATGAATCTCAAAAACAAATCCAACGTTTAAACCAGACTTTAGTTGAGAAGAATCCCAGAAAATAAATCGTCTGCGCGTTAATAAATTTAAAAAAAAATGGAATTAAGTATTGATTACAGTGTTAAGGAGGAGAGGGTGTCCGATGCCCATCGGGCCAGAGTTTGTTCGATGGGTGGTTTCTATCGTCCGATCCACTTCAAAATCTGTGCACACTGATATTAAAGCAAACATCACGGATATTAAAGTAATGCACACAGATCTTGAAGTAGATCAGACGGTATAAACAACCCATCGAACAGACTCTGGTCGATGGGCATCGCACACCCACCTCTCCCACAGTGTTAACCCGATTTGTCTCTTGTATAGAATTAAGGAAGAAAGAGAGAGACAGAAGCAGCGATGGCGCTCTGGTCCATGAGCCCATTGAGTGCATAATTTGACGAAGACCCAAAGAAAGAGACTGCCTTTAAATCGTTCTTTTTTAATTGATTTGACCCCACCAAAATGTACCAGTACATACCAGTATGCCACGATTTCCAATTGTTCTCCGGTTTAGCCCTCACCACTATTGTTGCTATTTACGAAAAAAATGAATCAACTAAAATTAATTTACAAACTTTCTAATTTTGACTACTTAATTTTATACTAAATTAATTCGAAACTTTAAAATTTTCACATGTAGACCCATCACTCGTAAGATAGAAGAATTTCAACAGTTTGAATTCGTCGTTCGAAATTAATCCGATAGATTTTAGAGTTAAGAGTACAAAGGAGTTTGGTACTCCTAGGAGCACCCTAGTTCTACTCATATCACATTTGCCGTTCTAAATTAAAAATCCATTTTAAACTTATATAGTATCCATTTTATCCACTATTAAAAAATATAAAATGGTTCGTTTTCTTATATAGATTATATATTTTTTATTTTTTAATAAAGGATAAATTGGTACTTTATGAATTCAAAATGAGTTTTAATAGAAAAATCAATAAATTTGTGAGTTTTTGAAATTGAAAAACGTAAATATGATATTACGAATTTTTAGAGAGAAACATATATAATTTTAGAGATAAATATATAAAACCCTATTAAAAATTATGAGAATTGAGTTAATGTAAGTTAAAGTGGTCTAAATTATTTCTTACTTATTTAATAGTTGTTATTTAAGTTATTATTTAGAAACTCAATTAATGAGAAGGAAGAAATTGAGAAATATTTTTTTTTTTTCGGACAGTGGACTCTACAGACAGAATGAGCTAACTCGCCTAAATTGTAGTCTTAACTTACTCCATTATAGATTAATTATTAATCTATTAGTCATTGTAAAATATTGTAAATATTTGTAAACACTTTTTTCGTTATTAATGGAAATCATTAGTTAGTGAGCTATTTTTTTTTAAAATATGTGGTATTTTTGGGTTGGGTGGTTGTCATGTTGGATCTTGACAAACACTCATTAAATTTATAGTCTATTCATAATTTTGAAACCATATGTTTCGAAAAAAAATCATACTCTGGCTAGCTCTTAAATTTAAATAAAAAATAATAGTCTCTTTAATTGATAAAAGATAACAAATAAGATCCTTAACCTTTCATTAGAAATCCCCTTGTCTTGATAAATAAACATAGTTGTATTTAATATGATTTTTTTTTTTTTGATTGAATGATAATTTACACTTCATTCATCCGAAACAACTATTTGTTTAATTATTTAAATCCGTTGACTGAGAAAAAAATAATTTATATTGGAAATTTTACAAAATGTTAAATTACAGCACTTTTATACTGGTATAACTACATTATATAATAACTTGAGTCACTTGTTGTGAGTACTAAAAATGAAAATTTGTGCACTCAAAGCGTCCAAACGGACTAATTTTGGGACAGGACCTCTCCGGTTCTGTTGATAAAGGAGAGGACTTACATCAACTGCAACGGTACGCAATTGGTCACCATCACCTTTAAATTTCTTGCTTTCTTTTGAGATAAAATAAAATCAAAATTTAAAGATTTTAAAAAATTTATGAATAATTTTTTGGTTAAGTTTTGAATATACGAACTATTTTGATTCTGTATTAGTCATCAGATTCTTCATGTTAAGTTCTGTCTAATGTTCCGATTGAATTCATTTGATTTAATTTTTATAAAAAAAGTTAGTAAAGATCGAAGATCAAACCATTCAACTATTTAAATATTTACAAGAAAAATTTACATTTATGTTTCAAATCTGAAATCTTACACACAAAGAGCATCAGCGTATTGTATTTGTTACTGTATCAAAAACTAATTCTATTGTTTTTGAAAGAAAAATATATATAATAAACTGTTAGACAATCTAACCAAATTAATCATGCATCTTTTTTTGTTCCTAACTTCACTTTTTATCCGTCTAAAATCTCAACAATAAGCAAACCACCAATGTCAACATTCCAAATGAATCTTATTAAAAGAAGCAAAGAAATACCTTTTTCATTCGCTTTTTTAGAGCACCTCTCTTGCCTTGCCGGGGAAGGCAAAAAAAAAAAAAAAGGTACCGTTTTGGGAGGTGCTTTTCTACCATTATTAAGAGGGATGAAAGTGAAATTTATTTTATCATGTTATTCCATTCATACAAATTTCAAGAAGACAAACATCGGAAGAAAATTCCTTTAGACTCTGTTCGAACGCACAGTGTAGAATATTTTTTTCTCCACGCGCACGGTAAAATTTAGTTCAATACTCACACCCACACTTATTTTCAATTAACAACCGAACAAGATCTTAGAGTGCGAACCTTAGTGGCATTTTCCTTGGCCAACACACTTAGATCATAAAACTTATGGACAGGTTGCTATAGGACTGGCTTGTCACGAGTTGGATCCAGCTTGAACTTATCACGAGCTGACTTGTCTGAGTTACGAGTAAGTTGACTTTAGGAGTTTGAGCTGAAATCTCAGCTTGAAATCGTCACGAGCTGGTAAAAAATAAATTATACAAACTTTTTGGATTAAGCTGGACAGTATAAAATGCACACAAATTCATAAAAATTCATAAATTGATGCCTAACTGAGCTAGCTAATCCCCAACTTGAACTCGTTAGTTCTAAACCGAGGTACTGACGAGTTGGTTCGTTAACAATTTGATTAAATAATGAACAAATTGTTAGCGAACAAGTTATATGTGAGTAACTATCAAGCCACGAGTTACAAGCTTTTTGCCACCCCTATGATGCTAAATTCCTTACAAAGTAACAAGTTGGAAATGAATTCTCTTAGGTACTTTTCTTGACGCCTCAGATGACATTTTCCTTGGCCCACACACTATAGATAGGAGGTTAAGAAATTTCTTGGCGCCTCACATGGAATTTCCTTGCAATTTAACAATATACTTTTATTTGTATTAAAAAGAATCAAAATATTTATGTAATATGTTTTGGTACAAGGTTTTAGACAAGGATGCATGTTGCATATCTCGTCACGTGTTAATGGTTTTACATGTATAAAAAAGTTATCTCACAAAATATCTACCAATCTAAGCAAATATATATATATATATATATATATATATATATATATATATATATATCTACCAATCTAAGCAAAAATATATATATATATATATATATATATATATAACCTCAACAACTAATTTCTATAATAAAATATCCAATTTTTATAAAGTCGATATACTTTCGTTGCTAATAACTGTTTATTTTAAACAATTTACCACCCTTATTTTATATGTATAAATTAAAAAAAAAATTTAAAAGGTAGCACGTATATAAAAAAAAATCTTGAAACCTAGCAGAAATGCAACCTTGGTCTGCATTTTATCTTTTATTCAAGGTAACAGCAAAATACAAAGTAGATGTTATTTAGTGACTTGTGTTGTTAAAAAATTGTAGTTTTGCATGAGTCAATGCATTTTGTATTAGTATTTGTATTCTTAATTTTAATTTTTAATTTTTAGTTCCATCAATATAAGACTAATGCCTGTGAAAGGCATCTCCTGATAATTAAAAGACATACCGATAAAATATTTTTTAATGAGTTATTCCCTGACTTCAATCATTAAGAGTAGATCATCTGCTCAACAGATCAAGTTTTTATTTAATTTTAATTTTTTTTTCATTTGGCAACATTTCTACGAACCTCCATCTATTGATTGATTGATCCAAAAAATGAGAGAGGGGATGTCCGATGCCTATCGGACCAGAACAGTTTTAGATGGGTCGTTCTACCGTCTGATTAACTTCAAAATCTGTGCGCATCGCTTTAATATCTGTGCTGTTTGCTTTAATATATGTGCGCACAGATCTTGAAGTAGATCGGACTGTAGAAACCTCCCATCGAACACTGTTCTGGTCCGATGGGCATCGGACACCCCCCTCTTCGGCATAAAATAGCTTAGGTGTAGCCACTGGGCCATTGTGATTTCCTTTTGCAAATTATGCTGTCTGTTCAAACTGTTGGTGATGTGGAGAGATTAGAAAATTAGAAAAGCAAGAATCTCGCACTTTATTTTGAGAGAGGAGGGGTTTTTCATGGTCATTAAACTGAAATTCCTCATATTCTCGACCACAGTGACAAATGAATAGTTCGGATTCGGTTCGACAGGATGAAAAATTCGTAATTCGGATATAATTCGAAAATGATTTGGTACAATTAGAAAGAAAAAAAAAACCTCAAAACTTTTGTTTCACATTTTTATCGCGAAGAATTCACGATTCGCGTTTTATTCGCGAATAAAACGTATTATACATTTTTTTGTGTTTTATTCAGAATTCGGTTCAAAAACGGTAAAAAAAACAAATAAATCGCGTTTGATTCGCGAATAAATCACGGAATGACCTCGATATTGGTGCAGATGGTATAAATGTATGGCTCAATTGAAATTAGTGCATATTTAAATTCGCTCGCCTGAATCTCAATTTGAATCAGAAAATTTTGTTCGGACATCTTACGAATTTTGATTTGATGCCCGTTAAAAACCGTGCATGGTTTTCATAGTGTCAATAGTATAGTTGTTGTTCGATTTACTTTGCAAATCTGACCCGATTCGACCCGCAAAAACTCCGTGTATAGTAGAGATAGATCCTATAAATTGGAAATTTTAAAGAAATCAGGAGCAGGAGCGGTTCGATGGGCATCAATTTAAATGCAATCCAATACTAGATCAAAACTATTTGATACACATCAATATTCACACAGATAATACAAATTTTGATGCAGATTAAACACCTCTAATCGAGCAACTGACCATTTTCAGTCCAAATTATGTTTGATGCTCAACAGACCGCCTCCACCATTTCAATTTTAAAATTTTTAGATCGTGTTACATGTCAATTCCGAGATAGGAGTAAAATCGATGGGCATCGGACCTACTTTTAGGTCCAATTAGCTCTTAACACCGTATGATTCGCATTAATCTGTGCGCACAGAAATTGAAACAAGCACGCACGGATTTTAATATAGTTCGCACATGATACATATCAAATGGTCATTACACCCATCAAACCAAACCAAAGTAGGTCCGTTGGACATCGGACCTGCTCTGAATTCGTCAATCCCTTATTACGGGTCAAAACATGTAAACTTAATTTGAATTCGATCCGATGCCCATCAGACGGGTCAACACCCGTTAGTTGGGTCTGCTGACTGCTGCTGTCCGGACCTGAGACATCTGTAATTCACCTTGTAGTGAACACCGTACAGTTCTACTGTGGGTGTACAGAAATCTCATGAAATCCGTATTTTTCTTGGACCAGAGAAATTAATTACGCCCGCATTAAATGATATCATTTCAGCTAGACAAGGATACTAGTTAACCATAATCTCGGTGTACGGTTTGTATTTGTCTTTCTTCATCTAAATGCTGTTCATGACGTCTGTAGATTTCCCAAAATGTATTTTTTTGGATGCACATATATGTCTTTCTTCAAAAAAAAAAAAAAAATTATACAGAGTTACTGATCATGATGTTGCCTTCATTTGGCAGTACGGTTTTTTTTAAGTAGCATGAAGTAATAGGATAACTGTCCTTTTTTTTATTTCTGTAGAGAATATGGTCCCAATAATTAAATAAAATGATAAATAACAAAAATACTATTAAATAATAAACTAATTTGAAAATCAACTTTTGATTTAGTGACAAAGGTAATATTTTTCATATAGAAGATCATATGTTCCAAATCTGAAAGAGATAAATTTTTGTAGGTATTAATTTGTTGGATGACTTGATCTTCAATTTTTACTGAAAGAATAACAAACTAATTCTGTTGTTTTTTTTTTTAAACTTGGTAGATGCTACCAATATTGTATTAATAAATTTAATTACAACATCCAATTCTAATGAATTACAGAATTATTTATGCTTCACTGTGAGGAAGGACCCGATTAGATCCTCTACCCAAAACGTGTCTCGTGGCAGCTCCCCTGCTTTGACAATATCAAAACCACGACACCGCATCCTCCTTTGCCGGATTATGCACAACAATTGTCAGTATCTTAACACCCTGAAAGATTAACTTATTTTTTTGCTTCCATAATGCCCATAGGACTGCCATGAATGCAGTAGCCCATTGTTTCCTATTTTGCCCCTTGTACATTCAAACCGACTCGAAGTGATGCCTCCCATGTCTCAGTGACGGTTGCTGCATGTTGAAAAAGATTGCGACATCGTCCCAGTTCTGCCATCAAACTAATTCTATTGAACTATTTCTCCAGTTCTGTTACCAAGTTATGTTTTGTTCTTTATTTATTGATTGCTAAGAGAAACAATTAAATAAATGACTCTTACAACTATTTTTATCCTGATATTTTATATATGATCCTGAACCCGTATTCGATACGTATTTTATTGCTGTATTGATACCGGTATCATATCGTCCAATATCCGTATCATGTTAAAAATTTCTATATTACTACATTCCGTGTCGCATCCGATACAATATCTGCATCCGTATTCATACAATATAGATTACAACTATTCAGTTTCCAACAACTAGAGATTCACTGTAATGTATTTATTGCCTATAAGGAATAATGCTACTGTATAATAAAACTATTTCTAACCGTCTGAAAGAAACAGCGCCGTTGCAGATGAAAGCAAAAAACAAAATAAAATACATATAACGGACCGTTAGAAACTACAAAAGTTCTGAAAACAAATAAATATTTCAGATTCCTTTCAGTGCATTTATTTTTGAAGTTCAGTTGCTCCATATATTCACTACAAGGAGGAATGGAGGCAATTTATTTCTGGAAATTGAACCCAGACTCTGTACAGTAATTTACTAAATTTGTCTGTCCCTGGCATTTAATGCTCAAAATTAAGTTAAATTAAAAAAAAAAATAACAAAGGTGCTTCCGTACGGCGCGCCGTGTCCAACGAACTTGAATCTCTTCGAAGCGCGTGATTTGAAGTACAAGGGTATTACCGTCAAATCGCAGATCTTCGGAATCTTTTCCTCGATCGTTGCTAGACCATTGGATACCGAAATTTTTTATCGAAATTTTTATTAACAGAAAATTAATAAATTAATTATTGTGATTGAAAAAAGTTTTGGTTAGAATTTGAAAAGTGGAAAAACTGTGAAATACGGTAACGTCCAGAGGATGCGATAGTTGATAATGGCCAGATTAATGTAAATGCTTAAGCTGCGAGGATTCATTCATTCTGGCCATGATATTTGACAACGGAAAGAACCTAGCCAAAAAAATGCTGGCCGTGGTTTATAAAAACGGACAGAATCCAGCGAAAAAAAAAAACAAAACTAGCTGTGAGATTTTTGGCATCCGACAGAACTAGCGCCAAAAAAAAATAAAAAAAGATTATAATTTAATACAATTTTTCATTTAATAATTTTATTTAATTAGAAAATATTATAATTTATTTATTAACATATTAGAATTTTTTATTTTTTTTAAATTAGATAGAATACCATATAATTTGATTTATTAGAAAGACTGCAACCAATAACCCGGATTAATATTATTTAGATCGGATTTTTCGCAGCTGTAAAAAACATTAAAATATTTCTTCGTGTGTTATTGGAAAAAAAGTTACTTTTGTATAAATACAGAAAATATTTCAGATCTGAATTATTTATCCCTGTTCAAAAATCACTTCTATGTGAATACAGAAAATATTATGGTTTTTCTTAATATTTAAATGTACTAGAAGAATCACAATATGTTTTGTATTTACTTAGAAATGACTTTTGAACTGGGATCAATAATTCAGATTCAAAGCATTTTTATTTTTTTTCAATAACACACAAAGAAATATTTTAATTTTTCTTACAGCCACGAAAAATCCAATCTGAAAAATATTGATCCGGATTATTTGTTGCAGTTTTTCTAATAAATCAAATTATATGATATTCTATCTAATTTCAAAATAATATAAAAATATTTCTAATATTTTAATAAAAAATTTTATAATATTTTCTAATTAAATAAAATAATTAAATGAAAAATCATATTAAATTATAATATTTTTTTATTTTTTTGGTGCTGGTTCTGTTTGTTGCCAAAAATCACAACCATTTTTTTTGGCTCTGGGTTCTGCTTGTTTTCATAAATCACGGCCAGCTTTTTTTTTTGGCTAGGTTCTGTTCGTTGCCAAAAATCACGGCCAAACTTAATGAATTCTTGTTGCTTAAGAGTTTACGTTAATTTGGCCGTTGTCAACTATCACGTCCTCTGGACGTTACCATATTCCACGGTTTCTCACTTTTCAAATTCCAGCCTAAACCTTCCACAATCACGATAATTAATTTATTAATTTTCTATTAATAAAAATTTCGTAAATTTTTTATCCATTGAAATTAAAAAATTCGGACGTACAAAAGAGTATCTCGTTTCTATCAAATATATAAAGAGTCTGATTCATCGATTTCTTTTTTAAAGAAACTGTGCAGAGAATTTGCCAAAAAAAAAATATAGATCTTAAACAGTGATTTTGATTCATAAATAGAGATACAGAGGGTTTGGTGCCATAGAAAATTTGATGCTACCGAAAATCAACTCTTTAATTGATAAGAATCACTGTTCACGATTTATAAATTTTGATTTATTCCTTCAGCGCAGTTAAAAAAAACTAGAAAAAATTGATAGTCTGATCATACTATAAGCATTATTTTCATTTTCGTAAGTTCAAAATTTATAATTTTTATGGGTAAAAATTTCCGTTGGATACTTGACCGGTCTCTTCTAACCGTACGTACTAATTGGAGGAAAAGATACCTGGAGAGGTTCTAGAAGCTGTACCCAACGGCAAATTATAAATAGCCGCGTGTTTTTCGTAAAAATTATAAATAGCCGCGTGTTTTATTTTTAACTCTAAAATATATCAGATTAATTTTAAACTACGAATCTAAATCGTTGAAATTTTTCTACCTTACGAGTGATGCGTCTACATGTGAAAATTTTAAAATTTTGAATTAATTTAGTATAAAGTCGAGTGGTCAAAATTAGAAGATTTTTAAATTAATTTTAATACATTTATTTTTTAGAAGCTTTTTGATCACTTGATTTTATACTAAATTAATTCGAAATTTAAAAATTTTCTCATGTAAATGCATCACTCGTAAGATAGAAAGATTTCAACAATTTGAATTTATCGTTCAAAATTAATTCAATAAATTCTAGAATTAAGAGTACAAAGAATATTAATACTTCTAGATGCACCTTATTTCTACTCAAAAATAATATGTGCACTTTGACGGAGACGTTGTTTGTTCTTAAGGCAAGTGCCACGTGATTGGTCACGAGGAAAGATAGCTCACACTTGCCCTTTCTAGATGTTCTGCGGCATAACCTCTACAGTTTCAACGCAACTATTGTCGTTTGTCTTCATTCGATGATTCACTATACGGAACGCTGCAGATTGGATTAAGGAATTTGTCTTGATGGTGCTATACTCTGATATATCTCAATTTTTACGTGACCGACGTGTCCGGTGCCTATTCGGGGAACCGTAGGGGGCCAGTATTATTTGAGTTTTGAGATTCGTGCAGAATGTATTTCAACGATTGAGATATTCCAAAAAGTCACGCAAAGTTTGAGATATCTCAGAGGATGCGAGTTCATGTCATGATGTCTTGATTTAAATTGTGCGAATATATTTCTTGTTGCAGTAGTTTGATATAGGAACTATTTAGTCCGATTAATTAATTTAGGAGTGGAGTTACACTTTTAATTTAATTTACTAGATTAAATATATATTGAATTAATTACACATAAATTTTGTGCAGAAAATAAAGATTAATTTTACAGTTTATTAATCTTTTATTCTAAATTATAGAGAAAATTACACACATAACAAAAAAAAAAAAAAAAAAAAAATTAAAGCGAGTTGATCTCCTTAGCACCACTTTCTCTGGCTTCAATATGCATCAAGATGCTTGGACCAGTATTCTCTGCGGAGCTTTTACCTGCGGAGCTGATTGGATGGCTCAGATTTATTCTCAGCCGGTGAGTGCTCTGGATGATAAAGGAGACAATATTAATTTTGCTTTGAGATTCATGTCAAAATTTATTTGGTCCGTCCAATCAAAAGGAACATATTAGATTAGCAACACCGCAGGAGCTCTGCAGGGATACCATTTCCTAGATGCTTGTGCTCCGTATAAAATTCACACACCTTCGCTTTAATTTCAATATGCACAGATTTTGATACTAAATTGGATAGTATTAGAGCTGATTGGATCTAAAAATAATAGGTCCGAACTCCTTTAAAGTAGGTCGGATCTCTTTTTTTACACTTTAGTTAATGCTTTGGAAAAAAAAAATATTAGTGATCCTTTTCAAGTACCGCGTTTTTTTTTTGATAAAAATCCAGTGGGTGGTTCGGTCGTTTTCAACAACTGATCAATGTACTTCTGCAAGATACCTTTTATCCAGAGCTTCTAGAAACAGTTAAAATTAATTATTTTGTCAGTGAGGAATGAATTTCAATGCCTACATATACGATGGCAAACTGTGCTATTTTTTTTTATTCGAAATGAAATATAAAACATTGATGGCATTAAATGCTATCTGTGTTATGCATATGGATCTCTGTTTTCATAGTTGATTCAAATATTTTAAAATCTTCGTATAAAAATATATTGGAAGATCAACATTTATATTTTTTGGAACTACTTTCGTAATTTTTAAATAACCAAAAAAATTCTATTTTTAAATGGTCTGTAATTTTTAGATCAGATAATTTTCTATCCATCTAAAAAGAAAATATAAAAATATAAAAATATAAAATTTGATCTCCAACCTGAAATATATTTTTCTTACGAAGATCATATTAAACGATTCAGATTAACTATTTAAACTTTGAAAATAAAATATAAATCCATATCACAAACCTACATACCCATTGCAAATTAGCACAACGTCACACGTTTATTGCATAAAATTTTAACTATATTATATGCAACAAGTACATCAAGGAACTTGTGCCTCCTTTTTTAAAGAGGCCTCACACTAGCATTAAGCATCTACATTTCTGAAATTCTTAGAGTTTCTAATCTGATACTACAGTTTTAGAGATGTAGATAGATTTCTTATTTAACAATTTTGCTCAATAATTTCATAATAAGAAATTATTTATAAACTCTAACGCGGCGAAATGATCAGTCCGTATCCGCTCAATTAAGAAATTCTAATTTTAATTAAATGCTGATGTGCAATTAAAAAACTCTAATTTTAATTTCAGGAATGTGAAGATTTAGAAATTCAGAGAGACTAAACTTTTAAAAAATAGTTAACAATTATTTGAAAACTCTAAGAATTTTAGGACGTAGATACTCTTAGTTTTAACTAATTAGTTATTATACTAGCCCAAATTAGATTTATAATCTAGTGGTCCTAAAGGCCCAATAGGAACAACCAGTTGATCTCAGTAGCCCAAATTGGCGCCTTATCTGCTTTTCCCCGGTAATTGGGGATTTGTTACCAAAGAAATACCATTTTTTTGCCTCAATATAATGAAATGTGCAATTAGGTTGTCCTAAAAAAATGTATTAAAAGGATCACTGAATTAAAGAATAACATTCAAAACAGAAGTACAATTCAGTAAATAAAAAAAATATTCTATTGGTGTCTAACCTGACCTAATTGTTCTATCAAAAATGCTCATCGAACAACACTTATAAATGTAAAAGAATTGTGTACCGGTTATCATGTAAGAACACTACAATTCAGCTTGATTAGAACCGATCTGGCTGAACAAGATAGCCATATCCATTCCTTGTATCATAGTGGGCATCGCCACTTCATACGGGCATTCTTTTGAAAACCCCAATTTTCCTGATTTTTTCACCTTTTGAATGCACCGCTTGAACTTCTCGTGGCACCATACACTCATCATACCTGAATTTTTTTTGTATGGATATGTTCATCAGAAAAATGTTTCAGTTTGTACATTTGCTTATAATCACAATCTTATAGTTTTTACAACACTTGGTTTGTCAGAATGTCCTCTTATTTTAGTACAATTCAATTTCAGTATAAAATAAAATCTAAAATTTGAAAAAAAAATATATGATGCAGTCAACTAACAGAAAATGAGAATCTGGTTTCAATGCCGTACGGCTTTACCAGCATTATTATGGCACAGCCCAGGAGTATTACAGTACGGTTTAAGTGCCGTACTGGTACTATGGTAGCACAATTGGTATTGTACTGGTACCAAGTGGTCCAACAATTCTTGATGCAATAACCGAATTTCAATGATTATTCCGGAATTGAATATATACATTCTTCTAAGATCTGGTAAAATCAGAGGTCAGAAAAAGAACCTTTTTTCTCAACACATTCGTCATGAATCTTGCAACACGCATCGAGATCGTCGCATGGCTTCTCACCGGGGCATCCTGACCATCCAACCCCACAGTATTTTCCGTACTTAATTCCCATCGCTATTAATATTTCAAATTACAAAAAATTACGGAAATCAGATTTGGAACTGAGCACTGAAAGAAAATATCAAGCAGTTAAAAAGATCTTTGAATTTATTGCTCGGCACCTACTGTTGCAATTCTCCGCCACGCATGTTCGGCTACATCGTACCTGGTACGGATCCAGTGCACAGGGCGCAACACAGTTAGAGACAGAGAAAAAAGAAAAATGACGGAACAGAAAAACAAAGAAAAGGATATGCACAGCTGGGAACAAACCTGGGGCTGGTGGTCTGGGATAGCTTCGCAAAGAGATGCGAGGGCGAGGAGGAAGAGGAGGAGGAGAAGGGGAAGCGACGGGAGGAGGCGCGGGGTCTTGGTTCGTCGCATCTCTCTCTCGGTCAATCAAATGATTCAAATCTGGTGGCGCTAGTCAGCTACCTGCCATCGGGGCTACAAATTACGTGACAAGGAGAAGCGTGCTGCGTGCATTTTGAAAAGAACACGGGCAAAGGTCATGTGCGAGTAGCTTGACCAATAGGAGCTTGACAGATGGTGGAAGTTACACTTGGCAGCATCTTATTTGATGAGCAGGTAGAGGGGTTTCGTTTCCAGGACATGCGGAGATCCAACGGTCATTTAATGGAGATCTTTTCCACGCGATCCTATTTGTTTCGTGATTCGTGCTAAGACGCTAACTTCGCATGTGTCCTTATAATATAAGTGCTGCACAAAAAATTAGAAACTCGTGATTGAATTCGAAATAATTTGAAATTAATTCAAATCAAACTCAAACTAGATCTGATTCTTATGAAATAGGTTTGCGGATTTCAAAGTAACATGAACTGTTGATGACTTAAAAGTTAAAATATAAGAACGTCCAGCTATAAATCATAACTCGTAATTCGTAATCCTCGCTCTTAGTTTTGGAATCTTAGACTTTCATCTCTTGCTCTTGCTCTCGGTGACTACAATTACTATTCATTGTCGTAAAAAAGTTCGTAAAAAATACAATTCGAAATTAATTCAAATCAAATTCAAACTGGAGTAAGTTCGATTTAGTTCGATTCGTTTGCAGCCCTAGTTATAACTCACAGTAAAATTCTAAAATTATTTTGGTAAATTTGGAAATTCGTGACGGATATAATTAAAAAATAATCGTTATTTTATAATGGAATAATATATTAAAATATTAATATTGGTGCAGACAAATACTTTTCGAACTTAATTATGATATAAAAAAAATATTAGAAAAAAATTTTAATATGTTAAAAATATACAGAAACAAAAATTTCAATAGATGATCAAATAATAAATTAATAAATTTTTGATATTGAATTGGTATACACTATGGTGAATACTTGTTAGTAAAAATTTCAATGATTTTTAGCAATAAAATCAAAATTTTCGGTAATTTCTTTTTCTTCCAGAGGCAAATAAAAAATTAGATTTCTTATTTTTATTTTTTTATGATAAATCAATAACTTGGGAAATTAACATTCAGAAATCATATATATAAGTACTTCTTAAGATCATGAGACTAACTTAATTTCTTTAATTTTTACACGCGAATTGATAAATTAATATAAAATGTTAAATTATTATAGCGAATCCACATAAAATTTCTTTAATATTAAACTTAAAAATGTGCGAAAACTTATTTACTGTCACAGAGAAGACTTAAAAGTTATTAAGTCCAGTTTAATTTTGTACCACTAATATCTGCAATTAACTCTGTAAATTGAATTGGCCCGGATTCGAAGAAACTTGTCATTGTTACCAACGACATTTTTATGCAAACAGTTGCATAAAAATGTTACACTGGAAAGGCGAAAGAGGGAAGGTCCGATAGAACTTGCAAGTCCGGAGATAGCTATGATTCATCCGTGTTAAATATTTTCGCGACATTTCCTGCAGAATCTACCTGACTGAAGGTTTAAAATTTGTGCGATCCAACATGGATCCGTATCCTCTCTACGGTTTGAGATTGGGGGAAATAGGGGCAGTATTATTTGGTTTTGAGATTCGTGTCAAGTTAAAATGAATGCTCCAGATTCAATAATTGTAAAAGATTCCTTGTGCAGCAAAGAGAAAGGATGTGAATTCATCCAGCATCGGGTTACAAATTATATATGTTCAACCTGTCAGTAGTTCATTACATAATTATTGGTTAAGTCAAAGCAACAGTGAATCCGAAAACCATTTATGTCGGGAGACCGTGATGAGATTGAGTGCGTATCCTCTGAGGTATATCATATTTTGCATGACATACGTGGCCGGTTTCTATTCGGGGATAGCGCTCGGGACGTATTATTTATGCTTTGAGATCCGTGCAGAATGTATTTAAACGGTTAAGAGTTTCCGAAAAGTTAAGCAAAAACTAATTCGACGAGATGGCGTGACCTACGAAAACCAAATCCCAAATTGACTTTCTTTCCATGTCAGCTCCACTCCATTCACTCCTCTCCACGCTCTCTGTCCAAATCCATGGCGGCGGCGCAGTGCAACATCTCTCCTTCCACTTCTCGATCCCATTCCATCTACCGTCGATCTCCTACACACCTCCGTCTCGCCACCGTCCGATGCTGCGTCTCCCTCCAAACCTCCAGTCTCACCTCCACCACCACCTCACCCGACCCTCCGCCTCATTTCACATCACTTTCCGCCTTCGCTCCGGCGACTGTCGCCAATCTCGGCCCCGGATTTGACTTCCTCGGCTGTGCCGTTGACTCTCTTGGCGACATCGTTACCGCCGCAATTGATCCTGCTTCCCCTCCCGGCTCTCTCTCCATCTCCTCGATCACCTCTGACCTTCCCTCTTCATCGAAGCTCTCTCGGGACCCCCACGTGAATTGCGCTGGCATAGCAGCCTTGGCTGTCATGCGGGCCCTCCGAGTCAGATCGGTTGCCATTTCTCTTACTCTCCATAAGGGCCTTCCTTTGGGGTCTGGTCTGGGATCTTCTGCAGCTTCGGCCGCTGCCGCCGCCGTTGCGGTCAATGAGCTGTTTGGCGGGCCACTTTCTCTTTCCGAGCTTGTTCATGCCGGGTACATATTAAACCAGATGCTCTGTATTTTCTAAATTTTTTCTTCTTGTGGAAAATTTATTCACACGGTCACATACTGGGGCATGTAATCATACAAAGTATCTGTTTGGACCCTTTGCTGATAACGTGACACCTTAAATATTTTGTTGAACACTAAGATTTATGCAAGCAAACATAGCAAATTTTCCATGAAATTTTCATAAAATAACAGTTAATGTTACTCTTAAACATTTTTAAGAAACTTGGTGTCCGGTCCGGCAAATGCAGGGTTACCACTGCGGCTCCAGTTCAGAGAAAAAAAAAAGATAACGAAACATTTTGTTCTGTATTCATAATGTAGGCTGGAGTCAGAGAAGAAAGTGAGTGGGTACCATGCTGACAATGTGGGGCCGGCCATCATGGGAGGATTTGTACTGATAAGGAGCTATGAGCCGCTTGAGCTGTTGCGGCTTAATTTCCCAGAGGGAAAGGAATTGGTGTTTGTTCTGGTTAGTCCAGATTTTGAGGCACCTACTAAGAAAATGCGAGCAGCGTTACCGGCTGATGTAAGCATGAAGGATCATGTGAAGAACTCAAGCCAGGCGTCTGCTCTTGTAGCCGCAGTGCTCCAGGCAAATGAAAGACACATCCTTTTCTTTTTGTTTATTTGTTTTAGAAAAAATCATGGATATGTTTTGGGTTGCTGAACGGGTGGTCTGCAATGAATTTTCCTACTGGAGTTGATTACCAAATTCAAAAGCCTTTTTCCAATTATAAGGTTGTCAACAGTTTTCTGGTATTGTTAGAAGAATCTTTGGTTTGCACCGGTAAGGTACCACAGGTTTGGTTAATAGGTCTCTCTCTTACAATTGTATCAAGTAGACAAATATACAAACAATTAAATTGTTCAAAAACACATTTGGGAACACACCGACCAAAAATTGAACATGTTGTCTTGTCGAACTCAAAAATTCATCTAATGAAAATGTTGTCACTGAGTAATAACAAGTCTATTATAATTCCAAGGGAAGGGATGCTTACTAATTTCTGTGAATTAACCTTTTTACCTGGATGTGGATGTATACTAGAATGCAGGGCTTGCTGAATACTTCTAATAGTCTATTATTATTCCAAGGGAAGGGATGCTTACTAATTTCTGTAAATTAATTTTTTTACCTGGATGTGGATGTATACTAGAATGTAGGGCATGCTGATTACTCCTAATGTGGTGAGATTTTTCTGAAATTAGTTAAATATTTTTGCTCTGTAGGGAGATGTGAGGCTGTTGGGGTCTGCTGTCTCGTCAGACGGAATAGTAGAGCCAACGCGGGCCCCGCTGATCCCTGGTATGGTGGGCGTAAAAAAGGCAGCGTTGGAGGCAGGGGCCACTGGGTGCACAATAAGCGGCGCGGGTCCCACTGTGGTTGCTTTGACAGACTGCGAGGAAAAAGGGAAGCTTATTGGAGAAAAGATGGTGGAGGCCTTCTTAAGCGAAGGTGGATTGAAGGCGAAGGCGACAGTTTCCCAGCTGGACAGAGTTGGAGCTAGGGTTATTGATAAAAATGCACTATAGTCTATTGATACAGTGATGTGTTTCTTGAGCAGTGGGTGCTTAGGATGATCAAAAGAGAATCGGCAATGCCTTCCTTTTCTTTTCTTTTCCATTTGTGGGTTGGGTTTTTGATGTTTGAGGTGTGGGGGGTGTTGTACATGGTGGGTGGCAGTGATGAGGTCAGTGGATAGGCTGCATGGTGGTGGTGAGTACGGAAAAGCTTTCAAAATAAAAAATAAATAATATGAATTACTGTTTAGCGAGAATTTGGCTAATTAATATGCCTAACAACCACTATTTGCTTACTCGTAATGGTACGGGTAGAATGTGTCTGAGCTGGGGCTTGCTCTATATTTGAATAATTGTGGGCTTTGTAATTGTATGTGATAAGTGAACTCAAAAGACTTTCTTTTCCCTTTTCTCAATAAATTGGTACATTCCATCTTGATTTGCTTGATTTGTAGTTTTGGGTAAATAAATTCTGGAATCATGGAGCTTTAAATTTGTTTGTACCTTAGGATTCAACTCGACAGGTTATTGCCTCTCCAATGCGATTGATCTTATTTTTGCACTTGAGCTGAAAGCTTCGGCCATATTACAGGCATTGTGGCACTATGGAAGGATAAAAAAAAAAAAGATGGCCATGATTTAACAATTCATAAGCTTCAAGATTCAGTTTAGATAATTGATTAGTAGCCATATCATGTACAAATTTGCCTCGGTCTCCACTCATGCTTCTTCGAAGGTATAAAAATTCTTCTCAATGAAATATCTGTAATGTAATTACATGGATATTAAGTACAAATCAAGACCGTCTGTTGGATTACGTGAAATATTTGTAATATAATTTACGTGGATATTAGGTCTCCACTACTCCACAAATTTTTTTTTTTTAGGTTAAATATATTGTTTCTTAAATGCGCTACACCATCAACGCTAAATAACAAGTTTTTTCTACTTGTGAACTTCAAGTACATCATTTTATTATCTCCAGTCCTTTTAAACTTCATGCACATAATTTTCTTATATATTATTTCTATCAAAATCTTACAAACCAATGGAGGTGTGTAATTTAATCATATTCTAAACGAAGTTTTGAATTATTCATCATGTTTTTGCTCTTATATCTCTCAACAAAATGGTTTAGCTAAAGATAAATCTCATCGTCTGTTGGATTTTCCGTGGCTTCATCTCTATAACCTGTATTGCAGTGGGTTGATATTCACCTCATTACTTTATCCAGCAACCCGCTTTGTTTCAACACTGCTGATGAATTCCTTCACAAGGTTTTAAGTTTTGACCATGCAACTCTAGTTGTGTAGAACAACTAGAGTGTTGAAATAATTTTCTTAAGCTTTCTAAATTTTCCACTCATACCAATAAGTGTTAAATAATTTTCTTTATTATTTTTATCTAATATGGAATTTGGAATAAAGAAGTGGTAAAAAATAAATTAATTACAATACACAAGTTCTCTTAGTTGAAGGGCAATGCTACAAACAAATTTGGAAACACAATTGACATGCACAATGAAAAACGCTAACAATCATTATAAACTAAATCTATATTTGGTTTAGAATGTCCTATAGAGAACCAAAATTTATACCATCTACAATCACTCAGTATGCATGACAAACAAAGTAAAACCAAAAATAATGTATGCATGAAAATAATTAAATATATTTCATTCATTTAAGATAAGATCCACATGAAGATAGTAGACCAAACTGTAAGTGCAATTGCTGCCACCAAGTAAGTCCATAAAAAAATCACTGAGCATTCCTCTTGACCAACATCAAACAGTTGAGCCATTGTACCTACAATTTCCATATAATTGCACATAAATAAAGAAAAAAGAAAACGTTGCTTTTCCTGGGCTTTGTTTAACAGTAGCCAAAAGGCCCAAATTGACCCAAAAAAGAAAAGAAGAACCATTTAAAAATTGAGAGGTAAATTATCTGTACTTGGTATGTCTCAGTTGTTGTTGAAACAGAGAAAATTTAAATTAGCTCATAGCATATGATTGTAATGAAAAGATGTGCATACCGATATTCATGGCAGGAGGCAGCGTAAATTGTACCATAAGCACATACTGGTACAGCGGATCTTGAGGCAGGAAACCGACATGAAAGGCTGCCTTTACCACTGCTATTCCAATTATGGGAAGAATTATGTATCGCACGACTACTATCGCCATGATTCCTACCGGATTTATATATGACTTGCGTAGACCTGTATAATATTTTTAGAATGATTAAATTAAGAAAAAGATAACTAATATTACTCGTGTTACCTTGCAATGCTAAAGATATCCCGAATAAATCAGGGAGGCTGTGCAGTCAATTTGATTTTTATAATGTACCTTGTGTGAGGTTTCCTCCGAGGATGAGTGTAATGCATGGTATTGTACCATCTCTGCATTGAAGAATGGGTTACTTAGAAATTTAAAGGTATTATTGCTCATAAGAACATGGTAAAATACTTCTCTAGCTGTAAGGTGCCAATACAGTTCATATTTACTCTTACTGCAACAATATTAAATTCAACAATAGCAAAAAAAAAAATTAATAATAATGATACTAATGATACTAATACCTTTCTCGAAATAAAATAACGAACCAACCTGGAACAACTGGTATCGTTCCAGTGTATATTATGAGGTGATAATAGAGGTTATAATATCTTACCCCAAGAGCTTGATGGAATCTTGAATGACCCGCAAAGGAGCGCCATCTCCTATGATCAGATTCTTGACCCATGGTATTGCACCAACAATAAATCCTATTATCTGAAAATTCATAACGTAATTAATCTTTCTTTTACTTACTAAATTCACCAAAAGGGAAAAATAAATTGTGGTCCTCCATTGGCAATTGGCTTGTAAATTTGCAAAAGTTGGTTATTTTCATGAAATATACACCTTTTCACATATATATTGCAAGAAAAAAATAATCAATTGGAACATTCCCAAGGAATATTCTTTAGGTATATGCTAGCAAATAGCAACACTACTGGTAATGTACCAGTACAGTAGTTCTTGTACCAGCACAGTGTTTGCTAGTGAGTTGTAGATTAATTAATTATAAACATACAGCTGACAAAGTAGGTGGGGCCAATAACTCCTCAATAATTTGGTGAAAGGCATCTTTGAGCCTTTCCCATATGCTTCTCTTGCTACCACTCAAGAAACCACTGGAGTAACTGCTTGATAATAGAGGCAAATTCTGCAATAAATGCAATAAGACATAAATATTTTTTTTCAACCAAGACAAGTCATGACTCATGACTAACTACTAATTTCATACTTCTAATTTCATTTCCAGTAGGTTCTGAAAGAGACCTCTTTCTATTTTGGGCTTATATACAATTATGTGTCATTTTCAAAATTATTAATAATATGCCTTGGTCAATTAGAGTTAGGTTGAATTAAAGTTGCAGAGTAATCGGTAATGTCACTGGAATTTTAAAGAACAAACAGGTAACACAAATAGAAAAAAAAAAAAAAAAAACTAGATTTTTTTTTTAATGGGTATATACCAGTTGGCTTGAAACCTTCTCTTCTATTGATTTTTCGGGTTCAGAAAGAACAGCCTCATGATCAGCATCGATTGCTACATCATCTCTTTCTTCTACAATAGAATTAATTCGTTCTATTGCCGTAGTATTACTTATTAGTTGCATCCTATGATATAATTTCGCTGCTCGCTTCATGAGGCTATACGTATGCGTCCAAATATAAAAGCCACCCAGCTGCATTTGAAATATTAAATCAAATTTTTTTATTAATAATGGTTGAATTATTTATGTCTTAAAGTTTTTCATTAGCAAATAATCTGCAAACATATATCATTTTGCAGGATCTGGTGTAGCAATAATTGGTCTTCTTTTACACATTTAAGTAAATTATTGATCACCTTTTACATGGTAGCCAAAGAGAATTACATTTACATTAAGAACACAGAGACAAAGGTTATTAATTATTTGAGTAATTAGGAGATGTAGCAATATTGAGTCAAATGTAAAATTTGTTTGGTTAATGTAAATTTACCGCCATAGAGAAAGACGCATAAGATAATCCTCTGGCACGGCACATGCTTTTATCGCTTCCAAATGGATTTCCATCTTCATCACAAACTGCTGGGATTATGATTACGAGAAGATTACCCAAATTCCCTAAAGTTTATTTTCATACATTTCAGAACAGATGGTAATTAATTAGTGTGTAAAAAGAGAAATTAATATCAAATATTGTCTAATAATTAGATCTAGACAATAAGAGAGCAATACCAGCAGAACATGAAGCGATTATAAGGCCACTGAGATGCTTCGGAGGCTTCAAGATCTTAACGGCTATCCATCCTATCATCCCTCCAACTAGAAATATGATCCCAATATTCACCGGCATAAACCACCTAATTTTTAAAATCAAACATGAAAAATATAACTCTTCCTTTCAGTCAATACAAAATACTTGAGTGAGGTACTGATATGGCTAGACATTTCTAATTGGAAGGTTCAATCAAGGATATCGCCATCGAGAATTCATGTATGTACCTTTTGCATTATGCTTTGTGCATGTCAAATTTGATTTTCAATTGGTTGATTGATCATAAGTGCTTAGTTGAGGCTTAAAAATGAAGATGAACAACCCCCCCCCCCCCCCCCCACCACCCCCCTCAACACCACCAAAAAAAAAATATTATAAATTGTAAATCCTGCCCATATAATTAATTATTCCGTACAAACATACCAAGAGATGACATCCTTGAGAGTGACTGTTTTTGCTAGGTTTGAAAATACTAATGCTGGTGTGAACACTGCATACACAATCTTACAAAGCAGAAAAGAAACTAAAGTTAGCTTTGCTCAGTATTAATTTTTCATTACAAGAACATGTAAATAATTAAACCTTCTCTGTTATTTTCTGTCTGGGACAAGGAGGAAATCATGAACAAGCAAATATAAAAAAAGATAAAGTAACATGGAAAGAAAACTAGGAAAGAAGAATGGTACTCCTTAAATACAATTCTGAGACCACAAATTCTGGTTCAAAAATGTTATCATCAGAAATTTATATTTGTACATATACCTTATTAACATCTTTCCTTGCATTGGGTGTCAGTATATTGCAATGTCCAGTTGCAAGATATGCGCCGAGAAGTCCGATTAGCAGTACTTGCACGATCGGCAGTGATGCAACAATAAGCAGAGATAAGAAACCCATTTTTTCTTATCCTTTTTCCCTTGATATGTCTCTTTATATTGTTAGAATTTCGATTTAATATCGAAGGATCAGCAATGGATCAAGAATAGAACGAGATCGTGAGCCTGAAAGAGTTAAAGACATATAGCTTTTGAATTTTTTTTGTTTTATTTATTTCTTAAAGCTTAATTATGGAACTGCACATACTACACATTAATCAGAAAATACAAAGGAATTGAAAAGAAGGGTTTAAAAGAGCTTTAATTTTTGCTATTTATTAAGGGTTTAAGTTAGAACAAAAGAAAAAGAAGCTGTTAACAAAAATGGAAAATGAAGGAATAAATGTGAAAATATGACCTTAAATCTTGTATGGTGCTATGCATCAATTGGGAAAGAAATTTGGTATCCATAAGAGATCAAAATGGAATGGTCCAGAGAGAGAAGCATTCAGCATTTTATAGAGATCAGATTACTAAATTTTTGTGTAGACGCGGTGCATAATATTCAATTATTCATCTTGTGATCTGGGAAAACAAAAAGTAAGAAATTTTGTGCTCTTCTGGAAACGAAGGGGTCAATTTCTCTTGGATAGTAAGGCCAAAACATGTATGATTAGACATGCATAGAGCCCATAAGAGATTAACATAAAAAATCAAAGTAATGAGTATAATTTGTAACATATGAGATAGTTTTACAAAATATCTATTTATTTCAATTTTTCAAATTCAGTTGAACAAGTTTAAGTTTTCAATGAGAGAACGTGAACTTATTAAGCATATCCTACTTATTAAGACAAATTTTGAATAAATAATGCTTCTTAATTTGTTATTATTTTGTTTTTGGAGCGGACAATGGTATAATACATAAGGGGTTTAGATTATAAAAATCTCCATAAAATTTATACAATAATTAGATTATAGATATAATAAATAAATAAAATATAACTTAATTGATAAATTAAGAAGTCAAATCAAAATTCTAGAAGACACATAGTTGCATCTTGTGTATAGTGCTCCCTTTTGTTACGTATGTTATTTTTTATTGGTTGCAACGCACGATCATATAAAAAATTTGTGCATATAAATTTTGAGATGAAGTTCTTTTCACATGTTACAATTTGTTTATCATGAAGCTCTTCACAAATTTTGTGAAAATAAAAAGCTATAACTAGACTATTAGATCAAGATTGTACACATATACAACTAAAATAGATGGTGCAGATCGCTTACAAATCTAATGTTTTTATCAGAAAAATCCTCATCTTCATGTATGAATGAGGCATGTTTTAACAATTTTGTTGAGATGCTTTTCTTAATTAATAGAGAGATTTAGATTGCACATTAAATTATGGACCACGTTTAACCAAAAAATAAATAAAATCCAGCTATCAACTTACAATTATATGGCATGCGTACTATTGTATAGCTTAGCAAGCCGACGTGAAGATTAATTAGACATGATAATTGGAGTCATAAAATAAATATGCATAAAATAAAAAAAAACCCTATGTATTGAGTAAAAGTTGGAGTCTAGTATGTTTTCTTTTATTATAAAGATGTGATAAATATCATTAAATATCCATCACAAAAAGTTTCTCATGCATTTTTTTTATACATAGAATGACTTTTGACACTAAAACAAAAATTGTTTCTAAATAAGATTGTATTTGATTAGAGCATGTAGAAACAAATAGATACCTTATTCATTATTTATATTTTCAGACATAAATAATTATAGTAAGACAGATGAAAACAAAAAAAAATTAAGGCAGCGCATAGCTTGTATTACTCTAAAATATGGAATAAGTTTTTTTTTTTTAATTAATGCTTAAATAATATTCACAATTTATATTAAAGTTATGATTAATTTTATCATCATCATTATCAATATCATTTTTTTTTATAATTATTATGATTGTTATTATTATCATCATATACATATTATTCCTCAATTTATGCTTTGAATTCTTTTCAGCATATATATCTTTGATTTTATATAAAATAGAAAATCTGCTTTTAAAAGCAGAGCAAAATTACATGCTCAGAAAAAGCAAAACAAAATTGGGTCCCAAAATAAACATATATGTATATAAAATGTATTCTACAAAAATAGTCAGAACGCCTCTTGTTCGTATAATTGATCTCAAAATGCACAAGATGTCAAGTTCTGAACACATGCACATTCAGTCAATTTATTCTGTTGAACCGCATTCCGATTTCAACCATAATTTTTTATATTAAAAGTCAGTTAAATATATTTTATATTCCCTTGTGCAATCTGAGGTAAATTTTTTTTTTTGGCAATAATTGTACTATCACTTAATTTGAGGCCCACAAATAATTGTTACCTACTATAGAGCACGTGTTTATGTCATGCAAATTAAGAGGCAAATATTAAGGTGGATGTCTCAAAACTCTTATTTCAACGATTCCGATTTGAAATTTGATTGATTACATGTCATTTTCTCGCCCAAAATTGAATTTGTTTTTCAACATCATAATAGGTAATACATTGCTTTACAAAATGTTTTAATAAATGAGGAGGGATCCACTTATATTTTTTTTTCAGTGACACCTGATTACACCCTATATTTTTAATATTCAAATAGTCTTATCTAAATCTTTCAATATGATGAATATATTAAAATATGTTTGCATATCAAATTTTTTTTAATTTTTTTTTTACTATTTATTAAGATGAATACAAAAATTCAATGATATGAAAAACAACGATTTTGTAAAGTACTTAATAAATAGTAAAAAAAAATTCAAAATTTGATTTGCAAGCACATTTTAATATATCTATTATGTTGAACTGTTTGAATTAACTATTTGAACTTTTGAAAATTTTGAAAATGCAAAATGTAATCCAGTAAGAATAAAAAAAAATGATGTGAGTGATCTCTCCTCTTAATAATTAAATAGCCTGCAACCTCTGTTGGGTCATCGATAGCATCAAGTAATAACTAATGAAATAAATTTATACTACGATATAGCCATGATTAAATTAAAAATACTCAGATATATATGAGCCTAAATTAATTGCTAGTATATATTTTTCTCGATGATATTGATAAAATATGAAGAAACGTCTATAAATTTGGTACATTATTCTCAATTAGAACAGAATTTAATTTCAAATGCAAGATAGTTTCCTTATAGAAATACAAATCAATATGATACAAGTTCAATAAAAAGCAGCAAAATTAGAAAAGAAGAGAGTAGGAGTGTCAATGGGTACGGTACGGGTCGGGTGAAGGCATTTTCATACCCGTACGATAACGGAAAAAAATCTTTACTTTTATTCGTCTTTTTGAATATGGTACGGTCCAGATAAACGGATAAAAAAGTGCCATTGATATCTTGATTTGTGCTTTTGATAAAATAATTTTCAAAATAATAATAATAATAATGAATACAACTAATTTGTATTATGAACATTTAATAAAATACAAAACTTTATTGTATCATGTATCATCTTTATACAATATATATAATTTTTTTTTAAACTTATCTTATATGATAATGGGTAAGATAACAAAAAAAATCATTACCCGTACCCGTACCCATACCTATACTCGTACCTGATAAGATAATTATAAATTTTTTTTTATCCTTATCCGTGTTTTCGAATACAATACGAGTCGGATAAATGAATAAAAGGATGTCATTTACACCCCTATAATCATTGAATTTTTTGAAAATATAAGCAAATAAATATGGAGTACAATTACCAATATCTATATGATAGAAAGAATTGAAAGCACTAGGCATGATAATCTTGCACTATATGATAGAAAGAATTGAAAGCACCAAGCATGATAATCTTGCACTAATACCTATCATAAGAATTGAAAGCATAGAACTAATACCTATCATAAGAATTGAAAGCACTAAGCATGATATTTATTGAGACACGTCATTAATCATGTTTGATTGTACAGTAAGAGGTACAGTAAACTTCTTACTTCATACTTAATTACAACTTACAAGTTGTCAAACTAGAAATAATCAGAAGTAAGATGAAATAATATATAAATTAATACAAAATAAGTTGTTCCACCTTTTTATACAAATTAAATTGCTTCATACTTACTATTTCTATAAGACACACTATCATAAACAAATATTCATTTGTCAACAATTTACTTATTCAAATGAATTAGAAAAAGCCACAATTTAAGCTGTCAAACGAACTGTAAAATATAATGAATAAAATAGAGTAAATAGATTAATTCTAAAAATGAGATCACGCAATAAACTGCATAATAATAGTACTATTCAGCAATGGAAATGGGCTTCTTAGCCTCTTTTAAAAATAAATAAATAAATAAATAATAGTACCATTGTCTACACATGTTATTTTATTATTAGTGCATTATTTGTACAGAGTCAGAAGAAAAATTAATTTAAATTACCAAAATTTATAAAAGTCTAAAATACCCTCTATATTCATTACTGATGTATAGGAGTTAATAGAGTTTAAGATGAACTTCTTGAGCCATGCATGGTACTTTTCAATCATTGATGAATGATGCCCTCTACTTGCTAAATTATGTTAACCATATTCCATTATTATAATTATAAAATTATAGACAAGAAAACATCTAGCATTATAAGAAATTAAAAGAATCTTAATATACAGATCCGTAGCACGAATCAATTTGTAATATGTATATTGGCATAATATCAGTTTTTGTAATTTTTTATTGATAGAAATATTATAAAAAATAATATAGTATTTTAAATGGATTAGGGTAGATTTCCATTTGGTGAAAAGAATCATAAAGTGAACTCGGTGTCTTCTTAATTTAGAGATCAGATATACAATTTGAATTCTTTGAGAAAATTCCAGCACCGTAGGTCACATAAATAGCTACTCAGGAATTAAGCACAAATTCAGATCTTTCGAAGGAACTGAATTCTTGTTTGTTTGTTGTGGCCGAATTCAGTAGCGAGGACTGAGGAGAGAGTGCGTACATGAATGGGTGGGAATTGAATTCGGTTTGAGTTTGAAATTGAGAAGACGCCGAATTCTAAATTCGAATCTTTTGAGGAAAAGTGTGCAACGAATCTTTAGTGGCAAAGGGAGAATTATAAATGGATGATGAATGATTTGAATCTTTGCCACTAAAGGGAGAATTATAAATGGATGATGAATGATTTCTAACGGATTCGAATTGCAAATTTGGCACTGTTGGGTGGAACAGAATCTCTTGCTTCTCTGTTGATAGAAAATTCATATTTCTAAAATCACGTTGATAAGGGGAAGTCCAGTTATCACTGTAAAATTTAGAGGCAGATCCGAGAAAGCTACGTGCCGATAAAGGGAAGTCCAGTTATCACATGCAGAAAACAGAGTTGCGGCGACACTTCACTGCCGGTCTGACGGTCGCCTCTACTGATATAGAGATTCGGAGGTAATAATAATAATAATATTTTACTTTTAATCTGTTAATTACTTTATGTAATTATAATACTAACCATCTACTTTGTTTTTGCAGATACACCTGAGGTTACGTGATAGACCTCTTCGGTACTGTTATGTTTCCTGATGCCAACGGTGATGGCATCCCCATGATGTATTTGCGATTTCTGACGGACTTTGATAGCCCGCCGGCCTACAACTGGGGTGGAGCCGTGTTAGCACATTTGTATCATAGCCTCTGCACAGCTTCTCAGGTTAGTAATTATGTTGTTTGACATTTCATTAATTCATCAATCAGTCAAATGAAATTACGACTAATAACCTCAGAAATACAGGTGAAGGCCAAGCAGATGTATGGGCCGGTTCTTTTGTTGCAGCATTGGTCCTGGTCACGGCTACGGGTGGGCCGTCCTATCCCCAATGAGCTAGAGCCAAATTGGGGACATCATGACGATGATCCGGAGCGGTGGCCAGTCTACGGCCACCGCTGGCATGGTGTCCACCACTATCGGGATGAGGGGCATGGACGCACCATAGGTATCAGGATGGTGTGTTTACAGCTGCAGAGCTTGGACGAGTCGGAGGTGGAGTGGACACCATACGCACCTCTATATGAGGATCAGCAGTTGCCTCTTCGTTGTCTTGAGCACCGTGAGAGCTGGTGGTACCGAGGCCCGCTAGTCTGCTTTTGGATAGTTGAGCACCACTATCCAGATCGGGTACTTCGGCAGTACGGAGAGGAGCCATTGATCCCAGAGGATCCGGCATTACCCAGGGAGGAGATCAGGAGACTGCACAGGTAATTAATTATTACATCGATCGTTTCATATCCCAGTAGACCAATTGCAACTAAAATTTAATTTACAGGATGTCGCACGCCGGCTTTATGGACAAAAACTGGCGGTTACATTTGGCAAATTATTACGGGCAGTCTGAGTTTCCGGCGGAGCCTCAGATATACCAGATGCCTGATGAGATCACTCAGACCCCAGGATCTCATCTGCTGAGGTACACGACTTGGTACCAGAGGATTGGCAGGGCGTCAGTATATCTGATGGGCGATTACAGTGCCTATCTCCGCCAGACACTGCATGAGAATCTATCAGGTCACCAGCCTACCGGACGTCGTTGGGCTCGCTCGGTAATTAATCCAACACATTTATATTACTTGTTCATTAAACGCTTATTATATAAATATGTTGACTAATTTATGTTTGTTTTTTCAGGTATTGGTGTCGATTAAAGCCGTTGTGCATGCTATCAAGTTGCTCGGGATCAAGGGCTGGTGGAAAGTTGGATGGAACAAGTTGCAGGAGCATGGCCCACTTATCGATGATGCCGGACAGAGTGGGCGTATGATCAACATGTTGCGCAACGCCAGAGAGAACATTGATTGGCGGGCGGTAGAGCCAGACGAGCTAGATGCGCCGCTAGTCTGCACTCAGGATATGCCATCTCCACCCCGCTTGGACGCGGATTGGGACTACTATCAATGGGTGTTGTCTAATTCCGTTTGGGCAGCCTACTACAACTCTGAGGGACGTCCAGGTGCAGCCACCACCGGTAAGTCGTATTTGTTATAAGTCGAGTAATTATTAGTAGAAAAATTTATACCATTGTTTGGTTTGGTTTACAGGGTCCGGCTAGCATGCCGCCGCCACCACAGCCACCACAGTCTTCATCTTTCGACCACATAGAGGATTATGGGCTGACTATCAGTCTCGATGAGATTGAGAGCCTATCACCATCTACGGCGATGACACACGACAGTGAGGCCAGCGGGTCACAGGCCCCTTCTGACTATGCGGCTGGGCTGGTAGAGACTTTCTTCTCTACACCCCCGCCAGCTACTACTCTGGGGGATGATGATCCGTGGGAGACCGCATCACGTATCAGGAGAGAGGCTGATGCCGCTGCTATTGCTACACGTGATGCGGCTTGGGCTGGACTGCCCGAAAGGGCTAACAAATGACATCCGGCCGACCGATACTCCCCTTCTCCGTTTAGATGATAATAATTTTTTACTTTTATTGTTCCATAGGATTTACATTTCGATCTGTTTATTTATTTATGTTTGGATCTGTTTGACATTTGTTACGTTTCGATCTGTTTATTACACCTATCGTTTGTCATTTGGATCTGTTATGTTTGTCATTTACACTTGTTTTTCTCGTTAAAGTCATAATAAATTAAGTTGAAATAAATCAATCAACTAATTTTGTTAATTCGTCGTCTTAAAAACGAGAATTTCAAACAATTCGTAAACTATAATATCAAAATTATATTTCAAATATTCAGAACGAATTTGATACTTACAAATTACTCAAAAATTATATAACAACTGTCCAGATTTCAAAAAAAAAAAATACTAATTTTTATTAGAAACCGGCGGTATAGCCGCCGGTTTCTAATAAAAATTAGGAACCGGCTATTAAGCCGCCAGTTTGGGCATTTTTAATAAAATTTGAGTTTGGTGGGCAGAGTTGGCGAAATGTAAGGTTTGATGGGCATGGATAACAATGACGGCTCAAATTTGGGTCCGATGGGTTCTAAAACTGTCCAATCCTCTTCAAGATCCGTGCGCACAGATATTGAAAAAAATATGCACGGATATCAAAGCAATGCGCACAGACCTTAAAACAGATCGGATGGTTTTGGAACCCAACGAATTCAGTTTGAGTCCGATAGATATCGGATCCAAGTTTGTCCCCCGTGACATGTGCTTTTATCTGTTGGATCCAAATCTACTGTTATTCTAAGAAGAATAGTAGAATGTTTCTGTCCACTTTCTCTCTCTATCTCTCTTGAAAAAAAAAAGGAGGAGAGAGAAAGAGAATAGCAGCAGATCTCTCGTTCCCTATCTGTTAGATTACATGCAAAAAAACAGTAGCACCTCTTGAAGCTTTGTCACATTATATATATAGATTACATGTATCTACGTGATTCCAGATACTGAAGCAAGAAGTAGAACCTTTTGGATGCATGTTTCATTTGTTTAACGCCTTTTTGTTATTATACGAGATTAATTTTAGTGCCATGTAAAGAAATGTCCACATACATAGCTTTCAAAGACTACAGATTGAAAATAAAAGGTTCGACTCTGATAGAGAAATGTTTAATTGGTTAATCTTATCTGAGCGAATAATTTGTCTTTAGTCTAGTGATAAAAACACATTACTCTTATTTAAAATTTCTGACGGACTTTGATAGCCCGCCGGCCTACAACTGGGGTGGAGCCGTGTTAGCACATTTGTATCATAGCCTCTGCACAGCTTCTCAGGTTAGTAATTATGTTGTTTGACATTTCATTAATTCATCAATCAGTCAAATGAAATTACGACTAATAACCTCAGAAATACAGGTGAAGGCCAAGCAGATGTATGGGCCGGTTCTTTTGTTGCAGCATTGGTCTTGGTCACGGCTACGGGTGGGCTGTCCTATCCCCAATGAGCTAGAGCCAAATTGGGGACATCAGGACGATGATCCGGAGCGGTGGCCAGTCTACGGCCACCGCTGGCATGGTGTCCACCACTATCGGGATGAGGGGCATGGACGCACCATAGGTATCAGGATGGTGTGTTTACAGCTGCAGAGCTTGGACGAGTCGGAGGTGGAGTGGACACCATACGCACCTCTATATGAGGATCAGCAGTTGCCTCTTCGTTGTCTTGAGCACCGTGAGAGCTGGTGGTACCGAGGCCCGCTAGTCTGCTTTTGGATAGTTGAGCACCACTATCCAGATCGGGTACTTCGGCAGTACGGAGAGGAGCCATTGATCCCAGAGGATCCGGCATTACCCAGGGAGGAGATCAGGAGACTGCACATGTAATTAATTATTACATCGATCGTTTCATATCCCAGTAGACCAATTGCAACTAAAATTTAATTTAGAGGATGTTGAGTGGAAATAACATTGTTGAATCCATTCTGTTAAAGACAAATAGTTCAGAAAATTTTCAAAAAATAAAAAAATTGGTTCAGATAAGATTAAAAAAAGTACCATGTAAAATTAAGTGACAATATAGATTTTCCGATTTTATTTGGAATTACTTGAAAATTATTTAGTACAAATTATGGATAGTTTTGATAATCCTAAAAGAAATTTAAAATTTTCAACAATATGAAGTATACAATCCTAGATGCATTATGAGAAATCATTGCTTATACATATGTAGAGAGCACGCTTACAATAATTCCTTTTCATTTCAATCAATATTCAATTTAATATATTGAAATGAGAAAATATGAATAAATATTTTAATTTGTTTTAGAAAAAACGATGAGATCATAGTACTTCAGGTGATGATGATAAATCATGTTCTTCATGTGAGGGATGAAAAAGTTTGTGCATTAAATCATTAATTTTAATCATTGTCTCATGTCTTTTTTCATTTTTCTTTTTTTAATAGTACAAAACAGCTACAATGCGCTTTGTCATGACTCATATTCCTTCAAAATTAAGTCGGGACAAAGTAATGTGACAATTTTACAGGAGTTCAGCTCTTTAGAAATTAAAATTAATCAAAGCAACTTTTTTTTTTTTTTTTTTTTTCCATAAACAAACGGAAATAATAACCCAAAAGTGATTCATGACAATCAGAAGCGGATTTAATAACCTGTATGGGTCAATTGACTTCTATTTTTTAATTTTTTTTATTAATATATAATTTTGTTATATTTTACAATAAAATATCATGAAATAGTAAAAATGACTTCTATTTTTCGCAAAAAAAATTATATGATTGACCTCCATAATTCGAAAATCTGACTCTACAGGAAAATTTTATATATTTGACCCTATAATTCGAAAGTCTGACTCTGCTCCTAATGGCAACCTTTTTTTTTTATGAGACCAGATCTCTAACCCTTTCTCTATTATGTACCTGAGAAAGAAAATTATAGAGAAAAGAGAGGTAGTATAGTTAGCTAGAAAAAAAGTTCTAGAAATGATGATTATTTAAAAGTCGAGAGTTTGATTTCTCCTCATGATTTCGGAACTTTTGCGAAACTTTTCAAAAAATAAGAGAAAGAAAATTATAAAGTAAAAATTGTTCATTTATTTGATCCTATGTAAAATAAATCTATTTGATTTATGCTCCTTATTAATCAATAATTTGAACTGCTAAGTATTACGAAGTTATCACCAGTTGTTTCTATAATCGTGTCAAAGAAGTAACAACTTCAATTATTTTGGTTATGTTTTCAAATCTTACATAGAAAAAAACACCACTTGAAAAAAAAATTGTTGGTTATTCAAATATTAAGAATTCGATTTTCCTTCGTGATTTTACAGTTTCTGCGAATATTTTCAAAAAAAAGTTGACATCAATGTCACGTCCCCATTACTTGGTCGAGATTTTGAGAATCGAGAGCAATCATAAAAAAATACAACAATCAAACATACAAACAGAAAATGAAAACAATGAAAAGGAAACAAACAATATATAAATAAAACAAATGAATTAATCAAGGAAACAAAGTAAGCTTGTGATGCTCGTGAAGAAAGGAGGTCCCCATCACCATGTGAAATACCCCTTTCCAAACTATGAATAGTTAGCAATTAAATCTGGACCGTTAGTTGTTTTCAGAACATGGTTTTAATTGTTTGGGGACGGTGTGAATGTCAATCAACCAACTTAGATCTCCGACTTCACATTTTAATGAAAAAACAATAGCAATATATACCCTTCAATTTAATTTATTTTTTTGAAATTGGTAAATATAATAAATGCCCTACAAATTTGATTTAAAGAAAGCAAGAGGGTATGGTCCTAAAATAAATACCCTTCAATTTCTCATCGGTAGGGCTAGGGGTGTTCATTGGTCCGGTTTAGTCGGTTTTGAACCGAACCAAATTAGTCTGAATTAAACGGTTCGGTTTGAAAATTTTCAAAAATGAAATAACCGAACCGACCGAACTTTTATATATTATGAATTTGGTCCGGACCTTTATCATTAAGGATTTAAAAAATAAAAAAGGCGATAAATGTATGAAAAATGAATAGATATAAACACTCCCTTGCACAAATTTGTCCAAAAAAACTTTTTGACCAATTTTTTTAATTATTATTTAAAAAAAAAACTGAGTTGATATGAGTTTAGAAAAATAATCCAATACTACCAGGTGGACAAATAATATATGTGCATTATTCAAGAGTGTCATTCTTTGAATAATGTGCATATATTATCTGCATATCAGATAATATTGATTTTTTTTTTATATAATTCATTTGAACTCCATCTATTTTTTAAATGATAGTTAAAATAATTTGGAGATTTTGATAGCACATGTTGGCAAAATTTGCTTTGAAAGTGCAGGATCTCTCACAAATTAGACGTGCAATCAGTGAACAGCTACTGTGGGAGTAGGTAGGTGACAGATGAAATGAAATCGGTACATGCTCTTGCAGCTGCTTTGATTGACAGCCTTGAAAAGCTAACAATTGTTCTTTATTATAGTCTAAGATCTTTTTTAGCGGGCCATTGAAAATAAGTATAAGTAGAAATTGAACTAAAAATTATTGTTTGTGCGGAAATTTTTTTTTCCGCGGAAATAGTAGAGCAGCCGAACACGTCCTAATTAGGCGACAAAAATGTTTCAGCATAGTAAAAAATGACACGGCGGAGCCGATTCCGTCACGAAACGGCATGGCACGTGTCACTTTTCCGTACCGGGACTCGCGTGCCGTGACCATCTTTTGAAAATTTGACACGGCACGTCATGCTAAAAATCCGGTCACCGCACGTGGTCGCACGAGTCACGTGTAATTATGACCGTTAAGTCTTGATCAAATAGTGAATTTTGAATAAACTAATCTAAATTATGAAAAATAGTTAAATGTGAGAAACGTAACTAGTTATGTTTACACATGGCACACGAACGGCCACGTCACATGAGTCACGGCATGACTTGAATGCCGTGACCACCCCTCCACATTTTAGTCGCGGCATGACACGTGTAATTGTTCACTTAATCACGGTACGACACGGCATAAGGCCAAAGTCACGATGTGTTAGTCACAGTACAGCACGGAATGACACGTTTTTTTCACTCTACGTTTCAGTGTGGACTGTATATGTTGCTATATTAACCTGCTATGTAGGGCTCCAAACGGTATGGAGTATGGACCGATTCGTGTTCAATCCGTTCCGAAAAAAATAAGGATATATCGGATATTTAAATATAATATAAATACTGTTATAGTTCTATATTTTAATCATTTATATATAAATATTAGATATATAACATATATTTTAATATTTTATCATCATAATTAGATAAATATTATTATAACAAGGTATACATTCCACACTGATGTGATTTTATATTTCAATTAGATATATAACATATATTTTAATATATAATGTAAAAAAAATTATGTTATTCACCATTATAATTATAATTAGATAAATATTATGAATTTTATTACTTTTTTTTAATAATTTTTATATTATTTTAATAAATATTTGATCCAATCTGTATATGTATCCGGATTCGTCTGATATCCACTCCGTATCTGTATCCGGAAAAGAAATATGGATATAGTTCTACTACTATTCGCTCCGTATCTGCTTCATTTTCACCTCCACTGCTTTGTAGGGATTTTTTATATTAATTAGAACCAATACTTTAATTAAGAATCTATGTGAGGCTATGGTATTATATTTTACTATGAAATAATATTTTTATTTTCAAATTTCAAACATTCAATATGAATCATTCAACAGTATGAAAACATACTTAAAACTCAAATTTTATATTATATGTTATTTTATAATTTTCTGCCAAAATATTACAGTTTTAATGACAACTAACCCTTGTATTATTTACTAATTACGTTCATTGTTGACCCGCATATTATAGTTTTTGCCTCAATTTGAAAACTTACTAACATTGATCTGCCCCTGAACTTTTAACACGAGCTGAGTTCAAGCTTTATCTAGTCCGACTCGACTCGACTCGACTTAGCTCATTTCCAGCCCTAGAATCTATACATTTAAGCTCAATGCAATAGGGGTCCTACAGACAACTTTGTCGCAGGACAAAGTGCAGCATTGAATCAATCAACTGTCTTGGCTATATTATATTTGAGAGCAGTTTGGGTCGGATGTCCATCGGACTCAAATTTGGGTCCAATGGGCTCCATAATTGCTCGATCGGCTTTAATATCCGTGTGCACAGATATTAAAATAAACTCACACGCATATTAAAGTGACACGCACATATCGGATGGTTGTAGAGCCCATCGAACTCAGTTTGAGTCCGACATGCATCGGACCCAACTTGCTCTGATTATATTCTCCAGCGTATTTTTTCATTTTTAGTTTTTGGATCTGACTCCGCTGCTCTCTAAATAATTGAGTAGAACTATGTTATTCTAATTTTAACTGTTGAATTTTTTCATGCATAAATCTCAACATAGATGAACGACTAAAATTAGAATAACAGGTTCTCCTATTTGGACAGCAGTGGAGTCGGTTCCTTAGTTTTTAGCGTTGCACATATCAAAGAAATGTATATTTTGTTTCCTTGTACATGAGCTTCAATTGTTAGGAGTACAATGAACCAACCAGAAAAATTAGCAAATAGCTAGAAACCGCCTAATTAACGAGTTATGTTTGTTTGTTTGTTTGTTCATATTCAGTTCCTGTCAAAATTACACCTAATTAATATTGAGGCCATGTGTTTGGATAATAGGGAACAGTCCTGAGATTTCTATTGTTTGATTTGATAGAAATATGATTTGATATGCTCATTTAATCTCTCTATTTGTTTTGTGTGTTCTAAAGAACGCCTGCGTGTACTTAGACTTTATATGTGGCCTCTGTTTTCTTTCTCTTTCATCTGTCATTCATCTTTCATCTAATTAATGAGTTTAAAGTAACAGTACAAATTTTTTAAATGTACCTCACAAAATTCTGTTAAATATAAATTAATTACGTGATTTAATTTGATTAAATATACAAAGAGTAAGACTTGGGTGTTATAGATAGTATAAGGTCATCCTGTTTGTCTCAAAAAATCTATCGAATAAACTTCAAACTTTGATTTAAGTAGCTCAGTAAATTAGTTATATAATAAACTTGTAGAATATTAATTTTTACTTTTTTTTATGATTTATGAAAAATGACAAAAAATGATTTAAAAATAAAAGAAAATTAATAATATTTTAGACTATTTTTTGCTATCTTTCATAAATCATAAAAAATAGTTAAAAAAAATCTAAAAATAGTAAAAATTAGTATTCTACAAGTTTATTATATAACCAATTTATTGAGTTACTTAAATCAAAGTTTAAAGTTTATTCGATAAATTTTTAAGACAGTAGCACAAATGACCTTATATATGCTATCCATAGCACTCATATACAAATTTATCATTTTTTAATGTATTAGCGCTTCTTTTAAGTTTTTTCTTCTCTTTATCTTATCGTTCATAGATATTGTTTTAAACGTCAAAATTTTGTTGGTTTTGTTAATTTGAAAGGAATGGTCAAGAGACGGACGACATAATCAATTAATTAAATAAAAAGATGTTTATTAACATAAAGTTGTGATTTATTGTTGAGGAAATTAACACCATTAAACTCATTAATTAAATGGAAAGAGATCACCTGCCTCCCGGAAGCAGGATTTTCCTACCCTCAGTGAGGCTGACATATGGGTCCAGACAAATTTATAAATTTAAATATTGGTTTTTAATTTTGATGTGGGCCCACGTTTCAGTGACTCAGGAGTAAGAAAATCATGCCCCCAGAGCAGATAATTCGGTCCCTGATTAAATGAAAGGTGAATGTCATGCATCAATTAGAGATTGGCTAAAATCCTCCCTACATGTGGATGCCACGTGTCAATTAGAAATTGGTTAAAATCAATGATGAGCAAATTTTCTCCCATCACTCATTTTAGAGCTATTATTTATTTAATTTTTGAGATTGTCGTTAAAGGCAGTTATATATTGTTAAAACAACTATTTTATTTCTTTACCGCAAGGAATGAAAAGCTATATATAAGTTGTTCTTGTCCACTTAGCAGCAACTGCTAAGATTTAAAAAAAAAAAGTTGTTCTTGTCAATCGCTCTCTGTTCCTATAAAACGTGTATAACGATTAGGCCTTATCTTTCTGACTTTCAAACTGAGCCCCAAGTTATTGTTGGAAGAGTAAAAAAGTCACATTATTTAGATACACAACTAAATCATAAGTCCAACGCATATGATGGATAATATACTCTTTTTTCATCAGAAATAGATGATGATGATGAATCTCATCTAATAGTTTGAATCAAATCTAGTTTGGATCGATTTTTTGAACTTTGAAAAACACAAAACCAATTAGCAGTTCCAAGACTCAAAAACTACCATTTTGATCTTAGCTAAGTTCTCTCTACAAACACATATTTGATTAAAGAATCTTGATATACTCTAGCTTTTTTTAAATGTTATTTTCGAAAATTAAACCTACAATATTTTCGTAGAGAGACTAAACTCGTATCATTGCAATAAATTCACGATTCTCATATTATTATATACTCCTAGCATTTTGCGAATTAAATGAGGATGTGCAATCTGAAATGGTCGATCTTATTATCTTTTTTTTTTTTTTTTTTTCTTTTTCTTGTGTTGTCTAATATATAAGTTTTTATATGTAGATAGGATACATTAATTGGCAACCAATTAGTTTGACAATACTATTCTAATTATACAATTTAAACAATACTTGCACTACTTTGAATATCATAAAATTAACATTTTTCGCACATTATTTGAATTAGTACTATATTTTTTTGTACTATTCGAACATACTGATATGAATAACATTATTCTTACATTGTTCATTTGACGAATCCAAACTCACCCAAAAAACAATAGTTCACACAAACAAACTATCAAAATTATATACTTGGAAATTCGAAAAAGTTGTCAATTAATGGAAATTCAAAAAATCGGATTAAAATATATGACACCCAAGCCTGAGTTTGTTTAAAAATGACAATCTCACACAAGAATTTCGTGCACCAGCCAATTCAAGCTCGTACAAGGGTTTGGCGCACCACTTGGTCCGCACAAGGGTTTGTTGCACCGGGTGTGCACGAAAATTGAAACATACTTGCACAGATTTTAATGTACTTAGCACGGATCTTGATGCAATAGAATGATCCTCTTGAATTGTGAGCTTCATTGGAATGGGTAAAAAGTAAAAGACGTGTAAAAAGTCAGAGCGTGTGTTGGATTTAGTTTTCGTATAGAAATTGAAACATACTTGCACGGATTTTAATGTACTTAGCACACACAGATCTTGATGCAATCGAATGGTCCTTACAAGTGCTGAAATGTAAGCTTTATTGGAATAAATTTGAAATTAATATTGGGGCGCGAAATGTTGTGCGAACCGTTTGGTGCGCCAAATAGTTGTGCGAACCTGGGGCGCCAACTTCTTGTGCGGACCAAGTGGTGCGCCAAGCCCTTGTGCGATTAAAACATACTTGCACAGATTTTAATATACTTAGCATAGATCTTGATGCAATCGAATGGTCCTTACAAGTGCTGAATTGTGAGCTTCATTGAAATAAATTTGAAATTAATAATGGTGCGCAAAAGGTTGTGCGAATCGTTTGGTGCGCCAAATAGTTGTACGAACCTGGTGCGCCAACGTCTTGTGCGGACCAAGTGGTGCGCTAAACCCTTGTGCGAGCCTGGATTGGTTGGTGCGCAAAATCCTTGTACGAGAGTGTTATTTTTAAACAAACTTAGGTCCAAATATTGTTTATTTTAATTCAATTTTTCCGGATGTCACAAAAAAAAATTTCGGTTATTTTCACGATAAACTGCCTATTTTCATTTAATACCGAAAGTCAAATGACCAGTCCTTAATTTCCTGTCATTACATTTTAATTTATTATTCGGGCTGTTTCATTTTGTGTGCTGAAAAGAGGTATCATTTAAGAGTTTTAAATGGAATTTAGTATCAATTTTCTGACTATATTATTTTTTATCTTGTAAAGTCACGGAGAATTTCAAAATGACTGTTAAGCTTATACAAAAATCTTGGCATGATAATAAGAGGAAAGGAGATGGCATTTTCTGAAAATTATTACTTCAACGGTAAGTTTTACTGTGATGTACCTGACATCACAGTGGCAATACTCGCAAATAAAATGCGTTTAATTCAAACTGAATTTTGTAAATTAACTTGAGTTTCAATGAAAAGGGCATTACCTTTTATAAAAAAAAAAAATCAAACTGAATTCCAAATAAAAAGCAAAAAAAAACTTATAATATGCTTTATTCGCGAATAAAACACGAATCACAAATTACTTGCTATATGTGAATTTTTTTAACTAATTTTTTATTTTATTTTTGGGTTTTTTTTCTTTCTTATTGTACCGAATTATTTCTGAATTATATCCGAATCACAAATTTTTAATCCTGTCGAATCTTTTCTAAAGGGGAGTGCTATATTGAGGGCATCATTTAAGATTTTAAGAGTTGAGAGAAATTTTTTACTTTAAATACCAATTGTGATCCTAATTAATAATATAACTAATATAAGAAAAGAAAAGTTCCTTTAATGAAAAAAAAATCACACCCTTAGATCTTTCCTTCTATGAGAAAACCCTTCCCTTCCGTGACTCTAAATCCCCAAGAATCCTTCCCTCTGTAATTCTCTTTCTCCCCCATTTTTTTTATTTGAAATTGTTGTCCAGCTTGTACCTAAAATTAGAAATGAATCACATCGTATTAATCAAGGAGGAGCTTAGTATGAAATTAAATTGTGTGATTCTCATATACGCTGGAATTCTCAACACAATCAAGCTTAAAGACTTATACTTCAAGCGAGAGATAGGAGGACCAAATTTATGGAAGAGCTGTCTTTGTATGATTTATACAGGGACTTCAGACTAGGGATAAAGAAAGTTATCTGTTATTCATATGGTGAAATTATGTATTTGCTAATGAGGAGGGTTCAAATGCTCCCATTTGTTTCTATTTTTTTTTTATCTTCTTTATCTTCATTTTCAAAGTCTAAATAGTCGATCTGAACTATTCAACATGATCATCATAATAAAATATGTTTGGAGACCAAATTTTATATTTTTTTGAAATTTTTTTACTATTTTTTAAGATAAGTACAAAATTATTATTTTAAGGAGATTCTGGACCATCCGATAAAGTGATTTTGTACATATCTTAAAAAATAGTAAAAAAATTCCAAAAAATATAAAATTTGGTCTCCCAAGCATATTTTATTATGATGATCATGTTGAACGGTTCGGATTGACTATTCAGATTTTGAAAATGAAGATAAAGAATTGTGAGCAAATGAGAGCATAAAATTTTGGATACATTAGAACCCTCATCTTTGCTAATAGATCATTTTAAAGGGTAATAATTGGATTTTGTCATACTGGTTATAATATGGCATATAAAGAGAGAGAGAGAGAGAGATGCTGAGCAGTTACCAAAAATTATCAAATTTTCTTTGTTAATATTTTTTTTTATTGACTTTGAGATAATTAATGGTGATATATAAGAGAGAAAGAGCACAACTCCACAAGGACAAAATTAGTATTTAGAGAAAAAAAATTCTTTTGGCTTTCAAAATTTTAAATGTTGTCTTTAGTATAGCGTTCTTCTTTTTTGAATTATTGAGTTTTTACTATGCGTAACATCATGACATTTTATGCTTCGTACTTTTAATTCACTAGATGTGACGTTAGACTTCTCTTTGAAATTTGGAATAGTTGGTCATTTCCTAGGTTAAATGACCTCATATTAAATTTGGAAAATATTCTTATTAATTATCCCCCATGATCCACTGTTTTACAATTTGTCGATTCTTGCATCTATTATTCTATTGTTGCCCAATCGTGTCAAATAAAGTAATTAGCTTGGTGATGTAGTTATATAAGCATATATGATAGCAGAACTCAACATGACTTTTATATACAGAATAAATATTCAATGATATAACTTAATGGTATTCAGGGGAGGATTTACATTTATCCGTACGGGTGCTAAGTCACTCTATAATTTTAAAATTGTAGTTATATATATTGAAATTTAATTGAAAGTTATTATTTTTAAAAGCTTATATAATTTAGTCCTCCTCATAAAATGTCATATATTCACTTGTGGTCTAGTAGTTAGAGCTTATCTTATGATTGTGGAGAACTTAGATTCAATTTCCATCAACAACATATTTTGTTTTTAAATTTTAGTAACCCTATTATGATTTTCTAGTTCTGCCCCTGGTGGTATTGTCATTTGTCACGACCGTTTTTTTGTATTTTTTTTCCTTTCTGTTTGTCAAGACTCAAATGGATACGTCCATTTCCGTCTCAAATGGAGATCAAGACTATACAGCACCAACGGATACAACTGGAGCCTGATATTCTCTGTACCAGCTACCAGCGTTTGTTTTCAGAGAATTATGCTTATCAACAATGTTTTAAATTACATTTACCATTGCTTAGAATTACAGAAGTAAATTGTAAGGCAGTAATTAGCGTTTTCATTATCCAGTACTATAAATACATGAGCTGTAATCTCTGTGAAAGACATAACAATAAATGAAATACAATCCAAAATACTTCTTCTTCTTCTATAAGTTTATACTGTTTAACTGAGCCCTTGTTGTTAAAAATATATTATCTGAGAATGAAGCTTTACATGTGCAGTCCAAATGGCTTTGGACCGGACACCGTCCAAAGCCTCTAAAAATCGTATGATTAAAGTCCGAACAGTCGATCCGAACCACTCATCATGATTTCCATATTAAAGTGTGCTCAGAAACCAAATTGTTTTACTATTTTTTTAGATACGTACAAAATCACTGTTTTTGGACCGTTCAGAAACAGTGATGTTGTACGGTTCGGATCGAATAGTAAACAATTTCCAAAAAATATAAAATTTGGTCTCTGAGCACATTTAATATGGAAATCATGTTGAACGATTCGGATCGACTATTCGAATTTTAATCGTAGGATCCGAATCTTATTCCATAAAATATCTGCATTGACTCTTTCACTGCTTAATTGGATGAATACAGGGTTTCTTCTTGAGTGCTAATTTTGAAGGGAAGATCAGCAATAAAATTAATAAATAAATAAAAAAGGTGGATACTGATCCGATATGTTAACTTTTTCATTTCTTTACCGCAACAAATGAAAATCTATAACAAGTTGTTCTTGTCAAATTTGCGGACATTATTAGTGAATCGTTAATGAACAATTAATGAAATGTTAACTGTTGTCATGGCCATGGATCACTTATCGTTCTTTGTTCCTATAAAACGTGTATAACGATTATTCTTTTTTTTTTTGTGACTTTTTTTAAGGTGGCAAGAAGCTAGGGGTGAAAATAGTATGGATAATATCTGATCCGTATTCGAAAACTTAGATGTGGGTATCTGATATTTGAATATCTGTGTAGATAAGAATACTGATATGGTTTTACGTTTTAATTATCCGTATCTGAATAGTAGATATATATACCATATATTTTAATATATATTATGAAAAATTTATGTTATGCACCATTATAATTAGATAAATATTATGAACTTTACTATATTTTTATATTATTTCAATAAATATCCAATTTGATCCGAATCTGTATTCATATCTGAAAAAATAAATAAATATAAATATGATTTTACCACTATCCGCTCCGTATCCGCTCCATTTTCACTCCTACAAGAAGCCCAATAACTGATTTTAATTATAAATGAGAAAAATATTTACAACCAGATAACTACCTCGCACACCGCATCACTAAGTCCCACATGTTCAATTCTCGCAGGAAACAATTAATTAAGAAGAAATAGTTGCTGGAATTTACAATATTTTTTATTTTTTTTATAAAAGAAAAAAATTAATACCACATAAAACTGCATCCTTAGCTTTGTTTTTCCTCCCTCTTCCACAGAAACAGCCTGAAGACTTGAGAGTAGGTCTGATGCCCATCAGACCTATTTTGGTTTGACGGGTTCAATCACCGTTCAATATGCTTTAAGATTAGTATAAAATGCTTTAAATTTCATGTGGATTTGCTTCAATTTTCTGTGCGCACAGATCTTAAGATAGATTGGACGGTTGTAGAACTCGTTGAACCTAAAAGTAGGTCCGATGAGCAACGGACCCACTCCGTTCACGAATTGGAAACGGAACAGATCATAAATGTATGTAAAAGACCCAACAACTTTTGAGAACATAGAACATGAACCCCACAGTAAAACTTCAATCAAGCACTACTATGCTTTAGATCACAATAATGCCATCCATCTCATGTTTTCATTCAATGCCACTGCCAACAGAGTTTGGTTTGGTTGTCCTTTCAAAAATATATTTATTCAGAAATGGCACTTCTACGAATGAAGATTCAAACTAAATAATTAGTATGTACTGTTGATAATAGGAGTTTTACAGTGTCAACAAGCATCCCATATTATTATGTACTTAATTTCAAGAAATATGGATCTGCTATCATTACTGTAACGACAACTTTCCATGGCAGGTCCCAGCAACTGAGCAACACTGAATAAAAAATTATCAATCTAACCCTAGAACCAGGGAATAATTACCAAAGATATACTTGTCAAAGTATATTTTAAATAAGAAAATCACACTCATAAAAAAAAGAATATATTAACCAATAAAAATTTTATTGAGTTAAAATATAAGTGAAGCCTAATGGGCCCAGGAGAGATGGAAGCCCAAAATTGCTTAACAAAAATCGTTATTCGACATATTGATCCCAAAACTAAAATTAACCCAATTTTAGAATAACCGCCAATAATATTTTGAAACTCCCTGAAACTAAAACTTTCCAATGATGGAAATAATATGGCTCACAGTGAAAAAAGAAAAATAAATGGTCCAATAAAAGCTTTGGAGCACCAATTTCACATTTAAACTTCCACGAGGACTTTATTAACAGTAAATTTCAGAAGCAAAATACTTCTACCGTCACAGAAATGCTTCGACCTCAATAATTATATTTCACAAATGAACTAAAGTTGTTTCCTGACATACAAAAAAAGGCAACAACGCATTGAATCCAGTAAACATATCAGATTGCAAATAACATATTATCCTGAAAGAAAGGCTTCATCAGATGTACTCTAATTGCTGAAGCTTAAAAGTAACAGAATCAAGCTCCGCATTCAATTGACCAATCTTGTCCATTAGAACCTTTCTTGTGTTCTACAATCAAGTTTACAAATTAAAATTAAGTGAAAAGAAAGTATCCATGCAGATAACAACTGACTTCAGAAATAAAAAAGAAAAATTGCATGCCTAAATCTGTAAAGCATCTGTACTTGGGCTCCTATATACAACCTAAGAAACCTTCAACACAACTCAACATAGATTATGTAAATACAAGATTGAAATCAATTCAACTTTTTGTAATTGTTAATATCAGTTTCAATAGTCATAATCTTTTATTGGTGAATGGAAAGATGTCTTCTTCTCTATCTTTTTTTCTTCCTTTTTTACGTCCTTTCCTCTAATAGTTTATGCAATATTTTTACCTAAGATTTTGTTTAACAAGCCCATAAGATTAATAATTCATTATGCACATACCAGCAAGGTACAGTGTACTTCTAGATACAGTAATGATACAAAATTGGGGCGGCAAAAAATGGGGATAGAAGTTACCTCCAGATCCTTTTCCTCATCATACATAAATTTAGGCAGTTTCTTGAGTAGCTGCCTCTTTTCTCCAACCACGGCTCTGCTTATCTGGATTTAAAGTTTTAAAACCCCAATCACAATTGAAGTTAAGAGAATAACTCAATGAGAAACAGGTACTTTTAGGGAGGCAACAGAAAAAGCTTCACTGCTTGCTAGTATATTAACATAAGGCTAAATTACAGAAAACTTAAATTTTTTCTATCATGATCAAATTAGTGACATAAGCCTCAACACATGTTCACTTTCCAACACAATCAGCATTAATTAAAAATGAAAATAACTGTGATAATCCCCCACACCAGCTTTATTTAAGGAGAATTGTGATTTGCAAACTTCTTCTAGAAGGATGAAAAACAAATTACATTCTTCCTTCTAGAAGAATATAAAGTTAAGTGTCCGTACAATTATCACAACAATATAACACAATCTGATATTTGTAGCAGATATTGAGTGTTCATACAATTATCACAACAAATATTACACAACTGTGATAATCCCTCAAAACAAATATATTCTTCTTTCTTAATTGCCTGTTAATTGTAATATCAGAACTGTAAATATGTCTCAGGGAAACTATCACACCACCGTTAAGGGATTTCCCCGTGTATTTTAATAAGTTTGTTGTGATTTTGTGTAATATATCATTAAAACATAATCTGATAATAGTTACTACCATATATGCACATCTTCTGCACATGCAACATAGTTCTATTTTTGAAGCCAAAACAACTCCACAAGCATAGCCACATAGAATCTTCCTCTGGAAATTATTTCCAGATTTTTGTGGTTTCCATTTTATAATTCAAGGAGGACCACAATGCAGTTAAGGGAAAAATTGCATTCAACCAAGCATATAAAAATGTGCTTAGAAGTACTGAAATGTGATTTAACATACCACATACTAACAGTTGGATATTATCAATCCAATCAGAAGTCTGGAGAGGTATGTATGACATGTTACATTTCAACAAGGCAAGAAAAAAGTAAATATTATTATTTACCTGAGGAGCATAGATACAACCAAGAGCTCCTATGATAAGCCCACCTAGTATGAAACCTCCAACAAACATGCCGGCACTATCCAGTGGATCAGATTGCCTGTTTTAGTGCCACATAAGCAATAGGTAAGAATGCTTATACAGGTACCAGTGAATATCAAAACGATCATGTAGTTGTAAGACATGCCTTCTCAAATTGGGTTCTTTACAAAAGCCAGGACCAAAAAAACTTTCATTAAGTGTTCTTGTCACCCCCAAATGGAAATTATTTAATTTAAACAGGGAATAAAATATAAAAAATAAATATATAGTTGAAATACAGTTATGCCATATTGACGGAAACTCAACTACCAAGTACACATACCACCCATAATAATGCAATTCTCCACTAAGAATATCATTTTATGGTACCTGTATGATGTTGCTTGGATGGTGGTTGGCTTTCTCATCCCAACATTTCCTTTCCCTCTGAATGATACATTAGCAGGCCCACATTTCAGAGGATGAAAGGGTTTGGAAGACGAACCTGACACGAGATATCCAAAGAAAGAGGATGAGATACAAGGATATGGTTCTATTTGCATACCAGGTGAAATGAGAACCAATTAACAATCACTGAAATGATTATAAAAGCATCTATCATTTTTCTACCGTGCCCATCAAAATTAGTCGTACAGGATTTAAAAATCCACTCAAATTAGACATATTAATACAGTTCTGGCAATCAACAATTATTTCGTACGATTAGTAGATCTACTGGGCTGCTTCTGAACAATCAGACTCAAATTGAGTTCAATTGATTCATTCACAAGGAATTGGGAAAGAAAAATCGAACTTTCTAATCGATGCGCATTTAAATCCAAAATATACAACAAAAACCAGCTAAATGGGATATGTCCATAGAGAAATAAGAGTAGTTGAGAAAATCACCAAAGGAACCAGCGGAGAAGTGGAGCGCCACGGCCGATTTGGAGATCGTCGCCATGGATCCGGTCGTTGCACAGTGAGAAGTGATGGGAAGGATTTAGTTATCCTTTCTGTATTTCATTTTTTCTGAAGACAAAAAATTTCGATATTATCGAAGCAAAATTCGATCCGGCCCAGGGTTGAAAAATCGGGCTTTTAAATATGAGCCTCTGGTTTAATTATTGGGCTGGATATCTCTTCTCTGTATTAAGCACCTTGAAGTTCCTATTCTGTGAGGACTGTGATTAATTGATTTAAATTCGGATTGAATTTGAACTCTTCAATTAAATAATCTGTTTTTTTTTTATTAAATGCATCTGTTTTATGTGTAGAAGTCGAAATTTAGTTTAAATTATACTCGCTACATATTTTGTGACACAGCTGAGACCTGCGAGAGAGAGTTTTGTAAAAAAGAAGAAGAAACCATCTCTTTCTCTCGACATGTAAAAAAAAAGAAAAACCTCACAACCATTTCCTTAGCCCCCCTCTCTCTCTCTACCGAGCACCGAAACAAAAACCTCCCCCTCTCTTTCTTTTACTCGAGCACTGAGCACAAATCCTCCCCCGTTCTCTCTCTCTCTCTGAGCCGGAGAACCGAGCATAAACGTTCCTCCGCTGTCTCTCTCTGAGGACCAAAAACCCTAACCCTAGAGCAAAAATCGAAGAGACGACGCAGATAACTTCTCTAAAGGTGGTTATGATTTCCAAGTTACAAAGTCCAAAACCATTGATGATCAGTTCGATTTATGATTTCCTGGTTAGAAAGTTGTTTTTATTCAATTTTTCAGAATTTGAAATGGTTACATGGATTACTTATCAGGATAGGCAGGGTGATTTAAGTGGTTCGTGAATTGTTGGTATCCATGAAGAGATCATTTTTTTGTTATTAGGGATTATGGTACTGGTAAATGGATCAAGATATGCTCTGATGCCATCTAAATAAGGATACAGAGAATAGAATTGAGACAAGATTTTTTTTTTTATTTCTTTTCATTATTTGAATGTTTGATACAGATACATCTTTATACAGGGAGTGTAATAGTGTAGACAAGCATATAACAACCTAACTAATTCTAGCAACTTTCAGATACAAGCTTGAAGCACTCATCTTTCTACTTTGACTTCATCAAATGGTTGATTTGTTGTCTCATTGGACAACAACCACTACCATCATGAACTACTTGCCTAATGCATGAGACGTACCATATTTAATTCAAGAATGTGACTTACCTTACTAATTTTAAGTTTTTCTCTTATTATAAAAGCAGTGCATTTGTGCCTCTAGGAGAAGCTCCCTGATCTCATTCAATGGTAGGGGCAAAATTATCTTTTATGTTTTTATTGAAGCTAATCTTTATTTTTTAATGATCTCAGCAATGCAAAGAGATCTTCAGGTTCTAATGATTGCTTTTTTCATTTTCAATTTGAATGATTATGTTTCTTTCAATTGATAGATTGTTTGTAACTAATATGTTTCCTGTATTGGATTTGTTGAGGGGACTCGAGAAATCCAAAGAAAAGGGTGAGATGGATGGCGATTCAGAATTAAATGAAGCTGTTGCTTCTTAGGTAATATTTATTTTTTGAGAAAGATTTCTCCTAGAATAAGTGGTCTTGTTAGTTCTATATTTTTATTGTTTTATTATTCTTGAGGTTTACTATTTGTAGAACAAATATTGTCGTACTAAAAACAAATATCAAAGAAATTCTACTCTTTTCCTCAGTTTATGCTTATGAGTTAATTGTATATACCTTAAATTGATTGGTTTGTGTTGCATTGATAAAGAACCAAGTTTATAAGATAACCCTCTTGTATGGCAAATTTTAAAAATCAATGGGATTAAATCACAAAAGGTCTGTCAAAACCAGAATAAATTTTTTTTTCTTTCTGAAAGCATAATTGATATTAATGTGCAAATCGAACTCCAATCTTAATACCATAATATTACCGAGGTAGCTGATACATGGGTCAATGGTAGAGTCAAATCCTTTTTTGGTGGAGCACAAATCAAATTATTGTTGAAACCAATTCCAAAAATTTTACAACTAGACTGGCTTTGACTAGGGTTAATGCTCTTTCAATTTTTGTGTTTATTTTCATGCTAAAATCATCTTCTTTGTTTTATATAGGTTCATTTGGCTATGTTGGTATGCCAACTGGCTTCTTCACGCTCTATTTCTATTCTAAATGGAGGCTCTGGTCAATCAGGTACCATTTATCTCATCCTAACTTGTTAAATATTTTGATGATTCTATTTGTGGTTTTAGTATGTCATTCATAGAAGTTTTGTCATTATTTGAGTTTGTTTTACTAAATTTGAGACAACAAATATATAGCCTTTGTACACTAATGTGATGAATAAAAAAATATTTATTAGTTTTATGTGTTATTTGTTTCAGCACATTACCAGGATGTATAACCTTGGAAAGGGTAGGGGTGTCAATGAAAACCGTTTACCCATTTATCCTATCCGTATCGTATTCGATAAGACGGGTATGGATAAGAATTTTTTTTCGTTAGCTTATTGGGTATGGGTATGGGTAAGAATTTTTTTTTTGTTAGCTAAACGGGTATGGGTACGGGTAAAGGCTATTTCGTACCCATTAGATAACGGATAATTATATAAAATAAATTACATATAGATATATAAATATTATATTCAATTTTATGTTTCTCATATCATTGTACCAACGTTAATTCATGAAAAAATGTATGCATTTTGGTGTAAGATGAATATAATATTAAACATATTACTTTTTTTTATTTGAATGTTTTATTATTTAATTAACGAATTGAATTTTGAATTTGTTAGAAGAGATAATTGAATTTTTTGTTTTTTTTTCTTTATAAAAAAGTTTTTAGTTAGAATTGATTGCATATTTGTATATATTTTGATTTTTATATTAGTAATTGTGATTGCATATGTATGACATGATGAGTTTTGATAGTATATTTGTAAAAATAATAAAACCATTATATTGGTGTTATTCGTTATTCACCCGCTACCGTTTCGTTACCCACTAATCTTAACGGGAATGGGTATGGTAGGGTAAGGCAAATTCTTAACGGGTAAGGGTAGGGTATGGGTAAGGTCAATTCTTAATGGGTATGGGTATGAAAATGCGTCCACCCTACCCGTATCGTACCTATTGACACCCCTAGAAAAGGGCGTGAATTTAAGTGATTGGCTGTATTATTTTTTATTAAATATTATAAATTGGATAGCTTATGGCAAGTTCCATTATTTTGAAAAAAATTTACTTGCAGGATTTGTAAGTTTAGATGTAAAATATCAAGAATGTACTTGCAACACCATTTAGATACTGGTGTTGTAGATATATGCAGAACCATCGTCTTGGAAGTGGAGAAGAATGGGGAGCTTTTTGCTAGCATCTGACTTGGGCAGGTATAGAGATGCTGGCATTGGATTTTGCATTTTTAACATTTTTCTGCTATTTTGAATGTCCATATGAATCTCATTTTTCCAAAAAAAAAAAACTATTAAATAATCAAGCTGTTTTCCTAAATTGCCCCAAGAAAAATGCATAAAAAAATAGTTTCAGTTCTCCTAAAATCTTGAAAATTCTAAGCATATAGAACAGTTTTAGACCTACATTTTCATAAAAAGAACAAAAAGTTTGGTTCAGTCAATTATCCAGAAATAATTTTTTGAATATTGGTTGTCAGAACCAGTAAACAGTAGCTAAAAATGAATTACCATTAACAATCTTGTAATGTTAATAGATAACATAATTAGGTTTGGTTTGCAATTAATAGTTGGGACAATTTCTCTCTGTAGCGGTACAATTAATTTATTAGAGTTTGTAACTGATGGAGTTTGTAATTCTATAAAAAATAACAATATATATATATATATATGATGTCACTTTTTATTTATGTTATTTGGTATCATGTTGTATGTCGATATTGAATTGTTGTTCGATATTTGATATTAGATTTGAATTGAGCTATTATGTATATTATGAGAAAAGTAATTATTTGATATTAGATTCGAATCAAATTGTTATTTGAAATCATTGGTACTTAAAAATACATAATCATCACATCATCAAATTATTAACGGAGATCACAGTTCAAAGTAATAAAAAAATTCATAATCATATAAATTTTCTTTAGAGATAATATTCATCAATTTTTGAATAATTATTAATTTCATTGGATTAGTTTTTTTTAATAAAAATATATTCTTATTTTTTTATAGTATGTCCCGTTGCATCGCACGGGCTCGATACTAGTAATGATCTTTATATAAATGGGCGGTTTCGATTTTGAATTGTTTCTTTGTTTCTTGTGGAATGAAGTGTTTACACGGGTGAAAACGGATCGGATAGTGGTAAAATTATATTCACGTATTTGTATCCGTTTTAACTTATCGAACGTATCAAATATTAAAAAAAAAATACAGATGCGAATTAGATATTAGATGAATACGGATCCGAATCGGATATTTATTAAAAAGTTTATAAATATTATTAGAAAATAATAAAATTTATAATATTTATTTAATTATAACGGTGAATAATATAATTTTTTAATAATATATAAGTAAATTATATGATATATATCTACTATTTGGTTATGAATAATTAAAATTTAAAACTATATTTATATTTGTATGGATATTCAGATATCGGATATCTATATCTAATTTTTTAATACGGATAAGATATTATCTGTTTTGTTTTCACCACTGTTGTGTTTATTGTTTTATTTTAATGGTTCTAATATAAAATGATATTATAAATAAATTACTAACTTTTAGCACGAAAATCCTACTTTACTATGAAAAATCACCGGCTTAGGGCGTGTTCGGCCGCATCACTGTTCCCGCGGGACAAAAAATTCAATTGAATTTTTTTTTCTCACGTGAACAGTAATTTTTAGTTCAATATCCGTACCCATAATCATCTCCAATGGCCCGCCGAACAGGCTCTTAATGTAAGGACTAGGTAAGCTGCGACTCTCCTTGTCTAATTTTTTAATCGTATTTTTATGCACCTTTTGTATGATTATGTTTCATGCAATTTAGTTTAGAGACCGATATACTGTGCTATTATGCATAATTGCATTGTAATAAATGCCAGGCCTAATGGCATTCTATGTTGATGTGCTACTTGAGGGAAAAAAGAGAGAGATAATAATCGAAAATTCAAATTTCGTCTTTTCTGAATCATGAATTTCATCTATTATATTTTGGGAATTTAATTTTAATTTTTCATTTTAAAAAAAAAACAGGAGTTAATGCAGTATCTAACCGTTAGATGCATCATGCATGTGACGATTCGTGTTAGCTTCAGTCCTGTTTTGTTCGGTTCTGAAAAGAAGACTATGATTAAGATTGCATAGTTTCTCGTGTAGCGAGTTATAAAGTGATGCACATGGGTCAAAAATAGATGGTATAGTTGGCTATGCGCCGAAACGCCACAACGAAAAGCAGCCAAGATGGGCGAATGGATGGATCATGAATTATGAAAGCTGGCGAACCGGAGAAAACACAAGCCGTTGACCGTTGTGTTAGTTAATTTCTTGTTTGTTTTTTTCTCAATTTTTTATGCGACGCAAACATTGTGTCCATTTATGCAACATGCATTTGCTGGCTGGCTCAAATTATTTTAAAGTCTAAATCAGATCCTCACCGATCAGCTTTATTAGAATTCCACAAAAAATCTAACAAAGTGTGCGCTTCTGACACTTTTAGTTTATTTTTATTTTTAATTTTGTTATACATTTTTAGTTTAAATTTTGTCACAAGAATATAAAGTCATTGACATATCTATCTTATATATTAATTTTGGATGGGAGGAGTGATCGTCTCCGGTTCTCTCCAGTATACTTACATGTGGGTTCCGTTTGTTATATATATAATTCGCGTCGTGGAGCTACATTACTGCAACAGTGATATCTACAGTACGTCTGCTAGACGGGTCCCACCATCAGTGTAACTATTATTTCTCATTTCCAGCTTTTATTCTTAAACTTCTATCATCTTTGCACCGTTCGATTTACTTTTGCATTTTGTGATTCAGCCAACATTGCCACTACCATTGACCGACACGTCTCTTTATTTCTTCATTCAAGTGAGTATTCATTTTAGATCTTTAAAATTTCCAAAACATATTTCAACAACTTCACTATATTTATTTTACATAAGAAAGACACACTTTAATTGAATTCCAAGAAGCCAATTTTTGCTTGTACTTTTCTTCTGATCTTAGATGGTCATTTCGAAAACATCCGTTTAATTAATGCTTAAACAAATACAAATTCTATGTTTTAAACCGAATTACTTATTTATAAAAACTTACAATTATGTTTATCAAAATTATTATAGAAATAGTGTAGAAAATTTCTAAAAATTTGACTTGGTTTAAACACTAGGTTTTGATATTAGTATATAAGCAAAGTTAAAATAACCTTAAGCTAATATCTTATGAAAAATGAACGCATTAAAATTAATTAACTTTCAAAATCTTTATTAAAAAAAATAAAGTTTGGAATATGAATATTCAACCTGTAAAATAGATCAAATAGGAATTTATTTATGATTGTTGTATCAATAATCATTGTATGAAAGGGACCTTCCAAAATCTCTCATACTATTTTGAGCAAAATGCTCCTAAAAGTCTGAAACTAAATTATTGGAGAAAATGACCCGCTACATGAATGCCTTCAAAAGAAGTATAGAACATAACCATCTCATCTCAGCACAGCCATTCTTTCTGGGTGCGTATCCTCTGAGATATCTCAATTTTTGCGTGACCGACGTGTCAGGTGTCAATTCGGGGAAAAGTAGGGGGGCGGTATTATTTGAGCTTTGAGATTCGTGTAGAACATATTTGAACGATTGATATATTCCAAAAAATCACGCAAAGTTTGAGATATCTCAGAGGAAACGAATTCATTCTTTCCGACGCGCTCATATCGCTCTTGCCTCCTACTTCAAAAAAAAGGAAAAAGAAAAATGTTGAAACAACGAACAAAAAAGTTTCTGGAGAAATTCTCTCGCGCTAAATTTGTCTCGACAGCTCAATTCTCAGAACCAGTCATACACCGCTATCTTTTCCTCTTCCCGCCTTATCTCTCTCAACCGCTTTTCTCCTCCGCTCTAAGTCAAAAAGGGGGAGATCTTTTTGAAAGATTTTCTGACATTTTTTCGTTCAATCAGAGAAAGCAATGGGGGGAGGTGGAGGTGGTGGTGCTACGAGTCCTATAAGAGAGCTTGATCAGACACCGACATGGGCTGTTGCCTCTGTTTGTATGGTTATTATTCTCATCTCCATTATAATCGAGAAGGCGCTCCACCATCTACAGCAGGTAATGTATGGATTGATTTTACTTGTTTTTGTTTTACTAGAATGGTCATAATCTTTCTGAATTTATTTGCTTTAAAATTTAACCCCTATTGTGTTTGTTCAATTGCCAATTTGCCTGGCATGGTGGCTTGTAACTTATGCCCTATGCAATAATTTTTTTTTTGTTTTGCATTAAATGCCATATTCAATAATTATAATAATATAAATTACAAGTTAAAATTTAATGACTATGTATGCCTCGGAATTCAAAATAATGTTTTCATGGAGATATTATTATAATGGATATTATTTCTGTTATTTAATTCAAAATCAGTGTATTTAAATAATTTCTTCTTGTGCAGATGTTTGAGGCACAAAAGAAGAGGGCTATGGTCGAGGCGTTAGAGAAAGTTAAAGCTGGTAAAATCAACAAAATTTAACCTTTTAAAATTTAATCTCTTCCACAGTTCTATCCCTCCTCTTTTCTGTGAAATACCTTTCTCCATTCCCTTGCAAAATAAGAAACATCGATCAAACTAGGCTACTTAGTCTTTCAACATTTTTTCGTCCTATAAAAGATTAGTACGAGATATAGTTCTAGGGTTGCAGCCATGTGTGATTGTGTGCACTAGTGATACCTTATCCAATTTCCTGGTAAAACGAGAAAACTTTAAACATCAGTAGACTTAATGCATGATTCCGTAGAGTTGCCTTATAGAATATAGATTAACAAAATGACACAGCTGGATTAACATATGTTTGGAGTTTTCTAAACTTCACATGGAATATTTTCTCTCATTTTGTACCACTTAATTGTCACAAGTTCAAATTCTAGCTCTTATTTAAAATAGTAATAGAAAAAAAGAATGTTGGGGATGAATAATTGCAAGAAACTGCAGAAATAAAATGCACTGCACCTTTTATGGTAGAATAGAGGTTCCTTCAAATAGTGTTAAACATCAATGGAATTTCAAAACAAGGCAAACGAAAGGTTAAACTTGATAATAATACCATGTCTGGCAGGAATTGGTAAAATAATTTCATAACAGTTCCTTTATTGTCAACAAAGTCAACCTCAAGTTCATTGCCGCAATTTTAGCATGCTGAAGCTATATGTTTTTTTTTTCTTTAGTGCAATTATGAAATGTATAAACAAAAACCGCTGAAACCTCTAAATCCTCTTGATGTTCTAATTGTATATCTGCCCCTAAATTCTTTTGAATATGCAAAGAAAAAAGAAACATTGGATTAAATGCTGTAGCTGGTGACCTTTTGAGCCTTCTCTGTCACACAAAAACACTATAATTCATGACATCCTAGAGCATCATATTTGTTTGTAAGACAGTTTTCCTGTGATGAAAGCTTTAACTCATGACTGTGGTACTTATAGTAAATCATGAAAACGAGTCGTGGAATCCTATGCGAATTCAATGTATACAGAGTCAAATAATATATTCATCTAGCTTTGCCACCGTGTATCATTTAGTCTGGTAATTTTGTAACAATGAACAAGAAATAAAGTCCCTGTGGTCTCGTGGGCAGAATTATCAATTAGAACCTGTGGACACTCATCATTTAATTAAAAAATATTAATTATAGCAACTATAATGAATTGTTATTTGGAGGCAGTTTCCCATATTTTTTATGTTAATTTTGACAGAATTGATGGTTCTGGGTTTCATCTCCTTGCTCCTGACATTCGGCCAGAACTACATAATTAAAATATGCATCACTGACAAGGTGGCCGACACAATGCTTCCATGCCGACTCGAGGAAAAGACAATCGAAGAGGAAAAAGAGATACCCAAAGAACATGAAAAATTTGTGCTGGACTCATTTATCGGCTCGAGATTCAACCATGAACGATTCCTTGTGGAGGCCACTAGTACCCCTCACTGCCCTGCTGTAAGTGCAAGTCTTGCTTATTGTTTAAACAATAATGATAAGAGTGAGGTTATGGTACTATGCATAGCGAGGCTTGGTCCATACTATGGATCAATATCTTTGTTTCCAAAGTCCAAACAATTGATCCTAACCGTTCGACATAATGGCCACATGAAAATGTACTTGCGGACTAAATTTTACATTTTTCACAATTTTTTTACTATTTGAATGGTCTAGAATCTTTATATCACATAAAAAATCGTACAAAAATAAAAAAAATGTAAAATTTGATCTACATGTACATATTCATATGGAGATCATGTTGAACGGTTTCGGTCGACTGTTTGGACTTTAAATATGAAGATATTGATCCATATTACGGACCAATATGCGTTATGCATAGTATTATAGCCTCACTCTAATAATATATATATATTTTTTTGAAAAGTAGCAATGCAACCTGTTTCCTTTAACAGAAACATTAAACAATAATAATTTTGTGAATTAGTTACATAGTTGCTTACTGCAAGCAGATGATCTAACGACAGACCCTTGAATCATATTTATTTATATATTCTTTTTCCGTTTTGAGAGGTTAAATTTGTTTATTTTATATAACTATTAAGAATTTATTTTTGAGGGACCCACGTCAGAATATATTTGCTGAAGGTTTTCCATTGCTTTGGAGATTGTAGTATTCAACCCCCCAACAACAATATCTATATTCTTTTTCCGTGCAGTACAAGCATATCTACTGTAACATGTCAGGCATGGTGAACATCTGCTAGACCACCAAAAGACTAGGAAACCTTTGACAAAAAAAGGAATAGGAAAAATAAATGAGATGCACCATGAGGAAACACTTAATAATTGAATTAGTAGTTTAGTCACCATTTATATTAATTAAACCAGTTTAGCAATGTTTTGCGTTGTAACCTTGTATGTTCTATTTTCATTAATTTTGCAGGGAAGGGTGTCACTTATATCGATAAATGCAATCCATCAATTACATATATTCATATTTTTCCTGGCGGCTTTTCATGTGCTATATAGTGCTACTACTATGGCTTTGGGTAGAGCTAAGGTAATTAATTTTTTGTTCGCTGAATTTGTTTTGTAATTAATATGCATTACTATTTTGCTATACATTATCAACATATATATTCTGCTTGCATAGATTCGTGGGTGGAAGGAATGGGAAAAGGAGACATCATCCCTAGATTATGAATTCTCAAATGGTAATTTCCTTCACTAAGTTTATGCAAAAATATGAAAATTGAACACATATTTTTCTTAATTCTTGTTCCCAAATATCTTGTTTTCAGATCCTTCAAGATTTAGGTTTACCCATGAGACTTCTTTTGTGAGGCGTCATACCAGTTGGTGGAACTCGATCAGATTTTCCTTTTACTGTGTAAGAAACCTTCCTATGTTGATGTGATCATGAATTCCCCAAAAATCTGTTGCAATGCATGCCCAGTTTTTAATAGTTTAATACTAACTTTTCCATGAGGTTAAGCCCCTCAAAAATTGGTAGTTATGGAGGAATCAGGAAAAATATAATGTAAATTAGACCCCTTTATCGGGACTTGTGTTCAAGAAATCTTGGATCATCACAGTGCTGTTGATGTTCGGATTTATTTGGAATCCATTTTTTTAATGCAGAATTTCTAATAAGTTATTTTTATTAATGAAATGCAGGCATGTTTCTTTAGGCAGTTTTTCACATCTGTCAGAAAGGCCGATTACTTGGCCATGCGCCATGGTTTCATCACTGTATGAACGCAACAAAATTTCAATTTTGCAAGATTCTTCCTATTTTCTGGAAATTATTTAATATAGAGTTTTTCTTTATTTGTCAGGTACATTTGGCTCCTGGCAGTAAATTTGATTTCCAGAAATACATAAAAAGATCACTTGAAGATGATTTCAAGGTGGTTGTGGGTATCAGGTATGTATGTGCACCATACCAGTTGCAATTGGTACTGATAAGTTCCATTTTGTACTATGTTGGCTAACTAGTTCTCTTTCCTTCTGTTTTTAATTTATCCTTTTTTAGTCCGTTCTTATGGACATCTGCTGTTGTATTTCTTCTTCTCAATGTCAAAGGTGTGCAAATAAAATTAAATTTAGTAGTCTCTATAACATCTAAATATTTTCTTAGCAGAGGAATCCTGCTAATATTCTTCAATTAATTTTCTCTGTGCCAGGATGGCAGACATTGAATTGGATGTCCATTTTTCCTTTAATTGTATGGTATCTCTACAATGTTCAAATATGCTCTTTATTTTCGTCAAATTTTGTCATTCTTGTGCCTAACTAGTCACTTTATTAACAGATTGTACTAGCAGTTGGGACTAAACTACAAGCTATAATTGCTCAAATGGCACTTGAGATAAAAGAGAGGCATGCTGTTGTACAAGGAATTCCTCTTGTGCAATTAAGCGACCATCATTTTTGGCTCGGAAAACCCAAATTCATTTTGTTCCTCATCCATTATACTTTATTTCAGGTACTAACTAGAAAAAAACTAATTTAAAATGCTAGCTGCTTTTGAATTCTGTTTTAATTGCTTCAGTTTTCTTGGTAATGCAGAATGCATTCGAGATTATTCATTTTCTTTGGATATGGGTAAGCCAGTGTCATTGAATTTCTTTATTTTTCTATTTATTTTCTTTATTTTTTTATTGATTATACACACCTCCCTTTTTCTGGATTCAAATATACTCTTTCTATGTGGAACAGTACGAGTTCGGGTTGCGATCATGCTTCCACGAGAAATTCACTCTTATAATTATCAGAGTTTGTCTTGGGTAAGCATTTATGCTCCCTTGATCAAAATAATTAAACCGATAAATAAAATAAATTGAAATGTGAGGAAAAGGTTAAATCAAAACTCATACATATCTGTTTGTAAAATTTCAGTGTTGCAGTCCAAATTATATGCAGTTACATTACACTACCTCTCTATGCTCTTGTCTCTCAGGTATGAATGAAGACAATATTTAGTTTGGTAACCATTATAAACATTATAATATGAAATGGTTCAAACATAAATTTAATTTTCTATCTTCAGATGGGGTCCCACATGAAGAGATCTATCTTTGATGAGCAAACCTCCAAGGCACTGAAAAAATGGCACCACCAAGCTGTGGTAAAAACTAAAGCTACTGGTGGAAACCCTAACACTAACCCTAAAGGCTCATCTAACTCACCAAGCACCAGCCCGCGGGCCACAAGCCCTCCACGGCTCTTAGCGGGTAAGCAGATGCAGCGCATGCAATCCAAGGCAGCCGACCGAGAAATTCAACTCCAGGCGGCTCCTTCTAGAAGGAGGCATTCTTACAATGAACAAGAGATAACGGATGCGGGTCAGACTGAGGCAGCACCTGTGACTGACTTGCTTACCGGGTCATCACCCCCTCATCAGCAAGGTCCGCAACAACAGCAGAGGCGGGGGGAGGATGATGAGGATTACCAGTTTGTAAAAGTTGATCTTTGATGTTGATTTTCAGATTTAGGTTTGATTTAGAGATATAAATTCTTATTTTTATATTTTTTTCGGGTTAGATTGTTTAGGCCCGATATGTATTTATTATCCTTTGATGGCTTTATGCTTACTAGATTTCATTCCTTACGTTTTAACGGGAAGACGAGTTCTCCTTTTAACATTAAAAGCTTGTAATATAGATGAATTTCTGGAGTTCTACTTGAAATGAAATAGAAAATCATTTTCTTTTTCTTTCTGTTTTCCTTTCTTTGTTGCTGGTTCTAGGTATTAAGGTATATTTTTGTAAACCTTTTTCTTTGTAAAATCAGTATATCACTCTTGATGTTACTCATAATGACACTGACAGGGTGCACTCAATAACTAATCTTTTGGTTAAAATTTTATTTCAATTAAGTTTGTCAGTTCAGTTAAGTTGCTTTGAACCAAATGAACACTGGTCACTATACAAAATTTTCACAACATTAAATATATTTATATTATCGATTTTGAAATGGGAAAATGAAATAACTTGTCATGATACAGATATAAATGAGAATAGATTTTGAATTTAAGGCACTCCCTCCTAAAAAAAAAAGACAACAAAAATAAGAAAACAAAACTTTAAAGCAACCATGTCTCAAAAACAAGTATGCTTAGTTCACAGCTGTTGCAAATTAACCTTGCAATACCTGAGAACCCTATTTGCATCATTTAAATTACACAGGAATGATACAACAGAAAGTCAACCACAGTTCTAAAATAATTCAAGGCCTTCCATAACACAAATTACTGGCCAAATCACAGATATTGAGAGAAATTTCTGGACATGTATATACAAGTATTATGATGTTGTATTTTCAACATGAATGATGCTTTCTGTAGCCTGATTTATTTTAAGCACCAGAAAACGACAAAGGAAAAAAAGGTCCAGAACAAACTGGTTACACATCAAATTGGGGGAACATTTAAGACTTATTGTTTCTTTTTTTTTTGGAAATTAAAATTTTAATTCTTTAGGAAATAGAATGACAGTTTTTTTTACCTTTCAAAAAATAAAAGGAACCGCACCAACAGTACGGTTCCACCAAGTACAAGTTTATGGAACCGCATTAATAGTACGGTTCCAATGTTATTCTGATATTAACTCCATCTTAACCACAAAGTTGCCTGATAACTGCTGGGACAACACTATTGGTGTGGTTCCATTAATCTGTCCTTGGTCTATTTTCTAAAGAAAACAAACAAATAATTCTTTTCCTGAAGATCTGATTTTGTTATTTTCCAAAAAAAAAAAAAAAGAAACCAGCATTTGAAATTCTAGGGACTAGAATGGAAAGTTGGTGATATTCATGAAGGCACCATTTTAGCCTCCATGATTGATTATTTGAATAGTAATATATGATTCCAATTGTCTGTAACACATGGTGGTGGTGAGCGTTTCAAGAAAGAATTTTGTTGTACTAAGAACCAAAATCAAGATGAAATTTTTTAAATTTTGGTTGTATGCAGTATGCTTACCTGAAGGAAATAGGAGATTCTAGCTAGTACAGTAATGGGTCAATGGATGCAGAACTATTTGCATTTAATAATATAATGAAAAAAATAATGAATGCAAAGCTAGTGATTGAATTACAGAACAGCTCCAATGGAAGCTCTAATTATGCGCCATGTGATAGCCATGCAATTGCATGAAAGGAATATAGTTTCCTCTGCAATTTCGTAATATTTGCACCTTTTTGTTATTCATTTTGCAGGAATGAGGATGTATTATTTATTTATTTATTTTGCATGAGATGAGAATTAAAATCTTTCAATTCAAATATGCAAATTTTTATACACTACACAATAACTTAGACACTAGTGTGTGTATATATATATATATACATATAGTTTTGAAAACAAGCATATGATTTTGATCCTTTTAGTCTAAAATATCTGCACTCTTTTTTTGAGGCTGCGAAGTCGTGAGGGAGAATCGAACTCTCGACCTTTGGGTACAACAATCCTAGAACTTTTTCTTAGCTAACTGTGCTACCTCCCCTTTCCCATCTGCACTCTTTCTTAGTATATAAATACAAGACAGAAGACACTAAAAATAATTGAGTCTTCTTCAAGAATGTGCATCTCGACTTCTCAATTGCAAATGCTCATATAATAAAACGGGAGGTAGCACAGTTGGTTAGAAGAAAAAAGTCTTTAGACGGTTGGTTATTCAAAGATCGAGAGTTCAATTTCCCCTCACGAGTTTGCAGTCTGTGCGAAGATTTAAAAAAAAACACTCATGTAATAGTTACAATACCAATTGCAGAGTTATAAAATGATGATTGATTACACAAACTTGTTTATTTAATAATTTGGTTGAACTTGTTATATTAATATTTACAATTGATTTATAAGGAATATTCTATAGATGTATTACTTATAAAAATAAAATAAAATAAATTAAAATATTAAATATATCTCATAAATTAAAATTGAAGATACGTTGCAGTGTAAGTACAATTTGACATTGTTTAAAAATGATTGCTAAAGCCAATAATGTGACACAAAAGATGTCATTTTTACAATGTAGGGTGCACATGCTTTCATTTATTAATTTAAAAAAATAATAATAATCTTCACATAATCTAGTCTAGGTTTTCCTGATTTGTTTTCCTTTCTATTTTCATGTTTGGTGCTTCGGACCAAAAAGTCAAGAAACTCATCAGATAGTTTTATTATGATCTGAAATTAGATCCACAATTTATTTTTTATTAGTTGAATAGAGTCTTTTAAATTGTAGCAAAGGGGAGCCACCTATAATAAATGGTGGTCAATTAACTCCATTTATTTTTAAAAAAATTGTGTTTATTGGTAAATTTTTATAATTGATCCTATTTATTTTTAAAATTTTTGGGTCTATCGATAAATATCTATATAATTTAGTAGAAAATACTATGAAACTGTCAAATTGACCCCATTCACAACATACAAATTTCATATGTATAACCTCCATTCACGTTGACTTCCCATAGTCTGAAGGACTGGCTCCGCTTACTGCAATCTTTATATATAAATAAATGTTGATTTATTTTCCTCCATTGTCGGTGCTAAATTATTAATTAAATATTTAAACAATGCTACGTGGTGCAGAGAGGTTTTTTTTTAAATAAAAAACAAGGGTCAAACTTTCTAGTTTTAAATATTTATATGAAATATTAAATCGATTTTCAAACTTGTAACTTTACACGTGGAGATAATTTATTTTATCAACCTCATCAATATATATTATAGTAAAAAAAAAAATCGTCAATCTGCAAATTATTATAATAAAATTCAAGACTTAAAAGTCCGTTTAATTTTGTATAAATAATTAGAAACCGTATTATTTCGTAAAAATTGCAGAGCTTAATTTTGATTTTTTTTTCCAAATATATTCATCGGCTTAATTTATTGAATTAGTTACCTAACGCATAACCTGTCTTTAATTAATGTGGAAATCTCATTATAAAATAATGCTATTATTTTTTTTTGTTGATTAATTATCTGGCTCGTTTGACACAGGAAAACCTTTTATTTTTCCCACAAAGCAATTGAATTTTTTTTTTTTTTGCTTTGAAACTTTTTTTTATGATAAAAAATTCAGAATCATTATACGTGTCATGTACTGATGTACATGCTCCAAAAGCGTCTCTTTCTTTTTTTTAAATTTTAAATTTTAAAATACGCCAATCAAATAATGCCAACTCACAACGTTGAATCAGCAACCGCTGTCAATGTCTCCGGATCTCTTAATTTTTTTCTTCTTCCATTTTTTATTGTGACTTTTTTAGTATTTTGAATTAGTTTTAACAGGGTTTGATTCTCATCTCCAAATTTTAAACTTTATTTTATTTCCAACGCATGCCCTTGTTTTGGTTCATACAACACACATACAAAATATAATATTTGTGTACTGCAAAAGTTAAAACAACATTGTTAATATTTTTATTTTTATCTCTCGTAAATCACAAATGCTCATACATCACGCTATATTGAGGAGTCCGGTTAGTATGACTGTATGACATCGGTGTCATATGACACAAACTCTAAAATTAATTGGATAGATTTCAAACAGCTAATTCAAACTGTTCAAACCGATTTACTTTATGAGTGATGTGTTTACATGCAATTTTTTTTTAATATTTTTGAATTATTTTAGTATCAAATCAAGCAGTCAAAAATGAATGCATTAAAATTAACTTAAAAACTCACATATTTGACCGCTTGACTTAATACTAAATAAATTCGAAATTAAGATTATAAAATTTGCATGTAAACTCACAACTAATGAAGTAAATCGGTTTGAACAGTTTGAATTCACCGTTTGAAGTCGATTCGGTAAGTTTTGAAGTTGGTATCATATATACTGAAATGATATTGATGTCATACTTGCCAGACTCTATATTAAGGTCATAATTTATACTATTCAGGGCTATTAATTTTTAATGTCAATTTTACCCTTAATTAATTATTTCTTATTATTGTCTCTAATTAAATCATTTTTTAAAATTGAGAAAGTTAACAGATTTAGTAAATCTCTTATGCGCCTTTTAGGGCATTTCATATGTGACATTATTTACTTAGATTTTATGTGCCTAAACTCTAGTTTTTCATTTGTCAATTTCTTAAGCTATATTTTTTCATTGAATTTCCTCTATTAATGAATCATACAAGTATTAAAATTAGCAAAGCATAATTGACACAAAAATCATATCACACATTCACACATGAGATGAATGCACATTATTTATCTTATGATTTTACAGAAGCACCACAAGTTATGCATTATTGTCACAACTCGACGTAATGAATCTAAATAAATCTTTGGTATAAAAACTAGTAATATAATTTTTTTCCTTTCTAAAATTTCATTCTTTTGCAAAGATAATATTAATATACCATTATCAAATAAATTACAATACCATGTCAAAATTTAACAAATTTGTAAATGATTTGTTTGTTATGAAGGTTTATGAATTATTTATTTGACACTACTGTATTAGTTTTCATGATAGGTTATAGTTAACACCATATAAATGTAAGCCATAGAAAATCAAATTTGAAAAAGATGCAATTTACTTATTTCCATAAAATAAACGAGCCTAAACGCTGGGCAGCTATTCCTTTGATCTTAGTATATAGTTTTCTTTGAAAAGAATTAATTAAGTTTAGAATAAGCAAATTAGAAAAATATTAATTATGGACAAATGTGGTACAACGGAAAAAAAAAAAGTTGGATTGTGCCCTGAATATTTGAAAGTAAGTTCTGAAAATAGCGCTTCCCTTATTTTTATCATGTATATATTTTTACTCTTTTTATAAGAGGAATCCAATACCATCGCTCATATAACATAAGACTTAGAGCATCTGCATTCCTGGAACTCTTAGAGTTTTAAAGCTGATTTGGCAGTTTCTAAATCAGTTTCAGGAATATAGATGAATTTCATATTTAGAAATTTTGTTCAATAGTTTCTAAATATAAAACTATTTCAAAACTCTGACGTGGCGAAATAATTAACCCTTATTCGCTGAATTTTTAATACTGTTTTAATTAGATGCTATGTGGCAATTAAGAAACTCTAATTTTAATTTCAGGGATGTAGAGATTTAGAAATTTAGAGAGTCTAAATTTTTTAAAATTATGTTAACAGTTATTTAGAAACTACAAGAGTTTCAAAGATGCAGATACTCTTATTGCATCGAATATTCATCAGTTAAATTAACAATTTAAACCGTCAAATTATAAAAAAAATCAATGAACAGAATGGTAAAACGATGATACCATTTGTAGCTAAAAAAATTACAGTTTATTAACAGTAATTTCAATGAATCGGTCAATCATCTAATAAGTAAATAAAATAACAGTTTGCTAATTAACTAATTTTAGTATCTAATTACGTGGGATTCAAAGGATCGCAAACATCTCAACATTTTTTTCCCGTAAATTAAATAAATTAAAGTTGTGAATATGATTATATAAAATCAGTCCCTTGTTAGACTGCACCGGATATTTACATCTCTAAAATACCAAGTGATCATTTGCCCAATAATTCGGGTAAAGATATTAACAGAGTGATTTTCACTTCATACAGAGCACGATCAACAGAGACAAAATGAAAATGTATATCATGGATGCGCTGCTTAAAGTTAAATAAGCTCTGTCAATATATTTACCCCATAATTCAGTATCGCGCGGAAAATGGACGTCTCCATTTAATGAAAATGGAGAGAGTGAAGGCGAATTTTAGGCGGAGGCGCATGTTCCCTCCACCGGATATATATGGAATAGCAGAGAACAGATCCCGCCTCTCTCTCTCACTCTTTCTGGAAAAAGGGATCCAGATTCAAAGGCGAAGAAACTAAACAGTAAGCACCTTTTCTCTTTCATTATTTCTTTTATTGAACAAAATTCGGATATTTCGATCCGTTTGAAGGTAGTTTGTTCTTTTTCAAACGAGAAACGAGTAAATTTCATAATTATATATACAGCTATTGTTGAAATCTTTATTGCTTAATGATATATTTATTTTTCGTTTGGAAATAATTCCGCCTTCTTTATAGCGACGTTGCAAGTGTTATTGAATCCAGTTTGGAATTGGCATTTCTTTTCATCCTTATTTTTTTTACATAATTTCAACAAGTTGGCAACCTCAGTGATGTATCAGCTGCTCTTATTGATGTCTTTGACATTTACTTCACAATGTCTTGAGAAATTCCTTTTCAATTTGTTATTTTCACTCAATCATTTAAGCTTGTTGGGAATTGAATTCTTATCTGATTTTTTTATTTTCCTTAGCTTGCTGTTGCAATTGGAATCAAACAATGAGTGGAGCAGTGTTAGTCGCAATTGCGGCATCAATTGGAAATCTGTTGCAGGGCTGGGACAATGCCACCATTGCAGGTGATCTATTTACATGTCAAAATTTCAAGTAAAAGTGATCGTTTCCCCTTTAAAAAAAAAAAAAAAAAAAACTCAAAAAGTCTACTGTATGTCCCTGCAAAATGATAACATGCTTCTTTATGCTTGAGAAATATGTCCTTTACTAATTTCTTTACGAAGTACCCAGCTCTTCTCAGTCATTCCTGCTTTGTCCATTGTCTATGAAAGGTCAAAATGACGAGAATGGAGGATATTTTGGAAACTTTTGTAAGAAAAATTGGGGAGGCCAGTTCCAAATATATTAAATTATACCAAAATTCGTCCCAGATTTCAAATCTCAAATTTTGTACATTTGCCAATTATATAAATTAACCTTATTTCATCCTCTCCAGGAGCTGTTTTATACATTAAAAGGGAATTCAATTTAGAATCCCAACCGACAATTGAGGGATTGATTGTGGCCATGTCTCTGATTGGCGCAACCATAATCACCACCTTTTCTGGCCCTGTATCAGACTCAGTTGGCCGCCGGCCAATGCTAATCATCTCATCAGTTCTCTACTTCCTAAGTGGCCTAATTATGTTCTGGTCTCCTAATGTGTATATTCTTCTCTTGGCACGTCTGATCGACGGGTTTGGTATTGGCCTGGCTGTAACCCTCGTACCAGTTTACATTTCTGAGACAGCCCCTCCAGAGATAAGAGGGTTGCTTAACACTCTACCTCAGTTTACTGGGTCTGGAGGGATGTTCTTCTCATATTGCATGATTTTTGGAATGACGCTTTCGTCCTCGCCAAATTGGAGGGTTATGCTTGGGGTTTTGTCATTGCCATCACTTGTTTATTTTGCGTTGATGTTGTTTTATCTCCCTGAATCGCCAAGGTGGCTCGTGAGTAAAGGCAAGATGAAGGAGGCCAAGGCGGTGTTGCAAAAGTTGCGTGGAAGAGAGGATGTCTCAGGTATATATTAGAGAAAGCTTTTAGGTTTTTTCAGAGAGATCTCTAGCATGTATTCATTTACTTATTGTTTTTCTCAAAAATCAATAAATAAAAACAAAACAGAAGGCAGTTTTGAAGTTATACAACCTTATCATGTCTAAATTATAGGGGGCTTCATGCATATTTTCCTTATTAAGATGAATAGAAAAACTTTGCATAGTGACATACCCAATTTGAATTAAATGCCAATCAACAAGTTTCATGCTTTGGAAAATAGTTTGCAAATGCTTAAATTTGGATTGGATTAGTGGTTTTTCAAATGCTCGAAATCTCAGAAAAAAGCAAATGATCCTAAGACTTGGGAGACTTACACTACCATGTGGAAACTTTGCTAACTTCACCAGAACTAACAGAATTTTAACTTCCTTATGTTAAACTTCTAGGTGAAATGGCACTTCTTATGGAAGGTCTAGGCAGTTCTGGTGACACCTCCATCGAAGAGTACCTTGTTGCCCCGGCAACTGACCTTACCGAGAGTGATGCTCCATCGGATAAAGACAAGGTAAAACTGTACGGGCCAGAATCGGGCCTTTCATGGGTGGCCCAGCCCGTAACTGGTGGAAGCATACTAGGAAGTGTGTTGGGCTCCACCGTGATGTCTCGTGGTGGTTCCATCATTGACACAATGATGGACCCGGTCGTTGCCCTCCTTGGGAGTGTCCATGAAAAAAACCCAGAATCAACCGGCAGCATGCGAACTGGCAGCAACCTATTTGCACACTTCGGGAGTATGTTCAGTGTGGCAGAGCGCGTGGGCCCCAGGGAGGATAATTGGACCGAGGAGGACCCACAAACAACGGATTATGATGACACGAGGTCGTCAGATCATGAAATGACTGAACATGATGAAGAAAGCGGTGATCTGGAAGCACCACTTTTGTCGCAGAGTGAATTTCCGGTAGATCAGGACAGTTCCATAGGGGAGGTGCAGGGGGCAATGGGAATAGGAGGGGGGTGGCAGCTGGCATGGAAGATGTCAGAGAAGGATGGGGTCTACAAGAAGGTGTTTTTGCACCAGGATGAGGTGCCGGCATCAAGGAAGGGATCCATGATGTCACTATCAGGTAGTCAATTGCCTGTCAGTGGGGATTTCGTTCATGCCTCAGCATTGGTTAGTAGTTCAGTGCTGGGTAGCAAGGGATTGGTGATACAAGATGCAATTGGGCCCGCCATGGTCCACCCGCCAGAGAACACTGCCAAGGGGCCCTTCTGGAAGGAACTCCTCGAGCCTGGGGTCAAGCACGCTTTGTTCACTGGTGTTATGCTTCAAATTCTTCAACAGGTACAGTTTTTGTACCAGCATTAACTCAAATCAACTATGTCAATATTTATTGGAATTTTTTTTTATCAAAATATTTATTGGAATTTGGAAGGGGTTGAATGCATTGACATTTTATAATCCAAACAATTTGGGATTTAAATTTTCAATATTAATAGAGTGAGGCTATGGGACTATGCATAGTGCAGATTGGTTCATACAATGGATCAATATTTTTGTTTTCAAAGTCCAAATAGTCGATCTGAACTGTTCAACATGATCTCTATATGAAAATGTGCTTCCTAAAATATACATGTTTTATAAGTTTTTTACTATTTTTTTAGATAGGTAAAAAATCACTGTTTCAGAGGTCTAGAATCTTTAGATCAAGTGATTTTCTACCTATCTAAAAAAATAATAAAAAAATTCTAAAAGATGTAAAATTTGATCTACAAGTAAATTTTTATATAAATATCATGTTGAACGGTTTGGATCGAATGTTTGAATTTTTAAAATGGAGATATTAATCCATAGTACATACCAAGATGCACTATGCATAGTACTGTAGCCTCATTCATATTAATATATTTGTTTGTTTATGTTGTGTGGTTTGTGGAAAAAGATTTATAAGTCCTTCTCGTTTTTACAATATTTTTTTTATTCTAACCTTAACTGAATTGTGTTTTTTTTCTTTGGCAGTTTTCGGGAATAAATGGGGTGTTGTATTACACACCTCAGATTTTGGAGCAAGCAGGAGTTGGGGTTCTCTTATCAAATCTAGGAATCAGCTCAGACTCAGCATCTATTCTCATTAGTGCTCTCACCACCTTACTTATGTTGCCATGCATTGGTCTTGCCATGCGGCTCATGGATGTCTCTGGACGGAGGTCAAATCTCAAATTATCTTTTTTTTTAATATATATATATATATATATATATATATATATATATATATATATATATATATATATATATATGTATATGTATAAATATATATTACTTCTCTTATCTTATCACCAGCTAGATATTTGTATCTCTACCTCAGCATAGCAGGGCTTTACATATCTGTATGCCCCTGCTCTGCATTTATCTATCTATATTTTAACACAGTATTGTCTGATACCCTACAGTGGTAATGTGAATTAGCAGCAATTAGCAATATCAACTTGTGCTCAAAATTGTGTGGTACATACAGCCACTATGCTTAACTGGTGTAGTGCTGTTTTAGTAATTAATATATAACATGTGGCCACTTTAAAGACAATTTACCATAAATTGATGTAATGCCCAAGTTATTCATGGCTAAAAACAAATTGAAAACATCTCTAAGCACACAAACAGTAAAAGAAGTAAATTTGAAAGAGAAGAAAAAATTAAGAGGCAGAAACAAAGAGAGATCATACTGATACCAGGCCAAATTGGTCTTGTACCATTCAAGCAAACCCAACCAGTAAGGAACTGTAACTAATACCAGCATGCAGAATGCTAGCAAACGTGGCATGATACCGTTGCTTTTAGAATGATTAATAAATAACCATAGTAGGATGTGCTTTAATATTTACCAAAAAATGAAAAACAGGAGCCTCCTTCTGACCACAATTCCGATCCTGGTCGTTTCTCTGATTGTGCTAGTCATCTCCAATGCGGTTCACATGGGCACAGTGCCTCATGCAGTGCTATCTACTGCCAGTGTCATCATATACTTCTGCACCTTTGTCATGGGTTTCGGGTAAGAAAAATATTATACAGAAAATATATTACCTTTTTTATCAAGATGCCGCTGTATTTTGCTGTAATTGTTATTATGCCCCAACATTTCTGGTATTCAATTACGAACCAGAAATCACTAAATTGCACCTAATTTTTCATGTTGAGTTTAAACGGTACATGACTGGTTCATATAAATTCAATATGGTTATAGGAAAATACCTAGAATCTACAATACATGCATGAAAACTAACAATACTATTTTTATATGTCAGGCCTATACCCAACATCTTATGTGCAGAGATCTTCCCGACCCGTGTGCGCGGGATTTGCATTGCAATTTGTGCTCTCACCTTCTGGATTGGTGATATCATTGTTACTTATTCCCTCCCTGTTATGCTAAATTCCATAGGGCTTGGGGGCGTTTTTGGAATTTATGCCATAGTTTGTTGCTTTGCTTTCGTTTTCGTGATTTTTAGGGTTCCTGAGACCAAGGGTTTGCCCCTTGAGGTTATCATTGAGTTCTTCAATGTCGGTTCCAAGGGTTTGCAAAATGAAGTTATGGAGTGAAGGGGTAAAAAAATAAAAATGGGGTAATTGTTTTTTTTGGGGGATAATTTGAGGAAATTATGTCCTTTTTCGGATGGGAGTACAAAAGGAAAGAATGGAAGCAAGTAGGCTAAATTCCATTGCTTCTGTATAGGTGAGATTTCAATTTTGTATTTAGTTTTGCCCGATCCTTCTTTTTTATTGACACTGTAATTAGATTTGTAATTTTTATTTAAGTGGGTCGACATTAATTGCTACTATTTTTTGTACAATTAAAAGTTACCGAGTTTTCTTTATTTGAGAAATGTAAGTATTTCTAACTAAATCTCTCGGAAAAATGGAGCCTAAAAACATCGTGATCCTAGCAATTCAAATGAGTTCTAAAGATATGTTAAGATCTCTAAAGTTTTTAACTCTCATATTTTTAAAATTAATTTTATAATTTTTATTAAATCACGTCAATAATAAATTAAAAAAGAGATAATTTGAACTAATTATTTAGTCAGTGTGGAGTTTATAAATAGTTTCTTTTAAAAAAAAAATTATTTAGTTTCTAAATAAGAAATTCTCTAGTAGTACTAGAGATGTAGATGCTCTAAATACTCAACTTTTGAAATGGCGGTCCAAAATTATAGCCGATGTGTTTTGTTGTCAATTTAGCCGATTAAAGTTTCTAAAATTTGTTTGTTTTGTTATCAGCACAATGTACGAATGTTACATACATTATTTAGGAATTTGCAGTGCTAATCAGGTAGAATTAAAATATATATTGATAGAAAGCAAATATTTTAATTTGGATTTACATTGTTAATCACTGTTTTAATTATTCTCAGTTAAAGAGCTTTTGCAAATTCTGAATTTTTATACAGTTTTCTTGCTCAGTAGTTAGTTGTTTCAGCAAGCACGAGAAATTAGAAATCTGCATTATGCTTTCGTTAATTTATGTCTTTTGATCTTTTCATAATTGTTTCATATTGCATTTTTTTTATGAATTATTCTTCATGGCATCATGGCTACCCCTGACCAAATTAAAAGCAGGGCCACCATCTGCAGTCTGGCCCAAAATTTTGGGCCATGCCTCCTATATGCAGCCCAAATTGTCTGTGTGAATTTTGATACATATCGAATTCCAAGTAGGGGTGTTCAACCGGTCGATTCGGTTCAAACCGAACTAAAATAATCAAGCCAAATTTTTTTTTGGTTTTTGAAAACCAAACCGAACCGACCGAACTAAAATAGCAAACCGAATTAAAACCGAACTGATTAAACCGAATAGTGAAATAAATAAATGATTTGGTTGAACCGAAAATAAATGGTTTAAAATAAATGGTCTCAAACTATTAATAAATGGTTTGTTCGGTTGAACCGAATAGAGGAATTCAATGTCAAAAAATCAAAACCCATAGATTAAAAACCGAAAATGAACCAAAATAATACAAGTCTCAAGCTATTAGTAAAATCGGTCAGTTCGGTTTATTCGGTTTTGAGAATTAAAAACCGAACCGAACCGAACCATTTAAACCAAAAAATCGAACTATTTAAACCGAAATTTTCCGGTTCGGTTTAAAACCAAATAAACTGAACCATTTGAACACCCCTAATTCCAAGTAATATAGCCCTATATCAATAATTCATCACATGTAATGCAACTATGGAGAAGACCCCCTTGAAGACTTTAAACTACCACCAAACATTAAACCATGCTTCCTTGGTTCCTTTTCTACATGTCAAAGCTACTTTATTTTTCTGGGTTGAATGAGACAAATCATGGAACTTGGTCCAAACTTCAGCACTTTCAGAGTTGTAAAAGGTTAGCTTTTTGCTCTTTGCTCTTTGCCTGCATGGAACCTTAGTCCAAAATATTGTGTTGTTACTACCATCTTTGTTGACATCAAATTAATTTTAAAAGTAGTATGGTCGTTTTCTCTTTGTATTGAAAGGGTCCACAGAGAGAGAAATCAATATATTGCAATCTTAGGACTATGAACTCCGGTTGTCGTCGGAGCACGGTGACGATTGAAGAAGCAGATTCAATCGTGGATTGAGAGAGAAGTAATTAGTGCCGAGCGGAGTCAATTGGAGCTGAGAATGCGGTAATGTCGGAGCTCAGAGTGTAGAGTTCTCATCTCAATTGGAGCGCGACGGTGACTAGATCCGATCGTTGTCGGAGCGCGGCGGCGATCGAAGAAGCGGATCCGGTCGTGAAACGAGATTGAAAATAAATTCTAAAATTGAGTATGAATGTAAATATTTATTTTTATATTATATGAGGTGATAGAACTTAGAATTTTATAAGTTTTTCTTATTAATATATTTGTTAGTGGTAATTTTAACTACTAACTATAAAAAAAAATATTGACAATATTGTTTTAGTTTTATGCAAGAGTGAGTCTATGGTACTATGCATATCACGGGTTAATATGTAATACAGGTCAATACTTCTATTTACAAAATCATAATGGTCGATCCGAACCGTTCAATATGATCCTCATATGAATATCTACTTGCATACTGAATTTTATATATATATTTTTTAAAATTTACTATTTTTTAAGATAGGTAGAAAATCACTGTTTTGGATGGTTCAGAATTTTTAGATCAAGTGATTTTCTACTATCTTAAAAAATAATAAAAAATTTCTAAAAAAATATAAAATTATGTCTGCAAGTAGATATTCATATGAGGATCATGTTGAACAGTTCGGATCGACCATTAAGATTTTGTAAACAGAAATATTGACATGTATTATGGATCAATCCGTAATATGCATAGTATCATAGACTCGCTTTTTATGAAATGTACAAATTATATATTTTTTATTTTGACTTTATTGTTTGTGCGCTGCATAAAGCTGATACAATGTTGTATAAATTTCAATGTACTATGAGAAAGAAGCAAGATTCTCTTATAATTTTGATAAGATTAATTTTTTGTTTGTATCATTTAGCCAGTCACTAGATTCAAGAGTAAATTTAGCATATATATATAAAGCTAAATGACTGTTCTTTGAGGCCTAATTAGGTATGGAATTGTGCATTCGTAGGAGATGAACATTTTAGGTGGTAGAATGCAATAACAATGAATATAGGTGGTAGAGTTGGAAATATTCCTGTATTCTGATATTCTATTTGTGAAGTCCTTATCAAATGATACCATTACAAGTCACAATATATACAACCCCAGTTCAAGGGGAAAAGTGTATTAAGTTTGCGGCTCAAGGAAAAAGGAATATATATACTTTTTTTAATCACACCACAAACAAATTGGAAATTATAGTCAAATCTAGTCTAAATTAGTGGCTAGTAATTTAAAACGAGGCGGTTTTGCATGTGTACCCTGCTAATATTTATAGTCAATTTTCACACCTGGTTTTTTTCACTTTAGTTTCTATCGCATATCATTAATTAACGCGTGCTAACTGCTAACAATTAATTTCTATCCAACTTACTTTAAAGTTTCTATAGCATTGGTGGGGCAAATATTGTAACAGATCAAGTTTGGCTTCATGCAATGTACGGACTATAGAATAAAAACAGTTTTTTCTATGGTTATTGCACTGCATGAAGCCAAAACTAATCTGTTAATATATTTGGAGATGACACTTTCCACCCTAACTCAAAAAAAAAAAAAAAAATCAAAAGTTTTATTGTGTTACTACTTTCTTAAAAGAAATTTGCAAAAACATATCTGTCGTTCAAATACTTATAAAATTATGTCTCACCTGAAATTTTTTTGTTCCGTTCTATTACACTTTTTTTTTAATCTGACCCTGTATATTATAGCAAACACAGCAAATTCTATAAATAAATTAAGTAGTGCAGCTTATTTCTTGAAATGATAACTATTGTAATAGTATGGCCAACCTAAATGTACAAACAAAAATAATATCATTTTTTTGTGACACGGCAAAACATTTATTTTTGCACTAACTATTGCAATTTCAAATTTTAATTGATTTGTTTTATGTCAAGCGCAAAACATACAACGGTGGGGGGGTGTCAATTACCGGTTTAAATGTTGTTAAACGCTATTTAATTAAAGGGGTATATACTGGTTTTTTTCCCAACCATACCTTACATCTTTATCTTCATTTTCAAAGTTCAGATAGTTAATCTGAACTGCTCAACATGATATTCATATTAAAAAGTACTTAGAGACCAAATTTTATATTTTTGAAAAAGAAAATTAGATAAGTACAAAATCACTATTTTTGGATGATCTAGAAACAATGATTTTGTATTTATTTAAAAAATAGAAAAAAAATCCAAAAAAATATAATTTGATCTCTAAGCATATTGTAATACGAATATATACAAATGTGAGGTATGGTTGGAGCACAAATAACCCTACTCATTCTTGGATATATTAACGTTAGAAGTAAATAAAACGATTAAACTGTTTAACAACAAGTTTAATTATGTTATTTTTAAAGTTGAGTTGCAATTAATTGAAAGTTAATTTTTTCGCTTTTAATTTCTTAATTTATCATAATAACTCTATATCATTTTTTGTGCATTATTTGTAACAAATCTAGATCAATATGAATTATTTGTAGTTTTTTAAAAATTACTAATACAAAAAAGCCATGATGCATATCAATCAAACGGTTGATATTTGATCCCCTTTATATGCTAGATACTTCTACTGTATGTAAGTTATTATTTTTCGGAATTGGATCTGCTACGATCCGAATGTTATGAACAATAATCCTAAAATTTCTGTTTTTCTAAATCCAGCGGTTCAATAATTTATGTGCACGTATCTCAAAATAACTAATTTTTCTATGCACGAATTTCGAAATAATTCGACAGTTGAATTAAAAAAAACAGAAATTATAGGTACTGTTCATGAATAAAAAATCGCAACAGATTCGGATCCTTATTTTTCTTGTTATAATAATGAGATTCCCAACATACTTTTGACAAACAAAATGAAACATATAGTTGGAGCATGTATTAGAGATCCCATTAATTTCATAATAAATTCTCAAGAGCACTACTGCAAATATTACTAAAAGAAGTAACAATTTTGCGGCTAACAAAATAGCTCCAAAAATGTTGAGAAATTTTACATGCTTCATGTGTCCTCTTTTGGAGACAATGGAATTTCTCTCAAGTAAAGAATTTTGGTTTAATATTAGACATTTTATAGATTAACTAATTACCAAATAAAATTGAAAATTGTTAGTGATTATTCATATTTTACCAACCACTGGTGGTTGGTTGTTTATTTTAATTTAATATTGTACATATTTCACACTTTTAGCCAAACATAATTTACATTTTTTTTTAATAATGAGTTAGACAAAATTCCTCAGATGAAAAACCCACTACCCTAAAAGAAAATTGTTGTAATTAACAATTCAAAGGAGTGCAAGAATTATTACCAGGTTGATGTAAGTGACTAAACATATATATATATATATATATATATATATATATATTTAGGGGTGGCCAAAAAGCTCGTAGCTCGTGACTCGATCGTGACTCGCATCTGGCTTGCTCGCTAACAGCTCGCTTGTTACTGGATCGAGCTGTTAACGAGTTAGCTCACTACTAGCTCGGTCTAGAATTAACGAGTTTGAGCTAAGGCCTAGCTTGCTCGCCAGCTAGCTCGGCTAGGCATCAATTTGTGAATTTGTATGAATTTGTGTGTATTTTATACTGTCAAGCTCGGTCCAAAAAAGTTTGTAAAATTTATTTTCTTCTCAAAACAAGGTCCAACTAAACCCAGTGAGCCAGCTCGTCACGAGTTTGAATTGAGATTTTAGCTCGGAAGTCCTAGGTCCAGCTCGCTCGGTCCAAACTCGATCCAGAATTAACGAGCTGCGTTAAGGCCCAGCTCATTTACAGCCCTACATATATTGACATCTAGTCAGGCTAAAAATTGTCATCTAAAATTATACAATTTATGGGTAGTATTTTAGCAGAGGATCAAATATTTGCAACTTAATTGGTACCTTTTTAATTTAGTTTGATGTTTCATTTCTACTGAATTCATGTCTCAATCAGGGATTCTCTACTAACACTATCTTGAAAAGCTAAGTATCAAGTCAAAGCACTATATAATGTTAGTGAGTAAAGCAACGGTTTAGGATTAAAGAGAATGAAAAATACAATTCTTTCTGAGATTTTAGTGGTTCAACCTATGTATAATTATTTGCAGGAAATCCCCCATTTTTAAATTGCCAAAAAACGCCAAAATACCTTTTACCACAGTTCGGAACAAAATTAGGTTTTCCAACCCAATACATTTTAAATTTGAAATTCACTGCACTTGTACGTTGTACCTGCCTGATCTGTGAATTCGTATCCGATGTAGTACCGCAAAGGGAATCTTTTAGAATGATTCTCGTTTGAGTTGATCTGGACCGTTCTTTTTTACTTTGTACGAATCTTAAAGCCTAATAATACTGCCCCCTATTTTCCCCCGAATCTCAAACCGTAAAGTGATGTGCATCCTCTGTAGTAATAGAGAGGATACGGATCCCTGATCTGTTGCATCACTATTTAAGTTTTGAATTTGGTACCATTTTGGTTGGAAATTTAGTTCCATTTGAATAAAAGTAGTCTTATACTAAGAATATCTAATACTTGTTGAAGTTAGAAATAATAAATAAATAAATACATTTTACTTTGGTTTATTAACTGAATCCTTTAAAAAAAATTCGGTTTGATTGCAATAAAAAAGATTATGAAGTTTCTGCCAACATGATAAAAAATTTCCCCAAAATTGGCACAATAATAGCATTTAACTTTTTTTTATAGATGGAAATATATTAACTCCTGAGAAAAGAGAATTATCTCAAACCAATGAACCAAGTCATGGTATTATTTGTACAACTGAGCCCCATTGACATATATAGGGGGTTATTTCAAACTTTCGTGCATGTCAAGTTTATGTCAATTCATCCACTATAGTGTTATAAATACTTGGTTGTGCTCTGAAAATGACTGATTTGAGGAAAGTGCAGTTGCTCAAAAGATCAAAAGATGGAAGCACAATTCAATTTGTACATAAAAGCGTGTTGCTCAAACTTTGATCATTGTGGCAATGTTAGCTTCTTATATACAAGAGTTGATGGGGTTCATTAACAGACTTATCATATATATGTTAAAGAGTATTATTAATAAAACAGGGGCCTATTAGCAAGATTTTTGGGGACCTAGTATTGTATTATTATGTGTTAACAAATTACTTGCTATGAAAAGTTACTCATAAGACTATTATATCTTGCAAAACTTTAATATTACAATTTAATTAATGTGCAACCTTCCTTGTAGTTTACTTTATGTAGTAGTACATGTAAAATCCTGTTTCTCAGAATCGGGGGAGGTATGATAGGCATCAGATCAAATTCGGTCCAATATTAGATCACAGTCGTCTGATTTGTATCAAAATTTGTATAGATAACTTTGAAATTTGTATGAATCAAGCGCACACGTATCTTAATTTGGATTGGACGATTCCAACTGGCATCGAGACAAATTCTCTGATGTTCCTCACATAACATGGTAATTTATAGACATATATTACTACGCGGATTGCCACACCAAGAGTTTCACAGAAGATCAACATGAGGAAAAAGGGTATTCTTTCCTTTTGTTGTATGCTACACAAATAATAAAGGTTGTTTTAGAAGCTTGTAAGAAGGGATTAAACAAATAACATAAGATAAAATTAGCATATGCTAATTAGCATCTTACCTTGAATCTTCCCCTTAGTGACAAATTTAATATCAGTCAGACAGACAATTTTGTTGTTATTATAATAGACGAGGGTTCCAATGCACTCGAAATTCTATGTTCCCATTTGCATCCAATACTTTATCTTCATTTTTAAAGTCTGAACAGTCGATCCGAACCGATCAACATGACTTTCATAATAAAATATGCTTGGAAATCAAATTTTATATTTTTTAGAATTTTTATACTATTTTTTAAGATATGTACAAAATCACTTTATCAGATGGTCCAAAATCTCCTTAAAACAATCATTTTGTACCTATCTTAAAAAATAGTAAAAAAATCTTAAAAAAATCTAAAAATATATAAAATTTGGTCTCCAGACATATTTTATTATGAATATCATGTTGAGCAATTCAGATCGACTATTCGGACTTTCAAAATAAAGATAAAAGAGATAAATGATTGGGTGCAAACAGGAACATAGAATTTTGAATGTATTTGAACTCTCCTCATTATAATATTAAGATGCAACAAGTGCAATTTGTTATTCATTTTTTTAATATAAGACGAAATTGATTCTTTTGAGCTACCTACACACTCACTTACTAGATATTATTGTTATAAGAGCCACTAACAAGCGCTATTAGTAAAAGAGCATATTTAATATAGTAAACACAAAGAATTAATGTTGGGTCGTGAGCTAAATTAGGTAGAGACATAAAGGGTATAATATGCTTAATTTCTTAAATAATATCATAATTAAATTAGTTCAAGATTCAAACAAAATATTACTCTTCAGCTAACGATATTAACAATTTTGTTTTGATTTCATACAACTTACAAACGATATTGACAATTTTGTTTTGACTTCATACAACTTACAAGTTTTGTGTTTTTTCATTTTGATTTTATTGTTTGACCCCCTCTTTTGGCTGTTAGATCTCATCATACAATGACATATATATTATATGGGACACTTCAACAGGACTTAATAATGTGATCCAAGCGCTTAAATAAAATAGAAAGTTCAAGTAGTGACATGTTTTAGTAAATTGGTTATAACTTCTTCCTACGAGCTCCCCTGATTTATAAGATGATTTAAAATTATGTGGAAAGCATACAAAATATTCTACAACTTTTATGTTTGGAGTTTTCTCAGAAATAGAAGGCATCATGGTCAAAAGAACATTACAAGAGAACCTGTCAGTTTGAAGTCTGTCTGTTATTAATTAGTTAGGTGTGAGTTTTGAGTGTGTTTTTATAGGACCAAAAAGAGAGTTTGAATTATGTTATTTCAATATGTGTTTTGTAGTATTTTATGATTGTCTTTTGATAGTCTATAAGAGGGTAATTAAGAATATTTTGAGAGTAAAAAAAGTAGTTGAAGTAGTTTTTGATATTGTAAGGTTATAAGAGAAGGTAAACTGAAATTGTAAGAAAGCTTATGAATTAATACGAATTTTATTTTGAGTTCTCTATTTTTTTGCCTCTTTCATGAGTTGAACTTGTTCCTGTTTTTTAGTTGTATTTGTCAGTGTCTTTGTAATTTTCATTGACAGAACCGTATCATTGTTTATTGTCAATACTTTTTCCCCATAATAACGCAACTGCATATTCAAAATAGATTAGTTGCTTTCGATCTCATAATAAAACGAGATATCTTATATATCTTAATTATTTCGTTAAATAAAAAGAATGCCCTATGGAAATAGTGGTTGTGGGAAACAGAATCGCATATAATTGCAGAATAAAGCAATTATATATAATTCACTAAATTTCTTGGTTTTGTCCCATCTGGACAAAAATCTGTGTTGGTATTATATGACTAAATAAATGGCTTCTTTTTTATTTTTGTTTGAATGGAATAAAATATTATGGTGCTATTCGGCAAAAGCGTCCTTAAGTTTCTTTTAGTTTCTTTAGCAGCTTAATCCTTCTGCCCAACACCAGTTTCTTAGTGCGGATTAAGACAACATCCGGTACATATCACCTGCTCCTTCCTTAAGACACCTCCCCCTTTCTTTAGCTTACTGAACAATCCATTCTTAGCGCAGATTAATATTTAATTTCTCATGTGTTGCCGAACATTCCCAATGTAATTTCTTTAGCGTGAGATGATAGTCAATATAATTGAATCACGTCTGTTGATATGTATCGGATTTTAAACATGCGACTTCCTATAAACATTTATTATAAATGTGATTTTCTGAAAAGGTGCTTAAATTAGCACTGATAAATAAGAAAAAAAAAATAGCATTGATATATGGAAAAAACTATATACTTTAAAAGATAGGAAAATTGGTTATTTGCCACTCCAAAACATTAAAATTTGAAAAATGTCATTACAAAACTATAAATTTGAAAAATGCCACTCTAAACTTAGTTAATTCTTAATTTTACCACTAATATACAATTTTTATACTTTTTTTTATTAAAAATTAACTGAAAAATACAGTTTTGAGATACGTAGTGGAGGGATGTAATAAGGGATCTGAAGGGTATATTGGAAAATACAGTAATACGTATCTCAAAATTATATTTTTCAATTATTTTTTAATAAAAAAGTATAAAAATTATGTATTAGTGGTAAAATTAAGAATTAACTAAGTTTAGAGTGACATTTTTCAGATTTATAGTTTTGTGATAGCATTTTTCAGATTTAAAAGTTTTGGAGTGGCAAATAACCAATTTCCCCTGAAATCTCCCCTAATTGATGTTTGCTTAATTAATTTGCATTTTCTTAAGAAAACTTGTTAGTGTTAATCATCTAATCTAGATGTTAGTATATTTTTGTATGGGAAAAAAAATTAAGTTGTGTATGAAATAAATTCAAAATGACGATTTAGTGAGATGCCTTTAAAGATCAACATTTCAAACCATACATGATCAATTCCAATTCAATTTGTTCACTTTTGCACTGTGATATTCTGACATCCTTTTGAATGATCAAATTTGAAATGGAGAGATTTCATCCCCGGACCACAAGTTCATTTACAAGAAAGGTAAAGAAAGGAACTTAAGTGGAGCATCAATTCCCTGTTATTAGTAAGTACTTGCATAGTGCCACAAAAGAATCTCATTCAAATTGTTTTTAGTGTACCTTTTTTTATACATATGTGTCGGTTTTTGGTCAAATACAAATTTTCTTGTAATCTTATTATTATTTTTCTTTTTTGCCTGGTATACCATTTTGTTGATTTAATTAATTACCTGATAGCCCTTGAGAAAAAAAATATTATGCACTTACACCCTTGGAGAACTTTTAATTTGATAATGTTACTACATTTTCCACCAAATGCAATGTTCAGAAAACTAAGCATTTTAGATGAAATATGTACCAACCAGGATCAATTTCAACCATAATATAATTGTTCAAAATCCAAAAGTAAATGACAAAGTAGTGTTTACATGATAGAGTAATTGATTGCTTGAAACTAATCTCTAATGTAGCTTATGCACAAAATTGAAATATCAACATGCAAACCAAGTAAAAAGAAAAGAAAAAAAAAAAGTGAAATTCAAACAACACCAGTGCTATCTTCAGCATCATTCGACGATTTAACGGCCGCATCAGCATCAGTCGATGTGCTCTCGCCGCATTTATGGCATCTAGAATGAGGAGCAGGAGCACGGATGAGTACTGGTACGCTGCGGCAGGAAGGGCATGACGGGTGGGCCCCGAGCCATGTATCAATGCACGAAACATGAAAACCATGCCCGCAAGGCGGCAAAACCCTAATTCTTTCACCCTCCGCAAATTCGCCAAGACAAATCGCACACTCACCAGATATGGTTGCGGCTTGATCGGTTTGGCATCCACTGGAGAAGGAGAGTATGGGGAGGGACTGGAGAGATTTCTTATTGAGACCTTTCTGCTTGATGGGTTTTGTAGCAGATTGGTATCTCCGAACAAAGGCACACCGAACAACGAGGGAGAGGCCGACGACACTGATTAGTGCGCATAAGAGAGCGGCGAGGATAACCACTATGTCGGAGTCGATCGGGAGAGGAGAGGGGGTGGGTGGGGCATTGGTGGATGTGTTAGAGAGAGATGTTGAAGTTGAGGTTGTGGTCTCTAGAAGGAGTCTCATTTTGGTGTGATTTGTTTACTTTGTGTAAGTGAGAGATTTGGGGGCTTTGTGTTTGAGAGAGAGAGAGAGAGAGAGAGGTCAATTGGTTGGGTTATGTTCTTGGATTTGGAGGCATTATATAGGGGAGGAGGAGCAGAGGAAATACAGAGACTGATGTCAAAGCTGGTCAAAAGGAGACTAAATTAATTAACTAATTGGTTGATTAATTAGGAACATTATTCTTAAGTAAGCGTGTATACTAAAATAAATGTAAACCCTTTAAGGATAGTTACCGTTACGGCTATGAAGAGGAAGCAAAGAGATCTGATTCTCGGGACGAACTTGGGTCCGAAAGGCTCCATCACAGTTCGATTCATTTTAAGATCCGTACACACGCATATTAAAACGAGCGCATGGATATTGAAGCAGTACGCATGGATCTTAAAGTGAATCGAACGGTGATGGAATCCATCATATGGACCCGTTTGAATCCGATGGGCATCGGACCCAAACTGCTCCCCTGATTCTCATCTAAAACAGTCCGCTCCCCTCCAAAGAATATATATATAATTGTAATTGCACTTGGTTAATTGAAGATTACAATTTGACAGTTTGTACTATGTTGTTTCTTACAAGGAAGTTCTTTGCCCAAGTTATTTTGAAAATTAAGGATTTCCCATAATCTTGATACTAAAATTTGCTTGGATAACAAATTTTAGAATTTTTTAGAATTTTGGCTTTTACTAATTGTTTAGAGAGGTACAAAATCACTATTTGTGAATGGTTCTGAATCTTCTAAAAACAGTAATTTTGTACATATTTTAACAAATAGCCAAAAAAAAATATAAAATTTTGTATTCAAGCAAATTTTAATATAAATATAATATTGAGCAATTTAGATCGACCGTTTAAAATTTGAAAATAGAAATAAAGATATTAAAGCATAATAGAACACAAAAATAATAAAGCATTTTAACCTTACTCTTTCTCAAATATTGTTTAAAATAAAATTGTGAGAGGTCTTGTATGCTATGTTATCAGCGAATCAATTTCAGACGGAAAATTGCATATAATTCGTAAACAAAGTCTTCAAATTTTCTATTTATACAATTTCTTCCAATTAAATTCTTGACAGTGCTGTCAAGTATAAGCAAATTGATTTATAATGTCCCGTTTACTCAACAGAATTTTTGTAAATTGATTTCAAACATATTACTTTTTTAATAATTTTATTAATTGCATGAGAACTAGTTTTTGATATTGTAACTAAACACAACGCTCCTTCTGTGAGAGCAAAGGCGACATTGCCTAGTCCTAAATTTTCAAAATTAAATCAAGATCCATATATTTGTGGACTTTTACCTACCTCATAATTCAATTTTGTCTATTCCTAAATTTTTGTTATAACTCTAACTGGCTAACTCTTCTTCTTTCTAAGCTTCGCGCCTCGGCTCCACCCAACTTTTTTTGTTTGCTCTAGACCAATTTCTAACTATGTCTCTATGTGTGAAAGATCGCATTCAAAACCAAAATAGTAGTATTCTAGACCTCGATCTCTCTCTCACAAAAAAATGAGGTTCTTGCACTTAACTAATGTCCAAAAATTGACAATTGATGAGGGAGGTCATTGTCAAATTTATTCATTTTAAGTGCTTACTTTTAATTAGCTTAAGTGTTTCTTGTCACTGACAAAAGTGATGTATTTTAACAAAATACTTACATTCTTCCGTGCAAGCCATTTTCCTTGAAAATAATAGTACAAAAAAAAGATATTTGGATTATTCATGAGAACTTAAATTAAATCAAGATCCATAAATTTGTGGACTACCTACCTCATAATTCAATTTTGTCTATTCCTAAATTTTTGCTATAACTCTAACTGGCTAACTCTTCTTCTCTCTCAGCTCCGCACCGCCGCTCCACCCAACTTTATTTTTATTTTTTTTTGCTTTAGACCAATTTCTAACTATGTCTCTATGTGTGAAATATCGCATTCAAAACCAAAATAGGAGTATTCTAGACCTCGATCTCTCTCTCACAAAAAAATGAGGTTCTTGCACTTAACTAATGTCCAAAAATTGGCAATTGATGAGGGAAGTCGTTGTCAAATTTATTCATTTTAAGTGCTTACTTTTAATTAGCTGCAACCTGTAAGTGTTTCTTGTCACTGACAAAAGTGATGTACTTTAGCAAAATACCTAAATTCTTCCGTGCAAGCCATTTTCCTTGAAAATAACAGTACAAAAAAAGTATAGAAATAGAAGAATATTTAAAAAAAAAAAAGATGGACCCAGGTGACTGCGCGCCCCCTTAGACAAAATTATGTTTAGTTGACAAAATTATGGTGAAGGCGAGGAGTACAGGAAAGGAAAGGTTTAATCTTGCACAATTATAATAAATAAAATCGATTTTATTTCCGATTTAGAGTGTAATGGATGAAATGAATACGCGAAAGTTAAGTATACTAAAAATATTTGATTAACCTTTTATAAATGTTAATTGACCAAACAAAAAATAAGAAAAAGTAAATTTAGTTTTCCTCATTAATCATCGAGATATGAAGAAGTAAAATATTATAACCTTTCATTCTATTTCATTTCCTTCTATTATTCTCTTCTCTACCTTCCTCTACTGTCCATCCAAACAAGATGTCGATGTCAGAATAAATTTAGAGTAGAACTAGGGTGCTCCTAGGAGTACCAAGCCCCTTTGTATTTTTAACTCTAAAACCTATCGAATTAACTTTGAACGACGAATCCAAACGTTAAAATCCTTCTACCTTACGAGTGATGCATCTACATGTGAAAATTTTAAAGTTTTGAATTAATTTAGTATAAAGTCAAGTTGTCAAAAGTCTTCCAAAAAGTGAATGCATTAAAATTAATTTAGAAACCTTCTAATTTTGACCACTTGACTTTATACTAAATTAATTCAAAATTTTAAAATTTTCACATGTAGATGCATCACTCGTAAGGTAGAAGGATTTTAACGGTTTGGATTCATCATTCGAAGTAAATCCGATAAGTTTTAGAGTTAAGAGTACAAAGAGCTTGGTACTCCTAGGAGCACCCTAGTTCTACTCATAAATTTATCATGCTTGAATGTTATCTTTTTATCGAAAACAATAAGTACAATAATCATGTTATTAAAAACTTCTAGGTAATAAAACAAAGAAAAATTTATCATTTATATGAACCTGAGTTCGTACTGTTAGTATTATTATCTTACTTAGGACATATGATGTCATAATTTTGAAAGTTATTATATTGGATATAAGCAGTAATTATTCACCAGTTTGAGAAGTTATTATATGAACATTGGAATTTTTTTATTTTTTTTAGCATTTGAAAATAAATTGGGGGCACCCATCGGGATGTTTTTGGTCCAAAATTTAGTTGAAATTTTTTGTGGATATTTAAAGTTGAGAGATGTGATTTCATTTTAATTTTAAAAAATATCATCCATTTAATTTTCAAAACGGGTGGTTGGGATTCATCGAAAAAATGTTAAAATGTTGCTTATTTCTTCTTTGATTTGTATTAAGAGGGGTGATAACAATTGGCTTTTAGACAATAGATGTGTCTCATGTCATCTGTAAATATTAATTTTGAATGTGTTAATTATAAGTCATTAACAAAAATTTATACTTACATGAAAATGGAGAGATGGCTTTGTAAATATTTTATTCGTAGAAATTAAAGAAAAGGAAGAGAGAGAAACAGAAGAGTACATTAAATTTTAAATTGGTAGAAAGATCAGTAGGAGTTTTTACAGACCCAAACTAGTTTGATTTTTTTCTAGTAAAATATAAAAAGATTTTACAAAAAAAAGATAAAGTATCTTAAAATTTAAATATAATAGAAACATTTCATCTATTTTTTGAAATTTTTTCCATATTTTATTAAAAATCTAATATAATAATTATCTCCATCTATACATCATATTTAAAAAGAAAAGAAAAGTTAAGTTTAGATCGGTAGAATTCCTACCGATCTATACTTTTTTATTCTTAGAATTGATAAAAATCCTACTGATCTTTCTACCAATAAAAATATGATGCACTCTGTATGTTTCTCCCTCTTCTTTTATTTTAATTTCTACAGATAAAAAATTTCCGATGGCTTTTATAAATGACATGGTGGATGTAATTCATTAGTAGTTGAAATAGAGCAAATGTGCCTAATGATCATTTTTACAATCATTATTTCATGGTAACAGCGACAACCAACAAAATAGTTAGCAATGATTAAAAAATTAAAATTACATAAATGCCCATACAATTCAGATAAATTGGTTATCAAATTTGATATAATTTGTAAATTATTTGGTCGATGATTGAGTACTGATAAAATGAATTGTTATTCTTTATATAATTCGATGGATTAACAATTCATTTTCAATTTTTTTTACTAAATTTCATAAACAATGAGCATCTAAGCTTGATAAAATATATTATTTTTTTTTAATAAATAAATATTAATCAGTTGGCACAGTTGTTCAATAGATTTATAAAAATTATGATCGCGTACTATTTTTTAAAAGATAATCACAGTACAAACACACATAAATTATATCACATAACAAACACACGTACTATATCAGTGTCAGCTCAAGATATGAAACATTTACATTCTATTATATTATTAGTACTATACTTATTAAAAAAAATATTGATGTTATATTTCATTAGACCTACATTGATACTACGTTCATCGACCACTTTTAATGATTTAGATACTTGCAATATTTATTAATTAGGCCTAAAAATCTACTTTTAGAAAAAAGCTTTAGACAGGTATGAATGTGCCCCCAATTTTTGTGAACATCAAAATATTTTGACTTGCCTAACCTGGTGACTTTGCTTTAATTTTGTACCTGCCTACGGTTTCTGGTTTTGAGTTAGGTACCAACAATGCATTCCTTTTGAATTTGATGTCTTTATCCTTTTATCTATTTTTTAATAAAAATTTAATGGTCTTATCAATTAATCATAAAAAATGTTGTGTAATTTTGATGTTCATATCATAACAGAGTTTAAATAAAACCCTAAATCCTAGGACTGTTTGTTGTTTATGTCTTTGATTAAGTTAATCCTTGGCAAAAAAAAAAATGAGATAAAAAGATGGAGATTATGATCTTCTATCCGAATTTTGAACCTTAAATTTGTTTTTTGCCATCAGATCATAGACTGATTTTTATCTTTTAACAAAAGTTATTATGCCAAATAACCAAACACCATATTTCTGAAATATGGATCTTGAATTATATTTCTCAACAAACAAACACGTGAAATTGTCAGGCTAATATTATAACAACTTGAGTTAAGAGTAAAGATATTAATGCAGCTCGTCACTCATATATATAATTTTGGGGGAATTTCGCGTATACCCCTAAGAAATTTCAAAATTACATATTTTACCCTCTAAGTTTTAAAACCACACAAATTTATCCATTTTATTGTTTTTTATATTATAACTCATTCTAAATTTTTAAAGTATCCATTGTACCCTTTATTAAAAGCATATAAAGCTCATTCGACTTAAATTTGAATCTGAAGGGTTCCTCTACTGTTTGATCCGTGCGTATCGCATTAAGATTTGTGCGCATCGTTTCAATATTCGCTTTGATCTAACGTACATGGATCTTAAAGAAATTCCAATTATGGCGTATCGCATTAAAATTTGTGCATATTGCTTTCAATATGAGTGCATTTTTGCATCAAGATTTGTGTTGATCTTGCGTGCACAAGTCTAAAAGCAGTTCAAATGGTAGAGAAACTGTTCATATTCAAATGAGTCCGATAGAATTTATATACTTTTAATAAAGGGTAAAATGAGTATTTTATAAATTTAGAATGAGTTTTAATATAAAAGACAATAAAAATGATAAATTTGTGAGTTTTTGAAGTTTGGAGGGGGAATATGTAATTTTAAACTTTAGAAGGGTAAATACATAATTTTGAAGTTTTTGAGGGGTACACGTGAAATTCCCCCCCCCCCCACCCCTATAATTTTTTTAAATTCTGTTGTTTGTGCGTTTTATAAAGCCAAACTAGCTCTGTCAATACTTTATTCCGTTATATTACAATATAGTGATATAGTCTCACAATGCTTAACAGAAATGAATGTACTCCTCCTTTAAAGGAAAAAAGAAAAAGAAAATTCCTCCATTGACTTGCATCTGCATTCTGCACAGACAAATTAGCAATAATAATTGACACTTGGAGAGTACAGTACAGAGAGAACACCACTTTCACAGGATAGAATTTCAGAACAGGCACAACTAGCTGACTTTATCTCAGTAGTGGCACCACACTACCACTCACACAAATCATTGAAACAAAACCATCATACATACATTCATACCATTACCAGTTTACCACAAAACCCAATGTCAGAATTGCAAATTTTGCAATGGCACAAAAACAATGGGCATTCCAGGCTTTCCAGCACAAGTTGTAGCTATCGAACCTATCCATATCTTGATCGAAGATCTTTTTGAAGGCAAATGAAACGAGAATGCACAAAATTAGCAAGTGGGTTGAAGAACCACAAAAGCAGCGCCGAGAGGCTACTTCCCCTTTTAGATGTCACTGTAGCACCTTATGCCTCTTGTTGTATGATCCTCTGTGGTGGGGGAGAGGGGGGTTTCCGATGCCCATCGGACTAGAGTTTGTTCGATGGATGGTTTCTACCGTCTGATTCACTTCAAAATCTGTACGCACGGATATTAAAGCAAACAACACAGATAATAAAGTGATGTGCACGGATCTTAAAGTGAATCAGACGGTAGAAACTACCCATCGAACAGACTCTGGTCCGATGGGCATTGGAAACCGATAAATCTGCCTATCCATATATAGTTCACAGTCTGAATTAGTTACTAATCGTATAATTAAAATATTTTACCTAGAAGTTTCTAACTGCGTCCCTAGTATAAGTATGGTGTGATACATTTGTGTGTGCCACAGGAAATTATACACATACGATGTTCCCTCTTCTATTTGTCTGCAATATTTCTTCATTGCATGCCTTTGCAATTTGGAAGGATGGTGTATTGGTGTTTGTCCGAGCTGCAATTGTTGTTTTAGTCGCATGTAAAGTTGTAAACTCTGTATAATTTCAATTAGTATGAATTATATATATATATAATTCAAATTTTCCCATTAATTGTTAATAGACTTTTTCCGAGCAGTTACGTAGTGTTCCGAAACTAATGGATGAAAATTTTCCCATTAATTGTTAATAGACTTTTTTTTTAGTAAAGTTGGAGGTCAAATCACCAAACTATTTAATATCTTTGTTATTATAATAAAATATTTCTCTGGTTTCGAACTCATGATCTCTCACATAGACATTAATTGTTAATAGACTTATTCAGTTATTTGTAATATTTTTCTGACACTTGTGACTATAAGTATTACACTGAATATTATAGTATGTCATATTGACTATATTCATCAATTTTCAAAATTAATGAAAGAAAAATAAAAAAAGATGCGCATTTGTGCATTCTCAAACTTTCCCATAGGCATAAAATACACAATATGCAATTGATAAACTTAATTATGCAATTAAAAAAATTATCCCTAATATTTTAACCAGACCTCGTATCATTGCAACATTGTGATATATGAAATAAGAAAGGGGTGGGTTATCTTGATTTTGCAATTTTAAAGTTCAAACAGTCAATCCAAATTGTTCAACATAATATTCATATTAACATATGCTTGGAGGCTATTTTTTACTATTATTTTAGAATTTTTAAAAATCACAATTTTTTTATGATCCACGATTTCCAGGAAAACAATAATTTTAAAAAAAAATTCAAAAAACTAGTAAATAATTTTCAAAAAAAATATAAAATTTGATCTCCAAAGCATTTCAATAAAGAAAAATATTGGAGAGAGAAGTTCTGAAGCCAAGGCCGAAATTTTAAAACCATTGAACAGTATGGAAATCTTGCTTTCTTGGTAGGGTTACAATCATTAACTTTTGCCACTATTCTTATCTCAAGATCATGCCAAAAGAAACTTGAAAAAGTGCTAATATTTCTTCTTTCTTTCATCTTCCTACTCAGCATCATCCTTTTTATACAGTTATCTCTGCTATCTCTATCCCAGTTGTGTGAGATATTTTCTTCATGGCCAATCAAACTAGTCTTATAAATTAAGGCTTTAATTAGGATCTTTTCTTCAGATAATAATAATTATTAGTATGTGGATTTTTAGATACTTACAAATTTTATGAGATAGCACCATAAATTAGTTTTTTATACAGTTATCTCTGCTATCTCTATCCTATTTGTGTGAGATATTTCCATCACTACCAATCAAACTAAAAGTCCTAGGCTTTTTTCTCAGATAATATTGATTATTAGCATGTGGGTTTTAACTACTTACAAATCATATGAGATAGCACCACACCTGAAAGGGAGGTAGCACAGTTGGCTAGAAAAAAGTTCTAGGACTGTTGGTTACTAAAAAATCGGGAATTCAATTCTCCCTCACGATTTTGCAGTCTTTGTGAAGGTTTTCCAAAAAAAAAAAAAAAAAACAGAGATGGCACCATACCTAGTTGAGCAATAAGTTCAAAAATTTCTTTACAGACCTAAAATTGAAGATTCATGTTTCCATCTTGAACTATAAGATGTCAACATGGCCTTAATTTTTTTGGTTTTTGTATTTTTTTTTTACATAATAGGTAATTCCCTGATGGCCTTCAATTTATCTGCTTATTTTGATGGATCCGAATCTGCTGAAATTCGAGACTAATAAACAGTGTTCCTGAAATTCCGATCCAGCCGTTGAACTGTTCCGAGATGCATGTGCAGAAAAAACCAATTGTTCTGAGATGCGTGCATAGAAAAAATTGAACGGCTGGGATCTCGAATTTCAGGAATTTCAGGGAATTTCGAATTTCAGCGGATTTAAATTCTATTTTGATAACATGATGTAAAAGGCCACATTATAAGTCATGTCAGTCAAGAGACTTGAATTGTCAGTTAAAAGACATTAAATCTTTCCACATCAGGAGCAAATTAAAAATTTTGAAAGTACAAATTGTATGCATCATATGTCGGTTGAACTGCAAAATGCAAATTTAGTTGATTATGAAAAAGTTTGATTTTGGGCATTTCAGCCTAAATGCCAAAAAAAATGGTAATATTTAGTTGATTATGATTTATCTCTAAATAAACAAATGGCCAAGGATACATTTGCTTTACCTTTTATTAGCCCAGATTGAAATTAAATACACTGTTGTTCTTTTATAAACAGCAATGAACAAGAATTTCATAGGGAGCTGCTTGGTTACACGGCTCAAGCTATGGGCTACCTAACCTATGTGTTGAGCATTAGTGCAGGATGTAGAGAATTATAGTATATGGACTGGGCCTTTTCAAAGTTTGCATTATTACACATCAATTCGGATAAAGTAGGCCCCAATTATTGAGTTTTTTTTTTTATAAACCATAAATAAATAAAAAATTACGAAAACAATATGAGTATTGCAAGATTTTGAAAAAACATAAGAACCGAGAGTAAAACTTGGTCCCTGTTTTTCAGAACCGAGAGTAAAACTCGGTCCTGATCCAAATTTTCAATTTATTTTAGACGGGCACAGAAAATCCATCGGTCTCCCCAGGAACTGAAAATAAAACTCAGTTCTCCCCAGGAACCGAAAATAAAACTCGGTTCTCCCCAGGGACCGAAAATGAAACTCGGTTCTTCCCAGGACCGATTTTTCATTTCAACTCACGGACCGAAAATTTCAAACTCACGGACCGAAATTTTTTTGCCCGGACCGAATTTTTTTTGCCCAGGACTGAGAGTAATATTCGGTCCCGAATTTTTTTTTTTTTTAATCCGTGGTCCCGTACTCTCTTTCTTCTCATTCGGTCTCTTTCCTTCTTCCACCATTTTCTTCACCCGTGGTCCCGTAAGCCTCACTCAATTTTTTTTTTCAATACTCAATCTTTCATTATTTCTTAATCTAACTATGTATAATTGTATATTTTTTGAAGGAGAACAAAAAGAGGTTCCGATCTACAAATTTCGTTAGGTATGTAGTTTAATTTTTTTTTGGATAAGAATCCGAAATGTATACTTTTTTTAATTTAAATAAGCAATTGTAGATTAATTTAATTGTTTTAGTTTAATTTTAGTAATTGTAGAATTTATTAGTTAGTTAAATAAATTGTAGATTGACTTAGTTTTTTTAAGTGTAATTTAGATATTTTAGTTTAATTTTAGAAATTGTAGAATTTATTAGTTAGTTAAATAAATTATAGATTGATTTAGTTTTTTTAAGTGTAATTTAGATATTTTTCATGTAGAGTATATTAACTAATAAAATTTATTTTAATAAATGTAGAATATTATATTTATTTTAAAGTAATTTAGGCTATTTTTATTGTACGTAATTTTCTTTGAATAAATTTAATTTAGGCTATTTTTTTTTCCAATGTATATTGTAGGGCAAAATGTATAACGAACAACCCTTGCCACTTTTATTGGTATTATTTCGTATTTTTGATCGAAATTTACTTATAAACTTGAATTAAATTTTGAGATTTAATTTTGTATGCATGGCAATTATTGTTCCAGCCTAAATATACACTGCGTACTGGTCCTCGTAAAATGGGCGTTCCGTACCAACCTCATATGAAACCAGGTTTGTCGAATTTAGGCTTGCATTCGATGTCCGATGTGACACGTTGTAATATTGACAAAGGATTGATTACTGCCCTCGTTGAGAGATGGAGGCCTGAGACGAATACATTTTATCTTCTAGTGGGGGGAATGCACAGTGACATTGGAAGATGTCTGTTGTCTATGGGGATTATCTATTTCCGGTAAAAAAAAATTATTACTAATTTATGTTGTTGTTTTTAATTGATATATTACGCAAGTATATGTTTATCTAATATCTATATTGATAGGTATTCCTTTATCTGGACATACCGATGACAATTGGTCCCAATTGATTGAAGACTGTCTTGGGTACGAAGTGTACGATGGTTAAGGAGATAGTGATGATGGATTTTTCTATAAAAGGGTGGAGAACAAATGATTGGAAAATGAGAAAATATTAATATCAAAATACCACATGAGTCTCAAATGGTTGAAGGACAAATTTAATGAGGAATTGACACAAGCTAGTGACCAGGAAACAATCGATCGATACACGCGTGCATATTGCATGGACTTATTCGGGTCGGTAATGTTTCCTGATGCGAATTCAAGCGATGTCCCGATAATGTACATACAGTTTTTGGAGAATTTGGGACGTCGAGATGAAGACTATAATTGGGGAGGTGCCGTGCTTGCGTGTCTGTATAGCGAGTTGTCACGGGCTTGCAGAAACTCAATAAAATCAATTAATGGTCCATTACTACTACTCCAGATGTGGTGTTGGACTCGGTTTCCTATAGGACGGCCGAGGCCCAAAAATGATTTGCCATTTTGCATTGGTGGCCAGTATGAGCAATTGCCTTTTGGAGCAAAGTGGACTGGTCCGCACGAATTCGATGGTAACCCTGTGAGAGATACATTTTAGTAATAAATATTCTCTTCAATATAATTCAGTGCTTATTTAGTATTTAACTGTCATGTTTTTACAATGTAGGCACATCACAATTTTGGAGCCAATTTGAGCGTTTAAAAGAAAATGTTGTCAACTGGACGCCGTATGCAAATTACTGGTTGATTCTACCTTACCGTGGGTTAAGAGACATGCCAATGTTTACATGTCGCTTATGGTGCATCCATTTTTGGGAGGTAGAGTTTCACTGTCCTGAGAGGGTTCTTCGGCAGTTCGGATTATTTCAAACAGTTCCTCCGCCGGTTCCACCACCCTTTACATTGCTTGAAAATTTTCGCAGTTTTAACCGAGTGACAGATTTGTCCAATGACGGACACTCTATAGACTGGAGCGACTATTATTCGCGTGTTATCACAGCACCACCCATTGCAGCAGGAGAGGAGAGACCGTATGATCCGAATAGGTATAATTACATTTAATAAATATATTTAGATTTTATAATTCAAGATCCGTTGATATTTATTTTATTTGCAGGTATCATGAGTATATGCATTGGTTCTTCCATAACAGCATGCCGTCTATCTATCTGAATCAGAACAAAGAAGAAATTCTGAGCAAGTCGGTGCCAGAACCAGGAGGAGATTTAGGAGATCTCGGGTTTGTCTCAGATGCCATTGTTCAAGCTCGTTTGGTGAGTCTTTTTTTTCTCTTTTTAATATATCATTTTATTTAACTACACAAACTATCTTATAAAAATATCTTTTGATTGTAGAGATTCTGCCTTACGAAAATGACCGCAAGAGGAATTAGTTTGGTAAAGACGCCTGGTCAGATGGCTTACGGACTGATGCAACTTGAAAATTGTCGCGATCTTCTACAAGATATTGGACATATCTCACTCTTCAATATGTTGCTCAAGAAGGCGGGACTTCCATCTGATATTGGGTGTATCAATATCAACAATGATTATCCAGATCAATTTCCGAGGGAACCAGATGTTGTGCTTCCTCAAACGACTGCCGAAGACCTTATGACCGGACTTTATGACTCACTTGAAAATATTTTAATAGACGGGCACAACATAGGAGACGATGGTCAATTTTCAGGAGCGGGGTCGTCAGGAGTGGGGTTGTCAAGAATGGGGCCGAATCCACGGCAGAGAACGGCACCCAACAAATTCAGGCACTCAAAATATCCAAATCCTAGGGGCAGAGAAGCCGCACCATAAAGTGTGTTTTGTTTGAATTTTATTATGTGATGATGTTATGTGTATGTTTTGTTTCAGACTTAAACGGAAAACACAATGCAGGGACGATCTGATTAAAACAAAACACTTGAAATTTAGAGTATTTTAGAAGAGGCAGAAGGCACAAAAATGGCAATCGCAGCAAAAGAGCAGAGAGAGGAAGAAGAAATTTATCACGGAATTTTTTTCGTTTATAACTAATTAATAAAAAAAAATTACGAGGACCGAATTAAAATTTCGGTTCCATCATGGACCAAATTTTTAATTCGGTTTTGGGTGGTTTGCAACACAATCCGTCACACAAACATCGTCACACAAACATATGCGATTAGGTGTGGCAAGGTTGGTATGAACCGAGAGTAAAATTCAGTTGGAACCGAATTGGAAAGAGGGACCGAATTTTACTCTCGGTTCTTATAGTTTTTCAAAATTTTGTGCTAATCATGTTGTTTTCGTATAATTGAATTTTTTAATTATGGTTTATAAAAAACACTCCCAATTATTGCCTGTTTATAGAAGAAATTTTTTATGTTTTCACCTTTTTGTTTTTAGAAAAATAGGAAGGGGCAGTAGTAGAGCCTTTGGGTTCTGTAGATGGAACCGACTCTGCTGTTTGCCAAATTAGCGAGCAAGAACCTACTTTTTCTAATCAAATCATTCATCTATGTTGAAATTCGTGCATGAAAAACAAATATTTAAAATCTTTGAAAAACCAAGATCCCACTTGCCAATTTGAATAGCAGCGGATTCGGATCCTCGGTAGACAGCTTTTTTGCTCAAATTATACTATGTAAAACTTGCCTTTATTCAATAAAACGTTTCTATTGGATAAATTGTAATTGATGGTACTATTAATTTCTCAATAAACAATGCATAGGGTTAGATCCATACAATTAACTCAACCCTAATCCATGTAACATCAACTCTGTTGAGATAACATTTAGAATAATACATTGGTCATGAAATGGAACTGTTTCTCGTAATAGCAATGCAAGAACTGTAGAAGAATATAATTTGAGGACGTAATTGCAATACTGTTATGATTTTGGGTATATTCAAAAGGTAAATCAAAGACCCAATAACAAAGAATATGGACTTGATAAAATAAAAAATAAGCCGAGGGACTAATTTTAAAAAACATTAAAGATAACAATATCCCTAGAAGTTTAGGACACTGCATAAATTTCCTCTCGTGGGACACAACAGCTGATTAAACTGATTGACAACCACATTTAAGGTGCTATCTCTTTATCAAAGAAAAAATTTACAAATTTTATTTGGATAGAAAAAGATACCATTTAGAATTTATTATCAAAACAACGGGGATTTGGAATAGAACATGCCATGTTAAATTTCAAATTAAAAGAAATAAAAAATGAGAAGATGATTCATAATAGGTTCCTAGCTGCTAGACAGCACATGCAAAAATCATAAATCATATCTCAGGTTCCATTTGCCATCCAAGAATGCATTTATTGTCCAATTATTTTCCCTCACCTGGAAATAAGGCATCTGCAATTTAATCAAACCAACTTTTAGTATATATCAGAAAGACGAGCAAAAAGCATGTTTCTCGGGTACAAAGATCAATGTAAACTACTGAACCGAGAAAAACTAGTACCTTATGAAGCATCTCGTAACCAACTTTAAGCCTCACATCTTGGTTCCTACGAAAATTGAAAATACTCCAAGACAACTCAACTGCCCCCAATTTCTCCTTCTACATTGATACCAGAGCAGCAACAAATTTATTATTTCAGTCCTTAAAAGATTATCAAGTGTTAATGGAGTTAATATTAAATTGGTGCTTTCTAGGATATAGTGTTGATTTTCTTCTGCGCCATAGAATAGTTCTAGTTACTACTAGACTAATACCAGTAAAAGTTATTTCATTCCTTCTATTGTAATTTGTATGGTCATTATTTGGGTTTATACATCTTAATAATAACTTTTGATCGAGATTGTGAATTTTATGCCAAATTAAGTGATGATTTCATGTTTACTCTCTCAAAAGGTTGCCTATCTGACATTAATACACCAGTGTTTCCTATGCTCCTACATCCCATTACAATTATGTTTGCCACTGCCTTCTTGTTTATTTTATTCAAAAAATTCCCAATCTGACATTAATACACAAGTGTTTGCTATGCTCCCAAATCCGATTACAATTATCTGACATTAATACACAAAGGTTGCCTATCTGACATCTTAATAATACACAAGGGTAATTTCAGAATTCATGGAGATATATGGAGGGCCCATATGTAGTGTAGGGAAGATTCACACACTTCTCATTTGCATGGGTTTTGACATAACTTTGAGGTTTCACAGACGTAATACAAAACTTCCCTCATAAAACTAATAACAACTAGAACTATAAATCAATTGGGCGGGTTGGGTTGGGTTGGGTTGGGGGGGGGGGGAGAGGAGAGGAGATGGATAGGAAACCAGCAATGTGTACTCTGCAATGACTTAGAATCAATTAATAATTTGTTCTTGTGGCCAATAAGATATGGGCATGGATTGCACACCATAATGTTTTTCTTTTGTGTATCTTTTTATTGCACCGGTTTACAGGAATTGTGGGAAATTGACAGGTACATAACTCTAAAGGATTCTAACTTAGTGGAATTGATTAGAGGTGCTGTATTATGGTCTTTATGGTTAGAAAGAAACAGGATCATCTTTAGAGCAGGGCAATTAAGGAATATTAAGAGTATTGGTGCACAGAATCTGTCTACTGCACACTTTTGGTGTAAGAACCAGAAATACGAAGCTTGTTCTGATTTTAAATCTTATTGTGCCTTGTGATGTTAAGGACCTATCAGACGATTTAATTACCAGTACAATGGTGGGAAGACAGAATACAATCCCTACGCTTGGGCTAGGGATGATTATGCTTCAAGAAGAGGAAGCTAGCCTTACTACTGCAGCTGAAGACCGATTTTCTATTTCAGTTTTTGTTAGGGTCCTTTATGCTTAATTTCTATAGTTGTCAGATGTATCTCTTCTGTTGGATGTGTGCTACTGAGTACTTCTTAGTTTGATGTTTGTTTGTAGTTCAGGTATTAGCTATATACCTTGCTAGGTTCTAGTTTTCTTTTGATGTGTTCATATTCTGGTACCAGAGAGGTGGTACCGGGCTCAAAAACAGTGTATTGGTTTTCAGTTGAATGGAAATCGGTGGGTATTCCCATTTCTTTCAAAACAAAAGATAGAAGGGGGGAAACAACTCACCACGTCATATTCTTGATCAGTAAGCAACAAGCCCTTGATGTTAACTCCCACCAGACCATTTGATGTGAGTGGAAATGACTTCTTTCCCCGCAGTGTGTACCCAAACTGTTTCTTATCGTCATAATGAACCCCTACTCCTATTTTAGCCCACAACTGCACCAAAGTAGTCACGCTAAAATAAATTTTCACACTGATAATAAAATCTTGGGCAAATCCCAGCACTAAATTGGAGTGTGTAAAAATTCAGTTACAAAGATAAAAAATCAAGAAGATTTGTGCCAGTAATAGCGACCCTAAGTATATACTGGTACATACAGGTAATGACAGATTAGGTACTAGTACTGTGGTACAAGGTCCTGAAACTTGTGGTGGACAATGAAAGAATGAGAATTTACCTCAGGGAAGTATCCCCTCATGAGCACGGAAAGATAGCTTGGAGCTGCAATGCTGGTATCAATTTCACCATGAGCCTAAGAGATTGCATATCAGTAATTGTTATTAGCACCTAAAGCATGAGATAATATCTCAAGTTACATTTTGGGTAGAATTGATTCTACATCAACCCTCATGCAATACCCAATCAATGAAAAGGCATGATCTTAATAGTTGTTGGTTGGTTATAGCAATATAAAGCAAGAATATTAATTTGGAATTACAATAATTTACATTTGAGCAAGAACAATTCTTGAGAGAAGATCAGTTTCCCCAAAAGAACTACCCCGAAATTTGCATTTTTCAATCCAACTTGCCAGATTACAACAACAGATGCAAAATACCTTTCAAAACTACCAAACGTTGCGATGTTGTAAATCATAATATCAAAAAACAGCAAGGAAGAAGAAATACAGCGCGAGCGCAAAGATGCAAAGAGAGAAGAGTAACGAGGCCTACCTGAAAGAGGAAGTTTGAACCGAGAGGAAACTTCTCTTTCGCATGGATTTTGAGGCTCTTGGATTCGCCTCCTAATCTGAGAGAAGTCTCCATGTTTCCTCTCTCTCTCTCTCTCTCTCTCTCAGTTTGAACTTTCAACAGTGAAAAAGAGAGTAATGATTAGAAGAGGTAAGAGGTGGAAGGATGAATTCATAACACCTGAGGTACCGCCGATATTAAATTTAATTCCGATCTGTTCGGTGTACGTTTGCACTAATCGTGAAGTAATAGGTGTAAGGTGCATAACAGACTTGAACAGGGTTGGTCCGGATTCAAACTTAAACGCTAAGGTAATGTAGAGAATACGGGCTCGTGGAAAGATCGTAGATGAGAGAGAAGAGGCAAAAACCCTCGCAGGGTTTACATGTTGAAACTTGAAACAGAAAAGGCAGCCCGGCCCATTTAAATCCGGCCCAAATATACTCTTTCATAATTTAGTTATAAACCCGCGCATGAGCGGACATAATTACCATTGCGAGTATCTTATTAATTTGCTTTGGAGATTAAAATTACGATAGATAGTGCAGTCTCCGTATCAATTTAAAAAAATTATATTAGAAAAATTTAGTAATGTTCATGCTCAATTTAATTTTTGTACGGCCGTATATTCAACAAAAAGAAGACTCTGGAAAGCAAATGGAGAAAATAATAATGGTAAAACAGACAGCTCATTATTTTTTAACCACCGGTCAATATTATACTCATTATTTGAAAATACTGTGTGATACGCCCCGTCTAGGTAAGAGCGGGCCGTATAGTTGGACCTCTTCCTTACTGGACTTGTCCTGCCTTGGGCAGCAGGCCGAGATCTAATGGGTGGAGTGTTGTGTTGTGCTAAGAACGCGGTGTGTGTGTGTGAGGTACTTAACTCTAACCTATCATACCTCAGTAAGTGCATTAAAAGTGCAACCCATAATAAATGGACCTCAGCGTCTTAAATAGGTCTTGTTGTCCGTACGGACGGTAATAACACCGTGTTTACTGTCGGCGGAGACAGTTACAGTGAGTGTAAGCTGAGGCCAAACTGGGCCTTTCTAGGCTGGTGCCAAGACGGGGCATTCGGGCGTATCATTTCCTGGACCTTGTCAGGCCGATATTGGCCGATCCCTACTCATCTCGCCTTGTCTCGGCAATTGAGCATGAACATTACTAAATTTTAAGAACAATAATAGATCGGGGACAGAGCTTAGCATTCACAGTTCCCATAATTTATTCAATTTGCTATCATGAGATTGAATTTAAAATAATAATGTAACACAATGCTATAATTCGAACATACCGAACTTGAACAAATAAGGGGGTCCTACTTTGGACAAGTAGACATGTGGTGTACATGCCAAGCCAAGGGAAAGAAATATGCATGTGAGGTATACTCATGGATGGCAACAGTGGATTAATTGCTCAGATTATGACTTCATTGACGAACTGAAGAGAAAAAAACATGAGGGCTTGTTCAAATTTTACTGTGTGCGCGTGGAAAAAAAAAAATTCACTCAGACTTCGTATGAAAAATCTCACGAGTACAGTGTTTTGTTAGCTCAATAATTTTCAATCCCATTCCCATTTCTGTTCGGCCACTCCACTGTTCCCGCGGGAATAGAAAAATTCAGTTCAATTTTTTTTTTCTCCACGTAAACAGTAATTTTTAGTTCAATTCCCACGCCCATGCCCATTCCCATTCCCAATGGCCCGCGAGAATTGAACTAAGATTAAAATCCGATCTCATTCTACAATGGCCCATGACCATTGAACTAAAAACTGATTAAAACTGATGACTCCGATCTCATTCTACATGGTCAGGTACTGCACTAAATCTTAATTCTTGTAATTAGGTAATTGGTCTTGATAATGAGACCGTTAAGAAGTGCAACTTGTTGTTCCTGGGAGTGAATATGAACATTTTAAATTTCAAATTCTATTTGGTTGGATATTTAAGTGTAAACATATATCTCGTGTGCAAGTATGTAATTCTTCGCAGAATCAAGAACTTAAAATACAAAGTTCAAAAAAAGTAAATAAATAGAGTTAAGAGAGTTGACACATGAGATGATAGCAGAATTCAGCAACTAAATGCCTATGTCTCCAGGGCACCGCAACTGAAATCTAGAGCGTGTTTCTATTACCTAGTAAGAAAGAAATACAAGGTGTTTCACAACATGTAGGTAGTCAGCTCGTCCTAAAGAAAAGGAGCACAAACAACTTAAACAGATAAGAAACACAACAACTCAAGTAAGCGAGCACAACGACTCTAAGTCTAACAAACACTCTCTAGCTTTTACTCTAATCTCAACACTGATCAATTTAGGTAAAATAGATTTGAGGTTGTTAAAAATATATCAAAATTTAAGCACAATGAACTAGGCTAAACCTCTCAAACAATACAAAAGTGGCGACTCAATGACCACTAGGTTTTCTGTGTAATTGTTGCACTGAAGGAAACAATTGAACCATCTATTTATAATGAGATATCACATAATCCCAGAAAATGGAAACAAATATAGGGTTTCACTCCACACCTATCATGATGGTTGGTCTACCATCACAATGGCTAGGGCAAATCTCAAGATCCGTAGAATTAGGGTTTGTCATATTTCCTTGTGCTTTGTTTCCATTATTGACTTGCCTGAATAAATTGAATTTTGAAGTTTTGGATTTATGCCGTTATGGTGTTTCATCAATCGTGTAACTGCTAGACTGAGGCAATTACAACCTCAAACCTACTTTACCATACTTTTAGATAAAATTAACATGGTAAATTAATCTTCGTGATCTTTATGATTCAACATCCAATTAGTCCATATAACTTGTGTTCATTATGAATCATGTTGTAATGCTTTTCTTTGACTTTTCTTTCACAAACAGATTAATATAACAATTAAACCTACAAACATCTCAAACAAAGAAACTGTATAATTCAACGTTTATATGTTTTACAAATTAATCAAACATAACAATAGATTGCTTACAACAACACAACTATAGCGGATCCAAATAAGCAAAATTAACTTTGTTTTTTTTTTTTTTTTTTAGATTTATAAACAGTGAGAAAGTTTTCAAGGAAAAAAAAATGTAAGTTCAATTTAAGAGTCGCTAGATCGGTCTGAAAAGATAAATTAACCTTGATATATCAGATTTCTAAATCACGAGTTTGAATTCTAAATTTATAAGTTTGAGGGATTACCTGAAATGGCTATTTTGATACTCTTGACAGTGAATTTTATTAAAAAAATAATTAAAAATTTTGAAAATTGAAAAGTAAATCAGAACCATCCCTTGATCTATGACAGATACATGTTCTCTGATTTGAGCGGTTATGAGTTTCAAGTCCGAGATCAAAATCTCCTATTATAATAACATAGCTGTGAAGTTTGAAAGTTTAACCTCCAATCTTCTTTAAAAAAAAATTGAAAAGTAGATTTTATGGCTACTATATTGGATAGAAATAGTCCAACAATTTAATTTTAGGCAATTTAAGCAATGTTGAGGATGCATCATTAATTTCGAACTACTGAATTTTTAAGTAGTGTTTGATGTACGGTAAAATATGCATCAATTATTATAATATTTTATAGACACGATATGTAAATACAGATCATGTTTCATATTGATTTTTTAGAGTTTAACTTTATTTTAAATATCGTTAGACATATGAAAATAAAGATTTTGTCAGGTGATCCCGTCAGACTTTCTTCCTACACATACCAGGAAATGGACAACAAATAATGCTATGGAACAACAATTGGGGCAGTGGCATACTCAAAGATGATCTCTGCAACCTATATTCGCACGCACTTGACGAAAACATCACTCTAAAGGAGGCAGCAACCACTACCCCGATACGGGCTTTATTCAGGGAAACCCTGACAATAGAGGCACTTAGTGAAATGCAAACTTTGCAACATATGCTTCATGCAATTTTCTTATCTCTAGATGTACAAGATGATATAACCTGGAAAGAAACGAGCAATGGGAAGGACACAGTAAACAGTGCATATATACTGATGAAGGATACACATAGAATACACAATAAGGTGCATAAAGTATGGACTTTGAAGGTGCCACCAAGAATGAAAGTCTTTGGCTGGCTCATGTCACTCAATCGCTTGCTAACAATCGACAATCTACACAAAAGGGGACTACCGATCATAAACAGATGTGTGCTATGCAAATCAAACCTAGAAACAGTAGACCACTTGTTCAATGCATGCCCTTACTCCCTTGCTTTATACAACACCCTCAAAATGGAGAAACCAGAATTGATGGCAGGAATACCGACATCCACATCGACATCAAGAACATCATCCATCCTCTGCACAAGTGCCACAAAGGAATACAAAGCGACTATCTTAATTGCTCAATTCGTCATTTGGAGAGAAAGATGCGCAAGGACATTTCGAGAAGAGTTCAAATACATATCAGAATTGGCGCAAGAGGTCTATATGCAACTCCAGTCCATAGAAAAGGGATGAAAAATTCGGGTTACTGTTCAGATACAGTATACCAAATTTTGAAAGCTACTATTGCTTTACTTTTCTGTTACTGAATTTCTTTGCTTTATTTTCTTACTTTCGTATTTATTCAGCTCAATCATATTGAGCGAATTGTAATTTTCACGTTCAGGAGTTACATCTCCAATGTAACTCAAAACTTCAATGAATCAAATATGGGCTAGTGTTATTTTTATGAGATAGAGATTTTCTGAGGAGATTGATATATTTTGGAATTCCTGTTATTATGAGTATCTAAACTGTTACATTGTACCTACTCTCCTATTTATACAATTAATTCTAACGGCTAGTTCTATTGGTACTGTACAGTGTACCGTTGGTACTGTTTTATTCTAATCTAATTGATCAATGATGAATGAATGGCTGAGATCAATTCCCCTATTCTTCTTCTTTATTTTCAACACTCCCCCTCAAGCTAGAAATGTATATGTCATACAATCCTAGCTTGCTAGTGATATCCTCAAAATGCGTCAGATCCAAGCCTTTGGTAAAAACATCCGCTATTTCCTTAGCTTGGACTTTCTCTCTAATATAGTGGCAATCCACTTCTATGTGTTTTGTTCTCTTATGAAACATCGGATTCGATGCGATATGTCGAGCATAATTATTATCACAATACATTTTTATAGGTTGATCACATTCGATACCCATGTCTCTAAGCAATTGCTTGATCCATATTAGTTCACTTGCGGTGGATGCCATGACTCGATATTCCGCTTCCGCACTAGAACGAGCCACGACATTTTGTTTCTTGCTTTTCCATGTGACTAGATTTCCGCCTACAAATGTGCAAAAACCGGTGGTGGATTTTCTATCAAAGCTACCGGCCCAATCTGCATCGGAATAGCTACATACTTCATTAGAATTATTGTTTTTCATTTTTATGCCTTTTCCAGGATTTCCTTTTAAATATCTCAATATTCTATTCACGGCCTCCAAATGAGACGTTCTTGGTAAATGCATAAATCTACTAATTTGGCTAACAGAAAAAGAAATATCCGGACGTGTTACCGTAAGATAAATTAATTTTCCCACAAGTCTTTGAAATTGGGGTATGTCTTCTAAGGGTTCGCCATCCTCGGTATTTAATTTATGTTTAGTGTCAATTGGTGTAGAGGCCGGTTTACAACCTAGTTTACCGGTTTCTTTTAGTAAGTCTAAGGTATATTTTCGTTATGAAATAAATAGACCTTTACTTGAAAATGCTACCTCTATCCCTAAGAAATATTTTAAGTAACCTAGATCTTTAATGTCAAATTTTTCTTTCAATTGAGATTTAATTTTCCTAATTTCCTCTAAATTATTTCCGGTGATTATTAGGTCATCAACATACACCAATACAAGTGTTATATTTTTTTCCTCAATTTTGGTAAACAATGAGTGGTCGGCACTACTAATTTTAAAATTACATAATAATAAATATGAGCTAAGTTTGCCATACCATGCCCGAGGAAATTGCTTCAATCCGTATATTGACTTATTTAACCTACAAACTATATTAGAACGGTTTTCCATTTTATGGCCCGGTAGTAATGTCATGTACACCTCCTCTTCAAGTGTTCCTTGAAGAAAAGCATTTTTCACATCCATTTGGTACAAATTCCAACTAATATTTACCGTAATAGAAAATAAAATTCTAACGGTATTCATCTTTGCCACCGGTGCAAAAGTTTCGTTATAATCTATACCGTAGGTTTGGGTATATCATTTGGCCACTAATCTTGCTTTATACCGTTCGATGGAACCATCGCTATTGAACTTGGTTTTGTACACCCATTACAACCAACGTGTTTTTTATTTTTTGGTAATGGAACAATTACCCAAGTTTCATTTTTTTGAAGGACTTTGAGTTCTTCTTCCATGGCTTTGCACCATACCGGGTTTGTTATAGCCTCTTGGTAACTATTTGGTTCACTTCCTTTTTCAATACAGGTAAGAAATGCATGGTATTCGGGTGAGATATTTTTGTACGATACAAAGTCTTATATAGGATATTGTACCGTACAAGTTATATAATCTCTAAGTTTGGTAGATGGTTGACGCATTCTTGTGGACCTTCGTACCATGATACTTTCTTCTACCTCATTATTATCATCATCATTATTATTATTATCATGGTTATTATCATTATCATTATCACCATCATTATCATCATCATCATCATCATTATTATCATTATTATTATTATTATTATTATTATTATTAATTATTATTATTATTATTATTATTATTATTATTATCATCATCATCATCATCATCATCATCATTATTATAATTATTTATTACTTCTTCATAATTATTTGGCTCAATGTCACAATCCATATTTGGTATAAAATCTAGATTATCTAAATGAGGCATTCTCGGCCTTATTTGGTTATCATCATGTGCATCTTTGTTAACCTCGCTCTTTTTAAAATATGGTTCATCTTCACAAAATATTACATCTCTAGATATGAACATTTTTTTATTAATTGAATCATAACATTTGTAACCCTTTTTTGAGGATGAATATCTCAAAAATATAGTTTTCGTTGAAACAAAATCTAACTTATCATTTCTTTTAATTTTAATGAAGCATACACAACCAAAAAATTTCAAATAATCAAGATTCTTTTTTTGTTTGTAAAGAATTTCAGTTGGGGTTTTATTTTTCAAAGTAACGCTAGGTAGTCTATTAATTAGATGCGTAGCACAAAGGATGGCATCCGACCAATATATTTTTGGAACATTATTTTGAAATAATAATGCACGTGTCATTTCTAATAAATGTCTATTTTTTCTTTCCGACACTCTATTTTGTTCGGGAGTGTTTATGCAAGTTGTTTGGTGTATAATTCTTTTTTCTTTAAAAATGATTGTGAAATTTTTATTTACAAATTCCGTTCCATTATCCGACCTAAAAATTTTAAGTTTTGCGTTAAATTTAGTTTCTATAAGGTATATAAATTCTCGAAAACAATTAAATACCTCATCTTTTGATTTGAGTAAATATAACCATATAGCTTTGGAAAAATCATCAATAAATATAACAAAATATCTAAATCCATTATAAGAGTTAACCGGGGCCGGACCCCATACATCGGAATGGACTAAATCAAACGAGGTTTCACTTCTACTATTAGAAAGTGAGAAGGAAAGTCTCATTTGTTTTGCCAATTTACAAATATCACAATTAATACAATTAGAAATAGAAAAATCTAAAATGCTATTTAAAATCTTGTCGGAAGGATGCCCAAGCCTTTTGTGCCATCTATCATAATTAATTGAACTTGCCGAGGCACAAAAATTTTAATCTTGTAGATTCAAAAGATAATGTCCATTTTTGAGAAAACCTTCACCAATCTTCTCCCCGGTTACCCGGTCCTGAAATACAACATTATTGCGAGAGAAGATTGCATTACAATTAAATTCTAGTGTTAATCTTCTAACCGAAAGTAGGTTTATAGGAAAAGTTTTTAGATACAAAATATTACTAATTTTTTTATTGCAAAATATTATTTCGCCTATACAATTTATTTTTTCTTTCATACCATTGGCAACTACCACATATTGGTTATTTTTGGGCAAATTTAAATTGGTAAGGAATTTTTCGTTTCCTGACATGTGATCAGTTGCACCACTATCAATAATTATTTGATCAATCAAATTAAAATTTTCCGAGTGAGAAACAATACCACATGAGCTTTGAATTTGATTTTGATTAGCAATCAACACAGAGCTGCTGCATGAGCTGCTGCATTTGATCCATTCCACCAATTGACCCGTCTGACCTGCCAGAGAATAAACCAGCTCCACGTGGTTCACTGGGACCGATTTTATTTTTTTCTTTTTCGCTGGTTTGGGCTGCTGAAAATCCCCTGGTCGGTTCATTATCCTGCTGCCCCTCTTTCTCTTTTTTCTTTCCTTCGTTCCAGTTCCTGTCTCCGCCTCCTCTCTTTGAATCCATGTCCTTCCACCACTTTGGCTGGAGGTTTGGATGAAGAAAATAGCATTTGTCGGCCTTATGTCATTCTTTCTTGCAGTAAGAGCACGTCTCTCCTTTTGGATTCGGCCAATTTGAGTTCTTTTGAGAACTAGGGTTTTGAGAAAACCGCACGGCATGGCTATGGGGCTCGTGTCCCTCACCATGGCTGGCCTGAGGACCTCCCAAGGCCTTCCGTAGAGAGTCCTCTCTCTGGATTTGGTTGATTACTTCGGAAAAAGAGGGAAGGTTGGGAGCTCTAATGATTTGAGATAGAATAACCTCATAGCTTGAATCAAGACCCGCAAGGTACGAGAAAATTCGATCTTCCTCTTTTCTTTTTTTGAGTTCCTTGGAATCTGTTGTGAAAGGTCGATAAACGTCGAGTTCATTGTATTTTTTTCTTTAGAGAGGCAAGGTATTCTAAGTGGGTTTTGGATCCTTTCTTTTCTTGCTAAATTTCAAGCTGAAGGCGATAAACATGAGAGTGGTTTTTTTGTTGCCCATAAAAGGATTCAATTTCATCCCACAATTCCTTTGCTGTGTTGCAGTTTTGAATGAACAAATCGAGAATTTTTTGCTCTATTGAGCAGTATAAGAGAGCCATGACTTGGTGATCCTCTTTTTCCCATTTTCGGATCAGGATCTGTTCAGCAGCTGTGATTATATCGGGATTTTCTGGTTTGGGTTTTTTGCTATCTCTGATGATGAAACCGATTTTGTCTCTGCCGCTAAGCGTTATTGTGACTGATTTGGCCCATGATATGTAATTCGCGCCATTTAGCAATTGTGGAGAGAGTTTCGATGGGTTGGTAGCCTCATGAGATGGTTGTCCCCATTGATCCATTCTATCACTGCTGATGGGCTTGATTGAAAGATTATCGGAAGGTTTTGAAGTTTTATCGGGTTATTGGATATTTGCCAGATTATCAGAATCGAGCTTGAAGCTCTGATACCATGTTATTTTTATGAGATAGAGATTTTCTGAGGAGATTGATATATTTTGGAATTTCTGTTATTATGAGTATCTAAACTGTTACATTGTACCTACTCTCCTATTTATACAATTAATTATAACGGCTAGTTCTATTGGTATTGTGTCAAAAAAAAAAATCCAGTATATATGATCTGGAGAGTTTGTAAATGAAGGTTGATAATTTATTTTGAGATCAATTGAACATTTTCTAAAGTTAAAATCTCACTATTTTCTTTGTGCCTAAAATTCATTCTAGCTTTAATCTATTACTAAATTGTCAAATTGTAAACAAGGCATGCTAATAATCATGAAATCAGCAATGCTTTTGGGATAGAAGGGTACGGGTTTAAAATTCGAACTGAAATATGAACTCAACACTAATGGGACATTGCCACGTGTGTGAATTTTTTGTAAAATATATTAAGAAAATTTGAACGAATTTACAGGATTTATTTTTATAAAACGTAAATAAAAAAGAAAATAAAAAAAACAGTTTGATTATTTTTCAAATTACAAAAACTAATAAAACATAGAAAAACCTTCAGTTACTCATGAAGTAATCAGAAAAAATTTCGATTATCCCTTTGCCACTCACGGATACACACATATTTCACAAACAAAAAAAAAATAAGATAGTAATCGAAATTAATTTTTGGTTACCACTTTTTTTTTTACTCCATCCAAAAATTTATTTTGATTATTCTTCTTTTCTTTTCTTTTTTTAGTGGATCGGGTGTAATGGTGTGGCAATGAAGTAACTGGAAAAAAAAATTCGGTTACTTCACAAGTTAACCGGAAATTTTTTGCGGTTTTAATAATTTTTGTAATTTGGAGAGTAATCAACATATTTTATGATTTTCCTTTTTTTTATTTACGTTTTATAAAAATAAAAAATCCGAATTTAGACTTCTATGAATTTCTATACATAATTCATACACGTGGCATTGTTTCATTTATTGACGAGTCCGAAAAAATTCAACCAAAATCAAAATATTAATTTCTCATTTCAAAGTATCACAGCAATCTATTATTTCTTTATCATTCATTTATTGTTAGGCGAAATAATACAGAAAAGAGTCCGAGCTGCCCTTATTTCTCTTTAATTCTCTCTGGCGTTTGACCTAACTCCTCAAAGTGGAATTTTTGTATTCCTGTATTCCTCCGGGAAAAAAAAAAAGGGAATGGATTTTTCTGGGTAAAAAATTTAACAGAGCAGTTATGACTGCATACAGTGCACATACTGTAAAATTAAAGCAGCACTTCATATGGTTCATATCCTGCATGAAGCTAAAGCTGCTCTGTTAGATCTTTACCCATTTTTCTAAACAAACTAATGTCAAAATCATTTAGGGATGGAGTTTTCATCATCCAGTTTTTCTGAACAACTAGATGTCATGCAAAATCACTTATTAGGTTGTAAAACATGGACATGTTAAATCAAAACAGCACCATGAAAGTTTTTTTTTCTAAAAAAGATAAAATTGAGTTGTGCATCCATTTAGGACTGCACAAAAAGCTTGTAGTTCGTGATTCGATTGAGTTCGACTTAAAAAAATTATAATCAACTCGGTTTGAAATTGGTTTGTTCTAAATCAAATCAAACTAGCACTGTTCGAAATTGGTTCGAATTCGAACTCAAACTGGGTTAAGTTCGATTCGAAACTCTTCTTTTTAGTTATAAACTGTGAAAATTTAGAGTGGAAAGGAAAATAATAAAAACTGTTTTATTGATATATTTTGTGTTAACACTGTACATGAGTATTTATAGGCTAGCATTTTACTAGCCGTTAGTCTGTTGCCTAATTTACAGAAGCTGGAATATATCCTAATTAATTACAAGATTTACTAGCCGTTGCTAATATCCAGCTAGATTCCTAATATTTGTGACAGCCATTCATTTGGATGTTCATATCATTTGTTGCCTAATTTGCCGATGATGAATTTTTCTGAGGTAAAGATATTCATTCTTCAATATAAACTCTACATTAATTTCGAACCAGTTCGGTTCAAAACTGGTTCGAATCGATTCGAATCAAACCAACTCGGTTGATTCGAACTTGAACTCAAAATAAATTAAGTTCAATTCGGTTTGATTCTTTTGCGGCCCTTTCCATCCATTGTTTGGAAAATATTAAATCTACTTGTGCCTCTGAGGCAAGCATAAATTTAATTCATGAAGGGCAATTGTTATTGTCATCGCGCTCGGAAATCAATTTAATTAAAAAGTTTTATCTAACATCACATATCACATGACATCATATCTCAAACATGAACATGCATATCATCTTACAAATGTCAATCTAATTTAGCTCGTTTTCGGTGTTGAATAAAAAATCTTCACTTCGTCAATTCACAATCTTACACAATGAGCATTCTGATTCTCATAATGAGCTTTCAAGGATTTTAGCCTTTTACTCTACATCCACCCATCCAGACATTGCAATTTTCACTTCGTTAGTATGTTCAAGCATCTTGTTCAGGATAACAAATTCAAAAAGCATCATACTGATACTGAATTGCGCATTCCGGTTCAGGTACCGAAATTTCTATGAGGAACTATCAGGCCCAAACGCTAGGAGCTTTTCGAGCTCGTCTACATAATTGGGCTCGGGAGATCTCGCAGCTGTCTGGTAAAGTTCATTTAGTGAGCATTCTCAAAGCGGGTCCAATACGAGCTCGGGATAGTCCTCACTTCTATGCAGATGTTACCGTTCAACTGCTATGCGACAATCTATTAGGCCACATAGCTGTTATCATGTCACTACCCTCATATTACGGTCACCAGATGACCTATATATGTCCTCAAACTCAACTGAGTGAGGGGACACAACTTTCCACAAGCGAGATATCATATCAGTATAGAGAAGAGTACATCAATTCCTTCCCACTTTAGGAACCGACCAGATCATTCTTTCATACAGCTGATTCTCGCCTTTTACTCTTGCATCGACCTACTCAGCCATTGCAATTTGTTTATTTTTAGAAATTTAAAAATAAAATTATCAAAAACAATGTAGATTACTTTTTTTCAATCTCATAAACTGGACTGTAACAATGATTCAGTTTCATCAGAGTACGTACTGGAATTGAACAAATGGTTTGGTCATGGTACGTAGTTTCCATAAGTTGCAGAATGCAGACTCTCTTGGTCACAAAAAAATTGAAAGTTATTAGGACTAAACACTTGATCTAGTTTCAGTAAAAACTGTGACCTTCCCTCTCCTTCAATTTCTCTCTTCCATCATGGTCCCCACTGAAGATTTGGTTTCATTAATTTTCCACACCATTGACCGTTAGTGTGGTAAATTGTTAAAATAAATGGAATCGAACACTTGCCTACATCGAGATTGAACCAATAATTCGATTCCGTAAAAAAGACAAATCAATCATGTTCTCGATAATTTGACTTTTTAGTTTCTAAAAATAAAAGTTTGGAGCCATTGAGCCAACATTTTGTGAGATTACTAGTTTTACATTATAATGAGTTGTTGGTATGTGGGGGCTCCATAATTTTATTTCATGAATAATTAACTTCACTGAATTTAATCTTTTAGGTCATGTTTGGTTGTGGAGTGAAGTTAATGAGAATTATGTCTTACTCCACCTACTCCATGTATTTTATATTTCGTTTGGTAGTTTAACTCACGATTTAAATTAATCTGCTTAGAGGATTAAGGTATTGGAAAATGAGTCTTTGCTTATGACAGTAGGTCATGCAGGTGGAGTAAGTTAATCAACTTGAAAAGGTGGAGTAATTTATTTTTGATTAACTCGCATCTTAATTCACCTTCTTTTCTTTTACTTCTCGTTTGGCTACTTAATTGTAGAGTAAAGAATTTACTTTATCTCATACTCTACAACCAAACATGACCTTAAGAGAGTACTTTATGACTTCTTGTCAGTAAACCCTCGATAGGTTTTGATATATGTCACCGGCCATTGGGAATCTTGATTCTTCCAAGGGATCTATATATTGAGAGCAATTTGGATCCGATGCCCTTGAGTCCGATGAGTTTCATAACCGTTCGATTTGCTTTAAAATCTGTGCACGGTGCTTTAATATCAGTGTGCAACTGCTATAATATCTGTGTGCACGTATTTTAAAGCGAATCGGACGGTTATAGAACTCATCGGACGCAAATTTAAATCTAATGGGTATCGGACCCAAACTGGCCGGCTCTATATTACATTTGTGAGAACAAGAAGGAAAAAAAATAAATAAACTTGGCAGATGAGAAAAGGCACAGATTCGAAGAAATTACTGAATTTTGTTTAGTTACTACCTCATTAATTCATAATTAATCAAATATCACTCAAATTGATATAATTCAAAAATTTATGGTTCACACATATCGGTTTGTACACCAAATTTGTCCGTAGTTGACTGGTTGGTAGGATCCATTAATATTGTACCACCCTGGTCGGAGTGTATGAACCTTTTAAGATAAACTAATAATATTGTAAGACGGTGGAACGTATCTACCTTTTAAGATAAACCAAGAAATTGCTGCGAAAGTTCAAGGCACAGAAATAGATAACTTCAGTTAGTTGTATTCTATAAATTATTTACGAAAGACATGTACTTTGTCTATTTATTTTTTCACATAATGTTTCTTTTTTGGCGTGAATGTTACTTAGGTCAATGCGGAGTCAATGGTCATTGAAGGGATATTATTAATTTTTGTTCATTTAAATGCGTACTGACAATGCATGCAAAAGAAGAGCAGTACGCACGGGGATATTAAATTTTGCCTCAAAGCCAAAAGCAAACTGCCACTGAAATCTTAGTAAAATTACACTCTCTACCCTGTTGGTCAATGACTCAACATTTTGCAAAATATAGGCTTAAAAGGCACCGACGCCTTTTATCAATGAAGTGGTAGTTTTTCCGAGGTCAGAGGGCAAATAGGAATTTAGATGTTTTGTTTGTTTAGTTGTGAAAACGACTGTCTATCTAGTATCGACAACGCGGACAGTTCACGTTGGTCCTTTATTTGGGATTTCGAATTGGAGATGCAAAGTGACAGAAATGCCCACGAAACAGCAATATAATTGTCTGTAGGTTTGCAGTTACAGCTCTCCCAAGTCTTGTTTTATTTGGGAGGAATTTCACGTATACCCTCAAAAATTTTAAATTATGTATTATTCCTTCTAAAGTTTAAAATTATATATTTTCTTCTCTAAACTTTAAAAATTCACAAATTTATCCATTTTATTGTTTTATATTAAAACTCATTCTAAATTTTTAAAATTACCATTTCACCCTTTAATAAAAGCATATAGAGCAAATCAGACTCAAATTTAAATCTAAAGAGTTTCTCTACCGTCTGATCTGGGCGCACCGTATTAAGATTTGTGCGCATAGCTTCAATATTCGTACTGATCTAATGTGCATGGATCTTAAATCAATTCTGATCAGCGCTTATCGCATTAAGATCTGTGCATGTCGCTTCAATATACGTATGTTTTTGCATCAATATTCGTGCTGATCTTGTGGACACAAATCTAAAATCAGTTCGAACAGTAGAGGAACCGTTCATATTCAAATTTGAGTCTGATGAGATTTATATGTTTTTGGTAAAAGGTAAAATGGGAATTTATAAATTTAGAATGAGTTTTAATATAGGGGAAATTGTGAAAATGCCATTCCAAAATCTTCAAATTGTGAAAATGCCACTCCAAACTTTGAAATTGTCCAAATGCCACTCCAAACTTCATTAATTTGTAAAAATACCATTCCAAATAATTAATTACTAAAATACCCTCGCCCATCCATCTCCGCCTCCGCCCCTCCGCCACCTCCTCCCGCATCCTTCGCCGACCCAACCCTCGCCCATCGCAAGAGGCGTAAGAAGCAGTTTATGGGCATGATTTCCCTCGCCCTCCTTCGTATTCTTCGCAACCCCTCCTCCTCCAACAAGCACCAGCACCATCAAACCCTCCTCTACGACCCCCTCCGCCACGCTCAGCCGTCATTCGGAACAGGAGAAGAAGAGAAGGTAGGAGAAAGAAGAGGAGAAGAAGGGTATTTTAGTCATTAATTATTTAGAGTGACATTTTTACAAATTAATGAAGTTTGGAGTGGTATTTTGACAATTTCAAAGTTTGGAGTAATATTTTAACAATTTGAAGGTTTTGGAGTGGCATTTTCACAATTTTTCCTTTAATATAAAAGACAATAATTTTGAAGTTTAGAGAAAAAAATACGTAATTTAGAAGTTTTTGAGAGGTACACGTGAAATTCCCCTTTTTTTTAAAGCTGAGTAGGTGCTGCCTACAGCTCTCCTCAAAGTAGTATCAGGATCAATAAAATTAAATTTTAAATATTTAAAAAATCAAGGGACGAAATTAATTTATTAAATATATATATTTTGTTATATGAGTACACTAAAATTACGTCATTTTAATTTGATTTCAGTATGAATAAAAACTAACAAAATTAATTGATAAGAATTTAACAATTTAACCCCCTTATTTGATGGCTATCGAAATTAAGTTAGAATTTCATATTTTGTTATGTATATTAATTGAGATATTTTAAAATATATCTAATGGTTACATTTATTAATTTAATTATGAATAAATAAGTTGGTACTTCGATGTCAATAACTATATGAGCATTACATCTCTTTTCTATAAAATAAGTGTAGTATGAATTGAAGTTTAACTTTATTTTTTTCTAAAAATAGTTCATTTTTTTTTTGCTTGGACTATCTTGTTTTTATATATATTATTCAATTAATAAATGTTTTAAAATACAGCAAATCCATCTGCTTGTGTAGCACTAGCACATGACTGCATGCATAAAAAGTATGATCTGCATAGACTAGTTTTTAAATTTCTTTAAAAGCTTGTTGTAGAATTAAAATTCAATCATGTTGCTAATTTAAATATTGAACATCTCTATTTAAAAGAAAGGAATATATTTGTCTAAAAAGATAAATATAATGAATAACGGGAATAAAAGAAAAGATGTTAATTTCTATGGAGATATTGAATATTATTTTATTAGAAACTTGGCTATTTTAAAAATTTGCATGGGTATAGAAGAAATTTTTCATAAATAAAAGTATAAAACCAAACGGTAACCACATTCTCGGTATGATTGCTCAGTTCCCCGCGCTCTCTCTCTTACTCGATCTCTCGCGTTTTAAGCAAAGAGTTGTACCACCTTACTAGTGTGAACCACTCCACCCTTGCCTCTTCTTTGCCACCCGCTCTAGGGGTTTTCAAGGTAAATAGCCCTTCTCTCTCCTCCAGTAAGTTCAGATCGCCATTTCTGAATATTTTTCCTGTTTTGAGAACAATCGCATAGTGGTAAATCATCAACCCCTTTACCCTGGATTTTTTTTTTTAAATGGAAATTATAACAAATTTCTTAACCAAACCAGCCAATCCGTTGAAAAAGTTATAAAAATAGCCCCAATCCGGTGTAGCATGAGAGAGCCGGACTACACTGGTTTCCCAATTCGGTGTAGCCATTTTTCCACCCGGCTGATCCATTTTTCCCAGTTTGCAGAGCAAAAAAAGCTCCACCGGTTTTCCAATCCGGTGTAGTCCGACTCTCTCAAGCTACACCAGATTGGGGATCCGGTGTAGGCTATTTTTGTAAGTTTTTCATTAAAATGGCTGGTTTGATTAAGAAGTTTGTTATAATTTCCATTTAAAAAAAAAAAGGTCTTAACCCTGCTTACCGAGCGAACTTTTAGTTTGGAGGTTTTTATTTGAACAGCTTTTTTTGTTTAATAAGTTAAAACAGTATCTTGTAAACTTTTAGAGGGTATTGACCCGATTACGAGGTCTTTTGGGGGCATACGTCATACGTGCAAGTAATGGTGTTCTTTTGACTCAGAATTCAGCTGAGATGACAATTTCTTTTTTAACATGTTGCTTTATGAGTCCCTACATGCAAGTAATGGTGTTCTTTTGACTCAGAATTCAGCTGAGATGACAATTTCTTTTTTAACATGTTGCTTTATGAGTCCCTACATGTTGGGGAGCAATCACTATTTTTCTACGGGAAATATTGCCTAATTATTCTCTCTTTATTTTAGCTGCTACTAATTTGTGTTGGGTTTTTGGAGTTTTTAGTTGTGAATTTTGATTTTGATAACTGTATAAACTTTCTCTTTCCTCTTTGAAGCTTTGGTCTCTCAGTTTTAGGTTTTGGCTGATCTTAGAGATGGCCTCGTCATCGAGGCAGGGCCCGAAGCCCCAGTCGGGCCCGCAACGTAGGAGCCTTCTCCGTACACATACTACCGGTAACCTTGGAGAGTCTATATTTGACAGTGAGGTGGTCCCGTCTTCTCTTGTTGAAATTGCGCCAATTCTACGTGTTGCCAATGAGGTTGAATCGAGTAATCCACGTGTTGCTTATCTCTGTAAGTATTTATTCTTTTTGTTTCACTTGATTTGTTGTCTTATGGTTCTGTAGTTATATTAGAGATGTGAGAGCAATGCAACAAATTGTAATTTTGTGGTTCTGAAATTATTGGCAGCCTGTATGAGCACGACCGCACTATCCAATAAGATTAAGAATTTGTTTACTTAAAAATTGGGTTCATAGGCATCTTAACTGGATTCTAGTATGTTTTGTACCAATTGTTTGACTGTTGTTAATTTTTTGCTTTTAGTAGCTAGTAGATGCAAGCAAATATACTTGTTCCTTTTCTTTATGGTAGAAAATGAATGCCTAAATTCTCATTTGAACTGTGATGTTCTTCCATTGAATTTTGTATACCTGTCATTTAATTAATTGTCTAATGGCCTTTATGCTATGTGAATGTAATCAAGTAATCTTATTTTATTTTTATAATAATTTAATCCTATTAAAGTATCCACTATTCAATTTAGCCAGAATTTATTGTTTATTATTACATATTATAAAGGTACATCATAAGAAGAAACAGACATGGTGCATTTGCCCCAAAAGGCAAAAAATTAGTCTTAAAGACTCCTTGGTTTATAATTACTATTGGGTATTTTACTTGAAGAAGAAAGCATAAGGAGCCCTTGCTTCATATCTCTTTTTGAACTGGTTCGTTCACTTGCTAATTCATTATTATCGGTAAAATAGGTCGTTTCTATGCCTTTGAGAAGGCTCATAGGCTTGATCCCACGTCAAGTGGCCGTGGTGTTCGACAATTCAAAACTGCACTCCTACAAAAACTGGAAAGGGTAATGATTAAGCACCTTCATCATGTTCCTAATATAATTCAATGCTGGTATTTTAGTCCTTGAAGTTATTTATTCATATGAAATTTGAACATTAATTATTAATAGAGGATCAAATATATTGTATTGGAGATAATAATGGGTGGTGAATTGTAGGAGTTGATTAGCGTTGTAATGGTGGTAGGTAGGAGATGCTTAGTGGAGTTATTTATAATTGTATCTTAATCAAGCCTATAAATAAGTGTCATGTCATTGTTCTCAAATACACAAGATTAATACAAATTCTCTCTTTTTTTAAATCCTATTAATTATATATGAATATATGTGTCTATAAATGTTAGGAAAATGACCAAACATTGAAAGGAATAGTCAAGCAGAGTGATGCACGAGAAATGCAGAGTTTCTACCAGCATTACTACAAGAAATATATCCAAGCTCTTCAAAATGCAGCTGACAAAGCTGATCGGTGTGTTCGGTTGCCAAAGATCCCTTTTTCTCATAAATTCTTAGGCATAAGAACCTTCTATGATTTTGTCCTAACATATAATACACACCTCTTTCCAGTGCTCAGCTTACTAAAGCCTATCAAACAGCTGCTGTCTTATTTGAGGTCTTAAAGGCTGTCAATATCAATGAACATCTTGATGTTGACAAATCAGTAAGTGCTTTAGGAACTTCTTTTAATATATTCAGAGGTAAAATGTAAAGTGAAACTTTATCTTTTTCACTTTTTTCTAATTGTTAGCACTTCCCTGTAGATTCTGGAAACACACAACAAGGTACAGGAAAACTCAAAGAGTTATGTGCCTTATAATATTCTACCTCTCGACCCTGACAGTGCAAACCAAGCTATCATGCAGTACCCAGAGGTTAGACCAATTCCAAAAAAAAAAATCGATACAGAGCTTGTTTGATATTCTTTCTGCCTCAGTTAAGCAATTGAATAACTCAAATCAAGTTACAGAAAGTTGTGTTAGTAAACTTATACCCAGACTTCTGTTAGCTAGCTCTGTGTTTTCTTTGGTAGATTCAAGCTTCTGTTTTTGCTCTTCGGAATACACGAGGCTTGCCCTGGCCAAAGGAGCATGCAAAGGCCAATGAAGATCCTTTCGAGCCAAAAGAGCATGGGAAAAAGCCTAATGGAGATCTTCTCGACTGGCTTCAAACCATGTTTAGATTTCAGGTGACAAATAATGAGAAGCACTTTGAGGGTCTTTTTCTTATGCAACCGTCATACAATTTATATTCGTATAGATATTCCCAGGATGCTGAACTGTAACTTAAAACATGTGTTTACAGAAAGATAATGTATCCAATCAAAGGGAGCATCTAATTCTGTTGTTGGCCAATGTTCACAGAAGACAGTTGCCCGAGCCTGACCAGCAGCCTAAGGTTTTTTTTTTATTTTCAACTTTCAAAATATAATTGGATAACTTTTCTGCATGGTTTAGTCTCTTGTTCTAATCAACTTTTTAGTTGGAGGACCGAGCATTAAATGAAGTAGAGGAAAAGCTGTTCATGAACTACAAAAATTGGTGCAAGCACCTTAATCGCAAAAGTAGTATATGGTTTGTGGCTTTGTGCACTGTCTAAATTGCTCATGCTTCTTTTTTACTTGATGTCTTAATCTTATCCAGCAGTAGTTAGTATGGTTGAAAGTTATTACTGATGTAATGTTTTTGTTTCTCATTTCTCTTTTTGCAGTTTGCCTGCTATTCAACAAGAGGTACAACAGCACAAACTTCTTTACATGGGGTTGTACCTACTTATTTGGGGTGAGGCGGCCAATTTGAGATTCATGCCGGAGTGTCTCTGCTATATCTACCACCATGTATATCTTCATATGAGCATTTTTCTTTTCTTTTATCTCTGTTACAATCATATTGCTGAGTACTTTTGTTTTTTAATTTCCTTGTCAAACAGATGGCATCTGAATTATGTGGGATGCTAGCTAGAAATGTCAGCTCAGTGACTGGAGAGAATATCGAGCCAGCTTATGGAGGTGCTAAAGAAGCCTTTCTACAAAATGTTGTAACTCCAATTTACGAAGTTATAAAAAAGGTTACATGTTTATTCTTCTGCTTAGCAGTGCTGTTTTTGTTCCTTTTGTGCTAAAGACTTGTGTGATCAGTATATTGAAAGGGGTATTGTAGGAAGCTGAGACGAGCAAGACGATCAAATCGAAGCATTCTCATTGGAGAAACTATGATGATTTGAATGAGTATTTCTGGTAATGAACTAGCAAATATTCTCATGATATTAGTATTTCAAAAAGTGAAACGCTCTTATTATTAATTAGTCATTTTCTTTCATTTTGTGTCTGTATAATCACTTTTTTGAAGTGATTACTTGTTTGTTTTATTCTTTTATTTAACTGTAGGTCAGCTGACTGCTTTCGCTTGGGATGGCCTATGAGAGCTGATGCTGATTTCTTCTGTGATCCTCCCAATATTGTAAACCATGGCAAAAAAGGGGTAATCTTCTCAGCTAGTTTGGCTTTTAGTTGATGCATTGATGTGTGTAGTTGAGATAGCACCTAGTTTTTAAGTTTGGCATTGCTTAAATTTGGGTGATAAAGCACAAAAATGCAATACTGCTGGAATACGACCCCATGTACAATCCCACATAAGTCCATAATTGGTATTTGTGGATTTCTATACAGGTATTGGGTGATATGATAATTTTGTTTACTCTAATGTTCCTCATCCATTTTTTTCTTTTATAATCAGAACCAGAACCGGAACCAGGAAAATAGATCTACTAGAAGTGATCGATGGATGGGGAAGATCAATTTTGTGGAGATTCGGTCTTTTTGGCATATCTTCAGAAGTTTTGACAGGATGTGGATCTTTTTTATCCTAAGCTTGCAGGTTTCTTTTTGTTTTGTTCCTTATTTTGTGGTTCCATTGAACTAAATGTTGCATTAATTTTGGCTTTTAGCTGTTTAGAAATCTGATCTATAGATGCTAGTAGTAACATACTTGACTAGTACAGTGAAAACATAATTTGATCTTTGGTGTTTTTGGGATTTGGAAGTTTATTTTTAGATCCTGGGCTGCACCTGCATATTTTTGTCTCAGTTTGCCTATTTTATTTTTATACTTTTTTCCCAGGCTATGATTATACTTGCTTGGAATGGTGGGACCCCTAGCGATATCTTTGATAGTGGTGTATTTAAGCAAGTTTTGAGCATATTTATTACTGCTGCCATTCTAAAGTTAGGCGGAGGTGCGTTGTTTAATGTTTTGTGTATATATAAATATAAGAGGATTTTGGCTAGATGCTTATTCTTTATCAAAAAGAAAAAAAAAATAGAGTATAGTCACTCGAAATTTGAGCATACATACAGTTTCTCTGGTATTATTTTGTTAGGTCTAGATTTGGAATCGTAGCAAATAAGTAATCAAGAGCCATACCAGGTCCTTGTTGTTTGTTTCTCTTGTAGTTCTTTACGAATATATACAAAGTGAACTAACTCATTATTTAAGATGGTTTGATTATCTCGAAAAAGATTCCTTTTGTTTTGATATCAAGTATTAAACCAACACAATTAAAACATTAATCTTGTCTATGGCAGCCATGCTTGACATTGTATTCAGCTGGAAGGCGAGAAAAAGCATGTCCCTTGCTGTAATGCTTAGATATGTACTAAAGCTAATCTCAGCAGCTGCATGGGTTGTCATCCTACCTGTCACATATGCATACTCTTGGGAGAACCAGTCAGGCCTGTCCCGCATGATCAAAGGCTGGCTTGGCAATAGCCAGAGTCAACAGTCTCTTTTCATCTTGGCTGTGGTGGTTTACCTCTCACCAAATATTCTTGCCTCTGTACTATTTCTGTTTCCTTTTATAAGGAGGTTTTTGGAGAAGTCGGAGAACAATCTAATTACCTTCATGATGTGGTGGGCCCAGGTAATTTTGTGTTATATATTTTATTTGGAGTTCTTACACCTACAATATTAACTAGAATTTGGACAACCAATTTTGTTGGGTCTACAGTTCGATGATAACGATATTGGTTGGATTAGTGTAATGAATTGAGGGGCAATTTTTTCATAATCGTTGAGCGTTTCATTCAAATTAGCTGAAAGCATTAGGTGTTAGGTGCCGATTTGAGAAAATTTAGGTGCTATTAACAAACCATGTGCAAGTTTGAGTTTGAAACTTTGAATTGCAAAGAAAAAAAATCATATAAATCATGAATGTCATCTGTAGTGGTATACTATTCAATAGCTATATACTTTAGTAAATCACAATGCAAAGACAGGCCATGCATGTACATATATATAACTTGGTTGTGTCGCTTGTATCAATTTACAGCCTCACCTGTTTGTTGGAAGAGGAATGCATGAAGGAGCATATTCTCTCTTCAAGTAAGAATATTAGACCAACTACAATCTATTACTTCTTATCTTTTTTCACTCACTCACTTTGACATATTAATTTTTGGAATTTTTAGGTATACGATGTTTTGGATTATTCTGCTAATTACAAAGCTGTCTTTTAGTTACTATGTGGAGGTGCATGCGCTTCTCCTTCGCTATTTTTTTCCTTTTTTTGGTACAATCCCAAGACATAATCAATCTCGTCAAAAGAAATATTACTTATGGAATTGGCTTTTGGAATGCCCAGATTAAGCCCCTTGTGGGTCCTACAAAAGACATCATGAAAGAACCTATTACAACATTTCAGTGGCATGAGTTTTTCCCTCGAGGTAGGTAGCTAACTTCCTTGCTGCTCTTGATAATATAGTAATATACTAGTTCTAATTTATTGTTTTTTGTAGCACATAACAACATTGGAGTTGTCATTGCCTTGTGGTCTCCCATTATGCTGGTACATGCTCTTATTTTCATATGGCCTTCTTATTAAAACATGCTCATATATTTTATAAAATTCTTACATCTGTATTTTAAATTCGGATCCTTTAGGTCTACTTCATGGATACCCAGATATGGTATGCTATTTTCTCCACATTGATTGGTGGTGTTTATGGGGCATTTCACCGTCTTGGAGAGGTTTGTATATGCTCATCCCCCCCCCCAAACCCCTAACCCACACTCTCTCTCTCTGCATTTTTTTTTTTTTTTTTAAATGTTGGAAGTAGCTTCCATGCAATTTTGTATTAAAAATTAGAAATTTAGTTTACATAAGTTTCTATTGTCGCCTATGCTGAGTACATCTCTCGATCAGTGGAAACTGCATAACCTCAAAAAAACTGAAAAAACATGAAGTCAAATACCAGTACACCTCAAATAGAAAAATTGAAAGAATATACAAGAGAAATAGTAGAAACTACAATTCCCATCCACTCAATCCGGATCCTGTATTAAGTTGGTGCCCAACAGTCTCCATTATTCCATGTTACAAAACATGATCCACATCCTTCCATTAACTATTAATATCCACTCTGCCAGCATTTTAGAAGTGGCCGCATGGCCAGTGAAGATCTTTTCATTTTGCCTCTTCCATATATGCCAGCAAGCACCCCGTCTACTTGCCTGTTCGTTTAATTTGGTCCATATTTGAACTACTGACAGCTGGATAACCATTACTCTGTACCCCAACCTTGCTGATAATTCATACCACACTTCTATTGCTACATCGCACAAGAAAATCAAGTGCAGCACTGACTCACACGGGCAATGCCCACACATAACACAGCCCGAGTCATTTCCCATTTTTCTTCTCTCCGTCACTTCTTGAGTTAATATTTTTTCTTTGAGAAGTAGGTATAGAAATATTCTTACAGCATGCAAGATTACCATACTCCAGGTATCATGGTTTTGCGCTCTGATTTTTCCCACCCCTATTATTGTTGTATATGCTGATTTTTCCATGTATACCCCTTCTTTGGTTCCCTTCCACTATCTCATCTCTTTGCGGCCAAAAAGTGATTTATTCCCCTTCCTGCCCTTGTTCATGCGATTTGATCTGATCGGATCAGCATCTCCTAAAGACAGCCTAGGTTGGACTGGTCTCTGCCTCACTCAATAGACTTGCTAGAGGGGTCCCTCTCCAGGCATCAAACTAATATGATATCCTCTGTTGGTCCCCAATAATCCATGCAACACAGGAGTTAAACAAAGGCAAAGCCAAATATTTTTTCTAGAAACAGGACCCTGAAACTGACCAAAACCTCTGTCCCTGTGCATAGTCACATATCCAACAAATCTTTGTAATAGTAGTTGTCCATAGGCTGCAGGGGTTGTTGTATGCCCTCCACAACCAATGCAATAACAGGGCACATGTTGTATGTTTAGATCCTTCAAACCCATTCCTCCCCCACTCAATCGGTAGGATTACCGTGCTCCAATTGATTAGTGAAACTCCCCTCTGCCCTGTTTCGGTTCCCCCACAAGAATGTTATTCTAACATAATCAATTCTATTTATGACCCATTTTGGTAAACAGAAACAAGTCATAGAAAGAGAATCTACCTTTTTTTTCTAGGGATCTTTTGGTAAGATTGGATAGAGAGGGGATAGACTTAGCTTTGACATCTATGTTAAGAGGGAGGATCTAGGAGGATTATGGGGCATTCTTCTTTTAGTCTTTTGAGTCGTTTGTATCCATCTTTGAATGAAAAGGCTAATAAGTTGAAATATGTGTGTGATACATGTGAGTTTGGCAGGCATACCAGGAGCTCTTATGTTAGTTCTAGCAATAGGCGTTCTTGTGTTTTGATTTGGTGCATTCAGATGTATGGGGATCTTGTTCTACAAGTTCTATGAATAGTTATAGATATTTTGTGACTTTCATTGATTGTTTATGCCGTGTTACTTGGCTATATCTGGTGAGAAATAAGAGTGATGTACTTGTATGCTTTAAAGATTTTCACAGGGCAATTTGGACTCAATACAGTGTAGTAGTGAAGGAATTGAGGTCTGATAATGGGATAAGAGTATAATTTGGGGAGTAATTGTCATCTCAAAGAATACAACATCAAACCACATGTCCAAACAAACAAGCGCAGAATGGGGTGGCAGAAAAGAAGAATAGACATTTCCTAGAGGTAGCTCGAAGCATAATGATCTCGATAAATGTCTCAAAACACTTATGGGGGCCAGCAGTCTTGATAGCCGCTCAATTGATCAACATAATATCCTCAGGAGTGTTGGAGTGACAAACCTCATGTGAAATGTTTTTTTTTTTTAAATAATATGACAGGAGCTATCAGGTGGTATTGCATTTAACGATATGCACAAACGTGCGCTTACAGTGTTTATCATACAAATCAGAGAGCATACTCTGTTTTTCTCAGTCACCTAATTTACATCATATTAGTATAATTAAAAATGAAATGAAACAACTTCTTAACATAACTGTAGCCAAAGATGACACTCATTTACAATCATGTTCACCAGAATCTCGAGGGGGAAAGACTGCCTTCTTTGAAAACTCTTTCGTTTCTCTATTTCCAAATGGCCCCAGTTGTACATATGAACCAGGAAATCCAGCACTTCTCTTTGATCCCATCTCGGCTTGACTTTCAATTTCTGAGCACTGATACTGAAGATATCCAAATATGTTGGATAGTTGCACCTTATTGGATTAGATTAGTCCCTAGTTTTGCCGTTAGTAGCATCCAATTGCATAACGGCACTTGAACAAGAGTTGTAAAGCACTCTCCAGTCTACCAATAGTACACATAACACATCCAATTTGGCATGGGATATGTCGTTGTAATAGTACGTCTTGTGTAAGTATTCTGGTATTCAACAGTAAGAACATGAAGATCTTTGATAAGGTAGGAAACTTGGCATACCACAGGTTGTTAAAATGCCACGCAACCTTTCCGACTGACATAAGGACAGTATACGTTCATTTTGAAGTGTACTCTCTAGAAATCTCTCATTTCCACATGAGTACAATTCGAAACCGTCTTCTCCGGTTATGATTTGCCATTTCCATCTCCTTCTGCCATCCTCCTCCCTCTCTGTTCACACGACGAAGAGCTTGATTTTTCTAGTTTAATATTCCTAATTTCTTGTTCTTGGACAGGCTTTCTCAAAGGGTTCTCTATTAGTCCCAGCCATCTCACGAGCAATCCTAAACATAACTGGCAGAGATGAGATAAACCATATTGAGAAGAAATGGATAGGTGATCAGAACTATCAAAACAATGGCGACATCATATTCAATCAAACAGACTAGACTTAATTCACATCAGGGGGCTTTTTACTTTTTTACTGTCGCCCCCCATGTGAGATGTTGAAAGGCGAAACGGATGAATCATTTCCTTTAAGGTATTTGGTTGTGTTTGTTTTGTGAAGGACAACAGACCAATAGTGGAAAGCTGGATCCCAGAGCTGTGTAGTGTATCTGTGTGGGATATTCCACTACTCATATGGGTTATGTTTGTTGGAGCCATGTAGAGAAGAGGTTGTCTATGAGCATGGATATGGCCTTTCAAGAGCACGAACCGTACTATTCCTTGAAGGTGACCTCACCCTTTAGTGACTCACCCGATACTGGAGGTATGAGGCAAAAGGGGGAGAGTAGTGATGGTGTGAATTTGGTGAATGTGGGAGCAATCCTTTGCCATGTTGTGAGGGAGGAATCAGCTGAGAATGAGATAGACAATATGGAGAATGTGGTAATTGAGCGCAAAGGTGGTCGGGTTCAGGCTCAGGGGGAGCTGAGAGTATACACAAGGAGGAGGAAGCAGAATGAGGGAACGATGCCTACAGTGCCACTCGTGCCAACAAGTCCCTCGTCCAAATCTACCCCTACTCTTGAGATACCTACACCACCCACCACAGATTCAGGAGATATTATTCCTCTCTTCTCCTCACATGACATTACAGAGGACCTCTGACAGTAATGCGGGACATCTTCCTGATCGTTATGATTTCCCACATGACATTGCTCAGTTTGTCTCATACTCTAACATATCACCTGTACATGGAGCATTGATTGTATCTTTGGACACTGTCTCTATACCCAAGTGTTGGTAGGTAGCTAAGGAGGATCCAAAGTGAAAAACAGTCATGCAGGAAGATCTTGGGGCTCTTGATAAGAACAAAACATGGGAGATAGTGTCACTACCAATAAACAAAAAAGCAATTGGGTGCAAGTGGGTCTTCACAATAAAGCAGAGCCCAGAACGGTTGATGGCGAAAGGGTATAGTCAGACATATGGCATTGACTATAATGAAACATTTTCACCTGTGGCGAAGATGAGAACAATAAAGACACTAGTTTCCCTAGCAGTGAATAGTGGGTAGATGCTATATCAACTCGACGTGAAGAAAGTCTTTCTTCATAGTGATTTGCTGGAGGAGATGTATATGGAGATACCACTGGATTTCAGCACAAACCAAACAATTGGTAAGGTGTGCATGCTAATAAAGTCAATTTATGGGTTAAAGCAGTCTTCTCAAGCCTGGTTTGACAGGTTTAGAAGGGCTATGATATGTGAGATATCAGCAACAAGAAAGTCACACTACGATGCTTGCTGTATATGTTGATTATATGATTATCACAGGTGACAATGAAAGGGAGATTGCTCAACTAGAGGAAAGATTGGGCAAAGAATTTGAGGTTAAAGATCTAGGCTTGCTTCAATACTTTCTTGGGTTTGAGATAGCTCATGGAGCAGAGGGTATCGTTTCGTCTCAAAGAAAGTATGTGCTAGATCTTCTCATGGAAATAGACATGTTGGGGTGCAAGCCAACAGTTTCTCCAATTGATTAAAAGTTCAAGTTGATTGCAGAGGCAAGAGAGTCAGTTGATCGTGAGAGGTACCTGAAATTGGTGGGCCGATTGATCTGTTTGAGCCATACTCGTCCTGACATCTCATTTGCAATGAGCGTGGTGAGCTGTTACATGCAAGACCTAAGGAAGGGTCATATGGACGAAGTGTATTAGATTTTGAGATACCTGAGTGCACCAAGAAAGGGGTTGATCTTCAGAAAGAATGATCATTTAGGCATTGAGGGCTATTGTGATTCTTACTGGACTAGTTGTGTCGATAATAGAAGGTCCACATCAGGATATTGCATGTTCGTAAGGGGCAACTTGGTCTCTTGGAAGAGCAAGAAGCAGTCGGTCGTATCAAGGTCGACAGCAAAGGTAGAGTACAGGCCATGGTTTTAGAAGTTGCCGAGATGTTGTGGCTGAGAGCTCTATTAGTAGAGCTAAAGATGGACCAAGGAACCCAGATGAAATTGTGGTGTGACAACAAGTCAGCAATCAGCATTGCCAACAACCCGGTGCAGCATGACAGAACCAAACATGTTGAGATTGATAGATTCTTCTCCTCATCAAGGAGAAGCTAAGTAGTGAACTACTGGAGCTCGGTCATGTTGCACCTGGAAAGCAAGTAGCCGACTGCCTCACCAAGGAGCTTAGTTCATTAGATTGATCTAGATTGTGTGACAAGATCAGCTTTCGCCCATCTTAAGGGGGAGTGTTGAGATTTGTATTATTTTTGGGGTCCTATTGGGAAATAGAAATTAGAAGAAAGTCTAGGGACCTTTTGGTAAGATTGTAAGGAACTATATGAGCAAAGTTAGGGTGTGATGTGCTTACTAAGAGGGTTTGGTGAGCACAACTCCAAAAGTATATCAGATCGGTTTCAAACGACGAATCCATACCGTCGAAATCCATGTACTTTATGAGTGATGCATGTAAAATTTTGTAAGTTTCGAATTCATTCGATACAAGGTCAAGAGGTTAAATAAATTATGAAAAAATAAATATATAAAACAACTTATAAAATAACCTATAAAATATTCATTTTTTTTTTACCGCGTGACCTTGTAGCAAATGAATTTGAAACTTTCAAAATTTTGCATGTGCATGCATCGCTCATGAATTACATGGATTTTGATGGTTTGATTCGTTGTTTGAAACTGATCCGTTATAATTTTGGAGTTGTGCCCACCAAATCCTCTTGATGAGCACATCACACTCTAGCTTCGCTCAAACTATATATATAAACCTTAAGAGAGCAATCAATAAAATATATTTTGTTGGTTGACATTCTATTGTTATATGTGAAATGGCATCTCTTAGCCATGATTTTGAGTAAGGGTCTCAAATTAATTGTGTGATATTTCTTTTGACTTGGCAAGTGTAGATTCGGACCTTGGACATGTTCCGGTCTCGGTTTCAGTCTCTACCACGAGCCTTCAATGCAAAGCTTATTCCAGTTCAGAAGGCTGATGGTGGAAAGAGGTGGCGGCTTAGAAATCCCACTGGAAAAAATGACAGTGTAAGTTTTTTTTTTCCTTTATATGTGATTTTATACCAATACCCAAACAAATACAAGTAATAATAATCAATTTGAGATTGTAATATTTAATTACTTTGTAAACTTTTTTTCATTAATACAAGTTTTTAATGGGCATTTTGCCTGCTGACCTTCAAAATAAAATGTCACTTGGTGGTTTTTTGTTTATTTAAGTTAAACACAAGCAAAGGGAATATACACAAGTGACCTAGGGAGATATTAATACTGCAAGTAATCCATCCTTTCCCATTAAAGAAAAACTGATTATTGGCAACTACTTTAATCATAAAAAGAAATTTTTCGAGAAGAGTTTCTAATGGATCGCCAAAGTAATGGAACCAGTACTAGTTGGGTTTTATATTTTATTCTCACTTCTAAATTTATTTATCAGGTATCTCCTGAGGATACAAAGAAGGTTTGCTCAGATTTGGAACGAAATAGTTATGAGCTTCGGGAAGAAGATCTTATCAATGACAAGTATACTCTCTAGAGCAATCTCTTTATGTTCTTTGTTATGTTAAAATTTCAAAAAAAAAATGTTGAATGAGCATTTATTTGTCTGAATTTGACTGTAGGGAAAGGGATTTGTTACTTGTACCTTACTCAAAAGATCCCGATTTGACTGGCATCATCCAGTGGCCGCCTTTCCTACTTGCTAGCAAGGTTAACACACTGCCCTGCATTCTGATGAAATGAATACAAAAAAACATTACAGAATAACAATAAAGCAAAAAGAAAAATACTGTATGCGCACACAATCTCCCACATACAGAGATCTGACTGCTTCTATCATGTTGTGTAGTTCCCAATAGCACTTGACATGGCAGCAGACAGTGAGAGAGAAGACCATGATCTGAAAAGGCGTCTTAAAAATGATCCATACATGCTTTGGGCAATCAAAGAGTGCTATGCATCCTTTAAAAAAATCATCAACTGTTTAGTCATCGGACCACATGAAAAAGAGTATGCACACATACCTTTTATTGCATGTGTCAGGTTGAATTAAGACTGCTGTGTCAAGTTGGATTCAGACTGCTGGTCATGATCCAACTTGACCTGGTTTAGTACACCGCTAACTTTTCTAATAGAAGTTCAGGGTTCAAATGTTTGATCCACCGATGTTTCCCCATTAAAAATATTTAGATGGAAAACTGAATGTGGGAGCTAAAGGTTCATTAGTTGCATTTTGTATTTGGTATTAGGTTGCTGCTGCTTGTATTTATTTGAGCCAACCCGATTTAGACCTAGATCAACTCTTTTGGTCAATGTTTTTAATCTACATTGTTATATTTGACCTGTTGTGGTGCGATCCTAGATACTTACTAAAAAATAAATTGCTGACCTGAAATTGACCCAACTAATTGCCCCTTTGCCAGATTGGTTTCACTATGTGCATTTGAATTTTTATTTATTATTTAGTTAAACCTACTCTATACTGTGAAATTGCAGCGTCATTGGTAAAATTTTCAAAGAGGTTGATAATCATATCAAGGAGGACACTTTGATCAAGGAGCTGCATTTGAAATACCTTCCCAACTTGTACCACAAGTTTGTCAAGTTGCTTGACTTCTTGGTATTAATCTCAAAATTAAATTTTCTAGCTTACATGATCAAATTCATCTTTTCAGCAGTATTTTCATGTCCCAAATTCATTAATAATTTTATCTGTGCAGTGATGAAAAAAAATTTAGAAAAAAAAAAAAATTAAGGAAATCTACTTCCTATACTATATACTTCAATACATAGTATTCAAATTCATATATACTAATAAACCTAACTCCAATTAGAGAGCTATAATCAAACCCAAATGAACAAATTTTGAATTGAATAGCACTCTATAGTGGGCTTTATTACTCATTTTTGTACTTGTTTTATTTCCAAACGTGAAGGAAAGTAGGGGATATCATGCATAGATGTTTTAACTGGTACTTTTAACTGGTATTCTTTGTTTTAGGTTTAATTGTATGTTTATCAATTCTTTGTTATGGCAGAAAAAAAATAACAAAGATGACGTGGGTCAAGTTATTATCCTCTTCCAAGATATGCTTGAGGTGGTCACAAGGGATATCATGGATGATCAACTCTCAGGGTAAATTTTTTGTGTGTTTCTTATTTGGTTGTTATAATTATGACTTTACATTTCTGAAATTATACAAACAAAAGAAGCTGTTGATAAGTTATTCAATGGCTACAGCCTTCTGGATTCACTACACGGCGGGTCTAATAGAAGGCCCGAGGGAATAACTCCTCTTGACCAACAAGATCATCTTTTTACCAAAGCAATCAAGTTTCCTGTTAATAGCACAGATGCTTGGAAAGAAAAGGTGGCTAATTTCTGCTCTCCTTTAGTGAACATAATCATATCTTCACTTTCAATTCTTACAAATACATATTCGTTCTTTGTTTTGCTGTTGAGCGATACAGATCAATAGACTGCATGTATTACTCACCGAGAAGGAATCTGCTATGGATGTGCCGGCAAACTTAGATGCACGGAGGCGAATATCTTTCTTTTCTAATTCACTTTTCATGGATATGCCCTATGCGCCTAAAGTCAGACACATGCTTTCTTTCTCGTAAGTTGCGCAATCTGATTTTATAATTGGTTTTTCTAAATGCCGCACAATGTTCTTGTTGAGAATTGTATCTTTATTAGGGTTATATTGGGAAACAGAGAATATAGAGAAGTCTAGGAACTTATGTGCAAGAATGTAAAGGCTCTATATAAGCCCAAATCATTAATCAATAAACTAAGTTTCAAAGCAATTAGTTCTTTTTGATATCAAAGCTTAGGGTTGAGCCGTTGCTACAGTACCGCTGCCTCTAAACCTAGGCCGAGCCTCTCTCTCTCTTTCTCGGCCACCTCTCCTCTTCCTCTAGGTTGCTTAGGGGGGGTTTGTCCATCGTTTGAAGAAGGTCCAAGTGGGGAGCCAATACCCCACGGATCCCGAGGTAGGGATTAGGATGAAGAGGATCTAGATCTAGATTTTGATGTGAGGAGGATCAAGATCGGGTCAAGAAGAGGAAGAAAGGATGAGTGTGTGATCTAGACTCGTACAATCGAGTGTAATCGGTGTAAGAAAACCAAATATGAGTCAGATTGATGGAGGAGATTATCAAGAAGCTGAGTCCCGCGGAAGTCTCGACTTTGCTTGAGTTCATGAAGTTGTCGAAAGGGGAGAGCTCAACAAAGCCTGTGAAGGTGGTCTCAAACTCAGGTAACATAGCGATATAGGAGGAGACTCGAAAGTGCTACAATTGTGGTGAGGTAGGTCATCTGAGACAGGTTTGTCTTAAGCCTCCTAAGGAGAGAGATTCGGGTGAATGTAGACAGGCTGGAGGTCGTGGTCATGGCTGTGGCCGTGGGGGGCCGAAGAGGAGAAAGTGGAGGCTACCGGGCAAATCTGATGATAGTGGAGAAAGAGGGAGAAGCAGGTGTGATCTTCACTAATGAGGATCATGAGATCTTGGAGATATTGAAAAGCAGAGACCATTAGGTGATTGGGACAAGAACAGTGTGACTAAGGATGTATCCACCTCATTCTTGTCTAGGGATAACACCGCTACTTAAGTTCATTCAGTCAAGGGTACTGGTGACACACATGCTTTTGCCCTATATCCACCACTAGATCACTAGAATTGATAGTAGATTCTAGTACATCTCGGCATGTGATAGGTAATGCTAGGGAGTTTTCTTCTTATAATCACCTAGCAGTGCCAAAGAGCATCCAGACTGCTGATGGCACAACACAGCCTGTGGTTGGTAAGGGTACAGTGAATTGTACCAACTCTATGACTTTGTCCAATGTTTTGCATGCTCCTTCCTTTCCAGACATGTGAATTGTACCAACCCTATTAGTATACTTAGTCCCATTATCATACCTCAATACCTTCACCACTGTCCCGTATTGAGTCTGAATAGATAGTGAAAGTATTTAAAGCAACCAAACATATCACTCTTATTTTTCATCAGATACACCCAAGTAACATGAGAAAAGCAATCAATAAAGGTCACAAAATATTTATAACCATTCATAGAACTCGTGGAACAAGGTCCCCAAACATCCAAATGTATCAAGTCAAAAGCACAAGATCTCCTATTACCAGAACTAACATAAGAGCTTGAGAGCCATGTTAGTAGAGCTCAAGGTAGACCAAGGGTCCAAATGAAGATGTGGTGCGATAACGAGTCCGCGATTAGCATTGACAACTATCATGTGCAACATGACAAACCAAACATGTGGATATTGATAGATTCTTCATCAAGGAAAAACTGAATAGTGGACTATTGGAGCTAGAGCATTTAGCTACTACAGAGCAAGTAACTAACTGTCTCACCAAGGGACTTAGTTCATTAGATCTATCTAGATTGTGTGACAAGATGGGCTTAGTGAATATTTTTTGCCCATTTTGAGGGAAAGTGTTGAGAATTGTATTTTTATTAGGGTTATATTGGGAAATAGAGAATATAGAGAAGTCTAGAGACTTATGTGCATGTATATAAGCCCAATTTTTTTGTTTTTTTTTTAGTAAAAATAAGGATCGAGTCCTAATTTATTTCATTGATGATAAGAAAAAGTTTTTATTAGGTTTTGAAATGATAAGCCCAAACTTTAATCAATAAATTAAGTTTCAAAACAATTAGTTCTTTTGTTCTACTTGAAAATTTTGCCCTATGATGAAAACTAAAGGATTAAATATGTTCTTATGTGCAGTGTCTTAACCCCGTATTATGAGGAAGAAGTACTCTTCTCTCTTAAAGATCTAGAAGATCAAAATGAAGATGGTGTTTCTATCCTCTTCTACTTGCAAAAAATTTACCCTGGTACTTTTTCTTTTTATTTTCAATTCAAATAGCTCTAAACTTTTTTCTTTTCCTTATGTTCTCATACCATTGGCTGTATCTTATTTTCACGTATCATGTATGCATTTTATTAAACTTTTGTATAGCTTATTATTTTTTTGTTATTTATAATAGATGAATGGAACAACTTCCTAGAGCGTGTTGATTGCAAAAGCGAAGAGGATCTACGTCAAAGTGATGACCCCAAGTTGGAAGAGAAGCTTTGCCTGTGGGCTTCTTATAGAGGCCAAACTCTTACTAGGACTGGTAAGTTTTATGCAATGGTATATCATTGTATTTAGTCAACGTGTTGATTTGATTAATTGTTTTCTCTGTTTAATTTTTCTAGTGAGAGGTATGATGTACTACAGGAAAGCTTTGACTCTTCAGGCATTTCTTGACATGGCCAAAGATGACGGTAACCTATTCTATATACTTAGGAAAAATGACATTCACTTGATACCTTTAAAAATGAAAAAAAAAATGTAAATGACTTATTTGTCCAACTTAATTTAGAAACGCCTCTCCTTTAGAATACTTAGTAACTTAAATCTGTATGAACATTAATTATCATTGGATATTCATTTTTAATCCTTGGAAGGAATTAACATTATTAGTTCATTCCCAATCTTTTCTTGGTGCACGGGTTTGTTTTCTTTCTTTGTTGTTTGGTGGTTTGTTATTAAGTCTTCTGTTTATTTGATTCTTGAATAGGAAATCAGGAACTTAAAAATCACTAGTTCACATATGTGACATTGGGGTAGAACCTGTTTTAATAATTTGCACAATTGCATTGTTGAATTGATGAACTTTTTGTTCCTTCTCTTTAGATCTAATGCAGGGGTACAAAGCTGTTGAGCTGACATCTAAAGAGCACTCCAAAGCAAGTCGGTCTCTGTTGGCCCAGTGTCAGGCTGTGGCTGACTTGAAGTTCACTTATGTTGTTTCATGCCAACAATATGGTATCCAGAAGCGTAGCGGTGATCGGCGGGCAAAGGATATTCTGCAGCTTATGACCACGTACACCTGCTGTCCCAATATATATATAGAGGTTGGCTGATATACAATCAATTATTTCTGAGCTCCCGTGCAACCAAATCGTTTTTTTATTTTCAAAGTCCAAATGGTCGATCCAAACCGTTAGATGTGAACTCTATATTAAAATGTGCTTGGAAACCAAATTTTACATTTTTTTTTTAATTTTTTTACTATTTATTAAGTCACTTTGAAAATCACTAATTTAACGGTGGCTTAACCAAACAGTAAAAACAGAAGTCGCCGTTGGATCAGCGATTTTCAAAGTGGCTTAATGAATAGTAAAAAAAAACTCCAAAAAAATGTAAATTTTGGTCTCCAAATACATTTTAATATAGAGATCACATCTAACGGTTTACATCGACTGTTTGGACTTTGAAAATCGAAAAACGACTTGGTTGTACGGAAGCTCAGGAACAATCGATTGTATATTAGCCAACCTCTCTCTCTCTCTCTCTCTCTATATATATATATATATAGAGATATATATATATATATATATATATATATATATATATATATATATATATATATATATATAGAGTAGAACTAGGGTGCTCCTAAGTTCACCAAACCTCTTGTGAACTTGACTCTAAAGTATATCGAATCGACTTTAAACGATGAATCCAAACCGTTGAAATCCTTCTACCTAATGATTGATGCGTCTACATGTGAAAATTTTAAAGTTTCGAATTAATTTAATATAGAGTCAAGTGATCAAAAGTTTAAGGTTTATAAATTAATTTTAATGTATTTATTTTTTGAACTCCTTTGACCACTTGACTCTATCTTAAATTAAAATTTTCACATATAGACGCATCAATCATTAGGTAGAAGGATTTCAACGGTTTGGATTCATCGTTTAAAGTCGATTCCATATATTTTAGAGTCAAGTTCACAAGAGATTTGGTGAACTTAGGAGCACCCTAGTTCTACTCATATATATATAGAGAGAGAGAGTAGAACTAGGGTGCTCTTAAGTTCACCAAACCTCTTGTGAACTTGACTCTAAAACATATCGAATCGACTTTAAACGATAAATCCAAACCGTTTAAACCCTTTTACCTAATGAGTGATGCGTCTACATGTGAAAATTTTAAAGTTTCGAATTAATTTAATATAGAGTCAAGTGGTCAAAACTTTAAGGTTTATAAATTAATTTTAATGCATTCATTTTTTGGACTCCTTTGACCACTTGACTCTATATTAAATTAATTCGAAACTTTAAAATTTTCACATGTAGACGCATCAATCATTAGGTAGAAGGATTTCAACAGTTTGGATTCATCGTTTAAATTCGATTCGATATATTTTAGAGTCAAGTTCACAAGAGGTTGGGTGAACTTAGGAGCACCCTAGTTCTACTCTATATATATATATTCACTTCTTCACCCCTGTTGCACATAACAACTAATATATATCATATATGGAACTAGTGTTCAAGATTTATGTATGTAAGATGTGCAATTTTCTTTACCAATTTTTTATATGCAACAGAAACTCCTAAACTATGAAATCAGTGGGATAAAATATATATATTCTACTCAATACTAACAGGGTAATAGTGAGTTAGTTCTCTTCTCCATAATAAGCCAGAATAGCGCAATGGATTCCTTGATTAGCTAAAATGAACCTGATTTTATGTTTGATATAAGTCCAGTTGTAATACCTCATGTTATTTTGCAAATTGCACAGAGACACAATGGTAGATCTGATAATTATTAGTTTTTATTTTTTTTTAAAAAGGTGAGCTAGTTGGTGGAATTTGTACAGAAATTTTTTAAACCTTTTATTATTTCTTCAAGGGGGAATTTCATGCATACCCCTCAAAAATTTTAAAATTACACATTTCCCCCTCTAAAATTTGAAATTACGTATTTTCCCCTCTAAACTTCAAAAACCCATATATTTACCCATTTTATTGTATTTTATATTAAAACACATTTTAAATTAATAAAATACCCATTTTACCATTTTATTAAAAAGCATAAAACATCCATCTCACTCCAATTTGAATCTGAAAGGTTCCTCTACCATCCGAATTGCTTTAAGATCCGTGTGCTAGGCCAGCACGAATCTTAAAACGAACATGCACGAACATTGAAGCAACGTGCACAGATCATAATGTGTTGCACGCGGATCAAATTACTTTAAATTCCGTGCGCACTAGATCAGGACGAATCTTGAAGCGAATACGCACAAATCTTATTGCGATGCGTGCAGATCGGACGGTAGAGGAACCCATCAGATTCAAATTTGACTTCGATGGGGCATTTTATACATTTAATAAAGAGTAGAATGGGTATTTTATAAATTTAGAATGAATTTTATTACAAAAGACAATAAAATGGATAAATATGTGAGTTATTGAAGTTTAGAGGGGAAAATATGTAATTTCCAAATTTAAAGGGGGAAATACGTAATTTTGAAGTTTTTGAGGGGTATACGTGAAATTCCCCCTTTCTTTAAAGAGGCTTATGAATTTGTACAAAAATTACCTTATTTTGTACTATTTCTGCAAGGGTATCCTACGTAAAGATACCTCAAGATCAGAAGAGTGGTGACGAGTTGTATAAATCTGTCATGTAACCTTTTATTATTTCTTTAAAGAGGCTTATGGCCAAGCATAAACTTTTCTTTTGTTTTCTCCGGCTAGATATCCTTCGCTCCGTGTTGCTTATATTGATGAGGTGGAGGAGCCAAGTGAGATTGGGTCCAGAAAGATAGAGAAGGCTTATTACTGTTGCCTTGTCAAAGCTGCTGTTAGTTCCAAATCTGATGACTCGACAGATCCGGTTCAAAATCTTGATCAGGTAAACCATTTCTCTGTCTAGCTATGTATAGTTTTATTGTTTCATTTCCATTTTAGCGTTGACTTTGTTTCCTTTGCAAATGTATATAGGTAATTTATAAAATTAAGTTGCCTGGCCCTGCCATATTGGGTGAAGGAAAGCCTGAAAATCAAAACCATGCTATTATTTTCACAAGAGGTGAAGGTCTTCAGACCATTGATATGAACCAGGTAAACTTTATCCATTTTCCATATCATTTTCTTTTGTTACCTTTGTTGCCTCGGACCTGAACTGATGGAGTAAACTATTGGAGCAAAATAGGAGCACTACATGGAGGAGGCATTTAAAATGAGAAATCTTCTGCAAGAATTCCTGAAGATGCGTGATGGTGTAAGAAAGCCCTCGATACTTGGTGTGAGAGAACATATTTTCACTGGAAGGTATGGTTGATTTTCACTGGTGTGAGACGACTAAACTAATAAATTTGTTGTTGCAGTCTTGCATCTAAATAAGCATAGCCTTGTTTAATTGCACTTTTGTTTCATGTGCAGTGTTTCTTCTCTTGCGTGGTTTATGTCAAATCAGGAGACCAGTTTTGTGACTATTGGCCAGCGTGTTCTTGCTAATCCTCTTAGGTCTATATTATGTTTTTTTATTGTTATATCTTCAATCTCGATTCATATTTCCTTTTTAACTTTCAATAATACGTGGGATTGTAAACCCAAACAAATGCTTACTGTACAGCTGAATTTTTTTCATATGTATGGCTTTCTTCTAAATCTTTTTGTATTAATTCACAGGGTTCGGTTTCACTATGGTCACCCTGATGTCTTTGATCGGCTTTTCCACCTAACAAGGGGTGGTATTAGCAAGGCATCGAAGATTATTAATCTGAGCGAGGATATATTTGCTGGTATGCTGTAATATAACTTGTTTTTGTTTTATGGTTGAATGACATATTTTCCCCTCCAACAGACTAATACACATCCTTAATTATGCATATGAACTTTATCTGTGCCTCAATTAAGTGTGAGCGTAAGATGCCTCAACTCATCCGCAGTTTAATTATGGCCTAGTTCTCGACGTGCATTATTAAGAATGAAGACAATTATTTTTGTGTGCTTTATCATAGGTTTTAACTCGACATTGCGGGAAGGGAATGTAACACACCATGAATATATGCAAGTGGGGAAAGGACGTGATATGGGTCTGAACCAGATCTCGCTTTTTGAAGCAAAAATTGCGAATGGTAATGGTGAGCAGACTCTCAGCCGAGACATCTACCGTTTGGGGCATCGCTTCGATTTCTTCAGGATGCTCTCATGTTACTTCACCACAGTTGGATTCTACTTCAGCACCATGGTACAACTCTTTTCCTATCACTTTTACTATGGAAAATGTCCCAAGTTTTTGCCCTATTTCCCATTTTTTGTGACAAACTCTGGTAGATACAGGTCAGGCAATATGTTCAACTTTGTGTTCTTGTGATGGTATGTGAGGGTCATTGTTTTTTTTAACATGTAAACAAATAACTCGTAAAGTAAATCGGTTTCAACGGTTTAGATTTGTCATTTGAAATCATTCCGGTAGGTTTTGGAGTTCAACTCACCCATCCTTTGGTGAGCTTAAGAACACCCCAGTTCTATTCATTATTGATATTATTATTATTATTATTATTATTATTATTATTATTATTATTATTATTGTTATTGTTATTATTATTATTATTATTATTATTTTGTATTTGTTCCAGCTTTTTTTTTCTTTTTAAATTTAGAAGGAAACTAATCTTAGCGCCTCTCTGAGCAACTTGAATCCAAATGATAATAAACTTTTTTTTTTTGTATACTCCTTTTAATACAAGTATTCATGTATGTACTCTCGCTTTGGCAGATAACGGTCCTGACTGTCTATGTGTTCCTGTACGGGCGGTTGTACCTGGTGCTGAGTGGTCTAGACAAGGCCCTTGCCACAGGACGGCACTTCATCCACAATCAACCCCTCCAAGTTGCACTTGCTTCGCAGTCCTTTGTGCAGCTTGGCATCCTCATGGCCCTCCCCATGATGATGGAGATCGGCCTTGAGCGTGGTTTTCGCACTGCTCTCAGCGACTTCATTCTCATGCAGCTCCAACTTGCCTCTGTCTTCTTCACCTTCTCTCTAGGTACCATTGTTGGGCTTTGTTTCGGTCTTCCATGTATTTTTCAATTTTGCAATTCATATACAATGTTAACTTATTTCTTATTTCATATCCATACAACCAGCATTTCTGGGCAAACCTGTCTGTTGTAGATTCATTCTTCTTTCGTAACCAAGAAGTCATGACGATATCATCTTAATTACACAGCTTTTATATCTAGAAAGGCACACTGAACATCATGTAATATAGTATGGCTTTCATTAGATCATCCTGTGATGATTTTGGCTGTCCTTTGCCAGATTGAATGGTCCAGATCAAGCCCGATTCACAGGCTGAATAGGACAGTCTAATGAATATGTACAATTTTAAAGTATACTGACTCGAATTACAATGGTACATGTAAACACAACCCAGTTCGAAAAAGAAGAAAAAAATTATATCACAACTATACAAGCACTTTGTTGTTGTTCGATGACACCTTAATGTCTCCAAATGATTTCAGGTACAAAGACTCACTATTATGGCCGTACTCTACTCCATGGTGGCGCTGAGTACCGTGCAACGGGTCGCGGATTTGTGGTGTTCCATGCCAAATTTGCTGAGAATTACCGCCTATACTCCCGCAGCCATTTTGTCAAGGGAATTGAACTCCTGATTCTCCTTGTGGTGTATGAGATTTTTGGCCAGTCATACAGAAGTGCAATACCGTACCTCTTTATAACCGCTTCAATGTGGTTCATGGTCGGCACTTGGCTCTTTGCTCCGTTTTTGTTCAACCCATCTGGGTTTGAGTGGCAAAAGATTGTTGATGACTGGGCCGACTGGAACATGTGGATCACCAACCGAGGTGGTATCGGTGTGCATCCTGATAATAGCTGGGAGTCGTGGTGGGAAAAGGAGCACGGGCACTTAAAATACTCTGGAAAAAGAGGCACCATTGTTGAAATATTGCTCTCACTTCGGTTCTTCATTTACCAGTATGGTTTATTGTATCACTTGAAAATCACGAAGACCAAGAGCGTGCTGGTAATTCTCTCATCTTTTTTTTAATTACCATTTAAAAATTTTACCTGGCTTTTCATTGATTCGAAATGATATTGGAATTTGTTGTAGGTTTATTGTATATCTTGGCTGATCATCTTTGTAATACTCATGGTCGTGAAAGTATGTGGTTTTCTCTTTTAGTAAGATTCTCCATAGTTGGATATTGTTTAGAAATTCAATGTTATTTATGTTTTCTCTAACTTTATTGTTTTGTTGTCCAGACCTTCTCACTCGGCAGGAGGAAATTCAGTGCGAAGTTCCAGTTAGTATTTCGAGTGATTAAAGGGCTAATATATCTGACATTTCTCGCTGTCTTCATAATTTTGATAGTCATCCTCCACATGACCCTCCAAGATATATTTGTATGCATTCTTGCTTTCCTACCTACTGGTTGGGGTATACTCCAGGTATGTTAATACCTTCTTAACTTTTTGCACTTAGTGATTTAAGTGATTTACTCTTAGACTCTAATGGCCAAAAGTAAATAAGGGAACTTTTACGCAAGTATATTTAGTAAAAAAAAAATTCTTTGATGCGAAGAGGATACTTTCATTTATAACTTCTAAATACTGCATTTATCTTCCTCTGTCAGATTGCACAAACATGCAGGCCAATTCTCAAACACTCCTCGATATGGGGCTCAGTCAAGGCCTTAGCAAGGGGATATGAAATACTAATGGGTCTCTTGTTATTCACCCCTATCGCCTTCTTGGCATGGTTCCCCTTCGTGTCAGAATTTCAGACCCGGATGCTCTTCAACCAGGCCTTCAGCAGAGGTCTCCAAATTTCTCGAATTCTTGGCGGCCATAAGAAGGATCGGGCAAATCGCAACAAGGAGTAATGGGTTTGATTGTGTTGTTGTACATAATTGGAAACCAGGATTGGCCTTGGCATTGGTACGATGCTGTTTGACCCGTGAATTGATATGAGAGGATATTGATGGCTGATGTTCTGTTTGGTATTTTGTACCTGCATTGTAGGATATTCTAACCCCATTTTTGTGAACTTGACAGTGTAGTTATTAGTGCCCTAATTATTGAGGACTCGAAGGATCTTAACTTGATCTGCTTTTGTTCAACCTCTGTATCCTTTCTTTTGTCGGTGTCAGGCTGATATCCTGTTTGATATGTTATAGTAGTGATTAGTTTACGGCTGTTAAAACCTTTCAGAAGTATCAGAAACATCCCTTTAGTTGGACTTACTGTGGGGATTTTGTAGGGGTTTTTAAGTAAAATTTTGTTCTTATAGGCGTGTGATGGAATCTGTTTCATAAGAAATACCACATCATCGAACATTAGTTTTTTTTGTTTTTTATGGACGTCGAACAATAGTTAAATCAAACATGGAGTATAAATAACGGAACTAAAAGTACATGCGTGCCCGTGAACACTTTTCAGTTGTAATTTCCTTCGGCGAGTGTCCATTTAAGAAAAGGTTGCTCCCGTACATCATTGATGTCACTAGAACCTCCCCAGAAGTAGGAGCGGCAACGAACTGGCTTGGTCCGAGCTAAGTCTTAATTTAGCTTGTTAATTTTGGACCGAGTTACAACCGAGCGAACTAGACCTAGAGAATCCGAGTTAAAATCTCAGCTTGAAATCATGACAAGCCAGCTCAAGCTAGCTCGCGAGCTGACGATCTGGCTCGCTGAATTTGGTTGGATCTTGTTTTAAAAAGAAAATATTCTTCAAACTTTTTGGATCGAGCTGAATCGAGCTAGACAATATAGCATGCACACAAATTTATACAAATTCACAAATTGATGCCTAGCCGAGCTGACGAGCAAGCTAGACTCTAGCTTGAACTTGTTAATTTCGATCCAAGCTAGTAGCGAACTATCTCGTTAACAGCTCGGTTCAGTAATGAGCGAATTAGGTGCGAGTCATGATCAAGGCAGGAGCTACGAGCTTTTTTGCCACCCCTACCAGAAGTGAATTCACATTTTCAATGTGAGATTTGACCGTAAGACAAGTTCATCAAAATCATTTTAGGAAGACTTATGAAGTTTTCATTGTTTTTTAATTCACGTATATTTTAAAATAATTATCATTGATAGCTTATATAAATTAAACCGAAAATATAACAAATAAATAAATATATTACAACTTATCATGGGATATCATAAAATCTAATATTTATAATTTTTATTACATTATAAAGTAAAACTATTAATTAAATAAAATGATATAGATATTTTATAAATTAATTTTGTAAACAAACTATATATATATTGGAGATTAATTTAATCGTATAAAATGTTGCATAATAGAAATTTATATAAAATATTGAATAAATCAATTTTTGTTATTAATTATTGAACGAAAAATATATAAACTATTGCATAAATTAATCGAGCATTTTAATAAAAATTATATAATTATAAGTATACGAGTCTAACTATTATGATATTAGTGTGTTTTTAGTTGTAGTGACACTAATTTCAACACCCATCAAATGAGGATCAATAATGAAACTAAACCATTCAAACTGATTTACATCATTAATGATTGATGGGCCCAAAACTGACACTCAAAGTTTTAATATAGATGACTGTACTTTCTAGTCGTAATTTCACTTACAAGTCAGATTGCAAGTGCACGATCATATCCCGTAGTACAATCGAGTTAACGATCCACAGGGATAGTGTATTTGGCTATAACAATTTCCGTTAGTTCTAGATAAGTTTGGTTGTTTATATTCGAGTTTATGCTTGAGTTTTAGTTGGGTTATAGTTAAGTTTAATGCGGTGGCGCTACAGATGATCAGCAGAAATAGTAAGTATTCTCTGGGGTTTAGATTTTCCTATGATTTCTAATAATAAAGATATCTATTTTCGACTCCTGTCTATGCAGCATTGGGCACTGTCACTAATGTATGCAGTATAGACTACCCACAGACTACCCCGCATGCGAATTGAAACAATGAAACAATCAAATTTTATTGATATCTAAGTAACGCTACAAGAAACAGTAAAGAGGAAGCTACTTAAAATTCTAGTAAATTGACAAATCTTTGCATAATCTTTACAAGAAACAGTAAAGAGGAAGGCGAATGAGAAGGGAATGGGTTGCTACTGGAGATATCATCATATTATCTGTTGAATTAAGGGGTATTTTAGGAAATATGAAAATACAATTTTTATACAATAGTTTTCAGCCTAATTTTAATAAAATTTGTATAATAAATGTATAATTAGGGCAAATTCACTAATTTCATGATTTTAGGGTGGCAAATAACTAGTTTTATGTTTTGGGGTGGCAATTTTCTAATTTTCAAGTTTTGGAGTGGCATAAAAAAAATTCTCTTTTATTTATGAAATATTTTGAAGACAACCCGTCTTAACATCATTATGAGTAAAGCAATCCTAAAATCAATCAATATCCTATTTCCTATTACCTTAGATTGTGATTCCTCATTTGATTCAAAATTTTATAGACTAAGTGTGTTAGTAAAAATGCAAACTATGAAAAGTAATAAGTGCAAAAAAGATAAATATAACTTACCCAATTTGGTTTTACCATTTTAACGTATAGATACAAACGAGAAGTTATGCATTCTGAATGTACCTAAAGATATCATCGAGTGATTCTTCTAACGCATAGATATGAATGAGAGATTATACGTTCCGAATGCACTTAAGAATTTCATCGAACACCAAATTGAACCAAGGTGGTTGGATCTATTTTACGTCTTCTTCTAATAATTATTGTTTTTGGGTTTTTGATGGGACTTATTAGATGCCCTCTTTTATAAACTATAGTTGCATCTACTGTGAATACACACAACTTTTCTATTATATTGGAGTTTCAAATTAATAGAACGTACTTTGAAAATATTCACAACTTTGAAAAAATCTTTACTTACATAATGCATAAAAAAATCATCGTTCAAAAATATTTCTTTTTCAAATCATATGTTGTGAGCCTTGGCATCCATAACCATTGACAGTGTGGAAATCTTGCTTTCTTGGTAGGGTTACAATCATTAACTTTCACCATTATTCTTATCTCAAGATCATGCCAAAAGAAACTTGAAAAGGGGCTAATATTTCTTCCTTTTTTCATCTTCCTACTCAGCATCATCTTTTTTATACATTTATCTCTGCTATATCTATCCCAGTTGTGTGAGATATTTCCTTCACGGCCGATCAAACTAGTCATATAAATTAAGGCTTTAATTAGGATTCTTCTTCAGATAATAATGATTATTGGTATGTGGTTTTTTAGCTACTTACAAATTCCATGAGATAGCACCATAAACTAGTTTTTTATACAGTTCTCTCTCCTATCTCTATCCTAGTTGTGTGAGATATTTCCCTCACAGCCAATCAAACTAATCTTATGAATTAAGGATTTTAATTAGGATTTTTTTTTCTCAGATAATATTGATTATTAGTACGTGGTTTTTAAGCTACTTACAAATTTCATGAATAGAATGAAAAAGGATTAAGGAACAGGATTAGAGGGGCTGTATTATGGTATTTATGGTTAGAAAGAAACAGGATCATCTTTAGAGCAGGGCAATTAAGGAATATTAAGAGTATTGGTGCACATATTCTGTCTACTGCACACTTTTGGTGTAAGAACCAGAAATACAAAACTTCTTTTGATTTTTAATCTTACGTTACCTTGTTATTTTAAACCTTATGTTGCCCTGTGATGTTAAGGGATAGATGATTTAATTACCATTACAATGGTAGGAGGACAGGATACATACAATCCCTACGCTTGGGCTAGGGATGATTATGCTTCAAGAAGAGGAAGCTGACCTTAGTACTGCAACTGAAGACTGATTCTGATTTTCTATTTCAGTTTTTGTTAGGGTCCTTTATGCTTAATTTCTATAGTTGTCAGATGTATCTCTTTTGTTGGATGTGTGCTATGTTCTAGTTTTCTTTTAATGTGTTCGTATTATGGAGGTGGTACCGGGCTCAAAAACAGTGTATTGGTTTTCAGTTGAATGGAAATCGGTGGGTATCCCACTTCTTTCAAGACAAAAAATAGAAGGGAAGAAAACTCACCACATCATATTCTTGATCAATAAGCAACAAGCCCTTGATGTTAACTCCCATGTACCAGACCATTTGATGTGAGTGGAAATGACTTCTTTCCCTGCAGAGTGTACCGCAATTGTTTCTTATCTTAATATCAAAAGACAACAAGGGAGAAGAAATACAGCGAGAGTGCAAAGATGCAAAGAGAGAAGAGTATTGTGGTACAAGGTCCTGAAACTTGTGGTAGAAAATGAAAGGATGAGAATTTACCTCAGAAAAGTATCCCCTCATGGGTATGGCAAGATAGCTTGATGCTAGTATCAATTTCACCATGAGCCTAAAAGATTACATATCAGTAACTGTTATTAGCACCTAAAGCATGAGATAATGTCTCAAGTTACATTTTGGGTAGAATTGATTCTACATCAACCCTCATGCAATACCCAATCAATGAAAAGGCATGATCTTAATACTTGTTGGTTGGTTATAGCAATATAAAGCATCCTCTCGAACAAGAATATTTTTGGAATTACAATAATTTACATTTAAGAAAGAACAATTCTTGAGAGAAGATCAGTTTCCCCGAAAGAACTACCCTGAAATTTGCATTTCCAATCCAACTTGCCAGATTTCAACAGCAGATACAAAATACCTTTCAAAACTACCAAACATTGCGATGTTGTAAACTGTAATATCAAAAGACAGCAAGGGAGAAGAAATAAAGCGCCAGTGCAAAGATGCAAAGAGAGAAGAGTGACGAGGCGTACCTGAAAGAGGAAGTTTGAACCGAGAGGAAACTTCTCTATCGCATGGATTTTGAGGCTCTTGGATTCGAGAGAAGTCTCCATGTTTCCTCTCTCTCTCGCAGTCTCAGTTTGCTCTAGAGTACAATAATTAAAATTGGATAAATATATGAGGAGGGTTCAAATGCACCATAGTTTTGTGCTCCAATTATGCTTCACGTTTTTATCTCTATTTCTAAAATCCGAACCGTTCAAAATAATTATTACAATAAAATATACTTAGAGACTAAATTTTACATTTTTTTTAATTTGTTTACTATTTTTTTTGTAGGTACAATATCGCTTTTTTGAATGGTTGAGGATCTCCTAAAAAGTGAGATTTTGTACCTATCAAAAAAATAGTAAACAAATTCTAAAAAATGTAAAATTTGGTCTAATTGTAATAATTATTTTGAGTGGTTTGGATCGATAGTTTGGATTTTAAAAACAGAGATAAAAACGTGAAGCATAATTGGAGCACAAAACTATGGTGCATTTGAATCCTCCTCATGAAAAGAGCTCATTATATTGGATTATGACAATTTGTTAAATTCTATAAATAAAAATTAGTTTTTGAATGACGTATATTAAATAAAAAAACTCAAAATAAAATTTAAATAAGTTTGATTTCTTAGGTTGTTTATAACTCATGACTGCTCAGTCGCTTATAACTCGCTCATTAACAACCCGTTCATTATCAACTCGCTAATTATTGCGCATTAACTTAATGAGCCGACCATGAGTATACCCCAACTCATTCATTATCGCTCATTAATCAACCTTAGGGAGAAGGATGAATTCATGTTACCTGAGGTACCCCCAATATTAAATTTAAATCCGGTCCGTTCGACGCATGTTTACACTAATCGTAAAGTAATCCGTGCATAGCAGACTTGAACAGGGTTGGTCCGGATTCAAACTTAAACGGTAAGGTAATGCAGAGAATCCCCCCTAGTGGAAAGACTATAGATGAGAGAGAGGAGGCAAAAACCCTGGGTGCGTATCCTCTGAGATATCTCAATTTTTGCATTACCGACGTGTTCGGTGCCTATTCGGGGAACCGTAGGGGGCCAGTATTATTTGAGCTTTGAGATTCGTGCATAATGTATTTAAACGATTGAGATATTCCAAAAATCACGCAAAGTTTGAGATATCTCAGAGGATGCGAATTTAAAACCCTCGCAGGGTTTACATGTTGAAACTTGAAACAGAAAAGGAAGCCTGGCCCAAATATACTCTTTCATAATTTAGTTATAAACCCGCGCATGAGCGGACATAATTACCATTACGAGTATCTTATTAATTTGCTTTCGAGATTAAAATTACGATAGTGCAATATTCGTATCAATTTAAAAAATTATATTAAAATATTTAGTAATGTTCGTGCTCAATTTAATTTTTGTAAGGCCGTATATTCAACAAAAAGGAGACTTTAAAAAGCAAATGGAGAAAATAATAATGGTAAAACTGACAGCTCATTATTTTTTAACCCCCGGTCAATACAACTTAATGGGAACCAAATTTTAAGAACATAATAGATTTGGGTCAGAGCTTAGCATTCACAGTTCCCACAATTAATTCAATTTGCTTATTTCTTCATTCAATTTCCATATCATGGAATCATGGATCATTCGTTGGAGGTGACTAAACCGTCACAGATTTTCTTGACTAATTGTTCGATTATTTCTGATTATGACCAATTGTTTCTGAATAATCACTTAGCGATATCCTATCCGTCTGACAACTGCATAATGTTATTTACAATACTGGAAAATATACAGAATAAAACAAAATACATGAGATTGAATTTAAAATAAGAATGTAACACATTGCTATAATTCGAACATACCAAACTTGGAACAAACAAGTGGGTCCTACTTTGGACAAGTAGACATGTGGTGGTGTGCATGCCAAGCCAAGGGAAAGAAATATGTGAGGTATAACTCATGGATGGCAACAGTGAATTAATTGCTCAGATTATGACTACATTGACGGATCGAGCGAAGAGAAAAAAACATAAATGAGTGCAAAAGGTTGGAAGGTTGCAAAGTAAGAAAGAGTCAAAATCAATTTGATGCTTAATTGGAACAGATGAGGGTTCAAATGTCTCATGCCTCATGTCAAAACTGATTTCAAAATTTAAACGGTTAATTCGAACTTATGAATATAATCTCTATATTAAAATGTGTTTGGAGACTAAATTTTATATTTTTATATTTTTTAGATTTTTTTTACTATTTTTTTAGATAGATACATAATCACGAGTCATTAGATCGGTCTAAAAAGATAAACTAACCTTTGATATATCAGATTTCCAAATCATGAGTTTGAATTCTAAATTTATAATTTTGAGGGATTACTTGAAATGGCTATTTTGATACTCTTGACAGTGAATTTTATTAAAAAAATAATTAAAAATTTGAAAATTAAAAAGTAAATCAGAACCATCTTTTGATCTAATAACAGACACATGTCCTCTGATTTGAGCGGTTATGAGTTTCAAATCCGGATGAGAGAAATCTTCTATTGTAATAACAGAGGTGTAAAATTTGAAAGTTTGACCTCCAATCTTCTTGAAAAAAAAATGAAAAGTAGATTAATCCAACAATTAAATTTTAGGCAATTTAAACAAATGTTTGAGGACGCATCATTAATTTCAAACTATTGAATTTTTAAGTCGTTAAATATGCATCAATTATTATAATATTTTATAGACACGATATGTGAATACATATCATGTTTATCATATTGATTTTTTTTAGAGTTTAACTTTATTTTAAATATCGTTAAAACTATTAAAATAGAGAATTTTTCAGGTGATACCGCATCTATAATTTTTTCAATTCAGTATATACGATCTGGAGAGTTTGAAAAATGAAGGTTGAGAATTTATTTTGAGATCAATTGAACATTTTCTAAAGTTAAAATCTCACGATTTTCTTTGTGCCCAAAATTCATTGTAGCTTTAATCTATTTCTAAATTGTAAATTGCAAACAAGGCATGCTAATAATCGTGAAATCAGCAATGCTTTTGGGATAGAAGGGTGCGGGTTTAAAATTCGAACTGAAATATGAACTCAGCACTAATGGGACATTGCCACATGTGTGAATTTTGTAAAATATATTAAGAAAATTTGAACCAATTTACAGGATCTCTTTATAAAACGTAAATAAACAAAAATAGAAAATCAGAAAACAGTTTGATTACTTTTCAAATTACAAAAACTATTAAAACCGAGAAAAAAATTCGGTTACCCTTTTGCCACTCCATTGCACCCTGTCCCACACACAGATTTCACAAATGGAAAAAAAATAAAGTGGTAATCTAAATTAATTTTCAGTTACCACATAGCACAAAAATAATACTGCATGGTAACCAAAATTAATTTCGGTTACTACTTCTTCTTTTTTATACTCCATGTAACTGAAAATTTAATTTTATTACTTTTTTTCTTTTTCTTTTTTAGTGGCTTGGGGTGTAATGGTGTGACAACGGAATAATTAAAAAAAAAATTTGGTTAATCCATGAGTTAACCGGAAATTATTTTTGGTTCTGATGTTTTTTGTAATTTGGAGAGTAATCAACATTTTTTATGATTTTCCTTTTTTTTTTTACGTTTTATAAAAAAAAATCCGAATTTACACATCTACGAATTTTATATGCATAATTCATACACGTGGCAGTGTTTCATTTATTGACGAGCCCGAAATAATTTCATCCCCAATCAAAATATTAATTTCTCATTTCAAATTATCACAGCTATCTATTCTTTCTTTATCATCATTTATTATCAGGCGCAATAATGCAGCAAAGAGTCCAAGCTACCTTTATTTCTCTTTAATTCTTTCTGCCGTTTGACCTAACTCCTCAAAATGGAATTTTTGTATTCCTCTAGAAAAAAAAAAAGGGATGGATTTTTCAGGGTAAAGAATTTAACAGAGCAGTTTTGACTGCATGGAGTGCACATACTATAAAATTAAAGCAGCGCTTCATATGGTTCATAACTTCATATACTGCGTCAAGCTAAAACTGCTCTGTTAAATCTTTACCCATTTTTCTAAACAAACTGATGTCAAAATCACTTAGGTTGTAAAAAATGGACATGTTAACTCAAAACAGTACCATGCAAGTTTTTTCTCAAAAAAGATAAAATTGAGTCATACATCCATTGTTTGGAAAGTATTAAATCTACTTGTGCTTCTGAGGCAAGCATAAATTTAATTCATGAAGGACAGTTGTTATTGTCATCGCGCTCGGAAATCAATCTAATTAAAATGTTTTATCTAACATCAGACGACATCATATCTCAAAAATCAATTTATCAAAAATTTGCAGATACATGAACATGCATCATCTTAAAAATGTCAATCTATTTTATCTCGTTTTCGGTGTTGAATAATGTCAATTCACAATTTTACACAGATACACAGTGATGTTCTGATTCTCACAATAAAAATTACAACAATTCCAGCTAGTTCCTTGCTTCTTTTTTTTTTCATTTTACAAAAATGTTAATTCTGGTGCCAACAACTGAGGTCCCCTGCCGGTAACTTGTGTTGTATCAATGATTTGTATTCAGAAAATGTCAGGATTTATATTTGGAAAATGATACATGTTAGCGTATAGCCACCCTGTTCAAAGATACTCGCCTTCTACTCTTGCAACCACCCACCGAGACATTGCAATTTTCACTTCATTGATACGTTCAACTGTTCAAGGATCTTATTCAGGACATCAAACCCAAAAAGGCATTCCGGTTTTGGAGATTAATGATAGAATCATGTGACGCAATTCTTATGGGGAGCCATCGGCCCAAACGCTAGGGGGTCCGGATCCCCTAAACTAATTCAATTTTTGAGTTTTGGATTGAAACTGTCTGATTTGAATCTGTTGTTCATAATTATCTTGAATTCTAATTCGTACTCGAAATGTGTGCGCTTCAGATCCGGATGGATTGTCTCGGATTCGAATCGGACGGTTCCAATTTAAAATCCAAAGATTGAGTTACTTCACTGGATCTGAATTCAACGCTAGGAGCCTCCGAGCATGTCTACATGATTGGGCTCGGGAGATCTCGCAGCGGCCCGATAAAACCCATTTAGCGAGCCTCTCCAGAGCAAGCCTAATGCGAGCTCGAGATAGTCCTCGCTTCTATGAGGACATTACCGTTCTTATATGGCTGCTATGCGATAGCCAATTAGACCACGTAGCCGCAATTCCGTCAACACCCTCCTATTACAGTCATTGGATGACCTGTATAAGGCCTCAAACTCAACTGAATGAGAAGACACAATTTTCCACAAGCGAGATGTCAGTATAGGGAAGAGTCTGAATACTTCAATTCCTTTCACTTTGGAAACCGTCAGATCATTCTTTCATACATCCTAGCTTTTCGAGATAGAACGTATCACAAGAATTCTCACCTTTTACTCCTGCATTCACCCACTCAACTATTGCATTTTTTATTTTTAGAAATTTAAAAATAAAATTATCAAAAACAATATAGATTATTTGTTTTCAATCTTATAAACAGGACCACAACAATGATTCAGTTTCATTAGAGTATGTACTGAAATCAAACCAATGATTTGGTTCTAACAATTTTCGTAAGTTGCAGCATGTCTTCGTTACAAAAAAATTGAAAGTTATTGGTGTTGTTCGGCTGGAGAGTATTAAGCCTCCTTGAGGCTTAATCCGCTTCCTTTAGCTTCATTAGCAATTTAATCCTGTCGAACACCGATTCCTTAGCGCGGATTAAAATTACCTCCTTTAGCCTCCTTTTGCCTGGATCTTAATCCTCTGCCCGAACTTTAAGGCACCCCTCCCCTTTCCTTAAGCGCTTAATCCTTCACCCACGGATTAAGATAACCGAACATCGGTTCCTTAGCGCTACTTAAGCTCTTAATCCTTTGTTGCCGAACGACCCCATTAGGACTAAATTCGGTCCTAGTAAAAACTGTGACCTTTCCTCTCCTTAAGTTTTCTCTTCCATCATGACCCCCCCACTAAGGATTCGGTTTCATTAATTTTTCACACCATTAACCGTTAACGCGGTAAATTGTGAAAATCAGTAGAATCGAACACATGCCTACACTGAGACTGAACCAATAATTTAATTCCATAAAAAAAGATAAATCAATAGTGTTCTCGATAATTTGACTTTTTAATTTCTAAAAGTAAAACTTTGGAGCCATTGAGCTAACACTTCACGAAATTATCAGTATTACTGTCACACTCCAGATTTTGACCATCCGGAGGGTGATTATAATATCATCATCGCACCTTTCATTGGCCCGTCAACCTACGTCGCCAACAGAAGGAAAACAAAATAACAAAACAGAGTCAGCTGCAAAGCTTAGTAACCAGTTATTTAATGACGCACTTCTCTATAATTGGCTTAATTTAACAACCATTCAAACATGCTGGATTAATCCACACAAATACACATCAAATTATGCATGTATATTTAACCAGGATACACATCTAGGTTATCCGTAAAACAAGTCACATCATATTCATACAGTTGGAATCCCATCACACAGGTGATTCCCAACTTCCACAGAACTGCCAATCCAGTGGGAAATTCATCCAACATTGGAAGGCCGCCAACTCGCTGGGAAATCCATTCAACAACGAGAGGCTGCAATCACATATCAAATTCCAACCTCAGACCCGCTATTCCGTTAAATATGCCATCATAATTCAATATGCAATACACATATTCAAATAAACCATACAAAATGAAAACACAAATTATGGAGAAGTCCAGTTACCTGATAGCGAGATGTTCAGAATTTCAAAGCGAATTGCAACAATATATTAGAATCACGGCGGCGTAGTCGAAATTCAAATCGGACATTGATATTGAATCATGAGAATATTTCTTTATTTATTTTAATTTTTCTTTTATTTTCTTTTGTGGATGCGGCAGGGAATATATATCATCAAAGAGAAATTGAAAGGGTGCGGTTAAGACAAAACAAGAAGGTTGGCAGAGAAATAAAATTGAAGGGTGCGGTTTGATATATTTATAGAGAGACATGGGCGGTTTTTGAGACTAAACGGAAACAAATCAATTATTGCTCTGATTGGATTATATTTGAGACAAACTAGATATTGGGTTAGCGGTTTCGGAAAGAATTTAAGATTTAATTGGTAATTAAATAAAATAGGAAAGGGTGTGGTTTTACCATTTCTGCAGATGCCACGAATAGCCGCATGATAAGGGATGCCATCTTTAATTCCTTTTTTTTTAAATGGATATGGATAAAAATAAATTAAGTTATTAGAAATTATTGTCGGTTATCATTTGTGACTTTGAAACGTTAAAATAGAAAACATATAATATATTAATATATATATATATATATCTTCACATAATTTTTTTTTAACATAGAAGTTTATATCATATTTAATATTATAAAAATAATCACTAAGCGTAAATAATATTAATTCAAAATTTTCGGGATGTTACAATTACATTATAACGAGTTGTTGATATGAGAGGGCTCCATAACTCTATTCCATGTATGGGTGTTAATGGCGTTTTTTTATTCATTTACTCGACCTATGCCATATCTGATAAGATAGGTACGGGTAAAAAAAAATCGTAAATTTATTAGGTATGAGTATGGGTAAATATTTTTTTCGTTATTTAAACGGGTAAGGTTATGTGTAAAGTCTATTCGTACCTGTTATTTAATCTGAGTAATTATAAAAAAAAAATATGTATATTACATATATATTAATAAGTATTGAAAATAGCACTTGCTTCTATCTGACTATTATTGTACCCGTTGTTTTTTTTTTTCAAATTAATAAGTATTGAAAATAGCATGATCAAATTTTTTTTCAATAAAATACTATACATGTGTGAAATGAATATATATGTTTTAATGTTTTATTCAATAAATAATAAAATAATTATTATATTAGTGTTATTCATTATTTATCTGCTACCGTTTCGTTATCCGACAATCATAACCGGTAAGAATAGAGTACGGATTAGATAATTTGTAATGAGTAGGGGTAGAATACGGGTAATGACAATTTATAACGAGTACGGATCAGATAATTTGTAACGAGTAGGGGTAGAATATGAGTAATGACAATTTTTAACGAATACGGACATGAAAATATTTTCATCCGACCATTACAGGATTACACCCCCTAATTCGATGAATAATTAACTTCACCGAATTTAATCCTTTAGAGGAGTACTTCTTGTCAGTAAACCCGCAACAGGTTTTGATATATTTCGTCTGTGAGAAGTGAGAACTACAAGGAAAAAAAAAACACTTGGTAGATGAGAAAAGGCACAAATTCGGAGAATGGTGAGAAAAGGACTTTCGGTGGTCTTATCTGATCAAAGTAACAGATGATGACATGTCAGCAAAATGAATTTAAGATCTGCTTTTTAGTCTATAATTATATGTCAAAGATGATAATTTGGCACAGAATATAGCAATAACAGTAATAACATCGATATAAGGCATAGAAGGAGGATTCAATATGTTCTACATCTATTATTATTTTTGTTTTAAAAATTCGAACAGTTCGATTTGAACCTGCTCAACATAATATTCGTAATAAAATATGCTTGGAGATCAAATTTTATATTTTTTAGAATTATTTTACTAAAAGTATAATATCACTTTATTGGATGGTCCAAAATTTCTTTAAAACTGTGATTTTGTACCTATTTAAAATAATAATTAAAATATTTTAAAATATATAAAATTTAATCTCAAAATATATTTTATTTATGAAAATCATATTGAATAGTTTGAATTAACTGTTCAAATTAAAAAAAATATATATGAAACATATTAGAAAAAAATAATAATAGTGCATTTGAATTCCTGAGCAGAGATATCATTGAAATTCTAATTTTCTGTATATACAAAATGTTCATCTTTTTAACAATCGGTCAAAAAAGCTGACGCGCTCTCTTTGTTTGGTTTCACTGGAGAAGAACAGCACGCATGGGGTAGACAAACGACAGAACCTTTTACAGAGCTTCCGCATTAAATTTTGCCTCAATGCCAAAAGCAAATTGCCACTGAAATCTTCGTAAAATTACGCTTCCTATCCAGTAAGTTAAAAGGCACCGACGCCTTTTATCAATAAAGTGGTATTTTATTCAAAGTCGGAGGGCAAATAGGAATTTCTGTTTTGTCTGTTTATCTATGATCTGTGAAAACGGCTATCTACATTTACTCGATAACAACGCGGACAGTTCACGCAATTCGGGTTTTGTTTCTTTTTTGTGTGTTTCACTTTGGTCCTTTATTTGGGAATTCGAATAAATTCGAATCGGAGATGCAAAATGACAGAAATGCCCACGAAACAGCAATACAATTGCGGCCCGTCTGTAGGTTTGCAGTTACAGCAGTAACTGAGTTCAATTATCGGACCGATGCACAAGCTGATTTTTTAAATACTTAATATTAATAGAATATAATTATTATTATAAATAATTATATTTTATGTAATAAAAATTCCAATATACATATTAAGCAATGTACTATAAAAATAAATTTATATATTACAAATAATATTTTTATTGGAAAATAATATATTTATTATGGCTTAAGTATAGAACTCATTCTTAAAATTAGTAAAATAAAATATCATGGAATACTTTTTTTTTCATCAAAGAAATTTTATAGTTTTATACTTCATATTAAAATTGAATAACTAAATAGAAATTATTTATTTTTTTTGTGATGAAACGAATCTCTAATGATCCATATTAGAATTTTATTATTTTGTTTTATATTTTAAAAAAATATATTGTAATAAATGTTGGATTATTTTCAAACATATAATTATTTACAAAACATAAGTGACTACACATAATCAACCACATAATACATATTAGATTCCACTTTTTCTCTTAAAAAGTTACTAACTTTTTTTTTCTCAAAAGCCGCACCATTCTTTTCAAAATTAGAAATAGATGGTTGAACACAAACCAATACAAAACCAGGTTGTTTTGGTTTAGTACTCTGTTTTTATTTTATTTTATAAAATCAGTTGGTTTAACTAAATATATCCGATTCAATTGCATATTCGGTCTTAATAACGGACCAGACCGTATACCTGTCCAGTTCCGGTTTATTCCGGCCGAACTGGCCGGTCTGGTCCAGTTCTGATAACAGTGGTAATTGTATCAGGATCAATAAAATAAAATTTTAAATATTTAAAAAAATCAAGGGACAAAAGTAATTTATTAAATATATGTATTTTGTTATATGAATGCACTAAAATTACGTCATGTAAATTTGATTTCAGTATGAATAAAAATTAACAAAATTAATTGATCAGATTTTAGCAATTTAACCCCCTCATTCGAATGGCTATCGAAATTAAGTTAGAATATCATATTTTGATATGTATAATAATTGAGATAATTTAAAATATATCTAATGGTTACATTTGTTAATTTAAGTATGAATAAATAAGTTGGTACTTCGATGCCAATAACATTACATCTCTTTTCTGTGAAATATGTTTAGTATCAATTGATGTTTAACTTATTTTTTTAGTTCATTAATTGAAATAACGAGTCTTGTGTAGCTTGACTCCCCATTACTCATTTTAAAAACAATGAAATGTTGGTCTTACCTTTCCGTTAAATAGGAATGCAATCAATTTTCAGTGAACAAAAATGTTAATTATTTTCTTATATAATCAACAACATAAAAAGAAAGAAAGAAATGTTTTCAATTAATTGTTTCTATGACATTATTTTTAGAAAAAATTATAAGGAGAAAATCAATATAACAAGTGTTCAAATAACTAAATACAAATTTCAACACAATAAATGTCAATACACTATCATATAAATCACAATTGCAATTTTTTTTAATCTCAACTATTTAAAATTCAGCGAATTATATCCATTGATAAATTAGAATATCAGAAATATAAAAGGAGAGATAAGTCAAACAATCGTATTAAAAACCATTTAACATCAATTCTTACTGCAGAACACACCACACGCTGTTCATATCACATGTGACGGAGATAACTTGTGTTTTTCTTCTTAATTTGCTGCATGATTCAATACTAAATCAATGTGCCAAAATTGTTGATGAGAATCAAGTCTCTTGCTTTAGGAAATAAGATAGTATTTTTAATATGGAAGATCGCATGTTAATTCAGAACTCAGTTCAAAATATGATGTCAACAAAATTACTTTTGTTTTACACGGTAACATGCAGGACTATAAAGTTATGGAACTATTTGAAACTCTCAACTATAATATTCAATCACCAACCAACAAAGAGATTTTGTCTCAATCTTGCAAACCCACGTACCCATCACATATTTTATACCCGTTAGATCCCCACGGGCAATATTTTATCTCCTAAACTACACATGGCTTGTTATTTTGTAATTATTCTCTCGACCAATCTACTGGTATGCTTGAATTTTTTATTTATTTAGGAACTAACTGGTTTTTTTTTTTTACAAAAATAACAAGTAGTAACTTGGTATCTCCCATCTACGTTCAAGAGGTACCAAATAGACTATTGGCACCGCTCATTCTTATCTTTTTATTTAACAGTGGCTACCATATCCTCCATGTAACAAATAGGCTGTTTGGTCCCAACCCGAATTTGTCATAGAAAATAGACTTTTCTACGGATGTTAAAAATATAACAGCTGAAAACATAAAATAAAAATAAAAAAGCCATCTAGCAAAAATAGCATGTTCGGTAGTGGGCCACCAAAGACCACACGGTTAACTACGAAACAATTGTGAAACTGAGAGGTACTTTAATATGTTATTCGGTATTTTTTGGACGTAAACATCTGTAACTTTTAATGTTGGATATTAAAAAAAACTACTTTTTGTAAATAGTAAATATTTATAAGGTTACTAATTTAAATAATTAAATATAAAAAATTACCAAAAAAATCACTTCAACATTCACTTTTTTCGTCTTCGAAATTGCCTCTTCTCTTTCTCTTTCTCTGTTTTTTTTTTATTGGATTTAAGTGAGTTGTGAGTGGAAGGAAAGAAAAACTATTCTTATATTAGTTTATTTCACAGAAAAAAATACTTGGTGAGTCTATTCTTTTCTCGACTGTTGGAAATTCAGGTGGTCTGGGGCTCTGGGCATATTTAAAATTCTTCGAAAAAAAATGGATATTTGTATATTTTTTTATTTAATGTTGGATATTAAAAAAAATCGGAAAGCGTTCCTAGTTCCTACTTCCTGCCGTGCGCCGTTCACTATAACACTGTTGCACCTCAGTGGTGAAACTGTAATAATATACAAAATCCAGCCCAATTTTTCACCAAACCTCGGTCTCAGATTCCCTTTCTCCATTTTCTTTTTCCATCAACTTTGAAATAGCAAAATAGAACTATATTTTCTTGGGTAATTGACACAAAGATCCCTTGATTTAATTAATTTGAAAGATATTGGGTGCCCACTTCACAACGAAGAACGAACAATCGAACATCATTATTCTCCACAAAGAAGGGTTATTTGTCAATATTCAATAAATAACAGGGTTTGTTTTGAGAATTATCCAATTGTAACTTTTAAATAAAACCACACCGTAACCACATTCTCGTTTTGGTTGCTCAGTCCCAGTCCCCCCCCCTCCCTCTCTCTCGCTTTAAGCAAAGAGCTGTACCACCTTACTAGTGTGTACCACCCGCCCGTGCCTCTTCTTTGCCACCCGATCTAGGGTTTCTCAAGGTAAATAACCCTTCTCTCTCCTCCAGTAAGTTCAGATCGCCATTCCTGACTATTTTTCCTGTTCCGAGAACAATCGCGCAGTGGTATCATCAGCCCCTTAACCCCTGCTTACCGAGGGAACTTGTAGTTTGGAGGTTTTTATTTGAGCAGTTTTTCTTGTTTAATAAGTGAAAACAGTATCTTGTAAATTTTAGAGGGTATTGACCCGATTACGAGGTCTTTTGGGTGCATAAGTGCAAGGAATGGAGTTCATTTGACTCAGAATACAGCTGAGATGACAATTTCTTTTTTTAACATGTTGCTTTATGAGTCCGTACATGTTGGGGAGCAATCGCTATTTTTCTAGGGGAAATATTGCCTAATTATTCTTTCTTTATTTGAAGCTACTACTAATTTGTGTTGGGTTTTTGGGGGGTTTTAGTTGTGAATTTTGATTTTGATAACTGTATAAACTTTCCCTTTCCTCATTGATGCTTTGGTCTCTCAGTTTTAGGTTTTGGCTGATCTTAGAGATGGCCTCATCATCGAGGCAGGGCCCGAAGCCCCAGTCGGGCCCGCAACGCAGGAGCCTTCTCCGTACACAGACTGCCGGTAACCTTGGAGAGTCTATATTTGACAGTGAGGTGGTCCCGTCTTCTCTTGTTGAAATTGCGCCAATTCTACGTGTTGCCAATGAGGTTGAATCGAGTAATCCACGTGTTGCTTACCTCTGTAAGTATTTATTCTTTTTGTTTCACTTTGATTTGTTGTCTTATGGTTCTGTAGTTATATTAGAGATGTGAAAGCAATGCAACAAATTGTAATTTTTGTGTATACTATTTTTGGTGTGGTAACTATTGGAAAGGTCAATAATTCAAATTCGAAAATTTCTATTGCTGTGAAAGCAATGCAACAAATTGTAAATTTGTGGTTCTGAAATTATTGGCAGCCTGTATGAGCACGACCGCTCTATCCAATAAGATTAAGAACTTGTTTTACTTAAAAATTGGGTTCATAGGCATCTTAACTGGATTCTAGTATGTTTTGTACAAATTGTTTGACTGTTAATTTTTTGCTTTTAGTAGCTAGTACATGCAAGCAAATATACTTGTTCCTTTACTTTATGGTAGAAAATGAATGCCTAAAATCTCATTTGAACTGTGATGTTCTTCCCTTGAATTTTGTACACCTGTCAATTAAATTAATTGTCTAATGGCCTTTATGCTATGTGCATGTAATCAAGTAATCTTTTTTTTTTTTATAATAATTTTGTCCTATAAAAATATCCACTATTCAATTTAGCCAGAATTTTTGTTGTGTATTAATACATATTATAAAGGTGTATCATAAGAAGAAACAGACATGGTGCATTTGCCCCAAAAAGGCACAAAATTAGTCTTGGGACTCTTGGTTTATAATCACTATTGGGTATTTTACTTGAAGAAGAAAGCATAAGGAGCCCCTGCTTCATTTCTCTTATTGAACTGGTTCGTTCACTTGCTAATTCATTCTTATCGGTAAAATAGGTCGTTTCTATGCCTTTGAGAAGGCTCATAGGCTTGATCCCACGTCAAGTGGCCGTGGTGTTCGACAATTCAAAACTGCACTCCTACAAAGACTGGAAAGGGTAATGATTAAGCACCTTCATCATGTTCCTAATATTATTCAATGCTGGTATTGTAGTCCTTGAAGGTATTTATTCGTATGAAATTTGAACATTAATTATACATGAATATGTGTCTGTAAATGTTAGGAAAATGACCCTACATTGAAAGGAAGAGTCAAGCAGAGTGATGCACGAGAAATGCAGAGTTTCTACCAGCATTACTACAAGAAATATATCCAAGCTCTTCAAAATGCAGCTGACAAAGCTGATCGGTGAGTTCAGTTGCCGAAAATCCCTTTTTCTCATAAATTCTTAGGCATAAGAACCTTCTATGATTTTGTCCTAACATATAATACACACCTCTTTCCAGTGCTCAGCTTACTAAAGCCTATCAAACAGCTGCTGTCTTATTTGAGGTCTTAAAGGCTGTCAATCTCACACAATCTCTTGATGTCGACAAATCAGTAAGTGCTTTTGGAACTTCTTTTAATATATTTAGAGGTAAAATGTAAAGTGAAACTTTCTCTTTTTCATGATTTTCTAATTGTTAGCACTTCCCTGTAGATTCTGGAAACACATGACAAGGTCCAGGAAAAGTCAAAGATTTATGTGCCTTATAATATTCTACCTCTCGACCCTGACAGTGCAAACCAAGCTATCATGCGGTACCCAGAGGTTAGACCAATTCTAATATTTTTTGGATACAGCACTTGTTGGATATTCTTTCTAGAGAAGTGAGCATTATTTGAGACTCAGTTAAGCAATTGAATAACTCAAGTTCAAAAAGTTGTGTTAGTAAACTTATGCCCAAACTTCTGTCAGCTAGCTCTGTGTTATTCTTTGGTAGATTCAAGCTTCTGTTGTTGCTCTTCGGAATACACGAGGCTTGCCCTGGCCAAAGGAGCCTGTGAAGGGCAATGAAGATCCTCTCGAGCCAAAAGAGCATGGGAAAAAGCCTAATGGAGATCTTCTCGACTGGCTTCAAGCCGTGTTTGGATTTCAGGTGACCAATATTGAGAAGCACTTTGAGGGTCTTTTTCTGATGTAACCTTCATACAATTTATATCCGTATAGATATTCCCAGGATGCCGAACTGTAACTTAAAACATGTGTCTGCAGAAAGATAACGTATCCAATCAGAGGGAGCATCTAATTCTGTTGTTGGCCAATGTTCACATAAGACAGTTGCCCAAGCCTGACCAGCAGCCTAAGGTTTTTTATTTTGAACTTTCAAAATATAATCTGATAACTTTTCTGCATGGTTTAGTCTCTTATTCTAATCAACTTTTTAGTTGGAGGACCGAGCATTAAATGAAGTAATGAAAAAGCTGTTCAAGAACTACAAGCACTGGTGCAAGCACCTCAATCGCAAAAGTAGTCTATGGTTTGTGCACTGTCTAAATTGCTCATGCTTCTTTTTTACTTGATGTCTTGATCTTACCTGGCAGCGGTTAGTATGGTTGAAAGTTATAACTGATGTAATGTTTTTGTTTCTCATTTCTCTTTTTGCAGGTTGCCTACTATTCAACAAGAGGTACAGCAGCGCAAACTTCTTTACATGGGGCTGTACCTACTTATTTGGGGTGAGGCAGCCAATTTGAGATTCATGCCGGAGTGTCTCTGCTATATCTACCACCATGTATATCTTCTTATGAGCATTTTTCTTTTCTTTTATCTCTGTTACACTTATGTTGCTGAGTACTTTTGTTTTTTAATTTCCTTGTTAAACAGATGGCATTTGAATTATATGGGATGCTTGCTGGAAATGTCAGCCCAGTGACTGGAGAGAATATCGAGCCGGCTTATGGAGGTGCTAAAGAAGCCTTTCTAAAAAAAGTTGTAACTCCAATTTACGAAGTTATAGAAAAGGTTACATGTTTATTTTTCTGCTTAGCAGTGCTGTTTTTGTTCCTTTTGTGCTAAAGACTTGTGTGGTCAGTATTTTGAAAGTGAGTATTGTAGGAAGCTGAGAGGAGCAAGACGATCAGATCGAAGCATTCTCATTGGAGAAACTATGATGATTTGAATGAGTATTTCTGGTAATAAACTGGCAAATATACTCATGATATTAGTATTTCAAAAAGTGAAAAGCTCCTATTATAATCAGTCGTTTTTATCATTTTCTGTCTGTAGAATCACTTGATGAAGTGATTACTTGTTTGTTTTATTCTTTCATTTAACTGTAGGTCAGCTGACTGCTTTCGCTTGGGATGGCCTATGAGAGCCGATGCTGATTTCTTCTGTGCTCCTCCCAATGTTGTAAACCATGGCAAAAAATGGGTAATCTTCTCCGCTAGTTTGGCATTTAGTTGATGCATTGACGTGTGTAGTTGAGATATCACCTAGGTTTTAGTTTGGCATTGCTTAATTTTGGGTAATAGAGCATAAAAATGCAATGCTGTTGGAATACGGCCCCATGTACAATTCCACTAAGTCCATAATTGGTATATGTGGAATTATATACAGGTATTGGGTGGTATAATAATTTTGTTTACTCTGCTGTTCCTCACCCATTTTTTCTTTTATAATCAGAACCGGAACCTGAACCAGGAGAATAGATCTACTAGAAGTGATCGCTGGATGGGGAAGATCAATTTTGTGGAGATTCGGTCGTTTTGGCATATCTTCAGAAGTTTTGACAGGATGTGGATCTTTTTTATCCTAAGCTTGCAGGTTTCTTTTTGTTCCTTATTTTGTGGTTCCATTGAACTAAATGCTGCATCAACTTTGGCTGTTAGCTGTTTGGAAGTCTGATCTGTAGATGCTATTAGTAACATACTTGACTAGTACAGTGAAAACATAATTTGATCTTTGGTGTTTCTGGGATTTGGAAGTTTATTTTTAGATCCTGGGCTGCACCTGCGTATTTTTGTCTCAGTTTGCCTATTTTATTTTTATTCTTTTTCCCAGGCTATGATTATACTTGCTTGGAATGGTGGGACCCCTAGTGATATCTTTGATAGTGGCGTATTTAAGCAAGTTTTGAGCATATTTATTACTGCTGCCATTCTAAAGCTAGGCGGAGGTGTGTTGTTTAATGTTTTGTGTATATAAATATAGGACGATATTGGCTAGATGCTTATTCTTTCTCAAAAAGGAAAAAAAAATAGAGTATATTTGTCTCGAAATTTGAGCATGCATACAGTTTCTCTGGTATGATATTGTTAGGTCTAGATTTGGAATCGTCGCAAATCAATAATCAAGAACCATACCAGGTCCTTGTTGTTTGTTTCTCTCGTAGTTCTTTAGGAATACAAAGTGAACTAACTCATTATTTAAGATGGTTTGATTATCAGGAAAAGTATTCCTTTTGGCATTGATATGAAGTGTTAAACCAACACAATTAAGACATTAATCTTGTCTATGGCAGCCATACTTGACATTGTACTCAGCTGGAAGGCGAGAAAAAGCATGTCCCATGCTGTAAAGCTTAGATATGTACTAAAGCTAATCTCAGCGGCTGCATGGGTTGTTATCCTACCTGTCACATATGCATACTCTTGGGAGAACCCGTCAGGCCTGTCCCGCATGATCAAAGGCTGGCTTGGCAATGGCCAGAGTCAACAGTCTCTTTACATCTTGGCTGTGGTGGTTTACCTCTCACCAAATATTCTTGCCTCTGTACTATTTCTGTTTCCTTTTATAAGGAGGTTTTTGGAGAAGTCGGAGAACAATCTAATTACCTTCATGATGTGGTGGGCCCAGGTAATTTTGTGTTATATATTTGAATTGGAGTTTTTACACCTACAATATTAACTAGAATTTGGACAACCAATTTTGTTGGGTCTACAGTTCAATGATAACGATATTGGTTGGATTAATGTAATGAATTGAGGGGCAATTTTTCGTGATTGTTGGGCGTTTTATTCAAATTTGCTGAAAGCATTAGGTGTTAGTGGCAGATTTGAAAATTTAGGTGCTATTAACAAATCCTGTGCAAGTTTGAGTTTAAATTGCAAAGTAAAAAAAAAAATCATAAATGTCATCAGTAGTGGTATACTATTCAATAGCTATGTACTTCACTAAAACACAATGCAAAGACATGCCATGCGTGTACATATAACTTGGTTGTGTTGCTTGTATCAATTTACAGCCTCACCTGTTTGTTGGAAGAGGAATGCATGAAGGCGCATATTCTCTCTTCAAGTAAGAATATTAGTCCCACTGCAATCTATTACTACTTCTCTTTTTTCACTCACTTTGACATATTAATTTTTGGAATTTTTAGGTATACAATGTTTTGGATTATTCTGCTAATTACAAAGCTGGCTTTTAGTTACTATGTGGAGGTGCGTGCGCTTCTCCTTCGCTTATTTTTTTTTTTTTGGGTACAATCCTAAGACATAATCAATCTCATCAAAAGAAATATTACTTATGGAGTTGATTTTTGGAATGCCCAGATTAAGCCCCTTGTGGGTCCTACAAAAGACATCATGAAAGAACCTATTACAACATTTCAGTGGCATGAGTTTTTTCCTCGAGGTAGGTAGCTAACTTCCTTGCTGCTCTTTTCCTTGATAATATAGTAATATACTAGTTCTAATTTATTTCTGTTTGTAGCACATAACAACATTGGAGTTGTCATTGCCTTGTGGTCTCCCATTATGCTGGTATATGCTTCTTCTTTTCATATGGTCTTCTTATTAAAAAATGCTCATACATTTTATTAAATTCTTACATCTGTATTTTAAATTCGGATCTTTTAGGTCTACTTCATGGATACCCAGATATGGTATGCTATTTTCTCCACATTGATTGGTGGTGTTTATGGGGCATTTCGCCGTCTCGGAGAGGTTTGTATATCCCCTCCGCCCCACCCTCTCTCTTTCTCTCTCTCTGTTTATTTTTTTTGAAATGTTGGCAGTAGCTGCCATGCAATTTTGTATTAAAAATTAGAAATTTAGTTTACATTAGTTTCTATTGTCACCTGTGCTGAGTACGTCTCTCAATCAGCAGAAGCTGCATAACTTAAAAAAAACTGAAAAACATGAAGCCAAATACCAGTACACCTCAAATAGAAAAATTGAAAGAAATTACAACTGAAACAGAAGAAACTACACTTCACATCCACTCAATCTGGATCCTGTATTAAGTTGGTGCCCAACAGTCTCCGTCCTCCCGTGTTACAAAACGTGATCCACATCCTTCCATCAACAATTTATATCCTATCTGCCAGCATTTTAGATGTGACCGTGTGGCCGGTGAAGATCTTTTCATTTCGCCTCTTCCATATATGCCAGCAAGCACTTGCAAAGAGCGAGCTCCATTCTTTGCTACAGCGAGCACCCCGTCTTCTTGCCTGTTCGTTTGATTCAGTCCATATTTGAACTACTGACGGCTGGATAACCATTACTCTGTACCCCAACCTTGCTGATAATTCGTACCACACTTCCATTGCTACAGGGCACAAGAAAATCAAGTGCTGCACTGACTCACACGGGCAATTGCCACACATAACACAGCCTGAGTCATTTCCCATTTTTCTTCTCTTCATCACTTCTTGAGTTAATATTTTTTGTTTGAGAAGTAGGTATAGAAATATTCTTACAGTAGGCAGGATTACCATACTCCAGGTATCATGGTTTTGCGCTCTGATTTTTCCCATCCCTATTATTGTTGTATATACTGACTTTGCAGTGTATACTCCTTCTTTGGTTCCCTTCCACTCTATCTCATCTCTTTGCTGCTGAAAAGTGATTTGTTCCCCTTCCTGCCCTTGTTCATGCAGATTTGATCTAATCGGATCGGCATTTCTTAAAGACAGCCTAGGTTGGACTGGTTTCTGCCTCTCTCAATAGACTTGCTAGAGGGGTCCCTCTCCAGGCATCAAACCAATATGATATCCTCCATCGGTCCGCAATAATCCATGCAACACAGGAGCTTAACAAAGGCTTTAAAAGCCAATTAATTTTTCTAGAAAAAGGACCCTGAAACTGACCAAAACCTCGGTCCCTGTGCATAGTCTCCTGTCCATCGAATCATTGTAATAGTAGTTGTCCATAGGCTGCAGGGGTTGTTGTATGCTCTCCACAACCAGCGCAATAACAGGGCCACATTTTGTATGTTTAGATCCTTCAAACCCTTTCCGCCCCACTCAATCGGCAGGATTACCGTGCTTCAATTGATTAGTGAAACTCCCCTCTGCGCCGTTCCTGTTCCCCCCACAAGAATGTTCTTCTAACATAATCAATTCTATTTATGACCCATTTTGGCAAACGGAAACAAGTCATAAAATAGACAGGAATAGCCGATAGTACCGACTTAGCCAATTGCAATCTGCCCCTCTAGAAATTAGCTTCCCTTTCCAACCCTCCAATCTGGTCTCTATCTTCTCTACCAATGGCAAGAAATATTGTTTCTCCGGTGTTTTGACGGTTAGCGGCATACCCAAATAAGTTTGAGCAAACTCTAACACCACTTGGCAATTCGGGCCTGTGCAGCCTCCAAATTGAACGGGACAAAATTACTTATATTGAAATTAATTTGAAGTCCCGACACCTTTGTGAATATTCTCGAGATCAACTTCAAGGCAATCAAGTTCTCTTGGCTTGCATTTGCTATTACCACGGTATCATCAGCAAATTGCAACGCTAATATGGAATCCGCTATCTTATTAGATAACAGTTTTGACAGAGTGGAGTTTGCTCCTTGCACAAATTTCTAGAACACATCTATAGCTATAGGTGATAATGGATCACCCTGTTGCAGTCCATGACCGTGCAACATGAATTCTCTCCTCCCCATTTACAAGCACTCTAGACCAGACGTGTATAAAAGGCTTTTAATCCATTCAATCCATCTTAACTAAAGCCTCGTGCTTCCATTACATTCTCAAGAAATAGCCAGTTGACCGAGTCAAATGCTTTAGCGAAATCGATTTTTGCAAAGACCACTGCTGTACCCAAGTTTGATATGTGTTGGAGTATTTCTCGAGTAGATATGAAATTCTCTGCAATATGTCTCTCTAGCTCTGGCTGGCTGGCTATATTTTTCTATGGAAAATTTCAAGTGGTTCAGATCCGGAAAACATTATGTTGTAGAGAAATTATCACATTTTCATCTTGCTTCTAACTTCTTCCCCAGGTAAATACTCTAAGCAGGTCTGCCTATTCATTTAAGTGGCATATTATGAGTTGGTGGTGCTTTGGATCTTAGAAAGAGAATCTACTTTTTTTTTTGCTGGATATTTGCTATTTATTCAGCTGCTTTTGGGGGTAACATGTGAAATGGTTTCTCTTGGCCATCATTTTGAGTAAGGGTCTCAAATTAATTGTGTGATATTTCTTTTGACTTGGCAAGTGTAGATTCGGACCTTGGGCATGTTGCGGTCTCGGTTTCAGTCTCTACCACGAGCTTTCAATGCAAAGCTTATTCCAGTTGAGAAGACTGATGGTGGAAAGAGGTGGCGGCTTAGAAATCTCACTAAAAAGGATGACAATGTTAGTTCTTTTTCCTTTATATGTGATTTTATAGCAATATCCCCAACAAATACATGTAGTAATAATCAGTTTGAGATTGTAATATTTAATTACTTTGTAAACTTTTTATTCATTAATACAAGTTTTTAGTGGGCATTTTGCCTGCTGACCTTCAAAATAAAATGTCACTTGGTGGTTTTTTGTTTATCAAGTTAAATCACAAGCAAAAGGCATATACACAAGCATACAAGTGACCTAGGGAGATATTAATATTGCAAGTAATCCATCCTTTCCCATTAAAGGCACATGGTCTCTATGTGTGAGGTCATGGGCTTGAAACCCAGATGGGGGAAATCCTTTGTTGTAATAACAAGGGTATTAAATAGTTGGGTGGCTTGACCACCAACTTTACTCAAAAAAAAGAAAATACATTAATCAAGAATTTTTTTTTTCCAGAGTTTCTAATGGATTGCCAAAGTAATGGAACCAGTACCAGTTGGGTTATATATTTTATTCTCACTTCTAAATTTATTTATCAGGTATCTCCTGAGATTTTAAAGAAAGAAACAGCAAGGTTTGCTCAGATTTGGAACGAAATAATTATGAGCTTCCGGGAAGAAGATCTTATCAATGACAAGTATACTCTCTAGAGCAATCTCTTTATGTTCTTTGTTATGTTAAAATTTCAAAAAAAAAAAATGTTGAATGAGCATTTATTTGTTTGAATTTGACTGTAGGGAAAGGGATTTGTTACTTGTACCTTACTCTAAAGATCCCGATTTGACTGGCATCATCCAGTGGCCGCCTTTCCTACTTGCTAGCAAGGTTAACACACTGCCCTGCGTGCTGATGAAATGAATACAAAAAACATTAGAGAACAACGATAAAGCAAAAAAGAAAAAAAAAATACTGTATGCACACACAATCTCCCACATATAGAGATCTGACCGCTTCTATCATGTTGTGTAGCTCCCAATAGCACTTGACATGGCATCAGACAGTGAGGGAAAAGACCGTGATCTGAAAAAGCGTCTTAAAAATGATCCATACATGCTTTGGGCAATTAAAGAGTGCTATGCATCCTTTGAAAACATCATCAACTGTTTAGTCATCGGACCACATGAAAGAGAGTATGCACACGTACCCTTTACTTTTACTGCCTTTTATGTGTCAGGTTGGATTCAGACTGCTGGTCATGATCCAACTTGACCTGGTTTAGTACTCCGCTAACTTTTCTAATAGGAGTTCAGGGTTCCAATGTTTGATCCACCGGTGTTTTCCCATTCAAAATATTTAGATAAGAAAGGGAAAACTGAATGTGGGAGCGAAAGGTTCACTAGTTGCATTTTGTATTTGGTATGTGGGTTGTTGCTGTTTGTATTTATTTGAGCCAACCCGATTTAGACCTAGATCAACTCTTTTGGCCAATTTTTTTAGTCTATGTTGTTATATTTGACCTGTTGTGGTGCGATCCTAGATACTTATTAGAAAGTAAATTGCTGACCTGAAATTGACCCGACTCATTGCCCCTGTGCCAGACTGGTTTCACTATGTGCATTTGAATTTTATTCATTACTTAATTAAACCTTTTCTATACTGTGAATTTGCAGTGTCATTGGTAAAATTTTTAAAGAGGTTGATAATCATATCAACAAGGACACATTGATCAAGGACCTGCATTTGAAATACCTTCCCGTCTTGTACCACCAGTTTGTCAACTTGCTTGACCTCTTGGTATTAATCTCAGAATTATTTTTTCTAGCTTACATGATCAAATTAATCTTTTCAGCAGTATTTTCATCTCCCAAATTCATTAATAATCAATGATTTTATCTGTGCTGTGCTGTGATATATGAAATAAAATTTTATAAAGAAAAATTAAGGAAATCTACTTTCCATATTATATACTTCAATACACATTATTCAAATTCATATGCACTAATAAACCTAACTCATTTTTGTACTTGCTGTTATATTATTCAAATTCAAGAACAAGTGAATAATATTATCCATGACTGTTTTTGTCTTGAGCATGACTATTTGATGAAATGTGGAGGAAAGTAGGGGAAATGGCCGATACTACTGGAAGGATTCCTCTTTGGCTAATAGGTACTTTAACAGGTATTATTGTTATAGGTTTAATTGTATGTTTATCAATTCTTTGTTATGGCAGAAAGCAAATAACGAAGGTGACGTGGGTCAAGTTATTATCCTCTTCCAAGATATGCTTGAGGTGGTCACAAGGGATATCATGGATGAACAACTGCCGGGGTAATTTTTTTGTGTGTTTCACATTTGGTTGTTATAATTATGACTTTGCATTTCTGAGATTATACAAATAAAAGAAGCTGTTGATAAGTTATTCAATGGCTACAGCCTTCTGGATTCACTACAAGGCGGGTCTAATAGAAGGCCTGAGGGAATAACTCCTCTTGACCAGCAAGATCAGCTTTTTACGAAAGCAATCAAGTTTCCTGTTGACATCACAGATGCTTGGATAGAAAAGGTGGCTAATTTCTGCTCTCCTTCAGTGAACATAATCATATCTTCACTTTTCAATTCTTACGTTCTTTGTTTTTCTGTTGAGCGATACAGATCAATAGACTGTACCTATTACTCACCGAGAAGGAATCTGCTATGGATGTGCCGGCCAACTTAGATGCACGGAGGCGAATATCTTTCTTTTCTAATTCACTTTTCATGGATATGCCCTATGCGCCTAAAGTCAGACACATGCTTTCTTTCTCGTAAGTTGCGCAATCTGTTTTTATTATTGGTTTTTCTAAATGCCACTCAATGTTCTACTTGAAAATTTTGCCCTATGATGTAAACTAAAGGATTAAATCTGTTCTTATGTACAGTGTCTTAACCCCGTATTATAAGGAAGAAGTACTTTTCTCTCTTAAAGATCTAGAAGATCAAAATGAAGATGGTGTTTCTATCCTCTTCTACTTGCAAAAAATTTATCCCGGTAATTTTTTTTTTCTAAATTCAAACAGCTCTAATCTTTTTTCTTTTCCTTATGTTCTCATACCGTTGGCTATAATCTTATTTTCCAGTATCATGTATGCATTTTATTAAACATTTGTATAGCTTATTATTTTTTTGTTCTATATAATAGATGAATGGAACAACTTCCTAGAGCGTGTTGATTGCAAAAGCGAAGAGGATCTACGTCAAAGTGATGACCCCAAGTTGGAAGAGAAGCTTTGCCTGTGGGCTTCTTATAGAGGCCAAACTCTTACTAGGACCGGTAAGTTTTATGAAATGGTATATCATTGTATTTAGTCAACGTGTTGATTTGATTAATTGTTTTCTCTGTTTAATTTTTCCAGTGAGAGGTATGATGTACTACAGGAAAGCTTTGATTCTTCAGGCATTTCTTGACATGGCCAAAGAAGATGGTAACCTTTTCTATATTCTTAGGAAAAAAGACATTCACTTTATACCTTTAAAAAAGATTTTTTTTTTTTTTTTTTGTAAATGGCTTATTTGTCCAACTTAATTTAGATAGGCCTCTCCTTTAGAATACTTAGTAACTTAAATCTGTACGAACTTTAATTATATTCATTTTTAATCCTTGGAAGGTATTAACATTATTAGTTGATTACCAATTTTTTCTTGGTGCATGGGTTTTTTTTCTTTCTTTATTCTTTGGCGGTCTGTTATTAAGTCTTCTGTTTATTTGGTTCTTGAATAGGAAATCAGGAACATAAAAATAACTAGTTCAAACATTAACCTCTTTTAATATTTTGCACAATTGCATTGTTGAATTGATGAATTTTTTGTTCCTTCCCTTTAGATCTAATGGAGGGGTACAAAGCTGTTGAGCTGACATCTGAAGAGCATGTGGGTCGGTCTCTGTTGGCCCAGTGTCATGCTGTGGCTGACTTGAAGTTCACTTATGTTGTTTCATGCCAACAATATGGTATCCAGAAGCGTAGCGGTGATCAGCGGGCACAGGATATTCTGCAGCTTATGACAACGTACACCTGCTGTCCCAATATATATATATATATATATAGAGTACGGCTAACATGCATCCTGTAGCATATCGACAATATGCTTCCGGTCTCTAAAATCTATCGAATCGGCTTCAAACGACAAATCCAAACCGTTCAAACCAATCTCCTCAACGAGAGCTTTGTTTCCATATAATTTATTTTTAATTTTTGAATTTATTACCATCAAGTCAAGCGGTCAAAATATAAAGGATTTTGTACACATCTTAATGCACTATATCTTTCATTTTTTTGACCGCTTGACTTCGTAGTAATAAGTTCGAAAATTTAATTTTTTTATATAGAAACGAAGCTCTCGTTAAGGAGATTGGTTTGAATGGTTTGGATTTGTCGTTTGAAGCCGATTCGATAGGTTTTAGAGACCGGAAGCATATTGTCGATATGCTAGAGGAAGCATCTTAGCCGTACTCATATATATATATTTTTTCACTTCTTTTGCCCTTGTTGCACATAACAACTAATATATATCATATATGGATATAGTGTTCAAGATTTCTGTATGTCAGATGTGCAATTTTCTTTATCATTTTTTTATATGCAACACCAACTTCTGAACTGTGAAATCAGTGGGATAAAATATATATATTCTATTCGATACTAACAGGGTAACAGTGAGTGAGTTATCTTCTCTATAATAAGCCAGAATAGCGCAATGGATTCCTTGATTAGCTAAAATGAGCCTGATTTTATGTTTGATATAAGCCTAGTTTTAATACCTCATGTTATTTGCAAATTGCACAGAGACAGAAAATGTTGGTGTTCATGGTAGATCTGATAATTATTGTTTTTTTTTTAAAGGTGAAGTAGTTGGTGGAATTTGTAAATAAATTTTTTAAACCTTTTATTATTTCTTTAAAGAGGTTTATGACCATGTATAAACTATTCTATTGTTTTCTCCGGCTAGATATCCTTCGCTCCGTGTTGCTTATATTGATGAGGTGGAGGAGCCAAGTGAGATTGGGTCCAGAAAGATAGAGAAGGCTTATTACTCTTGCCTTGTCAAAGCTGCTGTTAGTTCAAAATCTGACGACTCGGAAGATCCGGTTCAAAATCTCGATCAGGTAAACCATTTCTCTGTCTAGCTATGTATAGTTTTATTGTTTCATTTCCATTTTAGCGTTAACTTTGTTTCCTTTGCAAATGTATATAGGTAATTTATAAAATTAAGTTGCCTGGCCCTGCCATATTGGGCGAAGGAAAGCCTGAAAATCAAAACCATGCTATTATTTTCACAAGAGGTGAAGGTCTTCAGACCATTGATATGAACCAGGTAAACTTTATCCATTTTCCATATCATTTTCTTTTGTTACCTTTGTTGCCTCGGACCTGAACTGATGGAGTAAACTATTGGAGCAAAATAGGAGCACTACATGGAGGAGGCATTTAAAATGAGAAATCTTCTGCAAGAATTCCTGAAGACGCACGATGGTGTAAGAAAGCCCTCGATACTTGGTGTGAGAGAACATATTTTCACTGGAAGGTATAGTTCATTTTCACTGGTGTGAGACGACTAAACTAATAAATTTGTTGTTGCAGTCTTGCATCTAAATAAGCATAGCCTTGTTTAATTGCACTTTTGTTTCATGTGCAGTGTTTCTTCTCTTGCGTGGTTTATGTCAAATCAGGAGACCAGTTTTGTGACTATTGGCCAGCGTGTTCTTGCTAATCCTCTTAGGTCTATATTATGTTTTTTTATTGTTATATCTTCAATCTCGATTCATATTTCCTTTTTAACTTTCAATAATACGTGGGATTGTAAACCCAAACAAATGCTTACTGTACAGCTGAATTTTTTTCATATGTATGGCTTTCTTCTAAATCTTTTTGTATTAATTCACAGGGTTCGGTTTCACTATGGTCACCCTGATGTCTTTGATCGGCTTTTCCACCTAACAAGGGGCGGTATTAGCAAGGCATCAAAGATTATTAATCTGAGCGAGGATATATTTGCTGGTATGCTGTAATATAACCTGTTTTTGTTGTATGGTTGAATGACATATTTTCCCCTCCAATAGACTAATAGACATCCTTAATTATGCATACGCACTTTATCTATGCCTCAAGTAAGTGTGAGCGTAAGATGCCCCAACTGATCTGCAGTTTAATTATGGCTTAGTTCTCGACGTGCATTATTCAGACTGAAGACAATTATTTATGTGCTTTATCATAGGTTTTAACTCGACATTGCGGGAAGGGAATGTAACACACCATGAATACATGCAAGTGGGGAAAGGACGTGATGTGGGTCTGAACCAGATCTCGCTTTTTGAAGCAAAAATTGCGAATGGTAATGGTGAGCAGACTCTCAGCCGGGACATCTACCGTCTGGGGCATCGCTTCGATTTCTTCAGGATGCTCTCCTGTTACTTCACCACAGTTGGTTTCTACTTCAGCACCATGGTACAACTCTTATCATATCACTTTTACTATGGAAAATATCCCAAGTTTTTGCCCTGTTCCCCTCTCCATTTTTTGTGACTAAAACTTTGGCAGATACAGGTCAGGCAATAGGTTTAACTTTTGTGTTCTTGTGATGGTATGTGAGGGCCATTTCTTTATTATTGTTATTATTTTTATTATTATTATTATTATTATTATTATTATTATTATTATTATTATTAATAATAATAATAATCATAATAATCATAATAATATTGAGTAGTACTAGGGTGTTCTTAAGCTAACCAAGCCGTTAGTGAGCTTAGCTCCAAAATTTATCAGATTGACTTCAAACGACGAATCCAAACGGTTGAAATCTATCTACTTCTCGAGGGATGCATCTACATTGTCAATCTTAACAATTTTCGAATTAATTTAGTATAAAGTCGGGCACTAAAAAAAATGATAAAAAATGAACGTATTCAAATTAACTTATAAACCTTGTTTTTTTTACCACTTGACTTATATTAAATTAATTCAAAAAATTATAATTTTGACATGTAAACATATCACTTGTAAAGTAAATTGGTTTCAACGGTTTGGATTTTTCATTTGAAATCCTTCCGGTAGGTTTTGGTGTTCAGCTCGGCAATCCTTTGGTGAACTTGAGAACACCCCAGTTCTATTCATCATCATCATTATTATTATTATTATTTTTATTTTTTAAATTTAGAAGGAAACTTATCTTAGCGCCCTCTCTGAGCAACTTGAAGCCAAATGATGATAATTTTTTTTTTTTTTTGGTATACTCCTTTTAATGCATGCATTCATGTATGTACTCTCACCTTGGCAGATAACAGTCCTGACTGTCTATGTGTTCCTGTACGGGCGGCTGTACCTGGTGCTGAGTGGTCTAGACAAGGCCCTTGCGACAGGCCGGCGCTTCATCCACAATCAACCCCTCCAAGTTGCACTTGCTTCGCAGTCCTTTGTGCAGCTTGGCATCCTCATGGCCCTCCCCATGATGATGGAGATAGGCCTTGAGCGTGGTTTTCGCACTGCTCTCAGCGACTTCATTCTTATGCAGCTCCAACTTGCCTCTGTCTTCTTCACCTTCTCTCTAGGTATCATTGTTGGGCTTTGTTTCAGTCTTCCATGCATTTTTCCATTTTGCAATTCATATACAATGTTAACTTATATCTTATTTCATATCCATACAACCAGCATTTTTGGGCAATCCTGTCTGTTGTAGATTCATTCTGCTTTCGTAACCAAGAAGGCATGCTGATATCATCTTAATTACACAGCTTTTATATCTAAAAAGGCACACTGAACATCATGTAATATCGTATGGCTTTCATTAGATCATCCTGTGATGATTTGGGCCGTCCTTTGCCAGATTGAATGGTCCAGATCAAGCCCGATTCACAGGCTGAATAGGACGGTCTAATAAATCTGTACAATTTTAAAGTATACTGACTCGAATTACAACCCTGTTCGAAAAAGAAGAAAAAATTAAATCACAACTAAACAAGCACTTTGTTGTTGGATGGCACCTTAATTTCTCCAAATGATTTCAGGTACAAAGACTCACTACTATGGCCGTACTCTACTCCATGGTGGGGCTGAGTACCGTGCGACAGGTCGTGGATTTGTGGTGTTCCATGCCAAATTTGCTGAGAATTACCGCCTATACTCCCGCAGCCATTTTGTCAAGGGAATTGAACTCCTGATTCTCCTTGTGGTGTATGAGATTTTTGGCCAATCGTACCGAAGTGCAATACCGTACCTCTTTATAACTGCTTCAATGTGGTTCATGGTGGGCACTTGGCTCTTTGCTCCGTTTTTGTTCAACCCATCAGGGTTTGAGTGGCAAAAGATTGTTGATGACTGGGCCGACTGGAACAAGTGGATCAGCAACCGAGGTGGTATTGGTGTGCATCCTGATAATAGCTGGGAGTCATGGTGGGAAAAGGAGCATGAGCACTTGAAATACTCTGGAAAAAGAGGCACCGTTGTTGAAATATTGCTCTCACTTCGGTTCTTCATTTACCAGTATGGTTTAGTGTATCACTTGAACATCACGAAGACCAAGAGTGTGCTGGTAATTCTCTCATCTTTTTTTAATTGCCATTTAAAAATTTAACCTGGCTTTTCATTTTTTTAAAATGATGTTGGAATTTGTTGTAGGTTTATTGTATATCTTGGCTGGTCATCTTTGTAATACTCATGGTCATGAAAGTATGTGATTTTCTCTTTTAATAATATTCTCCATAGTTGGATATCTTTTAGATATTCAATGTTTTTTCTATTTTCTCTAACTTCATTGTTTTGTTGTGCAGACCGTCTCACTCGGCAGGAGGAAATTCAGTGCGGAGTTCCAGTTAATATTTCGGCTGATTAAAGGGCTAATTTTTCTCACATTTCTCTCTGTTATGATAATTTTGATAGCCATCCCCCACATGACCCTCCAAGATATCTTTGTGTGCATTCTTGCTTTCCTACCTACTGGTTGGGGGATACTCCAGGTATGTACCTTCTAACTTTTTGCACATAGTGATTTAAGATATCTTTGTGTGCATTCTTGGACTCTAATGGCCAATAGTATACAAGGGAACTTAAAGAAAATTCTTTGATGCAAAGAGGATGCTTTCATTTATAACTTCTAAATACTGCATTTATCTTCCTCTGTCAGATTGCCCAAGCATGCAGGCCAATTCTCGGAAACTCCTCAATATGGGGCTCAGTGAAGGCCTTGGCAAGGGGATATGAAATACTAATGGGTCTCTTGTTATTCACCCCCATTGCCTTCTTGGCATGGTTCCCCTTCGTGTCAGAATTTCAGACCCGGATGCTCTTCAACCAGGCCTTCAGCAGAGGTCTCCAAATTTCTCGAATTCTTGGCGGCCATAAGAAGGACCGGGCAAATCGCAACAAGGAGTAATGGGTTTGATTGCGTTGTTGTACATAATTGGAAACCAGGATTGGCCTTTGCATTGGTAGGATGCTGTTTGACCAGTGAATTGATATGAGAGGGTATTGGTATTCTGTATCTGCATTGGAGGATAGTCTACCCCCATTTTTGTGAACTTGACAGTGTAGTTATTAGTGCCCTGATTATTAAAGGCTGGAAGGATCTAACTTGATCTGCTTTTGTTCAATCTCTATATCCTTTCAGTAGGAGTTCGATGGGCATTGAACCCAAACTGCTCTCCTGTTTCATAACAAATGCCAGATTTTTTTTTTAAATAGAACTGTTTTTAAAAAATTAACTAAACAAGCACTTTTTATTGGAAAGTTATGAAAAAAGTCTCTATCGATCCACATAATCGGTGTAACATAAAACATCTGTACTCTACTGATCCTGTGGATCTATTTTGCTATCTAACTAAAATTGTGTCACAAAAAATTTCACACATAAGTCTCCATGGATCCACTCCAATCTGGGCTTTCAAAATTTACTGCGCTGAAGTCGCTCACTAGCATTTATATTTATATATATTATTAAATTATTTTACCTGGTTCTAGTCCGATTAGCCCCCTCGCTAGTATTTGTAATTTAATCTTTGCACCGATTTGCAATATACATATGTTCAAAAACCATCTAAGATGCATATATTAATTAATAAGAAAAAAATCATCTAAGTTGTACAATGTACGGATTTTTCTGAGGCCGTAAAATTTGAAAGGCTAGCTCCACCGATCATGTGTGAGATTTTCTGTGGCACAATTTTAGCCAGGTGGAAAAATAGCTCTACCGATTAAGACTGTTTTATATTTTCATAATTTCCAAACAAAAAAAATACTTGTTTGGTTATTTTTTTTTATATCAGTTTCATTTAAAAAAAAAAAAATCCAAATACCACATCGTCGAACAATAGTTAAATCAAACATGTTGGCATATAAATAACGGAACTAAAATACATGCGTGTCGGTGTTCTTGTAATTTCCTATTTGCGAGTGTCCATATAAGAAAAAGTTGCTACCGTACATCTACGGATATCCGACTCTGCTGCTTTTCTGAGGGAAAAGCACGCTTTTCCGATCTCAACCATTCAAAATTTTTAATTTGCGTATCTCGATAAAAAAACTTTTCTATACACAAATCTCAATGAACTTAAATAGTTGAGATTGGAAAAACAAAAAAAAGGACCCTGCTTTTCTACACAGAAGAGCAGCAGAGTCCGATTCTACATCTACCGTCACTAGAACCTGTTACCTACTCGAGCACATTCCCCAATATATGCCACAAATCCTCCCCAGAAGTGAATTCACATTTTCAATGTAAGATTTGATTGTAAGACTAGATAAGTTCATCAAATTCATACAAATAAATAAATATATTACAACATATCATGTGATATCATAAATCTAATCTTTATAATTTTTATTACATGATAAAGTAAATTATTAATTAAATAAAATGATATAAATATTTTATAAATTAATTTTGTAAACAAACTATATAAATGTTGGAAATTAATTTAATCGTATAAAATGTGTATAATAGAAATTTATATAAACGTTGAATAAATCAATTTTTGTTATTAATTATTAAACAAAAATATATAAACTATTGCATAAATTAATCGACCATTTTAATAAAAATCATATAATTATAAGTATTCGAGTCTAGCTATTATGATATTAGCGTTTTTTTTTTCCAGTTGTAGTGACACTGATTCAAAACCCATCAAATGGGGGTTCAACAACGAATCTAAATCATTCAAACCGATTTACATCATGAATGATGCATCTACATGCAAAAATTTGAAAATAATTTCGTATGAAGTCAAGTGGTAAAAAATGATGAAAAATGAATACATTAAAATTAGTTTAAAAATCTTCTTTTTTGACTGCTTGACTTCATACAAAATGAATTTAGAAATTTATAGATTTTGTATATAGATGCATCACTCGTAAGGTTGATCGGTTTGGACGATTTAAATTAGTTGTTTGAAGCCTATTTGATAAACTTTTGAGTCAGTGTTACTGTTGAAATACACTGTTGTCACAGTAGCTAGACTCGCAAATATATAATTTTTTATATTATCTCTTATTCTATAAGGAGCAGATATGAAATAACTTTTATATATATAGTCTTATTTATCTTATAAACTAACAAATTTTTTATTTAGATTTATTCGGCATTTTTCTTTTTGTACTTGTAGCCGCGTTGTGCAATAATATTATGTATGTTTGGATGGAAAACAAAATCAGTTAGAATAGCGAACTAATTCAAAATTTAAAAATAATGATAATCTAACAAATTTTAGAAATATAAAATAATGAGCTATCTCGAAGTATTTCAAACATACATTAGCAAAACAATTTTTTTCCCAAACCCCCAATTTTTTAATTTTCCCCCCCCCCCCAAAAAAAAAAAAAACCAAAAAAAAAAAAAATAAACACCCCCAAAAAAAAAAAACAAAAATTATTTATATTAAAAAAAAAAAAAAAAAAATAAAAAAAAAACCCCCCAAAAAAAAAAAAACACAAAAAAAAAAAAAAAAACCCCAAAAAAAAAAAAAAAAAAAAAAAATAAAAAAAAAATTAAAAAAAAAAAAAAAAAAAATATAATTTTAAATTAAATTAAAAAAAAAAAAAAAAAAAAAAAAAAACCCCCCACAAAAAAAAAATAATTTATATAAAAAAAAAAAAAAAAAAAAAAAATAAATTTAAATATAAAAAAAAAAAAAAAAAAAAAAAAAAAAAAAAAAAAAAAAAAAAAAAAAAAAAAAAAAAAAAAAAAAAAAAAAAAAAAAAAAAAAAAAAAAAAAAAAAAAAAATAAAAAAATAAAAAAAAGAAAAAAAAAAAAAAAATAAAAAAAAAAAAAAAAAAAAAAAAAAAAAAAAAAAAAAAAAAAAAAAAAAAAAAAAAAAAAAAAAAAAAAATGGATAAGTTATCTTGTGAGTGAACGAAGACTGGATCTAATTCATTAACGGAAGGAAGAAATCCTCTTTATTTGGAATTGGAGATAGAAGTGTAGAAAAAACTGTATATTGAGAAAGAATTTGCTTCCAAAGTCAAACGATTGGCTTTCAAAAAGAAAAGATCTTGAATCTCAACATTCCAATCCGAACAAACCAATAAATTAATTGGATAGAAAAAATTTTATTTTAAAAAAAAAAAAAAAAAAAAATTTTTAATATTTTTTTTTATAAAAAAAAAAAAATATTTTAAATAAAAAAAAAAAAAAAAAATAAAAAAATTTTTTAATAAATTAAATAAAATAAAAAAAAAAATATATATAATAAAAAAAAAAAAAAAATTAAAAAAAAAAAAAAAAATATTTTAAAAAAAAATATTTAAATATAAAAAAAAAATAAAAATAAATTTTTTTAAAAAAAAAAAATTTATAATATAAAAAAAAAAAAAAAAAATTATTTTTTTTTATAAAAAAAAAAAATTAAAAAAAAAAACCCTTAAATTTTAATATTTAACCAGATTTTAAAAAAAATCGGATGGTCCAGATTTAATCTCAGCCGGTGAGTGCTCGAGATGATGAAGGGGCAGTATTAATTATGCTTTGAGATTTGTATCAAAATTTTATTTGATCCATCCGATCAAAACGAACAGATCAAAATTAGAAGAACCGCACAGCTCCGCAGATAAAAACTCCGCAGAGGATGTGATTCCACATGTTTATTGTTTTATTAATGCCATGGATAAAAAAACCGGGTCTAGCTCAATGCAGTACAGAACACGTTGGCTCCTCGGTGTTACCGTAGATTCCCGCAAACAGAATATTACGCATACATTTTTTTTTTTTGCATTACATAATATTAGTATATTACCGATAATTAGTGCGCTTCGTTCGGATCTGTAATCTGTTAGATCTGAGATCTGACTTTCGCCTAATTTGGGGTTCACATTTTGACAGTCCTTATAGCGGCGCAAACCCTATAAGAGGATAAAACACAGCTCTTTCTTTCCCTATCTCTTCCTCTTTAGTCTTTAGTTTCCTGCCTTGCTTTGAATGTACCAACTCTGTATGCACGGATTGGGATTGATTGACCACCTCATCTCTTCCTCTTCCTCTTCCTCTTTCGGTTGATTGGCTACTACTATCTGTCTCTCCTCTCCTTGTTCGTTACAATCTGGTAATTTTCACAAAGAGATCTCAAAATTCCCTTTTTAAAGTTCGGAGGGTGAAGCAATCAAGTACCAGACTGGATCTGAATTCAGTTGGTCCGGATCTCATTCTACCAGCTCAGGTAGCTGACTAGATCTGAATTCAGCAATCTCTAGAGAAAACTAGAGAGAAGATCTGTGCCTTGCCTTGATCTCATGTGTGTTGTAATAAACCAAAGGCATATTCCCGTGCACGGACTGTTAGATAATATAATTCCATTAATCAAGTCTCTCTGTGCATAATCTAATCTTAGTTTTTATTTTTTTTATTTTGTTACCTACAAATAATATCCACAATTTCTCGCTTGATTTTTCTCCATTTTTTTCTTCTTCCTTGGGTCTCGCTTTTCTCTCTTGATGCCTCCTCTGTTCGTCCATGCTTGTAGACCCAGCAAAGAGGCATCATACATTCTGTATGCTTAACTCTTCATGCCTAACTCTTCATATGCTTAACTCTTCATGCCTATTGTTTGGCTTCCCCTCAGATGCGGAACCAAAAGTTTACCATAGTGAGAGCTCAATTTGGTAAATATGATATTTAGCGAGATATATTTAGAACAAGGTATATTTATTTCTTTAATTAAAAAAAGTTTTATTAATAGGGGGGGGGGGGTACAAGCTATATTAAAAATAGCAGAAATTACACATGAAATTTACAACTTTATTTTAACCATAGGTACCTATCTCCTCTTGCCTCTCACTTAAATCCAATCCTGCTTCCCCTATCATTCTGATTTCCAGTCCAGGATGCCCCTTTATTCCTGTCCTTTCTTCAATTTAGTTCTAGAACTTGTTACAGCTCAACTAGTGATGCCCTTGACTTGGCTTCATGAGTTCCTTTTTTGTCCCCTTCTATCTCTGTTTTAATATATTCCACTTTGTTGGCTATCTTTTTCTTCATTACTTTTTTTTTTCCATCTGTAGTTAATTGTTTGACTTTGTTTCTGTTTTGGTGCTTTGAAATTAAAGACATATATCACAAGGCAGTCCGTGGTGTAGACAGCTATCGAATTACCCTCAATACTGTATGTTGCCAAAAAAGATGGATATAATTTACTTCGATATATATTTGATTTCATACATCGCGTTTGATTTGTTGGTGTATAAATCTACTTTTTTAGCTTGTTCTTAGGTTCATATTCTCTAGAATATGGCAATATTGGACAATTTCAATAATTGAAATTGCATTATTGCCCTCTTCTTTTCACTTTCGCCTTTAGCTTCCAAATCCCAATCCCAGTCGCAATCATCAGTGACACCAGTGTTGCAACAAGCTGGAGAAGGTGGACAGAAGGAGACACTGGAAGGTGGGTCCCATTTCTAGTGTCTCCAACATGCATGTTGGCTTTCCATAACCCTCCAACCTCCATCCCTTCAATCAGCTCCTGGCTGCTTTGCTTCACAACTCTTACCCCACTATTTATTTTCCTCTTCAATCGGTTAATCAGCCAAATGAATCACTCCTGAAGAATATGGGCTCGTGTTTTTTGGAAATCATGTCATGTAGCAACTCCTTTGCCTTCTCGATTTCACCTTTCTTGCACAACCCATCTATAGGAGCGTTTGATGTCGTGACTTGCCGCACTCTTATTGATGGGTTGTGCGAGACAGGACAAATCGACAAGGCAGAGAAATTGCCGCTTACCATGATTTCTGGAGATCATGAACCCAATCGTGTGATTTATACTGCTCTTATAGATGGACTGTGCAAGAGAGGTGAAATTAAGAAGGCTAAAATGTTGCTGAACAAGAGATGGGCTGATTTTGGCACTTGTACCACTCTTAAGCTGTACAAGAAAGGTGAAATTAAGGTGGCAAAAGAGTTGCTTGTTTGAACTCTAAACATGCTTTTCATGAATGCTTTATAAAAAATGTTTCAATATCGACTTATTCAGTCTTTTGTGAGGTTCTATTGTGTCCTGCTCATTTAGCAAACCACAAAATGCAGCTGGTAGCTGATATGGCTTCAGTTGTTTCAAATATTGTTGTTTTGGAGTTCACAAGAAGGAAGGAGGGGTCATAGTTGGCATGACGGGTCCTTTATATATGTGAAGTAGATGGACATATGTTAGCTTAGTTGATCAAATTTGTGGTTGTTTTGGTAATTTTTTTTATTATTTTTTTTTGGCAAAAAGCCCTTAGGCATTGTCTTGATAAATTTTAAAATGGGTAATCAATTAAGTACATTTCTAGTCAGATGCTATTGTTGAGATGTAATGCTATTTAGCTGTAGTTTGATGCATGGATTGTAATGTGTTGAAATTGATTTTCCTCTTTTGGTGATGCTTTGAAGGTACTAGTGTTGTGGTTGTTATGTTGGCGGTATGTAAATGTTTTCTTGGCTGATATAATGTTTTTTTTTTTAATATTAGGAGCTGTACAGTAGATATGGGCGTTTGAGGCAATGCTTTTGCCGTTTGTAGTATTGGCTTCTACATATGATGATGGATACACAGGTACTGGTAAATGGTTAAAATATGATTCTGTTAATCTATAGCACGTTTTGGGGCATGCATATTGTTTCTATGCATATATTCCGTTTGCTTATTTACTTACCTTTTGGGTGGTAGTCCAATTGCATGCCTATTTGGTATGATGTTAGAGATCGAGCTGGTAACCGGGAAATCAGAGAGCTACCGGGAAATGCAAATAGTATCTTTCTGTCAATTCATTGAAGATTTGAAGCAAATGTTCGTGCTGCGTCCTTTTTCAGTAACGGCCATTGATATTATGAGCCACAAAGGATTGATTTCGAGTTTGTTTGATCAGTGGCCTTTTGAGTCTCGAGTTTTACAGCCTGGTGGCAGGAGAGGCTCGCCAGGAGCTACCGCAGTACAAAGTGTACGAATGAGCTCGCTCAATTGGTGGTACCAAGTTATTAATGCGCGCTATCAACAATTGCAGAGCAACCATCTATATGTAAATTGTAGGAACAATGATACAGTTTACGATATGTAATGTACAGTGGGAAAAATGGCATGGAGCTAGTTCCGTCACAGAATGCCACGGCATGTGTATCGGTTACGTGCTGTAATTATTTTTAGAAAATTTGACACGACACGACACGTGAAAAATCTAGTCACAACATAGCATGTTACATAATCCCGGGAATCATGTGTAAGTAGGATTGTTAGATATTTGATCAAATATTGAATCTTAAATAAACTAATTTAAATTATGATCAAATAATAACGCAAGTTATGTTTAGTCACGATATGTTTGAATATGATGTGATTCACGTGATGGGATTATATTTGAAATTTTAATCAGAAACAACACATAAAAAAATAACTTTATCATAAAACAGCGCACAGTAGGAGCACAAAGTCACGGTCTCACGGCAAACGGAGATAACCTGAGTTAACAGCATGGGGTACTCGTCAGTCGTCACGCAAAATCGCAACGATAAATAAAAAGTTGCAAAAAACGAAATAATATCACCTTAGGTATCTCAGCCTTCGACTTTGATTACAATCCGTTCGTTATATATAGCACGAATTAAAGGCGCCTGTGGTTGGTTGGATTGTCATCGGACGGTCCGGATTTAAATTCAGAAGTTGAGGTAATGCAGAGGATCAGAACTCCTGGGTCGGCCCATGTCCATCCTTTCCTTTCCCCTTTGGGCATTGGGTTTTGCGCGGGAAACCTTGCCGAGTGCCGTCTATCTTTCTTCGGCAAGAAGCAACAACATTTCGGTCGTAACTTAAATTAGAAAGAGAATCGAAGTGAAGTGAAGCGAGAGAGCGAGAGAGCGAGTGAGATATGGCGCCAGTCTCAGTATCAAAATCAAGAGGGAAAAGAGCAAAAACTTCGTCGTCAGTGGTCAACGATGCAAATGCAAATAATCCATCATCAGTCAGCGCCGCCGGTTCTCTTTCTCCAGGGTTTCAAACCCCGCTGCCGGCGCCTACCCCTAGGCGCAGTCTCCGCCTCTGTACAGTATCGACAAGCCCCAGCAACAATCTTAACCCTAACCATAGCGCTAGTTCAGGTTCAGGAAGCACCTCGGCCACAGATGGCGCCTTGGGCCTGGGCAGACCCTCAGTCCAGAAAGAAAAAGAGAAAGAGAAAGAGAGGACTGGGACTGGGACTGGGACTGGCTCTAAAATGGGGGCAGGAGAGGGCAGGCGCATGACCCTGCGGTCTGGTTCTCAGATCAGAGTCACACCCGAAGGAACCACTTCTAATACTGAAATAGCCAATTACAACATCATTAGCTCAGTTGTAGCAGCTACTGCAATTGCTCCGAGAAGACCAGTACGGCCTAAGAGACATAACCCAGCTGATCAAGATCTTCATCAACAACAGCAGGAAGGAAAAGAAATGGGTGGTGGTGATGACAATGACAAGGAGGAGGAGATGACGCTGGAGGAAAAGTATCTGAGCTTAAGGTTAAGGTCTAGAACAGGAGGCAAGGACAAGGGTAAGGGTAAACTAATCATAGATGAAGAATCCGGGGGCAAAACTCACAAAGTTGGGATCAGTAGATTCATGGATAAAGGCAAGGCCAGAATGGTTGTTGACAAGGATTCTGAATCTGATTCCGATTATGATTTTATTACTGTGGAGGAGCATGATAAGCAGTTTACATTGGAAGAAGAAGTTGGGCCCGTCCTGCAAGGGATGCCCCCTGCAGCCCCTGCTGGCCCTGGGCCCATGCCGCTGCCACGGAGGGAGGCCCAGAGGAGAATGGCCATTGACCTGGCCCCCAAATACGCCTATTTCAGAAATGATGATGAAGCAACCGACAGCGAGGGTGACACTGATGATGAATCCATCCCTGATGCTGGCGCTCATGACTGGCCGGGCCCGTTTTCTACAGCCATGAAAATTATTGAGGAGCGTGAAGCTATTCTGCGAGCTCGTCGGGAGGTTCATTCATCAAAGGGCCCTCAATCGGCTGTTGTCCCAATTTCATGGTCGCCATCGAGAGACAAGAGTACCTTTGCTAGGAAGCCACTTTCTCTCCAGTCCCTCTGCATCAAGGTTTTGGCTGACAACGCCCATGAGATAGAATCTCTCGAGGCTCTGCCTGATATGGTGAAGAGCATGCTCGTTCCCATACTGTGCCATTCCCGAAAGATGACTGCTCACCATCTGTCTGAGCTGGTGCGAGGCTTCCCGGTGGAGTTGCAATTGAGCGACTGCTCATGGGCTAGCGATAAGGAATTTGAGGACATTTTTACCCGCTGTGATGCTTCTCAACTCAAGGCAAGCTTTTCCTCAGGTCTTGGGATACTATGTCTTGAAATGCAGTGCATAACATCAATATTATGAGGAACTGTAAATTTATGCCCCCAAGAGTTTTTCTAAATTTATTCCCCAAGAGTCTTAGGATACTATGTAATGAAATGCAGTAAAATAACATCAATATTATGAGAAACTGTAAATTTATGCTCCCAAGAGTATTTCTAAGAAAACCATTTTTGCCTAGTATTTTGGGCTTCTATTTCCTGTGGCTCAGTAAACAGTTACAGTGTAGGTCAGTGCATTGCAGACCTTTACTATGTTGTTAGGTTTTCTATCAGCTGGAACTGGTAGATGCCAGCCTGTGTTACTCTGACTGCCCTAATGCCTAGTTTAACACATTTTTTTCTTCCTAGCCTATTTGGTGTTTATTTTCATCAAATAAACACCAGGTAAGTCTGGTGAAATTGATACTTGTTTGCACCCATTTGCATGTATAGAAGGTAAATTCACATGTTAGAAGGAAGACATGGGCAGCTATTGCAACAGAGTAATAGTAAAAAATGCCGATTAAAAGGAAGAATATCATGCTTAGTAATGATTGATTTTAAAATGAATCCCGCAGGTTGTATTACCATATTTTTTTGCAAACTTCTGTAACAGCTAGTTTTTCTTTTATTATATATATATAAGCCCATTTTTTTTTTCTTAGTCTAATGCTAAGCTTAGGATGAGCAAGTCCCCAATAATTATTCTATCATCGTTTGCTACTAGATCAATAAATTCTTCATAAATTTTTTCCACAACCTCAACTATACTTGCAAATTTTGTGTTATCCATATTGCCTAGCATTTTGAATCAAATGGAGTGAATTTCTTAATTTGATATTCTACTCATTAGCTTGTTTTAAGTGTTATTGTAATATTAATATTCTAAGTTATCTTCACATCTGAATTTCTTTAATGGAATAGGTATTGCAACTTGACCTATGTGGTCGGTGCTTGCCTGATTACATCCTGCGTGCCAGCTTGGCAAGTGCGCCAAACAGCTTGCCTTCTCTAACAAAGCTGTCTCTCAAGGGTGCCTACAGTCTCTCTGACGATGGATTGGCGGCCATCATTTCATCAGCACCACTGTTAAGCTCTCTGAACCTGTGCCAGTGTTCTCTCCTCACTTCTGAGGGGATAACTTATCTTGCAGATAACCTGGGCCCAGCACTCAGAGAACTTTATATTGACAACTGCCAGAATGTGTGTGCCGTGTCGATCCTACCTTCACTGAAGAAAGCCAATTGCTTGGAGGTGCTATCAATGGCTGGGATTTCATCTGTGTCCAACAAATTTGTAAGAGAGCTTATCCCAGTGTGCGGCTCAACTATTAAGGAACTCAACTTTGCTGGATGCTCGTAAGTATCTTTACTTTTTAATTTTACATACCTCGTACCAACAACAAACTTTTGACCTGATTTGTACTTTCTGGTATGCTATTTTTACTGAGCTGACAGTGTTCACCTCCTCTTTGTCTTGGTTCGTTGACACTTGCACCATTTGATTGGTTTATTGAGGCTAATTATATTACATAATTGATGCAGTCTAAAATTATGCACTAAGCATTGATTGAGGTAGTGAGGCTAGTACCCAACTTAAAGTTTACTTGATGCTTAGTTTTGCAACATTGCTTTTGAAAAGAACCTTGAAATGCGATTAGAAAGACGAGTTTATAACCTACGTTATAATAACCTTAAGCAAGTGACAAGAAGTCATAAATACCGTAAATAATTCATGGATACAGAATCATTTACGTCTTCAGGTTTCGTATCGGTTGTCAGGTTATTGGTTAAAGCTGTCTCTTATCTGACAGCTGTATACTGTTTTGCAATCTGGACAAAGGACATAAAATTTTCTTTGTTACAATTGCGATCCTGACAGAAAAGGTACTTCCATATTTCTTCCTTTATATGTTTTACACTGTAGTAAACTTAGTACATTCTTCTTTCTTCCTATATTTCTGTTTAGTCCTTTGGTTACTTTTTCAATCCTAATTGCAACTGGGAAATTTTTTAGAAAGAAAGCATAAATAGAAAGATCCAAAAACTAAGCAGGAAAGGAAAAAACAACTGTCTGCCTTCCATACATAATATCAATAAGAACGGGAAATGATAATATCGCTCCAGGAGTGGCTGCCTAATGCTCATCCAGGTGCTTGCACGAATATTGAGGCACACTGTATGATTCATGTGCATGGTTCATTATCTCTGGTGCATTAAATTTTTGTACGATTCACTTATCTTGCTAAGAGAAACTGCCAGGAATTGGTAACGTGCTATTTTACACACATTTTGATGTACTGGAAATTTAGGGTTTTCTGGCAAGCTTTCCATACCGTATCATTTTGCCTAAGTACCCAATTTGACATTCCTGAGTACATTATAACTTCTTAATTTTTCAAAGCCAGATGTTAATTAGCTGCATCCTTATTGTCCACTCCTTTTTACTTGAGACAGAAAATTGACTGCATCTGCAATTAAAATAATTGGGGAAAACTGTCCACAACTCTTAGTTCTTGATATCCGCAACTTGACGCGGCTGAAGGATGTTGCTCTAGGACACTTAGCGAATGGTTGCAGATCCATCAATAGACTACTTCTCCGTCGCAGCTCTTTAAGGTTTTCTCCATATATTGATGTTTTCAGTTCCATGCTTTGATTACATATTTGTCTTGACAAAACTTTTAGCGCCTTAAAATCTGGCATAGCTTTACACAATTTAACCTCTTGTTGGTTTCAGTTGGCTTTAAATTGTGTGTAGAACCTCATTTAAAGATTGAGCACATTGTTGAACCTCTTTATTGGTATCATATACCAGATTGAGTTGTTACCCAAGTTGGAAAATTGATCTTTTTGCAACCTGATTATTTCGGCTCAAATGACAGCGATGAAGCAATTGCTGCTTTTGTGGAGGCATCAGGGACCAAACTCATTGAGCTATCACTAAATAATATTGACAAGGTACCACATTCATTTCCTTTTTTTTTTGTTGTGGTAGTAGTCATTGTACATTTTCTGTAATATTGAGTATCGAGCACAAGTGTAACTTTATCTCTGTGCAATTTGCAAAAAGGAGAATTGCATAAAGAAAACCTTGCACAGTTGAGTAATTACAAAACAAAAGAAGCATCTTGTTGGATTTGCATGAAAAGAGCTGCACGCACTGAATTTATTCAGATGTCTCAGTTACTTGTGTCTTTTTTTTATTTTGTTCTTTCAAAATCTCTTTCCCGGGACAGCTGTACCTCAATCTATGAGCATTCAGTCAATGTTATCAGAAACTGGATCAGTTCATCATTTTAAGATTTGGTCATATACTCATATGTGATTGCACTCAGGTGGGTCACCAAACGGCAACTGCAATCTCGAGGCGCTGCTGCACGTGCTTACAAAAGCTGGATCTTTCGTTCTGCCGCAGGATGAGCGATCAGGCTCTCGGCCTCGTGGTCGACAACTGTTCCTCTTTGAAGACTGTCAAGCTCTTTGGCTGCACCCAGGCATTATCCATACTTCCTTTTTCTTTTCATTTTTCCTTTACAATATTTAGAAACTAACTTTGTTATTCAGTGGTTGGTATGGAACTCGAAAATTGTACAAAGATCTCCATTAAAAACTTTTTGGAATATTGTATAAGAGGAAGGATCCACTTACAACATTGAAAGTTACCATCTTACAACAATTCGGTTTTGTGATTTTTAAAGTCCAAACAGTCGATCCAAACCGTTAAACATGATATCAATACCAAAATGTGTTTGGAGATCAAATTTTACATTTTTTTTGAAGTTTTTTACATTTATTAAGTATTTTACAAAACTGTTATTTTTCAGTAGTCCATAATTGTCTAAAAACAACAGTTTTATAAAATAATTAATAAATAGTACAAAAATTCAAAATAATGTAGAATTTGATATTCAAGAAAATTTTAATATAGAGATCATGTTTAACGGTTTGGATTTACTGTTTGGAATTCGAAAATTGCAAAACCGAATTGTTGTAAAATGTTGTAACTTTCAAATGTGACAAGTGGATCCCTCCTCATTGTATAATATGTATCTTAGTTGGGATATTAATTCTTATAGTTTTTTTGTTATGGTACAGGTTACTGATTTATTTCTGAAAGGCCATTCAAACTCTTCGGTTGAAATTATTGGATTGCGTGGAAACATTTTGGGTGATATTCAGAATCGACATTTCCTTTAGTCTGTTCAGAAATGCTTTATGAATCCCAATTATATTGTGTATATAGATACTTGAAAGGTTGTTGGCTCTTTCCATAGCTTCGGAGCCCCAGTAGAGGATTGTATTTTGGTAGTTTGTTTATGTGGCTCAAATTTTGCAATGGTTTTAAGATATCCTATGGTATTTCTTTGGATGATGATGCTTCTAGCAATTTGCTTATTATTAGAGCTTAATCAAATTTATGCCTTTTTACCATTACTCTGATTTTGCCTTTAATCTTTGTTGCTTCTTGCCTCCTCTCAATCAATCCTCTACTCTATACGGTAAAGGGTTTAAAATAATGAGTAGTGCTCTAGAACCGGAGTCCTTTTTAATTTATGAAGGATTGAAGTGCAAAGCTGCGTATTTTGTTTTGTTTTTTGTTTTTTTGCATATTTTGTAGACAGTTCAGGAATGGTATGTTAGAGAATAATGGAAGAATGATTGCATCATTCACAAATTATGTCAAGAAGTTGAATGCTTGTATCATCTAATCAGGCTCATACGCAGAGCGATATTGGAATCGATGATCTGGTTTTAGAAATGTTTGCACAATATTTTCCACCTGAAATCTACTATCCATTGGATGCTGCACCCACATGGTTGACTCCTAATTCATGATGTGTTATTAGAAACGAGCGAATGGCCTCATGTTTTAATTGTTTTGTTTACTTCGTTCTTTATCATTTGTAAAATAGTTTGATGCTGACATTCAGTTATATTGTGTTTGATGACATGTTTCTAGGGACTAGATTAATGTATGATTGTTAAAGCTGATTTCTTATTTTTCAAATAAGTCTTTTATATAGAAATTTTTTTTCCCACAGGTAGAAATTTGTGGTATTAATTATGTATTTGGTGGATGTGCAGGAGACTTACATTTTGCAATGTATTAGGAAAATTGAGAATGCCCAAACAAGTCCAGTTAATCTCCAAATCTGAATAATGAGTGTTGGCACGGATGCTGTGCTACAGTGCATTTTATTATGCAACTGAATTGTAGTTTAGTCTAATACCTTCAATTTTGTGATATTGTTAGAATCTAAAACATACAGCACTTTTTTCAAAACAGAAAACAAATGCAAACATATTAAGCTTTATTCTTGGGACCTGTATTTTTTTTTTTTTTGAAGGTTAGGGGAGCGAAATGCCCACTAACAAATTGTATTAATTAAAGAAAAGTTTACAAACTAGGTGTACATTAGTACAGCAAGTATAACACAATAATAAACCGCAAATCCTTTCCATGGACCTAAAATTTGGTACTCTAGCTGTCCTCTAACAGTGTCTGTACCAGTGGTATGTTTCAAAAGCTATATCATGGATCAGTATTGATGCGGTTCTATTCTTGTTGGAAAATAGTTTCGCATCCTCCTCTGCACAGTGCCCAGCACCCTGCAGCCCAGATCGCATGGGACATGTAATTATTGAAAACAGGTCCGATTTCAACATATCTGCTCAAGCTACTATTTTTTGTAGAAACAGGCCATCCTCTCTAGGGATTGCATTGTGTCAAAATTTTATCTGTTAGTTCTTTTGGGACCTGTAATTATTGAATTATAATAGATACAAATATAATTTGAGGAACCAAAATCAATAAGATGAGCACTTGTTTACAATCTGGACTGGGATACAATAGAATTATTGCCAAAGTGTAAATTTCAACTCCACCTTTTAATGTTTGGTCAGTGCCATACTCATGCATGAGAGCTCGATGATACGAAGTATATTCATGTACCGGCATTTTGATTGATAATTATGAGAAATTCCTTATAATTAATATAATACTGAACAATGCATGTAATATATAAATCTCAACATACCTGATGTAATGTGTATGCAGCATCACAACCAGAATTTTGGAATATGGCCAACTGATTGCTGTGAATTTCAGAGAATTAAGAAGTATGAAGTACCAGACCAAGCTCACTGGTATGCTCAAATGAAGTTAAATAGAGAAGAAAAAGAGGAAGCAGAAAAGGAGAGATTTTTTTCCATTCATCAGTCTCATTACTGTACAATACACTATTTATAGAGAGCGCCAAACAGTTCTAACTAGTCTGAAGAACGCTCGCCTCCAATGAGAAAGCACTTCTCCAGTTGATTTTTTTTTTCAAGCAAACTTCAATACAATACATTACTAGGCAGTGTATCTGAAAATAAAATAAGCATGCAATTATCAGATGTTATAAGTTCTTAAATTCAGAGAAAATGAAGGGTAGGAGTGCTACGGTAGAATTGTCTGTACTGCTAAAAAACCATTGATTCAATGGTAGTCGTGCTTTCTTTCGGTCATAACTGTTTTGATCAATTTATTTTAGGAAGAAACCAAGGTAGGAGGCAAACGTTTTGGAAAACTGATATGCTTGAAAGCTTAATCAACTAGATTTCATGTAGACATACAATAATAGTTGCTTCAAGTGACGAATTTTTCTACAGTTTCTAAACAAAACAACCTGATCTGTGTAGGTCCAAAGCCAGCAAAAGCATGAGAGCTCACTTGATTACACGCCCTGGTTCTTTCGAAAGAAAATGAAATTATAGCTTACCTTGAAGTGGAATTTGATGCTTTGAACCCTATATCTTAACTCTTATACTGAGTTGACCAACTCAGCTGCAACTCAGCTGCTCCATCTTGATGAATTAAAGATAATAAATATTTATACAAATTAACTTATTTAAATTATGTGGGTCAGGCCAGAACCAGATCAACATGGATAAAAAAGAAATAATAAAATTACGCCGACCCATACAGGCTGATTACTGCATTGGGACAGGTTTCAATACATTTCCTATGGCATATAACTTGAAAAATAAAATCAGAAAGACAAATAATAAACAAATAATAAACATTAACATGCATTACCATGCCAATGAGTCCCATTTGAATTGCAAATAAGCCTATTTAGAAGGATAAATATCCATGCTGACTTCTTTTATTTCCAATTCTAAACAAAAGTATTCCTGGTTTGCGGCAACTCTATTGCCAACCAGGCAACCACCATTGAAACCAACAGGTATAGCACCAAATTGCTACACGATAAAGAAAGAACGGAGAGGTAACAACACATTCCGCAATTGATAAATGAAACTGTTGGAGAATTGATGACAAGCACAAAGCATAGGGAACAAAGTCAAATTATATATATATATATATATATATATATATATATATATATATATATATATATATATATATATATATATATATTAAAAAAAAGTAAAATGCAAAAAGAGGGAAAAGTAAAGCAATTTAGTAATTGAAAAACCAATCGAAAAAAAGTATTACCATGCCAATGATAAACAAATGGACAAATCAGAAAATAATAAACAGGTAATCGAATGAATATAATAAAAGCCAGTAAATGGAAAACCAATCGAATGTCAGGCAAGCCAAAAGATGACAAATCTGAAGAACAAAATCTTAAAAAAGAAAGAAAAATGAATTCATACAAAGCAAGATGAAGCATAAAAGAAAAATCGAGCTGTAAAGTTGGAGAAGATATCAACAAGAAGGAAGAAGAAACGAACAAATCGACCAGCAAATTCAGATCGAATAGCCAGAAAGTTCAGGGGGTAAGAATGTACAGATTGAAACCAACTAAGATCTAAACAAACTTGAAAAGGCGATGAAGAACGAAAGGAAATTTCCCCCAAAAAACTGGCGCATCGACTAAAATCGATAGCTGGATATGCAGAAGGAAAGCAGTAGCCTAGCAAAGCAAGAACTGAGAAAAAAATTTGGACCATTTCTCGATTTGTGCGTGTCATCCTTGCAGGGGCCATGCTAATTTTCTCTGTATCGTTCCAATTTTATCGGATGTCTCCGAAGAGACAATAGGGCCGATTTTTTTATTAATAGAAAAATAATTAAATAAATACCGTAATTAAGGAATGTTTCCGATTTTTTGTGAAAAGTGGAAAAACTGTTATCCAAAATCACGGCCAGAGAACGCTAGCCAAAATCGCGGCCCGATTAGCACAAAACAATTAGCGGAGCAGGATTAAACTTGGGCCGTTAAGTTGGGCAACAGAAAGTCGGGCCGTTGTACTGAATCACGGCCAGATTGGTCCGTTGAATAGAATAACGGCCAGCATTAGTCCGTTGAATAAAATAACGGTCATAGAATTATTTTTTAAGTCCGTTGAATAGAGATTGTATTTTATTCAACATAATCTGAATCTGGATCAGGAGTCCTACTTCTCCCTCTACGATGTCTTGAATGGCTTCTTTTCTTCTCTCTAGAATAATCTGCAATAGAACCATAATCCTTACTTTTGGTATTTTCCACTTCAGTCAAAGCCGTATTATTTCTATCATCACCCTTTGGAGATTCTCTTTGTTCTGGCTGGGAGATGGGGTTGGCACTTAATGATGGACCTGGTCTATTGTCAGGTGGGACCTCCAAGTCAAGCTCCATCCCAAGTGACCGGAGGAAATCACCAGCTACCAGGCGATTTAGGGTTTTGTTTGCTCCTTCACTTGATTTAACTGGGTTAGACGCTTGGTTCAAAGTAGGCCCAGCATCTGCCACTTCATCTTTTGAATCATCATAGAAAATCACCTGAGACCAATAAATGGTAGAAAGAATTAAAAAATTGTTGTTCGGAGACCCTGCTATATCAATTGGACTGAAAAAACAATTCTCTGGCCGTTATTTTATTCAATGGACTGATGCTGGCCGTTATTCTATTCAACGGACCAATCTGGCCGTAATTCAGTACAGCGGGCTGACTTTCCGTTGCCCAATTTAACGGCCCAAGTTTAATCCTGCTCCGCTAATTGCTTTGTGCTAATCGGGCTGTGATTTTGGTTGGCGTCCTCTGGCCTTGATTTTGGATAACGGTTTTTCCATTTTTCGCAAAAAATCGGAAAGATTCCTTAATCACGATATTTATTTAATTATTTTTCTATTAATAAAAAAAATTGGGACAATAGGGCGTACTAAGTGTCCTATATGATGACTTTTCTAATAAGTGGAGTTCTTGTTGTGGGACTAACTTGTTATTGCGTTTCCCGAGTTCCGGGGAATGTGATAGGCGTTCTATGGAGGTTGGTTCTTACGTAAACAAGTTCCATTGAAATTAACCTGAATGGACGACCCATGTCAGTACTTCTGCGGTGCTTTATAACAGTGTTGTAAAAAACGCCGTTAACGGCCGTTTAAATGGAAACGGTGGCCAAACCGTTACGCACATTGTTAACGAACACATATTTGCAGTTTCGAACGTTTAATCGGCCATTTATTCCCGTTTTTTTTTTTTTTTCTATTTATTCCAGTGAAAATTTATTTTTCACATTGTTTTTTTTTTTTCTATGACAGTGTATGATAATAATGTTTATAAATTATGTATTGTAGTTTTATTTGTACTTGAATATACATCCAATATTTTTTTTCTTCTTACTTACTTTAAAATTGATTAATTCTTCTATTATTTATATACTATATATTTTTGTTTACTTACTAATATATTTTTTTTTCAATTAGTACGACATGTTTATTTATGAAATTAAGTTATTATCACAAATTAAATTTAGTGATTTTTTGTTGGAATGTTTTCTTTCTTTCAAATAATATGTTATTAGTATTTGAAAAAAAACTTAATTCTCAAATTTATTTTTCATTAATTAAATGTGTTACTTACACATGCAAAATGCTTATGTGTTAAGCAGAAATAAGTATAGTGTTATGTTATAATAATAAAACTAACTTAAATTAAGTTTATTTGATAAGTTTAATGAGTTTAATAAATTATGATATATATACATAAATTTAATAAAAATATTAAATTGTCTACATAATTCCGATTAATCGGCCGCATACCGATTAATCGCTTGACGGCACCCCGTCAGTCCGACGACCGCATACCGTTATTTACAACACTGCTTTATAACACGAATCGTGGTAGACCGAGTCCAAGCAAGAAACTCGTTTGGGTATGAGGCTTTACCGCTCTAATCAGCCTTGATTATTATTTAGTTAGGTCTTTCCTGGCCCAACAAATTACTAGCAATTGCGGATACAAGACTAAATCAAAATTATGATGTTCAGCTCTGTTTGTCAAATATCATCCAAATCAGCTGATTTAATATAATAATAATTTGCGCAGCCATACATCATTTTGGATTCCATACATTGATGGTGCCAGAAAATAATTAAGGGTGGAATTTTTTTTTCATAAATAAGATATAATTGTATATCATTTAATATAAAGGTATGTTTTTATGATTTTTTGGAGAGAAAAAAAAAAGACGAAAGAAGCATATTTCAAAACAAAAATTGGGCCGAAATTTTTAAATTATATTCCGTTATGGATTTTTTTGTTTAAATTATATAAATACATACATTGAAATGATCCACACTTACGAAACATTATATATATATATTTGCTATATATGCTTTGTGATTAAATTTTCAAGTTGCTATCCTATTAATCAATAAGTTCATAATTCAATAATAATTTGAAAAATGTACAATTTGTGCTCTTTTCATAAATATATATAATTTTTTTAATTAATCAACAGAAAGAATATTACATAATTTTTTTACACCAGCTATAATATTCACATGCTTACAGTTACTTCCTTTCTTATACTATTTAATTCACCAAAACACCAAAAAACTAACATATATAATTAACATATATCCTACACATTTACACATGAACTGATCATAAGTTTACGATCTACATCGGCATTTCATAATTCAAGCAAGACCTGATCCTGTCTAGTACAATGTCAGACACCTCCTTAATCTTGGTTTGCGCAATATACACCATCGTGCCAATGGCTTCCTTTGGTTCGTTATTCATCTCCCTACCATTGGCGAAAAATTCAGAAGCAGCCTCGAGCCGTTGATATAACAAACCTCCAGCGATCCTCACGGAAGGATAAGCACCAAGCCTGCCATTAAGTTCATATAAATTAATGGAAATTTCATCATTCTCAGGCATTGTGAATGCATTGTGAGTGCAGCCTGAAAGTTGGCATTTGCTTTTCCCCGGGCATGCCGGGTGCCGCTTAGTTGTCCCCGTTCCTCTTGTAGCCGGAGAGCTCATTGTGTGAATGTAGATCGAGTCGTAAGAGGATGACCTTATAAGGTTTATTGATGAACTTATGTTATGAGAATATGTGGTTGTGCATTGGTTTAATTATAAGAAGGTTAATTATATATATATAGCCAGGCAGTGATCAGTTATAGAGGAAGTTTACATAGAATTAAATGAGCGCGTACGTATATAGTGTGATTTTACGTAGGAGATTCCTTAAAATTAACAAGGAAATCCTACCTAGAGACGGTTTCCACTGAGCGCGTATATTGTGAACCAGCTGCTAGCATGCAATTGATTAGTCAAGCCAATTCGTTAGCGACTTTTTTTTGAGAGAATTGAAGTGTTCGTTGGTGACTATTTGGGCTTTGTGTGATCTGCAAGCTATCGAGAATTCGGGTGAAATAGTCCAGAATTTCCTATTTAATCAATTAAATTATAAATTACTTGTTATTCATATGAATTATTTTGTATTTATTTATTTTATGTGTTTTTATATCCAATATGGTACCCAAAATAAAGATTTTTTTTTATAAATAGAATCAAATTTAATTTTTTCAACGAAATAAGTATACTAGATTTAGTTTTTATGAAAAACAGATCGGTGGAGGCAGTTTAGTACGCCAACATCAAGTGTGATGGAGTAAAAAAGTTTTTGTCTCCACCGAATCGGTGGAGCTGTGTTTTTTCATAAAAATCAAATCCAGCGCATTTATTTCGTTTAAATATTTAAGTTTCATGCTATTAAAAAAAATCCAAAATAGATGATTTGACTAAGGACTGTGCTGTGCATATATATATATATATATAGAGAGAGAGAGAGGAGGGATCCAATTACACCCTTTTTTTTGACACATGTTGACACTGTTTTTTTTTATAGGTAAATTTTGCAATTTCAAAATCCAAATAGTCGATCTGAACCGTTCAACATGATAACCATATTAAAATATGCTTGGAGATCAAATTTTACATTTTTTTGAATTTTTTTTACTATTTATTAAGATGGTTACAAAATCACTGTTTTTCAATAGTCCGAAAACAACGATTTTGTAACAATCTTAATAAATAGTAAAAAAAAAAAAAAAAATGTAAAATTTCATCTCCAAGCATATTTTAATATATCAATCATGTTGAATGGTTTGGATTGACTATTTGGACTTTAAAAATAGTAGGTGTCAAAATGTGTAAAAAAAAAAGAGTGTAATCCAATCCCTCCTTATATATATATATAAACACAAAGCTAATAAGGGCGAGGAACAAGTATACACTCGGAGAACAATATTAATTAATTAGCAGCAGTCAAAAGAATTTTGTTTACCTTATTGTTAATATATACTAGTTTATAGAAAACAATTTATTCTAAATAAAAACTTTAATAATTATTCAGAAAAAGAACCGGAGTCAGGTTATTTATACAGAATTATACTGGGTCCCAGTAATCATCGAGAAATATTTTAAAAAATAATTAGCGAACTTATTTTGTTGAAATTCGTTTACAGAAAAATAATAACAGATATCAGCTGTTAGTCTTTATTAAGATTCGTGCATAAAAATTATTTTGTTGAGATTCGTGTGTATAGAAAAATTTAAACAGTTAGGATCGAAATAACAGGTTTTTATGTTATTTCCAAGAAAGAACAGCAGATTTATTTCCGTAAAAATTTCCAGAAGGATACTTGTAAAATATTTTTCATATAATATTTGGCCATTCAAAGGCACTCGCACAATTAATGACATCCCAAAAGCTGACAATCTACGGTAGGGAAATCATTGGTAATTTAATGCAAATCCATGTCGGTTCTCTGATGTCGGCAAATGGCAATTGCATATGCTAGTCAAACAATTAAAATATATAGCGTTCTCCTTGAAGAAAGAACAATCAAATTTGTGTTCTTGGCAACAGGTTGGTTCGCTAAATTTTCTGGCACTTTTCCAGGAATATTGATCCGAGAAATTAAATATATCTGGCATTAGTATTTATTAGGGTAACGAATCCAACTAACCAAACTAAAATTATAATTTGGTTTCAAAAATATAACTGAAACGAACCGATTTAGCATTGCAACCGAACCGAACCGAAGTTTTATTTTGGTTCATTTTGTAATAAACCGAAGTATATTAAGAAATAAACCGGGATATTAAGAAATAAACCGAAGTATTTAAAGCAATTGATTAAGAAATAAATCGGAGTATTAAGAAATAAACCGGGGCGGTCCGGATCAAATTCATAATATATGAAAGTTCGGTCAGTTCAGTTATTTCGGTTTTGAAAATTTTCAAACTAAACCAAACTGAAATTATAATTCAGTTTTAAAAAACAAACCGAACTGAACCATTAAACCGAAAAAAGCGAACCATTTGAACCGATCTAATTCGGTTCGGTCCAAAACCAATTAAACCGGACCCAATGAACACCCCTAATTAAGGGTGTCAAGGCATCATTTTATCCGTTTACCCGACCCGTACCGTATCCGATAAGATGGATATAGATAAGATTTTTTCGTAAACTTATTGGGTACGAGTACGGATAAAGATTTTTTTTTAGTTATCTAAACGGGTAAGGGTACTAGTAAAATCTATTTCGTACCTGTTATCCGATCGGGAAATTATAATATATATATATATATATATATTATATTAATAAGCATTTAAAATAGTAATTTAATTGGTTTATTTGCGTTTAGCATTTTTAGAATTATTTTCAATAAGATACTATACGTGCGTGAAATGAATGAATGTATATGTTTTAATGTTTTATTTAATAAATAATAAAAATAATTATTATATTAATATTATCCGTTATCTATAATTGATAAAAGTAGGATACGAGTAAGATAATTTGAAATGGATAAAGATAGGATACGGATAAAGATAATTTATAATGGGTACGGATATAAAAATGCTCCCATCCGATCCTTACTGTACCCGTTGACACCCCTAGTAATTATTAACAATTGTATTATATAAAAAAAAAAAGTAGCACGTATTGTTACATGGGAAGTAATTAATTTGTTAGGGAGTTCTGAATTTTGATCTGTTCTTGTTATTAATTATTTTTCCTTTTTTTTTTCTCTATTCCTAAAAAAACTGCATCTTTTTACATTTTTTGTGTATATATAGAGAAAATATGGCACATCTTTTGCAGAAATTCGAGGACATGACCATCACCTTTCTCAAAAAAAAAAAAACATGTATACGTTTTGGTACTGATAAATGCATAGTTCAATTGGGTTATTCCAACGAATTGGAAATTTTTCATTTTTGCCCTTTAGACTTTTTATTATTTTTTATAAAAAAATATTAATATTAGTCCTCATAATAAAATAAAATTACATAACACCTATTCATCTAGCTCCCTTATCTCAATTTTCTAATTTTGTCCAAATTAAATCATCCTTTATTTTATGAATGGGGTTAAAATGTTTCATTGTTTTCATGCTTGATTCATGTTCCACCTTCTTATCTCTGTTTAAAAATCCAAACAGACGATCGAAATCGGTGAACATGATATTCATATTAAAATGTACTTGGAGATAAAATTTTATATTTTTTAGAATTTATTAACTATTTATTTAGATAGGTGCATAATTATTGTTTTTCGTATGGTCCAAAAACAATGATTTTGTACCTATCTAAAAATAGAGTAGATCATTTTTGAAAAATATAATATTATAAAATTTGATCTCCAAGTACATTTTAATATGGAGATCATGTTAAGTAGTTCAAATCGTCTATTTGAATTTTGAAAATAAAAATAAGAATATGAGGCATGGAAGGAGCGGGGGATAGATGAATTATCACATAAATTAAGGTTTTAGTTCAAATTTTGACACAAGTTGTATAATTAACGACTTTACATTCATAAGATCATTATTTTTATACTTCTTAATTTCTAACAGATTATATACTTTAACTACTTTTTTACATGAATGAGTGCCACTACAAGAAAAAATCACTTGATCAAAATATTTTGGACCATCCAAAAATAGTGATCGCTGATGAAATTAAATATTTTGTACTTCTGTTTTGGCCTAAAACAGCAGCATATATATGTAGTTACCTGATTTTTTTTTTTTCAATCAAACTGTTTTATTCATCATTTTTTTTGTTTTGTCATGTAGTAATTGGTTCTTACTTCTCATGTTTATTTCCGATATTAATTGTTATATGCATATGTTTAATTGTTTATTTCTCAAATTGATTCATCCTTATATATATTTTCTGTCTGAGCTGTGATTCTTCATTAGTAATTACGTGCATGTAAGCAAATGAAGTCACTAGAGATAATTAAACTAACGTGTTACAATTTTTATATGATTTATAGATACAATGTCGGAATATTTATGTGTTGAATTAGTGTTCTAAAAAAAACTCCAGACCCGTGACTCGGTCCGGTCTGCCCATGACCCGGGTACCGCCCGGTCCGGTCCGTCCATGGGTTGGGGGGGTTCGGCGGGTTGGCCGGACCGCGTCAAAATCCGGGTAAGGGTCCAGTTTTTGAAACCGAAACCCGCCGAACCCGTGACTCGTGAAACCGCCTACCCTACCTGCCCGGTCCGCCTGCCCACCCGGTCCGCCTGCCTACCCGCAAACCCGTACCTGCCTACCCGCCTACCCGCAAACCCGTACCTGCCTACCCGCCTACCCGCCTACCCGTGACCCGCCTTACCCGTGATTCCCTACCCGCTGGCCCCCACCCCTTTAACTTTAATCAAATCAAAATCAAATCAATTGATTCCAATTAATCTAAGCCATTGATTTTTATCGAGATTCGCACTTGTAAAGATAATTTCATTAAGATTTGTGAATGAAAAAATTTGAACGGTTAGGATTTAGTTCACAATTTCAATTTGAAATCACAGACAACGGTTTAAAATTTTCAAAATTCATTCCCCCCAAACAAAACCTCCTTAAATATACCCCAATCTCTCATATTTTTTCACATCTCAATATCTCATATTCTCATAATTTTTTCATTCACTCATTCTCTCAATCTCATTCTCTCAATATTTTTATTATTCTCAAAATTTAAATTTATTGTTAAAAAAAACAGTTGTAAATTTTATTTGTTCTACAAATCCGCAAATGAAATTATGAAGGTTGTTCAAAATCTCGCAAGATTCGTTCTACCAATTCGTTCTACAAGATTTGAAGGTACATTTATTTTAATGTAATTTGTAGTAATTGTTAAATAATTAGATTTATTTTGTAGTAATTTGTAGATAGTTAGATTTATTTTGTAGTTGTAGAAATTGTTAAATAATTAGAGTTATTTTGTAGTAATTTGTAGATAGTTAGATTTATTTTGTAGTAATTTGTAGAAATTGATAAGTAATTAGATTAGTATGTTGTATTTAGATTTAATTACTTTTAGATTATGTTGGATTTGTAGAAATTGTTAAATATGTTAGATTTATTTAGATTTTGAAAATGTGAAGTATTTAAATTTGTTTTTTAATATGTTAGATTATATTTTAAAATTCGGATTTATTTTTAATAGGTTAAAAAAATAGGATATATTTATTTTTTGAATTGGTGAAGTATTTAGATTTGGTTTTTAATATGTTAGATTTTATTATTAAATTCGGATTTATTTTTGAATAGTTTTAGAAAATATGTTAGATTTAGATTTTGAAAATGTGAAGTATTTAGATTTGTTTTTTAATATGTTAGAGTTAGATTATATTTTAAAATTCGAATTTATTTTTAATAGGTTAAAAAAATAGAATATATTTAGTTTTTGAATTGGTGAAATATTTAGATTTGTTTTTTAATATGTTAGATTTTATTTTTAAATTCGGATTTATTTTTAATAGGTTAAAAAAATAGGATATATTTATTTTTTGAATTGGTGAAGTATTTAGATTTGTTTTTTAATATGTTAGATTTTATTTTTAAATTCGGATTTATTTTTGAATAGGTTTAAAAATGACAAGTCCTCCTAGCAATCTGAATGAGAGTTTCACCGCGAGAGTATCGATTGATCTTTTTGGTGAGGATCTTACGCAAAATTATCACCAAAATCTCCAACAATTTCCACAACAATATTCTCAACAATTTCCACAACAATTTCAACAACAATTTTCCTCCCAACCGACACAACCGTACTATCCCCAACCCCAAGGTACTAACACTGCATATGGAGGCACTTCATCAATAGGATTGAGTGATTTCACTAACTCACTAGGAGGTACTCCCTCGACAAGTGTCCCTGAAATTGTAGTCGAAGCTGCCGGTCCTTCGCAAAAAGTCCCCCCCGACGAACCAGCACCAAAGAAGAAGAAAAAACCAAAATACAACGCGCCTTGGATGCCCTGGTATGAAACGACCGAGCTCCCGGACGACACTTTGCATACTTTAAGGTGTAAGGTAAATAGTTGCACACAAGGTTTTACATATGATAAAGAGCAAGGTATGAGTAGCTTTGGAAGACATGTCAACATGCACATAAGAAATGGTCACAAGCCACACGACCAGGCTGACCCGAGAATGATCTAAACCCTTGTGAACTTGGATGGTACCAGAACTCACCAAAAATATAATGAAAAGGTCATGCTTAGTGAAATGGCCCGGTACATTACCCATAAAGAACAACCAATAAGTATGGGTTGTTGCATGAGTTTTTCCTGATTTGTAATTTGGGGGTGTGGTCAACCGGCATACAAGAGGTTGCACCATAACAAGTTAACCAAAGAAATAAAAAAACAATTTACCGACCGAAAAAATGACCTCAGAACTATATCTGCATATGCAAACAATAAGGTCTCAATTACCTCCGATATCTGGACTGCCGGTAAACATGGACTTGGGTACTCTTGTATTACCGGGCATTGGATCGATGAAAATTGGGTATTACAGAAAAGGGTTTTAAGTTTTCGGGTGTTAGATTCTCCGCACAGTGCAATAGTAATTTGTCAATCCATTATGTTAGTTTTAGAAGAGTATAACCTTAAAAGGAATACAAACAACAAGATATTTTCTATTTCTTTCGATAATGCTAGCAACAACATAGCTTCTATTGATATTTTTAAACGGGCACTAAATCCAATCATGAATGGTGCAATGTCTCACCAAAAGTGTGCTTGCCACATACTTAACCTCGTCGTGAAGGCGGGCCTTAAAACACCAGCCGTAAATGAGTTGATAATCAAATTGAAGCTATGTCTTGCCCATATTTTTTCAAATCAAGAAAGAAAACAACGGTTTGGGAACCTATGTACCCGAATGGGGCTAAACAAGTTGAGAGTGCCTTGGGATATAGATACCCGTTGGAACTCTACCTACATGATGTTGAACCGATGCGAGCCGTACAAGGATGCTATAGGGGAGGTTTTGAGAGTCTCAACCGCCGAAGGAATGGCATTGGAACCCTCCGAAGGAGAATGGTCGCAACTAGAAAAGCTTAAAAAATTTCTTGGAACCTTTTTTAAAGCAACCGTCAAACTATCCTGCTTGTACTCACCGACGGCATTTGAGTTGATAAAACATCTCTATTCAATTTCCAAAGTGTATAGCGAATTGGAACAATGTCAAACACAGTACCAATCTCTTGCGCCGATCGTAGATGCCATGAGAGAAAAATTTCTAAAATACTGGGAAGATGTACCCCTCTTGGCCATTATCGCAGCCTGCCTCAATCCCGCATTCAAGAGGAATTACATGATTGCGATGCTTGAAGCGTACAAGAGAAATCTACATTTAGACACAGGTGGTGTAGAAACACACGTAAATAGTAAATTCGAAGAGATGTTTGCCCTATACTACTCAAGAATGAATGACAACCGAAACCAACCATCTTCGTCCCGTGTCGCCACTAGGTATGAACTTAAATATATGTGTTTTTTATTTTTATTATTTATAATATCTACATTATTTGTCCACTAATTTATTTATTTTTTAATATTTCAAGGAGCACTAGCAGTGGTGGATTGTTATCAGATTTCCAGTTCGATCAAGCCCCGCACACATCTTCTACCGGTAACGAGTTAATGAGATATGATCTAATACATCACGAAGAAGAAAATGTTGACATCATGGCATGGTGGAGGAGGAATGCAAGTCATTATCCAACGCTGGCGATGATGGCCCGCGACGTATTTGCCGTGCCCGTTTCAACCGTCCCTTCAAAATGTTGCTTCAGTTCTGCAAACAGAATCCTCTCTGATAAGCGCAGCAAGTTGGGTTCCAATGTCTTTGAGAGACTTGTGTGTATGAAAGATTGGATCGATGCTGAAAACCGCACGCAACATGGAGATCCACCAGCAACAACATTCGCAGTTGAAACTGAAGAAAGCGGTACCAAGCAGCCGACCCAGCCTAATTCAGATTTAGACGGTGCGAAAGAGACCAAAACGTGGTATATGAACGACAACTTCTAGATAGGTAGTGTCGATATAAATTTCTAATCTCTTTTAATATTTATGATTATTTTTTAAATTCTAAATTTCTAAACATTTCAACAGTTTTTTAAATTATTCATTTTAATGAAGAATTACTAACAAAAAAAAGTTAGAAGGTAGTTTTTGTTTATAAATCTATTGTTTTAAAATAATTCGGTTTTAAAGATCAAATAATTCGTATTTTTTTTTAAATCTAAATTGTTTTCAAATATTTCAAATAATTTCAAATAATTCGGTTTGAAAAAAAGAAAAAAACCGTTACCAAATAATATTATTTCAAATATTTCAAATAATTTCAAATAATTCGTTTTTTTTTTTTCTGTTTTTTCCCCTTTTTTTGGGTTTTTTAAAAGACTCGAGAACCTTAAAGAAAAATAAATATTTCAAATAAATTATTTTCAAATAATTTTAAATAATTTCAAATATTTCACATATTTATTTTTGTTATCAAATATTTTCTTTCAAAAAACAGAAAAAAAGAAAAAAAAAAAGAAAAACCCGGTCCGGACCAACCCGTGAACCCGGTCCGCCCGGTCCGCCAACCCGTGGGGGTAAGGGTCCACGGGCGGGTAAGGGTAGATTTTCAAAAATTTTACCTGTCTACCCGCCTACCCGCCTACCCGCCTACCCGTGAACCCCTCCGAACCCGTGCCTGGCCAACCCGGGAACCCGGGCGGGTTGAACCCGGTCCGGCCCATTTTAGAACACTATGTTGAATATAATATTTTATTATATTATTGTGGGCTGAATTCGGTAGATTCTCTGTACGGAGCGGATTGTAAAATTTTAACCAAGGCTAATCTTGCCAATAGGGGCAGGGTGTTCTTACTTGTTCATTTTATAACTCTTTTGAGACAACTGATTATTTTTCATTTGGTCGTGAATAACTAATTTTAATAGTTTTACTTTTAATTGTGACACTGTTTTAGATCTAATGGGCCGAATGCACAGGTATATTACTAAGTCCATGCCTGGCTCGTTTGTTAAAATTTCCTTCCTGACCTGTCTGGCTCAATCTGATGGATCTCAAAATCTATGCCTAACCTGCCTATGGGCTTTTCCCAGACCCATGCCTGTTTGTTTGTGCCTGCCTGTCAATGTTCATGGGCTGTCTTATACGGCCCGTACCTGTATGCCTGTCCCAGCCCAATCCATTCAATTTGTATACTTTAGTAAATTTACTCCCGTGACTATAAAATAGATAAAATGTTAAACTCAACTTTGTATTAAACGAAAACTGAGATTCTTTTGTTATTAACAATTCAAACTGTAGCACCTAAACATAAGAAAAATAATAAACTCAATTATATATGCACAACTTGTAAACTATGCAAATTATATGCAAACTAATGCAAACTTAAAATTTAATACTACCTACAGATTAATACACTAAACCACATCATAAGCTAAATGAAAGAATTCAATATAAGGCATAACATCACATAAGCTAAATAAAAGTATATTTTACGACAATAACACTTATTCTTTACACAAATAAATATGACCTTTCAGCCAAAGCAACCTAAAACCAAACCATTACGAAGTTCAGAAAGTTAAAAAAAAAAAATTATATAAAAAATATAAATTTATGAAGTGCTTGTCCTCTCTGGCTTTTAGAATTAGAGATAATGCTCAAGTGTTTCCTCTCTGGCTTTTAGGATAATGGCCAAGTGTTTCTTCCTTTTTAAACATAAAAGCCCTCTGATTTTTCTTTATACATAATCACTAAAAAAAATATATATAAATGATTGCCAATCTGAAAAGGAAAAGCAAAATCTGGACCATTTAAAAAAAAAAAAATTGTTTCCCTCCTTCTAAAACAAAGTTTCAGCCCTCTGATTTTACCCATTTCTCCACTTTTGATCCAATTGGTAATGCCGAGTTGCCGACAGCCCTACAAAGAATTTATATAACTTAGAAGAAATAAAGAGTGTACCGTGGATCAGTGATTTTCAAAGTGACTTAATAAATAATAAAAAAAAAATAATAATAATAATAATTTGGTCTCCAAGTACATTTAATATAGAGATCTCATCTTCTTCTTCTTTTTTATTTAAGGCCTTAGGCATTGCATTAATTGAAAAGAAATAACGATTACACCTTTTTTGATTTAAGGCCCTTAAGCATTCCAAAAAATAATAAATAATTTTTTAAAAAGTATAAAATTTGGTCCCAGACACATTTTAAAATGATGATCATATTGATGGATTTGAATTAACTATTTTAACTTTGAAAGTAAAAATAAAATATATGAGATATGAGATATGATCGGACATAAAAAAAAAAAAAAAAAACATAAATCATCTGAACTAAAAACATTCAACGTTCTGCGCCTACTTTAATAAAAGTTTGTGACTACTTATTTAACCATTTATCTCAATTAGAATCCATGTCTTGGATTGGATGCACGATAAATATTAAACTAATACTTCCAATAAATTAATCAAGATCGTTAAACTCGTTAGTCATGATACAATGTACCCGACCCTTAGACTTTCTAACGGACATAATTAATTAATTAAAAAGCATTTTTATGGGAAATAAGAGTTTAAGCAAATTTTTTAAATCAATAAAACTGGGGAGGCTTATTAGCTGGCGTTTGGATAGAATGATAGATAATACCGAGCTTTTCAATTAACTTTAAAAAAATATTACAAGCTACATTTTAAGTTTGACACGAACCATTTTAAATGGGTGAATTACAATGACCTTATATATTGATTTACAATTTGATTGGACACATGCGTGGAGTTTTATCTGTTCAGTAATTAAGTTTCAGATGAAGAATTTTATTTTCCATGTAAATGAATTTTGATTGTTAAATGTATTTAATTATATTTTTTTCTAGCTAGTTAAAGAACTTTTGAGTAAAAAAGATTTTGTAGCTTCCGGCCTGTGGCCTCTGATCTTACTGTAGTAAATTATCTCGTGTACATTGAACATTAATAGAAATTTATTGGTGCATGAATTGACCTTGTTTCATTTTTCTCATTAACAAAGCGAAATGAAACATAAAAATATTACATCCCTCCCACTTCGTAGTACACTTTCTTATATAATTAGTTCCCTCCTCTACTTTTGAAAACAAGTTCAAATGAGATATATCATTGAAAAATAAACAAAAATCATCAATGGGCAATGGGAGACTTATTCTAGTTTTCATTGCCTTGCTCCAGCCATGTATTTCAGCTTTTGTAAGCCATGGCCTTATCAGCACCGAGGCTAGCTACATACGACGGCGACAATTGCTCCAGTACCATGACAGCAATGTGGACCCCAAAAGGTTTACCGTGTCAGAATCACCACCGTATTCTGAAGTCTCTCCTAAAGATCGGTATCTTTCGCCACCTCCACCACTAACACTACCAGTATGGCACTATTCATCACCACCACCGCCATCTCACTATTCACCACCACCACCACCACCACCGCTATCTACTTATCAATCACCTTGTCCATTACCATCATCACCTATGACGCCTTCACCACAAGCATATCCATCTCCTCCGACAACGTATCAACCTAGTGTACCGTCAACATTTTCATCACCAGAAGCAATTTCTTCTCCAACGCAATACTCGCCACCACAATCAACATATTCTACTCCTCCAACAGAACATTCATCACCCCAAGCTAACTATAACTCTCCTCTATCACCACAAAGTTCTCTCGCACCTCCACCGAAACAATATTTTTTGTCTCCACCACAAGTTTCGTTGCCTCCACCTCCATATCCATCTTCGCATATACCCTCATCAGAAACTCCTTCAGCGACTCCCCCTCCACATGTTAGCACATCTAACCCACCGTCATCATATGTACATCCACCACCTAACTCACCGCCAATTATCCCTCCTCCATACCATAACCCTTCACTTCCACCTGTTCCTTCATCATATACTTCACCTCCACAAATTAATTATCCATCAATTCCACCTGCATATCCTCCCGCAAATAATCCTCCATCAATACCTCCACAAATTAATCATCCATTGGTTCCACCTGCGTATCCTCCCATATATAACTCTCCTTCGATACCTCCATTGCTTCCACCGACATATCCTCCCCTAAATAATCCTCCATCGTTGGCGCCTCCTCCCTTTTCTGCACCTCCATCTCTACCACCAGCTCCAACTCCAGAAATTAATATTTCGTATTCACCCCCACCTCCTCCCTCTTCACCACCACTATCTCCACCTCCTCCGCCACCTCAATTTAATATTTCTTCTTCACCTCCACCTCCTCCCTCTTCACCGCCACCACCACCTCCAGAAGTTTTTTCATCACCTCCACCTCCTCCCTCTTCACCACCACCACCTCCACCTCCAAATCATTTCTCTTCACCTCCACCTCCACCATTTGTTTATCATTCGCCACCACCTCCCTCTCCGCCACCACCTTCACCTTCAGAAGTTAATACACCTCCAACTCCTCCCTCCTTGCCACCACCCTCACCTGAAGAAGTTATTAATGGAACATATGTTCCACCTCCATAATCTCCTTCCGCTCCATTATTTTTTTGAAAGACTGTTCAAACGTGAAGTATCTAATTATGTACATGGTGTATGTTTGCTTTGGCAAGAAGTAATTTGTGTCCGTAACATGGAGTGTATGTAGATAAGCAGAGGCACACAACATGAGAGTGTCTTCTTGACAATGATTGTATTTTTTTTTTCTTTAGTTTCCTTGAGGCTCATTCTTTTGTGTTAGTTTTTCCTTTAAATTTCAATATATATTTGCAAATTGTTTGTTTGTTCTTTAAATATTTTTGTGTTAAGTGTTGGCCGTTGGGTGTCTTGTAATTTCCGGATGTAATATATATGTTGTAATATACTAGTATGTGATCATGCGGTAATTTGTGTTGACGAAACCTTATTTTTACAATTGCAACTATTTAAAGACAAGCAGCTATACTAAAACACTGCTCAGAAGTTTATTTTTACAATTGCAGTTTTACAGGCGAAAATAGAGGAAATTATTTTGATGGCCATGTTTAATATTTAAATAAAATTCTGAAAATTTGTTGAAAGTAGATATGCATGATCAGATTCACAGAGAATTGTGGGCTTGATCAAAACAAGGCCTGGTGCAAATAGGCATATTAATCAGAAAATTAAAGCTACAGATAATAAAAAAAATTATTTAAGGGCTGAAATTATGGCCCGTGTAGTTCTTTAGTAGGTAATACATTATTAGCCCTGACCAGTTCACCCTATATTTCATTCACTGCTTCTAAAATTAAGCACATATATTACTATGATCTCTATATTTTTTTGTTTTTGTTTTGTTTTTTCATGCATGCATGGGAAAAGTGTTGTTTCATTCTCTGAGTGCCAAAAATTTTGGCAAAAATAATTGATATCTCTTGTCATACGCTTTGTTATCCTCATAAAATATTGAAACCTCACAATGTTGTAATTAAATAGAGTCCTATATATAGTTAATTAAGCTCATATCATATACAGAAACACTCTTTCTTAGTTTTATGAAAATCAAACTCAGTTTATGTTAAATTCTTTGATCGATACTGAGGAATTGATGAGGTTCTAATTCATAGTTATGTTTAATTTTGAATAATTAGATAGAATTTGCAAACCACTGGCACCATTTGGTACAGTCCCAAATTGAAGTTGCATTCACTAGTGGAAAAATCGCTTTCAGTATCGTCCTAATAGTATCGGTTTCTTGAATCAAGCGATACACAATACATTCTGTATCAGTTAATACAAAATAAACGATACAAAATACATTTTGTATCGGTTCCAACAAACAGCCGACACAAATAATATACATTTTGTATCGGCTCCTTGCTAAATAGCCGACACAGACTTTTTGTATCGGTTATCTACTAATAACCGATGTATCGGTTATCTACTAATAACCGATGTATCGGTTATCTACTAATAACCGATACAAAAAGTCTAATATTTGTGTCGGTTGTTAGTAAACAGCCGATACAAAGAGTCCAGGAACAATTTGTATCGGTTTTTTACTAAATAGCCGACACAGACTTTTTGCGCGCGCTCTCTCTATTGACATAATATTTCCCTTCCAATATTTAGCTGTGAAAAACTGGCATGTTTTGCAATTAGCATTTTAATTAATCCTTCATCATTGTAACACTTCTTAAAGCTATTTGAACATAATATTTAGCTGTGAATTATACTGGCACACATATCAGCATTATTTATTTAGCTGTGAATTGCAATTTGTCAATTCCCTAAACAGCGAATTAAGCATCAACATATCATAATTGTAGCACCATAATCTAGACCTATTTATTATTTTGACAATTCTCATGCTTATCTGATCTAGTTTTCTTAGTTACTTAATTAGTTAAATTGGAAGGAGCTTTTTAATTGTTTTTTTTCTTATGGCAGTAGATTTTTGGAGATGAATCCACATGACAACCATGTAGAGGAAAGTAAACAATGAAGATATCATACTCGATGAGATATTGTGGTCGAGGATCGGTGTGTGTAGTTCGGAAAGTATTAATAATATCTTATTAGGATCTTGTATTATTGTGCAAGAAACTTAATACCGCTTTATTGAATTTTGGTTATAATTAGCTTTTATTTTTTTTGTGGAATCTGCTTAATGCAAACTACTAAACATTTTCTTTCCATGCATGTATACTATAGTTTGTATTTCAATAGATAATAATTACTAAAAACGGGTGCATCCAACCTTATCAATTATTCTTTCTGACCACCTCTAGAATCTATCTCTATCATATGAAAAACCATAAATTATTTTCTAGGATTCTAAATTTTCACACATCAGACATCACTATAGAGAATACTATTTTTAACAGATTCAACAAGAAGGTAAGAGGAAACTATTTTACATTGGTATTGCGTGGCCTTTTTTTCAGTTTTTTTTTTTTTTTTTTTTTAAATACTAGTGCAAGTTGAAATTCTGTCAGAAAATGGCTTCTTCAGCTATATTTAAAAATAAATATAAGACCAGATTTATAGAGCAACCGTAGTGGAGGGTTAATAGTGATTTAATTATGACAATGAACACTATAACATTGTAAAGTCCAAATGATTGAATTATTGTTTGCGTCCGGATTGTGTGATAGAATTAGAATTTATCTAATTCAATCGGATGCGGGCCTCAAATGAGAGCCTACATAGACTGGGCCTTTTAAGGCTCAAATGGCAGGTGTTCCTTGTAAGAAAGATTAAAATAAAAAAACATAGATTATGGCCTTATGGGGAAGGGAAGTTAATATGTTTAGCCCAATAAAGTATTCCTACTAAAAAGTGGAAACCTAAGACCTTAGTAGTCAAGCCTAGTCTTCCTCAAATCATTATTTTATTAACCCACTGACACCCCTAATTAGTTTATTTGTTGTTTTGGTAAATCCAAAGCCTACTAGTGGGTTCTGAGGAATTCAGATTCAGTGAAGTAACTCAATTTTTGAGTTTTATATCGGAATCGTTAGATTTGAATCCGTAAAAATTCATTAGAAAGTGGAACGCACACATCTCGAGAGACGAATTCAAATTTCGAAACGATTTCTAACGACAGATTCGAATCGGACGGTCCCAATCCAAAATCCAAAAATTAGGTTACTTTAGGGGATTCAAATCTGGTTCTGAGAGGATGGAAAGGATATGAATCCGTATTCTCTGAGGTAACAGAATAATCTGTTTTGATCACGGCTGTTCGATTAGAATTCGGTGTCCGAGGTGAAACGTACAGGAATACTTTAATAGTTGTGTGGATTCTTATTGAACAATTCAGATACAAACAAAAATATTTTGTTACCCTAGGTGATACGAATTCAGAGATATACCATCAGTCTATTCTATTGTCACTTGTTCAATGAAATGAAAATCACATTATTAGATACATACATAGTTACATACATACATGTTCCTCTCTTGTTGTGAAGCATTTCGAGTTCAGCTCCTCTCCATTGGATGATGCTGATTCCTGACAAATTTAAACTACTTACTTCCAACTAGATTGAATTAATGGTTGCTAATTGATACGTCCTGTTCCGGGGTGACATGCCGTATGGTTTCGAGGCTAGCTCGAGATGGAAAGAGGGATAAATGTAAGGTGTTCGGATTCTAACCTCTAGGCACCCTGTGTTGTGTAAATTTGTGAACTCTTTCAGTTTGAATTTGGATCTTTTATTGGTCGGTAGTTTCCTATCATGTAGTGTCAGGAGCCTTGGGAGCCTTGTCCGGCTGGTTTTCGGTCTGGTTCGAAAGTCACTTCTCAGGCTGTAGCACGTGGCCCTATCACTAATTTTAGTGTATATATTTTTTAAATTAGATAAAGCTTTATCTCTGAAACTCTTGGAATTTCTAAAGAAAAAAAGTTTCTATACCCACTCTCTTGTACCCACATTTTACCCACACCCTATCCAACTGGGTTACCAGTCATTAATTAATTAAGGAACGAGTGCAACTGACTTCCTTATTTAAAAACCTTCTGATTTATCACCCCATTCATTATTCTCTCAACAATTTTTTCAATCTGTTTTTTCTCTCTCCTCCTTCTCCGCCAATCAAATCCTCTGACCAAGCTCTCACAAACTCCACCTCCTCCGACGTCCCTCCTACGACGTCCCTCCGATCAATCCCAACGCTCCTTTAATCACAGCCTTCACTCTCGATGGGTTTGGTTTCGCTGAAGGGAACTTCACATCAAAGTGCCCCCGCTTCCCAACAATTTGGCTTCGTAGGAGGAAGCTTCACATCTAACATGGATTTTATCCGGGACAGGATCACTGAAGACAACGATCTTCGTTCCTATCAAGTCCCTTTACAATTTCTTTGTTTCTCATATCTAGTAAAAGATCCAGTGAATCGATTGTCATTTTTCTCCGTTGATCATAGTTGTAGTTCAAATCAATATCGGATCCACATTGGTTATCTTGAATATGTGCCACTAGATCTGAGCAAGTGTTGGATCTGACCCCTTATGTGGAGGCTCGTGCTTCCCTTGGCACAATCTCAAAGGTAAAATCAACTTGGTCCAATCCTTGTTCAATAGATTTACACTGTTGTACTTTCAGTAGCTGGTTTTGGTGGAGCTGTTGAAGAGATGGAATTTGATCTTACAGTATTCCCTCCGAATAAATTTGCTCACCCATGGTTTTTCATTTCACCATATACCTTAGTAAGTTTTTATTTTTCTTTTGTATTTTTCATTTACATTTATTTGCTACAGTATTGGTTTGCATTTGTTACAGTATTGGTTTCCATTTGTTTAGTTTAGATTTGTTATTGAATTGGGTTTAGATTTGTTTCACTATGTATTAGACTATTAGCATTTGTTGCAGTATTGGTTTCTATTTGCTACAGTTTTGTTTGACATTTGTTACAGTATTTTTTTCATATTTCGTAGTACTTACTACTTATGTTACAGTATTTATTTACAGTTGTTACATTATTTATACATATTTCTTACAGTATTTTCTCTTGTAAAATGCAGATTTTAATGCATGATTACACTAAGAAACAGGCTGCCTCTAAACCCACTGGCCTTCATCTAAACTTCACTCAGGTATTTATTTATTTCTAAGTACTGGAACATTGTCTAACAGCATTAGATAACTACGTTACAATATTTGTTTATATTTGTTATATTATTTGTCTTCAATTGTTACAGTATTTTTTTACTGATTGATGTTCAGTCCTAATTTAATTGTCTACAGCTGGGATAGTTTTGGATACTGATTGATGTTCAGTATGTGTTAATTTGTTACATTATTTTTCTATATTTATTACATTATTTGTTTACAGTTGTTACAGTATTGGATACTGATTGATGTACAGTATTTTTTTTTGCAGTTTTATTTTCTTTGTAATATTTGTATTTTTAATTGTAACATTTGTCATATATTTTTTTTGCAGGAAGATATATCTAATAAGCGTTTGATTCTTACCATGAAATTTCTAACGCATCCCAACAATAAATATTAAATATCTGTAGTTTAAGGTTTTGTATTTGTTGTTTGTTGGACAAAGTTATTTATTTTGGACAAAATTTGTAAAGTTGTTTGCTGAAGAGTGTTTCTTGGACAAAGTTATGTTTGTTTATAATATTTGTAATATTTTTGTTGTATTATAGTTGTGATCGTAATTGTTACAATTTTCATACTTTATTGTTATAGTTTTCATAATTTATTGTTACAGAATTCATTGAATATAGATTTTGTCGTTATTTTTGCAGTTTACATAGTTGTATTTTACCATATTCAATCTTATTAGTTTGAATATGTAATTTTACATATTATTTAATTAAAAAATGAAAAAAATGATAAATTAAAAAAAAATCAAAACTTCTAGAACGATAGAAAAAATTTGAAAAAAAATTTAAAAACTTCTAGAAGGGGAAAAATATAGAAGTTGGCAATTTTTTTAAGTAAAACAAGTATAATTAACTGTCAAAGTATAGCAGGTTTGGAAGTACAAAGTACACAAAGTACAAAAATGTTAGAAGTTGCAAGCTGTTAATTTTTAAAAAATTGATCGCATCTTTTATATCATTTGATATTGTCTGTTATAGTATTATATTATATTGTTACAGTATTCCTGCCAGTCAAAATGACAGTTGGTTTGGGTAAAAAGTGGATACAAATCCTTGGATACAATTAGAAGGATCCTAAAATAACTGTTAACAGAATTTTAGAAATTTTAGACTCTTTGAATTTCTAATTTCTACATTCCTGAAATTAAAATTAGAGTTTCTTAATTGCCACATAAGTGTTTAGTTAAAACAGTATTAAAAATTGAGTGAATACAAGTTGATTATTTTGTAATGTCATAATTTTGAAACAGTTTTATATTTAGAAACTATTGAACTAAATTACTAAATATGAAATTCATCTACATCCCTAAAACTGATTTAAAAACTACCAAGTCAGCTTTGAAACTTCAAGAGTTTCAGAGATACAGATGCTCTAATTTGTATAAAAAAAATAAGATTTGAAATTCAGCTTTGTAAATTGAATATTTAGATATAGTATGAGCAGAGATAAGATTGATTGGATTTGTAAAATAAAGGAATTACCTTTTAAACCACTACACTTGGCATATTAAGGATAACACAAATTTTCTCCCTTGTTAGGTTTGTTAGGTAAGTGGTATAGTGTCCGTATTAAAAAAGAGGACTTGTTTTATGTTCCAATTGTATCTTAATATTGTATCTTCAATTTTAAAATTCAAACAAAAGATTTAAACCGTTCAACATGATATTCACGTTAAAATGTGTTTAGAAATAAAATTTTATATTTTTTCAGAATTTTTTTATTTTTTTTAAAATAGGTACAAAATCATTGTTTTTCAGAAATTAGTAAAACATTTCTAAAAAATATAAAATTTGGACTTTAATCATATTTTAACGTAGATATCGTGTTGAGTTGTTCAAATCGTCTGTTGAACTTTAAAATTGAAATTAAAAATGTTAAGTACAACTGGAATATGAAATAATGGGAGCATTTGAGCGATCCTCATTAAAAAAATATATCAAGGAATAAAACATTGACTCCTCCATGTAAAGGCATTGATTGCTTAGTTAATTGGGCTAAAGTTTGTGCATTAAAAGAGAATGGAGGACTAGGAGTGATTGACCTACAGTGCCAGAACCATGCCTTGTTGACTAAGTGGATCTGGGAAATCGAACATAAACCGCATGGTCTTTGGGCATCAATGTTAAATAGGCTACATGGAGTCACTGCAGCACGAGATCTCAACTTGTATGCAATAGACTCCCCTTTTTTGCGGTTCTTTCTAATAAATTGTCATTCTTTACCTGCTCGGTAAGGTATGACAACGGGCTACAGTGGAATTTTTCAACCTCAAGACTATTCACTTGTGCCTCTGCATACAAAACATTACATCATACAGGGGTGTTGTCATGAATCCATGGACGCCTATGGAAACTGAAAGCACCGATGAAAGTCAGGATTTTTATATGGCTGATGCTGCAAAACAAGATCCTAACACAGCAGGTTTTATCCAGACGGGGTTGTATGGTACAATCAGGGTGCCATTTGTGTGGTGCACAGGGGTTGGAGACAAGAGATCACATAATGTGGACGTGCTTATATGCAGAGAGGTTATGGAGAGGAATCTTTGCCCATTTTAACATGAATATCCAAACAGGGGGCTCAATAAAGCAGAGGTGGGATATAAACAACCGGAGAGGAACTGTGGCAGTGGACTCTATTGCAAATTTGGTTTGGGCGGTAAGAGTCTGGGCGCTATGGAGGAAAAGGAACAAACGTTCATTTTCAAATAAGCGCAAACCGCTGGATATACTAATTAATGATACGACAGGGGAAGTTAATATGTGGGCACGTTATGGATGAGAAAGGGGCAAGTCAAGAGGCTCTATATTGTGCCCTTCTTGGCGACTATTTTTGCGAGTTGATGTAATTATTTATTGTAGCAAGGATTGTGGGCGAATTAATTACTTGAGTAATTAACTATTGTAATTAAATATTTTTCTATATTGTTAACGGTTAAACCAAAAAAAAAAAAAAAAAGACTCCTTGACCTCAAAAAGAGTATAAAGCACAAGGTTCCCAATCAGTGTGCCGACACTTTTAGGCCGATTTAACCCCACTGATATCCATCAATTGAACTGTACCGAAAGCAAGATTCGTTTAACTGGGTGGTCATAAATTTAGTAATACTTATTGGAAATAATTTTTTTTTTGTTAAATGCTTAAGTATATAAAATTATGAAGTTTTACAGAAAATAAAACATATTTTTAGGATAATTTTTCGAGAATAATTCAGATATAATTTGTCAATGACATATTTTTTTTTAAGGGGTATAAACGGAGCGAATTTGGAGCATATAATGCTAATACCAAATTCATATTTGTCTTTCAATGAGCAGATACAAATACGAATGCGGATAATAAATGAATGTCAAAATTAAAATCAAATATGCCTTAATTAAACGGATAAAATACGAAGTGGATAATTCACAAATATTGATTCGAATACAGATACAAAACGAATAATTGTTAAATAATCTAATCATATGAACTTTAAGAGACAAATAGAAATTAAGAAAAACAAATTAAAAAATAAAATAAAATAAAATGTTAAAGAAATGGAGAAGAGCAGGGAATGGAGAAGCGAAGAAAGGAGTGAAAAGTTTGAAAAATAAAGGCAGCTGTAAAGTTTGAAAAAATAAAGGGAGCGATCCAGACCAATCAGAGTATTAGCCCCACAATTGAAATTAAAAACAACAACTTGGCTAATGGTCCAAATAAAGGCAGCGATCTGGATTGAATTCGGACCGGATCCAGATCTAGACGAATATTACCGGATCCGTTTACTACTTACTGTGGTTCACAAAATTAACTACAGTTACTATTTTTAACGCACTTAATTCTTTTATTGAAGGATTTGAAGAGCAGTTGGTGATATGGACATATTATATTTATTTTTTCAGAAAAAAAAAATAAAGATATAGTATTTCATTCTCATATTTACTTTTGTTATTATCCTATTTCATCTAGTTGAATTTTAATGAGTTGGTTTTTCTTTTTCTCTTTTTTACTATTTAAAAAATGATTCTAGCTAGATTGTATTTTATTTACCGGAAACAAACAAAATATTTCAAAATTACCTGCTATAGTTTTGTTTTCAATGATTCGGAGCTGCCCCAATTATAATACTTATAACACCGAACAGGGTACAGTATAATTAGCAAGCTAACCTGCATAGGGGTGAAAACGGAGCGGATAATTCTAATACCATATTCATATCTGTATCTACTTTCAATGAGCAGATACGAATACGGATAGTAAACAGATATTAAAATTTAAAATCAAATCTGTTTTAAACGGATACGGATACGGAACAGATAATTTATGAATATGGGTTCAAATATAGATACAAATGAATAATTGTCAAATAATTGAGTCATACAAATAATCCACTCAAATAACCCACGTATATAATATAAATATTATAATTCTAGCTATTCTAATTCAACCAAACACCAGATAGCCTATTCTCAATTAAAAGGTGATATTGATTTGCCCTTTCGGAATAGGGAAGAGACAAAAGGTGAGATGGATTTGCCCTTTCGGATGCGGAGAGGAGCAGATATTCGCTCTGTTTAGAGATATAACAAATTATCCGTATATGTTTATTTGTTTCCGTTTCCAGATGTTTTTCTTATATTGAAAAAATATTCGGATCCAAATCTGAATATTATCCGAATTCGTTTATCCAAATTTGAATCTAGATTATTTGTTTCCGGGTGTTTTCCCTATAATGAAAAATATTCGGATCCGAATCCAATTCAAATATTATCCGAATCCGTTTATCGGAACTGAGATCTGAATCGGATACAGAGCGGATTCAGAACGGATAATCCTCCATTTTCAGCCCTAAACCTACGTCCCCCATTAAAATTTATATATCTTCAATTTGGAAAGGACAAATTTCTCCTTTCGCGGCAGCTTCGCGACACGGGCTTGGCAATTTCCTTTCCAAGCATCTTCGGGATACTGGGTACTGGCTTGGCACGCTAACTATTGACTTTTGAAGGACAGATGCTTTACTTGACCATTGATAATTAATAATTAGAGTTAAGAACATTCAGCTCACCTCTAGATCTACAAATATATACACATTATGAGGAGGAATTCACTTGTACTATTTTTTTTTGTTTATACTATTTTTTTTTTTGTGACACTCAAATTATATTATTTATTTTTAAAATTTTCAAAATTTAAACAGTCTATTCAAATCGTTTAACATGATCTCCATATTATAATGTGCTTATTGATCAAATTTTATATTTTTTTAAATTTTTTTACTATTTATTAAGTATTTTATAAAATTATTGTTTTCAGACCATTAAATTTGTATACTCATTTTAATAAATAGTAAAAAAAAATTAAAAATATATAAAATTTCATATACAAATACATTTTAATATATCCAACATGTTAAAAAATTTGAATCAAACCGTTTGAATTTTAAAAATATAAAATATAATTCAGTATCACCGTAAAATGTTGTAAAATGTTGCAATTAGAATAGTAGATTCATCCTCATCTCATCTATTATATATATTGCACGCGCTTATTGTGGGCCCATCCCATTTCAGTGTTTTAATTGCACAAGTGATGTAACACTGTAACATGCAGTCTACTGTATAACTGTGTGTGAGAGAGAGAGAGAGAGAGTGGAGATGAGGAGAAAGAATCGATTGCTCAAGATTAATTTCCCCGGGAGAGCTCAAACTCTAAATCCACTAAAACAGGTACACTAAAATATATTATTTCCTCTTTTGAGTTAGATCTGTTTGCTTCTGTTTCTAGTTTTCTGTTTTATTTGATTTGGAAAATCACCCTCTCAAGTTTGCAAAAATTGCTTAATCCTACCCCGTTTTCAACGTGATTAATAACAGATCAGATCAAGAGACGAAATATGATGTTTTATTTCTCTGAGAACTTCTCAGCAAGTTATGCATTGATTTTTGTTTAATTATCAGATAAATTAAAAAAAGTAAATTTGTATTTAATCGTTCTTTATTTTTTACATATATTTTATAAACAATATTATTTACATATTAATAAGTTATATTATAAAAAATAAATTTTAAAAAAGGATAAAAATCCAACACTTTTAACTTGTTTTCTTCTTTTCAAATTGGTAGTTTAGAGAGGAATTGTCCCAAGTTACAAAGTCTGTGGTTGTTTGGTTCAATATAATAGATTGGATGATGGAGTTATTATCCGAAAAGTAATATTTCATTCCCTTTTGTTTTGTCTCTTTTTTTTAGGATTAGCTAAACAAAAAAGGAAAATTAATTGGACTATTTTAATAATTATATATATAGTAATATCAGATTCTCTATTTCAATAGGAGAGCCTATTGACAGTACAGAAAAACTACCTTTGCATCATGTAATTCAAACATAGAATGAACAAACAAAGTATTAGTAGCATCTGTGTTGCTGTACCTAGGGCTGCACAAAAAATTCGTAGTTTGTGATTTGATTCATGTTTGATTCGAAAAAAATTGTTGTTGTATCTGGTTCGTTCGAAATAAGTTCGCGAACTATTCTAGTTCGTTCGAAATTGTTGCTGTACCTAATATTCTTTTGCTTTTGGTACTGATGGAATTAAAAACAAACTCATAAATATTTTTTCTTGCCCACAATTTATCAATATTCCTTGGCACTGTTAAATTAATCTCTTTGATACTACAAATAAAGCGTGCACAGAGATGCAAAAACACTATAGTAGTAATAATCTAAAATAAGAGTACTGAGTTATTTTTTGTTCATTTTTCTTCAGGAAGGACTTTCTTTTGCAAATCCACTTTGACTTTCGAATTAGGGGGCGATTAAATATAAAATAACTCTGTTAATAAAGGGAAACATAACAAAAAAAAGTACCCTACAGAGAGATCAGTACTTTGGTTAAAATCTATAAAGATTCAAAGATGACACAACATCATCACATAGCTATCCAAATAAGAGCCGATGATCCTTTGGCTTCATCTATCCAGAAAAAACTTGATAGAGTACCTTATCAATCAACAACCGCAAAGAAAGAGATCACCATTTTCCGTGTGCCTTCACACATTAGAGAGAGAAACAAGAACTTCTATGAGCCACGGATGGTCTCAATCGGCCCGTACCATAGGGAGCGTGAAGACCTAAAATGTATGGAAAATGAAAAATTGCGGTTCTTAGGGAAAATGCTCAATGAAAATCCTGACGTGACCCTGGAAGATTATCTGGAAGTGTTGAGAAAGTTGGAGTCGACAGCAAAAAAATGCTACTATGAGAAGTTTGAGATGGAATCTAACACGTTTATTGAGATGCTATTGTATGATGCATGTTTTATTGTTCAACTGATTGTGAATTGGAGTTTTCCAGATTCTGATATTCTTTCCGAGATCAGCTGGAATATTCCTCTCATAAAGAGCGACCTCCTAATGCTCGAGAATCAGATCCCTTTCTTTGTGCTGCAGCGTGTGTTCAACCTTTATTCAAGCAGAGACAATGATACCTCTAACTTGATTTCTCCTTCCAGTGACGATTCCATGACTACTGAGTTTGATCAGGAATCTACTCTGAGTGATGATAGTGAGATTGAGAAAGCAACTCTATTTGATTGCTTAGTTGAGTTTCTGCAGCACGGGGACGAGACCTTCTCAGTACCAAAAGGAAATAACTATTATTGCCATTTGCTCGATTTCTACTACCAGTGCTACATGCACACACAAGTCCCCACGAAGCCAAGGAAGAAAATTCTAATTCCGTTCGAAATAAATGTGTTCCCTCTAATTTCCTCTTTTGAAAAGTTAAAAATGCACAGGTGTTGCTTTCCCATGAATGCAAAGCGTAAACCGCGAATGATTCCCTGTGCAACTGAGCTTCAAGAGGCAGGGATCATTTTCAAGAAGGCCAAAGAAAAGAGCATCTTCAGTGTACACTTCTCCAATGGCGTGCTCACAATCCCTTACAGCTCAGTCGAGGAAGCGAGCAGGCCACAAATAATGAATCTCATAGCTTTCGAGCAATGTAATGGTAAGAAGTACAAGCCATTGACGAGCTATGCGGTGTTCATGGATTGCATCGTGAACACACCAAGGGACGTGTTGATACTACAACAGAATGGAATAATTGAGAATAAGTTGGCCAATGAAAAGGAGGCCGCTGAGTTCTTTAACCAGCTCAGGTATTGCTCTTACCTCGACTATGACAATCACCACCTGGCAGAGCTCTTCAAAAAAGTGAAGGGCTATTGCGACTCTCCTTTGCAGAAGCACAGAGCAAAGTTGCACCGAGATTATTTCAGTAACCCATGGTCAATTATATCGTTTATTGCCGCTATTGTGCTTTTGCTCTTAACTTTTTTGCAAACTCTGTATACTGTTATGGGGTACTACCAACCATAGCATTAGCAGTTAACACTTGTTGAATGTGGTGTGTTTGTAATACAAAATATTTACCGGTCTTAATTGAGACTGTTATGCAGTGATGAACATTGAATAAATTTGGAATGTAATGGGACTTGTATTTTTCTTGCAATTTTTTCTTTTGACACCTAACATGCATTTCATACTGCTCCATAACCGGCACAATTGTTTTCTGGTAAAGTACTTAAAGTTCGCGCATATTGAATTAATGAAAAGAAAATATCCTACTATACCTATTTGTTTGGTGAACTAAAAGATGTCTAAGAGAAATGGATGGCATGTCATTGTACTTTTTTTAAGTTTAAAAATTTGGTTCAGTCGCTATAAAGATCCGCTGTGTGGTTGAGTTTAAACTTAATATTTCACATAACGCAATTCATGAGCTAGGTTGGTTGACCATTTACATCACCTACTTCCGGTTCCAGTATATTCTTGCTATTTCTAATTTGATCTGAATCTTTTAGTACATGTTCGGCAACCAAAATTAAAGCATTGCGACTTAAGAATTTAAGCTCTCTTGAGTACCTGTTCGGTTGATGAAAGATTAAAAATGAAAGTTTAAATTGAATAAAATACATATTGTTGTGTGAGAAGACCAAACTGCCCTTAATATTTTTATTCATGTAATTTGACTACATATGGTCACAACAACTTATAATACAATCAGTATACTTAAATTGTAAAAAAAATTATACATATAATACATCCGCACAATAAAATAAATAGAAAAATTAAAACCAAATAAGATGAACTAAACATTCTATATCAGCAATAAATATCACACAACAAGATGTGTCTTGATTATTGTCAATTAAGATTCAACCATAAAAGAAGAAGAAGAAAAATACAATTTTAGAGTAGAAGGAAACAAATGAAAAACTTAAAAGAAAACTTATGCTACGCACCAGTATCTCATCATTCAGAAATCTGGCTTGTATTTGTACCAGTAGCGTATCTGATCGTACCAGTGAGTTGTTTACCTCCCTGTCGCGTCTCCTTTTCTGTTATTCCAATTTGAGCTGTTTACCAGTGGAACCGTTTATCATTATGCTGCTCCCTCTGAAGTCCCTGATTCATACCAGCAACGTACCAGTTCATTGAGAAGTCCAATGCGCAGTTTACCATCCCAACCCTCTTCTCCTCTTCCGTCCCAGTTCAGTCATTAATCAAGTTTACAAAAGATCTTCAATTAGTTTACAAAACCTCAGTTCGTATCTACTGGAACTATTGGAGCTAAGCGCTAAGAATCTCTTTTACAAAAGATCTTCAATTATGATTAATAGTTGTTAAAATCAAAGTTACTGGTGTTACTCAAATTGCATGAGCAAAAACAAACCCCAGATTTTGAAACTTTTCCATTTCTGTAAAATTTTGGAGGAACTTAGAGACAAAAACAATCCTCCTTGGATTTGTATTTTGAGAACACGACAGAAAAAATCAGAAAAGTTTGAGAATTTAAACTTAAAACCTTGCAATCAGATTTGAGAAAAATCTACGAAGAGACAAAAGTCAATAGAGAGAGCATTTCAAAACGAAGCTCTCTCTAGCATCAGATTTAGCAATTTTGATGATGATGAACCGACAAACTAAGTTGAAGTGACGACGAGGATTTTTTTCGTATCTCGAACTCTGTACTGGAAGATGAATAGAAAATTATAAAGTATAAAAGCTTTCTTAAGAAAGCAACCCAGTTGAGGGTAGAAGCGTCAATAAATTGTTGACAATGACCCTTAAGGAGGCTCAAAGGAGACCCATTTCTTAAGAAAAGGGTGAGAGAGGCTTAGCCTCAGATCGCTAAGGAGATCATTTAATTCCATCTATGGAACATCTGTTCAGACAGCTTAACCAAGATTAGAGGGTAAAGGAGCCTTGCCGAACATGCTCTAGAGATTTACGAACATAGAAATGCAGCATTCATACAAAGTACCACGTTTTGATCTGAATCTTTCAGATCTGCTGTGTGAGCCTCTCGTAGAGTCTCTCAAACATCACACAGGGACAGGTGAATTCAATACCTAGTAAGAAATTATTTTTTTGATAAAAAGTGCGCTGGCGACCAATCCTTTGTTGCAACCTATGTTGCATGGATACGGGTACGGTATCATATCGGATACGATACAGATACGGCGATACGGAAATTTTCAAAAATCCCAGATACGATACGTCTATTATATATATTATTTTTAATTATTTTGTATATTATATTTAGATAATTATAACTTAAATCAAATTTGTATAAATAATTAAAAATTTAACTTAAGAATATATTAAATATAATAGTTACATCAATATAGCACAAACAAAACTTTGGTGGAGTGGTAAAGCATTTTGCCACAGGCACGGTCCACGGGTGCGGGGCTCTGTTCATGGTTGCGGTGCACAGTTGCGGGCGTGGTTCCCAGGAGCTGCATGGCACACGGGCACGGTCCACAAGTGTGGGTGTGGTTCACGGGAGCTGACTGCCGTATCCGCACGTATCCAGCCGTATCGGGCTGTTTCAACGGAGTATCGTTGACCGTATCGGCTGGGTAAGGATACGCCACGTAAGCGGATACTCCAGCTGGCGTATCGGATATGTATCGGTGTCGTATCGGGCATGTATCGGTATCGGATACGTGTCGGACACAAGTACGGAGCCTAATTTGGAGTATCCGAGTAACATAGGTTGCAACAAATAGGACTTGGCAATTTTCCATATCTTGTTTTAATAAAAAAACAGAGATAAGGGAAAGATGAAGATATCAGCAAACCAGAACCACAAAAGTGTGAGACTATGGAACTATGCATAGCACATATTGGCCCGCGCTATGGACTCAAATATTCGGTTTGAAAGTCCTAATGGTCGATCCGAACCGTTCAACATGGTCTCCATATGACTATGTACTTGTAACCTAAATTTTAGATTTTTTAGAATTTTTTTTACTAATTTTTTAGATGAGTAGAAGCTCACTTGATGTGAAAATTCCTGACCATCCAGAAACAGTGATTTTCTACTCATCTAAAAAAATAATAAGAAATTCTAAAAATAATTCAATAAACTGCAGATATTTACATTAAGAAAGAACGGTAATGGCACATACTGCAATTGAGGAGTCGGTGCTTCTGTAAATGGAATTGTTGGAGATTAGATGGCCCGCACAAAGCATAGAGAACAAAATCGAATTACAAAGATAAGTAAATGCAAAAGAGGGAAAATAAAAGCAATTCAGTAATTGGAAAAGCTGACTAATCCAACATCAGGCAAGCCAAAAGATGACAAATCTGAAGAACAAAACCGGAAAAAAAAGGGCCCAAAACTCATACAAAGCTAAATGAAACATAAAAAAAATAATCGAGCTGGGAAGTTTGAGAAGATATCAACAAAAAGGAAGAAAAGATAAACAAATCGACCAGCAAATTCAGATCGAACAGCCAGAAAGTTAAAAGGGATAAGAATGTACAGATTGAAACCAACTCCGAGCTAAACAAATTTGGAAAAACGACGAAAAACAGTAGCCCAGTAAAGAAAGAAATGAGAAAAAAATTGGACCATTTCTTGATTTATGCCATTATCGGATATCTCCGAAGGGACAGAAAGCAATATTAAAGTTTCCTGCATTGGGACAGGTTTCAATAAATTTCCTACAACATTTAGCCTGAAAAACAAAATCAGAAAGAAAAATAATAAACAAATAATTGCATGGAAGAGCAACAGTAGAAACTAATTCTTATTAACATGCATTACCATGCCAATGAATCCCATGTCAATTGCAAATAAACCTATTTAGAAGGATAAATATGCATGCTGACTTCTTTTATTTCCAATTTTAAACAAAAGTATAAAGTATTCCTGGTTAGTGGCAACTCTAGTACCTTTCGCTGGGTGGGTTGAAAGCCTCAAGTCCAACCCCTTTGATTGAACGAGCAGATGAAAGGAGTCTACAAAAGCGTCATCATGGAGCGAGCCTATTCGAAAGGTCACCGAAAGCAAGGTCAACCGATTTCCAGACATATTGCCCCTTTCCTTTCAGTCGAGCTCTACTTAGTCCCTTCCGTTCCACCCTAACTATTAACCACTAATTAACAAAAAAAATATACCAATCATCATACCTGATGGTCTTGATATCATTATATCATCAAGAAATTGTATCCATGCTCCTGTTATGTATGAACCAACTCTTGCCTACAACAAGACTAGGCTCGCTAATAGATCTAAACCAGATGAACGAGAAAGACCAATTTGAACACTTTCAGAAAGAAAGGAAAAAAAAAGCGAAGAGATGAGAGTTAGGAGGATACATCTCATGATGATTAAGAACACATATTTTCCATTTATTAATTTAAGATAGGATCAACATAATTCAGGGTTCAACACGAAATTTTTCCAATTAAAAGTAGCAACTAACAACTGACTGACAAAAAGGGGTACAATTTTGCATACTAAATAAATGGGAGAGACTGATTTGCACATTTTCAGTATGTATTACCACATTTCAATTAATTAAAAGAAATGCAAGGTGATGATTAGGAACAATCGCTGTGAAAAAGGAGCCAACAGCAACAGGTATCGCACCAAATTGCTACACGATAATTTCATAAATTGCAAAGTTATGGCACATACCGCAATTGAGGAGTCAGTGCTTCCGTAAATGAAACTGCTGGAGATTTGATGACACGCACAAAGCATAGAGAACAAAATCGAATTAAAAAAATAAAATGAAAAAAGAGGGAAAACAAAAGAAATTCAGTAATTGGAAAACCTGACTAATCCAATGTCAGACAAGCCAACAGATACAAATCTGAAGAACAAATTCTTAAAAAAGCAAACTCATACAAAGCCAAATGAAGCATAAAAGAAAAATCGAGCTGTGAAGTTGGAGAAGATATCAACAAGGAACAAGAGACGAACAAATCGACCAGCAAATTCAGATCGAATAGCCAGAAAGTTGAAGGGGTAAGTATGTATAGATTGAAGCCAACTACGAGCTAAACAAATTTGAAAAGAAATGAAGAACAACAAAAACAATGGCGCATCGACTTAGATCGAATAGCTGGATATGCAAAGAGAAAGCAGTAACCAAGTAAAGCAAGAATGGGAAAAAAATTTGGACCATTTCTCGATTTGTGCGTGTCATCCTTGCGCAGGGGCCATGCTAATCTTCTCTGTATCGTTCCAATTTTATCGGATGTCTCCGAAGAGACAATAGAGCGCACTAGAGTATCGTATATATCTGCATCATTAATGTTTGATTTCTTCTTGTGGGACTAACTTCAAATTTTGTTTCCGGAGTTCCGGAATGTGATATGCGCCTACGGAGGTTGGTTCTTACATAAACAAGTTCCACTGAAATGTCCCTACAAATTAACCTGCATGCAGGACCCACGTAGATATTACGCCACTGTTCTACGACAAAGATAGTAAACCAGGTCCAACGTAGATATTAAAACTTCGAAATCATATTATAGTAAACCAGGTCCAGGTCCAAGTTGGCTAAAAAATTGCATCAGGGTTTTAAGCTTGCTAGGAATTGGGACTATCAGTTGTAAAAGGAGACAAAGATGCATTCTCTAGCGGCACAGCCAGAATAATGTTTTGGGATTTAAATGTTCTTTGAAACTATAGTTATGTTTTTTAGGGGCATTAACTACGTTTATCATGTAGAATAAATTATCGGGTACATGATGATGCTTCTAGCAATTTGCTTATTAGAGCGTAATCAAATTTGTGTCTCGTTACCATTCCTCTACTCAGTTAGATAGCATACATGATTATATCACATGAATACAATTCAATATAGAATCGGATAGTACTTTGTAACAATAAAGCTATGGTAGAAGGTTTAAAAATAATAATGAATTGTGCTGTAGAACTGGAGTCCTTTTCATTTGTGAATGAATGAAGGGCAAAGCTGCATAATTTGTAGACAATTGAGGAATGAGATGTTAGAAAATAATGGAAGAATGATTGTATCATTCACAAATAATGTCAAGAAGTTGAATGCAGTTGTGCAAATATTATGTTCATTATCCATCTTTATGAAGCAAAAGTGTGAACTACCAATGGTGTCACAATATTATGATTTCGAAGTTTTAACATTTTTATAAAAGCATTAATTGAAAATCGACGACAACAATTAGTACAGCTTGTGTTTCTAGTGAGGGATTCGAGGAGATCAAATTTTTAATACTCCTTGTTATCTTGTATATATATTTTTGGCACCAGACGCTACAACAAAAGATAAATTCTCTCGCTGTAATGATTTACTCAGCAGTTGTCTGAATTGATGATTTATGAAGGTGAAGAGTTATGATTGGAAATTTCCCCGCAATAAGGTTTGAGGTGCACATGCATGGTTTAGCTATGGAGAAAATTATTGCTTCTTTTTTTAAATAAAATGAGGGTCTATGCCCTCATTTGTATAATGTATTAAATGAAACGGTTCTGTTACATGGGTTAGGTAACTACCAGTAAAATAAAAATGAAAAACGCTCAAAACAGTTGAGCCAAAGTTTAATAAAATACTTAACCAAAAGCATTAAAAGAAATCTAAAATCGGAATAAAACAAATAAAACTGAAAGTAACCTTGTTCAGCATCAGAACCTGTACACTCAATTTTATGTTCTCAGTGATATGCCAGCAGGTTTGTAAACTTCAATTGGTCCAGGACTTCATCCACTAGATCTTGTATTTCTTTGTTCGATTCTCTGAAGATTCTTTCTCCCCTTTCCCTCCACAGTATGAACTGAGTAATGAGCAGTACCAATCTGGATCTTGCACTGTAATCGGTTCTTGTCAGCATTTGTATATGTGGTACCAGTATTTGCGTGGAGGATATCACAGAATTTGTGGCAGATGCAACCATGTCATAAAGCTCCATAGCAAAAGCACATTCATTAAAAAGGTGTTATACTGTTTCACCTTGTACCTTGCATAGTATGCATCTGTTGAGCATAATCCAACCTCGTTTGATTAAATTGTCGATGGTGAGAATTTGAATGAGTTTCAGCAGCCAACTAAACACACCTTCATCCGTGGTGGAGCCTTCAAAGACCATATTATGCTTACTTCTGTCCTCACGATTGGGCCTTGAAACATAGCCTTGTACGCACTATTCACTGTAAATTGATCTTGTCTGCACCACTTCCAGCTCAGTTCATCCGGTTTGAATATTGTTAGCAAAATTTATGACAGTTTTGCCCCTAACTGATTCAATTCCAATTCAGCCTCAGCTGAAACATTTGGTCTGAACAAAGTTTGTATTTCCGTAGCATGCTTTGCCTCATTCAACCTGGTGTTGATATTTTAAAATACCTATACCCCAGTTTTGATCCCAGAAAGAGAGATTACTTCCCTCTCCCAGTGTGAATATGGTAGATATGTTAAAGAACTATTTCAGTGTGTCATCAATGAGGGCTTTGCTGACGGCCGAGGTCAACGTAGAAGAGATGCCTTGCTAGAATGGTTTCCAAATTCTATGCTCAGGATTTGACCAATACCAATGCTACTTGAGTAGCAAAGGTTGATTATATGCTGACAAGTCGAGCACCCCCAGACCGCCTGCCTCCTTTGGTCTGCAAACTAACGGCCATCGCGTCAGCTTGATTTTGCAAGGTAATTGGAAAATTGAGAATATCCACACAAGTCCAGTATGAATAATATCCAAATATGAAAAATGATTGCCAGTATTTCAAAAAAAAATTGAAAAAAGGCATAAGCCCATTTCATTGCTGAAATGGTTAAATACAACTAATAAATCCAGCATTTTAGGAAACAAACTCTGGCCTTTTCCTAAGAAACTCTTGGTATTGTAAAACTCCAACAACATATCAGAGGTACCAAACAAACATAGACTGGAACAATAATTTCATCTTATTAATTACAAACTAAACAGTAAGATTAACAAAACTGAATCTCTTAAACAACTAAGAGAAGTTAGTCAATTACTCAGCATAATTTTTTTGGATAGCAAGCAACCTTGGCTCTAGTGCTCCCCGTACAATAAGAAATCATAGAGCATATCATTAAAATCATGTTTCTATTTGTTTTGAGGGCTGAGTTGGGAAAATGCACAAGTATTTCAAAATTGATATTGGTAGGGATGCTGTGCTACCATGCATTCTATAATCCAAGTGAATTGCTGTACAGTCCAATTACCTTCAATTTGTGATGTTGTTATGAATTGAAATAGTGACAGTGTAGTTGATCGAAGAGGCCTCAGTAGTAAAGGGTTAGAATCTAGCAGAGATGCAACACTTTTTTCCAAAAAAAAAAAGTTACAGGTGCAAACAGCCCATCCTCTCTAAAGCGTTCATTTAGTCTTAATTGCTCAATCTAGTTTTTTTTGTAGAAAATAGGTCTGATTTCAACATATTTGCTCAAGCTAGTGTTCCAACATATTTGCTCAAAAGAAAAGAAAATTATATGTTTGCCTTCACGTGGAATTTGATGCTTCCAACCCTATATCTTAACTCTTGTACTGAGTTGACCAACTCAGCTGCTCCATGTGAATAAATTAAAGATGATAAATATATATACAAATTAACATATTTAAATTACATGGGTCACACCAGATCAACATGAATAAAAGAATAATAATATTACGCCGACCCATAGGTTACTGCATTGGGACAGGTTTCAATAAATTTACTAAAACATTTAGCCTGAAAGACAAAATCAGAAAGAAATATGAATAACAAATAATGCATGGAAGAGCAACAGTAGAAAGTAATTTTTATTAACATGCATTACCATGCCAATGGATCCCGTGTCAATTGCAAATAAGCCTACTTAGAAGGATAAACATGCATGCTGACTTCTTTTAATTCCAATTCTAAACAGAAGTTTCCCTGGTTAGTGGCAACTCTATTACCAACCACTAATAACAACCAAGGTACCAATCATCATACCTTGTGGTCTCGATATTAATTATATCATCAAGAAATTGTATACATACTCCTGTTATGTATGAACCAACTCTTGCCTACAACAAGACTTGGCTTGCTAATAGATCTAAACAAGATGAGCGAGAAAGGGTAATTTGAGCACTTTCAGAAAAGAAAAGAAAAAGAAAAAAAAAAAGTGAAGAGGTGAAGAGGTGAGAGTTAGGAGGATACATCTCATGATTGTTAAGAATACATGTTTTCCATTTATGAGTTTAATATAGGATCAACATCAGGGTTCAACAAGAAATTTTCCCAATTAAAAGTAGCAACTAACAACTGACTCGCAAAAAAGGGTACAGTTTTGCATACTAAATAAATGGGAGAGACTGATTTGCACATTTTCAGTTTGTATTACCACATTTCAATTAATTAAAAGAAATGCAAGGTGATGATTTGGAACAGTCGCTATGCAAGAGGAGCCAACAGCAACAGGTATAGCACCAATTGAGGAGTCGGTGCAAAAGTTATGGCACATACCACAATTGAGGAGTCGGTGCTTCCATAAATGAAACTGCTGGAGATTTGATGACAAGCACAAAGCATAGAGGACAAAATCAAATTAAAAATAAAATAAAATGAAAAACAGGGTTTAGGGTTACACAATAAATCCATTTATGAGTTTAATAGGGTCAACATAATTCAGGATTACACAATAAATTTTTCCAATTAAAACTAGCAACCAACAACAGACCGGCCAAAAAGGGGACTGTTTTGCATACTAAAAGTGATAATAGAGTGAGATATTTCAGAGTTAGTAAAGTGGTCACTTTGTAATTTCATCGCATCTTTGAGCAAATTGAACAAAATAAATCAGAGAGACAGATTTTCACATTATGTATTACCACATTTCAATGAATTATCAGAAATGCAAGGTGATGATTTGGAACAATCGTTATGCAAGAGGAGCCAACAGCAACAGGTATAGCACCAAATTGCTACACGATAATTTCATAAATTTGCAAATATTTATATTAAGAAATAACGGAGAAGTAATGGCACATACCGCAAATGAGGAGGCAGTGCTTTGCGTAAATGAAACTGTTGGAGAATTGATGACACGCACAAAGCATAGAGAACAAAATCGAATTAAAAAATAAAGGAAATGCAAAATGAGGGAAAATGAAAGCAATTCAGTAAATGAAAAACCGGACTAATCGAACGCCAGGCAAGCGAAAAGATGACAAATCTGAAGAACAAAAAAAAAAAAAAAAAAAAAAAAAGACTAGGGCCCAAAGCCCCAAACTCATAGAAAGTCAAATTAAACATAAAAGAAAAATCGAGCTAAACAAATTTGAAAAGCACTGGCCCAAGCAAAGCAAGAATTGAGAAAAAAATTTGGACCATTTCTCGATTTGTGCGTGTCATCCTTGCGCAGGGGCCATGCTAATCTTCTCTGTATCGTTCCAATTTTATCGGATGTCTCCGAAGAGACAATAATTCGTGCTAGAGTCTCGAATATATCGGATTCCATAATATTTGATTTCTTTCTTGTGGGACAAAAATGCAATTACGCTTTCCGAGTTCCGGCACGAGATATGCGTCTGCTGAGGTTCGTTCATTACATGAACAGGTTCCATTGAAATGAACATGCATATTAACCTGCATGTTGGACCCACGTCGGTATTTCTGCGGTCTTCTAACACGACTGTTGGTAAACCGAGTCCAAGCAAGAAATCGTCTGGCTATAACGCTCTTATCAGCCTTTATTATTATTTAGTTTGGGCTTTTCTGGCCCAACAACTTGCTAGCAATTGCGAATATAAGACTAAATCAAATTATGGTGTTCAGCTCTGTTTGTCAAATATCATCTAAACAAACTGCATTAATTATGATAACAATTTGCACAGCTATACATCATTTTGAATTTTATATCGCTTCAAAAGTTCGCATCCAACTAATTAATTTTATTTTAGCCCATAGGCCTAATATATATATCAGCAATATCCCAGTACATAACATCGCAAAATAGGAAAAACAGAAGAAGAAGAATGACTTGAGAACTAAATTGGTAAAGAGCAAGTATAATTAATCCGTGCCTTGTATGCCCTGTTGACGCGCCTGATATGCAAGATAGTGACCCTCTGTATAACTGTATTATGTTCCCTTGATAGATATAAGCAGTTGTAGAAAACATTTAGGCATACGTTCGTGTGCACATCACAAATAAGAAAACAAACTACTTGTCATGTGTATCAGTTAGAAGACTGGACATTTTCTTTTAAACGTGCTATAATTTTTTTAAATTTAAACACATAATTTATAAATTTAAATTTAGTTTTAATAGAAAAGACAATAAATTGGATAAATTGTAAGTTTTTGAAATTTAGAGGGGTAAATATGATATTATGAATTTTAGAGAGGAGAATATATAATTTTGAAATTCTTGAGGAGTATAAATAAAATTTCATAAATTTTTCATGTGTAGTAATTTACTGAGAATGTTTAAAATTCTAGTTTGATTCTCAATGCACGTTTAAGTTACACCGAAGCTCTTTGGGAAGCTGAAATGACTTGCGCCTCTTTTGTTGCCTATGATTAGCAATAATTGACTTTCTTTTTCTTTTTGAGTTGTGAAATATTCCAGAGTATAACTGGATATCTGTTTCCATTTCGATTAACTGCGTGCTAAACATATTTTAGAATTTCTCGTTGTTTCTGAGATCAATCTGGAAACTTTTAAAACAATATATTATTATATTTGCATATCAGTCCCAAGAGTCCCTATTATAATTTTTTATGCAATGTAGAAGTTTCATCTACAATATTATAAGATAAAACTAGAATGTTCACAACAGGGGTGGTGGCGCAGTTGGCTAGCGCGTAGGTCTCATAGCTTGTTGAGGAATCCTGAGGTCGAGAGTTCGAGCCTCTCTCACCCCAAAAATTGAACAAAACGATGAAGACTCTGCAGTATTGATGATATGGGGTCATCACAACCGTCTGATTATCAGATGACACTTGCACTCCTGAGTTCTGTTCCCTTTTTTTTTTTTGTTATTTTTACATTGTATTATTTGAATCTTTATGGTTATTAAAAGAATGCAGATATCGAAATCATTCAAATCTGTCAGAAACCGCAAAACCAAACGAGATATTAAACGCTACAATTTTCTCATTACAATTCCTATTTGTGCGTTTGGAATTCAAATGTTATTCTTTCCTCTTCTTCTTTTTTCAGAAAAAACTCTCATATGTTATATATATTTGTTATTTGTTAAAAGTATCAAATATAAATATATCCAAGGTTATTTAGTTTTGTTTATGTAATTTTTATTTGTTATTCTAATATACCTTCATTATTATACATTGTCCTTTCTATATTAAGCCTAGAGTGAGTCTATGGTACTATGCAATATCACGATTTAGTCTGTAATACGGATCAATTATTTCATTTTCAAAATTTTAATGGTCGATCCAAACTGTTCAAAATGATTTTCATATATGTACTTGCAAATCAAATTTTATACCTTTTAGAATTTTTTTGCTATGTTTTAAATAGGTAGAAAATCACTGTTTTTGGATAGTCCGGAATGTTTAGATCAAGTGAATTTCTACCTATCTTAAAAAATAAAAAATATAATTTAAAAAATATAAAATTTGGTCTGCAAATACATATTCTTATGGCGTAGTTTAGATCGACTATTAAGATTTTGAAAACAGAATTATTGACCCGTATTTCGGATCAACCCATGATATGCATAGTACCATAGACTCACTCTTAAGCCTATCATTTACATGAATTTTGAAATTTTAAAAGTATTTAATGGAGGCATGATCATATCCGTATCTTCTTAATAGAAAAAAAAAAAAAAAAAAAAAATACTATTTTAACACTACCCGTTTCGTAGGAAATATTACAAATATGAAATGCATCAGGCTACTCTTCATGAGTGCAATTAGGCAGTACTAATAATTCGTAGTGCATATTAATGGACCAACGGCTACATAAAACTCATCTGTTGCGTTATGTTTTCCGACTGACTTGTGTAGTTATGTGATAGGAATATGAGGATAATACTCCACAAAAGATTAATGATTTTACTTTCATCCATTCGGAATGAAATGCACAGGAGAGTATAAGACCATATTAGGCACGCACAAGGCATAGATTAGAGGAAAAAGAAATTATTGACTAAATTCAGAAAATGAACTTTTTCTGATACATCACAATCACACTTCAATTTGTTCAATAATCGTATAGCTTGTACAAAGCACATCAATACAATTTCATTCTTCCTCTTTTCATTCAACAAATTCTAAATAAGATATAGTATTCGGGTAAAGCTACTGATAATTAGATGCAGCTTCTGATGTCTGGTAAGGCTGGCTTGTCTGAGATGCTTGGTACTGAGGTGGTGCTCTTGGTCTAGCATACTCCGCAAATATAACCCATCCATCAAGAAACTGAAATATAAATTATAAAGTTAATAAGGAAAATATATTCAAATATAAGACCTCTTAAATAAAGTTCCTAAAATTTGGTACTTTACCTTTAAAGTTGTAATTTAAAAAAAAAAGCAAGTATATTATTGCAGCACATGTAAATTCCAATCTCGAACCAAAACAATGCAGAAACCTTTGTATAATTACCTGATTTCAACTTCAAAAATAACAATTCCAAAAAATATATGTATACAAGTACCTTTCCATCCATTCCTTTGATACCATTGGCAGCCCCTTCAAGATTAGCATATTTGACAAAACCAAACCCTCTTGAATAACCTGTTACTCTATCTGTCACAACTCTAGCTACACACACAAAGAAGGCAGTTAATAGAAGATCCTTGAAGGAGCATCATACCATGGAATACCCAGTTACCCAATAAAAAGAAAAAGAATAACTTACAACTGTTCTATTTCCTTCATAACTGTTCTTTCTCATTCCCCAACACTTCTAAATTAGAAAAAACAACAGCGATAATTTGGATATCTTTGAAAAAACGTATGAGAGTGAAGCTATGGTGACAGTACTCATTGCTTAGAGGGCATGGAATTACTTCTTTGACAGGGTTATATATAATTACTATAGGATTCGAATGAGCACATTTGAAGTTAAACATAATATAAAATTAAACAATAAAACAATTTACCATCAACAACTTCACCGAATTTTACGAATGCTTCTTTAAGTTTTTCAGTGGTCGTACTTTTGTTAAGACCTGCATCAAAGTTTTGGCAACTTAGTCAAAAACCTATATGATATAGTTAGATGCGAAAATGTAAAATATAAACACTACACGGTTCAAGCAATAAGCTCACTTCTGCAGTCCCTAAAAAAGCTACACACAATCAGGTCAGATCTATAAAAAAAATCAGTATACAAATGTATTAAATAAAATTCCATATCACTATTCCAGTCCGTTATGCAATTTCTTTTGATATAAATTGTATAGTGGACTATTGAGATTTTCTATTCTGATCGCAAAAGTTCAAAACACAGGATGAAAAATGTGGACAGTTTAATTGTCTTGCATGGCAAAAGAAATGGAATCCACTAAAAAGTAAAATACTCTCCATTTCTCCAACATATGCCTAATATTTAGATATAATAAAAAAAATACAAGAAAGAACACAGGTATACTATAACTGTACCGGATAAATTTATTACAGACACAGTTACAGCATAGATGTCAAAAAATCAAACAGAGAATTAGAGAGAGTGAGAGAGAGGGAGATAGATCACCGGATACGAACAGATTCGTGGAGGGATCAGCCTGGGGACGGGCAGCGGAGGCAGCGAGAGGTGGAGTGAAGGTGGAGAACACTCGCCGGAATAGTCCTCCCCGCGCCAATGCAACCGCCATCGATTTTATCTCTGTAGGGTTTCCGGTTGAGCCGCTCTCTTTTACGGATCACTCTTTCTTCCCCCAAGCGAAGGTTCTAGGATTTGACTAGGGTTTAGTGAGTTTGGTTGTGATGTATAGTCTCCACTGTTTCTTTCTGTGTAGCGAATTCATATCACCTAAATAAAAGATTTATCTCTTTCGAATCTTCGTATCGTAGGATTCGAACTCTCGTGAAGTGAGCTGGTATAGGGTGAGTATCCTCTGAGATATCTCAATTTTTGCCTGACCGACGTGCCCGGTGCCTATTCGGGGGGACGTAGGGGGCAGTATTATTTGTGCTTTAATATTCATGCAGAACGTATTTGAACGATTGAGATATTCCAAAAGGTCACGCAAAGTTTGAGATATCTCAGAGGATGTGAATTCGCTGGTATAACATGTGGGCCCCACTGCCATTCACATCTTCCCCAGTATCGTAAAAGAAAATATTTTAGAATTAGTGGATCTAAACCGTTCTTCTAACTTTGTACGAATCTCAAAGACAAAATAATACTGTCACCTGCGCTAGCTCGCAAATCTCAAATTGGTTGAGAGTAAATCTCAAACCGTAAAGTGATGGGAGTCTTTTATAAATATTGGAGAGGATACTCGTTCGGCCCGACCGCTCGCTCGCTCAATAAAAAATAAATAATAAATTTATGTTTACTACTCAATTGATAATAATTAATTAGTCCATGTCTTTATTTCTTACGATTAATTTGTATTTTTTTAAGAAATGTTATTTGTCAAATTTTATTTTGTTTGAATTTTTTTAATGAAAATACATCAACAAATAAAAATATCTTTTATTATGTTATTTAATAATGTTATGCAAATGTAATTTAATATGTCATTTAAGAAATATTATTTGTCATTTAATTTTTTTATAAAAATATGTCATTGTGATTCTTTTTTGTTATTTATAATATATTTTTGTTGCAATTGGAGACAAAACTGGACTTTAAATATGGAGGGCTATCCTATTTACAAAATATTTTAATAAAAATCAAAATCAACGTAGCACAAGAAAGTATGATTCTTCGCTGGTTGTTTTCTTTCACCTTGAAGTAAGTGTCTAGAATATTTCTTTTAGACATAATTTTATCTGGATTTAAATTATATACGAAAATTTAAATAATCTCTTTGAAAATTCTATACAGAAATCATTTTCATCATAATTTATTTATTTTTAGAAACAAATTAAAAATCTAAAAGTCAATTTAGTATGAAAATAAAATATTAAAACTGGCTTTTATCTAAAAGTTACAATGAACAACAATGTAATAATTTGTAAATAGTTGATGAATAAAAAACAAACCTCAATTTCAAAGAAAATATATCACATCCTTCACGCTAATTTAAATTTCACCTTTATAATTTTGATACTTTCTCTCTTCATAAAACCTTTCAATCACTTTATTTTTCTCTCCAATAATTTTCCTTTTTCTGGTAACAATGCCTTATAAAATGGTTAAAGTGACATCTCCAAAATGCTCAATGAAGACAATACTGTAATATAGGCATTGTTTCTTCTTTTTTTTTACTTAGTTTTTTTTCTTTTCTTTCTGTTTTACTATTGTACAAATTAACAAATAAAAAAAAACATGACATCTTAGATTCAAATCCTTAAAAAAATGTATTATCAATAGGGTGTCTAATAAATATATAATAAAAGTTTAAGTTTAATTTTTTATATACTTGATTTTTTTTTTTAAATGTGGAGGGTGCCTTAGCTACACTTGTATCTTGTTTGGATGGAGAGTAGAGGAAGGGAGGGAATGGAAAGAAATAAATTTTTTCTCTCGAATCGTATTTGGTTGACAAAATTATGTCGGAGGTGAAGGATACAGGAGGAGAAAGGTTTAACCTTACATTATTATAATTAATAAAATCAATTTCCCTCGTGATTTGAAATATAACAGATGGAAAAATATTTGGTTGTAAATATTTTAAGAGAAAATGAGACAAATACCTAATTCAATATTTTACCTATATAATTCTCATCAAAATTTCTTTATCACAAACCTACAGCTACTATCAAATTTTTCATCAACCTTCTAAATTTTAATTAACTAAACAGAAATAAAATAAGAAAAATAATTAAATTTATTTTTCCTCACTAATCATCAAAACACAAAAAAATTAAATATGCTAATTTTTCTTTCCATTCCACATTCCTTCTCTCCGTCCAAACAAGATGTTAGAGAAGCTTACCTTCTGTTCCGAGTTGCTACGTACCGGTACGGTACTAGTAAACAAATATGCACATTGCACAAATGTAGTATTAGTTTCTTTTAGTTAAATTTTATACACAATATTTTCGTATTATTTGTTTATTCCTGTTTGATTTAGTGGGAATTAATTATCAAAATATAAAATATAAAAGTTAGAATTAATCTGTCAATTTTAACTGTTGTTATGATGAGGCCGAATATTTTTGATCCGGCTGCTGAGATTAAATCCAGACCGTTCTTATCTAATGGCAGGAGTACGGTATCTGGGGGATACGGATCCACGGATTCATCCCTTCTACCGGCGGGTGCGTATCCTCTGAGATATCATATTTTTTGCGTGACCGACGTGTCCGGCCTATTCGGGGGAACGTAGGGGGCCAGTATTATTTGAGCTTTGAGATTCGTGCCGAACGTATTTGAACGATTGAGATATTCCAAAAAGTCACGCAAAGTTTGAGATATCTCAGAGGATGCGAATTCTCTACCGGCTCCCCTTCGGTCGGTCCTTCCCCAAAACCCTTCTCAGTAGAAGGTAGGGTTTTGGGACACGCGGTGAAGTACTTACCTCTCTCTCTCCCTCTCGTACATCTCTTGCCTCCCCCTCCCCAGCCATTATCGTCCCTTGGTTGCACATCTAAGCATGAAACCAAGGTTTGATTCATCTCCTCTCTGAAAAGGTTTTCTGTTTGTTCTGACCCTGATATATGCAATAAATTGCTTCTTATCCAAACACAGAAGGCAACCACATTGGTCTATTCCTCTGACGATTTTTTCAAAGAAGGTTTCGACCTTTGTTATTCATATGCACCGCTATCTGAAATCAAAACTAATCGTTAATTGGTCCATTGGGCTTGTAAAGGTTTCACCTTTTCTGGAAATAATCCAACAAAAAAACACATTCTCCCGAATTTTCTCATCAGGTGCAGTGCTCAGCCGAAACCTTGACTACTCAAGTGGTGAAGAGAAACAGAGTTTTGTTCCTCCCCAAAAAGTTTGTCCCTTGGATTCCACTCAAGTCTGCAATAACTTACACAATCTAAGAACAAACTCTTCTTTTGCTATTGCCTATTTTAAAGACTCTGAATACCATGGCTTTTGCCATGACATATCCACTTACACTGCCATGATATTTATCCTCTTCAATTCAAACCAAAAATCAAGCCTAGTCTCATTATTTTCCGATCTCATCTCATTAAACACCAATCCAGCTCTCCAATTTCCATCCCTCTTCTCTTCCCTTCAATCGAGTGGAGGGCCATGTTTAGTTTCTTTCACTCTCGATGCCCTTTTGGAGGCATTCAGTGCCTGTAAAAGGGCCCCACAAGAAGCTGCTATTGTGTTTGTTCGTTTAGGTAAGCAAGGTTTTCTCCCAACTGTCAGTTCTTGCAATTTTCTCTTGAAATTTGTTTCTGATGCTGGCAATTTAGGAACCCTGATTAGTCTTTTTAAGCACATGATAGAATTTGGCATAAATCCAGACACTTATTCCTTCATAATTCTGATAGAATCCTTTCTAAATGCTAAACAACCTAGTAGGGCATTTCGGGTTTTGGACCTGATGGAGCAAGTGGGCACAAAACCTAATAGGTTAATATATTTGACCATTCTATCTGGCACATATGCATGCAAAAATTATGACCTCAGTTATAAAACTTTACAAGCAATGATCAGAGATGGGATGCAGGTTAGCCCTTTAGATTTCAACATGGTGATTCAAGGCATTTGCAATGAATCGAAATTAGAAGAGGCCGAGGAGCTTCTACAAACTATGTCTAAGAAAAATGTGCCACCTAATCATTGCACGTATAGTTACTTAATTAGGGCCTATTGTGAAAAGGGAAATTTACAAAAAGCTTCGGATCTCTACAATGAGATGGCCTCAAGAGGCATTGAACCCACATCTGTTATTGTTACGCATCTTCTACAATGCTTCCGTAAACTTGGCAAGAACAGTGAGGTGCTAAAATTTTTCAAGGAATGTAAGGAATCAGGAATGGAGCTAGATAAGATTTTGTACAGCACAACCATAGATGTGCATTGTCGGCTGGGTTTGATGAGAGAGGCCATGGGGTTGATCCAAGAGATGAGAATTAATGGGCTGGGCCCTGATACGGTCACTTACACCTGCTTGATCGCAGGTTTCTGCTACAAGAGAGAGATTGTCAATGCCCAGAAGGCGTTCGCTGAAATGATCAAGTGGGGCTTGAAGCCTGACTATGTCACTTACAATGTTCTCTTAAGTGGGTTTTGCAGGAATGGTTTGGTCAATGCGGTGTATGACCTTCTAGAACAAATGTCTGTACAAGGGATCAAGCCGAATATAGACACATACTGTTTGGTTATAGAGGGTTTTTGTAAAGGAAACAAGGTTGGTGAGGCTGAAGTGATGTTTAATGCATTTGAGCAGAGTGACACAATTGATCAAATGGATCGTATCCGTCTTTTCAGTTCTATGGTCTCAGGCTACTTGTGCAAAGGCTACACGGCACGTGCACATGAACTATTTCTAAGGTTTTCTCAACAAGGTAATCTAATAGATAAAAGGTCATGCAGTCAGTTAGTATGTGAGCTCTGTAATGAAGACAATGTCGAATTTGCTTGTAATGTGGTTAATGTGATGTTTAGGGAGCACCAGGTAGTACTTGACGAGTTCTCCTATGGGAAACTATTCTCAGCTTTTTGTAAGAGGGGAGACATAAACAGGGCCAACTTTTGGTATGAGAAAATGATGAAAAATGGAGTTCAGTTGAATGTGTTCATATACACAAGTTTGATGAATTGTTATAGCAGGGTGGGGAGGGTAAAAGATGCATATGAAGTGTTTGGTGAAATGATATGTGCAGGTATGCATCCTGATGTGGTATCATATACCGTTCTTTTGGATGGCCTTTTTAAAGAAAAGACGAAAGTCGGGATGAAAGAAAAGCTACAACAGCTTATGACGTTCATGGAAAATATAAGTATTGAGCCTGATGTGATCTGTTACACGGTCTTGATTGATGGACACTGTAAGATGGGGTATTTGAACCATGCACAGCAGCTGTTTAACGAAATGCTTAGCAAAGGTTTGAGGCCTGATGGGCCTGCATACACTGCTCTGATAAATGGTTATTGTAGCCACGGCAAAATTGAAAAAGCTCAAGCACTCTTTCAGGAAATGGTTGATTCCGGGATCAGGCCTGATCCAGTTGCTTCCTCAGTTCTGGACAAAGTAGAGAGATGCGGAGAGGTAAATTATTTTATATTTCTATTATTATTTTAACCCTGAAAAAGAAAGGAACCAAGAAAAAATATGAGAAAATGTATAATTTTTTGTTCAGACTGATGTTGAATTCAGTATGTATCAGTTACTAAAATCGGATATTAATGTTTGTTTTGGATCTTGCAGAATTGCTACAAAGGATTTAAGTGCTCAAATGCTCATTGATTCAAGACACCCCTTGATCTTGGTGCATGATGGTGTAACATGCCCTCGTTACTTGGTGTGAGAGAACATATTTTCATTGGAAGGTTTACTTGGTCTCATACTTTCTTTTACTTGAAGATTTAATAAAATAAATTTGTCATTTGCACTCTTTGCACCTGTGCTTGTAGAACGCATTCTTGTTTCATGTGCAGTGTCTTGCATAATTCATGTATAATTAGGATATCAGCTTATTAACTGGCTAGTGTGTTTTTGCCAACCCTCTTAAATCTATGTTGAACTCTTCCACTGCTGTATCTTCATTCTTGATTCATTTTTTTTCCTTTTCAACGTTTGATACCTGGCAATGTAACCCAAGCCAATGCTACCCTGCATCTGAATCTATACATGTGTCTTTGTTTATGAAAAAGTGTCCTTATTTTTTTGCTTTCCGAACTTCATACACTAAGGACCAAAGGAGAAAACTACTCCTCAGACGGTCAATTTCTTGTAGTCTCTGAATCCCTTTATTATCATTAGCAGTGTTGGGCTTCACTGTGGCCATTCTGATGTCTCTGATCAGCTGTTCCACCTAACAAGGGTCAGTGTTACCAAGGGATTAAAGATTATTAATCTGAGTGAGGGATGTATTTGCTGGTATGTTGTAATTTAGCTTTGTAGGTTTAGAAACATATATCCCCCTCCAAAAGACTTTTTACATATCCCTAATTATGCACGTGTACATTATTCAAATTAAGATTCCATAACTATTTGTGTGCTTTATCATAGGTTTCAACTCAACAATTGTTGGAAGGGAATGTAACACTCAACGAATACATGCAAGTGGTGAAGGGATGTGATGTGGGTCTGAACCGATCTTGCTTTGTGCATCTCCAATTCCTCATGGCAAGGTCGGTGCTTTCCTACCGCTCTCAGGACTTTATTCTCATGCAGCTCTGAAGTGCCTGTCTTCTTCAACTTCTCTCTAGGTATCATCAGTCAGCTCTTATTTTTATTTTTTCCTTTTTTTTAGATTATTGCAAGGTTGTGCTACCATGAAATTAAATTGTCAGGCTTATTTCATTCTTCTCTACATTTTGCAATTTTACGACTTGTTACATACAATATTATCTTAGTTGTTTCATATCCTTGCAAGTTGCAACCTACACCTTTCTCACATAGCTCTATAACAAAAAAAAACACTGCATTAAAATCTTGTAATATAGTACAGAGGTTTAGAACCATTCAGCTACTTTCCATTTAGTACTGATTTCATTGGATCAAGCTCGACATCTCTCAGGCTGAATCGGCAAGTATGGAGTCAGGGTAGATCTGGACCGTCCAGTATGCAATTGATGACCCAGATCGGCCTGGGATACAATTGGAGACGATCAAATCTATGTTATAATGGTACAAGCACACACAACCCTACTTGGAATATTACATAAAGATAGGCACAACCAAACAAGCGCATTGTGGTGGTTGTGGCACAAAGATCAACTACTATGGCCAATCTTACTCTTTGGTGCTGACTACTGTGCAACGGGTTGCTGGTTGGGTTTGTGATTTTCATTCCAAATTTTCTGAGAATTACTGCTTGTACTCTTGCAACAATTTTATCAAGGGACTTGAACTCATGATTCTCTTTGTGGGCTAGCTATTGCTTTAAACCTGTTTGGTATAGTGGCCAGCTAGGTTGAGGAAAAAGACAACCTAGGGAAGAGCATAAGATTGGTGGCAGCCAATTTATTTGTGCAAGTAAAAGTAAATGCTGGGATTTTGGCTTTGGGATCAGATTTGTATGATTTACCTAATTAAGGTTTTTCGCTTGGTAACCTGTGAGTTTTCTACAAAACTGCCATAACCATTCACATATCAAAGTGAAACTTTAATTAATGAATGAATATAATAGTATGTGCAACATCACCGTATAACAGTATTTTGCTAGTGCTGATAAAGGGTAAAACAGTTAAAGTAAGAAAAGAAAAAAAAAGGAAAGTTACACCAAGCAAGAAAGATGTGGTCTGGGGTTGGGTACTGTCCGGTTAATTTCAAGTATTGATACAAAACCAGGCTCCATGTTTTGAATTTCAGGATGTGCTGGCATGCACAGAAAACATAGGAAAAAATCTTCACATACTTGGGGTACCGTACCAGTTAACTACCTACACAATCCATTACCTAATTCCTTGGGACATTTCATACATGTGCGTGCAATGTAGGATTAACATGAGTCGTATTAGTTATAGGTATAAGCTACCCAAGTCATATTAGTTATATGTACGGCTATGTTCATGAAAAAAGTTTCTTTATAATTTATTTCTGAATTTCAATGGCGGGATGATATATTTGCTGGTATGTTGTAATTTTTAAAGACATATTCCTTTCCAATAGACTTTTTACATATCCCTAACTATCCATGTGCGCTATCCATATGCCTCAATTAAGCCTCAGCTGAAGAAGCCTTAATTGATCTGCAGTTTAATTATGGCTTAGTTCTCAACATCATTAGTCAAACTTGAATTTTAGCTAATCATTTGTGTACTTTATCATAGGTTTCAACTTGAAGTTGCTGGAATGTAATGTAATGCACCGCAAGTACATGCTAGTGGAGAAAGGACGTGATGTGGGTCTGAACCAGATTTTTTAATTTATTTTTCGAGGTGAAGAAGTTTGCAACTCAAACATGGAAGAGCTCACCTTTATAACAGTTGTTATTACCACCACCGCCATCCTTTTTTTTTCTTTAATTTGTGACTAGTCTCAGCACTTTGGTGCCGGTATGGTTTCTACCCTATATAGATAGAATAAGAAGAGTTTGTTTTTTATATCAAGTCAGGAAATGTGGAGCCTTGGTACCAATGGATTTTTGCTGTATGTGGGTAGGACCGTAGGTAATAGATTGATTCCATGCATGTTTGAAGGGATAACTATGTTGAAGTCTGTGATTGTATTTTACTTTTATTGTCAATGGGTTTTTGTTTCAACTGCTGATTATATTATAAATAAACATTTAGAATAAAAGTACATGACCTTTCCTATTTCCATTTTTTCAATATAAAATAACATTTTAACTTGAGCCTATTATTATCCTTTATATACAATAATAAAAAAAAAAAAAAAAACTACTTTTCTTTGCACTTGATCACATTGTACTTCCTCAACAAATCGGTACGATCTGCTTTATCCGTATTCCTTCAATACCTGTTGACAGACAACTAGAAATTGTTAAATTGGGATTCGTGTTTGTGTTGAGGCCAACTATTCTTAAATTGGGATTTGGTTTAGGGCATAATTGTCCAACTCTAGTTGCATACTTTTATCAAAAAATACTTTTGTCCTCTGTATATTCAGTTAATAGTAGAAGCCATTTCTCAATCGGAAATGAAGGTTGATTTAGTATCTCTATTTTTTTATTAATATGGTAACAATAAATTAATTTATGAAGAAATAAGCAATATGAATATGTTAATAGGAAAATAGGAACCTCTGAAAGTTTTGATATATATACGGAGACAATGAATCCTTTATAAAAAGCGGCTTAAAAACCATACTCAATAGTAAAGGCCCACAAAAGTTTCGGCTCATATAGGCCCACAAAAGCCTAATTTGTGTGTCGGATCCGGGTTGGAAACCACCCCTCCAGTTCATGTTGGACCCGATTTTTCTTCCGGCTCATCTTCCCCAAAAACCTTACCGGTTGAAGGTAGGGTTTTGCAACACGCGTTTAAGCCGCAAGCCACACTCTCTCTCTCTCATTCGTATCTGGCCTACCAGTCCTCAACTTTTACCAAAAATTTGGTCGTGCATCTACGCTTGAAACCAAGGCTTGATCATTCGCTTATTTCTCTCCTCTCTCCTCTCCGAAAAGGTGTCTGTTTGTTCTGACACTGATATATGCAATATATTGCTTCTTATGATCTTATCTAAGCACAGAAGGCACTACATTGGGCTATTCCTTTGATGAATTTTTGAAAAGTTTCGACCTTTGTTTCTTCGGATGCGCCGCTATATGAAATCAGTATTGATCGCTAATTGGTCGATTGGTCTTCTAAAGGTCTCACCGTTTCTGGAGAAAATCCAAAGAAAGAACAAATCATCCTCCCGATTTTTCTCAGCAATTGCAGTGCTCAGTAAAAACCTTGACTACTCAAGTGGTGAGGAAAAACAAAGTTTTGTTCCTTCCCAAAAAGTTTGTCGCTTGAGTTCTATTCAGGTCTGTAATACCTTGCACAATCTAAAAACAAGCCCTTCGGCTGCCTTTGCCTATTTCAAAGACTGTGAAAACCTTGGCTTTTGCCATGACCTCTCCACTTTCACTGCCATAATCTCTATCCTCTACAATGCAAACCAAAAAGGAAGCCTAGTCTCATTATTTTCCAATCTTGTCTCCTTGAACACCAATCCAGGTCTCCAAATTTCATCCATCTTCTTTTCTCTTCTTCAATTGAGTAATGGGTCAGCTTTGGTACCATTCTCTCTTGATGCCCTTTTCAAGGCATACCACACCTGTAAAAGGGATCCTCAAGAGGCTGCCAATGCATTTTTACATTTAGGCAAGCTAGGGTTTCTCCCCACTGTCAGGTCTTGCAATTTCCTCTTGAATTTTGTGGCTGAAGCTGGCAATGAAGGAACCCTAAGCAGTGTTTTTTACCACATGAGAGGATTCCACATAAACCCAGATGCCTATTCCTTCACAATTGTGATGAAATTCTTTCTAAAAGTTAAACAACCCGATAAGGCAATTTCGGTTTTTAGTCTAATGGAGGAAACAGGCATGAAATTTGATAGATTAACATATTTGACCTTCCTATCTGGCATGTTTGCATGCAAAAGATACGACCTCAGTTATGTGATGTTAAAAGCGATGATCAGAGAAGGGATGGAGGTTAACCCTATAGATTTTAACATGGTGATTTATGGCCTTTGCAAGGAATCAAGATTAAATGAGGCTGAGGAGCTTATACAAAATATGTCTAAACAAGGCGTACCACCAGATCATTATTCATATGGGTACATAATTAGAGCTTACTGTGAAAAAAAAAATTTACAAAAAGCTTGTTGTCTTTATGAAGAGATGACTGCTAGAGGCATTAAACCATCACCTCATATAGTTGCACATCTTTTACAAAGCTTACATAAGCTTGGCATGTATGATGAGGTTTTCCTGTGGTTCATTAAACTTAAAGAGTCGGGATTGGCACTAGATAGGGTGTTGTACAACTTCGCCATCAATGCATGTTGCAGGTTGGGTTTGTTTAAAGAGGCCATGGAGCTGATCCACGAGATGAAAATTAACGGGTTGGACCCTGACAGGATCCATTATACCTGCTTGATTGTGGGTTTCTGTTTCAAGGGAGATGTTGTCAAAGCCCATACAGTATTCATTGAAATGCTTAAATTGGGGCTAAATCCTGACACGGTCACGTACAATGCACTTTTAAGTGGGTTTTGTGGCAATGGCTTGATCAATGAGGCAATTGACCTTTTAGTACAAATGATTAAACGAGGCATTGAATTGAATGCTAAAACATATGGTTTGGTTATAGAGGGATTTTGTAAAGGAGGTAATGTTGGTCAAGCCGAGTTGTTGTTTAAAAAACAGAGAGGCTCAAGGAACCAAATGGGTCAAACAGGTCAGACCTGTATTTATAGTTCAATGGTCTCGGGTTACTTGTATCGAGGCTTAACTGAACGTGCGTATGGATTATTTCTGCGTTTCTCGCAACAAGGTTATCTGATAAATAAGTGGTCACATGAATGGTTAGTTCGGGATCTCTGTAATGGTGGCAAAGTCAAGTTAGCTTCTAATGTGTTCCGTGTGATGCTGAGAGACCACCAAGTTGTACCCGACTTGCTCTCTTATACAATTCTCATCACAGCTTTTTGCCAGAGAGAAGACATGTCTGGAGCCCTCTTTTGGTTCGAGGATATGATAAATCACGGCATTTGTGCTGATTTGTTTATATACACAACTTTAATGCGTGGCTATTGCAGGGTTGGAAGATTGCGTGATGCACGTGAACTGTTTGTGGAAATGAAACACGTCGGTATAAAGCCTGATGTGGTGGTTTATAGTGTTCTTTTAGATGGTCATTTCAACAAAGTTTTCGAAACCTGCTGGTCAGAAATAGCCAGGGAAAGGAGAAATTTTGAAATATGGGATCAGTCTAAAAAGCTGATTGAGCACATGCTGGAGGATGGGATTAAACCTGATGTGGCATGTTACACTGTCTTGATTGATGGGATGTGTAAGATGGAACATTTGCATCGCGCACAAGAGTTTTTTGATAAATTGCTGGAGAACGGCTTGAAGCCTGATGTGCCGGTATACACGGCTCTAATAAATGGGTATTGTAGGCAAGGCAAAATTGAAAAGGCTCAGAATCTCTTCCAGAAAATGATTGATTTTGGCCTCAGGCCAGATTCGCTTGCTCAGTTAGTCATGGATAAAGGATTGTTAGTCATGGATAAAGGATTGCTTCGTTCTAGTGAGATGAAAAAGGGTAATGATGGTTGTTATATTTTAAATTTATTTGTTTATTTTTGAAGACTCAATTAGGTGGTAGTAAGGGAGGAAAAATGGAAAGGAAATACCTCAATGAAGAAAAAAAAATGTACAACTTGAGATCAGACCAGCTGTGCACCAAATCATGTACTTATTTACAAAGATTAGCTTTGTTTTCAATCTTGCAGAGTCGACGGAATGCCTTAAACTACTGAATTGCTAATTGTCTCAAGGTGATTCAATTGGATATCACAGCAAATCTTATTAATGGAGGCTGGGACTGACTCTTCTTGTTAAAAGGTTTGTGTTTATTTTTATTTAACATATATATATTTTTAATTTAATATATATTCTTGTTAAAAGGTTTGTGAAAGTATGTTTAATTTGTCATGTTTCTTTGGAATTATTTCTCACTATTTAATTCTAGTAGGTTGTTCACCGGCTCAAGCAACAAATGTGCATTCATGCAGCACACTCCACACCTTGCAAGCAGTTAAATCTTTTGGTAACAATTTGACTTGTTTCCTTTTCTTTGTGTGTTTTTTTTTTATTGATACTACTCTTAAAGATCGTATTCCTGAGGTAGTAACTCATCATTAAAGTGTTTTACTTGTGTTGTTAGCTAAAGAGTTACCTTTTCTGCTTGATACTTTGTTTATCTTTCAGTTGTCTTTGAAAAAACTCAATAGGCCCAATTTTTATCGAAGAGTTTACTAAAACGAACCTATTTATATTTGTTGAAATTCTACTCCTTTCATGTTTATATTATTAGTAAACTTTCCTTTTTTATTTCAGATGTGTGGCCAAGAGAAGTCTGTATGAAATGAATAATGAGACGAGCTGAATAGAAGCATTTGATCAAGACTGACTGTTATTATGTTTGGGGGGGGGGCTCCGATGGGCATCGGACCAAATCTGGGTTGAGATTCATGTGGATCTAAACTTGTTGGCACGAATCTCAATAAGGATCGGAGGGGTATTATCGGGTATTGGACCAAATTTGGTCCAATACCCATGAGAAACCCTCTTCTTTTCAATCACTTTTGGGTTGTATTTATGTATATAATTTGTCACAGTTCGTATATCACTTGTACTTGATATGTCGAGAAGTGACATTGCATATTTTTTGCGTAAAAGAATTATTATACAGATTGCTTTCCTTGAATGCTTACAGAATTGGTCTCTTTTCTTGAATTCAAACTAGAGAGTATGTGTTCGTTTTCCACAATAGCTCAGGTTAAAAAAAAAACAACTGTATGTATATGCTCTGTTGGGCAAAAGTTAAAATGCAAATAACAGTTCATATATGTTTGCATTCTACAGTTGGATGCAGAATCATATCAGATGGGAAATTTGTTGAATAATACTTTGGAATGGTTTAAGAATGGCTTGCTATCTGGTTTGTTAGAGGTGAAGCGTAAAAATAATTTGAATAATACCTGGGCTTCTGAATCTGCATCTTTCAAACTCTTGGAGTTTCAAAGTTGACTTGACAGTTTTTAAATCAAGATGTAGATGGATTTCGTATTTAGTAATTTTGTTCAATAATTTTTAAATATGAAACTATTTCAAAATTTTGACGTGGCGAAATAATTAACTGGTATTCGCTTAATTTTTAATATTATTTTAATTAAACGCTAATGTGGTAATTAAGAAACTATAATTTTAATTTTAAAAATGTAGCGATTTAGAAATTCAGAGAGTCTAAAATTTTAAAAATAAGATGCAGTTGAGAAAAACATACAACCCAGTAAAAACGCATTAAATGTCTGAGTTTCCCCTGAGATTTAACGACTAATGTTTGTCGTTGGTCGTCAAACATATCTTCTTCTTTTTCTTTAAAAAAAAATACAGAATACCTTTAAATTTTAACTTATTTTTTAAATGTGAACAAATGTGGCCACACGTAATCACCCTCAGTTTTTTACCTCATGTAACCGAAGGTGATTGCATAATTTTACGGTTTATATTTTGTACGAGTGAGTCTATGGTATTAATATTATGGTATTAAGCATAGTGTGATTAGTCTGTAATTCATATCAATATTTTTGCTTTTAAAATCTTAAAAGTCAATTCGAAATGTTTAATATGATCTCCATATGAATAGATATTTGTAGACTGAATTTTGTATATTTTAGAATTTGTTTACTATTTTGTAAGATATGTAGAAAATCACTTAATCTGAAAATTTTGAATTATCAAGAAACAATGATTTTCTATCCATTTTAAAACATAGTAAAAAATATATATATATATATATATATATATATATATATATATATATATATATATATATATATATATATATATATATATATATATATATATATATATATATATAATTTGAACAGCAAGTACATATTTGTATGAGAATTATATTGAACGGTTTGGATTGACCATTAGAATTTTGAAAATGAAATTATTGATCCATATTACATACTAATTCGTGCCATAGAGTCACTCATTATCTATTGAACTAGTCCAATTAAAATATTGTAAAACTTTCAGTCAAAAAATATAGTAAATCTTTTTATAGGAATAATAGGATCAATAGGCAAAATCTGTTGGGAAGGAAAATACATAAACACAAAATATATATATGAAAACTGTTATAATCAATAAATTTGTTATCAAAATATGAAATAGACTTAGATGCTTCATGCTTGATAATCGATCAAGTGTTAATTGATTAAACTGTAAAATTTTCAAATTACTAATCAATTAGTTTGGAAATTGTACTAAATTTGTTTTACGGTCTAATTATAAGAGAATAAAATTATAATATTATTTTTAAAAATAAAAACACTGCGTATCAGATATGGATGCTATCCCAAATTTGTTTCTCTATTTCAACACATCCTATTTATACTTGGGTCCCACGTGGCGGTGACTCTATAATTTGACCTGCCCCAGGGACCCCTAAATCCAGTATCTCTGAGGCAACAGAATATTTATGTTTGGATTATGGCCGTCCGATCGGAATTTAGACTAATCCGATCCGAGATCCGAGGTAGAACTACGGGTGCAAAATCATATTTGTAACTGTTTTTTTCCGGATATTGATACTGATCGGATATTTGACAGATACGAATTAGATATCGGACATCCGTAAATATATACATACATATATTCATAATATATATTATAATATATATCTATTATTTGAATACAGATAATATAGATAATTAAAATTCAAATCATAGACGTATGATCGTATCTGTCTCTGTACGGATATTCGGATATCAGATATCCTTATCAAATTTTCGGATATGAATCCGGATACGATCGGATATTATCCGATCTGTTTGCACCAAGAACGCACCGGGACACTTTACTAATTGTGCGGATTCTGAATAGACGGTCCAGCTCCAAATAGAAATATTCTGATACCTTAGGTCATTAGGTGATACGAATTCAGGGACGGCTTCTCCGCTTCTGCATCAGTCAAGTTATCAAAAAAAGACCACGAGTCCACAAAGCCTTTATTAGCTGATCTAAATCATCCATTTGTCGAAAAGACAGAGAACCGCCTGGTCCGCCTCTCGCGAAAGAAACCGCAATTAAATCTTGAAAATGAAATAACGCCACACTCCGACCATCAGCAGCCCAGAACCAACTCGGCGCTCTCTCTCTCTCTCTTCTCTTTTCTTCTCTTCTCAGTTCCTCAAATTAACCTTAATCAATCTCTATTCGATTTCTCGCAACTGCTCCCACCATGGATCCATCGCAAATCCCTAACCAGCATCCTTTCCACAACCCTAGACCGCGCTCTAATTGGAAAAAGAACAAATCCAATAAGCACTCAGGCATGGCCATGGCCATGGCCCCACCGCCTCCCGGTGGATCCTACTCCTACTATCCCCCATCGCTCCAAGACCTTCAGATCCAAAACCACCTCAAATCTCGCCGATTCTACAAGAAGAAATACCCTAACCCTAGATTCGCGCCTTACGCACCTCGCAACACTACCTCCTTTATAATTCGTGCTAAGAAATCAGGCGGGATCGCATCTCTCATCTCACCATCTCCAGCCACGCCAGCTATTTTACCCACTCCCAGATTTTCACCTACTCGGGAGCGTTTAGTTGATATGGCAAAGGAGGAATGGGGGGTTGATGGATACGGGTCGATGAGCGGCCTTATTCGTTTGAGAACTCCAAAAGAAGCTGACGACGAGGTAGATGGATCGAGTGATTCAAGCGAGAGTGATGTTGAAGAACATGTGGAGGTGGAGAGGAGGCTTGATCATGACCTCAGCAGGTTTGAAATGATTTATCCTGCGGGGACTGATGAGGCACCAGATGGTGAAGGTGATCAAGCTGAGGCACGAGTGGCCAGGCTAGAAGAGGAGAACTTGACCTTGAGAGAGAGACTGTTTTTGGTGGAAACAGAAATGGGAGAGATTAGGAAGCGGCTAGAAGAGCTTGAGAAAAGGTTTGGAAGGGGGAATGGCATGGACGGTAGTAATGGAGTTGAGGAGATTCTGAGTGGAGGGGATGTGGATGGAAGGTATGAAGGGGAAGATAATGTTAACTGGAAGGATGTCAATGGAAGTAATGGAGAGGAAGAGAATGTGAATAGAGGGGATGCCAATGGAGATAATGTTGAGGAAGGTAATGTGAATAGAGGGGATGCCAATGGAGATAATGTTGAGGAAGGGAATGTGAACCCAGATGATATCAATGGAGGCAAAGGAGTGGAAAATATTGGGAATCGAGAGGATGCCAGTGGAGAAAATGAAATGGATTTGAGCCTGGTGAGAAATGCTGGGACTCCAGGGCAAGTTTGAGTTTAATAGCATAGTAAGTCTGACCGACAGTTACTTTTTTTGTCCTTAGAAAAATTGTAATGCATAGAGAAATGAAGTCGAGAAAGGTTAAGTATGGCTTCCATATGAAATAATGACTTGTATCAAGTAGCTATTAGAATTGTAAATGCCTATGGTTCTCTTTTGTCTTCTTGGCATGTAGTTGTCAATTGGCAAATTTCATTTTCTATGTAACTCAAGATCTTGCAAAGTTCTTTGTAACAGGTTGAGGGGTAAGTGAGAAAATGAATATGCAAAGTCATTAGTTTGCACTTCTTCATATACATTAGATCATTAAAAATCTTTTGGTTGATATATAGTTCTCTATTGCATGTTAAGAATTGTTTCCTTTTGTTTGGAACAGTGTTGAATGTTAGACGGATTTGATGGTATGAAAATGCTTTTAATTCTTAGATACTAAGATGATTTGTGAACAGATTTTGCAATTCGAAAGTGCTGCTTGTTGCTATAAATTTTCATTCCAAGTTACTGCTGCACACACATTGTTGATAATTGAAATATTTCATTTCGGTATGTCTAATTGTTGCTGTAATGTACTTCTATTAATGCATTTGTGTAAATTTGGAACAAATGTGAAATAAAGTGTGTGAAACTATGTACAAGAATGTATCTTTAAAAGTATTGCAGTTGTAAATAAACTTTAAATGACCTGAGTTGCAATTTCTATAGTGTGTATATTGGTAGACGTTGACGGCAGTTGCTTCCCTATAAGGTGGGATGCTCCCCTACTGGTGTATTTTTGAATTTTGTTTGTTTGTTTGAAATCAAGAATATTGTTCCAGAAATAGGAAGACCCTTGATCTAAAAAAAGCTTTGTCAAATTTAATTACCAACAGGCCATGCTGCAGAGACCTATTCAAGGTATAAATTCGGAACATGGTATGCATAAAACCATAAATGCTTTCGTGTGTTTACCTATTTCAAAAATGATCATGATGTTAATGGCTGGATGCAAAGACATACCTACCTTCTTAAAATAGAAGCTCAATTGTAGGAATATACCACTTTCTGTCTGATTATGCATGTTAAACCACCTGTACTTCAGCTAACTCACAGTGGTGCAAACTGATATCTTATAATCTAAAGATGTTCCTCACTGTACCTTTAGCTATCGTTTCACCTTTTTAATAACATGCACGGTCTTTCATTCTGACTTTTTTTTTAAGGTTAGTGGCTTTTAAGTGCCAACTAACAATTCTATTGATAAAAAAACGAACTTACAATGAGTCAACTAAATCTATTTTTTTATTCTTACAAAAATCTCCAAACTACTCTAAATGACTCTAATCTTCTAATCTCACTTATATACACTCCTTTCATTCTGACTTACCACTGTTGTTTCCCTAAAGAGTTCTACTGTCAATGAAATCGAAGATTGAATAGATGTGAGTCAGAGAACTGTGTTTCAGTTCTCATTATCAATTTCCAGTGCTAGAATTATACTTACATAACAGTTTCTTGTTGTAAGAAATAGTAGACTTGGAAAGGATAGTAACAAAATGACCTCATTGGAGTTATCTAGAGGTGTTATGCTATGCAGTCAGGCCGAGTATTATGTTGTTTGCCATCGTCTTGCATAGACAAGGAAAAAGCCATTCTTCTTTTTGCATTTTTTTAGGGTATGGATGCAAAGATGTTCATTCTATCTAGGTAGCTAGATTGCAGTCTTTGTTAAGGCTTGATCATGTTCCCCTGATGATCTGAATACTGTAGTTTGACCGGATAGAACTGGGCACCAGTTCAAATACCTATTAGATTATTGGTGTGGTTTCGGGCTTAACTGTCAGATGTCAGGAATAATAATAAGAAATAAATGGAATAGACATGGTATAGAGAGTATAGGCATAGTATGGATTTGAGAAGTACTGTGCATGACTTCTTATTTTGTACTACATTTGTGGTGCTGATACTCTCTTCTAATCTGCAATCTAAAACTTACAGGGCCAATCTTGTTGGTGCCAGTGCTGCATCTAATGGTGTGGTAGAGCACAGTATGATGCGACACAATCTAAATCGATAAACTTCAATTGCATAATGTACATATCGAATCAAGAAAATGTGCTGGATTTGGCTGTGCGGCACATTGAGCGATAAATTTTACTCAACGGTTAGTTAATCATTTTAGAGAGAATTATTTATATACCCATCGAAATTTTATTGTTAGATATTTGCCCATCAGAACTTCATTGAATACTGCCTATTTTAAATAAAATTGACCATTATATCAATCAGTGGAAAGACAAATTTGCCACCAAACCTTCCCTTTCATTATTCTATTCACTTCTTCACAGTAGAGATTTTAGTGGCGTATTTTGATGCAATAACTTGTAATCAGTTCGCTTCATTTTCAGAGTTAAAAGCTGAATGAGATGTGCTTTGGTGGACCTTGTTGTCCAGACATTAGTGACTTTTCTGTTAAGTATGTTGCTGGAAGTATTACAGCAATTTGACAAACTTAAACAAGCTTGAATGAACATTTTTTTTTATCAAGCAAGGGAATAAAGCACACCCCTCCTTCGGCATAGCCATCAGAGAAGTGTACCTCCCATTTTATTAAACATAATTAAACAAATTCTTGCAATTTGCACCTAATACATCCGCACAATACATATTATTTATAAAATGAAGAATAAAACTTAAAGATTTAAAAATAATGCCACTTGAAAGTGCATTTTTTGCTAATAAATCAGCGCTACCATTCCATTTTCTCTCGGTTCGCATGATCTTCACCTCCCAATCTTTAGCCAGCAGCACCCGTATTTGCTCCAAAGTGCTGTTTTCAGTTTCTTCTCTTTCACTTTGTAAAAGCTGAAAAATTTCTGCAGGGACTTTCAGTTATTTACTCAACACCCTGAGATTTTTCTTTTTCTTCATTGATTTTAATGGCAAAAGCTATTGGTTGCATCTGCATTGCAAAATATTTGATTTGGTTGGTTTAGGTTTTGTTCAGTTCTCTCTATTTTCTCGAATAAACATTACCCATCATACTAGTTATGGCCTGGATAAGCGGTATGATCGGGGCATTCGTCATCGTTGGAGAACTTTCTTCCATTACTGTTACCAATCAGACCTCTATTGAGTCCGGAACTGTTAGTATTGCTACAGTCATGGTGAGTTAAAGAAAGAAGAACTAAGCGAGCACACTAACGAGAATGTTTGAAACTGCTGAAAGTATCTCATTACCAGAACAGTGAGCAAAATTTCAAAATGAGCTAGAAATAGTAAGTTCAATTTACTTTTAAAAAAAAGTTAAGAATTGATTCAATGTTGGATAATATGGTGCTATAAAAGTCCCGTTGAAGATCAGCACAGGTGCTAAAATAATTTTGCACAACTATTTTTTTTATGATATTCAAGTCGGTCTATGGGGCGGACCCATAGTTAGACCGAGAGGGGCAACTGTCCCTTTCTGGATTTTAAAATTTAGCGATAAAATACGAGTCTGATACCACTTTATTCCTTCCTAGAAATTGTTTTGTGCTTCTTTGGAACTGAAAAGTCTATCAGGTCAAGTTTAAAAACACTGTTTAATGAGAAAATTTGTTGTTTTTATGGAAATTTTTAGAAATTTACGGATTCGGACCAACTTTGTTGTTTTTTATCTAGTACTCTATAGTTAATGGGTTTGAAAACGATTTCTGCTCCTTCTTGGCAAAAATTCTGCATCCGCTCCTGATCTATGATGAGTTCCTTTTTAATGGATTTATAAACGGTGAGTTCTTTTTGAATGGATTTGGAAATATAGAAATTCAGCGATATTTATGTTCTTAAAAGATCACGCTCCAAAGAGCTATTTATTACGTTTGACCATGCAAATCAAGTTTCAAAAGTATAATGTTTTAGGGGTATCCTGGCCCATCTTCTAATTTTTACCCGCGGTCCGCCGTCCGGTCCGGTCCGCTCGTGACCCGGGTACCGTCTGGTCCGGTCCGTCCGCGGGTTTGGAAGATTCGGGGGTTTGGGCGGACCGGATAAAAATGCGGGTAAGGGTCAAGTTTTTGAAACCGAAACCCGCCGAACCCGCAACCCGCCTACCCTACCCGCCCGGTCTGCCCGCCTACCCGTACTCGCCTACCCGCCTATTGTTAAATAGTTTATTACTCCAATTTTCATTACATATCATTACATTTCAAATATTTCAAAATTCAAAATTGTTATTTAATTAAAAGAAATTTAGAATCTAATTACTAAACTACTGTATTTAATTAAAATTTTATCATTACTAAACTATTGTATTTAGTTACTAAATTTATAATCTAGATTGTACAAAAAAAAATAAAGAAAAAAAAAACAGAAAAAAAAAACAGCCAAAAAAAAGATAAAAAATAACCCAGTCCGGACCGTCCCAACTCGTCTACCCGGTCCGCCCGGACCGCCAACCTGTGCGGACAACGGTCCGCGGGCGGGCAAGAGTTGAGTTTCAAAAATTTTACCCGTGCTATCCGTACCTGTGAACCCCCTGAACCCATCGAACCCACCGAACCCGTACCCGGCTAACCCGTGAACCCGCGTGGGTTTGACCCGGTCCGCCCGCCAGAAGAACACTAGGTGAGGCAGAGGAAGAATGGAGAGAAGAAAGGTAATCTATCCGATGGAGGATCTAGACAGGTGTACAGGAGAATAGAAGGGAAGATATTTCTTGGCATTACATTTTTTTTTTTGGATTCCTCCTATTCCTTGCAATGGCCCACAGAATAATTTGTTCTTTTTTCTGATTTTATGATAAGGGTATGATGGTCAATTATTTACAATGATGATTATTCAATTTGAATCATGATAAAAATTGTTAATGTGGTTAGTGGAGAAATAAAAAATAAAGTAAATTTGAATGGACAGAGAGGAAAATTCAAGTCGCTCTAATTTTTGTCTCTATCATATTTCTATTATTAAAATTAAAATAATTTAAAATTCAAAACTTAAATATCAAAATAAAATTATTAGATATGATCTAGATCATTTTCTTTATGCACACGTAAAATATCATGATATTTTGATTTTATTTTATTTAGTATCAAGAGATTGTAAAAATATACTGTTGTGAATAAGTTTTGAATGTTGATATTTCAACTTATTGATTCATAAAAAATCAAACAAAAAGTGATAATTTATAGGTGTATTTTGAGAAAATAATGTAAATCACATTTAACAATTTAATTTTGAAACATAAGTTTTAAAAAATTTGTTATTAATAATTTAAAAATAAATGCATAATGGAGGCAAGAAAAACCCGTGATTTTTATTCATGCCCACCATTCACTGAAATTCGCCAACTATGCCCACCAAAATTAGATTATATCAAAACTACCCAAACTGGCTATTTAATAACCGGTTCCTAATTTTTATTAGGAACCGGCTATTAAATGGCCGGTCCCTATTTTTTTTTGGAAAAAGTTGTCATTTTTATTTATTTTTATTAAAGTTTTAGAAATTTTTTATATGTTTATTTGAAGTTAGATAGAAAAAATATATAATTTAGTTTATTAGAAGGATTGAAACAAATAATCTGGATCAATATTTTTCAGATCGGGTTTTTCGCGGTTGTAAGAAAAATTAAAATATTTCATTGTGTGTTATTGGAAAAAAATAAAAATTCTTTGAATATGAATTATTGATCCCGGTTCAAAATTCACTTTTAGGTAAATACAAAAAATATTATGTTATTTCTATTTTTGAAATTTTTTTTAAGAAAAATGTTGTGCAACTTTGTAATCATTACTCAATTAGTGTTGAATCTGAGTCGTTCGTTGTTTTAATCTGATATAATTCTTGCATCAAAAAGTGTGCATTCTGCATAAAAAATCGTGCATAATGTATAAAATCATTTAAGAAAAGTTGCCGCAACTTAAATAGTGTTGAATCTGTGTCGTTCGTTGTTTTAATCTGATATAATTCTCGCATCAAAAAGTTTGCATTTTACATCAAAAATCGTGCATAATATATAAAATCATTTAAGAAAAGTTGCCACAACTTAAATAGTGTTGAATCTGAGTCGTTCGTTGTTTTAATCTGATATAATTCTCGCATCAAAAAGTGTGCATTCTGCATCAAAAATCATGCATACTATATAAAATCATTGAAGAAAAGTTGCCGCAATATTTTTTGATGCACGTATTTTAATGCACAATTTTTGATGTACAATTTTTGATGTACAATTTTTGATGCAAGAATTATATCAGATTAAAACAACGAACGACTCAGATTCAACACTGTTTGAGTAATGATTACAAAGTTGCGCAACATTTTTCTTAAATTTTTATTTAAAAAAAATAGAAATACCATAATATTTTTTGTATTTATCTAGAAGTGACTTTTTAACCGGGATCAATAATTCAAATTCAAAGAATTTTTATTTTTTTCCAATAACACACAATGAAATATTTTAATTTTTCTTATAGCCGCGAAAAATCCGATCTGAAAAATATTCATCCGGGTTATTTGTTTCAGTCTTTCTAATAAACTAAATTATATATTTTTCTATCTAATTTCATATCAAAAATTTCTAAAACTTTAATAAAAAATAAATAAAAAAATCACAATTTTTTCAAATTTTTTAAAAAAAAAATAATAGGGACCGGCTATTTAATAACCGGTTTGGGTAGTTTTGATATAATCTAGTTTTGGTGGGCATAGTTGGTGAATTTCAGGGACAATATCTAATAACGAAACTATAAATAATTTCCTCAAAATTTAACAGTTTAAATTATAATATTTTTAAAAAGCACTTTTAAGTTTTAAATATGATCTGAGCCGTTCGGATCCGCCGCCAGATTTTTTTTTTCTGTAAGAGACGGGAGAGGATAGCACCAGGCCTCCATAGAGCCCGAGAGTTTCCGACTCGAACTAGGCCCTTCCCTCCTTGCGCTTCGTCGTCTTCGCTGAAACCCTAATTCCTCTTCCCGCTAAACCCTACCCTTTCGCTAGCTTCAACAGCTCGATCTCTTCTCTTTTCTTCCTCCAGCAACCAGGAGAGCTCACTAGTGACCGAACCAGGAGGACGAAAAACCATCCACGCGTCGTTCCTTCCTTTCATTATGGTTCCGTCCACAAGTCCCTCTCTCTCCGACCGAGACACTCACACCCGCCACAGAAGAGATCGAGAGAAAGATAGGAGGAGAAGGGATTCGGATTCAGAATCGGATGTTGAACCTGAGGGGCAATCTCGCCATACAAAAAAGAGAGAAAAAGAGAGAAGGCGAAGGGATCTGGATTCGGCTTCGGATTCAGAACACAATGGGAAATCTCGCCACCGGAGAGATAAAGAGAAGGAGAAAAAAAGGGATCCAAATTTAGGTTCAGGTTCAGATTTGGAAGCCAACGGGAAATCTCGCCACAGAAGAGATAAGGAGAAAGAGAGGAGAAGGGATAGAGATTCGGGTTCAGGTTCAGATTCTGATTTAGACACCAAAAGGAATTCTCACCATGGAAGGGACAAGAGAAGAGAATCAAATGGGAAAGATAGAGACATAGAAAAAGAAGCCGAGTCTGAGACAGATTCTGACAGGAAATCACGCAAGAGGAGAGATAGAGATTCAAAAAGAAATGAAAGAGAAAAAGAAAGAGAACCAGAGAGAGATAGGGAGAGAAAAAGAGAGAGAGAGAGAGATAGAGAGAGAGAAAGGGAGAGGGACAGAGAAACGGAGAGAAGAAGGCGTCACAGAGACCGCGAAAATAGTCCAAGGCATAGAGACTATGAAAGGTAACTGTATAAATTTGTTTATTTCTAGTTAACAAAAATTCAGAATATTCATGATGAATATGATATTAATCTTAGTATGTATTAAATGGTTGAATAGAGGGCAGACCTGCCATGTTGCTATTTAGTTGGTTAGCTCAGCAAAGAAAAAGTTGTTCCATAAGAGTAGAAAATGGTTTGTTCTATTAGAGTAGAAAATGATCTGTGCCATGAAAGCACCCCAATCCCAGTTAACCATTTCATCAAAGAATGTGTCTAAATACCTTTCTATAGTTCTTGAGATGGTACAACCATTTCAATTCAACAATGCTGTTTTTACATCTATTATGTACCCTTTATTTGATTCAGGAATACAAGATTTTTCTACATTATTGAATGCTTACTCATTTGTATATATTATATTGTCTATCTCAAAAAACTCTCCTTTGGTCATGGCAGGGACTCTGACAGAAACAGACAAAAAGAAAGGGAACAACAAGCTGAAGAAAACCTGCCGCCGCCACCCCCTCCCCCGCCGATTCCCGAGGCAATACCAGCTGCTCTCACTGGCAGGACTGGTGGTATCTACATCCCACCCCACCGCATGGCACAAATGATGCGTGATGTCGATGACAAATCAAGTGAGCCTTACCAGCGGCTTAGCTGGGATGCTCTGAGAAAGAGCATCAACGGTCTGGTCAACAAGGTCAATGCCACCAACATCAAGAACATCATACCAGAGCTCTTCGCAGAGAACCTTATCAGGGGACGAGGGCTGTTTTGCAGATCTTGCATGAAGTCCCAGCTTGCATCTCCAGGTTTTACCGATGTCTTCGCAGCGCTTGTGGCAGTGGTGAATACCAAATTTCCTGAGGTGGGAAAGCTGTTGCTTACCAGGATTGTTCTGCAGCTGAAGAGGGCCTACAAGAGAAATGATAAGGTAAGCAATATAATTAAATTTATTCCTTTTGTTTGCCTTCTGGTGGGGAGATTATTGAATGAATTATAAATGTGTTTTTCATAAGCCCTTGTGTTTTTTACATTGTTTTAGTGGTTGTTACGATTAGTTTGTTAGTAATGAAATGCATATTCTTTTTTCCTTTTGTTTTTTCTATTATTGTATAAGTGATGTTTTTAATCGTAGCAATAAGATTGATGCATGCCTAGTTGGTCTATGATTGATTACTTATGTTTTTTTTTTTTAAATATTCACGAAGCCTCAACTCTTGGCTGCAACAAAGTTTGTAGCACACTTGGTGAACCAGCTGGTGGCACATGAGATCATTGCACTTGAGCTTCTAACCGTGCTCTTGGAAAATCCAACTGATGATAGTGTTGAGGTAGATTGTTTGAAACCCATTCTTTTTGTCTGAATATAATTTTAAAATAATAATTGATCTGAAGAAGTGGTACCATTGTCATTTCACCGTGGGTATGGTAAGGCTTGGACTAGTTTGGTTTCAACAACAAACATGGTCAAACTAGTTTGGTAGATAGTCTTTAATATTAGATGGGCCCTATAAGGCCATAATGCAATAGCTTATCTGATTTTGTTAATATTCAGGTAGCAGTGGGTTTTGTGAAGGAATGCGGAGCGTTGCTTCAAGACATCACTCCTCTTGGGCTTCATGGTGAGACTTTGAATTCCAAACTAAAGTTTTGTCAGCTTGTGTTTCTGAATCAATGAATATGTTTTGGGAACTTCGTACAACACCGGTAAATTTTTGTCTGGCTTCCAAATTCGGATTATGTCGTTTGTATTAGTTGGTCTCTTATGGTCCGCGTAAGTTGTAACATTGTGATCCACAAAGAAAAATGCTAAAAGAAATACTGAGAACTTTAATTTCTTTCCAAACAATGTAGTTGCATTAAACTAAGTTTTGGTTAATATTGGAGGTGTTTTTGAGAGGTATTTTACTTCCTTATCTTATTGTAGGTGTTTTTGAGAGGTTTCGTGGCATCTTGCACGAGGGAGAAATTGATAAGCGTGTTCAGTTCCTAATTGAAGGCCTTTTTGCAATCAGAAAGGCTAAGTTTCAGGTACTGTCAAACATTTTGTAACCTTATACTTACTGATTCTTATTTCTATACTGGATTGTCTGATTTTTATTTCTGGAACACATCATGCTTTCTTATTGGTATGATCTCCTGTTTGTCATGTCCATTTTGTCTTCTCTCAAGGATTCGTGCAAGAATTGGAGGCCTAATTTAGGCAATAAACATCAAAGGTGACCAAATTACTGTACTTGTAGGTCAAAGGAAGAACAAAAGATACGAGGCTAACCAATAGTTATTGAAGGAGATTTGACTTGTATCCTGTGTTTTTCCTTTTGTTTTCAATCTGAAAGTCAATTTTGTGGGTCTAGTGTGGTGCAGTATATACAACTACCTGTCATAATATCTATATATTAGATTATTATTTTTTAATTAAAACTCAGGAAGATACCTTGTGGTGCTGTTGTCTTGAACATGCAGGGGTTTCCAGCTATTCGTCCAGACCTTGATCTTGTAGAACAGGAGGACCAGATCACACATGAGATCTCTCTTGACGATGAAGACTTGGATCCTGAGACTAACCTTGGTAATATAATAATTTTATTTCTTGTTTTAGTATAGATATATTTACAGTTTCACACCCCCCCAATGTAATGGAGGTCACTTTAGTTTTTACTGCAACAATTGCTTAATTGTACTGCGGTATTGGTGATCAACTAGTATGCCAGGTCCAAGTTCTCCACTAAATCAAGGGTTCTTTTTTAGAACAACAAAATGGAAGGCTTTACAATAATGTTGTCAGACGTAATATTAATTTTCCGTTCACTTAATATTATCTAATTTTTCACTGCAGATGTGTTCAAGGCAAACCCGAATTACGTGGAGGACGAGAAAGCTTACGAAAACCTGAAGAGGAGTATTCTTGGTGACGAGTCATCAGCAGATGAGGGAGGGTCAGATGAAGACGGTGATGAGGATGATGATGATGAGGAGGAGACTGACGAGGACGACGAAGAAGAAGAGAGGATGAAGATTAAAGATGAGACTGAGACCAATCTCGTCAATCTCAGAAGAACAATTTATTTGACTATCATGTCGAGTGTTGATTTTGAGGAGGCAGGACATAAGCTTTTGAAGATCAAGCTTGAGCCTGGGCAGGAGGTAAGAGATCTCTCATTTGTTTCATTTGTTTTAATATTTTGGAATTTGCTTTTGGTAAATTTTTTGTGCCTGTCTGTATTCTTAAAAATTATTAGATATAATCGAGGCTTCTTATCTCCAAAATAAGGAAATATCCACATTTTTTAAGGAGGGTACAAACTGTGTATAGGGCAGTTTACACTTTTGAGGGAAATGCAGGAGGAAATTATACCTAGGGTACTGGATATGGTTATTTGATGTTCGCCATGTCTTGTGGGATTTACATGAGAAATTTTTTGTGAGGAACGTGTGAGTGTCTGTGGTAATTAATTTTGTCTTCCTTTTGAGGGGAGGGGGATATAGTGGATAACTTGGAGTAGAACTAGGGTGTTCTTAAGTTCACCAAGTCACTTTATGAACTCAACTCTAAAACCTATCAGATTGGCTTCAAATGACGAATCCGAACCGTTGATATACCTTACAAGTGATGCATCTACATGGAAAAATGTTAAACTTTCGAATTAGTTTAATATAAAGTCAAGCGGTCAAAATTACAAGGTTTATAAATTAATTTTAGTTCATTCATTTATTTAACGTTTTTGACCACTTGATTCGATACAAAATTAATTTGAAAATTTAAAATTTTCACATGTAGATGCATCACTCGTAAGGTAGATGGGTTTCAACAGTTCGGATTCATCATTTGAAACCAATCCAATAGGTATTAGAGTTGAGTTAACAGAGATGCTTGATGAACTTGAGAACGCCCAAGTTCTACTCAGATAACATGGATTTTATGTTACAGAAATAGCAAGTATTGTCCCTTCCCTTCTGTCTAGTTTTGGAACCATGGTTTAATCTATGTTCTTACTGAATCTTCTTGTCTGGTGAGCACCGCTACTGGTATACTTTATAAGAACCTTACCATATGTTGCATTTTTACTTTAAAATGACAGATGGAGCTGTGTATCATGATGCTTGAGTGCTGCAGCCAGGAGAGAACATACCTGCGTTACTATGGGCTCCTGGGACAGCGGTTCTGTATGATAAACAAAGTCCATCAAGAGAACTTTGAAAAGTGCTTCGTGCAGCAGTATTCCATGATTCATCGGCTGGAAACAAACAAGCTGCGAAATGTGGCCAAGTTCTTTGCTCATTTGTTGGGAACAGATGCTCTCCCCTGGCATGTGCTTGCTTACATTCGCCTTACAGAAGAGGATACCACGTCATCCTCTAGAATCTTTATCAAGATTCTTTTCCAGGTATATGCTCAGTCTGCTAGATTTCATTATTTTGTTTACTGTCAGTCCTCATGGTTTTGACTAATACAAATATAGACAATGTCCCTATTTTCTCCTTCCGGTTTGATTGTGGTTGTTTGTTGTTCTTATATCAAGGTTCACCACTAATCAGGGCTGTATTGAAACTCTTCAATGGAATCCTGAAAACTAGAATTAAGACGAAATTTCACTAGTGTTTGGTTGCCATAACCCATATTTCAGAAGCAGCCAAGGGTAATCTTGGAATAATCATGCCTTGTTATTTTCTTACAGGAATTGTCAGAGCATTTGGGCATACGGCTTCTGAACGAGCGACTGAATGACCCCACAATGCAGGAATCATTTGATTCGATCTTCCCAAAAGATAACCCCAAGAATACACGGTTCGCCATCAATTTCTTCACATCCATTGGTTTGGGAGGCATCACTGAGAGCCTGAGAGAGTATCTCAAGAACATGCCCCGGCTCATAATGCAGCAGAAGCCTGCATCTGAATCGGAGGATGAGTCTGGGTCAAGTTCGGATGACTCTAGTGGGTCTAGCTCAAGTTCTGGATCAGAGTCAGAGAGTGAGAGTGATAGTGAGAGTGAACGGAAGAGCAAGAAGAGAAGGAAGAAGAATTAGGAACAAGGATTCAGGTCGTATAGACAACTTAATGCATGCCGTGGGTTAAAAAGGTATTGAGACTTGTGGGTTGATTTCAGAACAGACTATCTTGTAATGAAAGGTTGTTTATGTACTGTTCAAGGTCAACCATCTCGGCCTTCTGTTATGTATGGTATGAAAGCTGATTAGATCTTTTATTATGTAGCCATTTAAGCCACAGAACTTCTCAGATCAAAACTAAAAGGACAAAAATTTGGCATTTCATTACTGATTGAACTGAAACTGCCCTTGGTTTTATATACATTTATTATGTTTACCAGTATCTAAACTCAAAACTGCTATGCATGGTGTGGTGGATAAGTCCCTTTTTTATTGGTTTTCTTTCTGGTGTGTGCAGCTTATTGAAGATCATGGTAAGAAGGTGGCATGGTAAGAAGGTGGATGCTCTGCGATATAGTGTTTTATGGCCTCTACTGCCTTGTGTATTATCTCAGCATCACTTCTCTTTTTTTGGATGAGTCAGGAGACTAGAAGTTAAATTAATTTGTTATTTTAAGTTCCGCAGTTGACCTTGTGGGGATTGTAAATAGTATTGGAGTAAGTCTGAAGTTGACTGTTATCTAGAGAGTTGCACAATTTTACCACCTCTTTCAATTAATTTTTCCTTTTTCCAGTTGGATGTTGCTTGGGTTGTGTAAAATGATGTATCACTGTAAGCTTAGGTAAGTTGAATCAACCTGTGCTGGTTTTGATTTTTTATATTTTGATAACCAAATTTGTTAGAATTGGTGCTTGCTACCAGATGTATCGAACTTTTTTTAACATTTTAGTATTAAATGCTAATAAAAAATAGTATTATATGATTCGATCGAGTAAAAAATGGACGTGTTCAATACGATCGTTGCAAAATTTCAGTGTTGTTTAATATTGGATACTTATATTAACTAAGGTTGTTTACAAAGTAATCTCTTACTAAGATTAAAGCCGTCCTAGTTTTGCACTCTTGTTTTCATTTAATTTTAGTCCCAACTATCAGAGAAAATCCCAAATATAAGATATCATCAATTACTAGCATTCTCATTGTAAAAAGCTTCCAGCTGGTTCATTTTTTCTTCTATAATTACGCTCCCTTGCCAAACGGTTCCTAAATTGAAGAATGGCAGAACAGCCCTGCTTCACGTGAAAGTAAAATCCCACCATAGTTTATATTTAACATTGCAAATACTGATGTAATCATGTAAATATATCCTTGGTGCAGTTCTCCATGTATTTTTTTTCATCTCTGTTTCCTCCACTGTTACGCACAAAACAAATAACTATAATAATAATAATAATAACAAATAAAATAGAAGTAAAAGAACAAACTGATCCAACGACTCAACGAGTCTTCGACAGTTTGATGCCCAACTCGAGTATGCGAACGATCTTTTTATTTTTTGACTTATTCGCATACTATTCCCATACTTGGGCTCAATTTGAGAAAAACCTGATAATTAAGTGATGCTTGCTAAAAGTAGGGTTTCATTGAGAACTCGTATGCAGGTGAAAGTAAGCTGAAATAAGGTTCTTTCCGTTAAGAGACAGGAGTAGGTCTGATGGGCATCGAACCTACTTCTAGGTTCAATTAGCTCAAACACCGTACAATTATCATTAAAATTTGTGCGTATGAAAATTGAAAATACTTGCACGGATTTTAATTAGCCCGCAAGAATCTTGATGAAGATCTAATGGTCATTTCACCTATCAAATCAAACTAGGTCCGATGGGCATCCGACCTACTCTCAATTCTTCCGTTGAATATTCCAATCGAAAAAATAATCAAACTTCATCACTAAATAACCAACGGGTGTAATTGCCCCTGACATGGTCCCTTCCGAAATTTTTTATCTCTGAAATGAGATTCATTTTAGTCCTTCCTCTTTTATTTTGCCTTGATCTCTAGGGAGTCACAAACCTAGGCAACCAGTCGATACAGTGCTATGCCAGGTGGGCTGGGTTTAGAGTTTAGAGTTTAGGATTTAGGGAGTTATCTAATTTTTTTAATTGTCTAAAAGATAATATAAAATTCTAAAAAGTATAAAACTTTATCTTCAATTATATTTTCATATGATAATAATGTTAAAGGTTCGGATTGATTATTTAGTTTTTGAAAACGAAAATATATTGCACGTACCAATCCGCGCATTGCAATGTACCATGGCTTGACTCTTTAAGATATTTGACATTTTAACGGCACGCGGGCCATTTGGTAGCCACTACCAAGTCCATCAAAAATAAAAAGATATTTGACATTTTGAGAGTTCCATTTGAGTTATGTATTATTGAATTTTAGCTGCTGTGACTTTAAACTATATTTAAACTATTCAATTTCATTTATTAAGTAGCTGGAATTTTTCAAATTGAACTGTTCAATGCTAATGATATTTTATATTCAACCGTGATTTAATTATATCAACATTATAATTAGGGTTACAAAAGTGGCGAAGTGGTTTAGAATGATTGACGGATCGTGAAGTGGGAACTCTTGGGAAAATAGGAATAGGGCCATAGGATTAGGTCTGGTTCGAGTCAATTAACCGAGTTTATTCCGAACGAGTTGGAGACAATTCGGATTTAATTTGTGAGTTAACTGAGTCAATTCTAACTCGAGTCCTTTTTGAAAATTTATCACTGCTCTTTCACGACTTTGCAGATTCCGCGATAATGGAGTAATCTCTACCCCCAGCCGTAAAGATGACAATTTCAAAGTCATTATCAGTGGCAACCTATAGCAGCTTGTCCACACCGGGTCGCTTGATAATGGAGTGAGTTTTTGTAGCAAAGTCGTACTGATCGGCCGGCTCTACTTGGCGAATCAGTGTGTCATCCAGGTCGAGAAAAAGTGTTTTTCGGGTAGTTGGAGGAAGAGCCGGCATTGGAGGAAGCTCTGAATAAACTTGGACGAGATTTCGAAAATCTATAAAATTTCCCTGTGCCTAAAAAAAACTAAACAGGCTCCAATTTATAAGGAAGAGAATGCAATATTTGGACACAATTATTTTAGTTAAATTTTAGTGCCTAATATTGCACAGGAGCAATATTTAGTGCAAGATTTTTCGTGGCTTATATAATTTAAACCAAATATAACTCATGTATTTAATATCATAAAATGATTTTGAAAATTTATAAATTTTACATGTAAATATATTATTAGTGAAGATGATTTTGTGGCCCTTAAAAAGGAAAATAACTATGAGGCTATCCGATTTTAGAAAAAACTAGAGCAACGTTCAAAAATGAAACCAACATGTTACTTTTTTTTTTTTTGCAGATTTTATGCTTATTTCCGTATGTTTCAATTAAAATACGGAAATTAATAGCAAAATATTGACATTCACTTTTTAGTTAGAGATTTTTATATATGGCTCTCTCTTAGGCATATTATCAGAACCGGACTGCATGTCAATCCGGTAAAGCTCCAAATTAACCGAAATTTTTATTTATACCCTATTTAAAAAAAAAAAACGCTACATTTTCTGTGAAATTCCACAAATACCACGGTTGCCATTTTATTGGGGCAGACTCAAAGACTAAGGCCCTCCAAATGAAATAGCGGACCCCCAAAATTTTTTTAACATATTGTTTTATTTTTTTTGAGTTATTTTTGTTGGTTTGGTTATATTTAGTTAAAAAGTTAAATGTAAGTTTATTTATTTGTTTTATTTATAGTAAAAATATAGAAATATTCAATATTTTTCATCCGATAAAAATAACAATAAATATAAAGAAGCCATCAATAGAAAAATATAATGCATATGTCCTCATGAGTACAATAAAAATATGTCTAATAACTCTAAAATAGACAATGTTCGTACCAATACAAATAAAACATTCAATACATTTAAAACCTAAAGTTAACTCCTAGACAAACATTTATCAATTAATTGCTTTTCAACCAACAAATTTACAAACAAAAATAAATGTTAAATCTAAAGGTTATTAAACTCAATTTTTTGAAAGCTGAAATTGATTAATAAAATAAATTAACAACCTCGTGCATCTCGAGCAACTCTGTTATGTCTTTCTTGTATATCTCGGATGGCCTGGTGTCTTTCTTGATGGCTTCTTTATATTTATTGTTATTATTATCTGATAAAAAATATTTAATATTTCTATATTTTACTAGAAATAAAACAAGTAAATAAACTTACATTTAACTTTTTGACTAAATATAACAAAACCAACAAAAAAATAACAAAAAAAATTTAAACAATCTGTTAAAAAAAATTGCAGGTCCACTATAGGATCCCAGACTGGGTCCACAAAGCCGTTGGGCGGACCCCAATCTTTGGTCTTTATGCCCAAATATGTAATTTATATTTACAATTAATAAAATAAGACACTGTTGGAATACTTTCATATAATTTTACATTAAAGAGATTTTATAGTTTTATACTTTATTTAGACTTGAATAACTACACAAATTTCATTTTTTGTGATCAAACAAACTTCCGACGACTCATATAGCATTTCAATTTTTTTGTAAAAAATATATAAAGTTCTGACAACTATTTGATCATACACAAATATATAATGTCTAAAAATAATATGTTACGTAACACAAAAACAACACATTCTTGTTCACAGAAAAAATATCTACCACATGTTACATTTTCATCTGAAAAGGTGCTTACATTTTCTCCCTCAAAAGAAGGAATCATGTGCAACCATTTTTGTGAGTTGGTTCACAAATTGAAAAAACTAATTATTTTATTTGGTTCACCGGTTTTCTTCAAAAATTGCCGTTTTTTTTTTATTTACATGCATATTTGGTCTTTTATTCGAACTGAATCGAATGTGGTTTCAGATTCAATTTTTTTTTCTTGTTTAACCGCCGGTCTGGTCCGGTTTTAATAACAGTGCTCTTAGGTGATGAATATATGACGTTGCAATTTTGTAGTTATCTCCTCATTTTTCTTGTACTTCTAATCATGTTGTCCTATTTTACTACGCAAGTTTTTTTCGTTATCGTTGAGACCGAAACTTTTTAAACATCAAATTAGGTGGGTGGGTATAAATTGTTGGACATGAGAGGATTGGTGAGTAATACCTGCACTAACTTTTTTTTTTTTTTGAATTTTTAAATATACATTTTTTTAATTTGAGCTTAATTATTAGAAGCTGTGCTTTTTGGGTTTTCAAGCTGAAACAGCTAAAAAGAGTTCAAATAGACGGAAACATGAATTGATTCAAAATTGTAGAACATATCTTTTTTCACTTATAATTCTAAAACATGGTTTCCAAAAAATAGCATGCCTGGCTCAAAATAGAGATCCTTGTCTGGAGAACAAATAAGAACCTTCATAAATTTCTCCTTCCATAATTACAATTTTTTTATTCATAGATATTATTAAAAAATAAGAGACAAAAATAGAAAGAGTATCTAGTTGTTTCGACAAATTGTGAACTCGCACCAAGTCCACAATCCACATCAAGATTAGAGTGCTATCATGCTGCAGTCGTATAAAATTTGATAGCTAGGTCGTAACTGCAATTACTAGTAATTTGTTGGGTCATAAAGGCCCAAATAAACAATAATCAATGAAGATTAGAGTCTCATATCGAAGCGAGTTTCTAGCTTGGACCTGTTCGGTTTGGCATCACAAAAAAAAAAACAAATTATTTGTGAATTATTCGCAAATTTTGTGACACTATGTTCTGATACCATGTTGAAATTATGAAATATGAGGAGATGAATTTTTGCATATTGAAAAGAGCTATATTTTTACATAGAAACTACTTTATTTGTATTACATGTTTCAACGGTTATATTTTGGTACCGTGGGTACTATACCTATCTGTGGTATTTATTAGTACAGCTGTACCACCAACTTTTCGAACAAGTGATCTCTTCAATGTTTTTATCATAATTTCCATCTCCATTAATGATTCCTGTCAAAAGAAACAAAAAGACAGATATAACAAATATGACCCATCGATATTTAAACTGTAAGACAGCTCAAACTAAAATTCCAATCACAATCAACAATTGTTCTTTGGTTATATAGCATTGCATTATAACTAACCAATTTGGGTTGAAAAAAGGTACTCTTTTAGAATCAAATATGTAACAGTATTCAAGAAGAAAAATAAAAATGTAATAGATATATAATACAACACTAAGTTGACCATAACCATTCAAGCAATATAATGCGCGCAGTGCAGTTCAAAAGGTATTTGTAATTCTTCTATTGAACAATCAAGCAATAATAAATTAGTAATAGTTTGCATTACTAGAACATATACAAGTATATATATGTATCCCATATTTGAAAGCTAGCCCAAAAAGAATAATAGTAAACCATGTTGATAAATTCAGACGTCTAAAACTCACATTAACATGGCTCGCTGCATCTCGAAGATCCTCATATCTGCTCTCAATCTCAAAAAACCGAAGCAATCTCGTGAGCTCAGAATCCAGCATACCACCCTTGAATGGTTTTATCTTGACAACATTCTCCCTTTGAGGCACGCGCTGCCAAAGATCATCGATGATAATGCACCTATCAAGGCTCCTACCAGTCAAAGTAAGATCCTTAATAGGTACTCCTCGTATGTTTCTTTTGCACGAATCCCGATACAACCGGTGTGTGATGAGCCCATTTGGATCGAGCCAGTCAATGATAGGGGAAGCATAATCTCTACCCCCAGCCGTAAAGATGACAATCTCAAAGTCATTATCAGTGGCAACCTGTAGCAGCTTGTCCACGCCGGGTCGCTTGATAATGGAGTGAGTTTTTGTAGCAAAGTCGTACTGATCGGTTGGCTCTACTTGACGAATCAGTGTGTCGTCCAGGTCGAGAAAAAGTGTTTTTCGAGTAGTTGAAGGAAGAGGAAGAGTTGGCATTGAGGAGAATTTGTTATAGAGATGATGTAGAGGCAATGGAGAAGAGATTAAGTTTCTTTAACTGTCTTAATTACTTGGTTCAATATATAAGGAAGAGAATATATAATTGCAGAGCAATATTTAGACACAATGTTTTAAATTGCATTTCTTTAATTGTCTTTCTTATTTGGACACAATTTTTTTAGTTAAATTTTAAAAATAATTCTTCTAAGTTTGAAGGATTTGCATTTTCTCCCTAATATTGCACAGGAGCAATATTTAGTGCAAGATTTTCATTGATCGGTATTTTATAAATTTTCATGGCTTATATAATTTAGACCAAATTAAAATATAACAAACAAAGCTCATGTACTTAATATCATAAAACAATTTCGAAAATTTATAAATTTTACATGTATATATATTATTAGTAAAGATGAATTTGTGGTCGTTTAAAAGGAAGGTAATTATGAGGCCATCTGTTTTTAGAAGAAAACTAGAGAAACGTTGAAAAATAAAACCAACATGCTAACTTTCTTGTAGATTTTATGCTTATTTCCGTATGCGTCAATTAAAATACGGCAACTAATAGTAAAACATTTACATTCATTTTTTAGTTAGAGATTTTTATGGATCTCTCTTAGGCAATGTTATCAAAATCGGACCGCACGTCAATCTAGTAAAGCTCCAAATTAACAGTTCACTGGTCAAACTGATGGGTCAACTAGTTCAATTATTGGTCTTTTAAAATATTTATATAATTATGAGGAGGATGGCTAATATACTAACGTTGGTATATAGCAGATCGTTATACCAAGTGGATTTTGTGATTTTGAAGTCCAAATTATCGATTTGAAGTGCTCCACGTGTTCTCCATATTGAAATGTGCTTGTAGACCAAATTTTACATTTTTTTTAAAATTTTTTACTATTTTTTTCTTCATATTTTTGAAAATCTTAGTTTTCATATATTTTTTTTATTATTTTTTTACCATATTAAACGGTGATTTTCAAAAATCTGAAAAAAATAGTAAAAAAATTCTAAAAAATATAAAATTTTGTCTCTAAGAACATTTCAATATGGAGAATACATTGAGCACTTAGATCGATAATTTGGACCTCGGAATCACAAAAATTCACTTGGTCTAACGAATTGCTCCATACCAATGTTGGTATATTATCCAAGCTCTAATTATGATATATAAATGTTATTATAAAAGTTATCATTTATATAGTGTAAATTTCTACATAGTATTAGATAATGTATTGTAAAAATAAATTTACAAATTATTAAAAATTGCAAGAAATTCATTTTTTTTTTATGCCCAAATATGTAATTTTTATATACAATTATTAAAATAAGACACCGTTGGAATACTTTCATATAATTTTACATTAAAGAGATTTTCTAGTTTTATACTTCATTTAGAATTGAATAAGTACACAAATTTCATCAAACAAACTTCCAACGACTCATATATATAGCATTTCAAAAAAATTGGACAAAATATATAAAGTTGTGACAATTGATCATACACAAATACATAATTGTGTAAAAATAATAAGTTACATAACACAAAAACAACACATACTTGTTCACAGAAAAAAAAAAATCTACAACATGTTACATTTTCTTTTTAAAAGGTGCTTACATTTTCTCCCTCAAAAGTAGGAATCATGTACAACCATTTTTGTGAGTTGGTTCACAAATTGAAAACCCCAATTTTTTTTATTTGGTTCACCGGTTTTCTTGAAAAACCACCATTTTTTTTTTCAGTTTACATGCATATTTGGTCTTTTATTCGAATCAAACCGGATGTGGTTCCTGATCCAGTATTTTGATTTAACTGCCGGTCCGATCCGATTTTAATAACAGTGCTCTTAGGTGATGAATATATGACTAGGGCTGTAAATGAGCTGGCTCGAGCCGAGCTGGGCAAAAGCTCAGCTCGTTAATTCTGGACCGAGCTATTAGCGAGCTAGCTCGTTAACAACTCGCGAGCTAAAATCTCAGCTCAAACTCGTGATGAGCCAGCTAACGAGCTGGCTCACTAGGTTTGGTTGGACCTTGTTTTAAGAAGAAAATAAATTTTACAAACATTTTTGGATCAAGCTGGACCGAGTTGAACCGAGCTGGATCAAGCTGGATCAAGTTTGACAGTATAAAATACACACAAATTCATACAAATTCACAAATTGATGCCTAGCCGAGCTAGCTCGCGAGCTGGCGAGCCGAGCTGGGCAAAAGCTCAGCTCGTTAATTTTGGCTCGAGCTGTTAGCAAGCCAGCTCGTTAACAGCTCGGTCCACTATCGAACGAGCTGTTACCGATCGAGCCAATGTGAGTCGCGAGCGAGCCACGAGCTTACGAGCTTTTTGGACAGCCCTATATATGACGTTGCAATTTTGTAGTTCTCTCCTCATTTTTCTTTTACTTGTAATCATGTTCTCCTATCTTACTAGGTAAGTTTTTTCCTTCTCGTTGAGACTGAAATTTTTTAAACATCAAATTAAGTGGGTGGGTAGAAATCTTTGGACATGAGAGGATTGGTGAGTAATACCTGCACTAGCTTGTTTTAATTTTTAATTATATCTTCTTCTTTTTTTAATTTGAGCTTAATTATTAGAAGCTGTGCTTTTTTGGTTTTCAAGCTGAAGCAGCTAAAAAGAGTTCAAATAGACGGAAACATGAATTGATTCAAAATTGTAGAACATATTTTTATCACTTATGATTCTAAAACATGGTTTCCAAAAAATAGCATCCCTCGTTCAAAATAGAGATACATGTCTGAAGAACAAATAAGACCTTTCATGAATTTCTCCTTCCATAATTACAATTTTTTTATTCATAGATATTATTAAAAAAAATAAGAGATGAAAATAGAAAGAGTATCCAATTGTGAACTTGCACCAAGCCCACAATCCACATCAAGATTACAGTGCTATCAGGTTCCAGTCGTATAAAATTTGATAGGTAGGTCGTAACTGCGATTGCTAGCAATTTGTTGGGCCATCAAAGCCCAAATAAATAATAATCAATGAAGACTAGAGCCTCATATCGAAGTGAATTTATGTAGATTTTCATGGTCTATGACTCTATTTACAATTTGTTGCTAGCAATTTGTTGGACCCGATTTACAATTTGTGTAGATTTTCATGGTCTATGCTCTATAATCTATATAAAGAACAATCTTTGTAGGTGTTTTTCCCATTCCGGATCTAGGAAAACGCAATTGCTAATTAGTTCTACAGTAAGGAAACAAAAACTATGGAGCGTTTATATAAGAAACTTTAGTACCGGTTGTTGTCTCTTCGGAGACATCCGATAAAATTGGAACGATACAGAGAAGATTAGTATGGCCCTGCACAAGGATGACACGCACAAATCGAGAAATGGTCCAAATTTTTTTCTCAATTCTTGCTTTACTGGGCTTACTGCTTCCCCTTTTTGCATATCTTTTGATATTTTCATATTTGGTTAGCTCGTAGTTAGTTTCAATCTAGCTATTCAATTTGAATTTGTTGGTCGATTTGTTCGTCACAGAATCCATATATTCAATTTAACAACAATATCAGGTACTGTTATCGTCACAGAATCAGCATGACTCTTAAATTCAGGGCGCTCTAAGGTCAGTTTAACTCAAATTATAGAATCCATATATTCAAAGTGGAAGGAGTTGTATGAATTAGATTAGCACATAGACAATTCAGATTAAGTTATAATATATCCAAATCGGAACAGAGTTACATTTCTATATAAATCTATACTAGTCCGTAGCAGAAAATATGATCTACAAAGGCACATTCCAGTCTGTAGCAGCACATGTTGTTGTATACCAGTACGCACTACTTCTGTACCAGTAGTGATCAGGCAGGTTGTATGCTGGAGGGTATGTTCAAAAAGAAACATCAGCAGTATAACAGCACAGTGACATCCTTTATGCACTATGACCCCTGACTCAGTACAAACTACACAGTTCAATGTAAATTCACAGTGAATCCCTCGTGATTATTCGTACTGATAAGAGAATTTCGAAAGATAGCATTGCTTCTAGTAACTTAAATTTGGTAAAAAGCAAATTTTCTCACTACCAGAATTCCAAAGATAATAAAGTAAAAAAAAACTAAAATCTAAATGAAATCACATACGTAATCAACCATTCCCTCCCTTGGACCAGACATCTTTTTTCAGGCATGTGTAACAGCTGAGTTAAAACATAAAAAAAAAAAATGAACAATCAAGCCATAATTAACTGTTGGTAATGCTAGAACTTACAAGAATCTATCCCATATTAATAATAAAAAGATAGGTTCACAAATCCTGAGGCCGAAACCACTTATTAACATAGCTCACTGCATCTCGAAGATCCTCATATATGCTCTCAACATAAAAAAAAATGAAGCACCCTTTTGAGCTCAGTATCCTTCATATCACCCATGAACGGTTTTATCCTGACAACATTCTCCCTTTGCAGCACCCGCCGCCAGATGTCATCTATGATAATGCACCTATCAAGGCTCCTACCAGTCAAAGCAAGATCCTTAATAAACATCCCACGTTTGTTTATTTTGCATGAATCCCGATACAACCGGGGTGTGATGAGCCCATTTGGGTCGATCCTGTCAATTATAGGGGAAGCATATTCTCTAACACTGGCAGTGATAATGACAATCTGATAGCCACAATCAGTGGCCACCTGAAGCAGCTTCTCCACGCCATGTCTCTTTATAACATAGCACTTTTCGGTAGCAAAATCGTACAGATCAGGTGGTTCGCCGAATACATGGCGAATCAGTGTCTCATCCAGGTCAAGAAAAAGTGTTTTTTGGGTAGTTGGAGGAAGAGGGAGACCTGGCATCAGAGGAGCCTTTGAACAAACATGGACGAGATTTCGTACATCTATAAAATCACCCTGTGCCTCGAAAAATTTAAACAATCTCCGCAAATCATCATCATTACTATCTCCAGTAAAAGGGATTACCTTGATTGCATTAAGCCATTGCTTCACACGTAATTTTGGATCATTGTCTATTATCAAAGATCGATCCTGCATCCTTCCTGTTAGCTTCAGGTCCATAACAGCTTTCTTGTTCCCGGTCTCAAGTAAGTATTTATTAAACAGCTTATGAGTGATTATCTCTCCAGTCGGGTCGATCTTACTTAGTATTTGAGAGACATATTTTTCCGGCCACCAGGTGAATGTAACAGTCTCGAAACATGCTTTCTGGCCACCAGGACGCAAGATAACATACAAGGTCGAGGTCTTCTCTTTTTCTACCAAATCCAAGGAGAAGTCGTAACCACCAGGGGGTGGATTTAGACTTGTGTGGATTATGGTTCTGAAGAAACTAATAAAAAATTGTCTTCTTTTGGGAGTTGGGAAGTGGAGGAGGGCTGCTCTTGCACGGAGAACTTGGTAAAGAGCGAATAGGAGATCTCATGGTGGATTTGGTTTATGAATAATTGAATGATGAGCGAAAGGGCAGAGAACTAGAGATGAAGCAGAAGCAGCAGAGGAGAGAGATTATGTTTCCTTAATTGCCTTATTCTGATTAGGTGCAATATATATAAGAAAGACGGACGCCACATCAGGAAACATTTTTTTTGCGTTACTTTTGGAATTCATGATGAGGCGGCCTCTCTCCTTCATAGATAAGAACTATAATTTTTAGTTATTACACTCTCGTTTAAAGTGAACTTCTCTAAATTCTGAAATAGGAGTTGCCTTTTCTTTCTAATATAGCACAGGGGTAATTTTGAAAGAAAGATTGTGTGACAGTGCGTCAGTGTTACTACATAAAATTAGTCCAAGTGTATTTTTGGCTGCTTTTTTTTTTAATTTTTATCCAAAGTCCGGTCTAAACCGTTCGATCACATCAAAATTTGCATGGACGATTTAGATCCATTGAGCTGTTTTACATTTATTAAGTTACAAATCTATTTGCACGAATCTCAATGCATATCAAAATAGTCTTTACATGTATTTATATCCGATAAGCTTATCCGTTAGATTAACGAAAACAATTCTTACCTAAATAAATAGAAAAAAATTATTATTCATACTCACTTAATTAACAGATACTATACGGATAGGATAAATTAATGAATAAAAGAATCTACCTCTTTTGTCCTAAATAAATACCCTCACATTTTTGCTTCAAACTAAATTGTGCTATCATAAAGGAGGTAATTAATTATGAGGGAATTGGGTTTTAGATAAACCCAGTGAACCTTTCAAGAATTAATGCAAACAACATTATGATCATTCATGCTCATTTTATTTTATATATGCCTATTTCTGTTTGTTTCAATTAAATTCGGCGGTGCTAGCAGGAATAGCAAAACATTTGCTTGTTGCAATTTAATTTGCCTTCTTCAATATATGTCATGAACATATTACCGTCTAATTTAAACTTCTCTATTTTTTCACTTATATGCACCAAAAGAAAGAAAACGAAAAAAATAGTGGTAAGACTAAAAACTATTTTGAGATTTGAATCTTTACCAAATACTGTTCCTTGTAGTGCTTTAAATAGTAACCTCTAAATTTAAACTGTAAAAGCCAAATTAATCTAACATTCATATTGAAACAAAATAATATCAACTTGGTGGACAACTACAACACAAGATAAAATGATCAACTCATTAACAAAATATGCTAAAAAAAATAGCATCCGATAAGACCTCTTGGTTATGTTGGATAATTATATTTGCATGTCAGTATAAACTTTTTTATATTAGCTGTTTTGTCAAAACTATCAGGGTTTGAAACAAGTAATTAATTAACTCAAAATTGTAAAATCCAAAATGCACATTGAAATTGCACAGAACAGCAATGTAAACCCCAACATTTTCTAAGTAATTAATAGAAGTACAGCCAATTACATCCTTAATTGCAAGCATAATATATAACTTGTCAAGTATATTCTGAAATTGACATGAAGAAAAGATTTTAAAAGGCTTCTCTTTGGAACCAAAATACAAAATAACCTTCAAAATTTAGGCAATTGTCCTCCTGCTCATTACAAATTTCATTCCTATTGCTGGTAGTGAGATATTTGACAATTCTTCGTCATATTTTCTATCTCCATTAATGAAAATGAGTCCTGTCAAAAGAAACAAAAAAACAGATATAACAAATATGACCCATCAATATTTGAACTTACTGACAGCTCAACTATGATTATTTCGCTTTCAAAATACAATTCCAATCATAATCAACAATTCTTCTTTGGTTATATAGCATTATAACTAACCATTTGGGGTTGAAAAAAAAAAATACTCTTTTATGATTAAATATGTAACAGTAATTCAAGAAGAAAAATAAATATGTAATAAATAATACAACACCAAGTTACGTTGACCATAACCAAATTAAATAGCAATATAATGCGCATAGTGCATTATAAAGATTGAAGGTCAAGTTACCTAACTATTTAATATCTTAAAAGATTTTTCTATCTAAATTCAAATCTGCGACTTCTCACATGAAGAGCAATATCTTTATCACTAGATCAAAAACTGATTCTCCGCAATTCATTTCAAGAAAATGCATTTTTAATTCTTCTATTGAACAATCAAGCAATAATAAACTAATAATAGTTTGCATTGCTAGAACTATATATGGGTGTTCCTCAGCTCCGGTTTAATCAGTTTTAAATCAAACAAATAAAGTTTGGTTTAAACAATTAAATAGATCGATTCGGTTTATTTTTTAAAACCGGATAATTAGTTCAGTTTGGTTTGGTTTAGAAATTTTGAAACCGATTAGATTGACTGAAATTTTTAAAACCATCTCCGTACAAATCAAATATTTAAACAGTTTTATAATTCTGACATAATATTGTCTCAGTTCGGTTTAAAAGCAGTTATACTGAACCAAATAATTGTTTAAATTCATCTTTAAAAAAATAAAAAATATATATATTTTGATGATAAATATCCTAATTCAGCTCAACCGAATAAACTGAAATTTACATCGGTTTGTTCGATTGAGTTCTTATTCTATTTCGGTTCAATTCGGTTTGGTTTTTAAAAATTAAATAAAATTTTAATTTGTCTATTTTAATTCGGTTTGAAATGAACACCTAGAACACACAAGTATGTATTCATATTTGTCAGCTAGCACAAAAAAAAAAATAGTAAGACATGTTGACAAATTCAGACACCGAAAACTCACATTAATATAGCTGACTGCATCTCGAAGATCCTCATATCTGCTCTCGATCTCAAAAAACCGAAGCAACCTCGTGAGCTCAGAATCATGCGTACCTTCCTTGAATGGTTTTATCTTGACAACATTCTCCCTTTGCGGCACCCGCTCCCATAGGTCATCGATGATAATGCACCTATCGAGACTCCTACCAGTCAAAGCAAGATTCTTAATAGGCGCCCCATCTTCGTTTCTTTTGCACGAATCGCGGTACAACCGATGTGCGACAAGCCCATTAGGGTCGAGCCAGTCGATGACAAGGGAAGCATGATCTCTACACCCAGCCGTAAAGATAACAATCTCAAAGTCATTATCAGTGGCCACCTGGAGCAGCTTCTCCAAGCCGGGTCGCTTGATAATGTAGAAATTAGTTTTTATAGCAAAGTCGTATTGATCAGGTGGATCACCGATTACACTACGAATCAGTGTGTCGTCCAGGTCAAGAAACAGGGTTTTTCGAGTAGTTGGAGGAAGAGGAAGAGGTGGCCTTGGAGGAGGCTCTGAATAAACATGGACGACATTTCGTACATCTATAAAATTTTCCTGTAATTCGAAAAATCTAAACAGTCTCCACAATTCAACATCAGTAGGATCTCCAGAAAACGGCTTTACCTTGATTGCATTACACCATTGTTTCACACGTAATTCTGGGTTGTTGTCTATGATCACAGAACGATCCACCGTCCTCCCTGTTAGCGCTAGGTCCATAACAGCCTTCCTGTTCCAGGGCTTGGGGCAATGGTTATTAACCAGCAACTCAGAGATTATCTCTCCAGTCGGGTCAATCTGTCTTAGTATTTTAGGGACGTGACCTCTCGATTGCCAGGTGAATGTAACGATATGGAAACATGCTTTCTTGACAGCTTGAAGAAATTCAATGAGACCGGGGCGCAAGGTAACATACAAGGTCGATATCTTCTCCTCTGGTGGCAAATCTAGCGCGAAGTCGTACCCACCAGGCAGTGGATTTGGACTTGCGTGGATGATGGTTTCAAAAACACTAATAAAAAGTGTCTTCTTATCATAGCTGGGAAGAAAAGGATGGTCGTTCTTGCTTGGAGAATTTGGTAAAGAGGGAATAGTATTATTCATGGTGGATTTGGTTTGTGAAGAATAGAATTATCAGAGATTAAGCTTGCTGATTTGGTGCAATATATAAGGAAGAGGAAGGCAATATTTAGGAAGCAAAAAATTTCGAGTTAATTTTTGATAAATAAAGGAGAGATTAATTCAGCATGATTATATTATAATTAGTCGTGTTTAAAGAGAACTTTACTAAATTCAAAAGAGTTGCCGTTCCTGCCTAGAGCAATTTTAGAGCAAGATTTTTATTGCTCAGTATTTTTTTCTAAATAAGATTTTTATGTGCCAATTATACTGTATAAAATTAGTTCTATTTGTACATTTCCTTATTCATTGAATACTAATCTCATCTGTATTCTATACATATCTATTACAATTAAACGAATAACCAAAAAAAAAAACAATATGTAATTATGGAATAAATTAATGATTTATATAATTTTAACTAAAAATATAACAAACAAATCTCATGTACATAATATCATAAAACGAATTCGAAAATTTACAAATAGGGATAACATTTACTATACTCTTCAAAACTCTTATGGTTTTTTATTTACCCCTAAAGTTTTTAATTTGTTTTATTGAAAAAAAAGAAATAATTTGTAATAGCAAAATATTTGCATTCCCTTTTTAGTTCAAGATTTTTATGGATCTCTTAGGTGAAGAACATATGACCGTGCAATTTTGTAGTCATCTCCTGATTTTCTTTTACTTGTAATCATGTTCTCCTAAGTCCTATGACCGTGCAATTTTGTAGTCATCTCCTGATTTTCTTTTACTTGTAATCATGTTCTCCTAAGTCCTATCTTATTACGCAAGTTTTTTTTCCTTATAGTTGAGACTAAAATTTTTAAACATAAGTTGGTGGGTAGAAATCGTTGGACATGAGAGGATTGGTGAGGGATACTAATACCAGCACTAGCATGTTTTTAATTTTCAATTATACCTTTTTGTTTAATTTGAGCTTATCATGGGCTGTGTTTTGTTTTTAAGCTGAAGCAGCTAAAAAGAGTTCAAATAGACAGAAAGAATTGATTAGATTGAAGCACATGGTTTTTAAATTTCTAAGTTCTTATCTTATAATTCTAAAACATGGTTCCCAAAAAATAGCATCCCTGTAGACCCTGTTGCACAATAGAGAATAGAGATCCTTGTCTACAGAGCAAAAATTATCCTTCGCTTACATTTCTCGTTCCACAGTTATCATAACTAAGTCCGGCCCTGGCAGAGCCGCAAAGGGCGTGAAATGACGAAATTCCAATTTTGCAATTTTATGAATTTGGTTTTAAAATTGCTAATTTCTCCATTTCACTCTTTCAAAAAATATTTCTCCGTTTCGCCCTATTTGATTTTCTCGATAAACTTTCAAGCCGCCCAATTATCAACACTAGGAGAAAGATAAAAATATACAGCTCTATTTAAATTACTTAAATTCCTGTTAACCAGGTTTAATGATATAGTATATTGCACGAATGGAAAAAAAAAAAAACGAAAAACATTAAATTGTGGTCAAACTAAATCCTATTTTGGGACGTAATTCTTACTCAAAACTATCCCTTGTAGTACACTGTAAATAGTAACCCCTAAATTTAAACTCAACTGAAACAACCAACGACCAAATGAAAGAGAAAACAAGCAAATAAAAAGAGGAATTTTAAAAGCTACCTATAATCTATTTGAACAGTCAAATCTTGTATTCCCAGATCATTATACAATCCGTTGACATGTTGAAGGATTCGGTCTTCATTGACTCCATTCTTCACCTAATCAAAAGAACAATGAAAAAATAAAACAGATGATAATGTGGGCATGTATATCATAAATTCACTGGTCTTAATACCACATTGATGACTTACAGTATAGGCGGACTGGCAAGCAGTAAAATAATGATCCTAAACTTATCAATTTGTACCAATAAATCCGTTAAAGTATGTATCAGTCAAGCACCAAAAGTGTTTCTTTTTTTTCTTTTTCTTTTATTAGGAGTTAACATTCGTTGAGAATATCGGGAGTTCATATTAGAGGAATCAAAGAGTTAGAAAAATCACTGGTACCATTTTATTGCTACAATTATCATAATTTGTAATGGTACCTGAACAGAGACAGAGCCAATGGAATAATCAGGTACCAGTTCCCAGAAACGTGCTTGTGATACCTCCAATACCTCTTCAAGAGCTGCTATCTGAGGAATTATTTTTAGCAATTAATAATCTAATAGTACAAAAAAGAAACCAACAATTCTATGAGTTGTGCAGTACTTTTAATAGAACTGTAAACAAGAATTGTACATTATTCAAACCAACTATCAAATGCTCCTATAAATAACCAAAAGTTAGGGGCATAATAACTTGGGAGGCAAAATAGTAGAGCAGTATTTTTATTCTCCAACTTCTAGTTCCAAATTCAGAAATTATACTTTGGAACACCAAGAAACTAAGTTGTAGATTCTTAAGAGTATAACAGAAAATTCAAATTCCCAACTTAAGAATGCACTTGCAGTATTTTGTCATAGGTAAATTTACCTGTCTTGAACATTTGTTGAAAGCAGAAGGGTGAATATTTGAAGGAGCTATTTGCAATAAAATGCTACCAGTTGCCTTAAAAAGCGGCAACACCAGCATGAAAACTGCTACAGAAACAATTCCCAAGCACAGCACCTCTGCATTCTCAACCCTATAAATTAAATTTTTTAGAGAAAGTTAATTTGGATGGGCAATCAGACTTTCAGAATTTGAAGAATGAGAGAAAATTTAGTCAGTGATGTTACCCCAAGGTCAGAAACCAAGATGCCAGGATCAAACCTGCACTGATAAAAGTTTAAAAGAGCTAGATGAGAATTAGAACACAGCCTTGTATTATGAAAACAATTTTGTGATTGGCTTCTAATGGAAAATTTAGCCATTAATGAACATTACTCGTTGAAATATCTACCAGCTTATTGTCATAAACAAAGAAATCTCAGCAAACTTAATTTGGAGGTAAAACCCAATATAAGCATAATTTAATGAAATGCCTTTAATAAAGAAGAATTGGGTCGGTAGCAAACCAGCAGTCCAGAATGGGTCTCAGGCATTGTACAATGATATGCAATACAAACTTTGGGGATTGTTATGCAAAGCCCAGATTTTGGAACCTTGTTACAGATAAAAAAATAAAAAAATATATATAATCTGAAAAATAAGCAGAATATAAGGATCTCATTATCAAAAACACGTACCTCCTTATTGAATCAGCCAGGACATGTAGGCAGACAGAGTGATAATTCATATCTTCAGGTTTCCAATAAACTGTTTCAAGTTTAAAGTAAAATTGAGTGCATGACATAAATACTTTGACACCTGACAGAAATTAATTCTGAAAATGATATACCAATATGAAATAGAAAAAGATGGTACCAATATTCACTCGAGCATAACTCCGAAAGAACCAAACACCAAGCAAATTTACCAAGAGGTTTGTGACTGCTGACACAATCAGGTAATGCCTACAGATATTACATATCTCTCAGTATTAATAATCACTTATTAAGATGACAACAAAAACAGGAAATTCCAAACATGGGCCCCAAGTTTTTATTTGCTCTATAAAGATGCTGAGCTAATCCTATTCATTTATATTGGCCCTTCTGTTAGTTAGAAGAACCACATAAGAGATGACAAAAATTATACATAAGTCCTAATTAAAAAGGTTACATGACACAGAAAATTTCACAGATCAGCTGCCACTAGCCTATAGATTGTTAAATCATAAAATGATGCATTCAGGAATACATTATAAGGAGGACCTCCTCTCTGAGGAGAATATTGTCAGTTTAGTACCGGACCGTCTATAGCAGCCACTAATAGCAAGGTTCAGTTAAAGAGAATTGTTTTCAGGCCCAAATTGAACAAATGCAAACAAAAGCCCTAGAGGTATATTGAAATTTCCAATAATAAATTGTATAAAGCAGGAGATGTAAACATTACTTGTGCTCAGATTCATCTTGCATGAAGGCATGGAGAGCTTCAACAGCCAGAGAGAATGACAAAAAAAGGAGAAACAGCTGTCTACATGGGCATTAAACATAGCCTCTAGGTTAATATTCTAGCCATTTCTTATAAAGCATTTGAAAAAACTTAGCATTGTTAAATAGGTGGTTGTATAAGTGAGAAGAGCTTACAGCATTAGTAAAGGCGGCCAAAACTTCTAATCTCTTATACCTACAAAAACCCATCTATATAGTTTAACTTTGTCGACCAAAATATCAATTTTGCGAATATGCATGGTATAAAATACTGTACTTGGACATAAATTTGGCTGGTAAACATAGCAAAGTACTGAAAGAGGTGCTGCTGAGTCAGTGTACCTTGAAACTGAAAAGATATATTTTTGGTTCAGTTTCCATACTCTAATGATAGGGGATCAATATAGCATCAACTAGAAAAACTTAACAACAGAGATTAAACAAAATGGCAAAACATATTCAGAGTTCGATTAGATTCGACGCACTAACCCGTAGGTGTAGGTTTCGTCGGGCTTCCTTCTAGACATACCCATGGCGAATAGAGAAAATGTGAGAATCCCACAACCAAATGTTAAATGAAATGCATCTGATACTAAGCCTGAAATGAAACATTGCAATCATTATTTTTTTTTTCAATTATCCAGGTGAGGTTCCAAATTCCATTGCCTCCAGATAACAAGAACTTGGAAGAATGATAAATTACATCATAATTCAATTGAACTGTACTAATAATCAGCCTAATTTCTTAAGTACTTATATCAATAGCTATAGCTATTGTAATCGTGAAACTCTGTCATCTCCTATTTCTTCAAAGTTCAGAAAAATAGCAAATTATTTGAAATTAAACAGTGACACTGACCTACACGACCGGTAAACAACCCGATTAACAGCTCAATCATAGAATAGGCAACATTAAGAGAGATCATAAGCGCCAGGCGCTTCATCGGACGGCTCCCGTTCGTCACACCCCGTACAGCCGCTAGCATCAGAACGATCCACGTGGAGTCCTTCTTCCCCGATTTCTCCAGAAAAGGCACGCTGACGGTCGAATCGGACCGAGCGAGGTAGGGTCTAAAGGAGTGGGACCGCTGCATCAGAGGGTTGGTGGAGGCGGAGGGAGAGGGGGAGGAGAGGTGTGGTTCCCACTGTCGGAAGGAAGGTTGGCGCGAGTAGGCGAGGCGGCGATCCCCATCTGGGAATTGGTAGCTGAACGAGGCATCCTTCTTCTCTTGCATTTTTGTATTTCCTCTTCGGGATCCCCTCTTCGGTCCTGTTCCCCTTTTGATTAATCCCTGTTTTATGTGTGAGTATTTCTGATGGTAATTTAGGTCCTCTGCGGAGTTTTTAACCTGCGGAGGGAGTTGATCGGACGGTTCTTATATCTCAGCCGGGGGAATGCCCGAGATAATGGAGGGCAAGTATTAATTTTGCTTTGAGATTCGTGTCATAACCTTATTTAGTCCGTCCAATCAAAATTGAACGGATCAAATTAAAAAAACCGCACAGCTCCGCAGATGACAAAGGAGTCCGAGAATAAAGCGCCATGCTAGACTGAGTCGAAGACCGAGAATTGGTTCACTCTAGTGAATTACAAACGGGCCGGGCAGGACGGGCCGGGTCACGGGCGGGCACGGGCACGGGCACGGGCGTCACGAGCACACGGGCACCACGGGCGGGCATCACGGGCAAAAAAAAAAAAAATCCGCCCGCCCGTGTAATGCCGTGCCCGTCACGGCGCGGGGCGGCACGGGCGGGCACCGGGGGTAGGATGGGCGGGGCTTTTTTTTTTTTTTTTTTTTTTTTTACTTTTCTGTTTTTTTTTATAAATTCAAATTATAAATAATTATAAATCGAAATTCATACCAATAAATTATAAATCCAAATTCATACAAATTTAAATTCATTTGACATGATTGTAACTCGAAATTCATACCAATAAATTATAAATCCGGGCGCACGGGCGCACGGGCGCACGGCGCGCGCGCGCACGGGCGCACGGCACTGGCGCACGGGCGCACGGGCACGGGCGCACGAGCGCACGGGCACGGCGGGCCGGGTAGTCACGGGCGAGAGAAAAAAAAATTCAAGTCCGGCCGTTTAACGCCGTGCCGTGTGTGCCGTGTGCCGTGGGTGCCGTGGCATGGGGCACGGGCGGGGACGGGCACGGGCACGGGCGGGGCACGCCCCCGGGGGCAAAATTCATACTCTAGTTCACTCAAATCGGAGTTCTATTTTGGCTTGGTCATTCGTATTTTGCGAGGGGACAAAAGAGTCCGAGAATAAAGCGCCATGGTAGACTGAGTCGAAGACCGAGAGCGGAAGGCCAAAGCCTAAGGAATTCACATCCTCTGAGATATCTCAACTTTTGCGTGTTTTTTGGACTATGTCGACCGTTGAAATGCGTATTGCACGAATCTCAAAGCACAAATAATAGTTGCCCATGCGCTCTCCCCGATTAGGCACCAGACACATCGGCAACGCAAAAGGTGAGATATCTCAGAGGATACGCACTAAACCCCAAAGGGGGCGACTAGCTATAGTATAGCCGTACGATCACGTCAAGATGCGTGAAAATTTATCTCTGCTTCTTCATGAAGAGAAAAAGCTGTTGACGGAATGTGCCGTGGGCGTGCAATAGAGTGGGAAAAATGTCAAAAATAAGTCGGACTCGGTTTTGTTACGGAATAGTACGACAGGTGTGACTATTATGTGTTGGAACTCGTGTGTTGCGTGCTGTGGTTATTTTTTTATAATTTAGCACGGCATAGTACGCGAAACTGTACGTGATCACACGAGTCACATGTAATTAGAACCGTTTGATCTTAATCAAATAATGAATCTTAAATAAACTAACCTAAATTATATAAAAAAATAATTAAAACATGATCAAACGCGACAAATGTGACCAGTCACGTTTGGACATAGTATGTTTGAGTACAGTACGTTTGAGCACAATATGACTCGTATGTTATGACCACCTTTAAATTTTTGATCACAGCTCATGTATGACTGTTTACTTAATCATGCCTTCTTGTACGTCCACTGTCCTCTTTGTTAACCAACTTAACAAGCTCTCCCTTTCCATTTCCCTCTCTTGAAATTTAATTACAGACTTGGGTAGAATTCATTAAAAATCATTTCATATATATAGCATCGATCATAGCGGTGTTGCAGGCGGCTTTGAATAAATGTTGGACGCTTTCGTCCTCTGTTCTACACATCATATAATGCACGTGCTCGGCTCACTATCCGGATTAGTTAATCATTTCAATAGGTCAATTTCATATATTCATGCTTCACAATTTGGTGTTTCTAATCCTAAAGAGGTATCAAGTGCTTCCTGTTAGATTATCATACTTGATACCTTATCTATACCATCTAGCTAGGGCTTCACGTCAAGACATATGCCTATTTGATTCTCAAATACCGATGCTTCACATGAGATTATCGCACCGGTACCGATCCTAAACTTGGAGTTCCAATTCAATACCTAGACTTCACGTTAGATATTATCGCCTAAGTACTAAATCATTGGTACTTGTGGTTCCATAATGGACATCCAACTTGATCGGTTCTAATCCAAATTCCTAAGGTAAATTCATGCTACTATGTTCATTGGATGTCAAGTATTGGCCTTCCTCAAAACCAAAGTATGAAATCTAAATCGGATATTCAACAAACATGCATACAAACATTCGTTCACAAGAATAGCTTAATACTCTTTCCTAAACCTTAGTCTCATTTCTTTTTGTCCTATGAACTGTGTAACTAATTAACAATTTCGAAGTGAAACGGGCCTTTAAAGCCTTTTCTCAAAAAAAGAAAAAAGATAAACATGCATGCACAATCAAATATCAACAATCACAATATAGTTTACCAACCGAGGAAGGTAGATTTTCTATTCCATCAATTTCTACAAGTCTAAGTCCTTAGAGACGAGAATTAGCCTCTCATATATTGGTGTATTAACAACTAAAATAACCACAAAGAAGAACATCTCAAAATGACAGAAAAATAAAGAGAAGAATTGATTAAACCAGGTTCCATTTGTTCTCGTCGCTCCAAGAGTCGGTGAAAGGGTGAGAGAGATGAACATGAATGGAGTAAAATGGAGAAAAACCAAAGTAGATCTGTAGGGTGTCCCGCTGGCCTGTTAATAGGTGTTAATTAGCATTAATTTAGGAGCGAGAGAGGCTAATCAGGACACAAATCCCCTATCAGTATGCAAGATTGGCAAATTAAAAACCACTGGTGTTCTGCCGTTTACAAAATTCATATATTTTTTACAACATAAAAGTTGTAGATCTCGGTGTGCTCTTTCTCTGAAGCATTGGTTCACTCAAATCGGAGTTCGTATGACCAAACTGTAGCCAAAATACGAATGGTGTGTCGAATTCCAAAACTGATGAAATCTAGGCGTTTCCTTGTCTGAATTTCTGAGGTTTCGGCTAACTGCGGCCCACCAGAAGGGTTCCCATGGCCTGCTAAACCCCCGGTCTGGAGCATTTCTTGGCGTGATCTGTCTTCAGCTATGCAGGTGGTATCCCACAAGGAGAGAACTGCGGTCCGCCAAGAGACAAATTGGATTGTTTTTCTCGTTTTTTACAATGAAACCATTAACTAGAACTTTGGAGAAAACCAAAGTAAAATTACAATAAAGTATGAGAAATACGAGAAGTTTTTCATAGTTTTGTAACCGGAAATCTAGCCAAATGTATATATGTTTGCGGCATATCAAATAACCGTGTATAAAGGGTAACATGCTCGATTTTTCCCAGTTCATAAATCCTATTATAAATTTTGATTTTTCACACAACTCTGAGTATCCTTGTAAAATGTACATTTTTTTTTTTTTTTTTTTTTCCGGGAATGTTTGATTAGTGTACATTAGACACAGTTTTTCACGCCTCTTTGATAACAACCATGTCTTTAATTCCCACCATGCGCCCTCTCATCTAATCAAATAACTCTCTCTCTCTCTCTCTCTTCTATTTTTTACTCCTTTCTCTTAGGATTTTGGCGCCACTCTTTTTAACAATAAGCTCGTTGTCAAAACCAACACCAATTTCTTTCCCACTCGGATCCTTTTTTCTTTTTGTATTCGCGAGTATGGAGCAACGAAAGTACGTAGGAGGCCAAGCCGTAACGGGGAAGACTCAAAACGAATGATGTCCTCCTACTTCGTTTTGAGTCTTTCTGCACTTGATCCTCATCTCCGCTGTGGAGAAGGCCGATCTGGATGCAAGTTTTTAAATTGTTATATTATTCCGCTTTAAAGAAAAATATTTAACCATTTTTAATAAAAAAAAGTCTGGCTAGTATGGCTTTGGTGTCATAGGACACCACTACGAAACTTATTCGATATATACTTCAAACGACTAGTCCAAACCATTAAAACTGATTTACTTTATTAGTGGTGTGTTTTATTGAAAAAAATATTTTTTTTCCGAGATAATTCAGTATCAGGTCAACGGGTAAATCAGTTGAAAAATGAATGCGTTAAAATAACTTAAAACTTCTCGCATTTGACCGCTTGATGACTTGATACTAAATAAATTCGAAAATTTATAAATTTTGTATGTAAATACACAATAAAAGAAGTAGATCAGTTTGAACATTTTCGATTCATTGTTTGAAGTCGTACCAGCAGGACTCTTGAATAAAGTCAGTAATTTTTATTTTATTTAAATGTTAAATTTTGAAATATATCTATAATAGCTTGCTCTCAGCGATCTCTTCTTCCATCTGTGCGCTAATTAATTATAAATCTCTCTTGACACACGACCCTGATCGATCGAAAATGGCCGGTTTGATTCAGAAAATGTTAGGTAAGTTAAATTTTTTTTTTTATTTCGTTTATTACATTCGATCAGAACTCCATTTTCAATTTGAAACTATGCATTTCTTTTAACTTTTTTTGGATTTAATATGTTTAGGAGTGATAGGGATTACAGGCGGCCTCATCGAAATGGCTGATTTTGTCTACACCCATTTCTTGAAGAAACAAGAAGACAAACCAGAAGTGGGTACCCAAGTACAGTACTTGGCGAATGCCAATGGCGATCACCGCCCAGTAATAAGTGTTAATGGTATATTTTAATTAAGTTTAATTTAATTTGCATATATCTTTTGTTTTTTTTTTTACTAATTGATCATATATTGACCACACTGCTGTTTGACTATATTTGTCAGGTTCTTGTTCTTGTTCATCTTCTCCTGGCTCGTGTTCTTCGTGTTCTGAACTCCTTGAGAACTGTATACACATAAGGGCTCCTTTACCCGGTACCAATTAAACTGGTTTTTAGTTTATTTTTTTGTTCTTGTGGTTCTTTTTATTTTCCCTTAAGTTTTAGCCTTTTTCTCTATTAGATAATACACATTAAAAACTACATTAATTAATTCTTAATTTGTGCAGAACAAACTAATACTCAACTAAAATATGAGGTCTCCATAACTGTGACCAGAAATGAAAGCCCTAAGTCTAGCGAATATCCAAGGTAAAATGGATTTACTAAATTATGTTCTTAGTTTTAATTTGGTGCCAAATTAATTAAGGTTAGTTTTAATATTAATATATATTTTTCGTTTTCATTATTTGTAGGGTTGTCTGTCAATCTTCAGAAATGACTCAATCATCGCCAAAGGTACTTATTTTTAATTGATCTTAATTAAATTATTTGGACTTTGTTTATTCTTCTATATGTAAAATAATAAATTAATTATTTTTTATACGCTATTAATTGTAGGTTTCTAGGATGGTGGATGATTCAATTAGCAGCTTTGTGAAAGAAATAACAAGAGGGGAGATTGCAATTGGCTACGTTGAACAGGATGAGGAATATTATTATTTGCTTAATCCGTTTAATTAAATTGTTGTCCTATTTTGTTGATGAAGAATATTCAATACTTGCAGGGTCTTTTTGTTATTTTTGACATTCTTTCTTGTCAGCCAATTTTTTTTAGATTTATTAATCCACAATATAGAAAGGCATATATACATGATACAACTGATGAAATGTGTATGCTCTTTTTTATTGTTTATTGTACATAGATCATAGATGTATGATAAATTAATGAACTGTGTGCGGTACCTGTACCAAGCTCAAATTAAAGATATAAAGTCCGGTACCTGTCAATTCCGAAAAATAAACAATGTACGTATTCCACAAAGATACAATTTTTGCGTATTTTCCATCCGTAAAATAAAAAAGAAAAATAATAAAAATTTAGAAATTAAACAACGTATATACGTATTCCACAAAGATACAATTAAAAAGGTAATTCTTGGATTGTTAACAATGGTTCAATAATAAATTAAGCTACAGTGATAATAAATATGCATGCCTTGATACATAAAAATCACAACGTACTATCCGGAAGATGTCAATTCCGACAAAATGAAAATGCCGCATTTTATTGTTATTGTTGCTCCTTTTATTATAAAATAGGTACCAACAATACTTCTAGTATCAACTGCAAAAGAGCAAAAAAAAAAAAAAATGAATTAATTCTAATAAATAACAAATAGCTAACCAACTCTTACTTGAACATGGAAACAGCTCGTAACGTTTTCCTCATCAATAATTGATTAATCCTTCATCGATTTGCTTCAACTAATTATTGTGTGAAAACTTAATTAAAACCAAAGAGATCAATAAAATGGTAGCTAGAAAATGTTGTATTTACAATTTTTCCAGTCTGTCTTCATACTCTTCACAATTCGATAGGTCTTTGTTAGTCGTCCAAGCGCCATCTAAAATAAAATAAAAATATATAAGTTCCATTACATGTACATCCATAGACGAACATTCATATTCAAGTAAGCCTCATTTCTCATAGTTGACAGAGGCATATTTAAATTTTCAAAGCAAAATACACATATATGTTGAATCCAAGAAATTAAATGCCAGCCTTAATTAATGAACCATATATAGTCAAAACATTATAAAATCCAGAATTTGAACTTGAACAAAATAAAAAAAAAATAATGTTTTTTTACCTGATGTCTGGGGGATGATCGATAAAAGGTTTTGGTATCACGAAATAAAATTAAGGTAGGGAAGCGTTGTTTAAGTATGAATTTTCTATAGGGAAAAATATCGTTGGGCCGGGCACTATTTATAGAGTCTAAAATTGTTGAATTTCAATTTATTTTCGGTCTCAAGGGTGTGTATTTTTCGATAAATAGCGATATTCCTATAATTATCTCTCTCGTTCTCTCTATATATAGGAAATCAGGCGAGCAAATCATTTAACAGAATAATATATAATATCACATGTTTCATTAAAAATAAGGGCATTGTTATCTAAGTAAAGGTAATTAGAGAGGTCAAAAAATAGTTTAAACCTGAATTTTTTACACATTAAAATTTGTCTTTGACACTAATTAAATCAAAAGTTATTTGTAAAAAATAGTTTAAACTTAATTATTATATATAGCTTGGATACTCTTGGAGTGATAGAAATTAATAACTACTCATATCTAATAACAACCGTTCAAAAATTATCTCGTTAATTTGCAGATGGTTCTCCCTAATTAATTTGTAAAGGTAAATATATACGCTTCGAGCTAAATATTATTTGGTGGTACTCTCTCTAGCTACTAATTATAATATTGAGACGATTGTTTTAGCAAAAATAATATGATCGCAAATACTAATATTTTCTACCATATATATTGATGCTATAAAGATGTTTTTCAAGTTTCAAATTTAAATGGTTGTCTATCACACCGAGACAACCCGTCACGTACGTATTACTACGTAAGACATACTCACATTACATACATTATCAATAATATTCATAACTGTCATATTTATTTGCACAAGTAGAGTCCTACAAGAATGATAAAAGTAGCTTGACCACTGTCAGGACATACATGGTCAGAGTACGATAACAATTATGCATGTTCATTTTCAGATATATCAATTTGTCTGCAAAATTAAACACATGAAATAAAAGCAAATATTAGTGGCGTTTAATCTTAATAGTCTCTTACAAAATCAAACGACTGTTCGAATTCAACATGCATAATTCTACAATATGAAAATAAATACAAACAAAATGATAGATAATAATTTTACAAAGTCGAGAAAACTCTCACCTGATATCTAAGTGAATTCTTAATCGCCCCTTACATCACCTAAATCATTAAAAACCGAACTTATCAAATGAACATACCTTTATTTAGAAATATTTAAATTCACTTGTTCTCATTTTCTAAAATTATTTAGTACTACTTATTTTTATATTAACATATTATTAATCCTTACTCTTTAACTTTAACGAGTTTATTTATCAATTAAATATGAAATAAATATGGAATTCTAATATCATAAATCAAACTAGTATCAATTATTTGCTGGAATTATTTTTAAATAACAAATTTCTAAATTTACATTTGTTGGAATTAAGTTTTAAATCAAATAAAGAAATAGACGTCAGTAATTATAGAAATTAAATATATTTTTTCAACATGTTACTAAGAAGATATCTATATTTCATTATCATTATGTATATAGAGATCAACATAATTTATTTGTTTCATTCCATAAAAAAGGAGGATATGTAAATAATATGATAATAATAATAATAATAATAATAATAATAATAATAATAATAATAATAATAATAATAATAATAACAATTAATGAGGGTCAATAATCTAGAGGAATGGTATAATCTCTAGCACTGAATTTGTTTCCTAAATTATTAATATTTTTGTACGAAAGTATTTATATCTATGAGACGAATAATATTTATGTAAACAATTATGTCCAACCAAATCACTCAAACGTACCCGCACCATAAATACATACGGGGGGACACACAAACTATATAGGGGACGGGGGAATGGTGGGGGCATACACATTTTTAGAGGTGGTTTTTTTTTTCTCCATTTAATATCATCCATATTTCTGACGCTATGTGAGGAATTTTGTGAATCTAAAATGATGAACGTTTTTTATGTAATTTTCTCTTTCAAATGAGGTCTATGGTAACGTACTTTTATATTTGTCGTCACGCAAGTATTTTTATCTCGTCGCGCAAGTATTAGGTTCTATTATTGCAAGTATTTCTTACATATAACACTGTATAACGTCTGAAATTATTAATCTCATGTAATGCAAGTATTTATACCTATGTACTGAAGTATTTATACCTATGATGTTAACTATTTTTGTTAGTGGATTGTTGACGCGGAGATGGTTGGGTGACTGATAAATGAATGATCATAACAAGTTACACATTAAAGTATTAATATCTTATTTTCCAAGCATTAATATATTATCCTCCAATTAAGTATTTATATATACCTAGGAAGGTTGATGCGGAAACAAATGCGGAGACTGAGAAAAGGGGACCATACACTACTAGAATTTTCGGTATTTCCAAGAGTAGCTCATGTTATTTCCAAAGGAAGGAAAGGTTGTTGGAAATAAAATCGTCTTTTCTGACACAACTAACTGTTTCCAACGGCAGTCCCACGGAACTAGTAGCGCATGGAAATCCCTGCTGGCAGCGCATGGAAATGTTTCATATCTGCCCTTGGAAATACTTTTGCATGACCCATGACCCGTCAAACAGAGAAAATAATGTATTATATTGAAAGTTCATAGAAATAGAAAGATTTGAGAAGGTGTGTAAACAGGTACGTGCTCCACAAACCAAGCTATTTTATGATGTACCAACTAGATGGAATTCAACCTTTTTAATGCTTGTAAATTCTCTCAAGTTTTGTGAGGCTTTTTCTCGTCTAGCTGAACTTGATCGTGATTATAAGCATGCTCCATCTAATGAAGATTGGGATAATGTGGCTGTCATAATGGAGTGTTTGCAGATTTTTTATGAAACCACCATGAGAATTTCTGGGACCAAATATCCTACTATCAACACCTTCTTTACTGAATTCTATGAGGTTTACTTGAGTTTACGAAGTTGGTTCAGCAGCAACCATTCTTTTGTTGTCAATATGGCAACTCGAATGTCTGAGAAGTTTCAGAAATATTGGGGTAAAAGTAGTGTATTATTGGCTATTGCTTCTATTTTAGATCCTCGATGCAAGTTGAAATCGGTTGAGTATTATTTTCGAGAAATTTACTATGTACCGGGTGAGGCAGAATTCAATGTGACAAATGTGGTGACCTGCTTGCACAAGTTGTTCAGTGAATATCTGATAAAAGCTTCAAGAAATCGAAATAGATAACAAGAGTCTAATTCCAATGCACAAAATGCTAGCTCTGGTACTAGTGAATCATCACAGAGGCTATTTAGCAACCGACGACATGGTCTTGTAATGTATATTCAGGAATCACTTACGAATGAACCCGCAAAATCAGAGTTAGATGTGTACCTAGAAAAACGTAATGTTCCTGGCATGGATGATGATAGTTTTGATATCTTAGCATGGTGGAAGTGTAATGGTCCAAAGTATTCGGTTCTTTCCGGTTTAGTACGAGATGTTCTAGGAACTCCCGTCTCGTCAGTTGCATCAGAGTCTGCATTTAGCACAGCGGGAAGGGTTCTTGATGATTATAGAAGCTCTCTGACTCCAGCGACAGTAAAGCTTTGATTTGTACTCAAGATTGGCTAAGATTATTTCCTACAGGTATACATACTTGCCTTTCATTAATTACTGTATGTTGTCGAAGTTATATATTCTCCAGTTTTGCAACTTTTTTAGGTAAGTTTCAATTAAGTTTATTTTGTAGTTGAGCTTGAAATCAATCTAGTTCTTTTTAAGCAACCTATGCAGTACAAGTGGATAATTTAAGCTAAGAGGGCGATTTTAATAAAATATATAGTTTTAAGTCAATTGGATTTTTTTACTATATTTCCTAGATAGTTAAAAGATTGAGATGAACTTACTTTGTTGATTTACCTTCTCTGCGTAGCATTTTTTTTTTTTTTTTATGTTTTTCATTTTCTAACTTAATTATATTATGAACAGATGTATCTTCCAATGAAGTTAATGGAGCATTCTCATCCATATCAGAATCTGTTCATCAAGTTGATGGTGAAATTGATTTGCGTGGTATTTTGTTTGAGCAATAATTATGGATATAATTTTGTTATTTAGTGTATGTTTTTTGTTATAAGAAAAATATTAAACATATTGTTTTATTTGCAAGTCTCGTTATTTAGTTAAATAATTGAATTTGTTCGAAAAGATATTCGTGTTTCTAAATTTTCTTGCTTTATAAAAAAATAATTTATTTGAAATTGATTGCACATTTATTTTTTAATTAGCAATGTGATCGCATGTGTGAAATTAATGAGTTTTGATGTTCTATTTATAAATATAACAAAATTAATTATTATATTAATATTATTTGTTATTCACCCGCTACCGTATCATTATCCGTTAATTTTAACGGGTAAGGGTAGGGTAGGGTAAGATCATTTTTAATGGGTAAGGGTAGAATATGGGTAAGATTAATTCTTAGTGGGTGTGAGTATAAAAATGCTTCCACCCTACCCGTATCGTACCCATTGACACTCCTAAGTTATGCTAACTCATTAAGGACAAAAATAATGCTTTTGAATGGATTAATTCTCAGGAAATTAGAAATGTATTTTTTTTTTTGGGTTTCACATGTACGTGCAATATTAGTTTAATCATTATAAATATTATATGAGGAGGGAACCACTTACAACATTTGAAAGTTACAATATGTTATAACATTCGGTTTTGCGATTTTTAAAGTGCAAACAGTCGATCCAAACCATTGAACATGATCTCCATATTAAAATGTGCTTTGAGATAAAATTTTACATTTTTTAAATTTTTTTATTATTTATTAAGTATTTTACAAAACTGTTGTTTTTAGACAATTCTGGACTATTGAAAAACAACAGTTTTGTAAAATACTAAATAAATAATAAAAAATTAAAAAAATATATATAAAATTTGATCTCAAAGCACATTTTAATGTAGATATCATGTTGAACAATTTGGATCAACTGTTTAGACTTTAAAAATAAAAAAAGTCGAATATTGTAACATGTTGTAAAATCTAAAATATTGTAAGTGGATCCCTCCTCGTAATATATTAGCTATAAATCAACGGCACTAAGCATATAATTATGTTGAACGAACTATAACATATCCGTAACCATATCCTTTTTAACAAACGAATGATTTAAATATTTATTAATTGTTAAAGAAAAGTAAACACAACAAATAAATCATGCTCTTTGATAATTATATATGAAACATGAAGTGACACACAAAATTTCAACTCATATTAACACAGCTACACATACATTGATTAGAGACGACCCCACGATATTACCCACTCTATACCTGAAGAATAACCTAATAAACTTTCGCATCACAATATCACATTACAACCACCATATATCCACCATAACATCAGTTCATCTATTACTATTGTGTCCGAAAATGACAGAAGAAACATTGAAAATCCATCAATCCAAGAACCTCAAATTAACCCTGAAAACACTCAAGCCACAGGTGTGGAAATTGAGGTGGCACCAATTAAACATTCCTAAACCGTGGCAGCGTCATGTGTCGGCCTTTGGATCGATCGGCCCCGCTGGCGACCTAAAGTAATATTCACCCAATATTATCTCATCTTCAGCACACAGATGAAATTCCTTGACGAGACCGTAATTTAAAGGAAGGCCAACAAACACGTGCAAGCTAGTGCACGGCCCTCTGACGTAGGTGGTCTGATTGTGCAACCATTCGAACTCTTTCTTTGGTATTGCGCTCAATAAAGACGGTCAAGTTATCGTCGCTAGTTCCGGTCACCTTAGAAAGCACTTTGACGACATCCGAGAAGGTTTGACCGGGAAGCACTACGATGGACCCGGTCTGGAGCATCCACTATCAAGATCAATGAAATCCACCGGAAGAACTAGATAACAAGTCGTAACCGCCATTATTGAAGTAGTAGAGGGAGATGAGGTTTAACAGGTTTTAGAAAATGAAAATTAGAATATGAGAATGAAATTGAATCGGCCGGGCTGTATATAAGATGAAACGAGGAAGGCGGTTAAAGGATTGGAGCCCCTGGTTTTTTTAAACTTACTCTGTCAAAAATTAAAAGATGTCTTTTCTTTTGAAACTACCTTCTATTTATAATTTTAATTTAAATTTGGAAGGTGCTGTTTCATATTATAAAATGCTACAGTAGGAGCCTATTTATAACTTTATGCTAACTTTATTTTTATCAAATAATTTCTATTTTGTCTTGAAGCACTAGTTATGCGAACTGAATGCCCTAAAGGACAAAAATAGTGCTTTTGAATAGATTAATTCTCAGGAAATCAGAAATATAGTTTTTTTGGGGTTTCATCTGTACGTGCAATACGTTTAAAGTATGAAGTGAAATATTAGTTTAATCTTCATAACTAACTAGGGCCTTCTGAATGTGTATCCGCAAATGCTCCTCCTGCAATGAAATCAAATTAAAATTGCAATGTGATTACAATAGCTCACATGAAATTGAAAATATAGTCAAACAAAAAGATCAGAAAAGCTAATCCAAACCATAACAAAAGAAAAAAAGATCCTGCACTTGGATTTTTTAAGTAATTACAAGAATGTAACTTTTCAGTTTTCTGCCAATATGCATGAAGGCTTTTGGAAAAAAAAAAAATGAAGTCATGCTGAGTGGAGGTACAGGACTACATCGAAATTAGTATTAAAGAATATTTCCTTGGAGATTCTCTGCACAAGGAATAAATGTTTTTGAATTCAGATTTCTCTTCTTTCAGGTAATAACTGTTAATCTGAGTCAATTGAAACTGATCCAGTACTTATAATCCCAAACCCATTTCCCCTTGGAGATTCTCTGCACTGAGTTCAAAGATTATTTTTTTAGCTGAATGTTTTCCTGAGGAAATTTCTTTTAACTATTCAAACCAAAAAGATCAAAACTTATTCACCAAAGTTTTATATTGCAAAAAAAGTTATGCGAATTATCTTTAAACATTTTTGTAAAAAAAAATAGAAAAACAAATAAACTAAGAATTGATAATGCAACCTAAATGAAAATAAAGTAACAACATGCAACATTATGAAAAAAAAAAAAATACAATTCTGAAATTAAGAATCGAAGGTATTATACGAAACACATGAATATGTTTTCCAATAAAATAAGTCACAATTAATAAAATAAACTGAATTAATAAGTAAACATGATAATTAAATTGGAAAAGTATTTTACTAACTGCATGGTACTCAATCTAAATAGTAAATGACCACAAATATGTGGTGCATGAATTATTGGTCGTTATAATTAAATTAAGGCTTGTTGGACGTCTATAAATGAAACTACTATTAAAATTTAGTACTTTTTTTCATGGAATTAATTGTCTCGATGTCACTAAAAATGAAATTCACACACTAGATTTTTCTTCTTACAGTGTGTTCATCCTTTTTTTATTTAACCCATTCGGCAAACATTTTCGCATGTAAAAATTTAATGAGCACTAATAATTTTAATTTTATTATATATATGTTCGTAAATATGTGTAATTAACCATACACTTGTTTAATTTATTAATTAGTTATTAGTACTTCCAATGAAACAACTCATGAGCAAATCAAGAATTAATGTTTAATGACCACGTGGAATTAAACAGTGGGAGTCAACCTTGAACCAACTACATACATATGATACCTTTGTTTTCATAGCTTCATTTGGTGATCTGAGACGGGTGCGTATCCTCTGAGATATCTCAATTTTTGCGTGACCGACGTGTCCGGTGCCTATTCGGGGAACTGTAGGGGGCCAGTATTATTTGAGCTTTGAGATTCGTGCAGAATATATTTAAACGATTGACATATTCCAAAAAGTCACGCAAAGTTTGAGATATCTCAGAGAATGCGAATTCATCTGAGACATCGAGTACGTATCAATATCATGCGGATATGATCCACATAGATCTGTACGGTGGAATGTCGCTTCAAATGTTTAGCCGTACGATCTCATTAAGATTGTGAAAAAATGATCCCTGCTTTTGAAGTGAAAAGAAATTCCGAACAAAAAAAAATCTCCACCGTTCAAATGTACACGTCATCAATCCGAACAAAAGAAATTCCAATCTCCACCATTCAAATGTACACGTCATCAATCCGAACAAAAGAAATTCCAATCTCCACCGTTCAAATGTAATCTAACGCTTCTCTCATGATTTGATGGATAAAACCCTAGGTCCCGCCTAATTGCCAAACTATCCCGCGCCCGCCTAATCACCTCTCTCTCTCTCTCTCTTTCTCTCCCGTCAGTCAAGAAGTCAACAAGATTCAAGAAAATCTCTCTTCTGACTTCGACTGAACACCATGTCGCCCTCAACAACGCCCGAGCCTGAGGCCCCCATGCTGGAGAGGAATTATCGGAAGGTCCTCCCCAACAAAGTCATTCGCAAGTTGGCGAGGAAAGGTGGCGCAAAGCATCTTAGCGGGTTATGCTACGATGAGACCCGTGGCGTGCTAAAAGAATTTTTGGAGGAGATGATCCTGATTATCGAAAAGATAGTGAAGGGAGATGTTAAACGACTCGATCAGGGCGCCGTGACTACCAAGGACGTGTTCCACGCAGAATTGAATTACATGAAAAGTTGCATTAAAAGGCGTGAGGCCGTTGCAAAGGAACGATCGGAGGCCAAATCTAGGCTTAGATTGGGTTGGTACAGCGCTAACTTTACAGGATCACCGCCTGTGTAAATATGGTACGTTTCCTCCCCTCTCATCTCTGTTTAATTGAGTGTGCATGGGGGTGTTGGTCTCATAAGATCGGTCAGAATTGCAGGGACGGGTGGGTCAGTCTATTGTATGGGCGGTACAATCTCGTGTCTGTTATGTCTGGGTCTGGTGGTATGGTCTCGTACTATCTTTTCTGAGATGTCCGGGTCTGGTGTATGCCGTGTGGTAGTCTGTTGATTAATCTGGTGGTTTGTTGTGTCTAATGGTGTCGATTCGTAGTCTCTTTCCCGAGATGTCCGGGTCTAGTATATACCATGTGGTTGTCTGTTGCAAAATTTGGCGGTTTGTTGTGTCGGTGGTCGACTGTGGTGTGGGGGATGTCAGGTGGTGATCAGTCGGATCTTGACTGGCTCGTGGGTTGCCCTAGTCAGATCTTGCAGATTCTTGACTGACTTACGAGTTGCAGTAGTCGGATCTTGACTGTCTTACAGGGTGTAGTAATGGGATCTTGTCAATCTTGACTTGCTTGACGGTTGGAATTGGATAGACGGGTGGGTCTGTCTGTCAGTCTGGTCTGTTATTTTGGTGTGTATGGTCCCGTGTCTGTGATGTCCGGGTCTAGTGTATACCGTGTGGTTGTCTGTTGCAAAATTTGGTGGTTGGTGGTGTCGGTGGTCAACTGTGGTGCAGGGGATGTCGGGTGGTGATCAGTTGGATCTTGACTGGCTTGTGGGTTGCCCTAGTCAGATTTTGCAGATCTTGACTGACTTACGGGTTGGAATTGGATGGACGGGTGGGTCAGTCTGTTAGTCTGGTCTATTATCTTGGTGTGTATGGTCCCATGTCTGTGATGTTCGGGTCTATGGTGTATGGTGGTCCTGTGCCTGTGACGTCCAGGTCTGTGGTGTATTGTGGTCCAGTGTCTATGATGTCGAGCTCTGGTGTATGACGTATGGTGTTCTATTATGTCTGGTGTTATGGTCATGTTCCTCTTACGGTGATCTGTTGTGTTGTATTTGGGTGTGTAGGTTACGTTTATGAACTGATTATTGAAAAACAGAACTGTTTGAACTTTTGTTATTGTAAAAACTTTTTATGGATTTGGTTCTGAACTTCTAATAATGGATTCTGTTCTCAACTTTCTTGCGGTATAATCTCTAAACCTCTGCTTCAATCTCTTAAGTTTGTTCTTATATGTTTTGTCACTATTCTAATAATGGATTCTGTTCTCAACTTTCTTGCGGTATAATCTCTAAACCTCTGCTTCAATCTCTTAAGTTTGTTCTTATATTTTTTGTCACTATACTAACATTTTTTTTTCAAGTTTTAACTCCGCCTGTGTTCCAAGTGATTGGTGCACAGCTGGTCTCAAGCCCAGAATCAAGGAGGAGAGGAAACTTGAAAAGAAAAAAAAATCTTAAATAAAAAACATAACTGTCATGTAGTGTTTGGGGTCATCTGGACTCTGGTGCTCAGTGTTTTGAAGAATTGGAGTAGGGTAGCCTTGTGGGTTGTCTGTATCAGGACATGTTTTCATACAATGTCAAGACTGTTATGTCATCGCGAATAAATAAAAAAGTTGACTCTAAATCCATTTTTGCATCTGTAATTTTGTTCTGATATCTCTATTTTTTTTTTCATTTTGAGGAATCTGCTTTCTGGGATTGACTAACAAACCATTTTTACTTCTAATAATAATGGATAATATACTGGTGTTACTTGTCAATTTTATTCGATTAAAATGGGTTTCTAAAAGTTTTATTGCTTGACCAGCTTACTCCGAAGTAGTATATTTTATGTTCTTTATTATGTTATTTAAAAGTTAGTGTGTCACTTGGTGGAACGTGATGCCTCAGGCAGGTGCAGTTCTCGCCTGAATTCTGAGCATTTTATTCCCTTTATCTACACAATATCGCAGGTGGAGTACTGAAAGATCATTAAGTGAGTTCAATGCTGAAGTATTAAAAGATTTTTAAGAAAAATAGGTTTCGATGCCAATCTGAATGCAGCCATGGCAAAGATCCCAGGAGTTGTAAGGCCCATGTTCCAACAAGAGGTACTATTTTCAGGTAAAGCAATGAAATTTTATATAACCCCCAAATAAGAAATTCAAATAGATTTTTCATGTTCTTGTTTAATTTATTTAGAAAATGCAACTCCCTACTTTTCTTTTCTTTTTCTTTTGTGAGCCATGGAAAAAAGTAAAAAGGAAGCTAAATTATCTGTAATTTCCCTAAATAATATTAAATTTCAGTCTAGTTTTTAAGGAAAGGAAATTACTCTTGCATAAATACAACCACAATATAAAGGATGGTACACAAATCAATTAATATAGAACCATCATTTTGTCCTGTCTATAATTAGACAATCTTCATTTCCTGTTGTGTTCTTTAGTCTCTGTTCTGCCTTCTCTACCTGTTCACAACCAATCAAGTAGTACTTTAATTAGATGCTTCTAGCACCGAATTAGATGTAGTTTAGACTTCTGTCTATGATACATTATCATGCATCATTTCTCCAAATCTCACAGAATTTGGAATGCTTAACCTATAGCCAAGGATTCTGGTTTCATCCAGGTTACAGTCGATAAATGAACCAACTGGTATATCTGCAATATGAACTGATACAGGCTATATATGCTGCATTTTGCGAAACTAAAATGTAACCATTTCAGAGTGAATTGTCAGTAGAGGTGTTGATGCTTTGACCAAGCTGGCATGCTAAGGTTTTCAAGTGAACCCAAAGGAATTTAAAAATTTAAATATTTGCAAAATATTTTGTGTGCCATCTTTATTTTTAGAAAAACAAAACTACTATTTCTATTGTGCCACTGGGGCTATCACACACAAGCTCATTTGCTGACAATAAGTATTCTTCAAGTAAATTACCTCTTGGTCCCAGTCTATCCTGGCAGTTTTAATACTGAGTATAATAGTTTGCATTAATACTCCAATAACAACTCCCCAGAACAATCCCTGAAAAAAAATCCATATAAATTATTCAGAAAACTCAAAGATTCCTCAAATTTTACCAAAAGCCTTAATCACCATCTTCCACAATCTACTGCCATATCCTCAATTTGGGAACTTTCCCTTTATAGTGAAAAATCAAACTAAAATTTTTGATTTGTGAACATTCTAGACATTGCAAGTATCATAGGTGCCTGTAGATTATAATTAAGAAATTTATTTTTCTACCATTCAGATGGAAGAATCAATAGAATTTACTAACATTAGCTGCAGTTGTTGGAGGAATCTATCAAATATTTATAATGTACTTACAGTAAGTTCGAGGCTCATCCTGAATCCAAGAAAATATGCTATGGGGAAGCCAATCAAGTAATATGAAATGATGTTTACATATGCAGCAAAGTCTTGCCAACCGCTTCCCACAGCAACACCTGAAATTCTAACACTACTTAATAATGGTGATCTCTTTTTATTCAATCCCATATTCAAGTAATGACAAGAGCAGAACTTTTATACATCAAAGAAAAGAAAAGACAAAAGCAAAACTTTGCCTGGGTGCTATATGTGAATTGTTGGTTTCTTTTTGTATTATTAGATTATTAATTGCTTATAATAAAATTTATTGACATTACCTGACAGAATTGGATGGATGCCATTTAACATTATGGAGATTGCCATTAAAGGCGATAGATCTTTCACTTCAGCAATCACATCGGTGTTGTAAGTGAATAGCATTGTGAGCTGAGTTGTAAGCACCAATATTAAAGCAGTGACAACCACACTGATTGCAATTGTTGTGATTATTGCCACTATTGCTGAGAACTTGGCCAGTCTCGGGTGGCCAGCACCAATTTCTTTACCTATTCGTGCACTGCAAAAGTTCAAAAATTGAAAGAAAGATGTATCATATATGGTAAAAAGGATCTTGAACTGGTTACATTTCATTTCCATCATGGAATTTTACAAATTATATTACTACTTTTTGCTCTGTGGGTTTCTTAAATAAGACTCTTTTAAACAGTTTGAATTAGAGTGTATTAAAATTTCACAACTGAATTTGATATTCAGCTTTCCATGCTTGATGCTAACTATATTAATTTGGATGACCTGAATTAAATTTATTATTTGATTGTCGAACCTGACTGTGTTGGACAGGTTTACAGTTCCAAGACATGATCTTATCAGGCATATAATCAGAACAGGATGAACATATCAATAGTCATGATCTAGTACATAGTACATACACCAACCAAAAAGTCACTTGGTCTTTTCTTCAAACACCTTCTATGCAAAAAAATGGAATGCACCCCAATGCATAAGAAATGATATTGTCTTTTGCTTAACAAGGAAGCCTGAGAGATATTCTTTGTCAATTGAACATAAATGAACTCACTTTTGGAGAGTAAACCTCACTGAACTCAACAATGGTATCAATTTATTGTTCAAACTGCTGAACTTTTGGGTTTGAACTTAATATGAGTAATAACCTACAAAAGTCACACCCAAAATATAAGTCGACGAAGAATTTTAAGTATTTAATTCCACCATACACCAAAATTAATGTAGACTTGATGATTTAATTAAAGAAAATGCAAATGGATAAATATCTGTGCGCCCGGTGCATATTGATATATATTGGATTTTCTGGGTATATATTCATGATCTCCTGTTTTCATTATAAAAATCATTAATAATCTATCTGGCTGATTGGAATCCCTTGCACGGGTAGTAAAGATATATAATATTTGCTCTAACCTGGCAGCATTGCTCAGACCAAACATGATCATGAAGTCCCAATTCCACCAATTGGTACTGAGAGAAGTCAGAATTCAAAAGGTTAGAAATGTGATATTAAATTGATTTTTTCATTTAATTCAAAATTGAAGTTTCTTTCCCAGAGACAAAATCTTGATGTATATATTTTTTTATCAAAGTGGGGGAAGACCCACTTCATAAAACCAGAAATTGTTTTCCCCAAATTATATTAATAACGTACCATATAGAAATGGCATCAAGGGAGATTTCAGGATTGCGAAGGTAACCACTGAGTAGTGAGATCATTGGTAAGTACCATATCTCCAACCTGTTGAAAGAAATTTGGCTTATTTGTGCAAAGAGAAAAGCATGAACAATTGCCATCATGGATCTTGGTAGTTGGCACTGCACTAGATATATAACCTTCACCGTTATTGTACTGGCACATAAAGGTTGTATAAAACCAGACCTACCTGTATCTGGTAGGCAATCTTCCTTTATGGGGTTTTTGTTTATTACATTGATGAAATCTTTTTTGTTCCAGACTACCAATTAGGACCAGTATGAAGAGGAACCTGCTCAAAATTGCAAACACCGGTACAACTGTGAAAAAACTCACGCTGTCATAACAGTCGATGCAAGTGCAAGCTTGACATAATCCCAAAAACCAGTAAATACATCTGAAGAAAAACCAGTCCATGTCTCTTTACATGCTGTACTATGAACAATGTATAGCCATGTGAAGAGGGTGAGCAAACAACACGAAAAACTAATCGCAAGTGAAACACCCAAAATTCCAAATTCCAGCACCACTACCGCTAACCATGTAATCAACACGTGAAAGACGAGAATGGCAATGGAGATACATGCCACCTGATAAAGTCACTATATTATTTTACCCCCTTTGAATTGAGTTAGTTTGAGACATCAACAATCCTGATGAACAAATTATAAGTATTGCCCGAAAGTACATCTATACACATTCATGGTGAGGAATTAAATTTTCACGTACCGGGTTCACTATGTTCTGAGCTTGAAGAAACCTTTGCATCGGTGCGTAAAGCATGACAGCCAAAACATGAGGGATTAAGCCACGTGCATAAGATTGTCCCATAAAGGCAATCTCTTCTTCCTGGCCAATCGCAACTAGTAAAGTGCCAGAATAATAGAACATAAATCCAAGGAGGATGGCAACTATGAAGTGAAGCATGAGAGCCTTCTGAAGTGTTCTTCCCATGGTTTTGTAGCTCTTGGCACCGAAAGCTTGACCGCAGATTGTTTGAACTGCATTCGCCATGCCAAGCTGTAATCATAAATTGTAATACATCGTATTGTGGGAAATTTTCACATATAGTCATATCTAATTTTGATAGTGTGGCTGTCAATTAAGACCTACACAAAGAAGGTATGTCGACAGATCAGTACTGAATTGAGTGTATGTAATAAAATAAACTGTATTAAAAAGTAAACATGATAAATTGGAAAACTATTTACTAACTGCATGGTACTACTAACTCTAAAAAGTAAACACAGTTTTAACGACCACATGGTGTACACGAATGGTCGTCAAGATTTAATTAAGCCTTTTTTGGGTGTCTATATATGAAACTACTATTAGTACTTTCTCCTTGTAGTGGGTCCATCTTTTTTGGGTGTCTATATATGAAGGGTGGGGTTTTTGTCCAAACGGCTTTGGACAAATTCTCATCCAAAGCCGGACCTAAACTGTCCGATCTGTATCAAATTCGTGCAGGCATTTAGATTCAAGAAGTCATTTAAATTTATAAGTATTAAATATGTTTGCACAAATCTCAATGAAAATCCGACGTTTAAGCTTGACTTTGGATGAGGCCTTGTCCAAAGCTCTTTGGACAAAACCCAATTCCATATATGAAACTACTATTAGTACTTCCTCATTTTCAATAAAAAATTAAATTCACACACTAGATTTCTCTTCTTGTAGTGGGTCCATCTTTTATAACCCATGAAGCAAACATTTTGACATATATTTTCCGTTTTAAAAAGTACATCGATCCAAATTTGATGTAAGGATTGTTTCAAAATTACTTTCTATCTAAATTCTGATGAGCAATTGCCGACAACCATTTAAAAAAAAATCTGATGAGCACAATATATGTAATATTATTCTATTTTCATAAGGTATTAGCATACAAGTTTAATATATTAAATAAGTTATAACTTTCAAAAAAAACAACCACACATGAGCTAGGAATTAATGTTTAATGACCATGTGGGAACAGTCATATATGGGACTCAATCTTAAAATAAATATGGTATCTTATAAAGTTATTATATGTGTAAAATGGTCAGCCCAAATGATGGGTACAATATTTACAGAGCTGTTTTGGCTTCATGCAGCGCACCAGTTACCTACTTTTTTCTTTTTGCCACGATTGATCGTGCGCTGGTGAAGCTAAATTAGCTCTGTCAATATACTTATCCCCAGTTGATCAACTGATAAAGTTGAAGCTAAACTTGTATTGTAGTAGTGGAACACCCCAATTTTATCCAAATAATTTCTAGTTTTCTAAACCTGCTTACCGAGACACCGAATTCAACAGACTGCACGCCCACACCAGTGACTGCAACACCAGCAAGTTCGAGTGTCCCGAGCCGGCCAGCAAACATCATACTGACAGTACCAATCATAAAAGACGACAGCTGTACAACGACCGAGGCCCAGGACAGGCACCACAGGTTGCTCCATTCCCATGTTGCGACCCGCCTCACCAGATCCCATTGCGGTCCCTGACACATCAATTCTCTCTCCCATACTTCTGAGGCTTCCTCTTCTTGCTTGCTCAGCAGTGGCAGCGTTGTGCCTCCCATGCTTTTGCTACGAGGAGAATTTTTTTTTGGGGAGTTGGATCACTTTGTGGCTACTTTAAATGGCAATGTGGTTGGTTGTATGATTATACCGATAATTAAGATTTGGTAGTAGGTAGTTATGTGATCACTATCACTAATTAAGACAGTTCTTGTTAAAATTCATTGCCATTTATCAAGCCACATGAGAAATTGTTTTTTATATGTAGCTTTCAGCCAGCAAACAAATATCCCATTTATTGCAATCCAATTAAATAGAAAACGAGAGAAGCGCACGGTGGGATTAAAATCACCATACAATAAACTGTAACTGTAACGCCGTAATAGCAACATAGAACCCCACCACATAAGTTTTAAGACAGAGAGGAGCAAAACATTCTACAACAAACCAGACCAATTAATATTAACATTTACAATATCCAGCATGTTAGAATACACAAATATAAAAAGAAAAATGTATATTACACTTTACAAGAACATATTCAAAACGAAAAATGAACACTACAAATGTAAAAAATAAAAAGAATAAACCCTTTACAAAAGCTCGCTTCTTAACCCACAGACACACACTCAAACAATGAAGAAAGACCAATAAATTTAAGCTCTCTGAAACTGTTGATATGTACTGGAAAAATTCGGCAGCTTATCAACATGTTTCAATGCTCTTTCAGCAATCTGTCTCGTCTTATAATCTCCAGTCCTGAATGCCTCGACGAGCGCGCTGCCTACGCTCTGATCACCAGCCACCTCTCTCGCAATATCCTCTACCCTCAAAATTCTCTCCACTACCCAAACTGCCTTCTGAGTTATTCCATTAGCCCTGTTCTCTACTAAAACATCGAGTATCGGCCTTATACCCTCTGCCTCATACAAAACAAAGACCCCTTCCATTATATCCAGACCATCACTCAACAGTGTGCAAAGTGCCCCTAGTGCCGCCTCGACAACTTTCTCGTTTCGGTGGTCCAAACATGCAATCAACCTCTCAACTGCTCTCCCTTGGAGAAGACAGAATGTCTCTCTCATTGAACAGAAACCATGATGCACACGGCATAAACCCTGAACTGGAGCTGGCTTAGAGAAAACTCGGCAGCATTTCACTGTTGGTGGATCTGGCACTATTGTCAGATTTTTGCTCTCTTGTGAGAGATTTCCTAACACCGTGACACAGGCAATTTGCAAATTGTCCTGCCCAGTCATTTGCAATAAATCCAAAAATACCTCACCGAGGTCATACTGTATGGCAAAATTCAGGTAGTCGGGTTCACTGAGGCCATAGGTGATGCGGCAGAGGATGTGGGCTATGCCTTCTTGGAATACAGTGACGTGACGATTACTGAAAATGACACCATTCTTTAATTCAGAGAGTTTGATGGCTAGGGTTCGGAAGGCTCCCAAGTCGAAGAGCTGACGTGTTAGACTAGCCTCCCTCTCAGGGAGGTCGGCTAAGAGTTTGACTGCCGCAGTTTGTTCTTCTGTTATTATGTTGCTGTCTGATATGATGCGCATGAGGCTGCTGAGGTGGCCTGCGCTGCCTCCAAAGGCGTCAGAGAGCTCTTGCCCCATGTATGAGGAAATGTTTCCCAGCAGCTTTAGTGCAGCCACACGGATGTCCCTAGAGTTGTCATAGAGTATCAGTGTCATACTAGTAGGCAGTTGGTATATTATCAGCATGTACAACATTACTGATTTGGTTAATTAGTTTGCTTTATCACTTTGTACTGATAAAAATCTTTAAGGATGTCTATTAGCTTACTGAAATATAACAGGCAGGTGTTTAATATGACATCTTACTGATAATGTACAGGCAGGTGTCCGATTAGTACATATTGGGACAGTATTATTGCATATAGCACGTGTGCAAGTCTGGCTTAAATGAAACATTATGTCCACCAACGTAATTGTCGATTTCTGTAGCTTACAATTTGTAAATCAAACCAGCTCTTCTTTTATCCCTTTATATATACACCGATACAGAGCCTGACCATAAGATAACAGTAAATAACTTATTCAAATGAAGCTACCTGTGTACAGCCTCAATAAACTGAATCAAACTTATAATCGCACCAGAGCTCCTAACAGCCGCTACAACTTCCTTAGCTGAGACTGCTGAATCAGTCAATCCAACCAGAACCTGAAGTAGCCTACACTCGATTGCAGGTCCCGTGTTACTAATCAAGTGTAGCAAACTATGCACCACATCCTCTGACAAGAGTGTGACCATCCTACCATTGTGCTCAAACTCAATCGCTTCCAGCTGAGCATCTGAACTCACAATGTTTGCTAAAACTGAAGCAGAAAGTTCCTTCAGGCGCATCGGGAACTTATGCATACCGACTGAGAAGAGGTCCTTTATAAGAGGAGGGAGTATGCCAGCCTCAATTAGGGCTTTTGAAGAGGCCTCATTGGAGGAGATCTCTTTTAGGGCTTTTAGGGTTGCTTCTCTGGCTTGAAGGGTACCAGTTTGCATTATCTTTATCAGTATGGGGCCTACCTTGGAGGCTACGGTGGCTTTTGCATCATTGGCTAGAACTAGCTCAGAGAGGCACTCAATCATGGAGAGTTGTACCTCAGGTGTACCTATCTCAGTTATAAAATATCAACTAAAAAAGGAGTTTGATAATGTTGCTGTAAGTTGAGAATAAAAATTTACCAGATTTTAATTTGTTTGTGGCGTACTGGTGCAACCAGTATCACTCTTGCAGTAGTACCAAATATATATATATATTTTTTTCCTTTTAACTTTCAAATAGAAGAAGTCAAACTTATATGACAAGTACAATCCATTGAGTAACTGGCAAAATATGCCATTTCATCCGGCGGGGCCCCCTCTTTTTTCTAAGCTATTTATCCAATATATTTTTTGTACAATAAACCGTTTTTGGTGTTACATACTACTTTCATATGAGGTATCGACCTTTTTTGACTTGTTATATACCTTTGAGCTATTGCCCAGAGGTTTTGTTGTTTGCTTGTTCTTCACACCTTTTATTGAAATAAATTACCTTCAATGAGCTTCTTCAAAAGGGGCATGAGCCTCCCATTTTCAGCCATGGGCTTTATATTAGCCTCGCACTTTTCCAGATTTTTCAAGGTACTCTCAGCATGCTCTATAGCCACTATATTCTCAGCTTTACTGCTAGCCATACCCACCAATATGAGTATTGCACCATACACTGCACCAATTTTTTCACAGAGAGGTTCCAGTGTGGAGAGCTCATATAGTAGAGAGACGGCCAAGGCTCTTTCTTGGAAATATTCATTTGATAAGAATTTTATTATTGTTCGTATTGTATCTCCTTCACTTATAGGTTCCTGCAAACAGATAATACAAACATAATCTGCCTTGTGCATTAATCTTTATCTGACATGAGCTACCTCTTGTAAACTGGAACTACCTAATTTTGCACTTGAATTTTTTTTCTGGCAGAGAGCCTCAATTATACCCTATAGTAGCTGAAAGTAAAGATTAGTTACCAGAAAAACTGCATTATGTAAATAAGGCATGCCTGACAAGCTTCAGTTCTGAATTTTACATACTAATATCATCACAAATTGAGAAAATAGCAAACTCCAAAAAAGTTATCCTTCTTTTTGCGCCTAATGCTTTCTGTCTTTTTGCACTGCTGTATTTTTTTTTTATCTTTTTGCATTTTGACATGAAACAACTATGCTGATAATTAAAAACATTGAAGTGAAATCACAAAACTAACCTTATTATCATCATTTTCTACTGAAATCACACGAAGAACCTCCAAAGCCTTAAGCCGAACCTGTCTATTGCTACTCCTCAGCATATCAACAATCATTGGTATCAAACCCTGATTCCTTACCAAATCCTTATTCGCCTCATTTCTCTGACAAATATTAATCACATGCCTTAATGCTCCCACGGCATTTTGTTCAGAACTGATCAGTGTCAGAGAGACCCGTGCCTTTTCAAGCTCCCTCTCTGCTCTCCTCTTCCTCCATTCCTCTATAGCCATTCTCAGTGATATGCAAGGTGTTAGATCAGTCGAATTTAATGCAATTTGGGTTAACGGGCATGTGGGTTTGCGCCCAGTTTCACGGCACTCTTTGAACCATTTCAGGATGGCTTCTCGCTCAAAGGTTTGGCCACTCTCTATGGTGACTGGGTCCCGCATTACCTGACGAGTCAGAGGACAAATGAAGGCATCAAAGGCTTTTTCTTCATAAACATCGCTAGATTGTTCGTCAGAATCAAAACTTAGGTTGTTTGACTCCATGTCTGCTGATGAGGCTTCTAAATTTTGGGGAAAAAAAAGGGAGCATTAGATGTCAAATTTAAGAGTTCAATAAGGAAACCACCCATATTCTAGGTCAATTAACAGAATTTTGCAAAGAATATAGTTAAGAGAATACTTTGCTGAATGTTGAATAGCAAAGGTAGAAGGCGCTAATCTAATTGAATGCAGTGAAACTGAAGGCTGTATTAAGAATCTAATATGCAACAATGAAACTTTTTTCTCAACTTCACAATTTTTTGTCTAGTTTTTTTTAAACCTTTTGGCACACTTTATAACACAACCCTTGATAATAACAACAACAACAACAACAACAACAACAAAGTTGCAGGTTTTTCGAAACCAAAATATTGGTGCTTGGTACAACCGTGAAAGGGTGCTAATTGATCCAATTATTTATATAAATGAATCGATGAAGAACACACCGCTTCTTCCCAATCAAAGAAAACTCACTCCTATGCACACACAGCCAAACTCAACCCCCCACAAGACGACAGCCACACAGAGAGAGGGGGGGGTGAGAGAAGGAGAGAGGTTACCTTCTATTGATTAGAGAGAGGAAACAGAAGCTTTGGTCAAATGGCGCGAACCTTTAATTGACTAGTGTACCACACAGAAGAGCAAAAGGAGGAAGACGAAAGAGAACTTTCAACAAAATAAAACAAATAAAAAAAATCGTAGCAATTTGGCTGCGCCAGGAGCACAGGAGTGAAAAAGTATTAGTTCTTGTTACAAACGTAAGGACCCACTCTACATGTTCGTGGTTTTTTGGTGTGGTGATGCTCCGGTTCTTCTCAAATTATTAGTTGTCATTATTTTTAAACAAAACAAAAGAAGAACCTACACCCGGAGCAATGGGGAGTAGGCCCACTTGGCCAACTGGTTACAAATTAGCAAGCTATATAATTGATAGAATATTTGACAAAAAATATATATATATTTCGAGTCAATTCCTCGCCACTAGTTTAGATATCTAGTTGTATTCTTTTTTTTCTAGAGCTATATTTTTTTCTGAAAAAGTTGGAACTTTTTAAGTTGTATTTTGTAACTGCTATATAATATACTTATTTGTTTGACGTAATTTGTTTATCTTAATAGTCAGGATTTTTGCAGTTTAATGTAAGTGATATAATATAAGTTTTTAATAATATTTTATTTTCAAAACTACACACACAGGCACAAAATATACATGTTGTTCTTAGAACATTTGTATATTTAATAATAAAAAATTGTTATCATTTTTATAATTTAAATGAGAATTTTGGTTGAGGAATTTAATAATTTTCTTTTAAAAAATTCACAATCTTTTATATGCATTTACTTTGTTATTAACTTATTATGCATCATATATTTTGTTGGCATCACGGTATATTATACTTGTCATTATGCATCGTATGTTTAAAAATTAAATTATCAATGCAAATAATGTTATTAATGTGTGTTGCTAAAAAAAAGTTGTAAGTGAAATCCCTTCTCTTGCATATATTTGTTTATATATTTGTTTGTTGTATATATATGCGATTACATCACTTCATGAGATATAAAATAAAAATATTTTGGAGGAAAAAAAATTATGGTCCAATTATCTTATTTTGTTCTTTATACTTTATTTAAAAATTTATTAATGTAATCTATATTTCTTGCAATTAAGCAATAGGTATTTACAAATTATACTTTTTTATCACCCAATCGTATAAAAACATTAATTATGAATTTATGATCAACAATTTCGTTTTTTAATGTAAAATTGGTTCTTGGAGGCTGTTCCGGCAACAATGAATTAAGTCCCCTTAAGACTTAATCTATTTTTTTTAGCTTCTTTAGTCACTTAATCATGCCGAATACCAGTTCCTTAGCGTTGATTAAAATTGCATCATTTAATCTCCTTTTGTCTGGACCTTAAGGCACCTCTACCTCTTTTTTTTAACTTCCTTAACTTTCATCCACTAATTAAGATAATCAAACATCAGTTCTTTAGCGTTTCTTAAGCTCTTAATTCCTTATTGCCAAACGTCTCCTTAAGTATCATTTGAACATTGAGATACTTTACTGATATTAATATTCTTTACTTTAATAATGACAGTTGATGGTTGTTATTTGATCCATAAATTAGTCGAACAATAACTATTTATTTTCTGTATGTACACTAATAACTGACGGAAGTATTTGTGAAAATTAAATACTTTTATTTTCACAGATATTCCCCAATTCCTGTAGTTATTTCTTAATTCGCATATCGGTTTGACAAATATGCTCAATTTAATTTAATTTCCTTAATAATAATAATTCCTACTCGGTTACACTGATTATTATTATTTTTTTCTCTCTTTCATTGGTGTTTGACTGAGGCTGGAAGGCCGTCCCTTTAGAAACACCCTCGCCGACTGGGCGTTTGCATGAAGCTTGGATTTGCCTTTTGAGCGTCTCTATCTATGGTCCATCTCGAATTCGTATCCTCTGCGATATCTCAAACTTTTCGTGACTTTTTGGAATATCTCAATCGTTCAAATACGTTGTGCACGAATCTCAAAGTTTAAATAATACTGGCCCCCTACGGTTCCCCGAATAGACACCGGACATGTCAGTCAGGCAAAAATTGAGATATCACAGAGGATACGCACTCTTCCATTTCGGTGTACAGTCCGGATTTTCTGTAACACTCTTGAATAAACCATGCTGCCACGTCTTTCAAAGTTTCAGCTTTCAACAACTGACGGCGGAGACGTTAGATTCATGAAACATCATAAGAAAGTTGAGTTTGAAATTTAACGAGTGAAAAATATAAAGAAATATCTGATTGATTGGGCCTAAGCATGTTTCTCTTATTTTGTTATCGATCTACTTATACATTTTTAGGATTGATGTGGCTTAGTTAGTTATGTTTTAATTGTTGCATGTTATTTAGCCTATCTTTTGTTGCATGTTGTTTAGCTTAATTATGTTTTAATGTTGCCTGATGGTTCTGACGGTAGATACTTATGTTTCTTTGTATTAGCTTCTTTTTTTGTAAGACTTGAAGTTTTATATCTAATGGAACGGGCTTTTTCTTTATTAAAAGAAATTATAAAGAAATAAGTTTATAATTAATAAAGAGTAATTTAGACTTCGGAGCCTAATTCGGCTCAGATTTAGCCGTTATTAAACTGACATTTATTATTGTTATCATAACTTTCTCATAAAAAGTCTAATTTATATATTTTTTAAGTGTTTTAGTATAAATATATATTATTTTGAGGAGGGTTCAAATGCCTCCATTTTTAAAAACTTTAATAACTCAAAATCTAAAACTTAAAAGTCAAAATAAAACCGTTGGATATAATCTACATCATTTTATCTATACATGTCCACAAAATTATGACATTTCAACTTTATTTTGATCGTCATTAAGAGCTTATAAAAAATGTACTAATGTGGATAACTTAGAGATGTTCATTTTTCAACTTATTGATTCACATATAAATAAAATTGAAATATGATAGTTTTTTATGAGTACATAGAAAAAAAATAGCATAGATCACATCTAACGGTTTTATTTTGATTTTTAAATTTTAGATTTTGAGCTATTAAAGTTTTTAAAAATAGAGACATTTGAACAGTCCTCTATTATTTTTGAAGTATTAGATAACTTCTCACATCAATGACTTTGAATAAAATATATTTATAATAATTACATAACTTATTGTTGAGTGATGCTATGATAATATGCATATTACGGATCGAACCGTGTTGTGAATTCATATGTGTATTTTTAAAATTTAAATAATCGATCTCAACTATTAAACATGATCTCCAAATAAAAATGTACTTGGAGATCAGAATTTACATTTTTTATAACCTTTTCACAATTTTTTTAGATAAGTAGAAAATCACTTGTTCTAAAAATTCTGAACCATTCAAAAGTATTGATTTCTATCTATCAAAATAATAGTAAAATAATCTAAAAATGTAAAATTTGGACTCTTAGTACATCTGCATATAAAAATCATATTTAACAATTCTGATTGATTACTTAGAACTTTAAATATATATATATATATATATATATATATATATATATATATATATATATATATATATATATATATATATATATCTTATGGCACATACATGTTATAGAAAATCCAAATTATCTCTGCCCTTTTGTGTGCATGATTAACGCCTCTTAGTGATTTCCTTTTTCTTAAGTTATTGAGAAAATTTGGTGATCACATCTTAATTTAATATAATCAAATAAGACAGATAATTACTTAATAGTTAATAATAATCCTTCTTGTACTTCCCTGAATAGTTAATTAATAATGAGACAAACTCATTCTGTAGCCAATTGCCAGTCAATATGAAGGGACCACCATGCATAACAGTAAATTTAACCCCTCTAGATAAGCATTAAGCATCTTTTGTTTTCTATTTTTTTTTTATAATCTTGACAGATAGTTGTCAAGTGGAAAGCAATAGGCATATTCGTGAGTTCCGTCTCGGAATTGGATTTTGTCAAATCAGCTTTATGACTTAAAGCAAATTTTATGTGTTAAGATTTTATCTAAAACTATTGTCCCATATGTGTTAAGATTGATGCAAATTGTCTATCTGAATTTTAACATGAATCGGATAATTTAGGCCCAGCCCAACATTACACTGCCATAATTTAACTTTTCTAGAAACCAAACAAGGGACTTACACCAGGCAAGGTTTAAACCCAATTTGACAAATAAGCCCTGCACTAATTAGCATTTTTATTTTTATTTTTATTTATTTTTTTAGAAAAGATTTTGTCCCTCAAGTTTTTATTTCTGAAACGCCTTTTTAACTTTCAATTTGTCGATCTCCAAGTAAAAAAATGAAAGATTTCTTTCACATACTCTTTTTTTTCCTTCGATTATTATTGGTCATTTTTCCGACAATTTGTAATGAATTTTGCGAATGTAAAAATACGAAAGTCTTGAACTTGGCCTTTTCTTTCAAATAAGCTCCATAATGAAATATTTTTGAGTTAAATTTGTGTCGTTGTTTTCTACTTGGAGGTATACTACGTATAAAAACTTGACCTAGGTTTAAAGGCTTCATATGCTATGTATAAAGACTATACTTTGATAAATTACATGTAAGGTTTAAAGTCTTGACATGACTACTTTAAAGGATTGTAGACAGAGGTTTAAAGACTTGAGAAACAAAATTTAAAGTATCAAAGGACTTTTACTTTTTAAAAAAAATTGATAAGTTACGCGTAAAGTTTAAAGGCTTGATAGTGGACACGGTTATTTTAAAAGATTGTAGACATGGATTTAAAGGATTGAGAAACAAAATTTAAAGTGCTTACAGACTTTTATTGTGAATTTTTTTTATAAGTCACATGTAAGATTTAAAGGCTTAACACAAATACTTTAAAGGGTTATAGACAGGGTTTAAAATATTGAGAAGAAAAAATTAAGTGTCTACGGACTTTTACTATCATTTTTTTTTATATAATTTACATGTAAGGTTTAAAAGTTTGACATGAGTACTTTAAAGAATTGTAGATAGAGGATCTTACATGTAACTTGTCAAATATTTTTTTATAATAAAAGTCTGGATACACTTTAAAATTTGTTTCTCAAGCCTTTAATTTAAAGATTTGTAGACAGGAATTTAAAGGCTTGTGAAACAAAATTGAAAGTGCCTACAGGCTTTTACTGTAAAAAAAAAAACGATACAAATATAACTCAAAACACTTCATCATAGATCTCATTTGGAAGAGAAAATCGAGTAAAAGACGTTCATAGTTTTTTATTCACAAAATTCATCACTATTTGTCAGAAAAATTGATGAGAATGATCGGACAAAAAAAATTGGGTGAAATAAATATTTTTTTCTTTGTCTTGGAGCCAAATTGGAAAAAAAAAAATAGTAAGAGTTGAACTAGTTAGATTTTAAGTTTATAGGTTTGCTAATAGCATTTTAAAGGAGTGTAAACATAGTTTTATTAAAGAATTGGACAGAGGGCTGGACATAATTAAATAGTTCGGAGGCATTTCGGAAATTAAATTTAGAGGGCATTTAGTTTATTCCTTCTTTTATTTTTGTAACACATTCTTATTAACACACAACACTGTCATGAATAAATAGAGTGAGCTTAACGGATTGATAAGATGACACCAAGTGACAAACAGTTCTACAGTCAATTATTAAATGTAATATTACAGATAATTACGTGCTCATATTATTCTTTGTAAAAATATGAATAATTAGTTAGGTAAAGTATAGTTGTCACATCTAGTAAATAGTAAAGAATATCACTTTATTATCATATAGAGAATAATAACAATGAGGTTAAAATGTATTGTTGGTTTTGTACTCCAATCATCTTCCACATTATTTTTTCTATTTTTAAATTATGAATAGTCAATCTGAACCACTTAATACTTAATGTGATATTTATATTGATATGTGTTTGGAGATTAAATTTTATATCTTTTGGAATTTGTTTATTGTTTTTGTTAAATATGTACAATATCATTGTTTTCAGAAAATTTTGGACCAACAAAATTAGTCATTTTGTATCTATCTAAACAAATAGTAAAAAAGTTCCAAAAAATATAAAAATTGATCTCCAAGCATATTTTAATATGAAAATCATATTGAATTATTTGGATTGACTGTTTGGACTTTGAAAATAGAGTGTGAAGCATAATTTAAGTACAAAACTAATGATTCATTTTAACCCTACTCATATATTAATTTGACTTCCAAAAACAATTATTTGTTGTAAACTTACACAATCAAAATCTTTACTACATATGAGAGCAAAAGTCTGTAATTTTATAAAATAATCACAAATATTAAAAGGGAAAATTGAGCGTATATTTTTATTGGAAATTTACACATCCAACCTTGAAATTGGAAAAATCTCCATCCTAATTCTAAATCCTCTAATATTTTCTCATTTGATAGTTTAAAAGGGCTAATATCAATTAAAAAAAGTTTGACAAGTAATAAATTATGACACTCGTTTAAACACCATATTTGACAAAATAAATATATAAAATAGATATCCAGTTTTACCACAGTAGTAAAATACACCTTGCAAAAAAAAATATATATAATGTTCAACCTAAAAACTACCGCACTTTAAATAAATAACACATAATTAGATAAAAATTTTGAGAGAAAAGGACAATTCAATTAGTAGATTTATTCAAACTCAAACGGCAGTTGGGCTAGATGTCTTTTCGAAACGCAACAACTTCTAATTATGCCCTTGACATGAAGTAACTTCAACAAAGAAGCACTAGAAAGTAGCATGTTCACCGCTACATATGCCGAATCAGATTTGTCGAAATTAATTTTTTTTTTTTTAAATTAGTGGCTTTATCAGATTTGTCCAAATTAAATATTTTTTTAAAAATTAGTGGCTTTATCGAAATTGAATATTGTAGCAAATTTAAAGAAATCTTTTTTTTTTGAACTTTCAGACTTCAAAATTACTCCGTTTCACATAATAATCTTTGCCAATCTAAAAAATAATACAGAGAGAAGATCAAACTTCAAAATAAGCACACTGATGCACAAAAATATGAACTTTACTAATTATAGCTAATTAATTTGCAATATTCATATAACAAAGGAGACCAATTAAAAAATTACATTATATCAATAGAATAGCTCAATAAAACAAATTGTAATGAAAACATCGTTGTTGTCTAAAATATCTATCGGTAAATATAACGCACTTAGATGATGCAATGTTGAAGGAATCGTTTTTCCCAACAATGCAAGTAACAAATATTGGTAAGAAAATTTACTTATGAAATTAATCACAAACTAAACACCAGTACAGTTCACGATAATTATATTTATATATTAAACAACACAATGATTTAAGGAAGATTAAAAAAACAACCCAATTCTTCAATCAGATTATTTGCTGAAGAAACCTTATATGATACTTGATTTTCTCCAATGTCTAAAAGGACATTAATTGCATAAGATTTCTATACTGATATATTTTAACTTCTACAATAAATATATAAATTTATTAAAACTTTTGATCTAATTTAAAGCAATATCAAAATGTTATATAGGAGAGAATATATAGATACTACAAAAGTTAATCATGCACACTTCATTTTTTATTCACACGTTTTTAGTTTTAGACAAGTCATTCAAAAGGTAATGGAATGAAATATATAGAGCAAAGTGAAAATAAAGTGTTAAAGAAGCAAATACTAAATTATGAAATTACAAGATGTGTCAAATAATCTTGTTTCTAATTTTATTTCTTAAACAAATATTAAATGTAATCACAAATTCAATAGCCTTTTAGGTACCTAATGAAAATTTATTTAACAATCTCTATGAGAGGCCAAGAAAAAAAAATGAAGTTTCACCTTAAAATAACTTGTTATTAATTACTCATGAACATTACTAAATACAATATAGGGTTTGTTTGAATAGTTTAATAATAGTTAGAATATGATTAAACTTGAATTATAAAAAAATATAAATTGGATGCGTATAAAGTGATACTATTTGTTATTTTTTGTCGGAATATAATTTTGAATCTCGTGAACATGTACCAAAACGAAGTAATATTCAGAGTATTTTCAATTTTTTCAAAAAATATTTTTGTATTGGATCAACAAACCAAAGGTTGTAAAAGTCTCATTTTCTATAGTCTCTAATTCCACTATTTCAAAAACTATTTTGTTTGGTGATAAGATAGGGACTATTTCCTTGTCGAACAATGCAGGATTTTACTCGAATGAGAATAGAGAAAAAGTAGTTAATCTAGTATTCAGATTACGCAACTCCTATTTAATTTATAGTGAATACCGTTCCTTACAAATTTAATTGTTAATATATGAAAACTATCATCAGTGTAACAATCAATTTTTACTATGTAATACAGGCCGAAGCCCAAAAGATAAGAAAGAGAGAAAAAGGAATTGAGAAAAATCTGGTCAGCCCAAGAAAATAAATTGGGCCGCGAAAATAATGGCAGAATTTTAAGGAAATAAGTAGAAAGAAAGAAAAAGAGGGATATTAAAAGTCTTAAAAAGAAAAGGAATCAGAATGAAACCTAGATCATTTTTTTTTTAAATTAATCAACCAAGTAGCTAAGCGCAAGGATGCACAAACCGACTCAAGAAGAAGTAAATAATATACGGGCCCAAGCAGAAAGGTGTATAGACACTAGTTCACTTCAGAAAAGAGTTGGCAAAAAAAAAAAAATTGAATGTAACGATCACATTTTTCATTTTTGCCATGTTTTCGAGATTTTACTGATTTTATGCTATATGTTTTTTTTTATTAAATCGTACAAAGTAACAAATAGACAATCGATAGTATTTTTTTATGTTGTTACAAATAGACAATCGATAGCATATGTTAAATAGTAATCAAAATTCAATTTAAGCTTATAATATATGACTTCAATTTATGCTATATGTTTATTATGGACTATTATCAAAATAACACATTATCAAATGGTCCTCGTTTACACTGCCCAACTGTTAAACTTATCCTATTTTTCATAATAAAAAGTATCCCCAAAAAAAAAAATGATTCAAAGTCCGTAATCCATTCAGAGAACTAGCATTTGGTCTAGTGGCTAAGGCACATGGTCTCTATGTGAGAGGTCATGGGTTCGAAACCCAGATGGGAGAATCATTTGTTATAATAACAGAGGTATTAAATAGTTGGGTGGCTTGACCTCCAACTTTACTCAAAAAAAAAAAAAGTCCGTAATCCATTCACATAAAAATAACAGCGTGCCAAAAATGCCAAGTTTTTGCTCTGATTTACAACAATTAAAATTGAATTGAACCTTCTGAGACTAGACCGATAGTGTGCTATTTTGAGAAATCAATTCCTAGTAGCAATGGTTCGCAAATACCTCTCCTAGTATTGTTATATATGTTATAACCCAAGTTGATTCAGGGAATCCGGAGCAATCAGGAAAATACGTCTTCTAGTCTTGTTGTACCGAAATACTACAACCCCTTTATATGCAGTCCTTGGTACGCCATCCTGTAAATAAGATAAATAAATAAGTAAATTTGTCTTTTGACCGTACCAGCCTTGCCCCGAGCAATACCTTACCAGATTGATTTTTGTCCTGACATCCCTTTCGACTTGTGCATAAAATCCCAATAAAAATCTCAAATTGGCTAGGCAATAAGCACTGATTGCAAAGTCAAAAGAAAGTTCAGAGGAAGCAGGAATTCAGATCACCCCAGGTACAGTACCTACAATTACTAAATCTAGACCGTTCTTTAACTCTAGCACGAATCTCAAAACGGACCCCCTATATCTACAATAGGCACCAAATTCCTTTTGGCCCGGCTGTGATCAAATCCAGACTGATATTTTCCCTAATTGCAGGTACGGTACCAGAGGGGATACAAACTTGAGGAAGCAGACACAGTTACAGGTGGGGCCAAAAACAATATAATTTAAAATAAAATAAACGAATTGCAATTTTCATTATAACCTTCCACTCTTCAAAAATGCCGAATTGCCGAGCAATTCTCTCAAAGTCTCTCTGATCATTGTATTGTATCCTTACATCCTCATCCATGTTGTGTGCTTTTAGAATGGCATCAGACCCTTGCAGAGGCTTTGCTGCTGACACCTCTTTTGCAAACTTTTTCCTGAAGTTCTCCTGCCATTTTATGATAAAATATAAATTTCTTAATAAAAATGAAACTTTCCAAGTCTATAAAATTGAATAGAGATTAGAAGTAGAAAATTAAGTCGTTACCTCCTTGAGGTAGCTCAAGTCTGCTGATTTCCAGTTAACCTTTAAAGCAAAAGAAAATTAACCTAGAGAAAGATATAACAATTCTTGAAATTATATTTCTTAAGTCAGTATGAAGTATATTTACTTGAACATCATTTAGCCTAATTGGCTGCAGGTACTGCTGGAAGAACTGTCCCATGCTTGATCCCTGAAAATCAACATATCTATAGTTAAAAACTGCAAATGCCATAAAGGAGCATAGGTTTATTACTAATATAAATAAGAGATTAACTTGTTTACAAATGACTGTACAACAAAAGGATACTCTTGCTAAAGATCAAGACCAAATAGACAATAATGTTACTTAATTTAATCTATCGAGCTGTTTTATCATTTTATTCTCAGATTCTTACTAAAACAGTTTCGACTAGTACTGATATGAATTTACTTACCTGTTCACCAAAATTATATGTTCTACAAACTTCAGGATGAATAAATTGTCGGTCCTTGTGCACCTCCTTGAGCCTCACCCAATCATCCCAATAAGTAAGTCATGTCAAGGAACAATGAAAACAGTAAAAACTAATCTAGTAAAAAATAAACTATTATAATTATCATGTTAATATGAAATAGTGAAGGATATGCTTTAGGCCACTTTGGTGATAGCTCTTCCCATGTTGATTTGGTCAACATCCATCCAAGCCCGGGAAAGAAGTCTGACCGATATAGAACCTCTACAATTTATTTAAAAATGAAATAACAGTATGGTTAGAATTCTTATTGGCATTGAAGAACAACTGAAGATACCTTTTTTGGGGGCAATTTTATGCATGCCCCTGGAATATCTAAACTATTTTGTATAACCAACATTATAGGATATATCATGTTTACACCCAACGGAAGCCAAAAATAACTCTCATTTCTGGTTAATATGAAAAGATGGAAAAACTGCAGTTCTTTTCTCACTAGTATTCTATGCTTTAATGAACTAGAGAGCAGGGCGGTACATTTATAGAAATTAAAAGAGAAATGTAGGAAATATGCTACGTATTTTGTTGGGGCATATGAGATATTTCTCATTTGCAGGGGTACACATGTCACATACTAATTCCAATGTCCTGCAGTTGATCACATGAATTACTCTGTTTAGTACTAACCAGGGTCATATACGAACTGCTGTTGCCCATTATCATTCCATGAAGAAACAGCCATGATTGTCCTTTAAAAGCAAAATATTAATAACTAAAATGAAAAGTCAGTATGAATTGAAAATATAAACAAGACATATGATGGTCCTTACTTGTCAGTATCAAGTAAAGTAGCAGTGGCCTCGAAGTATTCAAAGAAGTCTGGTGCAATTTCCATGTCATCTGCTTACCAAATAAAATGCTCAATAAGCAATATGTATAAGCAATTACAAATATATAAAGTGAAAACATATAGAAGCATCACCTTCTAATATAATCACTCGATTGAAGTTACGTTTAACAAATAATTCATCCAATGCCCACTTGTAATGCTCTGGAAAAGCAAAAGCATTAGTTAATTAATATAAAAAAGGAAACCTAAAGGCAAAAGGTTGAGAACAGAAGAGGTCAATTACTAGCAATCTTGTAATATGCAATTACTTCTCCAGGTCTTTCTGTTTCCACTGGCTCAAGATCAATGTGCTGGAAAGATTTCAACAAATTATAAGACAATTAATTAAGTTTAAGTTTGTAACTTTGTCTCAAAACAAGGATGGAACGGGACACATAACAAAACCTGCATGAATGTGACATCAGTGAAGCTCAGGGCTTTGTTTTTGACATCAGCATTTGTACCATCCTATAATATAAGAAGCAGACCTGTTAAACCACAATCTTTTCTCCTTATTTTCTCTAAGTAAAAACAATAGATAACAAACCGAGAAACTTCCATAAATAGTACCTGAGATATGAAAAGTGGGAATTTCGAAGCAACTGAGGTTTGATATCTGGAATTCACAGATTAAATTTAAAAAAGACCTCTCAGTGGTTGTTTCAAAAATTAAGTTCACATAAGATACGTGATACTTGTAATATATCTCCCAAATGTGAACAACAAACTGTTTAATATGTTACTGCTGACAGGATTCTAGTATCATGACGTCCTATTATTCCGCGATTACCTCTATCATACTAAGTTACTATAAAAGGCCATGTAAATGAATCAAATGTTGACATGCACAACAACCTACTTGCCTATGATAATTTCAACGGACAGGAAAAATAAAATAAAATAGAGTAAATATAGTACTTCAAGATAGATTGGATTGTCCTTTCTAGATAGCCAGGGCGATTGCAAGCCATTACCACAACAGCTGCTACAGGGACCTAAGCACAAAAGGGAGGAAATAATGTGAAGTTTGTAAAATGTTACTCTATGAAGGACATTTTTAAAAGTCAAGGGAATGTAAGGTGGAAGCTGCAAAGAAAATAATTAGAGTTGTAAATAAAAATTGAAGTACGGACCTCGTCTCTATGGGTCACTGTCAGTTGAAGCTTTTCTGCACTCAAAGCAAGAATAGTTAACAGCACAACCAATTTATCACACATGTAAGCAATCAAAGCAACAATAGCCATAAAAATAAATGCACTCTGCAGCTTTATGCATCTTTTAGTAGCTCAAGTTCGGAAAAAAGAGGTGCCTTGACTCTTGATTAAAAAACAAAATTGAAGGTGAAGGTGAAGAGAAAAACTGGAACTGTAAAGAACACATACTTTGAAGATCTTGAATTAGTGTCTTTAGTTGAGCACACTCTTCATTTTTCCGTAGCATCTTTTCTAAGATAAGACCAAAAGTTCATAGTTGGAATTAATTATAAAATAGTTGAAATTAAAGGGCAGATCTGCTTTTAAAAGGCACAAAAGACTGGGCCCAGGAAAAAAAACCTAAAGCTTTCCTTGAACCTGGATTGGAAAATGCATGGCTGGTAACAGATGTTGGGGAATCCATGTAAGGTATAATGGTAGTTTGAACCTTCTATTTCTTTAATGTTCCTCTTCTAAAATTATTTTATATACTTTCTTCTTCACTTCTATGATTCTATCATAAAAGTTTGTTGAATCATTCAAGTGTCAAACTAAATACAAGACACAAGATAAGAAAAGATAAAATAAATGATGTTACCTTCTAAATCTACAATTCTCTCCTGTTGCTTGCTTATTTGATCAATTAATATTCGTGACTCACTCACGCATTGGTTTTCAGCCTTTTCCTGATTAAGAAAAAGAATAGTACCTAAACATTAGCAAACGTTCCATATTGTGCCAAGATATAGAAGTAGAACTCAGTTTATAATTTTGTTTGCACCAAGGAATACAATACTATATGTTGGTGTCAAACTTAGGAAGGTCGTCTGCTGTTTTTGCCAAAACTTTCCTTTTGCAGCTTGGATTTTCTACTTCCCGTTATTTATCATAACTACACAATTCAGTTAAAGTGATTTGAACTATGTCATGTCCAAGCTCAGTTACAGTATTGATGGTGGGTCTAGTGTTGAGGCTCAAGCAAACACTGAAAACAGTATATTGAGGCTAAATTAACGTATACTGATGCTTAAAAAAACAAGTTAGGGATTGGTCAAGGCTATTGGCCTCACTGGATAAGTAGATGACCAATTGAGGCTTAATTCGGCTAACTAAGAAGACCAAGTGCACCGTACTCTCTCTTTATCTTACCAGCCAGGTTCAGTATCAGTATAATTTTGACACACTGGACCACTATTTTGAACATACTTTAAAAAATTAGAAAAAAAAAGAATAATTAGGTTAAAGCAAAACAGTACTTACTACCGCTGCTAATCGATCAGCATAGTGTGATTGCGTTGCAAATAGGCGCACCTGATAGGAGCTCAAAACAAATGGAACTACCAAATTAGGTTGCACGATGGTTGCGACTTAATCAAATTTCTCTAGCTACTTTTATTCAAATGAAATGCAACAGATTGCTCGGTCAAAAAAAAAAAATTGCAACCAAAGAAACGAACTAAAATCGATCAAACAGCCCAAATTATTGATTCAGAAAGTGGACATAGAGAAATGCACAATTCTATGCTGTTAAAATCGCATCACAGATTCTAACAAGTACGCATGCCAGGAGAAGAATCACAGAGAAGTCGTATTGAGAGAGAGACCTGGATGTAGATAAAAATAGCGGCTACAACGAGGAAAAGGAAGCGCATGTCCATGATGCTTCTTGCCATTTTTTCCTTTTGTATTTGAATTTCTTTGTTAGTTTTTTTTTCTTTTCTCGAGTCAATTTGGCGGGGGGAAGAACATAGTCGCTCGGATCTGGGTACGATGGAGCAATGAAAGAAAAAGAGAGAGAGAGAGAAAGAGAAACGAAGCTTTCCAATAAACCGGTTAATAAGTTCTAAAAGACTTTGGTATTGACTTGTCGGAACAGCTTATATAGAGCTCAATGACAGTTTAAAAAATGGAAATACTCAATACTGGCTAAAGAAAAATCGAAAGGAGCTCGCAAATTGCATGTAAAATAGGGGTGAAAACGGTATGGATAATATCGGATCCGTATTCGATTAGATGTGGATATTCATGTGGTTTTATGTTTTAATAATCTGTATCCGAATAATAGATATATATCATTTATTTTAATATATATTATGAAAAATTTATGTTATTCACCGTTATAATTAAATAAATATATGAATTTCAATATTTTTTAATATTTTTATATTATTTTAATAAATATCTAATCTCATCCGTATATGTATCTGTATCTGTATCCGTCTGATATGTTTGATATCCGCTCTATATTCGTATTCGAAAAAAATATATATATGAATATGAATACGATTGTACAACTATTTGCTCTGTGTTTGCCATGTTTTCACCCCTAATTTAAAATCACATAAAAACATGTTTTTGGGTATCCCTAATGTGGAATATAAGAGTATTTAGTCTTCCCATATGCCTTTGAAAATTAAGATATTTATGTGGTTGCTTAAACAAAATAAAATTTTGACAAAAGACATTTTGAGTAAGAAAGGTTGGGTAGGTGATAAGTCTTGTGTATTTTGCCATGAAGAAGAAACAGTCCAACATTTATTTCTATAATGCAGTTTTGTTAGATGTATATGGGATTGGATTGCGCATCATAATGGTTTTATTTTTTGTTGTAATTTTATTGAAGAATTATGGCATATTGATAGGTGTATTCCAATAAAAGATTCTAATGTTGTTGAAATGGTAAGAGGGGCAGTGCTTTGGTGTGTATGGTTAGAACGAAACAGATTAATTTTTAAAAATGGGACAGCCAAGAATGTACAGTGCTTAGGGACTCAGATTATTTCCTTTATTAAATTATGGTGCAAATCTCAATCATATGATGCTATTGCTAACTTAACTTGTATTTTGCCTTGTGACATAAAGAATTTGCTAAGAGATTCTCTTATCAGTTTCGAGGAGGACGAACAGGATATAACTCTTTTGCGTGGACAAGGGATGATCCAATTTGATGAACAGGTTATTGGTACCGCTGGGAATGAAGTGTAGCTTATAGGATGAAGCGTAAAAATTGTTATCTAGATGCTTTTGTTATCATTAGGTTTTTGGTAGTTCATATGATATTTGTTTAGTTATATGGTTAGCTATGCTTAGTTTGGTTTTTTTGGTTTGTAATGCCTTATTATAGTTGTTTGTTTTTTGCTGGTACCAAAGAGGTGGTACGGATCTGAATATTATAATAGTTTCTAATTTAATGGAAATCGGTGGAATCCCACTTCTTTCACAAAAAAATAATAATAATATCAACAGCTAGGATGGGAAAAGTAGATAATAAGTTAAGGGCTCCATTAATTTTCATTACTTACTGTTGTCACAGTATTTTACTCTAAACTATATAAAAAATTATAAGATTACTTATAAGTATATAAATTTTCGGTATTTTACTCTAAACTATATAAAAAATTATAATATTACTTATAAGTATATAAATTTTCGGTATTTTACTCTAAACTATATAAAAAATTATAAGATTACTTGTAAGTATATAAATTTTGAAAATAAGATTACTTATAAGTATATAAATTTTGAAAATAAATAAAGATCAACCACATACACTAACTGTGCATCACTGCATCCAAAACAGATTTTCTTGGTCTCTTTTTTACTTGAGAAATATAATTCATCATGTTCAAGAACAGAGCCAAACTTTCGAACTATAAGGGTCAAACACATAATGGAAGTTAATTATATAAAAAAATTCTATAAAAAATGGAGATCAAAATTGCTATATTTTAACATTTTATTCTAAATTATATTAAAAATCATATGTAAATAAAAAAATTAAAATAAATAAGGGTCAGTTGATCCATTCCTTTGACCTAGATCTGCCTCTGATCCTATTTAGTAAACCATAAAGTACATTGCTTGTAATGGTAATAAAATTGTTTTACAAATGACAGCTATAAGTCTATAACAATGAACAACCAGAATAAAATGCTATCGGTGCAACAGTAACAACAAAACGAGCGTTAAACTTGGAGTAGGTAATGTAAATTAATGCGAGGTCCAAAAAAAGAATAATTTGCAACTGCATTATACAAAATATCTAGAATTTATAATGGCACATATGCACAAATATAATCCCTCCTCTCATACGAAAAGAGATGAAAGATATATAAAGAATGTCACACATCACACACGCACAAATGAGCCGTCCAACAACAAACCCGTAGATACCTAGTTACAAAAACAAAAACCTTAATCTCAAAAAAGAAAAGCAAACCATCCTCATAATAGAAAACCCAGAAAGAAATGAATTCTCATACCATGCAAAGGAAAGAAAAAACAACAAAAAGGGATCAAAATGCGCTCCAATTATCAGTACCATGTCTTGGGCTATTGTTATCAGAAAATTTGATTGGGCCTGAGCCGAACATGTCATTATCATCAAAAGTGTAATCCCTATCAGTTGTGCTTCTCATTGAATCAAACCTTGCAAATTTATCACTTCCTGCCGGATCAGTAGTGCTCTTCATTGAGTCAAACCGAGAGAATTTATCACCCCCCCATGAATCAGATGTGCCAAAAGTCTCCGTTGAACCGAAAGGATCAGAAGTATCAAACGGGTCAGTGGTGCTTCCCATTGAATCGAACCGAGAGAATGTCTTCTCAGACCCAAACTGATCACTTGTACTGTTTGTTGTATCAAACCTCCCAAAACTGTCCCCAAATCCTTGGTCAGTACTGCTACGAAAAGAATCAAACCGACCAAAAGTATTATTTGAAAAGCTGTCGCGGGATGACCCAAATGTATCAAAATTGTTCGAAAAATTGTCGAACGAGGTGTTGTCATCACCAGCCTCACTATATCGAGGTGAGAAAGATGAGTTGTTGTACATAGGGGTTGACGGTACTGAGGAATCAAAGAATGATCTTTGTGGAGGCCCATTATTATGGCCAAAAAGGGACATAGGGGTAGATGGTACAGAATCAAAGAAGGATTTTGGCGGATCGTTGTAAGTAGCCGTCATTGGCGTGCTGGGGACTGAATCAAAAAAGGATTTCGGGGGATCGTTGTAAGTAGCTGTCATTGGCGTGCCAGGGACCGAATCAAAGAAGGGTTTTGACGATCCTGTTTTGATGGGAAGTAGGTTGGCCCCACCGAAGAATAAATCATTGTTGTTTTCATTGTCCTAAAAAAAATGAATTTTAGCTGACAGGTGAATTATCTCAAAAAAAAAAAAAAAAAACCTACAGTTAATTAGATGTAAATAAAAAGACAAGTTATTACAAGTAATTCAGCAGCCAGTAGCTAGGTATTTACTAATGGGTGGAGTTTTTATCCATAGCTGGTTCTAAACCGTCCGATCTGTGCTAAAATTCACACAGACGGTTTGGATTTACAGAACCGTTTAAGTTTATTAAGTTTTAAATATGTTAACATGAATCTTAAAGCAGCTCAGATGGTTTAGGCCCAGCTTTGGATGGGACTTTGTCCAAATCCCTTTGGACAAAACCCAAGTCCTTACTAATACAAGTTTAACAACAAAATGAGAACAAGGCTTAGCTCAATGTTAAGGTCTGGGCTTACACACGAACTGGGCATATGCAGTTCAAACCGAAAAATCAACTCTGTACTGGATCTGAACTGGTTTAGACAACAACATTCTGCTTCTTCTTAAACATTACCTTATCATTGAAGTTCCATGTTGAGTCAGCATCATCAGCATTATCGAATGATGGTCCCCAAGAGTGCTCATACTTATCACCAGAAACAGATGACTCAGCACCATCACGATCACTACAAATTTAACAAAATCAGAAGGTACCAGTTGATCAAGAGGTGTTTGTTTTCTGTACTGATCCAAAATATACTACACTGTAAAGCGGGGCTGGTTAAGTAGCACCAAGTATCCCCGCCAAGACACGATGCATCTTAAAATAAGAAGCACATACTACATCAGAAAGGTCTACTAAATCACACGAGAATATTTGGACTAGCTTGGACATTGCTCTGGCACCTCCTTATTTGGCAATAAAATCATCTCCTATACAGGGTAAAAAGAAAGGTACTTTTTGTTACCTGATGCTTTCACTAGCACGAGGTGAAACATCATGAAAGATGCTTGATTCTTTATCTTTTGCACTAAACACATCATTGCTTTTCTTAGGAGATTTCTTTGCTGGACTAGAAGGCACACTTTTTGGTGACTGCACCTTTTTATCATCAACACTGGAAGTGGGAATTATTGAATCACCCTCAGTCACCTGCTCTTTCACAGGTGGTTTCTCAGTCTTTTCATCTTTGGTTTCTTTTGAAGAATCAGGAGATGCCTCGTTTGTGTTGGCAGCTTCTTTCTTGTCAGTCTTGTCGGGTTGAGTCTCTTTTTTAGGTTTATCTATCTCTATGGTCAACTCCTTTATAATTGCAAAGCCTTGAAGAAAAAAAAATTAGGTACTAGTTAGCTGATAGAAAAAAGACATACTTGCTTTTTTTAATGTTCATATCTCAAGTGAGAAGAGAAGAAGAATCTATAATGAACATAACATATTGTAATACATGTTATGTCTAAAAAATGTGCAATTAAATGTACCTCCATCTTCAAATTTGTCCCACTCATCATCCCACTCATCAGCGGTCTCAAGAATTCCTGGCTGCCAACCTTCAGTATAGAAACAAATAGTTACAATTATTTCTTTCTTTTAACTTTTGTGTGTGTGTGTTTTCTAGAAACTGAATACAAGGTCATTCTAAGCAAAAGAACAGAAATGGTTGTGAGAAAAAGTACCAAATGGAAGCTCGGTTATAGTTGTGGGCTTTGTTCTGAGCCCGTAAGTCTTGCATTTGTCATTAAGAGTTTTCATAACCTCTTCAAGGTCAGATTGAATATTCTTAGCTCTCTCCTGATTTGAAAAAGAAAATAAGAAATAACAATATTAAGATATGAAGGATGTTTCATGGTCAATTGATCAACTCAAAAGCTCAGCTAAGTAACTATAACAGTTTTTTCAAACAAGACTATCAGCCTTCAATCTGGTACAAATTTTTCAACAGAACATATGATGATAAAACCCAGTAAACAGGCTGCCAACAAAGTTAAAAATTGTATCCATGCTAATGAATGTACTTGTAACTCGACAACACAGACTGAGGAGAGAGAGAGAGAGAGACCTGAGCAGAATCATCTCCTTTGTCCCCTTTTTGCAATTTAAGGATAGCATTGTAGATCTCCATTTTCTTTTCCTAAAGTATAGGCAAAATATTATCAATCAGAACATCTTATATAAACAATACTACCAGTAGACTATCCGAAGCAGCAAATATGTCTTTACACAGAAAAAATCATATAAAAATGGATTGGGACAGGAATAACTTGACATTTTCGACAACATTTCTCAGGCCAAAAGAAATTTAAAAAAAAAAAAAAAAAAAAAATTGTAGGTATGTTGATCATATTCCACCAAAGGTCATTAAATATGGACCTTCTCAAATTTTGAGTCAACTGATAAATAGTGACACTTATTAATCACATGTCAGCAGTAGGATTTCAATATTACACGTTCTTTTTTACGGTTGTCAACATTGTCAAGTTAATCCACCCTCCACTGAACCCAAGCATAAAAAAGTGCACCTATAAGCTATCCAAGAATAAAGCATACAGTATGTAACGAAAACTGGTTCCTAAAAGTAAACCACCAGAACTGAACCAATAATAGTTAGCTTATTTTGCTTTGAATTATGGTCGGTTCAAATCCATCAAAACAACAATAAAAGTGCTCAAACCTGAATTTCTCTAAATGTAGCTTCCTCCAAAGTCAATCTGGAAGCAACATCACCAAGTTGTTTACATTTATCCTCATAATTTTTAGACAAAGAAACGACCTAAAATAGTATATAAAGCAATTAGCAATGTTCATGTACAACCCGAATGAAGACATATCATTTTGAATTAACTATAGAGCAGTACCTCGCGTTTATCAGAGGAGACCCGCTCTGAGATCTCATTTAGCCTGTTATCACACCTACTTTTGTAAAGAATCTAGAAATAATTATAAAAAAATGGTCAGAAATAATTTTATTAACAATCAGGCAAGTGCAATGACCAGCAGAATAAATTTTACTTACAAGCTCTTGCATCTTAGTGCGGTAAAATTCATTCTTCTCCCTCGACTCCATGATTTCCTTCTCCAATTCTTGAACCTTTTGTTTGAAATTACAAAAAGGAAAGAGAACAACTATATGTAAAAACACTGTGCTACCAATTGATCCGGAAAAAAAATCTAGAAATATGGGGAAAAAGTCGTATGTGTACCTTTTTTTCAGCATCTGCAGCCTCTTCAAACTTAGAACTCAAGGAATTTTGCTCCTCTTTGCTTAATTGATCGGTCAGGTGCTTCTCCAAGACAGGGATCTTTGACTTTGGAGGCTCTTGTGGGTGTGTCCCATCAGATCCTGGTGGGCCACGTGGAGGTGGTTTCATCAAGCCAGGTTGCATCATCATTGATCTTGGACCTGCTTGTACCCCTTGTGGTGCAAGACCTTTTCCACAAAAAAATAATTTGTACCTTCTTAGAGTCTTAAATTATCAATCTTTTGGAGATATCATCCCATATTTTTCATATTGCCCAAAATATAAAATAACAACAACATTGTAGTTAGCACCCAAAATATTTCTGGGACATGCAATTAACATCCAATCATTGGCAACATTGAAAAGGTACATATACTCAAAGTACTGACAGTTGTGCCCTTAACTAACTCCATTTCCTAAACACACCTCGACCCGCATGACAAAAACCACTAGGCTCTATGAGCTCAACAATCAACGTAACTTGGTCCTTAATCTCAAATAGGATTGTCATTATATTCAATATAAAATCTCAGGTTTTGGATAGTAATTATTATGTTGGGGTAATGCCATGGCAGGCCCCCAAATGTGGGTTGTGACAAGTTGACCCCCGAACTTTAACTTTTCACAATCACACCCCCCCCCCCCCCCCACCCCCCGCACACACACACCCCCACTATGTAATCAGTAACGAACACCCCATCCCCCAGCAGTTAATTTACTATTAAATCTCAAATTTAATCAATAAATACCAGAACAACCTTAGTTGTTTATATAATAATATTTAAAATATCTATGATTTATGGCTTTTCAATTTGTTATGTTTAGGATCCTGCCCCCATTGTTTCTCAGCTTCACCTAAAATTAACAGCTGGGTATTAATTAGATAAACCCAAAAATTGTGCGGACATTACTTGCTGCCATTAGAAATATCACCTCTTAAAATGCAGAGAAATAGTGGGTATAATCTTTAAAGAAAGAAAATTGGCCAGTGTGTGGTCAGTACCTTGAACTTGCTGTGGGGCTGGGCTGGTGTTGGAGGCAGAAAATTGGCCAGTGGAAGGAAGAGAAACCCCATCAGACCAAATTTCTGCAGGAAGTTGATCAGGAAGGGGCCGGTGCTCACGATTTCTCTCCATTAAGTACACTGCTGAGCAGAATTCTCTGAATGACAGCATGCCATCCTTATCCTGGTCCGACAGGTCCCACACTTTTTTCAACACCTCTGAAACAAATGCATTTGATGGATAATTCAGTTGTAAAATTCAAGACTAGGACGCATGAATCTGGTAATGTGTTAGTACCATAACCATACCATACCCACAGTAAAAGGTTGTTACAAGACTTAAGCATAACATAGAACCGCAACTCAAACAAAAGAAGGAAAAAAAAACATTGAGAGAGAGGGAGATAACTGGAAATAATTATTACAAGTTTGGTATAATATCTTATGTACTCGTACCATTATATAAATAAGGGTTGAATTCACTGACAATTTTGACAATTGTCAATAAAGCTAAAAATTATTAAAAAAAAATAGAAAAAGATTTATAGGTATGTGGTTTGACTTATGGATTGGTTGTGTATCAAATTTCATGCAATTTGAGTGTTATTTGATACCCCCATCAAATGCCATTAAATATAGACTGTTGCAAGTTTCAAGTTGCTTGATAAATGGTAAAATTTGCATCAATTTTGTCATGTTTAATACACGAGATATGAGTGTAGTATAGACCACGTTCAAGAGGTTGGTTTACAAAATTGTAAGTAATTGTTGGCAATTGCCAAAATTTGTCAGCTTGCACCATTGTCAATTGATCCCAACCCTTAAAATAAACCATATGGTAATTCCAGTACCAACCTTAATTATGTACTTACAATTAGAGTATAATCAACCATTTTTTTCCAAACATATACTTATTATCAGGCATCTGGGAAAAATAAATCAACATTAGGAATCAGAAAAGAAAATGAAAAGGCAATAAAAAAAAAACCTCTAGGAAGCTTCCAGCTGAGAAACAAATTGCGTGCCTCTTGACCACTAATCTTCCCATCTCTATCTTTATCCACCTTAATAAAAACCGTCATGTACTTTTGTACATCTGATTGTGTTATTTTTGGCCATGGAGCCTGAGCCAGATGACCTGCTCCAACACCAGAAACAGCTGGCACCGTCCCAGCACCAGAGACAGTGGGTCCACCAGCAAAATTCGAGACAACAGGTCCTGACGAAGCAACAGAAACAGGAGGATTTATTCCTGTCTGTTGCTTCGGTGGTAACTGGTTCCCACTTGCCGGAGCAGTTGATGATTGTGGTATAGGCGAAAAAGCAGCAAATGGGTCAACAGGTGCACTGGAAGTGGAACTGGAAGTGAAACCATTTCCTGATACAGTCAAAGACTTTGAATCCTTGGCTTCTCCACCAGAAGTCAGTCCAAAACCCAATCCAGCATTTGCATTGTTTGCAGGGCTAGCAAGAGGCGCCACTTGGCTTCTCACCTGTGACACAGGTGGCATTGCCTGTGCCTGTACCGGTACAGGTGGACCCCCTGTAGGCGGTAAATTTCTCTTACCGGAAAACCAGTCGGTCGTCACATTTGGTGTATTCTGAACATGATTTTGACTTGCCAAAGGTGGCTTTTGACCCATCCCTAATGGGCTCGGACCAGTTGGCCTAGGACCTGCATGAGGGGCAGCTTGTTGCTGTGGAGTTATTCCCCGAAATGCATGATTTGGTTGAGTAGGGATTCCTCCTGCTACTTGAGGGGCGGGTGTTGGTATGGGTGGACGTGCTGGTGTTGATGCCGGTACCGGAGCAGGTGAAGCTGCGCTGAAATTTATTCTTGGTGGTGGAATTTGTGAAGCAGCTGGACCAAATAAAGCCGAGTTAACTATGTCAGTGGTTAGCTGACGGCCAGTTTGTGCTACAGTGACAAGCCGCAAGGCATTGTAGAACTCAGGTCGGCCAAGGAATCCTTTTCGGGTTTGATCTGCATATGTCCATACCTGCCACGGTTAGAACAAGCAAATTGTCAGGAAGTGACTAGTTGTTGCAAGTTAGTGCATATGTTCCCTCCAATCAGATTTGGTTAGGCATTTTAATTTATCAAAATTAGTTAGGGAGATCATTTGCCTTCTTCTAGTAATTTCTACAATGCTCTGGTCCATATAAATCTAAGAGGTTTTTATCATGTTCCAATTTACAACACCTATAAAATACAGGATAGATTAGCTAATCATGTATTGATATGATAATACTCGAAAGTCTGTATTGTAATCGTAGATTTAAATTACCAATCTAGTTGTGGCATGATCTTGTGCAGGAAAAGGAAATTGACTTGCTATGCTTCTAAAATGAAGTGCACTCTAATCAATTTTTTTTTCTGAATCTTATGTCAATCGTTGAACTACACTTTTCTATTTGACCAATATCTGTCGGAACTCTAACCTTATTCAGACCACAGAAATGGGAATGTTCTCACAAGCAACTTGGTAGGTTATCTCTCCTACTTGGACAAAGTAGGGCACAAAAGGTAAATTTTCTAACTACTAAGCTCAAGTTATAACCGAGTGGTAGAACTTTGGAGAGTCAATTTAGGAGGATAAAACAAACTCTAACATTTCACCAAAAACAATCCGAACGTGCATTTAGAAGACCCAAACTAGCCAAATCACATCATCCCCAGAAAAACCCACTTCATACAGAAAAGAGATGTAAATTCTGAAAAATCAAAGTTGCATCGGATCGGAACCTGAGCGAGTACTTGCTGGGGCAAATTGGATCCTTTAAAGAATGCCACCGCCTCGTCTCCGGTGATCTTACCATCATGATTCAGATCCGCGGCCCGGAAGTACGCGTCGAACTGATCCGCACTTGCTGCTGCCATGAAGATCCGAAACCCGCAACTGAAGCTCTTAGATCCAAATTCTTCACAGACGACAGAACTTGCTTTGCTAGGGTTTATGCGACTTAAATTGGTGGTAAATAGGAATTTGAAATTGAGGAAATTAACCAAATCTCTCCTCTCAAGAGAGAAGAGAGGGAATCATCCAAAAACGAAGGGATCTAGAGCGAGGCAAACACGAAGCATCGGTTGGGTCGGAAAGAGAGAAGAGTGCTTTCTGGTCTCGGGGTATTTTAGGGATTGTTTATTTTTCCCTTATTTTTATTGTTGTTATTGTTGCTATTGTTGCTTCGCAGTCGCCCCGGTGTTTTTCTCGGATGTAGTTTCTCAATCAGTCCCTAACTTTTTGCAATATTACATTAAATTAGCTATTTTGTGGCAGACAAAAACTATGGAAGGACTTTAACTGTAACTATAAAGGTTTTTTTAAAGAAAGATCGAATGACTATTTTGTCTTGTCTTCGTTATGTTTTTATTTTTATTTTTTTAATAAATAAAACATACATAAAAGATTAACATTTTTGTGTTTTCTACGTGAATCAATGAGCTGAAAAATCAACATTCAAAAATTATTCACATCGGTGTACTTTTACAAACTCTTGATAACAATCAAAATAAAACTGAAATGTCATAATCTTTTGCATATATACATAGAAAAAATGATATAGACTATAATATTTAAATTTTAAATTTTTAAGTTATTAAAGCTTTAAAAATGAATAAATTATGGAGACACAAAAATATAAATATTTGAGCCATCCTCGAGTTAAAATAATACCGGTCTAACTACTTAAAATCAGCTATTTAACATTAATATTGATCTGTCTAATAACAACTCTACGTAATAAGATGCACAATTTTCAACCAATTTTCAATAATAAGCATTAATATTGATCATCAAAAATTCAAAAAGCACATACAGTATCATAAAAAGATGCACAATTTTCAACCAAATTAACAATAAACAGTCAGTTATACGGACAGAGATCACCTGCCTTCCGGGGGTAGGATTTTCCTGCCCCTAGTGAGATTGACAGGTGAGTCCAGACGGGTTTATAAATTTAAATATTAGTTTTTTAGTTTTGGTGTGGTCCACTACTCAGTGACTCAGGGGTAGAAAAATCCTACTCCCTGGAGGGCAGAAAATTCAGTCCCCAGTTATACAAGCTAACAAAAATTTAGTCTATTAAAAACACGGATTAAAATGAAGAGACATGGACTAAACAACGAATATCACAAAATTATTTTGACTTTACACAGCGTAAAATTAAGAAATTAAGACAATTAAAAAAAAAGTATGATGTCTGATGGAAGATAGCTGCACTAGGTGAAGTCAAAATATATCTGTGAATATTTTTACCCCTATGTTCCTCCAGTTACGGCTCCTCTAACATTAAAAGGCTCATCATTAAGAGACCCTCTCCATATTCATAATACCACAAGGTAGCATTAAAATAACTTAAAGGAATAATCTCCCCTATCCTTACAAAAAAAGAATTACACTTACATACAATAATTTACAATTACCCCCTTTAAAATATTCATTATATTCATTCCAAATGATTTATGGTATTTCTGCTTCGTAACTTTAGTAATATTTTTATTCATTGCATGGTATGTAAATATCTGAGCTTCATAAATCCACAAACTTATCACATACAAATTAATTTGTAGAAGATACTGTAATATACAATTCAACTCCATATGATTTTAACTACAGAACAACTGACAAAAAAAATTATCAATAAACTCAACTAAATCATATCATAAACAAAGAGTATACATGTCTAGAGTGGAAAAAACGTGTCGTGCTGTGCCGTGCCGTAATTAACACGTCGTGACTTTGGTCTCGTACCGTATTATGCTGTGATCAAGTGAATAGTTACACGTGCCATGCCGTAACTAATATATGGAGGAGTGGTCATGGCACGCCATGACCGTTCGCGTGCCATGTCCAAACGTAACTAGTCACGTTTCTCACATTTAACTATCTTTTCATAATATAGATTAGTTTATTTAAGATTCGCTATTTGATTAAGACTTAATGGTCCTAATTACACATGACTCGTGTGACCACGTGCCGTGCCGTGACCGGATTTTTAGCGTGCCGTGCCGTGTCAAATTTTCAAAAGATGGTCATGATACGCGACACGCAAGTTACGGCACGGAAAAGTCACACGTGTTGTACTGTTCTGTGACGGAACTCCGCCGTGATATTTTTCCCACTCTATACATACCTCACCAGCCAGTCTCTTTTAATTAAATTGTTTTGTGTTATGATTTTTTCGTCTTTTTGCGAAACAAATGATTTTTTTTTGAGAGACAATTAAGCCAGCTAAATTGCCATCAGCAGTAATAAAATTTTATTGCAAAAAAATTATGAAGTCCAATTCCATGCTATAGATATATTCTAAGAGCCTAACAATAAAAAAAAAGGCTAAATGCTTTTGTTAATCTTTTAAATGCTACATAATTATTTTATTTATTTAGAAATAAACAAATGGATTTTAAAAAAAAAAAAAACAAGCACCTTGAGATTCATGAATCATGGCATGTTTCTACCCTCATCCGAGGGCCGATGCAGTGTCTCGGTGGAGCTGTTTTTCAAAATTCCAACATCCAAGATGTTTGTTTTGTTTAAATCCGTTTGTTTATTTTTAAATAAAAAATAATCCAGTCAGAAGTATTAGAAAATAATATCACGGAGTGAGCAATTTAAGAATGATTTACATCATTATCATATTGTTCTTGTAATATATCTTTTTCACTTTCCTTGTACCAAAAATAAAATATAAAATCCGTATATTTGACTAATAAAACTTTATTCATAAATTATAAATCTAAATGATTGGTTCTTTTTGTCCTTGCTTTTGTAGATAATTATTCAAGATACCAAAAGACATATTTTATTACTAACTATATCATTATCAAAATGATAAAAAAAAATTTGACTAAAGTCTTAAAACAATTTTATATATGGAAAGTCAATATAAAGAGATTGTTAAAATATCATAATTAGTAGAGCAACTCTCCCACTTAGTGGAAATCATTTCTATTTCTTTTCTTGTAATTGCATCTATATCTTTTTCTAGAAGCATATTCTATTTCTCATTGTTTAGCCTTATTCAATGTACAAGGTACCCAAAATAAGTAATGGATAATTTTGCTATTTCAAATCTTTAAAATATTGGTGAATAAATATACATCAAAATTTCCTTTGTTGATGCTTTTAGTGGAGTTTGTGGATGTGTGGAAAAATGAATTTACTTGAATATTAAGAGCTAAGATAAAGATTTGATTAAAAGCTTATCAAACATTCAAATGTACTCAAAGGGATTTAATATAATCCGAGTAAGGTTTCAATATCACAAGTTATTTGTGCCACAAAATGCCAGAATTTTACATTTTCATTTGTATTTGAAAATTGAAGCCCAAGTATCTGATTCAAAGTGTTAATCTTGTTTATTTTCAAGAGAGATGCATAAATGTAAAATTTTATGATTTTTAAAGTTCATTTTATACTAGATTAAGATTTAAAAATTTATGTTTTAAAATCACAAGAGATGCATCTGTGTAAAATTTTATAATTTTTGAAGTTCATTTCATACCATGTTAAGATTTAAAAGTTAATATTTTAAAAATATGAGAGTTGCGTCAATGTAAAATTTTATGATTTTTAAAATTTATTTTAGATTAGATTAAAACTTAAAAAATTAATGTTTTAGAATTAATCTGCCATTATGTCCTACATTTATTTATTTTTTTGACAGGATCATCTTGGATCAAATGAACTAAAAAAATCACAAAGTTTTGCATCAAAACATCTCTCGTGAAATAAATAAGATTGATAATTTGGATTAGACATTTGAAGAATAAAATTTAAAATATCAGTGAACCATAAAATTTAGATAGTCTGTGGTTTGGCATTAACGCCCTTCTTAATGAATCAAACCATTTTTTTTATGTAGAGAAAAACTATTTAAAGAGCTATATTGTATGGATACGGATACTAGTATTCTATCCAATATGACATGTATACGGAGATTCACATCTGTTGTGATCAAAAGCTAAGGAACAGTGTTTCTAAAATTCTTGCTTTTCTAAATTCAGCCGTCCAATGTTTTTTGTGCACGTATCTCGAAATAACTTATTTTTCTGTGCATGAATCTCAAAACAATTCAACAATTGGATTTAAAAAATAGAGATTTTAGGAACACCATTCACAGCGAAAAATAGCAGCAGATTCGGATCCTAATATTAGATTAGACGACTTAAGTGTTGAAACCAAAATTTTTAAAATTCAAAATTTCATCACTATTTTGTAATATTTATAAATTTGAGGATTAAACTAAAAAGTATCTTACTTAATCTCCATTCTTATATAATGTACGTAGTTGTTCTGATCCGTCAACGGCTGAGATTGAAGAATAAATTTTTGAATTTAATATCAGCCCTTCAATCACATAATATGTCATCTTTTATTAAATACATCTATTTTATGTGTAGAAGTCTAACTTTAGTTAAAAACATATTCGCCACATATATTGCTATATAGTTTGTCACAATTAAAATTGAATGAATTATAGCGATTTGTTTCCTTATTTCTCTTTAAAACTTTCTCTTATGAGAAGTGCTATAAATACTTTCTTTATTTTGTTTCTAATTAATTTCTGCTATCAATTATGGAAGGAAAATTCATGCCTACAATTTTTTTTTATTTAAATAATTTCTTGCATAACAAAGTTGTTCATTCTAATAGATTGGAATAAGAAAGTATAGAATTTCGTAACGCCAAATTGATTAAAATTTAGAACAGTTAGAAATATTTTTTTAATAATTAATTGATGGGGGTAATTCATTGAGATTAGTCAAAAAATATTGGTAGAACAAATTCATCTTTATTTGATCCAACGGAAATTATTTGAATTAAAAAAGAGGGTCAAAGTTTGATAGTTCTAATATGTGCAATTAAAATTATGAAAAAAAATATAACATGTTAAAATTTGGATCATTTTCAATTGAGGAGTCATTGACTAATATTTAAAATTTAATAAATATTTCGTAATTTTCTAAGTATTTCATTTGTGAATTAAAATAGATAGTTTCATTTGGAAAAATCATTTATTTTATTTTGTGCTAAAATATTAATTTTTAATAAGATAAAGTAACTTGGTTTATATTATAATCATGATCACATGGATAAAAGTAAAAAATAATTGCATTTCTTATTTATAATTTTCATATATATACAAGATCTGTCATTTGTACTGTTAAGCATTTGAATTTTTTGTAAATAACATAGCAAAAGACTCTCTCTGGTACTTATTTGGTGAATATATGTGACGACATATAGTCAGATTTGGGATTGTCTCGATTTTCATATTGCAATTCAAAGGAATTATAATTTCATTGAGAATAATGGATGGAGAAACAATTCTAAATCAAATGTTTCATTTATTATAGTAATTTAATTTCAAATAAAAATTGGAAGAAAAATTTATTGAGGACAAAGTTGGTAAAAAAGAGAGAAAAAAATGCTTAGCTCTCAATAATATAATTCTTGTTTTCAATATAGCGTTCCCCATCTCTTATTCCTGTAATTAATTAATTTATTTTTATTTCTTCATTTTCTCTGTTTCATTTCTCCTCTTCTTCTATATTTTCGATAGTGAAAATAAAAATTATTCAATCTTTCTGAATTTGTAGAGAAAATAATTTTTTCTGATATGTTATATTCATTGTGTCAAGGGGAAAAATAATTTTATTAGAGCTACTGTATCTTTGTGAATTGATGAAATAAGGTATGAACCATATTAATTTAACATTTCTAATTTTATTATTTTATTATATATTTTCAACTTGTGGAATTATAATCTAATTTTCATATTTTGTTTGTTTAGTTCCATAAATGTTGGACTACATCGAACAGGATTACACTAGCAATGATATTTTAAGAAAAAAAATCATGTTATATATCATCTATTGTTTTCATTTGTTGTTGTTTCTTTTATTGTTATTTATTATTTGAATTTTTATTCTTTTTATTTGTCTTTAATATTCATTTAAATATATTTTTTCTTAATTTTGTGGTAATGTCAAACAAAAAGATCTCTTCATATTCTATTCAATCTTATAATATATTCCCGTCGCAAAATACTGGTATCTCTTTATGTTTGCTCCTCCTTCACTGGCTCTCTAATTTTTGGATTTACATATATAAGTGGATCCCCTCCTCTCTCTCTGTTGTGATTTGTCAATCCAAGAAACACAAAAAAAATAATATTTTCTTTAATTCGCTCTCACACAATCTTTCATTTTCAATCTCTCTCTCTCTTTCTCTTTCTGGGTTGTTTGGTCCTTATCAATTTTACTTTTCCGCTGAATTACATTTATTTGATTAATTTGATATTAGCGCATAATCGTGATTTGCATGGTATTTTTCATGCTTATATAAAATGACAAGACCAAATATATATTTTATTATTCACCGAGTTATTTAAATTTTCAATGAATTTAAAATTAAACGTTATTTGACATATGAAGGGGTGGCGAGGAGTTGGCTCAACCGAGTCACAAGTGAGCTGATTTTAGAGAGTCCGAGCTGAAATTCCAGTTTGAAATCGTCATGAGCTGAACCGAGCTAGCTCGTGAGCTGGCTTGCTGGAGCCTGTTGGATCTTGTTTAAGAAGAAAATAAATTCTACAAATTTTTTGGACCGAAGTAAATAGTATAAAATACACATAAATTCATACAAATTCATACAAATTCACAAAATGATGCCTAGTTGAGTTAGCTCGCGGGCTGACGAGCAAGCTAGGCCCCAGTTTGAAGTCATTAATTCTGAAGTGAACTAATGACGAGCTAGCTCGTTAACAGCTCGGTCCAATAATGAACAAACTTTAAAATGCGAGCCACGAGCTACGAACTCGTATCGAACAATATTTAAATTGTATGAATTTAACAAATTTTAACGGAAAAAAAACAAAATGGCAGCTGGAATGAATTTGACAAATTGCATCTAACATGGGTTGGTCAGATTATTTTTAATTTTGCATATTACAAAGAAAAACATTAGAAATAAAATTCAGATCCAGTCATATACCTGATACTGATATGGTAGGATGAGATCTGAACCGTTTATTTTAACATGACGTCATGAAATAACAGTAGATTTATTTCCTCTTTTTTTTCTTCAAATGTATTAACTGCCGGAAAGAGAATCCGTCCATTAAATTGTCTTTGAATGAAATTAGGGACCATTAAATTGATAATTGCCACAAAATTTAGGGTTCAATTCCTTTACAGCACAGCACGCCGTGCAGCATACCTACTGTGCTTGGATTTATAACAGATTTTATACTCCAATTTTGAATTCAAATCTGCTCCTTTACTTGAGAAATGGAGCACTCTTTTTTTTTTTCCATCTGAATCGTTTAAAATCTATCACACGACTTCAATTGCATCTTTTGTTTATATCAATCTAATCAATTGAAATGATTCAGATGTAATTGAAACCGTGTGATGGATTTTGAACGATCCAGATGGAATAAAAAGAGGATGGAAAAAGAGTAGATTTGAATCCCCTAATCTTAACAAAAAAAACACGAATAATGATGAAAATATTTACATCTGATCTGCGCTGTAAATTGTACCACGTTAGTGATACAATCTCCAATTTGTTTTACTTTCAGAAATAAAAAAAATCAAATTATTATGAACAAGATGGAATTTTTTAATGTCATAGATGAGACCGAATCAATAATTCGGTCTCACTAGATTTTGACATAGACCCAATTAATAGTTTGGTCTCAGTAATTTCTGCAAGTTGCATCATGTCTCCACATAAAAAATTGAAAAACTATCACTTTTATTGATTTTCCACAATGTGTAGTGATTTGTGTGATAAATTATGAAAATCAGTAGAATTGATTCGGCTCCATTGGCACCTCCCAATAACACTGAATCCTTAATTTTATCACAAAAAAAATAATTTATCTTGTTTTCCACAAATATTATTTTTAAACTTCTAAAAATAATTTTTTTCACAATCCCCAATTCTATATCACCGTCTATTAGGTAAACCACCGCCATTATGTTGGATCAAGAATAATGAACAAATAACGAGCTTGGATCAAATAGGTATATTAAATCCAAGAACTTGTGCTACTTGCAAAAGAAAAATGTTTGCTTAATTTAATATGTCTGTCAGTGGTTTGCTTAAGAGGAAAAACACTCCTTTTCCAAATAATAATAATAATATGGTTCAGGTTAAAAAACAATAAAATTAAGATGTTTTCTTATAAGAGGAGGGATCAAGTTACAACAACGATTTTTTATTATTTTCAAAGTCCAGATCGTCGATTCAAACCGTTCAACATGATTATCTAAATAAAATGTACTTCCAAATTAAATTTTACATTTTTTTTGAATTTTTTATTATTTATTAAGTATTTTACAAAAACTAGTCAAATTCAGACCATTGAATTTTGTACCATCTTAATAAATAGTAAAAAGTTCCAAATAAATGTAAAACTTGATCTGGAGGCACATTTTATATAGATAATCATGTTGAATGGTTTAGATCGACGATTTGAATTTTGAAAATGAAAAAAACCGTTATTCTAACTTTGTTGTAACTCAAATTTGTTATAACTTGATCCCTCCTCTACTTATAATATATTTTATATTTTATTGTTCGACAAAATGATGTTCATTGGTACATTATTCTCCATCTCACTAATTTATTTGTGCCATAAAACTATTGCAGGCGGAGATAACAAAAACTGGATAATTTCAGAGCAAAACCGACAAATTCGAGGCGGAGCAGGTGGTGTGGGGACCCGTCACATCGGACGAACGAGAATAGAAAGGAGACCAATATGGACGGCTGAGATGATCCCATCGCTTGATGGTGGAACATTACGTCAAGACCAGCTCATATTTCTGGAACAACGACGAATGACAGCAGACAAAGCACGCGAGAATTATTATTGAAACTAATGTCTTTGCGTAGATCCAAATCTCTTGAATGAATCAAGTTATAACGAGGTTGATCTCATTTATTAAAAGACAAAAGAGAAGTGGTTTACAAGGAGAAACTTGTAGAAGCATTAGATGTTTTATGTTTTTTTACAAGTGGTATAAAATTTATATTAAACGGGTCTTTTTTCTATTTAACAGAGCAATTTTGGCTTCACGAGCGCACTGACTATATGTAGCGTTATTTTCATTCTATAGTCTCTGCGCTGTATGAAGTCAAAACTAATCTGCTAAAATTTTATGCAGAGGTGGTGGTCCTCGTGACTGGTTCATATTTTTGAACAGGTCATTGGGTTATTTTCATTTTTGAATTTTGTTTTTAGTTCAAATTATATTTACGGATCAGATCGTTAATACGTTAATCACATAAACTTTGTATGGTTTCTTAAACGATATTGGTTTGCATAATGAATTAATAAAACTATAATAATTTTAGAACAGTAATATTCGAATAGTAAAAGTAGAATATTACATGAATAATGCTATTCGTATAAGAGGTAATTAAAAATAGTGTTATACACACACACACACACATATTCTTGCACTGGTAAAGAGCGAAAATATTGTTTGGTAATGACAATATAACAACAACAGTAGAGCAATAACAAGAATAATGATGACGACAATGACGATGATAATGATAGTAATAATATGATTATAGTGATGGTGTTGACTATGATAATAACAATACATTGATAATAATGACTATGAGAATTCTAATAACATATAAAAATATACAATTACTAATAACACTTGACAAATTCTGCCTAGTTTAAAAAAAATGCAACTACTAATAATTACAATTACATTTACATTTATTATGATAATAATAGCATCATAATAGTAAATATAATAATAATAATAATTAAAAATAAATAAATGTTATTAAACCCCATTTGGGATGATTTTGAACTCACTTAACCGCATTTGGCAACATTTTCAGCATGTTATTGAACCGCATTTGGCATGCTATTTTACTATTTTGCTTCCCATAATAGCTCATATATAAGGAATAAGCTTTGGTCCAAATGGCTTTGGGCCGGACACCGTTCAAAGTCTATAAAAATCGTATGATTAAAGTCCAAACAGTCGATCCAAACAGCTCAATATGATTTACATATTAAAATGTGCTCAGAGACCAAATTTTATATTTTTTGAAAATTATTTACTATTTTTTTAGATACCTACAACATCACTGTTTCTGAACGGTCCAAAAACAGTAATTTTGTACTTATCTAAAAAATAGTAAAAGAATTCCAAAAAATATAAAATTTGATCTCTAAGCATATTTTAATATGAAAATCGTATTGAGAGGTTCAAATTTTAATTATACGATTTTTAAAGATTTTGGACGGTGTCTGATCCAAAGCTATTTGGACCAAACCTTATCCCCATATATATACTTCGACAAATTTGAAGTATGATAATAAAAATGATATCGGTTTGTATGTTGCACTGTCACAAAAAAAAATGATTCTGTTGACTTTATGATTTATATAAATTCTCAATTTAGATTCCAAGTTTTCCATTATGATCCATATAAAATACCATATAAGAATATCACACACAATAACAGTAAAATTTGGTGCATGCTTTACTATTTAACAAAACAATTTAAAATTTAACGATCTTTACGATCAATATAAAAAAAATGTTACTCTAAATTAGAAAAAAAAATTGACCTTATTTTTTTTTTCTTTTTAAGCTTTTTTGGATTGAACTATTTACATGTGACTATATTATTATTTTATGTTTTTGTTTTTAAGCTTTCTTGAACTGGATTTTAGAAAAGTTGTCATTATTGTCCACTGATTCAGTTGTCACGGACTCCTACCAAAATTATTAAATTTGTTAAAAAAAAATATCATGATAAAACAGAGAAAAGACAATCTGGGTCAAACATTTTAAGTAATTTGACCGAATTAAGAGTAGTGTTTAAATGAGCAACCAGCAATTAAAAACTATATGAAAATAGAATTTGGTTGGGTGAGCAGATACACTATATAAAGAAAGTTACGTTAATCCCAAAATTGTATATATATTCATATTTGACTAAAAAATGTTTGACTTCTACATTAGAACAAGAAAAGTATACACCATAAAAATTTATTATTAAATTTGCTTCTCTCTCACTACCTAACATAAACAGCGGTGGATCCAGAAATTCTGTCAGGAGAGCAGAAAAATATCGAATCAAGTTTAAAACCATTAACTAATTAGATACTCGATAAAATATAATGTTTTAATTTATACTTTTCAATACTCTGACTTGTAATTTCTGATGTTTTAACCTATAATTCTAATTATCAATCATAATTTATGAAATTTATTTTAACTTTAATTCTAAATTTAACTCGAATTACAATTCAAACATTCAGAGGGGGGCAAAAAAAATTCCAGAGAAGGCAAAGTCGATCGAAACGTCCCGATATCCACTAGGATATACATGGGTCCTCCCCTGAACATAAACATAATTATTCTACATTAGAACAAGAAAAGTATATACCATAAGAAATTTGCATCTCTCTCACTACCTAACATAAACATAATTATTTATGAGAAGAATCATAATGTTTTCCAAAACAATTTTTTCATAAACATACAAGATTGTTTTATTGATTTTATTTTCCAAGATGCGTATGCAGCTTTTTGTTAGGTCAAGATCTGTTTTGATGGAAAGAGCTAGCAGTGCCCATGTGCAATGGATGAGCTCTGATTAGTTGCATTTCAACCATATTTTAATATCATGCATATCAACCATGAAATTAATCAAATCAGACATGAAAACTTGACCAAAAATAATTTACAAATGTACAACAGTTGAATTCTACAATGGTACCAAACCTTTTGTTATCATAATCAAGATTATTGATGATAGCTACCAGCACATTCCAATTTATAACCAGATTAATTTCATTATTATAGTGTAATCCATCTTTCATGCAAAAATTCAATTGCCAAGTCAAACAGTACCAGCACATTTCAATTGCCAAGTCTAAACTGGTATTGGCTAAACAAATTAAGTGGGAAACAGATAGAACTCTCTTTCTGGTACCAGGTGGGAAAAGGTCTCAGCAGCAAGCATCTGGTACCAGTTTTGCACTTGCAGCTGATACTGTAACCTTACATAATTACAAATAAAAAGAAAAGCAAGATAGTAAATAAAAAGCAATTCACACTGTACATAAAAAGCAGGACAGCTCTGTTCTATCAAAAATCTGTTCCAAGAGATAACATAAGACCAAACAATTCACACCGTAAATAAATAACAAAAGAAATAAGCAAAAACAAAAAATTAAACGAGACTCTGTCTGATCTCCACCTGTGAAAACATACATATCAACAAGCAAACCTAACAACAACACACCAACTGAATTCACATTCAAACATCCAATCTCACCGACTAACTAACACAACTACTTCAATATTATCATCTCATCATTACTTATTCAGCTTCCTCCTCAGGCGTAAGTACAACTTTAATTAACTCACCATTAACTATTCGGCTTCCACAATAGCTGATGCCTTGGTACCAGTCCTATGCAAAATCTTCGTGTCAGAAGCACATTTTGATGTTTTAAACTTAATGCATCTCCAAACCGAAGTAAGCTTGTTCGAATTCGAATCATCTTTTGAACTATTCTGATTTTCGATTTTCTTTCTACAATCTACAAAACTGGTTTTTGGTTTTAATCTCTTTGTCTCCCTCTCATCAACTCGGTTCAAAAACAACCGTTTTCTCTTTACTCTGGGCCTCTCGATAGGACATTTTTCATTTCCCTCCTCATCAAAATCAGTTTTTGCACACACAATCACTTTCTCTTTACAAGTTGAAATTCGTGGCGAACTATTCATGGAACGGTGTAATTTCTTAGCAACCTCCTCATCAGAAACCCTAACCCTAGACTCTGAACTCATTACCTGCGTCACCTTCTTCCTATCACGGGAACAATTTGCCGATTTTTCAGCGTTGCATAAAACCTCCATAGATACATGCTTCTTCTTCAACTTTGGTCTGCCCCTTACTTTTCTTTCATTTTTCTTACCACTAGAAAGTGAATCTAAAAGTTCAAGGGCTTTCTTGGCATTCTCCTTCGCCTTTTTTGCTACAGCTGCTTTCTCCATGGCCACAATTCTCGCAGCAGCAGCGGCCTCTGATGCAGCCAGAGCAATTGACTTTAGAGAATGGATGGCTTCTTCTGGGGACAAATTATGGGAATTTATTATCTCACGGATGCGGAACCCGGTTTCGGTGGAAGTGAGTTGAGCAGGGAGTTCAAGATCAATATTCGGATTCGGGTTTTTCAACCCAGCAAGCAGTCTCTTACGGGGTGGTAAACGGGTTGCAAGATCCGATAACTCCATTGAATTTGACTTGATTGTTAATAATATGTTTAGATCTTATCTCTCCATTTCAAATTTCAGCACAGTTGAAATTATGTATTGCTATTTGGTTCTACAGCAAAATCTTGATCAATTGAGCAGCATGAACATTGAACAGACTATATTTCAAATATGGAATCTGGTAAAGAAAAATTCAATCAATTAACCCGTGATTACTCAAAACTATCAATCAAAAGACAAAATTAAACCTTAAAATCAAAGATAAAAGTATCCATATGAGATCCAGTAAAAATTAGGAGAAAGCAAATCAATTAATCAAATAATAAACAATTGAAATAATAATCTGGGTTTGTGAATTCTACCTCAATGATCTCGGGGAGGATTTCACCTTAGATCAGAGATTAAGAGGCGTTAGAATTAGGGTTTTCATCGCCAGTTTTGATTGTGTCATAGAAAGAGAGAGAATCCCAAAAACCCATGAGAGAGAGGTAACCTCTCTTATATATACGGTCGCCTCCAGTGTCGTTGCGCCCTGCCCCTGGCAAGCATGAATTGACTAAAATACCCTCAAATTCAATCTTTTCGATTTGTAATATTGCTAATTATGCCTGGTTTATGCCGTACACACAGCTCTATTGTTACCAGAGAAGATGATTGAAGTTGTATTCCTCTCTGGTAAGTGGTAACAGCAATACGGAAACCTCCCATTCTTTTAAAGGGTTTCTTAATTCAATTTAACTGCTTGTTAGGTGGGAATAACGTCATAACTAATGCATGTATAATTTAGTTTTAAATTTTATGTACTCTTTGAATTCTTATCTTATTTTAAAACAATATTTTGTATCTATTTATATCTTATTTTAAAACAATATTTTGTATCTATTTATTCTTATTTTAAAACAATATTTTGTATCTATTTAAAAAAAATAGTAAGAGATTTTAAAAAATATAAAATTTGGTCAACTAGTACACTTTATATAGAGATCATGTTGAGCATTTTAAATCGCCTGTTTAGAATTTAAAAAAGGAGATAATAATATGGGGCACAGAAACAATGAAGCATTGCATTTGATCCTTCTTTTTTACCACATAAACATGAAAAATTAAGATGAGAATGAAAGAAAACAAAGAAAATTAGAAATAGAAGAGAACAAGATTTTTTTTTTTCTCATCAACAGAGCTAATTCACTGCTAGCGAGATAACAATTCTCTTATTTTTCTTCACAACAGAGTCATTTTACACAGCGGAATCACTTCTCCATTTTTACATGTCTAAGCGGAGAGATACATTTCTTTTATTTCTGGTGGTTTAGTGATAAAAACGCAAAGTCTCTTATGTGGGAGGTTGTAGATTCGAAACTCATATAGAAGAATGTATATTTCTTTCGAAGCACGGAATTTGAAGGCTCCACCTCCATCTTTTTAAAAAAAATTATTTATTGTTGTTTGTTATATGTTTGTGTTTTTATACATAATTATTTTCTAGAATCTGATTAATTTTATTTAATAGTATTTATTTTCTTATATAATTGAATTTTTAAAAGCTACAAGTGTATAATAACATAATCAAGAGCAACATAAATAGTACTTGTATGTCATTTTTTTTTCTAACAACACTGCAATGACGAAAAAACAAATATGAACACATCTAAATATTCTTTATTTGTAAATATCATCTGTAAATGATGTTTTCATATTAATTGACTGATTAGAACATAAAATATTGTTGTGTGTCAATAATTTATATACAAATATTATACAAATCAAATGAAAGATCAACTTAAACATACACTTTCCTACTCTTCTTGTTTTTTTTTTTTAATTATGAAGTAACTCTAATACTCATCCGTCTTCTTCTCTTTCTCTTTTTGTCGTCTTTGGAGTTATCTCTAATATATTTTCTTTTCAATAAAATAACCCATCGTTGTTCATAGATTAAATTAAAAATAAAGAAATGAAATTATTTCACAAATCTTCATTTGTACTTCACACAAACGTGAAGTTACAACATCGAGTTTTATATATAAGATCCCATGACTAAATTTATAATTAAATATTTTATAAATGTCTAATATCTTCAGTGAGTTAACAGATGCATACATATTATAAACAACAATAATATTTACTTCTGATTTTTTGCTATTTTTTCCCTCCTTATTCAGTTATTCTCACTGTCCTACTGTTAAAAAATTAAGGTGACGCACAAATATTATCTCAATCATTCCTATTTAAACTACACATTTTGAATTTTAAAAAATGGGGGAATTTCATGTATATCCTAAAAATTTCAATATTACATATTTATCCCTCTAAAATCAATAATTACATATTTATCCTTCAAAATTGTAAAAACCCACATATTTGTCCAATCCATTATATTTAATATTAATTTTTTATGTATTTCCATTTTACTCTTTTTCTATTTTTCTTTCTAAGGTTAGTGTATTAGAAAGCAATATTAAAACATACCAGTATCAGTACATAGCCGTACCACTATTGAATCGTACCATACCGTACCAGTACCACCATTGAACCATACCAGTACCAGAACTAAAACATACAATAACAAATTACACTGAACAGATTAAAGGGCGACTCAATAGATTAAAGAGATATGAAGGGTATAATGGTCATTACAATATTAATTAATATTTAAAATAAATTTTAATGTTTAAAAAATATTATTTAATTATTTTTTAGAGATATTTGACATATAATAGAGTTAGATTGGATAAATATGTGAGTTTTTATAATTTTTAAGGATAAATATGTAATTATTAATTTTGGAGGGATAAATACGTAATATTAAAACTTTTGAGGGATATACATGAAATTCCCCCTTAAAAAATTAGAGGAAATATAAAATTAGCAAGTAATAAAATCTTTCCTTTTTGGACTCCTGGAGATCTCCCCTGTTCTAAATGGAGAGGATCTCACAATATTCAAGTTTTAAAAAGATGGCGGGTCCCGCTTATCAGTTGCTTAGGTTCCTGGGTACGGAGCTGCACCGCTATCTCTAGTCAGGATGACGGTGATTTGACAAAGATTAAAGGCCGACGGTTTGAGATGATCCTGGATATAGCGTACTTACCCTGATGGAATTGGTTTTTTTTTTTTTTTTGGCAAGTAGCAGAAAAGATTTTTTTTTTTTTTTGAGAAAAGCAGAAAGGGCCGAAATTTTTATTAATAAGAATATAAATAAAAAATATCAGTTTTGGAGAAGATTTTGGGTAGAATTTGAAAACTGGAAAAATTGTGATTTTTGACAACGTCCTCTGGATGTGATTGTTGACAACGGCCAGATTAACGAAATTAGATTAGCGCTAACTAATGCGTTTAAAAAAAAAAATCTGGCCGTTATCGTCTAGCTACAGTGATTTTTCCAGAATTGAACTAAAAAAAACACTGTAGCTGGCCGTTATGCATAATAACGTTAAACGCGTTACTTAGTGCTAATTATGTTTTGCTAATCTGACAGTTGTCAAGAATCACGTTCAGAGGATGTTGTCAAAAATCACAGTTTTTTCAGTTTTCAAATTCTACCCAAAACCTTCTCTAAAATCGATATTTTTTTATTTATATTCTTATTAATAAAAATTTCGACAGAAAAGGTTCTCAAAATAAAGATATTAACAATGTTATTTTTAACTTCGTGCACCACAAGCATTGTATATATATATATATGAGTAAATCTAGGGTGTGACGTGCTTATCAAGAGGGTTTGGTGAGCAACTCCAAAAATACATCGGATCGGCTTCAAACGACGAATCCAAATCGTTGAAATCCATGTACTTCGTGAGTGATGCATGTACATACAAAATTTTAGAAGTTTCGAATTCATTTGCTACGAGGTCAAGCGGTCAAAGTAATGAATCTTTTAATAAATTATTCTATTAGTTGTTTTATATATTCATTTTTCATCGTTACTTTGACCGCTTGACCTCGTAGCAAATGAATTCGAAACTTTCAAAATTTTGCATGCACATACATCACTCACGAAATACATGGATTTCAACGGTTTGGATTCGTCATTTGAAGCCGATCCGATGTAGTCTTGGAGTTGTACTCACCAAACCCTCTTGGTGACCACGTCACACCCTAGATTTACTCATATATATATATATATATATATATATATATATATATATATATATATATATATATATATATATATATATATATATATATTCATTTTGATTATATTATCAGTACACTGTACAAAAATAATATTATAAAATAATATTGTCAATATCTTTATCCGAATTTGCCACAAGCTTAATTCAGCTTTTCCATTAAAAAGAACATGCTCAATCCAAAGCTTATAGAAGTAATACTAGCTTTGGAAAGTAAAAAATAGAGAGATTTCAGATTTTTAACGAATGCCACTAGGTCTAAAATTAATTATCTAGCCAACAAAAAAACAATTATTTGAAATGTTGGTCATGTGAAATTAACATAATTTTAAATAGAGAAGAGTTCAAATGCATCATCATATTGTGTCCCAATATGTCCTACATTCGTTATCTCTGATTTCAAAATTCGAACAGTAGTTCCGAACTGCTCAACATGATCTTCATAATCAAATATGTTTGGAAGCCAAATTTTATACTTTTTAGAATTTTTTTTATTATTTTTTTTACATAGGTACAATATCACCTTATCGGATGGTCCATAATCTCCTTAAAACAGTAATTTTGTATCTATCTAAAAAAATAGTAAAACAATTCTAAAAAATATAAAATTTTGGTCTCTAAGCATATTTTATCATGAACATCATATTAAGCAGTTCGGATCTACTGTTCGAACTTTGAAAACAAAGATAAAAAAAAAAACGTAGAGCATATTGGAGCACAAAAATAATAGTGCATTTGAACCGTCTTTTTTAAAATATTAGTAAACAAAACAATAATTGTAGAGATGGCTTAGAAAGTGGGCATCCCATTTGGTAGGGGAAATGAATGGTTAGTGGTTGCATACAAGAGAACGTGTTTCCAGTTCAATTTAGAATTTATATTGATTTCTAAGGTTATGATTCTTTTTTTCTTGCTTAAATATCTAGATCAGTTGTGGTCCTTGGTGGGTAATAGGTTATTTTATTTATTTTTTCTTTGGAAAAAAATAAAAGATTGGGACGTTGGGTAATATAGGTTTGACTCTGACAAGATTAAGAAAATGTGAATTTTTTTTTTTTTTTTTTGCAATTTATTAGCTACAAACAATATGGTGAGTAATTTAGAGAAAGCTCCTTGTTAAATGTTTTTATGGTAATCCTGGTAATTCAGAAATCAAATTATGAAGGGGCTCCATTTGCAAATGGGGACTTTTTAAGTTTCAAATAATATACTAGTTTGGCAAATTTGAGGAACATCAAAAAAATATTCAGAATGACGTTAGTATTTTGAGCTTATCAACTTAGTTGGTAAGTTTAATTTCAAAATTTATTGACTTCAAAAGGTCAAATTACAAATTTTAACGTTAAAATCAATTTGCTTCATTGAGATAGATTTACATTTTAAATTTATAGATTTTTGAATTCATCTAGGAAAAATTTAAGCGGTAAAAGAAATAAAAAAAATTGTGAGTTATTTTAGTGCATTTATTTTTCATCATTTTTTACCACCTCAAATTTACACTTAATAAAATATCAATTAGTAAAATTAGCATATAAACACATCACTCATGATACTGATCAATTCCAACAAATTTTGAGTTAAGATCACCATCAATCTTGTTAAGCTTAATTTCATACTAGCATTGTGCAAATAATTTAAATAAAATAAGCATTAGAAATGTTCTTTTTAGAAAAAAAAAATGTTCCTTTTATTCCATGGAAGTTTTTAATTTGGTCAGCATTCCCCTTCTTTCAATTATTAGCAAAAACCATCTGCTACCAACATTTTTCCAACTATGTTATACATTTAGAGCGTGTTCGGCCGCTCCACTGTTTCCACAGGAAAAAAAAAATTCATTTCAACTGAATTTTTTTCTCCCATGTGAACAGTAATTTTTAGGTCAATTCCCACGTCTATGCCCATTTCCAATGGTCCGCCGAGCAGGCTCTCAAGTAGGAAGAAACTTGTGACAATTGCTTGCTTTAAATCCTGAGTGGTTCAAAATTACTGTTTGAAAGGCAACTTATAGAAACGAATATGCTTCATTTCTTTAACTAAGAACCCTAGTCTTAAAAAACCTAGACAATGGACCCTTTTAATGCTATCAACATCAGCAACACATCGATTGAAAATTAATCGTACATGTTTATCATCACATTAAAACCATACATACACAGGAAACCACAAAGCAAAAGAAGGAATCACCTTAAGGATTCAAGTAAATAAATTTCTATATATCAAGAGGTTCAGGTGCCATAGACATCAATAGCTCTCTTAGCACTGGTTATATATATATTGGCACTAGCTTAACCGAACATGTCAAAGCTTTCCCCCGGTCGAAATTGGCAAAAAGCCCCTGGACTTTCCAATTTTCCCATATAGTGCTCCATTCCTACATCCACTCGAAAAAAGTTGAGTTAAGATGGTAAATTGTGATAAAGGCAATAATTAACATATAAAGAAAACTAGAGTCTGGTATGACTTCAAAACCTCTTGCTTATTGGTGATTGCACCATTGTGCTGATTTTATCTCTTGTTAATCCAAGTTTAGGATTCGCTCAAACACAAGCCTTAAATCGAAAACTAAGATTGCTTGAATTAAATCGGATCAAATTGCACAGTCCAGAATACATAACAGCACAATGGTACCATCACCACAATGAAAGTGTTCAGGCATACAGCAAAATGGCTTGAATTAAAACTAAGACCGGTTTATTTGGGTATTGTTAATGAGAAGCCGATCTTGGTACCTTTCAGCTCTCTTATATAACATAGAAACTATGCACGACATACATGCATCTTCTTAGTTGGTAAAGAAGTGCTTTTCTTCCTTTGCAGAATAAATTTGACATTATGTGCAAATAAAACATAGTCTCATATTTACAAGAAACACTTCAAAATTTGCAAGTTATGTGAGAACAAAACCCTATGCATAAAGGCTGAAAAGTTTGCTGTATTCCTGATTTTAGTTTAACTTATGCAAATTCAGCAAAATACGAAGCCTTGCACGAAAGAAAGTATTATCATGAAAACTGCAGAGGCCTTGCTGGGACACTAAATTTCAAGCAGAACTCTTAGAACCGATCAGAGGCTGAAGTCATTGGTGTGAACTCTATCATTATTTCAAACCACTGTCCCCTAAAATACAAAATTAACAAAAAGGAAACACAACAAAAAGACATACTAGGATTAGAGAGGATATTCTCATAGAAAGACAGGTGGCCTGAGCTGCCAGACGACCTCGAACTGTCATTAGACATCATATACGCCGCCCCACCACTACTACCAACAACTCGATGATTGTCTTGGTCAAAGTGTGCCTCGTCATTCCTCTCCATTGCATAAACTGAAGTTGAGATGGAGCTAGGTGATTTATCAGGCTTCGGCTTCTTCTCTCCCGTAGGAGAATCCTCATCAGCATCAGCCTCAGACTCCGCATTATTGTTTGGCAACAGATTAGCCACCTGCCGAGATGGAATGGTAAGCATAAAAAAGATCCAAGGTAACGGATTTGGGAAAACAGGTACAAAAGAAAGAAATGTCATCATCATATGTGCTTTGGGAGACAAAATTCTCCAACTTGAAAGCTGTGCTCTACCAGCATCAGGTCAGGTTGTCTTGCATTCATATGCTGAGAAAACAAAAGAGTAGGACCAAGTATCTCTTGTATTGTGGTGGTGAATATGTAAGAGCTAATGATTGTGCACGAGAGTTTGTGTTTGTGTGTGTGCGTGTTTTCTTGTGCCTCTTGAAAGAATGAAAGGAGGGAATTTATAGATCACATACTGTAATATTTGTAGAGAAATCAGTTGAGTGAGTATATGGATTGCATATTGTAAAAATTGCTTTCATTTGTTATTTATAGAAGTATGGGGATCACAAGTATTAATCTTCTGTGAATCATTTGGGGCTCCTCAATTCTAAATACCTCAAAAAATATAAAAATAATAACATTTATGATGCATTCACTGCTTTTAGGAGAACAATAGATCATATAAGCAATGTTTTTTCTCTGCTCCTGAGTGAAAGACACTATTGTTGACAGAGAATCAGAGAGATGAAGCCTAGGATTGGTGTTAGTCTAATCAGGGTAGGTCTTGTTAGGTTTGAGATAAAAATTTGGCACAATTGTATTTCCATGGTGGATTAGTGTTGGGCTAAATAACAGCTTGCAACCCCCTTCACTAAATCCAAGAAAAAATAGGGGGAAAAGAAAAAGAAAAAGAAAAGGATAATATAAACAATAACGCCAAGCACAGACCTGTTTTCTTTTGGAGCGGGCGCGGCGGTTCTGAAACCAGTTATAAACATTGGTTTCGGAGATATGGCCGTGCTGAGAGAGTTCATGTGTGATCTCTTTGATCTTCTGTTTGCTTGGAGTGCCAGTGCCTTGCTCAAAGATCCGTTCAAGGATTTGCAACTGCATTGGGGTCGGGGTCCACCGCTGCCTCGCTGTTATTTTGTGCCCCCCAGGTGTTACTAACGGGTCACAGTACAAGTTACCCAGCCGCATACCTATTGTAATTGTCACTTATTAAGTATATATGTATATCAGATGATGCTTTGAATGTTTACTATCAAAAAATAACGGTTATTATTATTTTTTTCTTGTCTTTATTGAGAAAATTGGCAAACTAGCCAATTTTATTACCGAGAATAAGCCATAGCCTAGTTGGTTCCATAGAATTAAAAAGGGTGTTCTTCTGGCATAAAATGGAATGATCTGCACACTTTTTGGAGAGCTTGAAAGAGGAGTTTAGAAATTTTAATTCAACTTGGCAGTATTTATATTCAGTTGTTAGTCCTCAACTTTTCTAAAACATCAAGTTGATCCTCAAACTTTCATTTGTACCACCTTGATCCTTGAAAATTTCAAAAAAGAACCAAACTAGTCCTTTTATTTTTCAAGAAGAATTAAGTTAGTTGTTCCATCAAATTTTTCGGCTGACATAGATTATTTTAATTCACATGTGAATTTTGGTCTGCCACCTGGATTTATGGTTCACAAGAATGGTATTATATAAGTCTATATCTTTCAATAAAAATTAAAATAATTATTCAGCACTATTGCAATCAATGTAAACTTAGGAAATGAGCAAATGCAAAGTATAAAACAGCATAAAATATTATAATAATTAGCACATCAAAACTCACTTTGATTTTTTTTTTGTTTGCTCCATACCCAAGTGGCAGATTAGAAGTCCACTTGGCAAATAGAACAATCCACATTAGCAAAAATCTGATGGAAAAACTAATTTTTAGTCCTTTTTAAAAAGTAAAGGGACTAATTTGGTTTCTTTTTGTAATTTCCAAGGACTTAGTGCAAATGAAAATTACCAGTTTGGTTCTTTTGATAAAGTTTGAGTACTAAAACCAGAATATTTCCTATTTATAATTGACAGATACTAATTGACTCAGCCCAGTATTCGAGTCCATCTTCTTCGCATGGGCAGTTCAAGTAAAGTAACACTTAATTACTCGAAATAAAATAACACTTAATTAGGAATAAATAACCAATTTAGTATGTATGAACTGCCCAACTTTGGACTTGTGAACAATAAAACAGCAAACACACCATGGTAAAACTAACAAACGCGCCATGCCATCTGCATAAGCATCCCAACAAAGAAGGGAAACCAAAATCAAAGACAATTAAATCTGCAAGGATAGTGAGGTTGTGGGTGGATCAAACGCATAAAAAATAGATGAGAATTAGGTCCGACTCTCGTGTTGCTTCAGCCATTTTATCTATCTTGTGATATCTGTTTCGTGTCATAAAATAATTAACCAAGTTTTAGGAAAAAATCATGAAACTAACATATGACTACATCTTAGAGCTTCAATAAATGCATTTTAATATGAAAAAGACACCTCACATAATCTTTTTTTTTTTTTTGCAATTCGATAAATAATAGATAGACAGAATATAGATGCATCATATCTAATACTGAATTGTTGATCTATATAAAATGGACAGCAATATTGTTGTACTTGTTAAACATATACATTAACATAAAATAACAGTACTTGTTCGTGTGAAGAATAGATAACATCACATACTTTAATTTTCAATAACTAATGAAATAACATAAAATGAAACATTTGTTTGATTAAGTTATGACAATAATTATTATTATTTTGAGTTAAATGGCAATAAAGAGTTTATATAATGTTCATGCAGTTGTGGTTGTTGAGCATAAATGAGTTCTTTAAAAAAATTAACTCAATCAATAAATCTCATTAAATATTAGCTATCTTTTTTCTTAAAACAATAATAGTTGTGTACTTTTTTCAGTCTATGTAAAATATAAGGCAGGCTAACAAACTGATATAAAGATCCTTGAGTAGAACTAGGCTGTTCTTAAGTTCCCTAAGTTTCTTTGTGAACTCACTCTAAAACCTATTGGATTGGCTTCAAATGATGAATTCAAACAATTGAAATCTTTCTGCCTTACGAATGAAGCTTCTGCACGCAAAAAATTTAAAATTTAAAATTAATTTTGTATAGAGTCAAGTGGTCAAAAGGCACTCAAAACATGAATGCATTAAAATCAATTTTGTATAGACAGATTTCAACGGTTTGCATTCGTGAAGTCAATCCGATATATTTTAGAATTGAGTTCACAAAGATGATTGGTGAACTTAGGAACACCCTAGTTCTACTCAAGATCCTTATATTAAGCCCGTACCATCAACATTCAATTAATGAATTTTTGAATTCATCGAAATATCGATTGGTAAAATCACAATCTATACATCTACAAGTTTTTCTGTGTTATACAAATAAACCCCATGTTTGAGGGTTCAATAATAAAAAACAAAAACAATACTATCAAAACAGCTATAAAATATTTCAGTATTATACTCATTCGGCTTATAAAAACGAGATCCACATTTTAGAAACAAATTTGATCCAGTATAAAATTAGCAACAAAGGATATCCACATAAAAAATAATTGAAACCATAATTGGTGGAAATTTGTCGTAATTATGAATTATCCAAAGCAAAAACTATATATTAAAATTACGTTTATTGTTCTCTCCGTGGCTTCAGGTAAACGACTTTTAGTGTGACAAATATTCATCAAATTCGCCCGCGTGCTGTCGCGCGCTGATTGGGTGAAGTGCTCTGCGGGGACCACGCAAAAAACGGAACTAATTTTGACCCGTTACATTGCGGGAAACAAAAGAATACGCTACAGAAGACCCCGGAGAAGAAATTCCGGAAAAAACGCACAAAAATCACAGAGAAGAGAAGAAGCTACTGGTAAATTTAACCCAAATTAATAGAAAGGATAATTATTTGGAGAAAACTATGCGCTACTGCCTACAAATGAATCACATAGATGATGAACTACATTTGTGCATTGCACAAAGTATTGCAAAGGAACAGGTTCTCTCCAGTCTGCAAGAACTGGAGATGAGATGAACCTGAAATGTAGCTAACTTTGACTTGTATGCTCCTCTACGGCTCTACCATGTTGAACAAACTGATTCCATTTTATAATATATATAACCTACTAAGGAAATATGATAATTAATTAAGACATGTGTTAAATGATAACTGAAGTACAAGAAACAAATAGAGACTTGACAATATTTTTCCTCTGTTTTTTAAAAGAAAGGGACAAAAAATGTTCAAAATTTCAGCATGCCCCTTGTGAAAGGTGTACAAGTATCACAAATTAAAAGAAAAATTCAACAATTGAAGATTTCACATCCAAATGTATGTATTAACATCAATATTAGAGACTCAAAATTTTCGAGTTTTGGAAAAGAATTCTTCAAACTTGACCAGAAACAAAACAAAAAAATCGGTATCTATGGTAAAAAATGGATCAGAAATTTTTTTGTAATAAAAATTTAGATCAGAAATTACCAGCAAGAGAATCCTGTTGTGCAGTCACAGCCTTGTGCATCTCCACTAAACTTTCGCAAATCGTGGCGTAAATGGAGATCTGTTTGCGAAGCACCTCCAGTTGTTCGTCAGTCATAACCTTCATATAAGGCACATTGTTATCTCCAATTGCCTCGCCTCCTTCCATTTCACGCTTTCTCCAAAAATTCACTTCAAAATTCGAAAATCCAGTGAGAAAAAACAACTCCCTTTTGTGGTTCTGCTTCTATGACCGACAAATCGGTGGTAAGATCAAAAACGATCAAAAATCCCTGACAGAACGAAAAGTCTGATATCTCGCTTCAGAGCTCAGAGAACCCATCGAGATCGAAACTTTTTGGAGGAAATCTCGGTTTTGGATTTTTGCTTCTGTTTTTTCCTGAAAAAAACGAGGCAAGAGATTGTCTTGCGGGTTCGATGGGTACAAAAAGAACAGAGGTGTTATGAATGGCAATAGTTGAAAAAAAGGGAAAGGAGGGAAAAAGGAATGGCCCAGCTGGGCAAAAAAAAGGAAAAGGCAAAAGCACGCGTGCTCTCTCAGTCTCTCTCTCTCTCTCCTCTTTCCTCTCTCACTGTGTAATTTGGAAAGAGAACAGAGAGAAAGCGCGACAGTGTTGAGTGGTAGAAGAACAGAGAAGAAAATTTTCGAGTGTAGAGAAAAGCGGTAGAACCGTATAAATCTAGAGACAAAACGAGAGAGAAAGAGAGTGGAAGTTCGCGGCCTCGGGAGGTATTTCTAATTTGACGGATTCGTATTCTCTCAGGTACCGTAGAGTGAGGATTATATCTCATCAGGTTTGAGATTCGTGCCAAGTTTAAAATAACGGTCGGGATATACTAATTGTAAAAGATTTCCTTATCAGGTAACGGAAGGGATTTGAATTCCTAATTTGACAATGCAGAGACTTTTGCCTCGAGAACAAAAAAGCAAGATAATTAATATTTATATTATCTTAATTCCTTGGCTAAGTGAAGACGTCGGTCGCAAATCCGGTTCGTCTCCATTTTTCCTCTGCAGTTTTCAATTGTCAAGGGGTACGGAAGGCTCCGTTTGTGACGTAAATGGAGGGAAATTTTGTGAAGGTAGAATGAATGAACCTGAGGTTGTGGTGGCGGGACGTGATATGGTCCATGTTGAAATGATGGTTACTAGCCCCTGCTTGACGTTAGGGTCAATACAATAGATATTTACATTTATAATTAGGAAAATAGATCTATATGGCCTAAGTTTGAGAAGAATGGAAATCTCAGTTGCCTAAGAGTGCAACTTTTTTTTATATTTAGAAATTAAGAAAACAAATTATGGGGGACAATGATGATTGTATTTTTCTTCAAAAATATAATTGAACCGAACCAATAAAATTATTGGTAACAAGAATAATTGTATTTTTGTTCGAAACAATAGTTGGAACCGAATTATTAGTTCGATCTCAGAGGAGGTAGGCTAATGGGATTAAATCAACAATTTTGTTTTAATGTCTCTAGTGGTTTCTACAAGTGTAGAAAATTAATGTGACTGAATATTTGATTTGATTTTATTGTTTTTGAGAGCGGAATTACAAAGTTTTAATAGCAGTGGCTAAAAATTAAAATACACTGTATTGGATGGAATTTAAATTCAAGTCTTCACAACCATAAATAACTCTCTAACCAGTAAACTACAGACAAACATTTGATATATTATAAAGGATCAGAGTATATAAAAGGTTTTAAAAATATATAGTTTAATTAAATTTCAATATACATAATTTAAAATTACAGTAATGACTAAACACCACAACTCACTCTTAGATTCATTCATCCTTGAGTAACATATTTTCTTCTCATTGAGATCTCGGTTGGAAGAGAAAAAAGATACAAGAAGAGATCGCACATATATTTTACAACCCCTATTGAGACCTAATTAATGATTATGTCCCATCAATCTTCGAATATTCTATAAACTTCACTAATAGTGCTGGGCAAGCGAAATTTTTTACTGAGACTAAATCATTACGGAAAAAAAATCATTGTTGTCTCATGTCTGTGATAATTTATGTTTTTAATTTCTAAAATTAAAAAAAAACTGATAAAAGTGCGCTGAAGGTGGCAGAGGTGGTAAGGTTCATATAATTGTTAGTACAATATATCTACAAAGAAAAAAAAAATCTTTGAGACCGGTTGTTGTACAAAAATACGTGGCTTTTCTTAATAATTATTAATTTTCTTTTGTAGGTTTGTGTGAACAGGGGACTCATCAGGCGTCGCTTGGTTCATGTGGCATTCCAAACACTTGTACTACAACAATGCCAGTACCTTTCAAGTACAAATATTAAAACCGAAATTTTTATTTATACCATATTTAAAACAAAAAGAATTATTTTGCCACTTTTTTTAAGAAATTTCATATATACTGTGTCGGCTAATTCAATTGACGAACTCAAAAACAGCAGTCCGCCAATTTAACCAGCGGACATGCTAATCTGCTTGAAGAACAAGTTGAATTACCATATTGGATCTGCTAATAACTGGTCTGCTGGTTCAATTAGCAGATCCTGTACTGGTTGGGTCCGTCAATTGAATTGGCGAACGTCGTATATATGGAATTCTCTAGAAAAAGTGACGAAATAGTTTTTTTTTTTTTAATATAGTATAAATAAAACTTTCAGTATTAGAACATAACGACTTGATTTAAATTTTTTATATATCATTAATTATGCCATAATACAGTGACCAGGTGATAAAATGGGAACCAATCATCTGCTTTTCTCTAAAAAAAAATAAGTTTTTGTTTTTTTCATACCAACCGTTCAAATATATTCAACAGTCGAAATGCCATACTCTTCTTTTGAGATTCAAATATGTGCTCTCTTATGCTCTCTACACATCATATTTGAATTGTTGAAAGAATTTAAATACAGAAACAGATTCTCAAGTTGTGACTTTATCTCCAGTTTATGAAAACTGGATATCTCCTCTCCTCCGTAACGCAACTTTAAAAAGGAAACGAGGCCCTTTCAGGGAAGGTAAAAAGATGAACCGTCGGATGATCATCGAGATACGTTGAAGATATTAATTTTAGTAGGATGATGAGAGCTGACGTCAGGAGGAAATAGCTGAACTTCTCATCCAGAATCAGACGGATAACAACGGAGGTGTCACTGTTCCTCGCTACAGTGACACCCCATTGAACTTTTAGGATTTATAATTCGTTGTTACACAGAGTGCGAAACTTTTGCAGATATATAGTGAGAACGGAGAACCAATTAATTTTTTTTTTTTAGTAATCCTAGTTTTAAAAAAAATTAACAATAATTTTTCTTGTTTGCAAAGTTTAACAACATTGTATTGATTTTCTGAATTGAGGTGTTCACAAGTTCTATTGAACTAATATGTTTATACAACTGAAAAACACTGAAATTTTTGTTCTGATTACATAAAACAACTGCTTATTTTTAAATTTTGTTCAGCTGTACAAACGTAGGTATCTTCGTGTGTGTTATGTTTTAAGATTGGTGCGTACGAATTTTGAAGCAGATCGAATGGTTTCGTTATCCATCATACCCAAATATACTTTTGATGAGTATTAGACCCAAATTGCATTATTTTATGTACATGTACCAATGAAGATAGGTGTGCAAACGGATCGAATACGGATCGGATAGTGGTAAAACCTTTTTTTTTATTTTTTTTATTTTTCAGATACAAATATGAATCAAATGTTAGATGGATACGTATGGATACGGATTGGATATCGGATATCCGTAGATATATATAAAAATATTTTCACAATATATATTAAACTATATGGTATATATCTACTATTCGGATACGGATAATTAAAATTCAAAACCATATATGTATTCATATTTGCACGAATATCCATATCTAATTTTCGAATACGGATCCGGATATAGTCGGATAATATCCAACCCGTTTGCACCGTAAGTAATTATCTAGTGTACATATCTTGATTTTAAAGTACATTAATCTAATATATTTATAGAGAAATTTTGAATGCTAGATGGTGAATTTGGAGAACATATGTAAGTTTTATTAGGGCTATTCGGCAACATAATTAGAATTAAATTTTAATACGTGCTAAGAAACTGTTGTTCGATTATCTTAATTCGTGAGTAAAAACTAAGAAAATTAAAGAAAGATGTAGAGGTGCCTCGAGACCAGAATAAAAGATTAAGATTCGGACAAAAAAAAATAAAAAAATGTGATTTTAATATGTACTAAGAAACTGTTGTTAGACAAAACTAAGCTGCTAAAAAAACTAAAAAAGACTTCCCGAACAACACCATTAAAATTATTATTCAAAAACCCTAATTTTTATCAATGAAATGTTAATAGACAATTCACTTCCCCAAAAAAATTAAAAAAATAAAATAAAGAGTTATCAAATCATGGGAAAGGTGCTTTCTAACTGTCAGGCCAATTCATTGGCACAGCAATACCCCTGATCCACCTAAGTTATGATTATGATTTAGAATTTTTCTTTGTATTTTTTTTTAAATGGTGCTACTGCAACAACGTGTTTAGAAAAATTTCATGCATTTAAATTAAATTAATCATTTTGCATTCAGATCTCAACTCACTGGAATCGAATTAATACTTAATATTATAAATATTTGTGTCAGTTTAAACCTAAAAACAAAAGTGGAAATTTTAAGGAAGGATAGGAAGGTAATCAATCTGATTTTTGTTTTATTTGAGAATATTTCCAAAATGCGCCAATTACTTTTCAATACTTTTCTCTTGCTTTCCTTCCAATAAAAGAAGACATAGCACTAGAAGAAATTAAATTTCTGGGTCCCACGTTGAGCGCACCTGTAACCAACAATGTAACAACGCTATTTTTTCGTATTTAGAAATAATATAATATAATGTGCTAAAAAAGAAATGGTTGGGATGAGTTTTCTAAAAAGAAAAAATTCAGCACATCTTTTTTTTTCTATTATAAATCTAGCTTTTTTTTTCTCACTATCTATTGGAAATAAGATTGGAAAAAGGAAACCGGATCACCTGTCTTTCTGTTGGCAGGAAATTTATGCCCCAAAGTCACTACCGACTACCGAGTGCTGACTGGGTCCGGAGTGAGTTTTGATATTTAAATATTGAATATAGTTTTGTCTCGGGCTCAACCCACCCGGCAGTGACTTTAGAAGCAGAAATTTCCTACTCACAAGAGAGCAGGAGATTCGGTTCCTTGATAAAAAAACTGCACTACAAAAAAATTTCATTGTAAGCACTATGCACTAAACTTCTTTTGTAGCTCTTTATTTATTTATTTTTAAACTAATTCCAACCATTCTATTTTCAAAATATTGTATTATTTTATTTCTAAATAAAAAAATTCAACAAGGCTTGGGGAATTTCTCTTTTAGGGTTTGTTCGGCGGCAGTCTGGGAACAGGAATGGGTGAATAGTAAACAGCGGGTTACTATTCACGTGGGAAAAAAAATTCAGTTGATTTTTTTTTTCTCCCGCGTGAACAGTAACACGTGGGATAGCAGACGAACAGGCCCTTAAGGTGCTTTTGGATGGGTGAAGAATAGCTACTATTCTGGATTAGCACTATTCCGAGCTACTAATATATGTTTGGGTGTGTTTGGATTAGCAAATAACTATTATTCTTTGTTTGTCTTTTGTGGGATAGCTCTCTATTCTACTAATTCTACAAATTATTGGGATAGCTACTATCCTCAAAATTGAAATAGCTACTATCCTTGCTTGATTAATCCAAACGCACCCTTAAAGAATTAAACTATCTTTTAAAAATTGGTGCTTTTATATGGGATAGAGTTTTAGAATCTTAACAAAGGAAGTTTTAAAATTCAATAAATACGTGCAATTTGAGTGTAATTTTACCACGGTAAATAAATAGTAGTTAAACAAATTACGTTAAAATAATAAAAGAAATATTACGAAAAGTAATATTAATTTTATTAATTCGTTAAAAACTTATTTTTAGTAATATGAATTTGTGAGTTCAATATTAATGACCATTCAGACGACAAAGTTGAACTATAGATCATTTGAATTGATCTTTGTACAAAACAAATTAAAAAAGTAAAAAACCTTCTAAAGAAAACCAGTTATCAAAATAATACATTATTAAACCTCTTAAACCGAGACAAAACAATCAGAAAACAACTAAAATTTAATACGGTACAATTAAATGTTATCTTCGTCATTTTCCTCTTCTCCCTTTTACATCTTTTGAGTTTTTCATAATTTTCAAAATATCCAAACTGGCGCACAACCGCTCAATTAAAATGCCACATTACATGTACATGTTAGAATTGTGGTTGTCGTAGTAAATTTGGGTCCGATGTTCATTGGACTTAAATTTGCGTCCGACGGGTTCCATAACCGTCCGATCCGTTATAAAATTCGCACGCATGGATATTAAAGCGGATCGAACAATTATGGAACTCATGAAACTCAGTTTGAGTCTGATGAACATCGGACCAAAACTCATCTCCTTATCTACATAGAGCTAACTGTTTTTAAAAAATCCCATTTGTTTACAAAATCGAATGATAAGTTTAACATAGTTATATCATCTAAATTTTTTTTTTATAAACCACATTTTATACAGTTGACGAAAACATTATTCTATATGCAAAAATCATAGATTTAATATTGATATTTCGAGTAATTTTAAAATTCAGATTCTCATTTTATATATAAAAAAAGACCCACAAAAAATCAGGTACTTAGAAAAAACTCCCAACTTTTTTTATTTTTTCAATTTTCTTTAGCTAATCTCATTATTGAGAAAGAGATCCGTATTTCACGTAATTCAAACGAAATGCAAATTTAAGAGCATGTTTGGTGTTAAAACGGGACCATAGCTACCTAAAACGGAGCACTCAAAATAAAAGGAGACACACTTCAAAGGGAAAAAAAAAACTTTTTGACTTCAAAAGAATTGGCATGATGGTTTTTTAGACTTAGGTGTGTTTGGCTGCAAATTCACGGTGTGGGAAAAAAAATTGAGTCTGATTTAATTTTTTTTTCTCTCACCAAAACAGTAAAAATCAGTTTAATTTTTTTTTCTGTGCTCATTCCTGTGCCCACCCTCTCTGCAGAACACGCCCTAAGTTTGCACATACTTGATTACACTATTCATGAAGTATGGATCCTCTGAGGTAATGTATCGTTTGAGTTTCAGTATGAATACATTATTCATGAAGTATGGATCCTCTGAGGTAATGTATCGTTTGAGTTTCAGTATGAATACATTATTCATGAAGTATGGATCCTCTGAGGTAATGTATCGTTTGAGTTTCAGTATGAATACATTATTCATGAAGTATGGATCCTCTGAGGTAATGTATCGTTTGAGTTTCAGTATGAATACATTATTCATGAAGTATGGATCCTCTGAGGTAATGTATCGTTTGAGTTTCAATATGGTTGTATGATAAGAATCTAAGTTAATTCGGTGCAAATTTGTAATGTATGTAGACCAGATTCAAACGCAAAAAATAAAGTGTCTCTTAGGCGATATAAATTTCTATTTATGACCATTTGGAGTCAGGATTATTTGTATTACCTCACCGTTTGAATTTGAATTCAATTCGTCATATCAGAATCCGGTTCAAGTATGTAATATATGGGACTTTTTTAATATTCATGTCAATACAACAAACAAACGAGATTTAAACTCACTGTTTGAGAAGCGGGACCGATGGGCATCAAACTAAATTTGATTTAATTCATGCTCAAACATGTCCCTGCTTTCCACTGTTTGGGGATATGAATTTGTGAGTGTTGTTATGCATTCATGTGAACTTCAATTTTAACATTATATTTAGAGGAATAACTAAGAAAAAAATTATGTTGAATATTTTTTTAAATTCTATAAATCGATATTAGACAAGTATTTGAGATTTTTTTTTTATGTAGCAAAACGAAGGATCAAGATTAAAGACACAAGTTAATGGAATTTAGAAACCATAAATAAGAAAAAAAATATTTACTAAACCAATTTGATTGCTTTGGTTTTTACAAAAATTATAAGAACCGAGATGTCATTTCGGTCCGAAGTGTTTTTTTTTCTAATTAGATTGCCATTTTGGTCCGAGCCGTTTCACAGATTTCGAAAAAAAAAATGATGTAGATGTTGTTGTAAAACTTGTGAAAACACCACGGACCGAATATGTCAATTCGATACGAAAAAAAAACTCTCCAGACCGAAATAACATCTCAATTTTTATGATTTTTTAAAAGCGAAAACAATCAAGTTGGTTCGGTAAAATCTTTTTATTCATTTATGGTTTCTAGAAAAATTTCAAGTTAATTGCGTGCGAGACCTCGTACAAATAGAAAATTGTTAAAATGGATGGTTCAACAATGTCGATTTTATAATATTTTTTGAATATAAATAAATATTCTAAATCAAAGCACTTGAGAGTTGAGACCCAGAATCAATTGCTATTATCTTGCATGCATGCACATGTAGTACGTATACCAATTATCAACAGCATTTATGAAGATAATATACTATTCATCTTATGTTATACCAAAACACAAAGCATGGAATTATATACACCTCTTTCTAACTCAAGATTTTGTCTTTTCTCCATTAAACCCTTCTTGACTAATTAATTAACTATACAACAAATGCAGCAAACAGATTCTACACTTCAATCATTAATTAATCAAGTCTCATTTACAAAGAATCTTTTTTCTAGGTATAAATTCCCCTGCACACGGAGTACATTAAATAATTAATCCCTTGAAGTTCATCTATTATTAAGTTGTTCTCCAAATTGCAGAGTTTTTTTTGTTTGTTTTAAATTCAAACGTTAAATTTAATTTGCCTTATTTGCGAAACGAAAACTCAAGCTAGAATCGTTGGATATGTGCTGAAATTTTCTAGCAGCGAAGAGGATATTAATTAATTTTTAATTGCATTTTTAGTTGGGTTACACTTTGTAAATGTATATTTGAATTTAGTGAAATATTACAAGGTGTAGAGTGAGATTCAAGCCGCTTTAATCTAACACGAATTTTAAAGAAATTTCACAAATTTAAGATAAGACCGATATAGAATTTTGCCTGGCTGAAAATTACTCCGTAGTCCGTACACACTCTTACAAGAATATCTCATGTAGTACTATCCTCTGTTGAACTTGTGTGGTTGTTGTGCCTTTTAGTTTCTCTAGTTGTGTTGCTATGTCCAGCTTGACTAGCAAAACTTATTTTTTGTAATTATCAATTTTAGTAATGAAATAGGCTCTGCCTTTTAAATACTGTAAGGAATATAATACTCTCAATTGAGTCAAAATAATTACGAAATCTATTTAAACACAAATCTTAAAGAAATTTCATGAATCTAAGATAGACCCATATAGAAGTTTGTCTCGCTGAAAATCACTCCGTAGTTTGTACACCCTCCTACAAAAGTGAATATCTCTTATAGTACCTCAAGGAATAAAATACTCTCAATTAAATCAAAATAATTACGAAATCTATTTAAAATATACGAGTACCCGTCTTAAAATTTGTGTCGGAATAAATCGGACAGCTTAGATCTTTATTCTACGCGGTCTAAGTATTGCACCGTTTCCTCTTACAATGTCCCATAGAAATTATAGTCTCAAGTCCAAAATTTTTATAAATATACAAAATCCTAAATTTATTTAACAATCTATACAATTTTTGGACGTAATTTTAAATCTATCCTTACCGCTCACAGAGTCAACGGTTCCATAACCCAAAACCGCTCACCTTGTCAGCGGTTCCAGGATGCCAAAACCACTGACATAGTGGCCCTTCCTAGTTCGCTACACCCAGTGTTGACTTGGCCATTGTTGGATACCAGTGTGACTGTGTCATCTTTACCAGATGAAAACACTCAGAGTTGACTTGGTCATGTTGTTTCAAGCAATTCTCTTGTTAGTCTATTTAACTAATTTGCAAAACATACAATAAATTGAATTTTATGATTCTTTCTATTTGAGATTTTATGCAGGTTCAAGATATATGGAATCGCAATATGCATGTATTGAACTGAAGAAAACATCAAGAGAAGTATCAAGAAATTAGATTGTAAAATTACAAACTTAGTAAAGTAGCTTTTGTTGTTGTTTCAGGAGAACAAACGTTATTAACGTGTTACAAAACGTTATAACGTTTTCCCTATGAAAAACCTGCGAAATAAACTTTACAATATGCCAAAATAGATGAAAACGTTACCAACGTTTTATAAAACGTTATAACGTTTTAATTAAATTCCAGAAATTCAAAATGGCTATTTCGATCGTTTGATTTCCAGTGTAGATCGTTATGTAATGTTTTACAAATGTTATAACGATTGAGGAGTATAGTTCTCAGAATATTCAAAAACGATGAAAATATTATAAACGTTTTAGAAAACATTATAATGTTTTAGAAATAGAGTTCACAGAAAATATAACCAAATTCAAATTCGCCCAAAACGTTGTGTAACGTTTTATAAAACATTATAACATTTTAGGTCAAAAAGTTTTTTCTGAAGCTATCTCTATAAATAGAACTTTGGGCTCCTTTCCAAAGTAACTTTCAAGCCGCCTCTAAACATTCATAACCTGATTTTCTGTAAGCTTGAGTTCTACCATTGTTGTGAGAGCTTATAACTTCAAATCCCTCAAACAACCTCAAATCCGCTTCACTAATCTTGAGTTAGATTAGATTAGAGTGAGTTTTTGAGTGTTTCTCTTGTGAACATTGCTCTCGAAGACTTCGTTCTTCACTCTAGTTGGCCGTGTGAATTCCCATTGGTTGTAAGGGCTCACCGGTTCACAAGTTGTAACTCTTTCTAAGTTAGGTAATAGAAAGGCGCACCAAGAAGTTGGTTACGATGCCCCGGAGACATAGGCCGTTGTTTTGCCGAACATCCCGCGTGTCAAATTTCTCTAAACTTTTCTATTTATTTTTTAACTTGCAATTATTTTTCAAATAGAAGATTAAGTGATGCATTTAGTATAACAGGTCAATGATGGATTAATGTTGGATGCTAGCGAGACATCTTTTACAAATTTAAATCTATGGGGCATTAGTTCCTCTCCTGGTACCACCATTTCTCTTATTGACTGCATATTGCAAACAACCATCAGTAATTAGAATTAGTAATCGTTGGATTAAACCCACCATATACCCAACTCAACCTGACTTTACCACCCACAGGATCAGTAATTAAATGGATTTGATACTCCACGAAAGATATTGAGATCAAATGACGCGTCTTTCCGAGGGTTCCTACTGGCTACCTGGATTTTCGCTAGAAGTATCCATAGAAGGTTGGAATTCGAAACCCTAAACGCAGGAGAGGAAAGAGGGAGAGGAGGAGGGGGAATTCGAAATGTTTCTTCCAATAATAATGGAAATGATCGAAAATTCGAGTCCCAATCTCCTTTTAACCAAAATAAGCCGACTTTCCCGCTGCCCGCTTCTTTAATACGCAACATCTTTGCTCGAAAAGTTATAAAGTTATAAAGTTATAATCGAGCGGTTTGGTCAGAATAATTTATTTTTGCACGAAAAGTAAGTGTACAGTTAGACCGTTTGATCGGACGGTTAGGCATATGGGACAGCAGTTTGGGTCCGATGCCCATCGGTTTTAAATAGTAACCATCTGATCTGCTTTAGAAGCCGTGCACACAGGGGCGGATCTAGAATTTTCATGGGGGGCAAAAAATATATTGAATTGGATTTAAATTCATTAACTAATTAAGTATTTGATAAAAAATTATGTTTTAATTTATACTGCCGGCCACGCGTTGCCGTGGGAAATGAAAGTATGTTTTGATCACTTTCTTTAAATGTGATTATTTTAAAGATTGATTGCATAGTCATATATTAGTCGTACAAATAGTTTGCTGATGAATCTTTCTTGAGAAGAAAGTCAAGTTACGAATTTTAGGATTAAGTTCATCATATTTGTTTATAACAAATTTTGCTGATTTGACCCATTTCTCTAATTCTAATTACTGATGTTTGTTTGCAATATGTAGTCAATGAGATAAATGGTGGTACCAGGAGAGGAACTAATGCCCCATAGATTTAAATTTGTAAAAGATGTCTCGCTAGCATCCAACATTAATTCACCATTGACCAAGTCAACTCTGAGTGTTTTCATTTGATAAAAGATGCCACAGTCTCACTGGTATCCAACAATGGCCAAGTCAACACTGGGTGTAGCGAACCAGGAAGGGCCACTATGTCAGCAGTTTTGGCATTCTGGAACGGCTGACTCTGTGAGCGGTAATGATAGATTTAAAATTCCGTCCAAAAATTGTATAGATTGTTAAATAAATTTAGAATTTTATATATTTATAAAAATTTCGGGTCTCAAGTGATAAACGAAAGACCCTTTACAAAGAAACGACGAGGGATGCATGTGGTGGTTCCAAATAAGTGTCATTATCTTGTTAATTGGGATTAATATTTGTCATAATCAAAATTATCAACTAATCGTTAGTTTGAGATTTACATGATTAAATGAAACACATGCACCTAGCACCTTGAGTTTTGTGCCCAACCTACCTACTCAGCTTTAGCCTTTGGAGGTACCTCAATAGACATAATATATGAAATTTTAATCTAAATGTTAATCAATTATAGTCTCTAGAAGTGTCATTATATGCTTTGTCTCACGACTCTAGATAACATCAGGAACAATTAAAAAAGATAAAACATCGATTTTGTAACCATCTTAATAAATAGTAAAAAAATTCAAAAAAAATGTAAAATTTGATCTCCAAGCACATTTTAGTATATCAATCATGTTGAACGGTTTGAATCGACTATCTGAATTTTGAAATTATAAAATTAAACTATAAAAAAAACAATGTCATGATGTGTCAAAAAAAAATGGTGTAATTGAATCCCTCCTCTTAGACTTTAAAAATATTTAGTAATCTTGCCTCACTCAATAATATATTCTACTAAATCTGGAGCTCAGAAGCAGAGCACTTATAATTATTTTTCCTCTGACCTGAAAATAAGCAGCTCCGTTTGTTTTATTTCCCTCGGCCAAGAATATAATAAACATCCCCAAGTTGCATATGTTAGGTACTCCATGAAGGCCAAGCAAACATCAGGATTAAATTGACGATTAAATAAATTTTTTTAACGGTTTATGGATGCTCTAATATTAGAATTATCTTAAAACATCCATTGTTTATCTATTATTAAATGGTGATTAAACTAATTAAACTATTAAATGACATCTGACTTGTTTTTAAAAGCTTGAAGAGAAACAAGATCTTCCATATTAAAGTTTTTACACAAATACTGCTTTTAAATTAGAGATGAAAAACATTAACATGATTTCATATGGTCTCTATCATAACAATCTATAACATAAAAAATTAAAAACATACATTTTGCACTCATGACTAATTAAATACAATTGAAAAAAATATTTATTAAAAAATTACACAAGACAGTAGCACTCCAACTGTACGAATTAGGAAAACCTAAAAAATTCTGAATTTTTTTTAGTTACCATCCTAATATTTCAATATTCTCACATTACCATTATTTTCTTGAAAATTGAAAAACCGCCACAAATGTTAAACCAATTTGCACACCAATTTGGGGTTGTGTGCATATTGGTATGGCGCACTGGTCAAATATGCGTATCATTTGGTGCACTAGACCAATTTGCGCACGGTTACAAATTGGTGCACATATTGGTCCGGCGTTCATGATATTTTTTTCAATTTTGAAGAAACAATAATGATGTGAAAATTTTGAAACAATAGGGTGGCGACCAAAATTGTTTTGGCTAAAACCCTTGAGAAACAATTTGCTTATTCATCAAGTGACAGCGATGTACAACATGAGGTTGTTAAAGAGAGAAGAAAGAAGACAAGGAACTTTGTGTAGACCAATGAACCTGTGCTTGAAAGAACACCAACATGACATGTGCTAGAGCGCCGTTTCCCGGTCACATTTTGAAAATCAGATGCATGATGCATCCCCTTTTCAAGGGATAAGTGTTTTTAATTTAATAATGACATTTAAGCTATTAATTACTATTAAATCTCTCAAGGCAGTAGCATTTGATTCAGGAGAGCAGCTTGGTTCTGATGGCCGTCGGACTCAAAAGTGGTTCCCACATGTTTGCTAATCGTTGGATCTGCTTTAGGATTCTTGTCCGAAATTTTGCGTCTGCTTCAAAATCCTTGCGCACGAATTTTAAAGTAGATCCGACGAAGAGCGAACCTGTTCGAACCACTTTGGGTCCGATGGCCATTGGACCCAAGCTGTTTCCTTGATTTAGATACATATATTGGGAATCAAATCTCCTGCCTCATGTGGACAGAAAATTATTGCTCCTAAAGTCATTGACATATGAGTTTGGAGCAAAATTATATTTAATATTTAAATGTTAAAATTCAATTCGAACCCACGTGTCAATGACTTTAGGAGTAGAAATTTCCTACCCATAGGAGAGTAGGTAATCCGGTTATCATATATTGACACAGCTATTTTGAATGAATGGGGATCAAGTGATCTCATTTATTTTTAATTTTCTTTTTACTTATACACAGTTTTCTATATAGTTTAAAGTAGAATAATATAAATACTGTAAAATTAATTCTCAATGAAAATTTTATATGATTGACCTACACACGTTTGATTCTCATAATTTGAAAGTCTAGCTTGGTTGTATTCATTCAACGCATAATGAAAAGTGTATAACTGATGCTTCGCATGAAGTCAAACTATTATTGTTAATATCTTTGTCTGGACTCTTTTACTAATAAATTTGTCTTATTACCTACAAATATTAACTTTAATTATGTTAAATATGAATCATGTAAAAATTTAACTGTAAATATTATTCGTGCTTTGTAATAGCAACTTAGATACTTGAAAAATAAATACTAAGCTCATCTTCAATTATCCTTTGACCAAATTCTATTTGCAATAATTTTGTCCTTTGAAGTTACAATAAGTTTAGGACTGCATTTAATAAGTCCCTGAAAAGGACCGAAATTCTAATTCTAATTCCCAAGTTCTTAGTATTTTTTGTACTGCGTAGAAACCCTCAGAAAAATCCTAATTCTCTAAATCCAAACTAAGTAACAGTTATTCGTATTCCAATCAAAAACAGGTTATTATTCTCTTAAATAAAATATCTTCAAAATAAATAGCGGTCCGGATTTCCTGAAGTAACTCGATTTTTGAGTTTAGATCTGGACCGTCTAATTCGAATCCGGACCAATTTGGTCCAAGATAGAGCATATGGGAGCCGCTTTAATCTGACAGTCCGTTCGGATCTAAATTAAAAAATTAGGTTAGTCTAGGAGGAGAGCAGTTTGGATCCGATGCCCATCGGACTCAAACTGAGTTCGATGGGCTTCATAACCGTCCGATCCGCTTTAACATATGTGCGTCTGGCTTTAATATCAGTGCACATTTGCTTTAATATGCGTGTGCACGGATCTTAAAGGGGATCGGACGGTTATGGAGCCCATCGTACCCAAATTGCTCTGCCTAGGTTCGGAAATTAGTTAGTGAAGCGCTTCAAACACAGAAAACAGTGATCAAATCACAGAGAAGCCTGTTGGAAGCAAACATATTATCCTCATCATGTTAGATTCTCAATGGATCTCCGTTCATGTTTTTTTATATATAGGCCCCATGGGCCATGGTATAGATACAAACAATTTAACTAATTTCCTATCCGCAATTTATTGAGTTCGAAATGGAACATGTCCCTGCAGTGTTATAGGCCGAATTGGCCCAGATTCGAATCAACTCCGCAGTGTTATATCCTAATTTTTTTTTAACTTATCTCTGAATTATTTTTGAATTTATTAGACGATTTAAATATTTACTTATACTATTATAATTTTTTTAATCATTATGTATATCACCGAATTATTACATCTCGAATTTTTATCAATGTATGCACAGCTCATGCAGATTGGCACAAAAAATCTTGTCGAACGTAAAATTCGCCAGAAATTTTACAGAAAATCGAAGAAATGTTTACGAAGGAAAAATAGAATGCCACCATAAAACTCAAAAGGGCATGGAGACGTACTAATCCTGAGCCTCTATATGTGGAATATATTCTGTCAATAAGTCAATAGATCACAAAGTCACCTACAAAGGCTATAAACAATCCCACCAACCCTTGAAACCAAACTCACATAACAGTAAAAACAAAGTCTAAAGTCTAAACCCTAAACCCTTCATTTTTCCAAATATACAAATGATCTCGGCTGCTATCCACTTGTTTGATTTTAACAGAAAAAGACAATTACATTCGGACTGAAACAGCCATGGCAAAATTCATTTACTATCACTGACGTCATTAGCATTTATTAGCTTGCAGTTAAACAAAAATAAATGCAAAAAAAACAGATCAGTAATATGTACGCACATAGCTAAAAACCATAAACTCTGAATAACAAATCTACCAGATACACCAGGATATTTCATCCCGTACCATACCCCCTTACCCCCTTACACCGAGGCATATTACATGACCATAACTAAGGAGGCATAACAACAAAAACAAAAAGAGCGTCTGTTCTTGCTTATTACACATAGGTATCAATAAGAGAGCGGCGCATCTCGTCAACAATGGCGGTGGGCTGGGCCTCGCGGAGCTTGAAGACAGACTCGATGACAGAGAGCTCAGTGGCTGTGGTGTCAGCACCACAAAAGGCAGTCCAGTCATTCACTGTCATACCCCCAGCAATTACCTCACTGCCCCTGTTCACTGTTCCCGCCACCAGAGGCACCTGAAGCAGTGTTGAGAGCTCATCCAGGTCCTCTATTGATGTGTGCGGGTGCACCTGATAAATGAGATATCATTCATTTAAAGTTATCACCCACCATTTCTTTTCTTTCTTCTTTCTTTTTCAACATTTTTACATGGAAAATACTTTCTTAGGAAACAGAATGAGAAAAAAAAATAACGCCAGACTGCTTCCGAGCTAACCATTTATGCCCATTACCTATCTGATGCAGGGTATTGTTTTACACTATCTAATCAAGTATACCTTCTTTAACTTCTGCTTACCCAGCATTCTGATGATTTTTTCCTTTTAAAAAATACAGTCAAAACTCCTAAAATATCACCAATTTACTCGCGTATTTAACTTGCAATAAGAGGCTGTTTTGAGCTTTATAAAAGAATCTTGAAGAGCAAATCATGTGGTATATTTACCTTGTTTTGTTGTTTTCAAGTACTGTATGTGATGTTACAATGTTATGTGAAGGGCCATGTAAAGAAATGAAAATGAAAATCAAGAGCTAATTACTCCGTACAATTATTTGGAAGAATCTATTAGTGAACCAAAGGGAAGAGGGAAGGAAGACTAACCATGCCTCCTCTATTGGAGAAGACGCAATAACTTCCAACTAAAATGTTCCCGGCAATTGTCTGACGAAATACCTCAACTCCTAGCACATCTGCTATCAGCTCTTCAGTCTCCTGCAATTAAAAAAATAATTTGTTCAGTACCAAGCTAAGTTCAGTATATTAATCAGCCAGTTCCAATAATAAACTAGACTGGATTAGAAAAGCGGGATGGTCATACCCGATCAAGATCAGGATGAGTGAGAGCGACATGATCATTGCAACTGATACAGTTGCCAAGGGCAGAAAGCCTCTCATCTACTCTCTGTACCACGACATCATCTGGCAAGCAGTTCCTCATATGCTGTAGCTCTTTTATCAACAAAAGAAGAAACAATGGATGAGTGAATGAGAATAAGATATCTTATTTGCATAAAATGAAGGTAAAATGAGGTCAATTTAAGCTCAAATTAAGGACGAATCAAGCATAGTTGAGGTTTAATTGAATAGTAGAGGGTTAGCCAAAAGTAATTCTGATCAAGATGCTTAACAGCATAATACCGGTATCCATCGCTACCTTTTGACACCCAACAAAATATGCTAGTCATAAACGTTTTTTTCATCAAATGGGCAAACCAACTGTATATTTCTTCTTTCTTCATCAAAGCAGTATGACAATTTCCATGGGGATTATGGTATAACAATCTAACTTTATTATATACCAATAAAACAAGCAACAAATCTCAAGCAGCACGCTGAAGATTGTTCTGCTGATTGTTGACATGGCACCGATTTCTTCAAAGTGGTTCAGAAGAACAAACAACAGGTAAAAAGAAAATTACAGAATAACTAAGATATTTTAAAATGGTTTCTACCTTGGTCAGTGGTGGTATGTGGCAAGAGAAGTCCATTCTTGTTACCTGAACAAACCAAAAGAAAAATTAAATATCTATAAAATACAACGTATTCTAGCTGGCGATGTTTTCAGACAAGATTATCACTAACCTGCACACATTCTTCCAACAATTCTTGTACCAGCAATAGAGGTCTTAACAACAGGGATGACATCAGCAAGCTCTGATTCAAATACACTACATTCCAGAATATAATGCTAGTTAAAAATCAATTTCGTTTACAATAAATCAACCCAGGGGTCACCAACCAGATCATACCTTCATGTGATAACAGTACCAGTCATAAGTTTCATTGAAGCACATAAAGTCATAAAGTACCAGTCACTGGTTCCGTACTTTCGTTTGGTTCTTCTTGATTTTATTTGAATTTAATTCTTAGAAATGAATGAATAAACTGAAGCTAAAGAATTTCCAATATATACTCCAAAAGTACCCAAGTTTATGGCATTGATAATTTGATAACTGTTACAGTTACTGTCATACTGACCTGTAGAAACTTTCAGAGCCTCCAATGGCAACCAAGCAGTACTTGTTTGTTAGCTTGGAGAAAACCCCAACTTCACAATTGTTTTCAAATTGAAGACCTGAAGATATCAATACAATGTTATTTTTTATTCAGATTAATACAACATAATCTCAACAAGTATCCTGTTGTGATAAGCCTTTTATTTTATTTTTATTCATTTCATGAGTAGGCTTTGCCGACTAACAAAAATTTAACCAAGAAAAAGAGCAGTTCTGATAAATTTCAGATACATTCTATTAGTCTTTTATGCAAGGACAATTAATTAGCTTCAGCAGAAACAATTATACTTATCCCACTGAAAACTAATAAATAAATAAAACATTAGGAGAACCGCACATTAAATTTTTTCTCTATGCCAATTAAAAACGGCATACTTTTTAAGAAAATAAGAGACAAAAAGAGATGGAAAATACAGAAAAGAGGAAGCGAAACTTACGAGTCGCCATGGTTGGATTGACGCGCAAGTAACCCCTTTCCTACACAAATCAAACAATCAAATCATTATACAAGACATATCGAACAGCTGCCCATCAAGAACAAGATCATTAACAAGATCGAACCTTTGCAACGGTAAGAACAATATAGAAAGGAACAAGGGTTTTCGCTAGGATAGAGATTAGGGTTCGTACTGTAAAGGGGATTGGGAGCTAGGGTTTAAAAGGAACGAGGTGCAAGAGGGCGGCTTCGAATCGGGACAGGCCAGGTTTTGGATTGACTTCACATCCTCTAAGATATCTGAACTTTCGCGTGTTTCTCTGGAAAATCTTAACTGTTAAAATATGATTTTCACAAATCTCAAAGTACAAATAATACTGGTCCCCGCGCTATCCCCGAATAGAAACCGGACACGTCGGTCACGCAAAATATGAGATAACTCAGAGAACCCGCACTCGGATCGCTGTGTCTTGGTTGCCACGGTTCGGTTGACTGGTCCGCCATATTACAACAATAGAAATGTGGGAGCCAGGCAAGGAACGCATATCCTCTGCATTAACTCAAAAGGGAATCTTTTGAGTTAATCAATATCAACTGTCTGATTTTAAAAAGAGCCAATCCGGATTCTTTCTAAAACATAGAGGGCTTTTCAATATTTGTACAAATCTAATTTACACGAATCTAAGCACGGATTGGACAGTTGATATTTATTAACTTAAAAGATTTCCTTTTGAGTTAATGCAAAGGATTCGAATAGCCAAGTAACTGCCTTTATGCTGTTATGCAGAAAAGTCCTCAAAATTGCATTTTTCTCTTTTTGGTTAAAACAGTTATGAAACAACAGACTAACACAGAGTTATGAAATGTAAAATTTGAATCCTACGGTTTGGATTGTTTCATATATATACATTTTTTTTTCTCTTTTGAGATGAACCCCTTAGGCAGATTGTTTCATACTTTAAAGTTTCTCATAAGGCAGTTGTCAACACGCTTCATTTGTATGAATTTGTATCCTCTGCATTAACTCATACTAATCTTTTGAATTAATGCATCTGAACCGTCCGATCTACTTTAAAATCTGCGTGGACTAGATCCACATTAATATTAAAAGGCCTTTTAAATCATAGATTGTGGCTGGACTTGCTCCCTTTAAAATTAGACGGTCGATATACGTTAACTCAAAAGATGATACGAATTCGGTCAAAGATGATACGAATTCGGTCAAGTGTGAGGCAGAATTAACTTTCTCACACACATCTCTGTGTGTTAAATTAATTAAAAATATATTATTCAAGTAAATAAATTAATATGTTATAAATCTGTTTATTATGTTGAAAGCGAATTCCTTTTTTTTGTGTGATTATAATCATGGTTCATTATGTTGAAGAAGAATTGTTCATCATGTCGAACTTTTTTTTTTTTTTTTTGAAAAGTTAGTGACAAATTATTATTTAATGATTGTTTTTTTTTATATAGAAATGCAAAGATGTAACCTATCAATATCATCTTCAATTTAATTGTTCATAAAAAATTCTTTATTCATATTTCAAACTCGTTATTTGAGAATATGTGCATTAATTTGCCACTAGATTAATAATTAATTCTTACCGTCTAACAATTGTATTAATAAAAAAGTTTATATATACAGCTAGTGGCATAGAAAATAAATCTGTTGCAATTTAAAAATGAATGAACAGTAATTCTGAAATCTATGAATTCGAGTTTTTGTCAAGAACGCATCTCAAACAATTTGACAGCTGAATTCAAATTGCAAAAATTTCAGAATTACTATTCATACATCTCGGACTAGAGCAGATTCAGATCCAATAACCTATATATCCATATCCGCCACTAAATCCTAGACGTCACCTATAGAGAGTACTAAATCAATGACAAAAGAAAACATATGCCACTCAAACACACACACACACACACCAAAAGCTGAATTAATTGCTCGAAGCATTTCTAAAAAAAAAAAAAAAAAAAAAATCCTTGAAGCTGGAGCTAATATGCAGTTTTGTCGAAAATTATACTTCATTGAAAATTGATATCAAGAAAATTTTGTATGAGAGGAGGATGAAGAAGAGTTTTTTTTCGGATATGAATACAGAGCAGATATCAGATATATCAAACGGATACGAATACGGATTCAAATCAGATCAAATATTTATTAAAATACTATAAAAATATTAAAATTTATAATATTTACCTAATTAATAATGGTGAATAACATAAATTTTCATAATATATATTAAAATATATGGTATATATCGCGGATACGGGTAATTGAAACATAAAACCATATCATTATTCTTATCCACATATTTTCCACATCAAAATTTCCTTTTAATTTTCCTGTTAATTGTTGTATTTTAATTCGAGCTTATTTCTGGACAATAGTAAATTCGTACTTATTTGATTGGAAACAATATGGACTCTCCTCTCCCAGATCGGATCGACCAACCGCCTTTTCTCTCTCCAACCCCTCGCTCTACCTCTCCGAAAACCCTTAAGCTCATTCGCTATCTGCAGATTCCGAACCTACCTCTCTCTCTACGTCTTAGTGGGGACCAGCTGGGACTATGGTGTGGGACCCTCGCCTGTTCGCCACCACGCTCCTGCCGAGGTACTTCAAGCATGGGAACTTCTCCATCTTCATCATGCAGCTCAACACATATGTAAGTGTTTGATGGAATGCCTCAATGAAATTCAATTATTTTCCCCTCTATTGGATTTAGTTTTGCCTCTGTTGGTAAATTAATGTGAGTGATAATAACTCGGATTTGTCCATCCGCAATTAAATCTTACATATTTCTAATGGATATACTGATGAATTTTGGTTGTATTAATACATTGTTTGAATTAACGGAATGAACAAATTAGTAGTACCATGCTGCTAATATGAAATTCATGATTGGTGCCCTCAACAAATAGAGGTTTAAATTTGTGACATAAGGCAATTCATGCTATATGGGGTTGCAAGTAAAACGTCAAACTGGAACCTGGCATACTATGTTGAACTAACCAACTATCATTTCAGAATTTTTCTAGACATTAAGTAAAACTGTAGTAACTTTTGCTTTTGTTTTTTGCTTTTCGATTAAGTTTTAATCATCCCATCACTAATTCTGTTCATGATTGAGAATTTGGAGAGGTGGAAAGAAAAAAATGGATAAATTGTAATTCTGTCCATCGGACCAAGCTAGGTCCGATGGGCATCGAACCTACACCGATTCCTGATAGGTATAAGATATCATCCCAGTCAGGCCCCGTACCATATGTACGTACCAGCAGAATTATCTATCATGAATTGCTTGTATGCAAAACTTTTATGTTTTATTATCTGTGCTTGTTTTCTTTAGATGCAATCCCAACAATAGAACAAAGAAATGAAGAAAATGAAGAAGCTGAATTAATCAAAGGAAGGAATATAATAAAATAAGTTTTTTTTTTCATATACCAAAAATTTGTTCTCGCAATTGAAATAAATAACAGAGGAAGCTTTTGTAAAGCATCGTTATGTAAATTAATACTTAATGAATTCAATGCAAATTAATACTTAATCCAGCAACAGTGAGAGACGCAAACTAAAATGAAAGAAAATATCTTTTCTTTTAACGTATTCCATACTTAATCCAGCAACAGCGGAGCATATGTATAACAAACATCAACGTATTCCACCAGCCGAAAAGAAAAATAATTATATGACATATCTAGTAGACAAAAAAAAATATTCTAAGTCATATGACATATGCAGCAGAATGTTACAACGTCAGGTCCAAGGTTCACAGAAAACGTAAAGTTGTTTTTCAGAAGGTATCATCCCATACAATGAATTTGTAAAATCAAAAGGCTACATCCAAAAGCCACTCGATCAGACACATCTACATTCATCAAAATTTTCATGCTATCAAGGTTCTTCACAGAGATCTACATCACCGACCTGACTTGGAGCCTTGCACGATCATGTATCTTGTGATGGCGTAGTGTTTTATTGTTGTTCAACTCTTGTCCAGAAAAGAAGAGTTTGAGTGGACCATCTTGTGGGAGACCAATGATATTCTTTACGTTAGCTATGGTGTACCATCTCTGCACCTCAATTATTACTGATGGACCCTTAAATAATTCCACACTAATAAGAAGAGTCCTAATACGGCGGGTAACCATCTTAAGCACAGCATTGTTGTGTACACCACATGATGCAAGTGTTTCGTCATCGTGAAGCATTTTTTGGGAAAAAAAGAGACTAATTTTATGATTAGAAGATATCACCCCGTGACTAAGTAATTTCAACTTTATGTTTGATACGGTGTCTGAGGCTATCACATTAAGTGAAACTGAATTTGAATTATTGAGGCTCTGGATTGATATTGTAATAGCATCTTTGACATACAAGTCGATGCATGAGTACGCCTGTATATTATAGTAGTCTAGGGTTTTGGTGCCTTTGAGGGGAGTGAGACAAAAGAACAGCTTCTGCTTGCTCGATGCAATCCCCTCCAGTTCTTGAACCTTGATTTTGATTGCATTAATTGTATCGGTGTTTGTTACATTGATGGCTATAGTTTTTGTCATCTTCACAAAGTTCTACAGAATGAAAAGAATATTCATAATCTCAGAAAATTAAAAAACAAGTTGAGGTATATATGTTATTTCTTGGTGGTGGCTTCTTACAAGTTACAGTTAGGATAAAAATATAAACTGCCAATAGATATAGTTTCAGAGTGAAAATAACGGTAGCATATTAATTCTACATTCAGTGAAAATAATGAACAAGTGAAGCACTAAACTGATAATACAAGGACAAGAAGAGGTAAATAGATAATAGAAGCTCAAAATAGGAAAAAAGAAAGACGAACCTTCTTTGACTGATCGCCAGACTCCATTCTCTGGCCCGGGTCGGCTATAATTTTTGTCATCTTCACAAAGATCTACACAGAGAAAAAATTATTCATAATCTCAGAAAATTGAAAAACAAGTTGAGATTTATATGCAGTTCCTTGGTGGTGGTTTCTTACAACTTTAGTTTGGATAAAAGTATAAACTGCCAATAAACGTAGTTTCAGATTGAAAAAATATGCTAACATATTAATTCTACATCCAATGTATATAGGATGAGCAATGCTTCAGTAGTATGTATTGAGATGCTATTCATGGTTTGAGAAAAAGATCTCCATGTAACTGCTGGCGAAATTTCTAAATTTTTCTATACCAGTCTTGCTCAAAACCCCTTTCCTTAAAAGAAGAGGTCATAAAATTATTTTAATTGGCCCTCAGGATATAGGAGTTTATCAACAAAACAAGAATTGGAGGTACAGATGAGCATGATTTAACTGATTTGCACTGTTTTGATCACATGGTTAATGATGCACTTACAAAAATAATCCAACTCCAAATGAAAAAAAGAGGAATCAAAGGCCTTCATTTGGTCTCTCCATTAATTCATATTAAAACTATGTAAATACTTCAAAAAACTAAAACTCAAAAAACAAAATAATACTCCAAGATGTGGTCTTGTCTGAATCACTTACAAATGACGACATTTTAATTTTAATTTTATTTTTATAGGCATCAAGAGTTTATAAAAGTATACTATTGTAAACAATTTCTTGAAGTTGGATTTTCAATTCTTGATTCCCATCAATCCAAGTTAAAAATGCTTGATTTTCTATGTGCTTGTAGAATGAACAATATTGATCAAATCTGATCTTTAATTATGTCAATTTGTGTTCTTGAAATTTTTCTAGTGAGAATTTAACAACTAATAATGATCAAGTGGGAAACTTGAATCCTCATCAAATAATGAATAAGTGAAGCATTAAACTAATGTTGCCAGGACAAGAAGAGGTAAATATGCAGCGTAATATCGCTGATTTGGGGATGACCGTTGTAACCCAGGATAAGGAGAAGAATGAAGGGGAAGGGGGCAGCCAAGTCAAGACGTTCGGGCAGGCAGAGTTAAAAGGAAGAGAGGCTGACAATGGGTCCCGTCAATTAAATGGAGGTCAGGAGCTGATGAGTAATTGTGTAACTGAGAAGGGGGGCCAGCTAGTCTGAAATGGAGCACTGCCTAGCATAACTGGAGAGGATCAGAAGAAGGTCGCTTCAGTTAGTTAGAGAAAGCTCGTGAAGCCACATCAAACGACACCTCAGTTCTTTAAGCTGACATGTCCTTAGGATGTTACTTAGAGAGAATTACTGTATTGTTTTAGTAATTTCAATTGCATTTGGATGGCCTACAAAAGGGCATGGTTGTTATGGATTGTATTATGAAATTTATCAATCAATTTTAGACAAATCTGAGTTCTTGTTTGTTCTCAGTTCCCTTTCCATATTTCACTATCTTCCACAATTCTGTCTCAATTCTCGATCTTTCGATCTCGATTGTGTTCGTTTAGCTTTTGAGATAGATTCTCGTAGCAAAATAGATAATAGAAGCTCAAAAATGAAAAGAAAAAAAAAAAAAATGAACCTTCTTTGACTGATCATCAGACTCCGTTTTCTGGCGCTTGTTGCTTTGCTTTCCTGGCAGAACCTTCTTTGATTCATCCTCGTAATCCATTCTCTGGCACTCGTCGGTGTTTTCCTTGCTTGGAAGAACCTTCTCCGCCTTATCGCTGGACTCCATTCTCTGGCGCTCGTCGTCGCTTTCTCTTCTTGTCAAAACCTGAGGCGACAATCTTCTAAGAAGAGAGATTTTTCAAACCACCCCGAAGTTTTTTGTTTTTGACAAACCACCCCGAAGTTGATGCCACAAAATGAGGAAATTCCATTTCAAGGGTTAAGTATAGTAATTATTGGGCCCAATATGTCGGCGAGAAAATAGTTTCAATCTGGGCCTACTAAATTATAGCCTTTACACAGCAAATTCTCAGCGAGCAGAAACAAATTTCTTAAAATAACAAAAACTACGAAATTTAGGGAAAAAGAAATTCGTCGGATTTAGATGTCAGCGCATATTTGACATTTTATAAAGTTATAATTACGAGATAGGGAAGAGAAAATACAAATTTCATCATATCATACATAAGTTGTTTTCTATTATTAATATATTATTAGTATTGTGTATATGCATTGCAACAAAAATATATTATAGAAAAAATCAATAAAATTAATAATTATTCAATAATATTTATAAATAATATTAAAAATAGAGTGGTTCTAAATTTAAATTATAAATAAAAAAATAATTAGTATAATAAAGTTTGTTTTATCGATTTAATACAAATTAAAAATAATCATAATAGTTGTTAAATTATACACCTCGTATAGATCAGAGATAAAAAAAAAAAAAAATCATGTTAAAATGGAAACTACGTTGCTAAGCCATTGACGCTTGCATTGAAGATTAGTTTTAATTTTGATTGGCTACAACCTACAAGTCAAATTGATCGAATTAGGAAAAAAATTCTGTGGTCTGGTGCTTCTCCTGACAAGAAAAAATATCATCTTATCTCTTGGGGGCATGTGTGCCTTAGCAAAGATCAAGGGGTTTAGGAATTTTTAATTTTTCTCGTATCAACACTGCCCTCTTGTGTAAATAGTGGTTCCGTTTCAAAGACCCTACAGTCAAAGGTAAGTGAAAAGATATTCTAATAGATAAATATTGGTATTCTGGTTTGCATATATCCAGATCATTCCATTTTTGGAATGGCATTTTAAGCTTTAGACAAATTTTTGACCTAGGAATTAATAGGCAAATAAAAGATGGTGCTGCCACAGCCTTTTGGCTCGATAGATGGCATGATAAATGCGGTTTATATTGTATTTACTGCAATTTATTTTAAATAGCAGCTAATCCCTCCATTACTGTAGCTAATTCATTTTCTCCTTCTTCTCATCTAAATTTAACTTTCATTAGACAATTAACAGGTACTTCATGGCACCATATGCAACAATCCCTTTCATTCCATAATTTCTGAATTGGTGCAGAATTGGGTGTACTATCTCAATGATACTTTTTGTTATATTGTTTTAATAGGTATCCTCAAGTAACTTGTTCATTTTCTCTTGTATCAGGTTCTACTGCTCTGATACACGGGTCAAGAAAAGTTCGGAGGCCTTCGTGACGGTATAGCACCATTATTTTGTTCATTTTCTGTCTGATAGATTTTGATGTATCTAATTTTAGTGTGCTAATTTTAAGATATAGCACCATTATTTTGAGGTCCGTCCACCTGATCTATGTCAATTGACATTATTAACTTAGGTATGTTATGTTTATGTACCAGCATCCTGTTTGGATTAAAATAAATCACAATATAATTAGAAAACAAAAATGAATTCGGTAGTTGATCAACAAGGCACAGATGAAATTTGATATCAAATGAATATCATTACATTCTAGTGGAAAAAAAATAGGAAGTTATCTTTCGGATGATGAAAGTTGATGGTTAGGAAAATCATCTTTGCACAGATGAAATGTGGTATGCGGCTTCTCAAGTGTTGAGAAATAACCTTGTTGAATCTGGTTTACTATACATGAGTTTTTAGTAGCACTTTTGTCTTGTGGTGTCTCAAATTTGTGTCCTTGCTTTGCTTTATAGTATTGTACTTTTAGGTGCTTTAAGTGGGGCTTTTGCCGCTTAATTTCATGCAATTAAGGGATTTGGTTGTTTATTATGCTTTTGCTTGTTACATATTTATTTTCTGATTTAGCTAGTATGTATCTTGATGGTTATGATCACTTTGATGTTTACTGTTCTTTTTTGGCTAACGGCATGCAAGTACCTTCGGTTCATTATTTTGAGCTTTATGAGGTGATATGACGTGATTTTGAAAAGGTGGGGTTAAAATTGGAAATAGGAGATCGATGGCAATACAATATATGAGATCAAATGTCTTTATTTTTAAATTTTAATAACTTAAAAAATTAAAACTTAAATGTGATATATATCATATTCTCTATGACCAATTTTTTTTATGCTTAACAAATAGCAACACTTGTATAGTTTTGTATATCAAAAGTTGCCCTCCACTACTAATTAATTATCAATCAATCCAAAAATTCTTTAAATTATATTTAAAAAGTGGCAAAAAATCAGATAAGTGTGTGGATCGGAAGGATAATATTCAATATGAAATTTCATCTTTTTAGTTAATAACCCAAGTGCTATAGGTTTAATAAGCAAATAATTAAACAAAGTATAAACACAAAGGGATTTGCCTTGTAAACGGGTCCCAACCCATAACAGCTGAGGAGATTAGCGTCAGAGAAATTACCAGTAGCCACCTCCAGTGCATCAAATAATTTATCCGAGATAGTGAAAGTTTATACCATTCGTAATTATTTTTCAAGTAATTTGGTTATCCGAGAAAGTGAGAAGAACAATAATTAAAATGAAAGAGTGAACTGAAACATCATTTTTCCTAAACATCACATGCCCAATTATTGGCAAGAACAATGATTATTACATATTCACCTATAACCTATCTTGAAACAGAATAAAAATAATCTCCCACATTTTTCAGATATAAAAGAACAAATACAACTAAAGAAAAAAAGCCTGCTCACTTTTGCATTACTACTATTTTATTTTATCACACTAATACACACCAGAACAAATAAAAAGTGAGAGCCAATTTGTAGATTGAATTGTATTTCGTTATCTATTATTTTCTTCAAACTAATCAAAGAATCTCTCGTCAACACCAGCCTGAAACAACACTAATGGTGCAACAGCAACATTTGTTATATTAGCCTTAGTATTTGCACTTTGCACCAGTATTTGTTATATTAGCCTCAGTATTTCCAAGTCATTTAAAGAGTCAATTCTGATGCTGGCTGAACCACTCGGTACCAGAAAAATAGAGGGGCCCAGTACTGGTGTAAAAGTCACCGTCTCATAGCTAAAAGAGAACACTGGTCGACTTCAAATTCGTTGAATGGAGGGGTGTAGCAGTAGACATTTTTGTTTAGAGGGACCCCATGTAAAATTTCAGGAAAACCCTGTAAAAATAAATGCAACAGGCTCTCTTTATTGGAACGTTAGTCTACACTATCACAAAAAGAAGAAAACTGACAACAGCAATATCAAATACTGGACCTGCTTGTAGGTAAGTATAGAACAGAGAGCTTGCACATCATGAAACTTAGGTGTCAGACCGGCTCTGACAACATTGTCAGAGGTGACCATACACTCTATACACGCCATGTAAATACGCATGCGGCTCATATGCACCTATATGAAGCGCCTCCCTAGGATAAAGTGTGATATAGTTGAAGAAAAATGCTAATATCACACCCACATCACCAGGATATTGTTTTTCCAGCATCAGTATCAGCTCTTCCTTCTCTGTCAACCTTCTTGTCTGACCAAAATTTGTAATAGTTTAATATGTAATCAAAGTATTTTAGATTATTTATATATATAATGAAGGAAATTTGTTTTAGCTTATTTTGAGCAACCAAACAGCTCTTAATCTTTCGGATTGCATTGGAAACAGCACCTTGACTTGCTGACATCAGTGTAGTGAAGATTAATTTGAGATAGCTTTTTGACTCTTGTCAACAACACCCCTATTACCATTTTCTTCATTACCATTTAACTAGGATCACATCCATTATTACCTTGAGACTCCATCTTGGACCTCCTATAAGAGAACATCAATACAAAAAGTTCAAATTTCAAGTCAGCATAATGACCTGCCAGAATAAAGAATTGGTATGATTTGGGTAGTAAAGTAACTGCAATAGCCACATGAATGAAAAAATAAAGAAAAAGTAAGAAGTTTTTAGGATAAAAAAGAACAGCACAAAAGATGCACATATTGATACATGGCCTGTTCAAAGGTTCACAATTTCAGGTTGGTCCATAACAATGGATGACAGTACCTATCACCCAATATTACTAAGAAACCTCAATTTCAGATAAATTAACGAAAGAAACACCCCAGTGTGCAATTAATCACCAATTAAACCCATTGAAACTATTTGTTTGTGCATTTATGCCTCGATAAAGTCTAATTTGTGCGACAAAATACCAGACTGATTTTTAAAGAAATGCCACTAGGTTTAAAAATTAATAAAAAATCTGACAAAATACATACGTCTTGTGTCACAAAACCACAGAGTGCTTTAAAGTCGGTGATGGCAACTGCCATCTCAGGCTTATGATTTGCATCCTTGGATACATCTGGTCTGGTCTTGAACTATGTAGTAACTCGGCTAGTTTTTTATCTGGGTGCGTTTGTATTGAAATACCAAATCTGCACTTATAAGCAGGACAATAATCAGATATACAAGCTAAGAATCATGTAGATCCGAAATTATTTCATAAAGGGAAAATTTTATATACTCCAACATCAAACTAGAATAAAAATTTCACCGCGAAAGAATGGTATATGGCTTGAGGGACAGAAAATAATCTCCAGTTAAAACCAACCTGAGATAAATTGAAGAGAGATTGCTGCGAAGCAATCAGAAAATCAGGGCAACGAAAATTCTCTAGCGTAGCACGGCTGGGGAGTCGAGAGCAACGAGAGGCGGAGTGGTAGCGTCGCGGACTGGGTCGCGTCTCATGGCGGGAGGCGAGACTGGGTAGGACTAGGTTTGCGTCTCACGTCTCACGGTGGTAGCGGAGGCGAGAGCACATGGTTGGAAGCAAGAACGAATGAGAGTATTATTTTTCTGTGAAGAAAGGATTCACGGAGAGGATCATAAAAGTTAAATACCAATTTTACCCATAGGCTCTGATTCATTCAACAAAATTGAGCGCTATTTTTCTGATATTCACTCTATAAATAAAATAGATAGATGTAGAAAGAATGCTAAAATTCATCACTAATTTATTACTACCAACAGATTTAAAAAAAAAAACTCACTAATTTATTACAATGGAACTTTTAATATCAGTATGAAATAAAATAATATAATATGCTTTTTTCTAATTTTTTATTAAAATAATATTAAGTTAGAAGTATAAAAGGACACTTAAATTTGTTTTAAAAAAATACAATTTTGATTTATAAATATTAGATGGAATCTACAATTTATTCTATTCCATTTTTAGTGTAAACCATTAAATGACAAAACACTAAAAATGGAATAAAATAAATTATAGATTCCATCTAATATCTATAAATCAAAATTTTATTTTTTTAAACAAATTTAAGTGCCCTTTTACACTTCTAACTTAATATTATTTAACAATAAATTAGAAAATAACATGTTATATTATTTTATTTCATACTTATAATAAAAGTTTCTTCGTAATAAATTAGTGATTTTTTAAAATATGTTGGTAGTAATAAATTAGTGTTGAATTTCAAGGGCGGACCATAGGTATAGCTGGGGTGCTAAGTCACCCCAAGATTTAAAAAATTGTATTACTAAGTATATAAAAATCATACTAATTTGTTTGTTTTATATGTATAACCTCCCACCTCCCTCTATAACAAATGATATTTTATTTAGCCCACCCTATACTCAAATTTTGATTCCGACCCTGTTGAATTTATATAACAACTCATGCAGTTAGCATTCTTTTTACATGTTTTTCTCATTCTCAGTCATCAAATCGGCATGAAAGAACTTTTTACATGTTTTTCTCATTCTCAGTCATCAAATCGACATGAAGAGAATTTATATTCGATACAAAAGTGATCCAACTAAAGAGACCCATTTAGGCCCACAGGCCGTGTAAGAATAAGAAGATAAAGAGGCCCATTTAATCGTTCTTAAAAATTCAAACTCAACGGCACCTACATCCAAATATGATATGGTACACAAGGTGAGAAATCCAACATTATGCATCCGTAATCATCTTTTAATAAACGGCTACGTATACATATATCAAAGTTCGAAATCAAATTCGTCAATATGAATATGGATACGGAACTGATAATCCACGAATACAGATATAAAACAAACAATTGTTAGATAATTGAGTTATATAAACTTTAAGATATAAATACTAATTAACACAAATTTATAATATACTTCAACATTGTTTTGATGATAATAGAGAATAGAAAAATCAGTTTTCATAAATTGTTCCCATTAATATATTTATGCAAGCTCTTAATATCTATCTAAATATTGAAATTTCGTAATATTGTGTGTGAACAATTATAACAACAGTGATATTATGCCTACGGCTTCTTCATAAAAAAATGATATTAGTTATAGATTTTAAATCAGTAAACTTAAAATATAATATTTGAACCAGATGAAAAAAAGATGGTTAAGTGCCCCATGAGACACTAATAAATTATTATCCTTTGTTTAGTTTCTAGGTCAAAATTATTTTCAGTAAAATACTCTAAACCAAATCTGGCAATTTCTGATTTGAATCTATAAATTTGTTTTGTAGAAGTCATAGTATGCTTCAGAGTGGCTCCAGTTGCATGTTCTCTGATAAGCTGCAATTTTATAAAGGTTTTGATTCAATAAATTGTTTATCTTTTCTGAAATATAAATATAATCAACAAACAACTTTAATTGTCACAGCTGACAAGCTAATATAACATAATTAGCATGCCCATGTGAGAAAATGGAAGAGATTTAAAAGTCCAAGCTACAGCGGAGCAAGTTAGATACTATAACTTAGAATTATTTGTCAATTATTTTTAAGAAGAAAATATATTTCTAAGAAGATTATTTGTCAGTTTTTGTTATTTTAAAAACTCTAATGTGGCCTCAATTTAATAAAAATATGAATAAATGCACACAATGTGTTATGGCAGAAATTTATGTATAATATTTAATTTAAATGTTTGATTTAGCACAAACAAATTCATGCATGCATAAAGAACCGATTTAATCATATTGTTTATTAGTTAATATCATTAATTATGACTTACAAACAATAGAAACTTATGATACTGGTAAATGTCATAGATAATATAATGACATTTTAACCGTTAACCAAGCAACCAAGTAACTAATAAGGGATTTTAGTTTTACAAATCACCCCAAAGTTGATGCTTTTGATCACACAGTATAAAATTTCATATCAAGGGATTTCTATGTATAGTAGTTAATTGGGCCCAAAAAACTGTTTTAGTCTGGCCCCGCTAAATTATAGGCTTTACACAGATAGTAGATTAACTTTTTTATTTTTTTCGCGTGCTAGAATGCCGAAATTTTTATTAATAGAAAAATAAATAAATAAATATCGGTAATGAGGAAGCCTTTGCGAAAATTTTGAAAAGTAGAAAAAATATTATAGTCTATGACATTCTTTAATGATCTGATTAGCAAAACATCTTTAAAAACAAAAATCTTGCAGTTATAGACCGGAACGTCCAGGTACAACATTTCAGTTTTTTTTTTCTCAACAGTTTAAAAAAAAATCTCTCAAAAAAAAAGAGATCACAAGAGAGAAGAAAGAAACATTTCATATATTAATTAAAGTCTTAAGAAAAATATGACATGTCATCTCTTATTATAATACATCCATTACATATTAATTAACTTAGAAAAACTAAAAGTCCAATTTAGAAACTAACATCTCATAATGAACTTAGAAATATTAACCAACTCTTAGAAATACTAACTTAATTAAAATGACATAGAAAATAGAAATAGTCAAACATAAAAAATATCAACATAATAAAGTATTAAAGTCTAATAGAAAACACAACATAATTTAATATTGCAATTATTCATCATAGGAAATGATGAACTAGTGGGATCTGTCAGACCCCCTTCTTGAGACTTGGACCTAGTCATTCAAGAAGATTGAAGAATAATTAATCCATACTGAGTCCGAGTTTGAATCCGGATTTCAATCCAAGCCGAAATTATGGTTTTCATCACATATCATAAGATTTGATTGCTAAAATTAGTTCTTTATTTGTTCCTGGTTGATGGGCTGTTACTTTTGTTATGCACAATCTGCTTACTTTTTTTTTTTTGTTGTTGTCAAATTATGATAATTTTTTATTTCGGTTGTTGGTTTCCTGGCTTATGTTCCTGGTTTTTGCTTCAATTTTGTGGCTGTAATTTCGGTTGAATAATTTGTGATATGATGCATGAGTATATATGGCCGCCAAAACTTAAATTAATAAACATAAGAGAGAGTAGCTCGAATGTCTATTAAGTATTAACATTACTAAAATTAGATAACATGTAGAATAGGTTTAGCGTCTAATATGCATTACGTAAGGTGTGCTTAAAGAAAAGGAGAAACATTCGAACTAGATGAGATTCTGGTAGGGAAAGTTTCTGAAATTTCACAATTTTTAATTTCAGATTAAACGTTTCCAGCAGCTCCCATCCGGTACAAAAATGGAGAATAAGCTGAACATTTCAGACATGATCCCTCAATGGCTCAATATATATCAACTTGAGACCCGAAAAGGGACCATGAGTTTGCATGTTACGGAGATGCTAAAAAACTGGACCATGTCCTTTTGTCTTGATTGAGCCGTATCAGTTGAATTTTTGTTAGATGCTATCTAAAATGGATTTTTATTGTCTTGTTAATTTATATTTAGTAAATTAACAAAGAGGCTTCCGTAGCATAGTGGTAGTGCGTTCGCTTCGTAAGCGAAAGGTCGCGAGTTCGATCCTCGCCGGGAGCTTTCTTTTTGTTCACCCTGTTTATTTTTTTTTAATTACAAACGACTTTTTGAATTTGGTTTGAATTAATTTCAAATTGAGTTTTTTACAAACTCAATTTCAAATTTTTTACGACAAGGAAGAGTGATCGTAGTCGCCGAAAACAAGAGGTGAAAGTGATCTAGAGTTTCAGAGCTGAGACCGAGGGTTACGAGTTATGACTTATGTTTTAATTTTTAAATCATCAGTGGAAATCAACGGTTCATGTTACTTTCTTTTTGTTGACCCTATTATTTATTTTAACTATAAACGAGTCATTGTTTGTCGCTGGCATGTTCTATGTCGGAAGCCCAATCAAGTAGGGCTGCAAACAAATCGAACTTAATCCAGTTTGAGATTGATTTGAATTAATTTTGAACTAAGTTTTGTTTGAATTAATTTCAAATCGAATTTTTTATGAACTCAATTTTAAATTTTTTACGAATTATTTTACGACAAGAAAGAGTGATCGTAGTTGCCGAGAACGAGAGGTGAAAGTCGTCTAGGGTTTCAGAACTGAGAGCGAGGGTTACGACTTAGGAGTTATGACTTATGTTTAAATTTTTAAGTCATTAGCGAACATAAGTAATATGCAAAAATTAACGGTTCATGTTACTTTGAGATTCGAACTAGAATAGTTTGCGAATCTATTTCTAGCGAACCATGTCCAATTTGAGTTTGTTTGAATTAATTTCAAACTATTTCAAATCGAATTTTTTTTATCAACTTTTGCGAATCAAACTCGAATCGAATCACGAACTACGAATTTTTTGTGCAACCCTACAATAAAGTATTCTAGTTCTACTTTCATATTCATATTCCTTTGTATGACTTGCTGAGATTCTCACATTACAAATCATGCATTTGTCATCATATATTCAAGTTGGATTCATGTGATGCGAATCTATCCTCTGTGAAAGGAAGTTTAAATTTATTCGATTATAAATAACTCCATGTGGATCGGGTTGGCTTTCCCTAAAAGTTAGCCACGCTAATCCCAATCTATAACTCCTTTCCAACACATGAATCATCTTTTCAATGTCAAAATCTATACAAAATGTTAATGATGATGACTAGAATAGTACCTAGAATGATAACAATAAGGCAGTTGTATAGTACCAAATAAGGATTTAAATCTGCTGAAATCCTAAATTTTCTGAAATCTGAGATTTCAGCCGTCAAACTGTTTCGAGATGTGTACGCAGAAAAATCAGTTTCGAGATGGGTGCACAAAAAAGTTGAATGATTGGGATCTAGAATTTCAGCATATTTAAATCCATCAAATAAAAATATAAATTTTACAATAGAAACAATAATGATAGTAACAGATACAAAAATAATTAAATGAAAAGTTTGGAGAAAATAAAATAAAAATGAGCACTTAAAGCAATAAGCATATATAATAATTTTGCTTCTGCGAGAGTATATATACATAACATTTGTTCTTATATTTTCTATTCAAGTTTTAATTCATTTGCTAATAACAATGAAGTTTGTTATATAATTTCTACATGTTTAAAATCATTTGATTACAATACCAAATAATTTATGTTTTCAACTTTGGTGTAAAATCTACATTTAAATCTTGACAATTCTTTTATACTTCCTCTGTTAACTGTCTATTTTCTTTTTTCTTTTGATAAATTCATCCCATTTTTTTTTTTTTACTTACTAGTTGTTAATTACAGATGATACTAATAATGTGAGAGGAATTATTTATTTTTGAGACATAAACATGCAATGACAAATCATTGATAAAATATTTTATTTTTGTGAAGAAATTCACATGTATCAAATTGTTTTTTCTAAGATATGAAATTCACATATATTCTCTTGTTATTCAAATGCATGATTTTTGTGTGTCTTGCTTCTCTGACTACATTGAGCAAAACGCTCAATCCTATTTCTTAAAAAGAAAATGTTGCAAAAAAGCCCGCTACTTTTTGAAAAATACTAAATTAAATATAAGTCATTTACATTTGTTCTCGACTTAACATTGTTTCAAGGCTTAAATATCCTCTGTAAATAGCAAAATTGAAACGAAATGTATGTAGACGGGGATGAAAAATAATTGACATATTGGGTGTAATTTGAAAAAGAAAAAACAATTTTTAATTTAACTTAGAAGGATCGTTATAAAACTCGGAAGGGTTTCAGGGGTGTTATTAAAAAAACACAAAAGAAACGTAAATATAAAAAGAAAGCCAGCCACATAAAGAAAGGTTTTCTCTTTGAATTAAAAATTCTCTAAAACCCCTTCGTGCATGGTACTTCTTTCTTTTCCTTTCTTCTTTCTCTCAGCTGTTCGATTTCGTTTCCGACCTTATACGTGGAAACCCATTGATATCTTCTCTGTACGAGCTATTAGCTATAGATTATCAGGTCTGGAGCTGCACTGGGATTTGATTTTCAAAGGTCTGATCTTTCTCTTGTAGTACCAAAATTTTCTTTGTTGAGTTTTGTTAATTTTTGAAGTATAAGAGATTTTGTGGGTCTAAATGAATTTCTCTTTTTTGTTTCCGGAAAAAAGATAGAGAGACTTTGTATTTTACATACAATTTAATGATATTTAGCTAAATTGCTGCCTATTGCTAAGTAAAATGCATCCAAATTCTCTCTAGCTTATTATTTTCAGCCAATTTGACCCACTTTATTTTTGGGATGGAACCCCTTTTGGCTAATTTGTAATATGAATTATTAGTCAATTAATAATGTCATTAAGCCTGATCAATTTGGCTTCTCAACTTTTATTTCCTTTGTGGCATGCATGATATATTTTTTTAATTTTTTTGTCTTCCAATGTGGAATGCATGATGTGCTTACCCAATGAGAATATGTATTCAATAATAATATTCTCTCATTTGTGGTGTTTTATCTAGAATTAGAAACACTTTTATTATCTCAGCAAACTTGATAATACTAATCTATAATTCTATATCCTTGAATCCTATTCTGTACTGGCATTTTTAAGCATAATTTATTAAATTAGTTCATAATTTCACTACTGAACTACTTTAATGTCCCTGTTTCAGCTTGATTTCATTGTCATGTAAAATAAGCAAAATCAATACCTATATATAATATGGCTGACAGATTGTGGTACTATGACCTACACCAATCAAGTGCAAGTACATCACGCAAAGCTACAAACAAGAAATTCTTTGATGGTGTTCTTTATTATTTTCCATAATGGCTCTTGGCTTCACAATTATATTACATCATAGTTAACATCTTCTATACTATCTAAACATTCTGTAAACAGAATCTGTTTAACAGTATCCTGTCATTCTACACATCTAGTATCCGAACATTGTTTAACAGTATCTGTTCCACTGCTCCGCTTCATGTATTATTCTGTCAGCCAGTCTCTCAGGCGCTATCATCTTTCCTCTGAATATTTTTTCGTTTCGCTGCCGCCATATATGCCAGCATGCACACAGTAGCAAAACCGGTCCTTGTACTGCCCAGTCCAGATGCCTTCCCCTGAACTGTCTCAGTGAATTCTACCATGTACTCTGCATTGTGTCTGATACAGTTCTCAACTGGTATCCAAGCTTAGTGTCAAGCTTTCTCCAGACCCTCTCTGCATAAGAACACAGAAATAGCAAGTGCATAGCAGTCTCTACAACACAAGAAATAGCAATTGTCAATGATATTATATATCTTGCAAATGACAAGAAAAAATTCATGTTATATTTTTTTGTTTACTTTGTTTCCATTGTCAAGTAAATAGTAGGCTACTAAACAATTTGAATTAAAAGGTTAATGGTTTGCTTAATTTGCTATGTGGTAGCATTCTTTTTTCTCAACATTTTTCAATTCCATATTTGAGTATAATTAAGGTAGTTAATCAGCTTTACAATAATAGGCTTGGAAGCTCCTCAAAGTAGCTTAGATCTTCATTCTTCGGCTTGTCGTGCATGTGATGAGAAGTTCCTGGTAATTTGTTTGATTGAACTTCATTGTCTTTTATATCCTTGTGATCCATTAATATAATACTATTCTCTAGGTTACATTTTTCGGTTAAGGAGGGGGGGGTGACTCACTTTTTTCTATGACAACTAATGAAATACCATTCTAAATACGCAATAATTTTTTTAGGTGTAAAAAAGACCATTGTAAAACTATAATTAAGCTAATGACATTACATATTAAAGCAATTGAACTTTAATGCAATTTAGGTGACAGAAAAGCTTCCCTACAAACCAGCTCAACGAACAAGAGGATCCTTGTGAAAAATTCAGTAAGAGAAAATATGTCAATACTCACTCAGAAACCCGATACCCGCAATGCACCAAGCATTGTGGCCCGTTTAATGGGCATGGACACAATTCCACCTGGCAGGAGCACAGTAATTGATGCAAAGGAGAGCAAGGTTCCCAAACCCACCAAACCCATTATCAATTATAGCCCTAGAAAGGACTTGACATTTGACGGGTCACCAAGATCTGCTCCATTTAGGGAAAAAAAGGGCAACTTGCTTTCCTATGGAAGCACTACAAATGCTGGAAATGGCAGTAATATTAAAAATAGTAATACTTATAATAAAAAGAAGTCTAAGAAGGATTACAGTGGGCCCCAGAAAGACAAGAAGCCATCGTCAGGTGTTCTGCCTCGCCAACATCCACAGGAAGAGGCATTACAGAAGTTCAAGAGAGATTTTGAGGCATGGCAATCTTCTGAAATTGTAGAAAAGTCAAAGGGGCGTATTGCGGAAAATAACCTCCAAAAAGGGAAATATATTCAAATTCTTGCGCAAGAGAATCTCAATAAGGAGAAAATGGTTATGTACTCAATGAAGAAGCAGAACGCTCCAGAAACTGTGCAAGTTGTTTTGCCGAAAAATGAGTTGCATGTTAGTGAGGCTATAGAAAAGCAAGATAGGTCTCCATTGCCTACAAGAATAGTCATTTTGAAACCAAGTGTTGACCCAAAAAACCAAACTCCAGACCCATTTCTTGGTTCTTCAAATTCAAAGAACAAAGATTGCACCATGGTAGATTTCTTAGAAGAGGTAAAGGAGAAATTGAGGTTAGAGATTGAAGGGAAAGCTGGGAGCGTTGTGAAAAAGCAAAAAAATGGTATAAGTAAGATCATAACTACTGACCCAAAAGAGATTGCAAGAGATATTGCAAAACAAATAAGAGAGGCTGTGACAAGAGATTTTGAAAAGAAACTGACTCGGTCACGGTCATTCAAATTACCCAACTATGTACCAGATACATCTGAATCTGTTACAAGAGAAACCAGACGAATCCTTTCAGAGAAGCTAAAGACTGTTCTAAGAAATGAGGCTGGTTCCGAGAGACCCAGCAGCAGTATAGAGCCCTCCCGGGCTTCATTTATTATTAAGAGAAGAGAGAGAATCAAGTCCATGTCAGAGTTCCCTAATATAATTAACAGAGAAAACAAGAGAAATGATACTAGGTGCAAACTTGACAGTACTGGTATGGTTGATGCTGACACTGCGTCTCCTCGTAGCCTTTTTAGGTCCTTCTCTGCACCAGTACCAGGGACTAACTTAGGAAAGCTCCTATCGGATGATTCGGGCCTGAAAAAAGGGACCCACGTGGGAGTGAGACATGAAGAAGAGGAAGATAATTTGAGAGAGGAGAGAAATAGTAGCAAAGAGAACTGTTTCAGGTTTAAAGGGAAGGATTCAAATTTGAGACACAATTTGAATTTAAAAGAAAAGTTATTCGAGAACAAAACACATGCTATTAAGACACCAAAATCGGAGGATTTTCTTCCATTAAAGGTTATTGGTACCATCCCTTCGGCTTTGATGAATCCTGGACTTAGTCAGGTAGTATCTGTAAATATGATTATTTATCTTAAAGTTAAAACAATTATTTGTGTCATAGCACATCGATTGCTTTATACTCTTATTTCTGAATGTATTTCCTAATCTTATACAAGAATTGTGAATTTTTATACCAAAGTACTGACTAAACAGAAGCATGCTTTAGCTGGTATGATACTAAATTGCAAAGTCATAATTTGATCATCCAGCCATCAATTATGAAATTCCCATTAGTCTTCTGGAATACTTGTCACTCTTATTGGAATATATGTTCTTAAATTAGTGTATTTGGTATCAAAAAAAGGAAAAAAAAAAAAGATAGTGTATAAATCACATTTCACGTTTGATATAGTCCAATGTAACTTATTTTCTTTTGACCGGTGGATTTTAGGAAAATTACACAGAGGTCCCTCCAAGCCCGGCATCGGTTTCTAGTAGCTCTCACAATGAATTTTCAGGGGGTGACAATCCAAGCCCAGTTTCTCCATTGGAGGTTTCCTCTCATGCTTCCAGGAAATCTTTGGGCGATATAAGCTTTCCAATTTCAGGTACAGAAATTGTGAATATTCTTTTCAATCTGAATTTGAGTTGCGATTTTGGCTATGAATTTAACAAGGGCTAACTTTCAATTAAATTATCCTCGTAGCTCCCAAAATTTAAAATTTGATCTTTGTGAAAAATTCTAACTTGTGAATGTAAGGTTTACTCTTATAAAACTCGGGAATATCAACCCGATTAATGGTCTCTTGTTACAATGTATCAAGTAAACTGGAGATAAGGTAAACAGAATTTAGATTCTTTCCTTGGATCTTATCAGGAATATCAACCCGATTCCAGTCAGGCCCGGCACCGTATGTACCAGCCGAATTATCTTTCACAAATCTCTCGTATGCAAAGCTTTATGTTTAATTATATGTGTTTGTTTTCTTTTAGATGCAATCCCAACAATACAACAAAGAAATGAAGAAAATGAAGAAGCTGAATTTATAGAAAATTCCGAAGATACTGATATAACTGACATTCTGACCCCAGAAGAAGCCTATATAAAAGAGATTCTTGTAACTGCGGGGCTATACAAAAATAAGAAGACAGATAAAACAAACCTGTATGTCAATTTTGCACCAAGGTCCCTCTCCTTCAAAATATTTGAGCAGATCGAAGAATCTTACAATAAGGATCTTAAAATTTCCACTGAAGACCATTTACAAACTGGCCCTCATGCCGAAATAGACCGAAGAATTTTGTTTGATTTAGCAGATGAGTCGGTGCAGACACTGTTTGGTCCCACAAGGAATTGCGATATGCTGAGTGAATGGGTTGGAACCAACGGGACATTGCCAAGTGGAAGGATCTTACTGGATGAAATTTGCACACAAATTGATACCTTTATCAACCCCCCAATGGATCAAATGCAAACCATCGATAGCATGGTAGGGCAAGATGTGAAAACAAATACTTGGTCAAGTAAATTGTACGAAGAGAAGGACCTTTTGTGCAAAAAGGTCAGCTTTGTGATTTACATGGAGTTATTGGATGATTTTGTGAATGAAATGAGCTCTACTATGTCTATGTGCTAATAATAAAAGTTTTGACAAGGATTGTAATATTTAATTGATTGAAAACCCTCTACTCTGACCCTTTTTAAACCTGTAATGCAAGTTGAGCAAATAGGATTTTTTGTAAAAACATTGCCAAAGTATCTTATAGGAGAAAAACTGGTGTAAATTGTAGGTTCAGATGTTGTTGATACTGATGTTATTTATTCTATTTTTGACTCCTCTCTCTCTCTCTCTCTTCTTTTTTTTTTTTTAAAGGATATTTTTAGTGATGTAGAAGGTAAGGTATAGTTTTGTCTGATATCTAACAGGAAACTTGTAAATTTTGGTTTGGCTTTTACAAAAACCATAAGAACCGAAATGTCATTTCGGTCCGCCATTTTTTTTTTCGGGAACAAAATGGCATTTCGGTCTCATTGAAAAACTGTGAAATGCTGGTATGAAAAATTATGAAATCACATGGGACTGAAATGCTATTTCAGTTCCGAAAAGAAATGGCAGACCGAAATGGCATTTCGGTTTTTATGTTTTTTGTAAAAAAAAAATAATCATGTTGGTTTCATAAAATTCTTTTTCTTTTTTAATTATGGTTTATAAAAAAATTCTAAATTAATTGACATCTTTTGTGCTCTAAGCATGCAGCATATTTCGAGTTTCTTACCAAAAAAAAGTCATTCAGGCAAGAGAAAAATACTTAATTACCAGTCCAAAATTACAAAACCACCTACATGAACAGGTAGGTTTCTGTACCAAAAGAAATTAAAATAAGCTAAGTGATCACTGCATGTACAATTACTACATCTATATATAGTTCCTATCATTAGCTACAGAATTTGATCTCTCACAGTCACAGATACATATGACGGTAATATATCAGAAAGAGTCATTTATGTTGACTTAATTACCTTTATAATAGTCATTTTCTACCCTGGTGGATAATACTATTCTTGTATATTATTGCTCTTTCTTTTTCCGAAATCTTGATTGATCAACTATTACCTAAACAGGATTAGGATTGATCCCAATCACTACCTTCATAGTAAGCTCAACACCGCCGTGGCATATTGGGCAAATCGCATGCTTCATCAGCCACGAATCCACACAATTGGCATGGAAACTGTGCTGGCACTGTGGCAGAAGCCTGCACTTGTCTCCAATACAAAAATTCTCAAGACAAACTGCACAAATTACGGTCTCGCTTCCAGTCTCTTCGCCCCATCCGTTGTTGTAATTGTAAGAAGGCAACTTCTCTATGTCGTCTGGTAATAAGCCAGTGATTGTTTCTCGGGTCTGCATCTCACCCTCGCGATGGCCTCTGAGGCTCCAACAGATCAAAACCATGTGAAGTGTTAACATCAAAACGAAGGTGATTGCAAGAAGAGCAATAAAGAGGTAAGTAGGCATGAATTAGTGTAACTATATTCCAATTCTTGATGCTAGTTGAAAAGCAATAAGACAAAACCTGATCTTATTTGCTTTGTCAAGATATCATAGATTACATATTAGTATATATAATTAATTTATTTTGTTGACTTTGTTATTAGTAATTATGTACTTACATGTTACATGTCTGATTTTTCTTCGTTTACTTCATTATCTTGTCCCCTATTACTTCACTTATTGTATGAGATACATAAATTCATCAACTCTGTTTCTCTGTTGTATGGCGCCATCAATATTCTTCTACACATGGACCTTAATTTAGATGGAATAATAGCAAGACGGCATCAACATTTTTAAGAAACAGTAGTTTTTTTTTTTTTTTTCTGAAAAATTTGACAGTCTGTAAGGTGAAGGCAGAGTAGTAGTTAGAGGAGCCAATAGAAGTAGGATTGTAAATGAATCGAGTTTGAGCGAGTTACCTCCAACTTGTACTCAACTTATTTAGTTAATGAAGAAGTCAACTTAAGATGGGATGGTAATAACGAGCTGTAAAGCCAACTCGAGTTGGCTCACAACTCGTTTGATTAGTCAATTTCTTTAGTTATAGTTATATACTATTAAGAGTTTATCCAAACACAAACAATTCAAATAGAATTAGCAAGACAACTAATAAAATAAACAATCCAAACAGCAGCTTATAAGTCATTTTAGAAAGGCATGAGATTTATTCTGGCGAATTTTGTGTAAGTCGAGTTGAATGAGCAAATTGGGGTATGCTCAAACTCAGCTTATTTATTAAACGAGTCAGCCAACTCGAGTTGTAAATGAGCGAATTGAAGTGAGCAGTTAGCAACTGAGTTACGAGTTTAAGCGATTCAGTACCAGTATAATTTTTAATATAGTTTGCTCATCAATTGGGGTACGGAGAAAGAAAAAAATGGATCACCTGAAGTCTAAGGTTAAATTCAAACTTATTATAGTACGGTAGTACGGATGTTTACTTAAGAAAAAAGAACAATAAAATAAATAATCAAAAGGTTGGTCTACACTTAAATTACTGACAAGGCCAGTAACGTAGTAACTCGGTCTTGAGATTAATCAAAGTTTGGCAACTACAATTTCAATTCTAATTAACCACTGGGAGTAATTTTACTAAATTAGAAATATATCTAAAAATATCACTTTAACTTGTCATTGATAATTATTGAAATGTAAATTTAAAATTATAAAAAATTACTAAAACTGAAAAAATACAGATGGTGTGAAATTTATAAAGAATCGTTAGTAAATTAATATTGCGTGGAAAAGAAAAAAAGACGAATTCAAGAATACAGATGCTCAAAATTCCCACTTAATTTGGGGTCCGGATCCCCTAAAGTAACCCAATTTTTGGATTTTGGATCGGGACCGTCCAATTCGAATATGTCACTCGAGATTATCTCGGGATTCGAATCTGTTTTCGGAATGTGTGCGCTCTACTTTCATATGGATTTTCACAGATTCGATTCGAATCAAACGGTCCTAATCTAAAACCCAAAAATTAAGTTACTTCACTGGATCTGATTCCGTATTTGGGTGATAGTATTACGCTTACCAATAATAAAATAAAAATGCCAGAAAATTCGATTTAAAAAGAAAAAGTTTGATTGATAGATGGAGGTCTTATATTTACCATTTTATTTAATGTTTATAAAGGATCCTATGTGGGTTTTGAATTCACGACTTTCCATACAATATAATTGATTTCTAATAAAGGATTATTCCTCAATTAATTTCAGACTACTCTTCATATTATATACCTACAATTCCTTTAAATTTTATTATGTAAGATCATTTAATATTCGCAGCCTCTGCGAAGATTTCAAAAAAAAAAAAGATCATTTAATATTTAAATATATTATTTTACACATTATTTATATTCATAAACATGCCTGTGATTGAAAATTAAAAACAAACTACGTACAAAGAAGAAGTTATATATTCAGGCAAGAGAAAAAAATACTTATTACCCCCTTACCAGTCCAAAATTACAAAATCACCTCTATGAAACATATTTTGAACTGGTTTTTGTACCAACAGAAATTAAAATGGGGTAAATAATCACCATATATATGTACAACTTCCAGATCTATATAATTCCTATCATTATCAACGCTTTGATTACTCCCAAAATCTTTATTAAGAGCAACTAAACCCTAAGGAGGATCAGCTAGAGAACATTCCGGAATCCCGATCACTACCTCCCGTTCCTTGGGAAGCATCTCGTCCTTCGTAGTAAGCTCAACATCACCGCGGCATATTGGACAGAGTGCATGCTTCATCAGCCATGAATCCACACAATAGACATGGAAACTGTGCTTGCACTGTGGCAGAACCCTGCACTTGTCTCCAATACAAAAACTCTCCAGACATACGGCACAAATTGCGGTCCCGCTTCCAGTCTCTCGCCACATTTGTTGTTGTAATTGTAGGAAGGCAACTTCTCCACGTCGCCTGGTAATAAGCCAGTGATTGTTTCTTGGGTTTGTATGCCCACCTCACGACGGTCTCGGATCATGATGCGCCAACAGCAAAAGATGTGGAATGTTAACATCAAAAGGAATGCGATTGCAACAAGAACAATAGTGAGGTAAGTAGACATGAATTAGGGTTACTATATTCCAATTCTTGATGCTAGTTTGGAGGAAGAGTGATATATATAGAACAAATAGAAGTAGTTTAAAAGCAATAAGAGAAATCCGTCTCTTACTTGCTTTGTCAAGATATTATTGAATATTAGTTTAATTTAATTGATTGACTTGGTCATTGATTTACTTATGTTCTGTTTGACTCTGTAATATAGTAATGGATTATGGCCTCATCTTCATCAACATTATGGCCTCATATTCATCAACAATTGGGGTATTTAATTATTTGTGGCTTGGAAGAGAACTTACAGAGAAAGAATAAAATGAATCACTTGAAGTCTAATTAAGGTTATCTAAACTTAAAGTACGGTACGGATGTTTACATAAGAAAAAAGAATAATAAAACAAATAATCAATGATTGGTCTATGTATGGTGGCCCTTAAATTACGACAAGGGTTGAGAATAATCAAAGATGTAATTTCACTCAAAGGGTGAGTTTGGATGAGTGAAGAATAGTTATTAATCCGGTTAGCACTATTCCGAGCTACTATTCTTCATTTGAGTGTGTTTGAATTAACAAATATGAATTATTTTTTGTTTATCTTTTGTGGATTTTTCCACTATTCTGCTAATCCAACAAAATGTTGAGTTAGCTACTACTAGAAGGAGAACAAGGTGGATGTGTGCGTGCCTTATCTCACCTTGTTATCTTACAAAGGTGTGGCTGGATACAGAAAACTCCTCCTTAAATTGATACAGTGTTCCTTTTGTTACTTCAATTATGCACAGGACCAATCAAATTTACAAAAAGAATTTATTTTTAGGCACAAACAATTGGTGTAATTATGCCTTCAATGATCAATGGTACATGAATGAAACAATCAAGAAACTTTTGCATAGTCTGAAAAAAAAATCCACCAGAAGACTTAAATATTTGATTTTGGTTTCTCTAGGAACTGGTCAGTACAGCCACAGGACTTCTTACATGCCGCATTCCATCTGACCAAGTAATGCTTCCGAATACATAGTCAGAGCTAGAGGTATCCACATGAAAAGTTACCTTAAATTTCATCTCTTCACCTGCGCCTAACTTTAAACTATCAGGCTCCACCTTGACTTGAATACCACTCGGTTCCTCAACTGTTGCAGTGTATGTGCCCGCGGGACCGACATTTTTAACTGTGCGGGCTACTGTCACTGAGCCTGTTAGGTTATAAATTGTAAATGAGGGGTAGTTGAAGTCCTTGATATCTTGACTATTTGAAGGGCATTGATAGCCCGGCTCGAATAATGATAGTTGGGTTGAGTTGTAGCCAAGAGAGCAAAGGAAGTTCAAATAGTCGGTCGAGTTGAGGTCGTAAATCAAACCCGGATCTGCTGCTGCATTTGGGTTCACATGGCCCGACCCGTAGCTGAATGGCGTGGCAGTTATAAACGATGAGTTTAAGATATTCTTTCCCTGATTATCTTTGATAGATGCTGCAATATTTTTTTTAAAGAAAAATAACCTTTTGTAAGTAATATAAATTGAAGCACCTCAAGGGAAAAAAAAAAGAACAGGAATGTAGGGTTTTTTTTCAGAAATTTAACCTATGATAAAATTTAAAAAATAAACACTTGAACCATTGACTTACTTTAACAGAAATGAAAATAACGAAAGTATGTATTATTTCTGACAAGGATAACTGTTTGGTCCTTCGAGCTTAGCTCAGAACCCAAACAAAATTAATTATTTCAAAGGAAATTTATTTCAGAACTATCGTAAATATGATAGATGCCTACATTGAATGGCATGATCCATTTGGTGGGAAAGGAATTTTCATGGAAAACCAACCAGACTAATAACTCAATTCATATTGTGTTCAACAACAAAAATAGCAGAATTTTTGTATTACCAGTGGTCATAATAGCTGATCGAATGGCTGCTGGGGACCAATGAGGGTAGAGAGTGTGGAGAAGACCAACAATCCCTGATGTGTGGGGGCATGACATGGACGTACCAGATAGAAAGTTGAATTTTACACGGCGTTTATCAAAGTCCCGATGAGTTGGTGAAGTTGCCTCAGTGTATGCTGCTAGAACAGTGACACCTGGGGCCGTTATATCAGGCTTCAAGATTCCAGGCGTAATTGAATTTGGCCCTTGAGACGAAAATGAAGCCATATACGGTGCCGGCATTGTGTTGAGTACAGTTTCTGGTTTTGTTACATAACCAAGTACCACACTGTAATTTAGTGAGCCTGATGTTAGCTTTAGGGTTATTTTATCGGTCCGTAAAAAGTTTTTCACTTTTTATAGGCCAGCAAAAGAAAAATTAACACAAGATGACATCTAATCACTATACATATGTAGTATGTATTGATTGGGAAAGATTTATCTCGGGACTCTTAAAATCTTTAGTTATCGTAATTTTTAGCAGCAAGGTTTGCATGCTTTGTGCTATTCCTCAAAAGTACCAAGTAAAATCTAACAACATTCAACTCATATGATATGTTCAAACCTGTTTGATTTGAGGTAAGATATCAAAGTTTGACTGTCAGAGTAGGTAATTGCAACGGCCGGCAGGACGTGCTCATCAGGACTGATATTGTTGCCGGTGGTGTCAGTATTAATTACGACCATACCCACTCCTCCAGCTTCCAAAACAACTTCTCCTTTATTAATTGAAGTAATAAATCCTCTTGTACAAATCACTATTGAACCGTTAACCTTAGCAGAATCTAACGAACCATTGAGGCATAGCTCCCTGCCATATAATATTCATCCATAGCATAATGTTAATATCAGATTTCTATACTGAGAACAGCTGCATGCTCAAGTTTGATGTCATGCATTATTGGTAGTCTCATTTTTGTTTCTATTTGCTTGATTTTGTATTAAGTATAAACCTTTTGTGTTCATGCATGTTTGCTGATTTTGTTCATTTGCTAATTGCTGTAGTATTTTGGGGAATGGCGGTATTGCTAGTCGGTACCTTTGTGAAATTTTATGTAGTTCATATTAATAAAATTTATTATTGTAACAATTAATAGAATGTCTTACGCATTATTTTCTGTTGAATTGGCGGCCTGAGCATCTGTTGACATGATAATTGGGTATTTTCCTTGTGCTAGACTTGTTGATGAGAGACTCAGACCCTAAATTTTTAAAAAGGCATCCAGGTTAAGAGTTAACAAATGTTAAATTTATTATAAGCTGTTATGAAACCAAATTGAAGTCAATTTTCAAACAAATATTTAACAGAAATGTCATGAAATCAAATAATTTAATATCACACTGAATTAATTGATTGCAAGTAAAAAAGCGCAAGGACCGATTTCTTTTATGGTAGCTTAACTAGCATATTTCAAATTACCTTCAGGGTTGTGTTGCCAAAAGACAGATAGGCAGGGAACTCCCGATCCATTGTGCTAGCTGCCACTGTGAATATCCATGGTGCCAAATTTGTAACCATTCCAGCTGTAGGGTCAGAGTTACCGGCCGAGCAGACAACTTTTATGCCGTTCTTAACTGCATGAAATGACCCAATGGCAATCCCATCATTGAAATAATCCCTTGGTCTCCCACCCAGAGACACAGACACGACATGAACACCATCGGAGATAGCTGCATCAAAAGCTGCAAGGATGTCGGCATCAAAACATGCAGGCCAGCATACCTATATTGGTAAGAACAAATATAAGCATATACAGAAGCATTAGGAAGATATGCTTGTTTCCATTTATTTTGTTACTTTATCTTTGTTCAAGTATGATGTGAACAATGAAAAAAAACTAACAAACCTTGTAAGCTGCGACACGGGCATGGGGCGAACCCCCTTTTGCCGTGCCGCTGCCATAGTCAAAGAAGCTTGCATTGGCCACAAATGTTCCACCAGCTGTTGAAAGAGTATGAGTCCCATGGCCATTGTTGTCGCGAGGTGTCTGAAAGGATATGTTTAGTGGTGTCCCCACATATGCCTCATATCCCTTATTAAAGTATCTCGCACCAATCAACTTCCTGTAGAAAAATATGTATCATAACCGTTGTCAAGGTTATACCATTTATATATACAGCTAGCAAGCCATTACATGCACTGGTACAGGAACTAAAATGGTCTTTGAATTATTCTTTTTCACGTCCTATTCAAATCCCAAGTGAAACCTGATCTATACTCTAAAAAATTGATGTCATTGCAGCAAAATGCGCATGGCAAAGTCAGCCCCATTTTTTACAACCGAACCAACTATGTTGTCTTCTTGATGTTCATTTGTTTTTTTCTCTGTTTTTTTTTTTTCATTTGAACAGTTTGAGGGCATAAAACTTTTGCTTACAGAACAAGATGCCAACACAAAACATGCCCAACTTGGAACAAAATGTGGAAATTTAGATGAATCCCCAAATACAAGAAACTTCAAGGACAATTTGAGAATTAATATTTTGAGAGAGAGAGAGAGAGAGAGACTTGTTACAAGTGAAGGTGGCATCAAACTCATTCTGGCAAATTCCTTTCCACTCACTGGGCACATCAGCCATTCCATCATCTGCAAAGCTTTTTGATTCTGGCCATACACCTACAAATATACCATCACACAAAAAATAAAATGGTCCACTGATTTCAAAAGCTAGAAAAAATTCTAAAAATGATTAATATAGAAAACTAATGTTGATGTAAAAGATAATATAAATAAATATAATAATAATAGTAGTGGTGGTGGTGGGGGTTAGTGGTAGTAGTAGTGGTAGTCGTGGGGGGCAAGGAAATAGCGAATCGGGTTCAAACCCATTAGCTAATCGGGTACACCCCTGGCCCTTACTGGGTCCATCCCTGGGCTATTTAGAGGCGGTGGTGGTGGTGATTAGTGGTAGTTGTAGTGGTAGTCGTGGGGGCAAGGTAATAGTGAATTGGGTTCAAACCCATTAGCTAATCGGGTACACCCCTGTCCCTTACTGGGTCCGTCCCTGGGCTATTTAGAGATGTGGAAGGAGTTCTAAGAGATAATTTTTCTAATTCAAAAGCTGGCACATTATCTCCTTTTTGGCAGGATATGTGTCTATCGTTTATGATATAGTAATTTTGAATTGATGGGGGTGTATTAATTTTTGACATGATTTATGATATAGTAATTAATGTAGTATGCAAACCAGTTTCCTGTATGCAAAAACTGAACAGATTATTCTGAATAAAGGGAATTTGAATCTAATGCGGAAGATGACAGTGCAATTTGCATTGGGATTTCAAGGATACATTGATGAATTTTAAAAGTGTCTTTGAAATTTCAGCATTTTTTATGCTTTGCACTCAATAATAGAATATAGGGATAATTTACTAAAGGAGCAATGAAGAGGTTCTCCAAATTGCATATTCTATACTGATGCCAAAAATGTTAATCATCTATTTTCTTGATGTAGTTATGTGACAGAATTGAGGTATTTTAATGCATATAATTGTAGTTATAACATAAAAGTTAATGTTCAGGATATAAATATTGTCTAAAGTGCTTGTTTATCTTTCAAGTGACCAATTAGTTTTAAAAATATATGCGTTTATGAACAGAAAGGAATAGAATAATATTTCAGGGTGTTGGGTCTCTTCTCATTTCAGCCTAATCAATTTGGGCTATTTTTGAGTTATTCTAGTAGAGAGGGCAATATCAATAGTTTGTTAAGTATAAGGGTCTGTTATGTAAAAGAGGGATATTTGGAACTCTTTTGATATATTCTCCAGCAAGCTCCATAATGATAAAAGAGTAGAGAGAGAGAGTAGCAGAGAGAAATACATAGGCTGGTACAAGCTTTTATTGAGTCACCTCTCTTTGCTTACATCTTTTGGTTTAATATCTTTCTTTTGCAACTTGTATAAGATTAAGACGTGTGTGTATAGTTTGTAAGCATAAAGATCTTGATATTCATCAATTAAAGGTGCCTCTGGTTTAAGAATTTGTTTCTTTTTTTCTCGTTGACTTTAATCGAATTTGTTGCTGAAATTCGTGTTATCCTCTGCATGTACCAGTACAGGTATGGGTTTGTTTGCTGCAAAACAGTTGTTCGCAAGGGTGGACCAGTGTATAACGGGGGGGGGGGACCGCCCCCCCTGGATTTTGAATTTATATAGTGGAGATCTATCGGTTCCTATTGGCTTTGCTCCTTAATTGGTAATTCGAGTTAAATTTATAGTTAAAATTAAAATAATTTTTTTGAATTGTGATTGGTAATTATAATTATAAGTCGGAACATTATAAATTACAAATCAAAGCATTATAAAGTATAAGTTAAAGCATTATTTTTTATCGAATACCCAATTAGTTAATGGGTTTAAATCCGGTTAGCTATTTAAACCCGATTTGATATTTTTTTGTCTTAACGAAAATCCTGAATCCGCCCCTCGTTGTTCGTGATATTAATGCCTAAGTAAACTTGTTGCGGTACAAGATCCCTATCACAGGGGATAGAGAGACAAGAAAATACAATTATTGAAGCATTAGTTTGAACTTACATGTTTCATATGTGGACATGAAGAGTTAGGTGGCTGAAACAGCAGATTGGATCTGAGATAATGGAGGGGACAAGATTGAAGAAGAGACTATGGATAAAGGTTTGCTTGGTGATTAAACTGTTCTTAATTGTCTTTTCTGAATTTGTTGTTTGATGGTTATATTAGTTTGGTTGCATATGGATGCAGTTAGGATGGCAATTGTTGGGTTATCTATTATGCATGTTGTATATATAGGGGTGTCAATTGCACCTTTTTGTCTGTTTTTCCAATATATATCATATTGGATTGATAAAACGGATATGGGTAACAATTTTCTTTATTAGCTTATCGGTATGGATATAAATAAGTTTTTCCGTTAGATTAACGTACATTTAGGGCGAGTTCGGCCGCTCTACTGTTCCTGAACTGAATTTTTTTTTCCCACATAAACAATAATTTTTAGTTCAATTTCTGTGCCCATGCTCATTTCCAATGGCTCGCCGAACAGACTTTTATGTACATAAAGACTATTTTGTACCCATTTTTATAGGATAATTATAAAAAATAAAATTATATATATATATGTGGGGATGAGATATGGTATAGTTTTATTCATGGTCCAAAAGTATATATGATATAATTCTAAATGTTTTTTTTTAATTCATTTTCCAACCGTTGATCCAAATTCTCATGAGACATCTTAAAAACCTTTATGGTTTTGCACTTTTTCAAATTTTCATAAACCGTATTAGTTGTATTCATTCACTTATCACTTTAGAGCCATAAAAAAATAATTATTCCATGACTCCATATCATTATTCATTTTTTTCTTCCTTTCTCTTGTTTTGAAAAATATTTTATTGAAAGCCCAAATAAGAATATCAATGGTATCATTTTATTCATTTATCCGACTCATATTGTATTCTATAAGACAGGTATCGGTAAAAAAAAAATTAGCTTGTTAGGTAATATAGGTAAGATTTTTTTTCATTAACTTAATAGACATAGATATAGAAATACTTCCACCGGATCCGAATTGTACCCATTGACACCCATTAACACATTAGCCTAAATAATACTATGCTCATTAATATATAAAATTTTAAATTAGTAATTACTCAGGAGCGGGCCCACATGGTGGGAGGGGGGGGCAGCTGCCCCTTCTGGATTTTGAGTTTTAGTGGAGGTCGGAACGTTTCGATCGACTTTGCCCTTTGAAATTTTTTTTGCCTCCCACTAGGTATTTGATTTATAATTCGAGTTAAATTTAGGGTTAAAATTAAAATAAATTTCATGAATTATGATTGCCAATTAGAATTATAGGTTAAAACATTGTAAATTACAAGTCAGAGTATTGGAAAATATAAATTAAGACATTATTTTTTATCAAATACCTAATTAGTTAATGGGTTTAGATCTGATTCAATCTTTTTTTTGCCCCCCCACCCCGCCCCCTCCCTACCCCCTGACGAAAATCCTGGGTCCGCCCCTGTAATTACTGCTGAGTATATCATTATCCAATTATATTTAATATTGCCGAACAATACAATAAAAAGGAAAAAAGCAATGTAACTGGTACCTGTATCAATATTTCCAATAACAGTGTCTTTACCATACCCTGCTTTGCTCCAGAGGGAATTTGAATCGACATTTCCATCACTTTCTAGACCTAGAAATTGCCATGATCTAGTAGTATGAAGCTCGTATTCTCTGCTTGGAAACACTGATACCACCCCTGGTAACTCTGCAACAAATTATGCAATTCTGGTGTTATTTTTTGTTTATTTATTTTCCTGTAATTACTGTATTTTAATATATTACTGGGGGGGGGCTGTTTTATCTTGTGTCCTGAAAAGAGATATCCTTTACATGGAGAATTTCAAAATGACTCAAAAATCTTGGCATATAGAAAATTAAAAGCAGATGGCATTTTTTTTTTATAATTAATGCTTCAACTGAAAGTATTACTTTAATGTGCCTAACCTGGCATTTTATACCTTAATAGTTTTGTATACAAATATATTCCGTTTGTATGATATTAAAAAAAATATCACTAGATGTGAATTTTGACTTCTATTTTAAATTTTGAATAGTTTCTCATTCCCTTGGTTGATGACCTCATATTAAACTTGGAAAATATTATCTGGTATTGATGCATTACCAGTGTAAGGTGAACCAGGGACTATTTTTGTACATTGATTGTCTCCGAAATGATGAAAATTTCAATGAAAAAGAATAATGAATTACTGAGAGGCAATGTAATTCGGCAACCCTCCACATCAAAGAAAAAAACTAACAAATTAAACATTTTAGCTATAAAAATGAAGGGATAAGTGATGATGATGGAGAAATATATACTTGATATCTTGTTTGCTGTTTCCTCGTCAATTGTCGCAGCAAAGCCATTAATGTGCTGTGTATACGAGTAAAATATGGCATTTTTTGCTGCTTTCAGGCTGCATATTAAAATTTTGCAAACATCAATTGCTAAATTAAGCAACCCATTTTCTAATATTAACAAAGATTATGCATATTTTTCTGTTCAAATTTTAATGTATGGATGTATTGCTTACCTTCCCAAAATCGATCCCAAGAGCTTCGAGTGAGATTTGGCTATTCTTGCATATTGTAATGCCGGGTTTCTGCCAGCAAGAAGACGCGGTGGTTCGCCAAGATATACAATGTATGGCTACAGAAAAAATTAATGTGTGAAATGAAATGGTTAAGTTTGATGATATACATTTTTCTCTTAAAAATTATGGAGAGATTAATGAAAAAGGGGACACTTTAAAGTTTAAACTATGTACCACTTTATCAGTAGCTATGGCATTTTCTTTCAAAAGGAAGAATGAGATCATAGCAAACCAGAAAAATTTGTAACCCATCTCACTCTCTCTCTCTACACCTTGATTGTGTGTGTTAGTGAGGGAGAATTGAACAGGACTGCAGAGCTCTGTTTTTGGTCTTGCTTTTTATAGCCTGATATTGGGTGCAAAAATCTTATCTATTTGGATTTTCTCTCTCCTTGTTTGAAGGAGTATTACCAAACGAAGAAAGTTGTATCTAGCAGTTATTTTAACGATCAATACTTACAAAACTAAACTATTAATTAATTCTAATTAGGAGAATTGGAAAAGAGCACCAAATTCTCCTCCCAATTTTTTTTTTACCCAAGTTTAGGTCTAGTATGCATCAACTTTTATGTATATCTATAAATTTGATATTTTAGAAAGTACCTTTTGAATTGAAAATTTAAAATTATAGATGTATTCTTCATTTTTTAAATTGCATGTGTATCAATGAAATTCTAGATGACTTGACCAAAAATTTATCTAAAGACATCTAGTTTTGATCTATCAAATTATTAGTTAGTTATTTGTCATCATAAGAAGCATTCTTTCTCTATCAATTTCAATATGTGCTCACATCATTCTCAGGCAATCTCAAGAGTCAACATGTGATTTCACGAGTGAATTCGTAGTTTGAAATCTTGGACTTTGAAATTAAGCTCACAAAAAAAATTGGTGAGCTTAAAGACACTCTAGTTCTACTATATAAAAGTGAAGACTCAAGGAAAACCTATTTAAATGTGTAGAAAATAGTAAGTTCGATGGCATCTTACTTTAGATGTGATAGGCTCAAAGACCGTCCAATCCACTTTAATAATAGTACGCACATGTCTTAAAGTGAATCAAACGATCTTGAAACACATCGAATCCAAAAGTAGATTTAATGTCAATCGGACCTACTCTGCTCTCTTAAATGTGGCCTCATATCCCAACCTAATAGAGGAGCATATATAATTAATTTGTTGATAGGGAAATTTGCCGCTTAAGTGAAAAAATCTTCCGCCCAATACTGAAATCAAACATGTACAACTTGATTGTATATGAATGGGTTGAATCAGTAGAAAAGCTATTTAAATGTCATTTAACGGTGATGTATCATTAAAGACTAACGATAGGTGGTCAATAAAATAGTTAAACGGTTTAATGACAAGTTCTATTGCATTTTTTTAAAAGGTTGAGGTGACAATACAGCATTGATGTATCAAATTCCTCGATTATAAAATTACGGGGGCATGAACTTCTCGACAATGTTTGTCCTGTTAATTACTTAAAAAGTGCATTTGGATGAATAAAGAATAGTCACTAATCTGATTAGTATTATTTCGAACTACTATTTTTGTTTGAGTGTATTTGGATTAGCAAATATGAACCATTCTTTATTTGTCTTTTATAAATTTTCTCACTATTCTACTAATCCAACAAAATATTAAATTAACTATATTCTTACTCTATTTCTTGATTAATCCAAACGTCCCTAAATGAAATAAGGGGAAAGAAATAGTTCCACAGACATACTTAAACCCATCAGACAACCACTTAATTATGTTTCTGCTCGTATTTATTGACCTTCAAATAAATTATGATAGAATAATAAAAAATAAACATTCTGATTGATTGAAGATACCAAACACTTAGACGTTCATGCTTTCGCAAAAGTTCAAACTGACAATCACCAATCTACCAAATACTACACTTCTCCAAAGTTGAAAAAATGATATACCCATTTATAATAAAAAGATTTAAATAAAAATTAGTACGAACTAGTTGGTAAATTCTAAAAATTGATTATATACTAAATTCGAATGGAATTGATGCACACCCAGCGATAGGTGCATATACTGATACAATATCACATCAGAAACAGTGTGCAACCAACGATTAAATCCAAAGCATAGGAACATATACAAATATTACATCAACAATAGTAGAAAATACTACTTTTTCTCACAGAAATGAAGATTCGAACATTTTGTCGCCTCTCAGTCTTTTGCCCAAAGAAAGCTCTGCTTCACAACTGTTGCTTCCTCTGTTAGTATCTTGTGCCTCCTGATACTGTTGCAGCTGCCTCTCTACGCATCTCCTTTTTGTTGTTGTTGTTGTTGCCCTACCTCCTGAGATTAATGTTGTACCGCTTGCACATGGCTGCTGTCATACTCTCCTAGGATCTGCAGGAGATTCTTAAAACCAGTCAGCATCATTCGGGTGAATGTTCTTGTGGCCACATCTACAGCCTCAGTTATTTGAATCCCCACTTCTTTTCTCAATCTTCTATTTTCTCAGCCTACAAAGGGGGAAGTTGTGCAATCTATTACTTTCAGGAGATGCGAGTTTACCAAAGTCAACATTCTTGAAAGAATACAAAATCAAAAGAAAAATAAATGCAAGCCCTATACAGCATCAAAAATATATACATACCACTGAAAAATAAGGATGCTGCTATTTGGAACCATTTGCTTCGTTCTGTCAGAAATTTTCGCACTCCACTGAAACGAGAAAGCTCATTTGAGATGTGAAATCGTATAACAAGGATCACAGGCTGGTTTCTGTCACCCTTCTCTTGCCCGTCCACCTACAATACAACAAAGACATAAGGTACCAGCAAGTATCATCTTTAAAATTTATATTTCCATAATCTTGGCATCTCAAGTAACAGCTTTACAATTTAACAGATCACAAGCCAGATGGATAGATTTTCATATAATGTTAGCACATTACTGATGGTCCGGTTTGATACAGCACTGTTAATATACTGACATAAGCAGGAAATTGAGGTAGGACACCCAATCAGTTTAGATTCGAGACAGCAATTGGTGATACGGACAATCTGAGTACATTAGTAATGCTAGTATCTAGTCTAAACTGCACAGCCAAGTTGGTGAACCACTCAACCTTAATGGTTAGTATAAATTTTTCATGAAAAATGCAAGGAGATAGAATATGCTGACAAGCAAGAAAATGAAAATGCACCTTTCCTAGCACATGCACAGACTGCTCAGTATTTATGAAGGGCTCCTTGGTAAGCAAAATGAGGTCATTTTCAAAACACACCCCTTGGTTCCTGAGAATATCTTTCTCATCTGGCCAACCCCTGACCACCAAAAATTCATCAACCCTCTACACAGACAACACGCAGAATCTCACTCTCTACTCCTTGCAGGTGGGCCTGGCTGGATTCAAGAGCGTGTACCGCACCTGGTTAAAAACTGGGAGATACTCATCAAAGCTCTTTCGCCTCTCGGTGAAGGTGCAGTGAAAGGACACTCTACCTATGGGCAAAATTGCCCAATAAATATTCTAATGATTTCAAGGTGATGAGCTGGCTTGTACATAAGCATGATGTAGTTGTGATCCCTAGAAGTGCCAATGGTGGGCCTGGGTACCTGTGCATATCGTTTGGTGGTCTGAAGGAAGGTGATTGTCAGGTGGCAGCTGATAAAACAAGTGGCAGCACACACTGTGTCTCTGACTCAAAGCTGCGAGGGACCTTTTTCCAACTTACATTTGGTTCCTTCTCTATGTGACCATTCTTTGATATACCAACAGTAGAGAAGAGTAGTCCATCTGTACTCAAAATTAGGCCATTTAAACCTCGTGACAGATGTTGTGTTCTGTTGCCAGAGAAAGGATTTCTGCATCGATTTCGCACTGGCAGTTGAAACACTTGTCGCTTTGGAGGGAGGGGGACTGCACTGACACTGCCAAACAGAAAAGTTATGCTAGATCAGAAATGTAGAAAAATAAGAAGATAAATAATTACACTTAAAAAAAACATACAAAGGATAAGAGTATAACAAATGCAAGGATGGCTTGTAGTTTCTTATATGAGCATAAATTTACCTGCTCGTATAAACTTTTGTAACCTCTCTTACCTTTATATGGACTTTTTTGCGCAATCTGTTTTGTAAAATGCCAATGTCAGACACGATACTAATATTTTTCCTTCCTAAGCACATCGAATTCATTGTTTATGATATATATTTGCATAAAAGCATACACAATTAATTTAACTAAAACAATCATTTTGGGTTTATCAGATAACTTTTTGTGGTAACTTATTTAGGTAAGTGATGCACCAATCTATTAGTTAATAATCGCCAATTTTGAGCTGTATTCGTACCTTTTCCTAGACCACTCATGCTAAATTGAAGTAAAGCAATTCTTCTGGTAGCTACTCATGAAATTTTCTCATTTTCTTATATCTGAACAAATAGTCAAAAAGGAATAGCATTAGTAACTTAAAAAGGGACAGACTGATCATTCATCAATTTAGGAGAAGAAAATACCAGGGAGAGTAATCATTTTTGGTCATTGATTCAATTTACGATAGTGAATGGTGAGCAAACAGTGATGATAATGAACACCACATCCTCGCACGTAGGTCTCGAAAAGATACACCATCAAGGTTAAGCCACAATTTTGAACAGTATATTGTCCAATAGAGTAAACATGCCACAAACTGCTACAAACATGACATACTATTTACTTAATTGCTTTTTCTAACAAGCAAAGCACCATGCAGACTATGAAACAGATAACTGAGCTGATATCAGCAGTAACTAAACCCAAAGAATAAATATAAAGAACCTGCAGACTTAGATTACGGGATTGGTTAGTCTAAAATTAAGTAAATTAGTAAATTACTTTTCATGATTTTCATCTTTTAATAAGTTAAATGAAGTCAACTTCAAAATTATGCAGTGCCAGATAAAACATGAATGAATATACTTGGATTGACCACCTTACCACATATAGCATGCCAAAGAACAGAACTTCGGAGTACAACAATTCGCCAATATCATTTGCGAAAGGATACATATCTATAACAAACCGCAAATACCATTTGCGAAAGGATACAATTAATAGTACCCGGCAAACTATCCAAGTATGTTTTCCTCAAAAAACTATCCAAGTATGTTGGGAAAAAGATCAAACACTCAGAGGAAGGCACAGAACTATGTGCATGTCATATTTTCACTTTCTTAATATAGAATATAGATTGTATATCAAAAGACACATCAACCAATATTTGCTGTGCAAGCCTAGTTTGTGCAAAAATTGTGTTACAAAGCTACAATAATACAATAAAATAAAATAAAAAGCACTTCAGCAAGACTACATCTCAATTACATCATAATGTACGACCATTCTGGTGTTGTTATCACTAGATCTACTTTCGGATTTCCGTCTGGGTTTCTAAATTGAAAAACGAATACGTCTGTCATGCGATTTCTGAGAATATCGATCGCTGCGTTTCTAACTAGAGGGTCATGATTTCTGATTCGCGACGAGAATCTGTTGTGAAATTAAAAAAAAAATACTTCCTGTCATAATTTCTGATTTCTAAATTGAATATTTTCTCCAAAACAATCGCCTAATCAACTGTAGCGGGGGGAGAGGGAAGAGAGATTACCTGGACTCTCAGGTCGATTGACACTTCGAAGACAACGTCGCGCGAAATCGATCGAAAGCAAGGACGAGATGCTAGAGATTAAATTCACGACACTCGTTACTTGGAAGTTGGAATGTGCGAGTTTGAGAGGAGAAAGACAGTAACTCGGGGAGAGAAATTTCACAGCGGGGGAAAAATTTGTGTTAATAGATTGGTGGGCCACAATTCTTGTCCTTTTGTAGAATTTGGGCTTTTTGGATCTGTTGAGGCCCAGAACGATGCAACCTCTTCCGATGTATGGGCTTAGAACTAGAAAGAATACAAACATGAAACATCTCCCTCCCAAGTTTTTCCTATGCGAATCTCAACGAATAAATTTTTCCATGCATGATTCTCAGCGAAGATTATTTCCAACCTCTCCCTCCCAAGTTCATTTAGATTAGACCGTTCCTTAGTACAAGAATACAAACAAAGTGTATTTTATGTTAAGTTGTGTTCCTATCATCCTATGAGGGCTATTTGATCTTTTTAAAATCCGTAGGATTATATTTAGAGGGGAATGAACAACTGATATACGAGATACTCATCGAAATACAGGAAAAATAACTAGATTGTCGCTAGAAGAGATATTAAATTAGGTTAGGAAATGTCAATTCAGATGCAATGTCAGTAAATAGGAAAAAAATATTGATTTTCAATGATCCAAAATTTTCAAATGGAGCGATTTTCTATTTATCTAAAAAGGTAGTTAAAAATTCTAAAAAAAAATATAAAATTTGATAGCCTGATAGGGATGTACATTTTAATATGAAGATCGTGTTCAATTGTTCCAATCGACTGTTTGAGTTTTAAAAATAAAAATACGAGTTCATAGTGTGGACGGATCCGTAATATGTATACTACCATAGCCTCACTCTTGATAAAATGAATATTCTTAATTATAAATTTAGAGGTATAAATTCCAAGTAATATTTCTTTGTTAGCATATCTTCATGAAAATCTTTTATCATAGAAATTAATAAAATAAGAAGTACAAAAATAGAATGAGTAGTTGGTTTACAACATTTTAGAAAGATCAGAATCAATAGTTCTGATTCAAAGCTTTTGGATCGGGATCATTGGTTGGAATGATCCCGATCCAAAGTTTTAATATATTTTTTCTATCAATAATCTATGTTAACTTGTGTCGAATGAATAAAAATACATATTTGAGATCGGGACTAATACGTCCTATCTTGGAGAGAGTAAGATGTATGTGTGAAATTCTAGGTTAGCGTCGCCCTGTCTCAAGGAGACATGCTGAGAATGAGAATATGGGTTGTCGGTTCCTGAAGTGCGAAGGCAATGAGATATTCAGACTCTTTCTCTGTTTTGATATATCTCTTTTGTTCAAAATTTTTGCCTCCTTACTCAATTGAATTTGAGGCCTTATATAGGTCATCCGGTAATTGTATCCCAAGAGTGGTGACGAGACTGCGTTTATGTGGCCTGACAGGTTATCACATAGCAGTCATGTAGACGCGGTAACGTCCGCATAAGTGTGAGAATCCTCCCGAGCTCTCATAAGCCAACTCTAAGAGGTTGTTGTTACGGGCCTTATTGGGCAGTCAAGGGATCTCACGAACTCAAGGTTGGAAATGGGCCTAGGAAGCTTTTATACTGAGCTCAATGCTTAGCTTGCAAAGAATTTTGAGATCTTTGGCACATGGTCCTATCAGAAACCATTCATTCGATCTTTCTAAAAGCGTCACAAATCGAACACTCTTTCTATTTCGTCAACTTATTTTATTAATTTATATGAATAAAATTACTCTTCATAGTTAGTTTTGGTGTCCTTTATAGTAGCTCTAGAGGAATAACATTTGATAGAAATAAAATAGAGGTTGTATGATGTGATACGAACTCCTTTTCAATAACAGTGTTTTTGAAAAGTATGAACAAAATTTATAATGTTGCGCTTAAACATTTGTTTGTTGACATCTAGATTCTTTTGAGGGTTTCTTTTTGTTGCACTAAAGACAAAATTAGACAAAATTGGACAAAAATGTAGTTAGTGGTGATTTTAATGCAAAAGTTGGTAACAAATATAATTATTCTATAAATAATTTGAATTTGGCGGAGTATGAATTACAGTAGGAACATATTGAGGAGAAATGATAGACATTTTGCCGAAATTTTTGTAAATATACCAAACATCAAACAAATTTAACAATCTATACAAAATTGAGATTGAATTCGAGATCTATCCAAACCGATTAGATGTTTATCGGTTTCAGACCACAGAACCGATCAGCATACCATCGGTTCTAAAATCCAGGAACCGACGCCCTACTAATCGGTTCTAAAACCGATCAGCTATTCAACATTCCTGGAACCGATCAGCTATTGATCGGTTCTGCGTCTGGGCTATAAATATGGTCCCCGTCCCCCTCACTCACACTTCTCCCCGGCGTAGAAAAAAGACCCCCCAGGTTTGTTTTTTAATAATATTATATTTTTTGTTTTATTTAAATTTGAAATTAAGTACTTAGAAATAGTTGTTTAAATTTTTAGTAAATTAGAAAATATCATTTAAATTTTAAATAATTTAGAAAATGTTAAAAAAATTAAAAAAATTAGAAAATATTATTTAAATTTTAGATAAATTAGAAAATGTAAAAATAAATTAAATAAATTAGAAAATATTATTTAAAATTTACATAAATTAGAAAATGTAAAATAAATTAAGTAAATTAGAAATTATCATTTAAATTTTAGATAAATTAGAAAATATCAAAATAATTTTAGTTATATTAGAAAATATCAAAATAATTTTAGTTATATTAGAAAATGTCAAAATAATTTTTGTTAAATTGTAGAATGGTTCTTGATATTATCAAAATTTCCAAATTGTTTAGAATGGTTTAGTTAGAAAATACCAAAACTATTTAGAATATCACCAAAATAATTGATATTATTTTGGAAAATGCCAAACGGTTTAGAATATAACCGAAACGGTTTAGAAAATTCCAAAATAGTTAAGATTGCTTTAGAAAATTTCTAAATATTTGTAAAATTAGTTAGAAAATACCAAAATGGTTTAGAATATCACCAAAATAATTGATATTGCTTTGGAGAATGCCAAACGGTTTAGAATATCACCGAAACGGTTTAGAAAATGCTTTAGAAAATTCCAAAATAGTTGAGATTGCTTTAGGAAATTCTCAAATAGTTGTAAAATTAGTTAGAAAATACCAAAATGGTTTAGAATTGATTACAACATTATAAAATAGTTTAAGAAAATACTAGAAAGGTTCAGAAGAAATAATTTAGAAAATAATTTGGTACGATTTTTGAAATTCAAAATGGCAGACAAAGAGACTCAGATAATGCAAGGTAGGTTCAGTAAGCTGTTGTGGATACTCCACAGTCATCATCGAGTGTCTTTGGCTTCGAAAGAGGTTAGCATTTACATATTTTTTTTTAATAAATCAATTAGAAATCAAATCGTATCCTGCTTGATATTTTTTTTTCCAAATGTAGAGTTATGCTGTTTTAAACGTGAAGAATTTTTGGACATATTGCGAGTACCACAAAAGATACGTCCTGTACCTACTTTCGTTGGAATTATACCAAGTTGCCAAGTTGTCTAGTATCAATATTGATGCGGCTCTTATACATTCGCTTGTCGAGCGATGGCGTCCAGAAACTCACACGTTTCATCTTCCATTTGGAGAAATGACAAGTATTTACTGAAATGATTCAAATTAAAAAATAATTGGTGTTTTTGGGAGAGGCAGCAGATAGGGATGCTCTGGAGAGACGAGAGATAGCGACGAGTTTTATAGGAAGCTGAAACCGATCAATAAATCATCGGTTTTCTACAACAGATCAAAGCCTCGTCGGTTATGCAATGTAGAACTGATCAACGGCTCGTCGGTTCCAGAATTGGTAAACGGTTCATCGGTTTGGTAATTTTAGAACCGATGGACAACTGATCGGTTTTATGGTCTGAAACCGATGAAACGCTGATCGATTTGGACATTTTTCGATTTGTATAGATTGTTGAATTTATTTGATATTTTGTATATTTATAAAAATTTCGGGACATTTTGCTTTACTAGACATATTTTATTTTGTTATGTGTGTATAGACGGAGATAGGAGTAGGTCTGATGGGCATCGGACCTACTTTTAGGTTCAATTAGTTCTAACACTGTACGATTAGAATTAAGATTAGTTCACACGAAAATTGATACAAACTTGTACGGACTTTAATGCAATTAGCACGGATCTTGATGCAATTGAATGGTCATTTCACCCATTGAACACAAAGTAGGACATCGGACCTACTTGAAATTCGTATAGACGATGCTTACAATCAATGTTTAGTCAGAGACTCAGAATTTGTTATATTATGCGTTAGATAATTTCCCTTTATTATTGTATGCATAGGATAATCAAATTAAGGGATCCACTTATAACATTTGAAAGCTACAATATATTACAACATTCGGTTTTGTGATTTTCAAAGTCCAAATAGTTTATCCAAGCCATTCAGCATGATCTCTATCTTAAAATGTGCTTTGTGACCAAATTTTACATTTTTCTGAATTTTGTTACTATTTATTAAATATTTTACAAAACTGTTGTTTTTAGACAATTCTGGACCATTAAAAAGCAGAAGTTTTGTAAAATACTTAATATATAGTAAAAAAAATAAAAAATTATAAAATATGATGTCAAAGCACATTTTAATGTTGAGATCATGTTGAACGGTTTGGATTGATTGTTTGGACTTTGAAAATTGTAAAATTGAATGTTGTAATATATTGCAAGATCTAAAATATTGTAGGGGATACCTTCTCAAAACATAATATTATATTTAAATTTGATTATCTGTGAATAAAAATATTATAAAAATGAAGGATGCTCAGCATCATTTGGTCTCTAAAAAGACTTCTCCTAAAAAACTTCGATTTAAGTAATAACTAAAAATTTATAAAATATACGTTAATAACTTATGATAAAATATCCAATGATGTTTAAAAAATCTGTCCCATTCCATGTTATAAGATAATGAAAATTACTAAACGATTAATACACATACGAGTAACAAAATATTTTATACTTTTCTGTGTTTCTAATTTCTTTGTTTTTTTTTTGGTAAATTGACTTGAGAAAATATTGTCAAACTTAGTGAAATTAATCCATCATTACATGGTCCTAATCCCAGTTCTCGATTTATTATTATTTAAAGGCAAATGCTGTAGGGCCGAATTTTAATTAATTTGAGCTCTTGAAATTTAAATTATTATATTTTTTTAATCTTATGACTGATTTAATATATCGTCGGTTAATAATATATCCCAACCTTTTCAACAAGAAGCGAACATCTGAGGAAAAGGGGGATCTCCAGTTTTACTTACTGGAGAGGGATGAACCAGAATGGGGCATGTTATGTTTAACGGAAAGGGCGCGCGCGGCGCACGTGCAAATTAGAGATATTTTTTGTCGTTGCTCTTACAAGTTACCACCCACCTCTCGACGAATTCGCGTCCTCTGAGATATCTCAAACTTTGCTTGACTTTTTGGAATATCTCAATCGTTTAAATACGTTCTACACGAATCTCAAGGCTAGAATAATACTGACCCCCTACATTCCCCCGAACAGGCACCGGACACGTCGGTCACGCAAAAAATGAGATATCTCAGAGGATACGCACCCCTTTTCGACCATATCTCATTTAATAAATATCCGCGGACGCAAAGAGGTTCTATAAACTACAACGCAATACAGAGAAGCACAAGAGGAAAACACACCCCCTCAATGCTCGTTCCTCTTTCAATTAACTACCTCTTCTTGGTACAAACTCTTTCAACACATACCCTCCCTCTGACCCGCGGGGCCCCCTTACAGAAATTAATTAGAACCCCACCTGTCAGAGAGTGATATCTCTTGCTCAGCGTTTGTTCCAGGAATAGACTCGCGCACGAAGAGAAAGGAGATCACACGGATCGCTGACGTGGCTATACTTTTTCGACGAATCCCGCCTAAGAGGAGCTATCGTTTCGTTTTACCTCCCTGTCCCGAAATTTCAAATCCGCCTCTCTCTTTCCTCTCTCTCTCCTCTCTATGGCTTCTTATTTCTTCCCATTTCTCTCTTCCACTCTCCAACAACAACGACCTCCTCTATCTCTCTTTCTTTCTCTCTTCACACCAAACCCTCACTAAAGGTCAGGGTTACTTATTCCCAATTTTCTTACCTCAATTTTTTGTGTTTTGCGTCTTTTCTGACCGATCTGATCTTGTTTTTGAAGTCAGTCGCGATGAAGGGAACGCGTGCTGAGAAGGGAAAGAAAGCCGATGCCAAGTGAGTTTGTTGAATTTTCGTATTGCTCGATTTTTATCGTTTCATATGGATCTGAGATCGGATCTGATAGTGTTTGAACTGATTTTTCAATTTTATTCTATTCGTGAAGGTTATCTGTGAAGCAGAAGGCATTCGAGAAGCCTAAGCCCATGAAGAAGGGCAAGGTTGCGAAGGACCCGAACAAGCCTAAAAGGCCTCCTAGCGCCTTCTTCGTCTTCATGTAAGTTTCTTATATCGGTTCTGCTATCCGTCTACTATTTTTGAACGCGTTTTAATTGAGATATGTATAGATTGAGATTTTGACAGGATCTACTTGTTTTTTCTTCTCTTTAATTTTAATATCAGGGAGGATTTCAGGAAGACTTTCAAAGAGAAGAATCCTAACAACAAATCAGTATCTGTTGTAAGTGTTATTCACCAATCTGAACGTTTATTTTTCAAGTCGATCAATTGTATATGGTTTCTCCAATGACTAAATTTAATCTGTTTTGCTTTAATTATTGAATTTAGGTTGGAAAGGCTGGTGGTGAGAAGTGGAAAACCTTGTCTGAAGCGGTACTATTAAATTTCCAATCTAATAAAGCTTCTCTTATTTCAATATTAAACCATGTCCTTTCTTATTTTGGTTAAACTAATAAGTGCAATTTCTACTTATTGGAAACAGGAGAAAGCTCCTTTTGTTGCCAAGGCTAACAAACTCAAGTCAGAGTACAACAACAAGATGAACGCCTACAACAAGAAGCAGGTGATTATTAATTATAGGAATATGACCTGTTTTTGAACAACTTGAATAAAAATATCAATGGTTATTTTTCTTCTAATTGAACAACAGGCTGAGCCCAAGAAGAAGCCTGTTGAGGATGATGAGGAGGAATCTGACAAGTCAAAATCTGAGGTACATGATGATGATGAAGATGATGATGAGGATGATGAGGTACTGATTCATCCTTTGTGTTTTTTTTAATATTAAGAGTTTCCTTTTAATCAAGATGGATATGACTCTGCTGGTGATTGACTTGTTCTTGTTTTCTAATGAAGGCGCACCAAAATAGATTTTTACAGAACAAGTTTGAACTATTTTCAAGTATTTGCACATATGCTGATTTTTTGAATTGATATAGATATGTGAGTATGAACTGTAATTTCTAAAGCGGTAATAATGGCATTTTGTCAAATACTGTTGAGTCAGTAATATGGTTCGAACATGTTTATAATGTGTTGCATCAGTTTGATGACATGAAAGTATGTTTATAACAGTCTTAACTTTTTTTGAACTGTTGCTTTATGACAGGAGGATGAAGATGATGATTAAATGATTTGATAAAGTAGGTGGAACAGTACGGTGGGGGAATTAAGAAGTTGGTAGCTTCCTCTAGTATTGTAGTTTTCTTCACTTTTTGAATTTGTTTGTGGAAAAGGACGGGTGAAATTCATTAGAGCTATAAATGGATGACTACTGCGAGAGTAGCTGCAGGTGTTGTTTCATATAAGTTGGCTGTGATATTGTTCTACCTGCATCTATCTCTTTGTATCTAGGTTCAGTTTCTGGTTCCAATTTCTAACTGCAGATTTAAATGTCTATTGGTTCATATGATACAGCTTTTGGGTGTTATATTTGCAAATTAGTTTTGCTGAATTGTCAGATGTTATGGTTACATAAATTGAGCCATTTGGGTTTGACTGATAAATTATATTGACCAGTCAATGTGCGATCTGAAAAAGAAACGGTTCCTGCTTACGCTTAAGCTTGTGTTTATATCCGTAATGGTTGTGCAAAATATATAACTTTGAAGTCGGGTATTATAGTTATTTTGTATAACACAATTTAAGTATATCAACTTGGCATTTTCTTTTTTGTAACAACTGTGACACCATTGGCATGGAGCTTTGACCTCCACATTTCTTAAAAGAAACTAAACATGTCCTTTTTATTTTTGTTTATATCATCTCTTTCACGCAAGTCTTATTGTTACTTCATTAAAGTTATTTCAATGGGATCGAGCATCTAATACAAAATTACAAATAGTTTTGCCAGTGCCTTTTTTTTCTTCTAATATTCATGATTACAAGTAAAATGGTTATAGAGTCTGGATTCGGAACGTTGACAATCGCTGGTTATGAAAACAGATCCGACCTTGCTAAGTCAGGTCAACTTATATTATTTGTTCGTTCATACTTCATCAGTGAAAGTTTATGCTGTCACATTGTTTTTTTACCTGTGTTTGTTACTATACGGTCCCGCCTCATCGATTGGATGAATGTTCCGTACAGCTTCTGTTACAATATAAAAACAGTAAATTGTACTACGTCCTTTATGTACAGGAGTTTCTATATTTTAACAAGGACTGACTATATATATGCATCACGGAGGGGGGGGGGTCACTGTGTCAGATGCCCATTGGATCAGAGTCTCTGTTTGATGGATGGTTTATACCGTCTGATTTGTTTCAAAATATGTGAGCATCACTTTAATATTCGTGCTGTTTGCTTTAATATCTATGCGGACATATTTTGAAATGAATTGAACGGTAGAAACCACCTATCGAACAAACTCTGGTCACATATTTTGAAATGAATTGGACGGTAGAAACCACCTATCGAACAAACTCTGGTCCGATAGGCATCGGAAACCCCCCCTCTCCCATGCATCACTGATTGGTCACCTGAGAAGGATTGATCATGATAGTTCTGACAATGTCTGTATAATTTTTTAAATATAATTTCAAATATAATAAGTTCATAGTTTTTTTTTTGGATTTGTGATAGCTTATTGATAAATTCATGTCCGTTAATAACTATATTTGATCCCTTTCCGCATTGACAGAGTACATGAATGAAGTTACTGTTGGCAATTATTGCGCAGTAACAAACAGATTTAACTCACTCTTCTTCTCGTCATAAAGGCTCACCCTTTTTAAAGCCCTATTCTGTGTTTTGTTTTCACAAAAATGATGAAACAGAAACAATAAAAAGAGGAGAATGAGAGAGAGGGAAGGTACCAGAGCCGACCGAAACCAAAAATGCGGTATCGTCGGAGCTTAGAGCGTAGAGTCCCATCTCGGTCGAAGTGCGGTGGTGAGTAGATCTGGTTGTCGTCGGAGCGCGGCAACGATCGAAGAAGCGGATCCGATCGTGGATTGAGAGGGAACTAATTAGTACCGAGCGGAGCCGATTGAAACTGAGTATGCGGTAATGTCGGAGCTCGGAGTGTCAAGTTTGCATCTTGATTGGAGCGCAACGGTGACTAGATCTGATCATTGTCGGAGCGCGGCGGCGATCGAAGAAGCGGATCCAGTCGTGAAGCAAGATTGAAAATAAATTTTGAAATTGAGTATGAATGTAAATATTTATTTTTATGTTATATGAGATGATATAACTTAGAATTTTGTAATTTTTTTTAATTTATTTGTTAGTGGTAATTTTAACTACTAACCATAAAAAAAAAAAAAACAATAAAAAAGTTTTATGGGCAGTAGTACGATCTCATTTCTTTTATAAAGAAAACAGACATACAGAAGCAGGTCATTTCGTTAGCCATGTGAAAAGATGCTTCAAACCAGCTCTTAAAGATGACTGATTACCATCAAATACCGACCCTCTAGGTGGAATTTTTTTTATAAACCATAATTAAAAAATATATATATTTTATAAAACCAACGTGATATTTTTTTTTTTTACAAAAACTAAAATACCATTTTAGTTCACCATTTAAAAGCTGTTAAATGCTAGTATGACAAGCTGTCATTTTTTTTTCAGGAGTGGCATTTTGGCCCCATTTTGGCACCATTTCAGGCTTGAAAAAAAAATATGGAGGAATGAAATGGCATTTCAATTGTTATGTTTTTAAAAAAAAAAAATTAATCATATTGGTTTCATAATTTTTTTTAATTATAGTTTATAAAAAAAATTCTCAGGATGCACATATTTTTAAAATTATAGGATATACACATTCCTAGAACATGGTAATATATATATATTTTTTTTACAGGACAACGATGTCTAATTATTCAGCTCAAATTGCTATGTAATTGACTTATTTTATTCTATACAATATGTCCTTTTTAACAAATCATATTTAAGACCTGTAATTATCAAGGAACAGGTTAATTATTGCTTCGTAGATGCGGTACAGTACCTTCATTTACATCGCTGAATGTCGAATTCAATTATATTTCTACAAAAAATCAATAATCTTGAATTCAATTATGTCACATTTCAGCTTTATGAAATGAAACATGAGGAATTCAATTTACATCTTTGAATGGAATTTTTTTGATTAATTTAATCTCATATGATTTTTTTTAAACCTATCCTTGATCTAATTCCATTAAATGTGAATACACCTCCCTTCTTCTCTGGGATCAGCTTTTGTTTAAATTTTGGACGAATTATTGAAATATCAATATAATGGTTTTTCTCTCATTATATTTAATTTTCTTTTATTATATGGTCATTGTATTTTATGTTGTATAATAATTTCATTGAGCATAGCATCAGATGGGATAAAATTATCATGAACGTAAATTTCCCGTGATATTTTATGCTGTAGTATTTTTTAATGGAGTAGGGTTCAATACCTCGTGTTTTTCATACCTCATCATACTTCATATTTTATATCTTCGTTTTTAAAATTTAAATTATCGATTTGGACTGCTCAACATGATATTCATACAAAAATATGTTTGAAGATTTATATTTTTTTGGAATTTTTTAATATTTTTTTAAAATAAGTACAAAATCACTGTTTCTTGACAATTAATTGACACAAACAGAACGAAACAAGATTTTCAGAAAATAAAAAAAATATATATTTGAAGTGTCCTCTAGAAAACATAAAGAATGTTCAAACTCAAAATACCTATTTTGTTTCTTCTTTAAGTCTTCATTTTTACAAAATTAATAATAGTCTAAAATTCAGATACATTGATCTTTATCTTTTTTAGTGTGCATGAAAAAATAATATACTTTTTACTGAGACCAAGAAATTGTAAAATTCATATGCAGGGAAAAAAAAAATCCGGAATTATGTAAGAACAAATTTCAGTATTAATTATGAAAACCAGATTTAACTATAAACGTAAGAATTGGTATACACAAGCCATGCATTAAAAAAATAAAAATAATATTAATGAATGTATGAGTCAACTGGTTGGTGCAACTCATTCGGTGCATTCAGTGTTATTTGGGGGGGGTGTGGGGGTGTACCACATCTATAATCACATTTCAATTCGTTGACCAATGATCATATCTATAGGAATTTAGGAATTTTAAATGATGGCATTACTCAACTAACGATGTAAATGAAGTTAGTTTTGCCTGATTAATGTTTATAGATTGTAAAAAAAATACACAAGTAATATATATATTTAATTTTATAATTTATTTCTTAACATTGATTGAGACTCATACTGATACATGAATTACGAACATTACAACATTTTTGAAATAAAAATCAAGACCAAATTAAAATTGATTAACATCCAATAAATAATCATCAGATTTATTGCTTTAGACATGATTTATGATTCATGTTTGATTGTGGAATAAGAAGTAAAGTAAATCTTTTACTCTACATTGAAATTGTCACAATAGAGAAAAAAAAAATAAGGGAGTAACGGTAGAGTAAATTAAGCCACCCCTCTTCTGATGATTAACTTACTCTTTTACTTTGATTAATTTACATCATGACTTTAAGTTACCAAATGCAAAATAAAAAGTTAAGTGAAGTAAGTAATTTAATTATATGAGTAGAACTAGGGTGTTCATAAGTTCACCAACATTTTTTGTGAACTCAATTTTTAAAACCTATCATGACTTCAAATGACGAATCCGAACCATTGAAACCCGTCTATCTTACGAGTGATGCATCTACATACAAATTTTTTAAAATTTTGAATTAATTTTGTATAGAATCAAGTGGTAAAAAAATGTTCAAAAAATAAATGCACTAAAATTAATTTATAAATTTTTTAATTTTGACCGCTTGACTCTATACAAAATTAATTCAAAATTTTAAATTTTTTATATGTAGATGCATCACTCGTAAGATAGACGGATTTTAACAGTTCGAATTTGTCATTTAAAGTTAATTCGATATGATTTAGAGTTGAGTTCACAAAGAAAATTGATAAACTTAAGAACAGCCTAGTTCTACTCTAATAATTCTATATTATTAACTGCAGCCCATACTTTCTATTTTGTATAATAAAAACTGGGTGGAGCATAAATGCAAGAGATCCCCTCAGATAATTGTTGTTAGTGCCTTGTAGTGCACCGTCCCAATTTGATTCTTTCATTTTAAATATATTACTCAACTTTTTTTTTTGTAATGTTTATTTTGTTGTGCTGGCGTAATACTGTTGACTGTTGAGAGATGATTAGTTTAGTCCAAAAGCAATAATCAAAACAAAAATAACAAACAAATAGTACACGTGTTGCTCGGTGCAATACAGTTTTTTTTTTTTTTACATTTTAATATGATATTATGAGAAAGAGGAGGGTTCAAATGTAATATTTTTTGTGTTCTAATATGTTTTACAATTTTTTTATCTTCATTTTCAAAGTCCAAACAGTCGATCCGAAGTACTCAACATGATTGGTGACCAAATTTTATATTTTTTTGAATTATTTTAATATTTTTTTAGGTAGGTACAGAATAACTGTTTTAAGGAGATTCTAGACCATCCGATAAAGTGATATTGCACCTATGAAAAAATATAGTAAAAAAAATTCTGAAAAATATAAAATTTGGTCTCCAAGCATATTTATTATTTAGATTATGTTGAGCTGTTCGAATCGGCTATTCAGACTTTGAAAATGAAAATAAAAGATGTGGAGAATATTGAAACACAAAATAATAGTGCATTTGAACCTCCTCTAACCTCCTCTGTGAGAAAAGAATCTTAGACAATATTTTTCAAATTAATTTAAATAAAACTAAAAATTAAAAAAGTAAATTTCTTAGTAGGTTGCTGGACATATGGATAGGCGATAGCATATCAATTAAGTCTCATACAATTTAAACTTGGTTTGTTTCTCATATTAATGTGTTACAGAATTTAAATGACTAGTTAAATGAAAGGTAAAATAAACAAACAAATTTCATCATATTTTATTAGCATTATATATAAGTATATAACTTTATAAATCACATCTTCTGTATTTAATTTCACTCTTAGATTTTATTTTATTATAATTGTTAATCCTTTCAAAATAAATTACGTGTCAAATGATCCCAATAAGAAAATAGAGTATGTCAGACAATTGAGTTCTAGTCATACCTAGTTATAAGAAGATAACATATCTCCAAAGGTGGAAAGCATAGTAGGAAAATATTTTCTTATAATAATTAGGAACAAAGACGCATAACTTCTATCAAAAAGAGGCATGAATTGAATTAAAATAGCTTATTGGGTTCAAACTCATTAACTAATTAAATACTACATAAATAATAATAAATAATAATCAACATAATAAGAAACAATAAAAATAGTATAGTCTTACATAACAACAACAACAACAACAAAATAATATCATTTTACATGCTAAAAACAACAAAGTTGGTATAGATCTGTAAATTTATATAAAAATAATAAAAAATTTCACTAATAATATTTTTGGACTGATCTGACAGGCTCCAGTTTCAGAGAGAGCAAAATAATTTTCAGGAAAGGGCAGCTGCCTCCTCTGGCTGTTTGGGTCTGCCCCTGATCCGGGATGAGATTAAATTGTACAGTTAATTTGGGATTGTAAATGTAATTTTACAATGGTTGCAAAAAAGATAAACAGAGAGATTGCAAAATGTAATTTTATGCTTATCGTTAAAACCTCTATGCTCTGAGCATGAACCTAACGAAATAAATTTCCAAAGTTGGAAAATAAATAGTTGCTAAACAATATTCCTAAACTAAGAAAGAAATTAAGCACGGGCCCATTTTTCCAGTAGGGTGACAAATCTATGGGCCAAGCCCAAATAGTATTACGGTCTAATAAGACTCTAGGTCAATGCCGAATTCGTATCACCGTTCAATCAGAATCCGTACGACTATTAAAGTCACCCTTGCGTTCTATCTCGGGCCGGATTGGCTAGGATTCGGATCGAACGGTTGTGATGAAAACATAAATATTCTGTTACCTTAGAGGATATGGATTCAGGTCATGTGAGTATGTGACTCGCCATGGCGATCAGATTTCCCATTTCTGTCATTTCCATTCTCTTTCTTTTTCTTCAGGATCAGCCCAGCTTAGGCATTTTGTACAGCACAGTAATTATCTCCGAAGCACTTGGCCTGTTTGATCGACTGCTGGCCACCAGTGACCCGGCGCCGTCCATCTATCTCTTCACAGATTAGCTTTTGATTCACTTGGACGGTTTCTTAAGGATGGATCGGGGGCTGATCCTGGTGTCTTCAATCCATTACTAAAAGTTCCTTGTAAGGATAACAGGATCCATGAAGCTGCAGCCATAGTGCTCGACAAAATGCCTAAGCTGGTCTGTGCACCTGATATGTTTTCCTATAGCACTCTTATGAATGGGCTGTGTAAGATGGGATCAATTGACAAGGCAGTAGAACTCCTTAATTACTCAATCGTCAGAGTCTGTTGGTACAAGTGCCTTCCCAACATTTTCCCTCTAATTTAATTGACTTTACCGTCTCAAGGGTCTTTCTAAGCCTTGAGACGGGAAGTCAATTGAATTAGAGGGAAAATGTTTGAAAGATCTTGTATCAGATTTGGAAAAGTTGTTACTGGGATTGCGGAGGACACGAAATAGGTAAATATACAATTTTTTTTTCACCTTAATTCCAATAACATTCATATCTAAATTTAAAGATAGAAAGGAACATATATAATTTTTTTTTCACCTCGGTGTGTTATTTCTTGTTGTCATGATGGATTGCTGAACGAAATAGGTACTCAATTTTTTTTTAACTCTGATGTGATGAATATCCTTGATGCCAAGAAGAGAAAACTAGATGATGCTATGTGCATGCTGAGAAGAATGAAGCAAGAAGGGGTGAGACTCAATTTAGCTGCCTACTCTCCAATATTAGAAGTGCTTTTAGATATGGGGCGGGTTGATGATGCGAGAGATCTCATGGACCAGAGACCCAATCAGGTTGGACTATTAAATGACCTATTTGTACTTTAAGTGAGCTGGTTAGTTGCTCTATTAACTGAAATGTTGTACATACTGCTTTGCTAATTTTTTTTTCTTTTATCTGGTTCTTTTTACTTTAACTCCGCCTGTGTAAGCCTGTTCCAAACAAGGAAAAAGGAGGAGGGTTCGTGATAGGCTTGGCGAGCTAGCGGTAAAAAAAAAAAAGCCTCTTTATGCAAATGGAACCCTCACGAATTAGGCAGGAGTAGTACTAGGATGGGTGACCTCCTGGGAGGTCCCTGTGTTGCTGATTTCGGTTGGGTTTCATTTCTAGCCTACCCCAACTTGTTTGGGAATAAAGGCTTTTAAGAAGAAGAAGATCTGGTTCTTTTTGCTTGTTCAAGCTCTTTGTTTAGTTGAACTTGTATTGGTGCCATTATGCTAGATAAGAATTTCCAAGTGAGTTCAGACCAGATACAAGTATGTTGAATGTGCATAAATGCCGAGTTTCACAAAATTTTGAACAATGATTAGTTGGAAGAACATGAGAAATGAGTTCAAATGCTGAAATTAATGATCATCTCAACAAAGTTACATTAATGAACTTAATTTGAGTGTTGAAATCTTAGTTGAAACCAAATTGCCATTTTGCCCCTGTAGACTGTCTGTCCCTTTTGTTTGATTTGTGAGAATTTTTTTGATAGTTTGAGGAAATGCTATTTTTTTTGGTTTGAAAATAAATTTTTACTTGATCACAATTTTATGATTGCTCATGTTTTCTGTTGAAATTTGATTTCACCTTCTCCCAAATAAACTTATCAAGATATATATGTTAGATTTTCTGATTATAAAATAGGAACTTCACTTGCATTGTCAGATTTATGTAATATTTGCACTTTTCTGATTTTGACGTTTCCTACATTTTACATCAGTAGTTAATTATTAACTTTAGTTTTCTTCTGATAGCAGCTGAAAATTGAATTATGGATCTCCCAATAACCAACCTACAACCCATTAACAATTAAACCCTGCTCTATTTCCATTGTCCCCTACCTTGACACTGAGCTGGTACACAAGGTGGCACAACTGCTGCACACTTGCTGACAGATTAGAGATTGAATAGAGCAGTGGGGATTATTGCAGTGTGCAAACAGGTCTGGTTTTAAATGGACAGCGTTCTTCAGGACGTGTTTTGTTGGCTTGACTCTGCTTTTTTCTTGCTTCTCTTCCCTTTCTTTTTCATAAAACAGCCGCAATTTTAAACAATTTTAGATTTTTGTTGACTTTTCTGTATAAAAAATATCTATTTCTAAAATAAATTAAATAACGCTTTGTTTATGTAATCTTAGTTGATTGCCATTACCTGATTAGTTTGTTCAACCCAAAACCAATCAATGTAAATTTAGATGCAGTGTTTGGTATAGTTTGCAGAATTAACTTATAAGAAGTTCAACCATTTGTCAAATATAAAAGATCAGGTACTAAATTGCAAATTAATCTAAGTGCACATAAGCTTTTCTGCCCTTTCTCTCTGGAGCATATGCTATGCTAGTTCTTCAAAAGATATATCTGTACAACAAGGTATTGTTGTTTTTTCCTATTGAATCTGATTCTTGTATTTGAACTATTACAATGTTATGGTTGCTAGTTACATTTGAACTCTGTCAAACAAATTATGCGGAGAAGCCTTCGAGCCTCACAAGAGGGTTTTGCAGTGGTTACTAGTTCTTCAAAAGATACATCTCTAAAACAAGGTATTATTGTTGTGCTTGTCATTCGAACTTCCATGAGAATCACATGTTTTATGAATGCATATTATTATATTGAGGAGGGATCCACTTACAACATTTGGTTTTGCAATTTTCAAAGCCCAAACAGTCGATCCAAACTGTTTAACATGATCTCTACATTAAAATGTACTTTGAGATCAAATTTTACATTTTTTTTGAATTTTTTTTTCTATTTATTAAGTATTTAGTTTGTCATTAGCAGGATACCTCTAATATATTTTCTTTTATTATTGTGTGCAGGCGGATGCTATGCGTGCAATGTTAAAAAAAATTATAACCCAGTTGGGTGTTTGTTCTTGGTTGCAAATTCTAGTTTTATTTGTAAGGTCCTCTGTAAGATAATAATATGCGTTAATTGTCTTTGACTCAATGACAAGCAAAATAATGTTTATGCATGTTTATGTGTTTGTCAATCTGCAAATCTTGAGACCCAAAAGTTGCCGAAATTTTTATTAATAGGAAAATTAAAGAAAAATATTGATAATAGAGAAGCAGTTTTTGAAAATTAGATATCTAAAAAAAATGCGATGGTCTATAACATCCTGATTAGCAAAATTAAATTACCGCTAATTAATATGCGAGAATAAAAAACTAGAATGTTGTATTTGGACGTTCTCGACTATAATGTCCATACTTTGTTTTACACGTTTCGTTAATCATATTTCAATTAACGGAATGTTGTGGTCTATAGACCATCACTTTTATTTTAGATATCGATTTTTTAACAACTGCTCCTCTCTATTGTTGATATATATATATTTTTTAATTTTTCTATTAATAAAAATTTCGGCAAATGAGAACTAGCTTTTGGTCTAGTGGCTAAGGTACATGGTCTCTATGTGAAAGGTCATGGGTTCGAAATCCAGATGGAGAAATTCCTTTATTATAATAACAAAAATATTAAATAGTTGGGTGACTTGACCTCCATCCTTTACTCAAAAAAAAATTCGGCAAATGCTATTACCATAATAAAATCGTGCCTAAAGATATTTTATATTTTCTTGATATACGTATCATGTAATGAATGGCTTGGTAGTGTTGAAATGGTAAAAAAAAAAAAGAATTTCTTTGTTACTCCCAAGCTATTGATTAAACTTCAAGTTAATTTTTTTTAGATTTGTTAATACTGGAGTGTTACATAATTTACAGTTATTGCAGACCGGAACTAGAAAATTGGATGACTGAAAAAATTAGTGTAGTGTAATTTCATTTTATAAGAGAGTTCAACAATATTGGTACATACAAAAATTACAAAATTTATTGTACTAAATTGTAATTTTTTAATTTGCAAGTAGAGCTTGGTTTTTATTTTCCTCATTACAATTCACCACTAATGTGCAACATAATGACAAGTTGGTACCAAATAACTAGTTGGATTGTATCAACGAATGTCTGAATGAATAAAATGTTGAGTAATGAATATTTATCTATGAATCTACGGGAGAAGTAAATGCGGAGTAAGTTAATATGTATAAAAAATGGAGTAACTTAATTAGAACAAATTTAAATTTTATTTTATCTTACTATTATTTAATTTCTCTTTTAACAACTTAAGTGTGAAATAAAATATTTACTCCATATAGAGGTAGAATTAAACTTACAAAATATAAGAATCAAATGTAAATAAATGTCAATTATGAAAAATTTCCTAGTATCTATAACATTTACTCTCAGCTATATATATAGAAAATATGTTGTAAATATATAAATTTAAAAAAAAAATTGAGATCAATTGACTCCTATTCAATACTAGTGGATTCACACTGAGTCCATACACACTACTAATTTATTGAAAAATGGATACACATGCTCACTCAATATCAAAAACAAATTTGTCAAAGACAAACAATATGCATGTATGACTTTGATTACTTTAGACGACTTTCATCTCTCGTTTTCAGAGACTATGATTACTCTTTCTTGTCGTAAAAAAATTCATAAAAAGTTTGAAATTGAGTTTGTAAAAAGTTCAATTCGAAATTAATTCAAACCAAACTCAAATTGAAGTAAGTTGGATTTGATTTCATTCTTTAATTTGTAGCCCTAGTCCCAACAAAGTACCTCAAATCTACCCATTCTCCCTCAAACCCATCTCCCGATGACCCGATATGAACAGAATAAATTATTAAATTGTGACTCTGAAAATAACCTTTGTTATTTCAGGATTTCATCGAAAGTTTTGAGAGGGAAGCAGACTAGAGACTGAAGAAACGCAAATTATGAAATGCGCATAAGAAAGAGGGAATAGACACAATAAGGAAGAGTCAGCATCTCTTTTAATTGTTGGTTAATTAACGAATATTAGAATTTTGCCACGTAAGAAGAAAAAAAAATGAGAAGGTGCTCAACGGTATAGTTGTGAGAAGTTTCCAGAGGAAAAAAAAAATTAAAAAGAAGTAATATAATATAAGAGATTAGATAAAGGTGGGGAAGTATGGATAAAGTGAAAAAAATGTGTCGTGCTGTGATTAACACGCTGTGATTTTGGTCGCGTGCCGTGTTGTGACCAAAATATCAAGGGATGATCACAGCACGTGAATAGTCACGCCGTGTCTAAACGTGCCGTGATCAAACATGACTCACGTGACTTCCGTGATCATTTGATCATAATTTAGGTTAGTGTATTAAATATTTATCATTTGATCAAATATCTAATGGTCTTAATTACACGTGATTCTCTTGACCACGTGCCGAGACCAAATCTTTCGCATCATGTGCCGTGCCGTGTCAAATTTCCAAAAGATAATCACGGCACGGAACATGCGAGTCGCGACACGTAAATGACACACGTATCGTGTCGCAACCGTACAGTTCAGTGACGAAACCGGCTCCACCATGCCATTTTTCCCATTCTAAGTATGGATCCAATATGTTAAAAAAAAAACGATTCGTTAAAAATCTCAATTCCCTGATTTATAACATTCTAATATTTTTGTTATTGATTAATTATTGTTTCATAAATTTCAGTATTTTGTATTAAGTTTTGGTTTCTAATATCCATGCATACTTGTATACATTATTTGACTAAAAAGAATTTCCTATTTAATTTGAAACAATGATATTGGCATTATTTATTTATTCTTGTCAAATCGATATTAATGATACATTTATAAAATTTCAAATTAATAGAATATCAGTCAAACATAATTTATTATCAAATTGACATAACAGTCTTGACATTGTATGAAAACATGTCCTGATTGCTCAGTAAAAAAATAGTCACTAAGACCCTAAACCAGAACCCGATAGCCCAAAATCCATGAGCCAAACCAACCAAGACACTTACAGACAACCCACAAGGCTACCCTACTCCAATTGTTCAAAACACTGAACACCAGAGTCCAGATGACCCACAAGACCACCCCAAACACTACATGACAGTTATGTTTTTTATTTAAGATTCTTTTTCTTTTCAAGTTTCCTCTCCTCCTTGATTCTGGGCTTGAGACCAGCTGTGCACCAATCACTTGGAACACAGGCGGAGTTAAAAACTTGAAAAAAATGTTAGTATAATGATAAAACATATAAGAACAGACTTAAGATATTGAAGCAGAGGTTTAGAGATTATACCGCAAGAATGTTGAGAGCAGAATCCCTTATCAGAAGTTGAGAACCAAATCCATAAAAAGTTTTTACAATAACAAAAGTTCAAACAGTTCTGTTTTTCAATAATCAGTTTCATAAACGTAACCTACACACCCAAATACAACAAAACAGATCACCGTAAGAGAAACAGGACCATAACACCAGACATAATAGATCACCATACGTCATACACCAGAGCTGGACATCACAGACACTGGACCACAATACGCCATAGACCCGGACATCACAGACACAGGACCACCATACACCACAGACCCGGACATCACAGACATGGGACCATACACACCACGATCCGACTAGTACAACCCGTAAGTCAGTCAATATCTGGAAGATCTGACTTAGGGCAACCCACAAGCCAGTCAAGATCCGACTTATCACCATCCGACATCCCCCGCACCACAGTTCACCATCGACACAACCAACCACCAAATTTTGCAACAGACAACCACACGGTATACACTAGACCCGGATGTCACAGACACTGGACCACAAAAGCCATAGACCCGGACATCACAAACACAGGACCATACACACTAAGATAATAGATCAGACTGACAGACTGACCCACCCGTCCATCCAATTCGAATCAGCACGCAAGTCAAGATTGACAAGACCCCACTACTACACCCTGTAAGATAGTCAAGATCCAACTACTGCAACCCGTAAGTCAATCAAGAATCAGCAAGAAGATCTGCAAGATCTGACTAGGGAAATCCACGAGCCAGTCAAGATCCGACTGATCACCACCTGACATCCTCCGCACTACAGTCGATCACCGACACAAGAAACCACCAAAGTTTGCAACAGACAACCACACGGTATACACTAGACCCGGACGTCACAGACATTGGACCACAAAAGCCATAGACCCGGACATCACAGACATGGGACCATACACACTAAGATAATAGATTAGACTGACAGACTGACCCACCCGTCCATCCAATTCGAATCAGCACGCAAGTCAAGATTGACAAGATCCCACTACTACACCCTGTAAGATAGTCAAGATCCAACTACTGCAACCCGTAAGTCAGTCAAGAATCAGCAAGAAGATCTGCAAGATCTGACTAGGGAAACCCACGAGCCAGTCAAGATCCGACTGATCACCACCCGACATCCCCTGCACCACAGTCGACCACCAACACAACAAACCACCAAATTTTGCAACAGACAACCACACGGTATATACTAGATCCGGACATCTCGGGAAAGAGACTACGAATCCACACCATTAGACACAACAAACCACCATATTAAGCAAGAGACTGCCGCACAACATACACCAGACTCGGATATCTCAGAAAAGACAGTACGAGACCATACCACCAGACCCGGACATGACAGACACGAGACAGTACCGCCCATACAATAGACCGACCCACCCGTCCCTGCAATTCCGACCGGTCTTATGAGACCAACACCCCCATGCACACTCAATTAAACATATATGAGAGGGGAACAAACGTACCATATTTACACAGGCGGTGATCCTGTAAAGTTAGCGCTGTACCAACCCAATCTAAGCCTAGATTTGGCCTCCGATCGTTCCTTTGCAACGGCCTCACGTCTTTTAATGCAACTTATCATGTAATTCAATTCTGCGTGAAACACGTCCTTGGTAGTCACGGCGCCCTGATCGAGTCGTTTAACATCTCCCTTGACTATCTTTTCGATAATCAGGATCATCTCCTCCAAATACTTTTTTAGCACGCCACGGGTCTCATCGTAGCATAACCCGCTAAGATGCTTTGCACCACCTTTCCTCGCCAACTTGCGAATGACTTTGTTGGGGAGGACCTTCCGATAATTCTTCTCCGGCATGGAGGCCTCCGGCTTGGCGGTTGTTGAGGGCGACATGGTGTTCAGTCGAAGTCAGAAGAGAGATTTTCTTGAATCTTGACTGACGAGAGAGAGAGAGAGTGGCGATTAGGCGGGCGCGGGATAGTTTTGCAATTAGGCGGGACCTAGGGTTTTATCCATCAAATCACGCTGGTGAGAGAAGCGTTAGATTACATTTGAACGGTGGAGATTAAAATTTCTTTTGTTCGGATTGATGACGTGTACATAAAAAAACATTAGACCATACGTCAACATTTCTTCTCTTCATCAAAAGCAGGGATCATTTTTTCACAATCTTAATGAGATCGTACGGCTAAACATTTGAAGCGACCTTTTGCCGTACAGATCTATCTGTGGTAATTAATCAGACGATCGGGTGGGCTGACCATTTTATTTTGTGGATCATGTCCGCATGATATTGAATTATTGATACGTACTCCGATCACCGAATGAAGCTATGAAAATCACAATGGTGATAAAAGCGTTAGATTACATTTGAACGGTGGAGATTGGAATTTCTTTTGTTCGGATTGATAACGTGTACATAAAAATGTTTATTTAGAGGTAAAGCTCTTTGGTGCCAATTACTTAAAAATTGGCGACTAGAGAATCATTTTTTTTTATTAAATTTATTATTTCAATCATCAACCGAGAGCTCAGAGCTGCCATATTATTTTTATAACAATTAAAAATAGTCATGTGTGAAATACTAGCTTTGCTTTAACTGAGTTTGATATTTCTTTAAAAATTATTGGATACAATTAATAGAAATTACGTCTTGTTCAAATTCTCATGTTAAATTTCAAGTCTAATAATTTTATATTTTTAAAAATAGTTACAAAATTCGACCAGAGTTATATGATGCATAATTTTTAAAAAGTCTCTTGCCATGTTAAGTTGTTAACCATCAATCGATTCCTATATCCGAACTACATAACATTTACTTTAAGTAAAATAATTTCCCCGAATTTTTTTTCAATTAAATGCAACATGGAGATTTAATGAAATGCAACACCTATTCTTATGCAACGTTTTCTTATTGAACCGCATTTATTTTTCTTATGACCTTTTCTTTTGAAAGAATTATTATTCATATGCGGAAATTGGGCATAATATGTCCAGCGGTAGTTCAAATTAAGGAAATGTGAATTTGATGTTAAAAAGATTGAATAAATTGTCACATAGTTCTTATGAAGGAGTATCAACAGATTCATGTAAAATATCTGCAATGTCTGATTGTCCAATACCAAGAACTATGAAGAAATTGAGGGAATTTTTTTTGTATCTTATTAAATATTATAGGAAGTTTTTAAAGAATTACAACATAATATGTAAAACCGATGCTTTCAGCTAGAAACAATTTAAAATTAATGAAAACAACAATATCACAGGCTTCAGTCTTGACTTTACATTACTTTTATTTATACATCCTTCACATTAGAAACGTATGCAAATTAAATATATATTAATTATAGGGACTGTTCTAATCAGGAGAGAGGCTATAGACATTTCCGAACAAAAAAATAAGTATAAAAAATCAATCATTTTTCACTTATGAAAAATAATTGTTAACTCTAATTATTTCTGCCACCAAATCTATTTGGCATAACACATTTGATGGAAGTGTCGGTTCCTCTTCCAAATAACTCAACACTATCTTTCTCGGTTATCCACATTTAACTGGAGTTATTATCTTCACTTCCTTTTGATTTCCACCAATTTCATAAATTAGCTTGTCAAATTTTTTCCTCATATGCAATTATGGATTCATAAGGAATCTCAATTCTAAGCAACAAATAAGAAGAACCACATGTAAACAATAGTTTAACGAAATGTAACAACAACATAAGCTACATAACTCTTGTAGATAGTTGGTAAGTCATGCCCTATAAGATTTGCAACTACCGTAAATGTGTAATTCATTCTTGTTTGTTTGAGACAAGACGAAATTTATGAATTGTCATTTAAAATAGATGCAATCAGTACGAACATATCTTCTTTTTATTTTTCTTTAACAAAATTGGCTTGTAAGAATTATCATTTGTGTAAATAAAAATAAAATTTATATTTATTAAGATGCATACATAAAAGAACATGTAGTGCAAATTGTTGAAGATGCATGAACGATCACCAATTAATCAATACATGCGAAACATGATGGAAGAATAAGGGATTCAGGATGACTACCATAAGTAAAACATGCGAAAAGGTCAAACAAACTACATGTCTGTTGCGCATTTTAATAGAAATATCTGCAGTTTAAATCAACTATTTTAATTTTAAAAATAGAGATAAAAAAATGATGACACTGAAATATATGACATTTTAACCCTCCTCAAATCAAGCATCCTCACCAAGAAGGCCCATCTCCTCATTGAGACCAGCTTGGGTTCAATGTTCATCGGACTCAAACTAACTACGATGGGTTCCATCACCGTCCGATCTACTTCAAAATCCGTGTGCCTGACTTTAATATCCGTGTGAATTTCTTAAATATACGTGCACATGTATCTTAAAGCAGATTTGCCGGTTACGAAACCCATTGGATTCAATTTGAGTCCGATGGACATCGGATCCAATGAAAAAGAAAGCTCCTGAGCGTCTTTCAGGCCCATATATGATCTGAGCGACCAACTGCGTGATGAAATAAATACCATTAGTTAATACTATGGCGTTGCTAGAATGAAAAATATAAAATCCTCTCCCATGATTTTAAGGATTCAACTCCTCTCCAATACTGTAGAGGATGAGCATCACTTTCCGGTTTGAGATTATATCTCACCGCTTTAGATTCGGGCTAGTGTTGGGGGCAGTATTATTGGGCTTTGAGATTCGTGCCAATTGGGTACTAATTGTAAAAGATTATCTTGTTCAATATTGGAGAGGATGTGAATTTAGATTTTAACGAGTCCGTATTTAGAGTCTAATGAACTGAGATTAATTATCAACCAAACAATAGAAATTATGTGCCAATTTAGATATAGGGATTTATTTTTTTATATTTCTGCCACAATTAAAAGAACAGTTTGAATTTAGTAATTGGATGTGCAGTGTGGGGAGTGATCTGAATTTGAATTTAATTGCGTTGATTTATGCACAATGATAATAAATGAAAACTTAAGGGGTATGCTTTAAATTTGAATGCACCACAATAAATTTTTAATACCCAAATGTTGTTGTTTTTAATCGTGATTATTAACTGAGATCTAAAACATATTTATTTTTTTCCAATAACATATCAAGAAATAGTTTAATTTTTTTTTAAGCCGTAAAAAATCTGCTCGAAAAATGTTTCGTAGTATTTATAATACATCTAAATTATAAGTTACTTTATCTATTTTGTTGGATGTTCCTTCTAATATATTCAAATTATAAATTGCTCCTTCTATTTTTTAAAATTAATAAAAAAAACTTTTAAAACTTACGTTGAATTCCATATTAATATGATTTAATGAATGCAACTTGAAGTTACGTCCGTACTAAATGTGGAATTTCATAAAATTCGTGATTTTCTATTTATATTTTTTCTCAAATGGTATATTTAAAAATTTCGGTATATCTTCAGCGTATTCATGAAAAATACAAATCAAATCCTCTCTTTCTTCCTCTCCTCCCCTCCGATCTTGAATGGTCTATCCAAAAAAAAAATCATAGAATGAACTTTTTCATTTATATTTTAATTTTTTTTTTGTCCAAGTCAAAGTATTGATCTTGTTCATTTTCATCATAGAATATGCAAGTAAAATTTTATAATTCATTTTTTACTAGATCAAAACTTAAAAAAATGAACTACTAAAATAAATAATCTGTAACAAAACAATTATCAATTATCAATAAAAATAAAATAAAATAAATAATCATAAGAGTTTGAGATAATTGGTCAGGGTTCAAATGCAAGAGATAATGAACGGTTGAAAAACAGATGAAAATAAAATTGGAGCAATATCATATATATTTTATATTTTATGAAACAGACTTATCCGGTCTTCCGTTGTATTTTGCAAAATATAGCATTGTCATTTAAAAAATCGGACTATAAAAGTATAATATTACAATACAGTTATTAAACCGTGATCCTTTCTCAGGGGACCTGTAGGTCACTGACAAAATGCCAGTAGGTTGGCTTTAGCTTTTACGGAGTGCACCAGGTGCATTCACACGACGTTCCCTTCTTGGGTCCGATAAAAGTAAAAACAGTTCGAGACACCACAATCTATCCCAGCCAAAGTGCATCTCCTCTCCTCTCGGTAAAAAAATTCCGAACCTTTTGTCTGAATCAAGAATCAAGATCAAGGCGAACGGCTCAGATTTACCCCAGATGATGCCGAGACGTAGAAACGCCGCATCACACACTTCTGGGTAGACTTCTAGTATACGTTTAGCAATTCTCATCCCCCGAGGCAATTTATTTACTTTCATTCAAAAAGGATTGCCAAGCGTTTTTATTTTCAAATTCCAACCCAACGGCTATCTTTTTGCTGATTCGTATCCCTCTCGCTCTCGATTTCTCTTATCTAGGGTTTCTGCCTCTCTTTCGCTCGATCTTGATTTCTTGCGCCTGAATTTCTCTGGCATGGATATACCGCCAGAGACGGAAGAGTACATAAGGGAGACGATAGAGAGCTCTCTGGGGCTTCAGATCTCCGCAAAGAACATGCAATTGAGGCTTATTACGTCAGAGGATGCACGCCACCGCCTCCAAGATCAGGTCTTTCACCTTGAAGACCGCCTCCGCAAGGCCACTCGCCAAATCGAACTACACAAGGTTTGGTCAATTTCCGTTATTTCTGAGGCTTTCTTGAATTTACTTTCTAATTTCTTATTTCTGGCGAAATTAATAGTTCGAATATTTTGAGCCAGGGTTATTGGATAAGATATGTACTTTTTTATTCGTATGCAAGTCCTGTCTTGAAATTTGATTTGTACCAGCTGTATACTAATTGGCGAATTAGTTCTTCCTCTTGAAATTTAGCTTTCACAGAAAAATACTATGAAAATCGGTAAAGATTTTGTTCCCGGTAAAAAAATGGGACATAAGTCAGTGTCCATCGCAATCATCTTAGTCAGGCGACAGGCCAGTTTTTTTTTTCCAGGAAATTATGATTATTTTGCACATATCCTCCAAGTTCTAGGTTTTGCATTAAAATAAGAAACTGTATTTCTGATTTGTGTTCAATTTACTTTCATGCTGTTGGCTGTTGCACATTGCAAAGGAGTTCATTCAGTAAAAGTATCTCACCTTTCATACTGTGTGCACCTCAGATGATATATTGCGTCTCTGATCACTTAATATTGTCAATTAAGTGTCAATAATACCTAATTATGCCTCACCAGCACCCACTTTAAGCTATTTTTTCCTTAATTATCAGTAACTTTGAGTGCCCTCAAACCAATGTATTTAGAGTAAATCTAGGGTGTGACGTGCTCACCAAGAGGGTTTGGTGAGCACAACTCTAAAAATACATCGGATCGGCTTCAAATGACGAATCCAAACCGTTGAAATCCATGTCCTTCATGAGTGATGCATGTACATGCAAAATTTTGGAAGTTTCGAATTCATTTGCTACGAGGTCAAGTGGTCAAAGTAATGATGAAAAATAAATATATAAAACAACTAATAGAATAACTTATTAAAATATTAATTACTTTGACTGCTTAACCTCGTAGCAAATGAATTCGAAACTTCCAAAATTTTGCAAGTACATGCATCACTCACTAAGGACATGGATTTCAACGGTTTGGATTCATCATTTGAAGCCGATCCGATGTATTTTTGGAGTTGTGCTCACCAAACCCTCTTGGTGAGCACGTCACACCCTAGATTTACTCATGTATTTAACCTCACAGTTTGCAACTTAAAATAAAATAAAAATAAACAAAAAAAATAAAAATTATAATATCAAGGTCAAACTGGTAAAGCTATTCCTTGGTTTTGTGATTTTAAGATTTAACTGTTTTATTTCATTGGTTGAACTTCAAATTCACATATTAATCTCCATTTACCTAAATTTGCAATTAGGCACCTTAAAGAAGGGCAAAAACTATTAGTTTGGTCGTTTATGCAAACACCACGTCAACACTCAAAATATTTTCCTTTTGCTTGATTTGATCAATCTCAATCTTATATTGATACCAATTCTAATGATGCTTAGATACTAAGTGAAGGCAAATATTACCTAAACATTTTCATCTCAAGTGGCCGAGGGATGCCAATGCCACCGCAACTGTCAAGACCTGATAATACCACTATCAAAAATCCGACATCGGAATCCTTTGTTAATAATTACTACTATAGCAGCCACAAACAATCTCTCTGTTTATTTAAATTAGCAGATCTTAAAACTAACACAAGAACATTCTACTTATGGTTTCTCTGGAAATGATATCAGTCAGAGGCAAGCATGAATGCAAAAGCGCTGAAGAAATGCATGGAGGAAAAGATGGCTGTGCAAGCCGGCTATGATCAGCTGTCAGCACACTGTGCTAAGCTGGAGAGAGAGTGCTCTCTCTTTGAGCGTGACCTTGAGAGGCTTATGGACTCCCTTGACGAGTCTGCCAGGGAGAATGAGGAGCTACGTGCACAGTCTATAGACCAATCCCAGGTACAGTAGGGGTATTTTTTTTAATTTCGTCTCAAATTCATACTAAATTCTTTCATCTTTGTTTCCAAACCCTTCCTTTTGGGTTCTGGTCACATCCTAGTTACTCCGGCTATAGGTCAGGAAACTTATCATATCTGACCTTTGCTTCAAATTTAAGTATGACAAAAAATTAATATCTCTATTCAGTCATGTTGCTTTATGGAATTTCTAGAAGAACTTGATTCCATTGGTTCGGGAATATTATGTTCTTTGTCTGTCTTCTTTTCAGTATCTCAAAGTTTAACCATTCAAATATTAGTTTAATTAAAGTGCACTGCTTCATGATTATGCATGTATTAATCAAGAAATATATCTAATATTGCTAATGGTACTTCTAGGTAGCAGACCTGAAAGCTCAAATTGAATTGTTGCAAAAGGATAAGGAGCACCTGCACATTAACCTTAGCAGAGCTGAAGAGGAGGTAAAAGCCTGTAAAGAACTTATCTCCTGATTTCTGTTCTGTTGAATGTTTTTATTGTATTATATGTATGCTTCCACTATAGAAGTGATAGTAAACAAAAAGAAGAAACGAGAATGATGATTCCCTGTGTGCTATGTCCTTTGAAGGTGAATGCACTGTTTGAAGAGAACAAAATTCTGGAGGAAAGTAACAAAAAGCTTCTAGCTCTGCTAGAGAGAGAAAAAGAGCGGCACCAGAGATCTGAAAGAAAGAACTCAACTAGTGCTTCTACTACTGTAAGCAAACTTTTATTATTTGTTTCCTTCTCTTCAAACTAATTAACTAAATTGTACCGGGTTGGATTGGATCAACTCAAACAGAATCTCCGACAATTTCAAAAAGCTGCTATAGGGGTATTCCTGGTCAGGTTAAGTTATAAATGAACTAAAACTCAATCCATATTTTATTTTATTTATCACTTTTTTTAAGCCTAAGGTGAAAAATTCTTCTAGGAGTTCAAGAAAATAATCAACAACAAGTTTGTAATCGAAAGAGCATCTGAACGAAAAACCCAAATCCTCCAAAGCTGTAAACTTTCGAATAAGAGATTTACACTTAAATTGACTTGTTAGAATTCCTTGTCCCTTCTTATGCAGGGAAAGCGTAAAACGAGATTGACAGGAGATAGTAGCCCCACAGGAAAGGCAATAGATTTCAGTGCTGGGACAGATCTGACAAGGCCACCTCTTTCACCTCTCTCGCCCCTTCGCCAGAACTCACCAGAATCCAGAATGCACAAGAAATAAAATGAGCACTGCAGTGTGATTTTCTATAATCACTAATCCTAACCTCATCTATAGTTTCTTTTTTGGTTGACAAAGGAGATTTGCCTCTGGTAATCTCTTTTCATTTCATGTATCAGTAGATAGGTTTGGCTTGTTTTAGACTTAATAAAGTAGGTAGCTCTAATTTAAAGTTGAAAATCAAGGCCTATCTTAGTTTAATAACTATAATGGGAATGTCTTTAGTTTAAGAAAAGCATTATCTAGATTTTGCACCTGCACTTCTTTTCTGTGACAGTATTTGTTCCAAGTATTTACACATTGTCAGGTTAACTCAAGTGAAACCAATATCATATAATCTACAGACAATCTCTCACTTTGGCGCAAGTTATATGTGCCTTTTGCTTTAAGAAGATCTCCCTCAGATAACACAAAATTCAGATTCCAAGCTACTTCTGAATACATGTTTTCGTACATTCAGATTCAAGGCATAATTATGGTATTCTTTTCGGAATAGATATTTTTTATCTATTATATGAAGCACGTAGCACTGGATTATTAGAACTTAATTAACATGCAAAAATAACACGGTTACTCTGTAAAAATAATTGCATATAAAGTAGCTCTGTAAAAATAGCTATGCTACTCTCTGCTACATGCATGACACATAATGTAACAACTCGAATCAAACACAACGAGTGTTGTTAGTTCCTGATCCTTAATTACTGGTACTGTCTTCTACTGAGACTCCTCAATATGGTACTCCAAAGTATGATCCTTCCAAATTCCTGCCTCAATGTACTTCTCATAGAAGCTCACATTGCCATTTTCTTTCATCGACAGAACTGCGGTGCTTCGAGTTCCATAAATACCCTTCATATAGAACAATATTTTATATTAAATAATATGTCAAGGACAGATTTCTTTTTTCTTATTGTACTTTATGTTATTGCAATGGAAACAACTATTGTTTGTTGCTTCTCTTATCTTACTTTGTTGGTTTTGATCTCTACGAAAATGGCGCTTATATTGAGCTCAAATTCAATATCACAACCAGTATTAGGCAGCATACTGTTATCAGCTTTAGTCCTGTCTGTCATGAGCTTCTCAACTAAATCCTTTGCAACTATTTCTTTATCACCATGCTTCAACAGTAATTCCTTAAAACTCGTACGAAGACATACTGCCTGTACAAGAGGAAACAAACTGTTGGGTTAGAGAGATGTAGAAGTACAAGCTTTCTAGTTAAAAAAAAAAACAATTTCCAAAAACCGAAATCGTACACTGCAGTTTCAGAGTTAATGTTTTAGCATCAATCAAGCTTTTCGAAAACAGGTAAGTCGGCAAAGAACAGAAATAAATTGGAGCTAAGTAAAATTGTACTTGAACACAAGAAAAAAGAACTACCTTTTGCCAAGGGCTATCTATTGTTGCATTTGTAAGCACATGAAGACCCGGAGGAACAACTTGAATAGCAGTTGGCCGTCCTTTCGGACGGTTTGACACATAAACCATCTCCCTTTTGCACAAATCAGCTAATATTAGGTTGAATCCATTGTACTCTCCTGCTTCCTTTGCAACCTCATTTGCATAATCTAGTGGGTTCTTCTTCCCCTACAATTATACAAGGTCAGTGAAAAATTAAGATGCCTGTCAAAGTCTGGATCCCTTCAAGTCATAGAAATGTGATATTTGCCCTTAAAAATGGCAAAAATGTCACAGAATCCCTTAATTTTATTGTCTAGAGTCTAGAATAATAAGATGATGGAAATGAGAAATTTGCTCTTCAAAATGGCAAAAAATGTCACATAAGCCCCAAAAATGTTGTCAATTATAATCAGATAATTATTCTAACAATTATTAAAAAAACCATAAATTTTAATTGCTATAAATAATGTGATAGTAGTATTAATCTTACTGATATCATGGAAAGCAGAAAATGAGAGTCTATTAGTCCAATTTTGCCAGATTTATCACTATTCTAGAGCAAGAAATAATATACCAATATACTCTGGTCCAGGGGATTATTATAAAAATTCTTCATGATTTAAGGCCTTGATTTGAAATTTCAGAAATGTTGAGGTTTTAGATGACATAATTTTCACTTTTGGCTTAACATTTCATTTTTATATATTCGCATTTCCCAATTGTGGCATGGCATCATGCATGTTGCTCCCTTTATAATCTTAAATCAATGTGATATTTAATCAGGGTGTCTGCCTCTGTTATATGCCTTTGGCTTAATAAGGATATCAATTAGATTAATATGCATAATGACTTACATAACAATTCCAAGCTAATGAATGTACTACAATTATACTTTAATTGCTTGCTTAAGCAAAATCTCTCTCTAAAAATGATTAATTTCCACACAAAAAAAGATTTCCACAAGGTATTACTATCTATTCATATTTATCCTTCAACATTGGAGTTGTGCATCAATGTTGTGCAATAAAAAAATATGCGCATGCAATTACCTGAAGAAATCGGACAGGCAGGTCGCCTCTAGTGCGTGCTGTGGGGTTCTCCTTGGGCTCAAGAACATTGGTCAAGAAGGCCAATTTTCCATCTTTGGTACAACCGAGCCACGTACCACCACCGACAACGTCTCGCCCTCCAAGTATTTTTATTGCTCCCTCTCCCCACCAGTCCACCGGTTTTGTTGGTCTGAAATTTTACATTTTATTTTGTTAACTAGGGACATTTTTTTTTTTTCAATTTAACACTGATATATTGGATAAAAAAGAACTGGCACATGTAAACTTTATCATTGTTCTGGTTCCATTGGAAATCAGAGCTCATTTTTTTTTTTTGCTTTGAGGTTTCTAGTTTGTATATATCTTAAACCTTAATTAACATAACACAAGAAATTTCAATGAACTACAGCTTATTTTGGAATTCATTGATTTCTCATCGCTGCCACTCATACAATCAAGTAGAAAACAACTTACAAGAAATCAATATAAAAAAAAAAAAAACAGAATAATACCTGTCATGGAACTCATCTCGGTTGAGCAAGAGAAGGAAAGGGTAAACCGGATCTGCTTGCCATATCCACGCAGCTATACACATCTCTCTCTCTCTCTCTCTCTCTATTTTGATTACAAGAACTTCCACTCACTTCTTTTTGTTCACTTGTAAGCCTTTTCTTTTGCTCTCTTTTATATTTTTGGTGCTTATCTTTTAAATTGTGAATACATATAGAGCGGCAAGCAGGCTATAGCTGAGATCTTTTGCGACGGATACGATCTGTGAGAAAGTGTAGCAGTTTTTGACAGAAAAAGATAATGAGCAGAGACTATACCTTCCTATATGACTATTATTTTCGTCAGAAATTTGGTACACGGATTGGAGATAAAGAAACCGTCACAGTAAATCCGGTTTTTTTTATTCGCGCACAATTCAGGCGGTTAACTTCGCTTGGTGCTTGGTATTAATTAGCAGGAAAATATATATCTACGAAGCACTATCGAGTTTTGCTAATAATTTCATGAAAAATTTGCATGAAATTGTTGTTAACCAACCATTTGTTTTAAACGCATATTACCAAAATTGATAACCATTTAATATTTTATTCTTAACACTTCTTTTTATGTGTGGCGGTTTGTGACTTCGTTCATTGATGTGTCATGTGCAACACCATTAAAGGAAGGAAATTACTCTATAATAGATATCTGACGGGATTTCAAGTCATACCTATTGCTTTAATAATATGTTAGTATTAATTGCTCTAAGAGGTTAATTTTAGAAAGTAGATGGTAATTTAATTTTTATAATCTTTACGATTATCTTTTTTCTTTTTCTAAATATATTATATGTAACTTTTAATCACTAGCAAAAACTAATTTTGGTCTAGTGGCAAAAACATAAGGTTTCTATATAAGAAGTTATGGGTTAAAAATTCAAATGGAAATTTTTTTTTTTATAATAGAGTATTAAATAGTTAGGTGGTTAATTATTTAAATGAGTGAAAAATTAATTTGTATATAGTGAAAAATTTAACTATGCATATATTGAAGTTAAAGATAAAGTACCCAAACTATAATTATGCACTAAACTCTACACATAATCTCTTTTCTTTTCTTATTAGGAAAAATTCCACTCATTCCATTAATTATTTCTTCTTTTATAAACTTCTTAGGTTCTCTTGTAAGCTTCTCATACTTATCTTTTGTGAAGTTTATTTTCTAAATAAGGAAATAGGTTTGCGTGCCAAACAGGGCATATTTAAAAAAAAAAAAAAAATTGGTAGTGACTACCAAGACTAATGGAAATGTTTACAACATCAAATAAGTCATAGTTGGGATCCTTTGTGGTGAGGGATGGGTTCCTCTAAAGTAACTTAAAATCTGAGTTTAGATACAAACCGTCCGATCAAAATCATTGAAGATCGGATGTCCCGATCTAAACTAAAATTTTGTAACAGTTGTTGACAGAAATAGTTGAGCCAACAACATTTCGATTTACATATATATTGCTTTCTGTTGGAAGCTTGACACATGGATTGTTCCTTATGCAACCGCCACAGTAATTTTGGGTTCTAGTCCCCGCCAAACATATTTTATTTAAGATGAAGAAGAAGAAGAAGAAGAAACAAAGAACATAAACATAGACACATAGTCAATCTTTTGGTGGTATTATTCTCATGTATTTTTTTTTTTACAAACATATCTATACGACTATACCCATAGAATTGACCGTTGTTTTCCAAGATATTAAATATTACTTAGCTATTATTTAATTCTCAACCTTTCGGTATGACTTGTTTATATTTAAATTGATAAAATTAGAAATTGATTCAAATGGTACAAAACAATTAAAGAGCGTGTATATTTCTAGCTAGTGCTGATCCAGAGCTACACGAGTCAATTTAAGTCAAATATAAACATGTGATAAATATAAGCTTTTGAAAACCTATATAATTTAAGATGTGGAAAAGAGTTTAATTTAAGAAAAAAAATCACAAAAAATATAATAAAAACAAAACACATCAAGCTTCATGAAAAGAAATATATAAATTGAACTTAAGAGCCTTATAATTTAAAAAATAAAAAATGAAGAAATTTAATGAAAAGGCATCATGAGCTGGAACAATATAGTGCAAAATTGAAGTTTCGCATCCTCTGAGATATCTCATATTTTGAGTGCTTTATAAAAAATCTCAACCGTTCAAATACGTTCTGCACGAATCGTAAAGCTCAAATAATACTGGCCCCTGCGCTATCCCCGAATAGGCAACGGACACATCGATCACGCAAATTATGAAATACAATTAGACGGAAACAAGAAAATAAACTGGACCGATTCAAACATATTCTGGGCCGGGCCGGTCGAGCATATTTCATAAAAGAAATATGCAAACTTGCCTTATTTAGTGGGCATAATAGCAAATAAAAGCTGGTTTATCTGTGAAATCTTTTAAAAAGACATCATTTTCCTGTTAAGTTAAATGAAATAATACAACGGACTGTGAAGTCAACAATTATGTTGTAATTACAGAGTAGAATTATGGTGTTTTTAAGCTCACCAAGTCTCTTTTTGAGCTTAACAAAAATTTATTGAATTGACTTCAAATGATACATTTAAACTGTTGAAACTGATTTACTTCACGAGTGATGCGTTTACACATTAAATTTATAATTTTTCAAACTAAATTAGTATAAAATCAAGCAGTAAAAAGTTAATGAAAAATGAACGTATTAAAATTAACTTATAAATCATATATTTTTGACTGCTTGACTTTATACTAAATTAGTTCAAAAACTTAAAAATTTGACGTGTAAACGTATCACTCGTGAAATAAATTAGTTTAAATAATTTGAATACGTCGTTTAAAGCTAATCCGATAAGTTTTTGAGTTAAGCTCACAAAGAAGCTTGGTGAGCTCAGGAACACCTTAGTTGTACTCGTAATTACAAGCTTATTTAGCAGTTCAAATGGAATGATAGAAGTTACAACAAAAATAAAATAGGTGCATTAGTTGGTTGCGGTTGTGGTTGCGGTTGCCATATCTAGGATGCATCTCTCTTTGATTTTTATTTGATTTTGTTTTATTAGAAGCTACTTCTTTAATTTTGTTCTTTTGTAAAATATTGATGCTTTTCTTTTGAAAATTTGGAATAAATAGCGCACCTAAGTAAGTTGAGATCCTCTGTGGCGATTCTTTATATGTTACTAGTAGAAGTTTCTTTTCGTTATATTGTGAAGAAAGATTCACTTTATTTTTAAACTATGAATAAAAGTAATCTGTACTTAAGGTAACTATATGAGTTTAGCTTTAAAATTTATTGAACGGCTTCAAAAAATATAATTCAAATAGTTAAAACTAATCTACTTAATGAATAATGTACTTATATGCTTAATTAATTAACTTTTAATTTTATTTAGTCCAAAGTCCAGCGATCAAAAGTTGATTAAGAAAATATATGAAAATAACTAATAAACTTTCATTTTTTTTTACTCTTACCTTGGTGTGAATTAAATAATTTTTAAATTTAAATTGTAAATATATCACTCTTTCGATTTCAACAATTTAAAATTTTCATTTAGAGTCAAATATATTCTAAATTAAATTCTCAATTAAAGTACCTACTAACATATGCAATTAATATTTATCAGTTGAGATACATAGCGCGCTGAATTAAGTTGAATAAACTCCGACCCATCTATTTATAATATAAATTAAAAAGATATGTAAATTTACACCAATATTTCTAAAATAAATTTAAAATGTATATTTCTAAAATAAATCTACACCAATGTAATATTTACAATAAATATATTTGAATTTAAATATTCATATTTATTCTTTATTGAAAAAGTCATAATTAAACAACAATATATAGCTAATAAGAAAAATAGAAAAAGAGTATTTAAAATGCCAAAAGAAAATAATCCTCTCGGAGTGTTACATGGTAACTAACACTTTCTGAGACTTTTCTAGCACTTTTGAATTCATTTTAATTAATTTGTACTTCTCTATATTGGTCGCTAAAAAATCTTAGTTGAATTTAATGAATCACATCAAAAAAAAAATTGACAACTACCATGATAAATGGTTGAGAATTTAACAAATAACTAATACGAGATAAAAAACCTGATATTTACCACATGTTACTGAATAGGGTAAAAAATGCTAGTCCTTGGATGTCATACACTAAAAATGGAATAGAATAAATTGTAGATTCCATCTAATATCTATAAATCAAAATTGTATTTTTTTAAACAAATTTTAAGTGTCTTTGTACACTTCTAACTTAATATTACTTTAATAATAAATTAGAAAATAGAATGTCTCACTTAGGAAGGAAAATTATATTATTTACTTTCATACTGATAATAAAAGTTTCATCGTAATAAGTTAGTGTTTTTTTTTTTTTATGGAAATCCGTTGGTAGTAATAAATTAGTGTTGAAGTTATATAACAACTCATGCAGTGAGCATTCGTTTTACATGTTTTTTTCTTTCTCATTCATCAAATCGACGTGAAAGAATTTATATTCGATACAAAAGTGATCCAACTAGACCCATTTAGGCCCATGGGCCATGTAAGAATAAAAAAAGGACCCATTTAATCGCTCTTAAAAATTCAAATTCAACGCGACCTACATCCAATATGATATGGTTGGTACTCACACCTAAAACTGATTAATGAGCGAGTATGAGCAAGCTCGGTTCATTTAGTTAATGAATAATAATTAACGAGTTGTTAATGAGCGAGTTGATAATGAGCGGGTTGTTAATGAGCAAGTCACGAATTATAAACAAGCTAAAAAATTTAAAACTAATTTTCATTTATATAATTTAACAAATTGTCATAATTCAATCTAATTAAGCATTACATAATTAAACATAAAAATGTCTATAAGTAAATTTAACAAAATCAAGCAGCTATCTTCTTGTCGGTTCTCACAGCCCCACATGCTACATCCTCACAGCTATCTTCTTGTCACACATCTACATATTTATATTATCAAAATAATAATAAAAAAAAACAAGTGTAAAATAGTATTGCATAATTATACAAAATTCAAAAATATACAAGCAACAAGTACAAATAGTATTGTAGAATCATTTGTCATCTGTATCTTTTCACCAATAGCCAGCACAAACCAGAAATATACAAATCCAGAACTTATTGCAGTGGAGCACTGGAGTGTCATTTATCAATTTTAATTTTAGGACTGAGTCTGGAGCGTAATTTTTTTATTTATTCAATTTTAATTTTAATTCAAAGAATTGGGATTAGATGTGACAGTTCCTTAATGAGCGAGTTATGAGTGAGTTGGGGTATGCTCATGCTCGGCTCATTAAGTTAATGAGCAATAATGAGCGAGTTGTTAATGAGTTGTTAATGAGCGAGTTATGAGCAATTTACTCACCCCGAGCATTCACAAGATGAGAAATCCAACATTATGCATTCGTAGCCCTTTTTTTTTTTTAAATGGATATCAAAATTTAAAACTAAATTCGTCTTAAATGGATATGAATACTTATACGAGTTGATAATCCACAAATATGGATACAAAATGAGTAGCTGTCAAATAATTGAGTGATATGAACTTTAAGATACAAATACTAATTAACACAAATGTATAGAGAATAGAAAAATCAACTTTCATAAATTGTTCCCATTAATATATTTATGCAAACTCTTAGGATATATCTAAATATTGAAATTCCATAATATTGTGTGCGAACAATTATAACAACAGTGATATTATGCCTACGGCTTCTTCACAAAAAAAATGATATTAGTTATAGATTTCAAATCAGTAAACTTAAAAAAAAATATTTGAACCAGAAAAAAAAATGGTTAAGTGCCCCCATGAGACACTAATAATTTTGTACCCTTTGTTTAGTTTCTTGGTCAAAATTCCATTCAGTAAAATACTCTAAACCAAATCTGGCAATTTCTGATTTGGATCTATAAATTTGTTTTGTAGAAGTCATAGTATGCTTCGGAGTGGCTCCAGTTGCATGTTATCTGATAAGGTGCAATTTTATTAAGGTTTTGACTAAATAAATTGTTTATCTTTTCTGAAATATAAATATAATTAAACAAACAACTTTAATTGTCACAGCTGACAAACTAATATAACATAATTAGCATTCCCATATGAGAAAATGGAAGAGATTAAAAGTCTAAGCTACAGCGGAGCAAGTTAGATACTATAAGTTAGAATTATTTGTCAATTTTTTTTCAAGAAGAAAATATATTTCTAAGAAGATTATTTGTCAGTTTTTGTAATTTTAAAAACTCTAATGTGGCCTCAATTGCATAAAAATATGAATAAATACACACAATGTGTTATGGCAGAAATTTATGTATAATATTTAATTTAAGTGTTTGATTTAGCACAAATAAATTCATGCTTGCATAAAGAACCGATTTAATCATATTTTTTATTAGTTAATATCATTAATTATGACTTACAAACAATAGAAACTTATGATACTGGTAAATGTCATAGATTATATAATGACATTTTAACCGTTAACCAAGCAACCAAGTAACTAAGGGCTGAATTGAACTAATTCTAAAAATTTGAAGTATTAAACCAAACAATTGAGGCCTTGATATGGGTGAAAACGGTATGGATAATATCCAATCTGTATTTGATTCGTATTTCAAAACTTAGATGTGGATATTCGATATTTGAATATAAGTGTGGATAAGAATAATGATATGGCTTTACGTTTCAATTACCCGAATACGCGATATATACCATAAATTTAAATATATATTATAATTTTTTTTTGTTATTTACCATTATTAATTAGATAACTATTATGAACTTTGCTATTTTGTAATAGATTTTTATATTATTTTAATAAATTTCCAATATGATCCGGATTCATATCCGTGCGTATCCGTATTTATCTGATATGTCTGATATTTGCTCTGTAATTATATTTGAAAAATAAAAAAGATATATAAATATAATTTTACTACCATCTGCTTCGTATCCGCTCCGTTTAACCCTTAGGCCTTGATTCTCCCATGTGCAATAATTAAATAGCATGATTAAACAAAAATATGTTCTAGAATTTCAATGCATCAGATGCAGCACATGCAATACTAAAAAATGTCAACACTAGACATCCTTCTAATTAATTAATACTAAACAAAATATAATTACTTCTTCTATTGGTCGCTTAATTTAATTGTCACTAGGTTGTTTCATGTCAATTAATTAACTAATTCCATCGCTCCTTTACCTAAAAAGGAAGAACAATTTATAATGCTCCAAAAAAGAATCTAAGCAAACGTTCCAAATCCATTAAAACTCGCTTGAAAAAAAACAGATAATCAGATATCACCAGTGAGGCAAATGCCAGAACAGAGCGCATAGAGCAAACAAAAAGAAAAGAAAAGAAAGAAAAAATGTTGGATAACAGTTGTATGGCGTGGCACAGTTTGGTTGACCCGTCAATTTTTTAATTTGTAGCTTATTAGAGGGGAGTGGGGTCCAGATTCCAGAGACAGTCACAGGCTTTTGGCATATACAAAAGTACCAGAAAATGTTTGGAATTTTCCAACCAGCAGCCACCAGCCAGCCAAGTAAGGATAGCCGAGTAGGATTAGCACATGTGCACCTCATTTGCGCGTTGGCGCGTTGCTCAAGTTTGGCTGCTGGGTAGGAGAATTTTTTTATTTATAGAAAATATTATAAAATAATATAAAGAAAGAAAAAGAATATTTTGTTTTTTTTATGCATATAATAATTATTAGAATTTCTTAATTTAATTTAGTTTTTGGACCGAAAAAAATTCTACTAATCCAAAGTCTTTATTTTTTCTAGCTAGTTTTTTTTTCTATGTTTCTTTACAGCGTTTATTCTGCATTACTTCTTTTTAGTAAATCACTTTTGAGTGCTATACATATGATGCACACAAGATGCAATATAAAAATACAACGGAAGATACTTTTAAACTATGTTGGCTGCCTTTAGTCGAATTTGTATTTGCTCAGGTTAGCTGGGAGCCGACTCTTGAATAGAAGAGCAGGGTCCTGCCTTTTCAAATCAAACTATTAAATTTTTTTTCTTGCACAAATCATAACATAGATAAACAGCCAGATTGGAAAAAAATAGGGTCTTGCTCTCCTATTCGGAGAGCAGCGGAGTCGCATCCGGTTAGCTGAGGATACAATTAGAAAATCTAGACTATTTTTGAATTCTGGTATGATCTCAAAATGGACCTCTTATATCTACAATAGACACCGAATCTCTTTTGATCCGGCTAGAACTAAATTCAGGCCATTCTTTCCTGAGTATACCCTTAGATACCTGAGGGGATATAGATCCGTCTTAAGTCTGTTCAAGTGAAAAAAAAAATTAGATCCGATCCTTTTATACATAAAAAAATCAGAATATTCTTTCTCTTTCTCTTTTATTTTACAACATTTTCTATAAATATAAAATTCTCCACTGGCAGTACACATGCTAAAGCTAGGATATTCAAGCCTCCACGCCACACAAAACCTTTCTTCCTCGGATGGGATGTCAACAAGAGAATAACTATTAATTAATTTGTGTTTGTAGGAATTTTTAAAACACTTATTATTGCTTGACAACCGGGACCAATTCTGATTAGACGTGTGTCAATTGCTTCTTAGAAGGAACTTAATAGAAAGAATAAACTAAGTTGGCAGAATCTCCAGGTCCTATGCCTTGAAGTTATCATTAACTAAAGAATGCTCTACAGCCTACAAGGAGGAAAAGCTGGCAATTAGACCTAGGGGTGTTCATTGGGTCCGGTTTAATTGGTTTTGGACTGAACCGAATTAGTTCGGTTCAAACGGTTCAGTTTTTTCGGTTTAATGGTTCGGTTCGGTTCGGTTTGCTTTTAAAAACCGAATTATAACTTCAGTTCGGTTCGGTTTGAAATTTTCAAAACCGAAATAACCGAACCGACCGAACTTTTATATATTATGAATTTGGTCCGGACCGTCCCGGTTTATTTTTTAATATCTTGGTTTATTTCTTAATCAATTGCTTTAAATACTTCGGTTTATTTCTTAATATCCCGATTTATTTCTTAATACTCCAATTTATTTCTTAATATACTTTGGTTTATTACAAAACAATTTCTTTAAATAATAAAAAATTATATATTTCGGTTTGAACCGAACAAACCGAACAAACCGAAATAAAACTTTGGTTCGGTTCGGTTCAGTTGAACCGATGAACACCCCTAATTAGACCGAAGACACTGTTCTCATTTCTCCGATATGTTAAAAATAATATTTTGTTTAGTTAACTTTTTTTTTTTGATAAAAAAGTTTAGTTAACTTTTCCAGTATTATCTAAATCTATTAGATTGATATGAAGAGAGAAAATTTTCTTCAAAAGCCACTGAAAAAAAAGAAGGACCTTTAGCATAAATAGCGCCTCAAAATAATCCAATTGTTGCTTGAAAATAGCGCCTCGATCCCTTTGTCTAAGAAGGGATGACCAACAGCTGGATAGATTATATACATAGCCCTCTTGATCGAAAGCTCAAGCAACGAACAAAGTTAACACACAAACACAAACAAATGAAATTTACAACTAATACCTTTCAATAAATGGAAAAAAAGTTATTCTAAACAACTTGTATATATCATTTTCTATAATATGTCTTCTCAAGAAAGCTAAACCACAAACAAATCAATGAATCAATGAACAATATGAACTAAAACTAAGATATAACAAAACAATAGTCACCAGAAAATGGAGGGGGGGGAAAATCAGGCCTAGCTTGATCTCTATGATGCTCCTTTTTCCTATGTATATATCTAGTGATTTAATTGTTCTCCCTATTCATTTCTTTCTATAAGATCTAATCACAGTTAACAAAGAATTAACTAGAAAAACCTCAACCAGTTAATTACAGCTGAAGGAACCAAATTAACCTCAATGAAACCACTTTCTGGTCAAATCCCCTAGACGCGTATCATTTACCTCGCAGAATTTCCAAGCCCAATCAGCCGGCTCAATCGGCTCAAACCCTAGTCCAGGAGTCCGATCTTTAGATGCCGGGTTAACCCGATCCATCCAGTCTGGCACAAATGCCGAGGCCCTTTGACGAAACTTCACCTTAAACTCATCCCATGCTTGGTATTTGTAATGGTTAACCCTTGCCCACCCGACTTTCTTCCACTCGAACTCATCCCTCAATCTGAAATGGTGCACTGAGTTCACCAATGACCGGTCCACAGCATCGAGCCGGACCAATGACTTGTGCCTCTCTTCAGCATGCCTACGGCACATATAGCCCTGTATGACCCCATTCCTCGGGTGGTATCTGTGACCTGATGGGCTAAATTCATAACATCCAATGGAAACCTGACCCACTGTCGGCTGGACCGGAAGAACAGAACCGAGCATGGACCTGCCCGGTCTGGACGAATTAGACCAGGATGGCGAGTAAACAAACTCATCAACATCAATGAAAGCCATCCATTCACACGTGTCACGGTTTATTGCAGCACAATGAGAGAATGCAGCCTCCTGGCTTTTTGGCCATGGCCAGAACCTAGTTGATATGTTGAACCGTTTGGATTGGAGCCGGTTCACGGTCAAGTTTAACCGGTCATGGCTGCCATTGTCATATAAGAAGAACTTCTCTATACCGATGGCCGAATGATACCTGACCCATTCGGGTAGAAACTTAGCTGAATTATAGACCATTGTACAAGCACAAATTTTCATTTTCTGGTGCAAAGCTGGCTGTTGACTGGGTGGTGTGTAAATTGCAACTGATGGTAGCGGGTCAGATGACTCGCCAATTCTAAGAGAGACAAAAATCAGATTGGTGGATTCAGGTATTGCATTGAGGTCAGGATGGTGGCAACGAAATACCTCATGAGATGAGCTAGTGACAGCCGTGGTGTAGAAGGGGGCCCGGTTGTCAGAGGTGTAGAATAAGCAAGTTAATTCCCTGGCCGGTCGGTTTATGCCTTGCTTTGTGTTAACCCCCTTGGCAAATACAATCACGTCTTTGGCAGTAGAGAGGGATTCATAGACAATCCAGTTCCACCGTAGCATAAGAGGGTATGTATTGATATACTGCTTCCTTACCGGGTTATCAGATGGAACTGCGAGGGGTGAGTAGAAGGGACGGCGGACGCGGAGGCGGCGGGGCAGCGGGCAGACGAAAGCATTGCTAAAGGAGGTTGCACGCGCGGGAGTAACCGAATTATCACGGAATAAGCACGACATCCTTCGAGAAGCTTCTACAGAGGGGTAAAATTGGAAAACAAGAATTTGCCAATCTTGGAGGAGTACTGAGGCGGTGTGATGGAGAAGGGGATTCGGATTCGGATGAATAGAGAGTCGGAGCGAGGGCTTCGGGAGGTGGAGTCTAGTTGCTGATTTGTGAGGGAAATGGAAGATGAATAATAGTAGGAAGAAGCTAAGCAGGGTGCCCATTAATGGCGGCAACTTCGAGCGCTTCTTCATTTTTCTCTCTTTTCTTTCTTGAGGTGAGAAGGACATTGTATTTGTGGGATTCAAAAGGGAAGCTGAAGTGAAGCAAAGATGGAAAGTGGGAACGAAGGCGGTCACGCACAGTGATTTATTATTACGTAGTAATGTACGACTTTTTTACTGTAGGGAAATTACTACGGGGATCTGGGCCATCTGGGGAGTGAAGATGCTTGTTTTGTAAATCGTAGGTAAAAGTAGAACTTCGTAAGTGGTCCAGTTGTTACGCTGGATTAGAGAATCTCAGCTGTACCCGTCGTTCGATTTTCTATTAACGTAGGCGCGGTTTAAATCGTAAAATATGTTTTCGGAAGCTGCTATTTTCAGGACATTATTTGAACTATTCGGCGCGGACAAAAAAAATTTCGTTCTAAATACCATTTTATTCTTCTTAAATATCTTTTGATTTTTTTCTCCTCCTAAATTTTTTTATTTTTTTATTTTTTGCTCCTTCTTAAATATCTTTTTATTTTTTTGCTTCTAATCAAACCATGTCATAATTATAAAAGTTAATAGAGCATAAAAATGTAATTTTATTTTTTTGCCTCTTAAATATATTTTTATTTTCTGCATAAAAGTGTAATTTTAATATGTTTGATAGGTGGTCCATATTTAGAAATATAAAATTGATCGTACACTTGAAAATATATTTAATAGGATAATCTTATTATTTTTTTTTGGTAAGATATGCATTTCACCACTAAGATTTATTAACCTTATTTAAAATCATTTATTAGAGATCATATTTAAAAAAAAATTACAAATTTAATTTGAATAACTTGCACTTTGAACCTTTAGAACAATCATTTTATGAGTACCCGTAGATTCAATTTGATAAACTTTGGATGGCTTTTTTTCGTGTAAAGTCTGAGCCTTTGAGTGTTTTGTGAGAAGAATTTAGAAGTATTTGGAAAACAAATTCTCTATATTTTGATTTTTTTTTTTTGAGTAAAGGTTGGAGGTCAAGCCACCCAACTATTTAATACCTTTGTTATTGCAACAAATGATTTTCTCCATCTGGGTTTCGAACCCATGACCTCTCACGTAGAGACCATGTGCCTTAGCCACTAGACCAAATGCTAGTTCTCTATTTTGATTTATTTTTTGTTCTTGTTTACAAAGAGAAACAATAGATTTTAATATTATAATGAAATACAGAACCAAAAAAAGATAACATAAGATACTAAAATAAAAATATATTTACGGAAGAGCTAAATTTCTATTTGAATGGGTCCTCAATTTTACTCGTACCAGTTATTAATTTTTAAAATTATAACATTATTTAATTAAAAGCAAACAAAATAAGAAGTTTTTCTAACAGAGACAAAATTGACACAGATGAAGAAAAAAAAAATCTACGGACGTAATAGTTATATTATGCACTGAATAATTAAATTTATATCCTGAAAATAGCAGCCTCTTATGTTTGTACATTCAGGTTTTAAATAAGAGTATTATACTATTATTATACCCACTGTCAGTATGTCGACGGTGTATAGTATCTGGCATGGAACGTGTTCTTTTAATAAGACTAAACTTGATCCGTGTTTTGTTATTCCGTTTTAGTGATTTTCTGTGGCACTTGGTGCTCCCCCGGCAGGCTGGATCCGTACTCTCTCTCTCTTACTAAGGAGGATGCGCATCACTTTACGGTTTAAGATTAAATCTCAACCGGTTTGAGATTCGGAGAAAATAAGGAGCAGTAGTTATTGGACTTTGAGATTCATTCCTAGTTAAAATGAATGGTCCAGATTCAATAATTGTAAAAGATTCCTTGTGCAGTAAAGAGAGAGGATGTGAATTCCGGCAGGCTGCTCGTAGTAGCAAGCAGTGTTGTAAAATGCGGTCCATTTGATTGCATCACACTTGTGCATTTTGTGCAAACAAGATATCAATCATTGGATTGCATCTTCAATATTTAAATTATCAACATTAAAATATGTATATATCTAAGCCTATTAATAGCTCAATTTATTTATTTTTTGTCATTATCTATTATCAAAATTTACACCAACAAGTGCATATATTTACGGCAAAATTAATAACAATATATACTAAATGTATCCTTCTAATTTTCTAATACCCGACACCCAATTTAATTAATAAGATCCGAGGACAAAATCAGAAAAAAAAAAATATATATATATAAACACCTACAAGACTAAACCTAGACAGATACTATATTTCATCAACAATATTATATGAGAAAAAAAATACTAAAATGCTAGCATCTTGCCTAATTAATCCTTTCCCCAACATACACAGGAACACAGAGAGAGATCTTACACGACCGAAGTTCAAGATGAGCTTCTTTAAATTAGGTGAATGCGGGAGAAAGCAAGCCCACAAGATTCCAACCATTAATCGTTTCCAATTCTCCGAGTTCCAAACTCTTTAAGTTATGAAATATCAAACAATTCACAATACCTTTGTTGAGTAATCCCTACAAATAAGAAATTAAAGATCGACTTTCATTTCACTAAATTTAAAAAACCATATGGTCCCCTTGATGGTTCTTTTAATAAATTAACATTGGGTTTGAAGGAGAAAACGTATACTATGACCAAAAAACTAAAAGTAATTTAATAAGAGTTGTAACCAAATAAAAAAGATGCAGCTCCACTATATCACAGCTTATTATTCACTAAAAAATGAGCATATATACCAGGAAACGGCGGGGAAAAGGTGTATAGAGCCTTAGACTTGTAAGATTTGGAAGGTCGCCAAGAAGATTCAGTCCATCGTCAATATATGAAATTTCAAGGTCTGTTGTGACTAGAGATGATGAGTTTATCAATGTAATTGGTGTTTTAGAGCGGAAAAATATACATTTCTTCATAGTCAATTTCTTCACCACATTGAATTTAATAATCTCGTTAATCATCAAGCAACAATCTGTCAGGATCAATTCTTCGAGGACAGGACACCCCAATAAAAGCATCTTTAAGAAACCATCCTTGATTAAAGTATAACCAAGCTCTAGTTTTTGAAGAGAAGGGAAGTTTATAGATGTAGGTTGGTGTTCCCATAAAAGAAGTTTATAAAACATTGAGAACAATAACATCTCCTTTACTGACCCGCAATTGAAAAATGAATCAGGCAAGTCGAAGAGCATGTTCGACTTTGTGTAAATATAGATTACCCGAGGCATGCATGCAACTGCATGATCAATGATTTCTTCCATTTGTAGAATGCCATGACAATTTAAATTTATCAAGTGGTGAGAAACCTCTACGGATTAGTACGCCATAAACGAACCGCATATATTTATCCTCGAGATGATAGTTGGCGAAGTCCATATTATTCTCCCGCTCATACTCAGAAATATAGTAATCAAAGTCTAGCGTAGTCATAGCAGTCCATTGATTTGTCCATCTTTTTGACAAAATACATGTGCGTATGGCTTCTTTGGTTTTCAGCAAGGACAATATTTCTGTTATAAGTGGGTCGGGCAAATCACTTATTCTATCGATGGCAATGGCAGGATCTCCACCGTCCATCTTTAACCCTTCAATGATCGAGGCAGTTCGTTGAACAACTCTGTGTTGAAATGAAAGAAAACGACAAACCAGCTATTAATTAGTTATCTCAAATGTAGAACATACAAGAAATTAATATGACTAATGAATACGGTGCAAAATTAAGAAAATAAAAAACCTAAATTTGATCTCTACAAAAATATATAAAATTAATTAGAGAAAATTTCGATAGTTCAATAGTTTGAATTTGCTGTTTAAAATCATTCTGACAGATTTTAGAGTTGAGTTCACAAGAATAATTGGTAAACTTAGAACCAAGTTCTACTCTTAAATAAGATTATTATTATACTCACTGTCAGAATGACGGTGTAGAGTATCTGGTATGGAACGTGTTCTTTTAATAAAGCTAAACTTAATCCGTGTTTTGTTATTCCGTTTCAGTGATTTTCTGTGGCACTTGGTGCTCCCCCGGCGGGCTCCTCATAGTAGCAAGAGAGAGTTACCGTTGTGGTAACGCTTATACGGTTATACCAGTTCCATCACTAAATTTGAGCTGAATTCGTTACGCGCCTTGGGCTTATGTGATGCGAATCTGCTAAAAATGGCGAAACAAATATCCCTACAGCAAGAGAGAAGTAAGTCACCTAATTATAGAATCCCCTCTCTCTCTCTCTCTCTTCTTCTTCTTTCCTTTTCTTCTTTCTAGCGAGATTGGAGTGCATCTTTGGTTTCTGGAACTGATTTCTAGCCCTATGTGTCAGCAAGGGAATGTAGCGTAGAAAGAGACAAGAGAGGAGATGAGTTGCTTCTCTTGCAGCCCGAGGTCAAGAGACCTGCGGCGCCGCCGGAGCAATGGTGCCGGGGCTAGCTCCAAAACTCTTTTTCGTCTTGTTGATTCCATAGGTTTTGATTGATCTCTGGTTCGCACTATTCATGTTTGTTTAAATGCCTAAGTGAATCTTTATTGCCCTTTCTTAATTGTATTTTGTACTTGTTGTGTTCGTGCTGGAAAAGTCGTATGCTCCCATAAATAATTAGTAATGAAGAATTCTCAGCTTTTGGATTCAATTCTTGGATACAACCATTCAAAGGAAGGAACAAAACAATGATGCAAATTATTTTCTAAGCATAAACCAAATTTATATATTTTAAGAGTGGCAAATGCAATTTTGTGCCTAATAGGATTCCTTGTGCAAAAGTTGATAACACCTTTATTTATCCCCTTTTACTGGCTTAAATAATTATTTCTGCCCCTTAGGTTTTACTGAGTTCGACAAGAAAGGTGTTTGTCCTGATCCGAAAAATGCAAATAAATTCACGCTGAGCCAGATGGTGGCTGCCACCAACAACTTTGCTGAGGCTAACTTGATTGGCGAAGGTGGGTTCGGTCAGGTTTACAAGGGTCAGTTGGTTTGTGGCCAGGTAGTCACATTTCTACTACTGGATTATCGTACTAACCCGACCTCTACCAAGCTTTAAATAATAGCAGAGTGGCTTTTTTTTGTTTTTTTGGTATTTGGAGGGGGTCGGTCTAAGGGGGGAGAGGGTTGGGTATTGGTACCAGATTGGTATTCATTAGTGAACAATTACTCAATTCCTTTTTATTTGGCACAATTTGAGTTTTTTTTTGTCTGATGTAAGACTTGGTATATTCATTTCCTTTTTATTTGGCACAATTTGAGCTTTTTTTATCTGATGTAAGACTTGGTATATTGTGAGGAGTAGACAGTGGCGATCAAGCAGCTGAAGAAGAGAGGAATCGAGGGCACACATGAATTCGTGGTAGAGTGCCTGATGCTTCTCTTGCTGCACCATCCGAATCTCGTCAGCTTGATAGGCTACTGTGCAGAGGGTGACCAGCGTATCTTAGTTTACCAGCATATGTCTCAGGGTAGCCTTGAAAACCACCTTTTCGGTTGGTTCCTTCTCCTGACTTTACCTGCCTTTTTGCATATTACCATTCCCAGTTTGAAATTTGATGCACTGTGGTATAATTATTAGTATCTAATTCCCCCTTTAGGAAGGGATGGTAACAAATTGTTTCATTGACAAAAAAAAAGGCCCTTGAAATTGGCAAGATTTAATGTAATGTACGTATCTGAAATTTAGTTGAGAATAGAAACAATGAAATGTAACCTTCATTGTACTATGAGATTAAGCTTTTGGAACAGTTGTTTGTTTAAAACGGATTATAACAGGAGGCCTTGAGGTCAGATCTCACAAGGCCTTATATGGCCAAGTTTTCTCTCTGAAAAATTCTTGCATAACATGTGTATGTATAGAGTTGTCACTAGAAAAGAGTATTAAGTACTACAAAAGTAAATTAAAGAATGTTAGATTAAATCACAAGTTTGTTAATTAGTGCTGGCTCTAGTTGGGCAATTTTAGTTGACTTTTACTGTTCTCAACTAACTCATTACATTTTGCCTTACTCCTAGATCTCCCACCTAACAGAAAGCCGCTCGACTGGAGCACTCGACTCAAGATTGCTACTGGTGCAGCCCGTGGGTTGCAGTACTTGCACGAAGTGAAGCCACCTGTTATATACCGGGACTTGAAATCGTCAAACATATTACTGGACGATGAGTTCAACCCGAAGCTGTCAGACTTCGGCCTGGCCAAGCTGGGGCCCACAGGGGACAGCACGCACGTGTCTACCCGGGTCATGGGCACATACGGGTACTGTGCACCCGATTATTACATGAGTGGAAAACTCAGTGTCAAGTCTGATGTGTATAGCTTTGGTGTTGTTCTCCTTGAGCTGATCACTGGCAGAAAGGCATATGACATGTCAAGGGAAGAAGGCGAGCGGAGTCTGATACTTTGGGTAGGTTTTCTTTTTCTGAAAATGATAATTTACATTTGTTTTTATTCTCACTAGTACTTGGTTATTTTGAGAAATTTTAAAATGAGTGATTCACTAGGTCGGGCACTGGAACTTAAGTTTTGTTTAAAAGTATCTTCTTCTTAAGGTTTTTGTTTTTCTTAGAAGTAGGTCAATGCTTACTTTAATCTTGTATTAAACCAAGAAAAAAAAAATTTTACAATACAAGACGGCTAGAGAATGTATAAACAATTGGCAGGTTTGTGCTTTTTTACTATAAGTTTTAGCTCGTTTAATCTGACCAAAAACCCATGAATTCTGTAATGGAATTTTTGGGCTTTTAAATTAAATATTTGGCTCAGATTTGATGTACTTTTATAATCCTAGTCACCTATAAACACTCGGTAAAGTCAGATAAAGACAAAATAACTAAAAGAAGTACAATGACTGAAAAGGGGCATATAAATTTAAATTGAAATCAAAATTCTAGTGGAGTACTCCAACATGATATTTTGATTGAAAACTTGCATACCCAAACTACATATTTTCCTCATTTAACAGCAATTACTGTTTTTCTTCCTCTGCAGTCCCGTCCTTTCCTTAACAGCAGAGGATACATGCACTTAGCAGATCCGTTGCTTAACGGGTGCTACCCGAAGCGCTCACTATACCAATTAGCTGAGGTCATCTCACTCTGTCTCAAGGAACAACCCCATATGCGGCCCAGCATGTGTGACTTAACATTAGCACTTGAGCATGTTGTATCTCAGCCCAATGTCACTTCTGCCTCGAGCTCGAAACCTAGAGTTCGAAAGACCAGCAGCATTTCTCTGCGCTGAAACTAACAGAAGAAAACCAAATTTTGTGACTTTCGTGGGTATTTTTTGTTAATGTGTCGAAATAGTATCGGCTAAGTACCGACAGTTATGCATATATTCTGTTTCTAATATGAGAAAATGCTGACACAAGTTTTGGCATTTCTCTCACTGGAAGTATATATGTGTTGTAGGTATAAAAGTTGGAAACCAGTGAAACAAAGAGCACAATATAAGTGCATATACCATGTATATTACGAAATTGAAAAAAATATATCATAATTATTATCCCTTTGCTGCCTTTTCTTATTCTTTTTCCTGCTACAACATATGTAGAGGCATCAGTGATACTTACTGCAATTATATAATCCATGTACATATGTAATGCCTTCTCCGATCACTTCCCTCCAAAATGCTGGCTACTGGATCAAAAAAAAAGAGTGAGCAATCTTTTGTACCTCTTTAAGTTTTGATTGCAATTACTAAAGGATCAGATTGAGACTATGGTACTTTGCAATGCACATATCGGTATGTGCTAGGGAACTATATCTCGATTTGCAAAGTTCAAACAATTAATCTGAGCCACTCAACACGAACTTCATATGAAAATGTACTTATAAACCAAATTTTATATTTTTTTTTTAGTTTTACATATTTTTTTATAGATAAAAAACCACTACTTTCGGACGGTCCGGTGATTTTTTTTACTTATCTAAAAAATAGTAAAAGGAAATTATAAAAAAATATAAAAGTTGATGTCCAAGTACATTTTTATATAAAAATTATGTTTAAGGTCTGAATTGACTATTTAATTTTTAAAAGCAAAAATATAAATTCATAGCACATACCTATATCCGAATTACCAAATAAGATAGCCTCATTTTATTTAGCATTAATAGTTTTTTTTCTTTTACGTCGGCGTCGCTTTTTTATCTGTTCTTTCAAATATCTTTAAGTGCGTACCTTTTTTAACTTTTAAGTGATGATTTCCTTATTCCTCTTTTTAGACCAGAAGCAGAACTCACGGTAAAAGAATTTTCATCCCTTTCCATCATTTACCCAAATTACACGGGATATTTCATTGGTTGGTTAGTTCATTAATTAATTAAAACCCGCATAGGCGTCTAGATTTGCTGTATCCTCCAAGTTAGTGGCTGCTGATAGCTGCTACGTGGCGAAATCTGAATGGTTGATTGAGCCTAATCCTGTCAATAAAGCATGTACCTCGTCACTAAGTAGGCAAAACCCACCACTGAAGCAGCTCAAGATTTTGTTTAGTTCACAGCAGATTGCAAGAGAAGTTACTGGATGGACCTGTTTCATTGTATTTATTGTGAATCAGTAGCTTTGCTATAGCTTCCACTTTGATCACACATACGTTAAAAATAAAGATCATATTAATTACGGTGTTTTTAGAATCCCTATTTTTGGTTAGTGGCTAGTTATGAATTATTTTGCTTAGATTATTTGTTTAGATTCTCTAGTAGTGTGCGTCAATTTTGGAATCCATAACAGGAAACTCACAAATAAGATTAATAAAATAAATCACCAAAATCTTAGTACCTAAAGATTTGACAAGTATAGCTTGCTTTTTTATAACTTGAAAAATGAATATTGTTAGGTAAATTAAACTAATTAATAGCTATGTGCAGGGGTGGATCCATGTGGTTTCAGGAGGGACAGCTGATTTTCTCTTTCTGAATTTTGAGTTTTAGTAGAGATTGGGACGTTTCGATTGACTCTTCTTTTCTCTGAATTTTTTTTTGTCCCTTCTGAATGTTTAATTTGTAATTTGAATTAAATTTAGGATTAAAATTAAAATAAATTTTATAAATTATGATTGATAATTAGAATTATAGGTTAAAATTTCAGAAATTATAAGTCAGAGTATTAGAAAATATAAATTAAAGTATTATTTTTTATGAAGTATATAATGGTTAATGAGTGTAAATTCGATTTGATATCTTGTGTCCTCCTTGACGAAAATTTTTGAGTCCACCCTGACTGTGTGAACTAGAATTTGCAGTTGTGTACCACCAAACTTTTTTTGGCTTCTTCCTAATAAACTATGAACTTCTACTTTGTCTATTGCAAATAATATCGTTACAGGATCTTCTCTTTAAAGTTACAATATGGACCTTTTTTCTTCTTCAAAATTTATCTTTTGACAATATCTATCTATAATAATAAATAATTAAAATCAACTGCAAAAAGTTTAGGCATATACTTTTTTTGAAGAAAAAAAAAAAGATGAACATTAAATAGATGAATATTTTTAGGTTACCAGTACAAGAAAATTAAAAAGCATGGACAGTCTATATTGATTGCTCAAATGGTTATGATTTGATCAATAAGCTTTCAGACAGATAATATTTTCGTAATTATATATCAACTATGATATCTAACGAGCTAGTCAACCATGACTAAACACAAAACATTTTTTTTTTCTCATTTTATTTAGAGAATAATGACCTCAAGCTTTCGCTTATGAGTGTTAAACAAAAATATTTAAATAATCTTTCAGGCATCATAATTTAAATTAGAGTGAGGCTATGGTCCTGTGACCATAGCACGGATTCATCCGTACTATGGATCAATTTTTTGTTTTCAAAATTCTAATGATCAATCCGAATCATTCAACATGGTTTATATGAATATATTTGTAAACTAAATTTTACGTTTTTTAGATATTTTTTTTTATGAGTGGAAAATCACCCAATCTGAAAATTATGAACCATAAAAATCAATGATTTTCTACCCATCTAAAAAATAGTAAACAAATTCTAAATTTTACTTTACAAATATATATTAATATAGAGATCATGTTAAACAGTTCGGATCAAATGTTAGGACTTTCAATTCGAAATTTTAAATCCATACCGTGAATTAATATACGTCATTATCATATCCTCATATTTACTACAAAAGTGTAAGCGATTGTATTTAGTATTGTTAGTCTTTCGTCTGATTGGTCAAATTAATTTCAAAAAAATTTCACTAAAATAATGTGTATTGAATTAAATCTCATAATTTTAACTACAATACATATTTTGAATGAATACAGTATAAAAAAAAAAGAACATTATAATTTTTCCTACTAGAATTATTATGAAATCACCAAATAAAAAAAACTTCAAGTCTAAAAAGAGTTATAATCAACACTACAGATCAGTTTTTTTTTAAATACAATTTTTCAAATAAGGTACATTAAGAGAAAAAAAAGTAAATTTAAATTAGGGGCGCTAAAAGATAAATTGTAAAAATATTTAATGTGTGGTAGATGAACTTTAAATTAAAGTTTTCACAACTACAATATAAAATTCTAACTACTACGCTACAAATATACATTTAATATTCTACGTTGAAGGCTAAAAAATTTAGTTAAATTTCAATATATATATATATATAATTAATTTTTTTTTGAAACCATATGGATGCCTAAGCACCCTTTATGTGTATAAAGATCAGTCTTTGTTCTTGTGAACTAATTAATTAGCTATTAATCCGGACTACAAATTATGTATAGGCCTTTTTGGTAGTGACTCGCCATACCTCTATACAGAACTGAGAGGCTGCATCAAATGCGGAGCGTTGATATTGGCTCACAGAGACTACAGCAGAGAATAAGAATTTAGACGCAGGGAATGAAATTAATGTGAAAACATTGAAATGGTTGACTTTGCTGACTATGAAAACCACAGAGGAAAGTATTGGGAAAAAATCCCAATAATCACCTTGCCCCCCCCTCTAACTTGCTCTTCTTTCCTTTCTCTTTCCTCTCCTTGACTCATCATCGCTTGCCTCATAATTTCCTCTCTTCATATCTTTCCTTCAGTGAGCTTAATTTATATATATTTCTCAGCAGTGTTTAGTTGCTGTCAGAGAGAGAGAGAGAGATGGGGAATTGCTTTGGGTTGCCATGCACTTCAGTAACTAATAGATCATCCATTATAGGTTAGTTCATAATTTCATATACTTGGAATTCTTTCTTTTTTTTTCTCTTGTAATGAAACTGGATATATAGTATATATATACTTTCCTTTCCCTTTATAGCCGGTAGAAATTTTGAAGGATTTGTGTATGTTTTTCAGCTATATATATGAAAACTGAAGGATTTAATAAATTTGCACATAGCACTTCATTCTAGTTTTGCTTTCAATTATGTGATATCTGTTCATTACTGGAGGCTTATCAATAGTTTGTTTTTCAATAACTGTGTTTGGTGGTTAGTGAAACGAAGGGCTTTTATATTCTGCTGTTTGTTAGCTTAATTTTATGTCTGTATTTTGGTGTTTGTGTACTTGGTTTTGATGGTTGTAACTTAATTAACAGTTAATTTATATGTTTCTTATATGAAATGGGCACTCGTATGCCTTTTTTTGAAAAAAAAAAAAAAGTAATATCTGTTCTGCAATATAATCCAAGTTTCATTTTACTACTGTAACCTTAATATATGTCAAGAGGCTCACATGAAAATATATAGAAATGATTTAAACTTGTTTGGTAATTCCCACCAACCTTAGCTTTGGTACACACTTGAACCAAATATCAAAGAGGACGATACTGCACTACTACTTTTATTTAATCGGATTATATATATATATACAAGTGTTACGCAATAACTTCAATAATGTTGCTTTCAAAAGCCAACATTTTTTAATTAGTTTGATTTTAATATTTCAATGTGTTGCACATTTGGCATCTTTCATATTAAAAAACCATGATGAACCCTCCAAAGTCCAAACGCAACAATTATATATATAATAATTATTTCTCAAATATATATGCTGACTGCTAGTTTCACAAACGCTTGAGCATTGCATAAGATGGTGGAAACTCAAATTAAAAAAAGGAAAAGAAATCTGAGAATGGTAATTAATCAAACCAGTAGGCATGCTATTGGTAATTAAGAGTACTTGCTAATAAGTAATAACATAAACTTATAATACCAATTATCTCCTAACAAAATGCACAGGTCGATTGACATCAAAGGCGAGTAGCAGCACGTCCATGACTGAGATCTCAACCATAAGCAGCGGCACTTTTGGCCAATCTACCAGTAGCAGCCGTGTCAGTTTAGATGACCCCACCTTAGTTTACCCTGACGGACACATCCTCGAGACACCGAACCTCAAAACTTTCACATTTGCGGAGCTGAAAGGCGCCACGAGAAATTTTAAACCTGAGACAGTGCTTGGAGAAGGCGGGTTTGGGAGGGTGTACAAGGGATGGGTCGAAGAAAAGACGTTGAATCCGAGTAAGAGCGGGATCGGAATGGTCGTTGCTGTGAAGAAACTCAATCCCGAGAGCGTGCAAGGTATCGAGGAATGGCAGGTATCACTTGTATTTTTTAAGTGTTTAGATTTTAACAAAGTATATTTGGGGTAAATATTTTAACAGAGTAGTTTTGACTTGATGTAGCGCACAAACCATATGTAGTGCTGTTTTGATTCTATAGTCCGTGCTCTGCATGAAGCCGAAACTCCTCTGTTAAAATATTTACCCTATGTTTGAGTCGAATTCGCATCCTCTGGGATATCTCATATTTTGTGTGACTTTTTGGAAAATCTCAACCATTCAAATATCTTCTGCACGAATCTCAAAGCTCAAATAATACTGGACCCCCTGCACTATCCCCGAATAGGCAACGGACACATCGGTCACGCAAAATATGAGATATCTCAGATGATTCGCACTCTATTTGAGTCCTTTTCCACAGAAAATTGTTAGTTATATATTGCTTTACTATAATAAATTGACAAGTGGACAAGTAGTACATGTCGCTTGACATATATAGTTCGTTTAGAACTTTAAATGGTACGCAAGCAACATTTTTTTTATTTTTTGTTTGTAAATTCTGTAGTCAGAGGTGAATTTTCTAGGGAGGCTATCTCATCCAAACCTGGTCAAACTGTTGGGGTATTGTTGGGAAGACAAGGAGCTTTTGCTGGTCTATGAGTTCATGGCCAAAGGCAGCTTAGAAAACCATCTCTTTCGAAGTGAGAATCTCATCATTTAATCATTTTCTTTTCTTTTGTTTCTTATGAGAAAGTTTAGCAATTTATATATGCAAGTGATCAAAAAATGAGAAAAGGTTGAATTTGTAGTGCAATACAGCAGTGAATGCTTTATACCAACTAGTCAGTAGTCAACCTCATTACATTAAAAAAAAAAATTGTACGGTGCATATTTTGTCCTTTGCTTGGAATTAGTGTGCAATTTCAGATGTGATAATGTTTTTGAAATTGATATGTGCGCATTTGCCAGCTTATTGCTTTCCAAAATTATTAGTACCTGACAATGACTGCATCAGCCTCTAGTGATTGTTTCTTTTTCTGATGTGGTTAGATTTACTTGTCCTTCAATAAATTTCTTCTTCTATTTGAACTCTTTTTTAATTTATTATTATGTTATTTATGTTCCCTTTTTTTTTTACTTGGTGGGGACACTATGCAAATATGTGACATGTCTTTTTCTTTCATGCATAAGTTTTGTCTTATCTTGAGTACAATAGGAGAGGCATGAACTTCAATTGATTAATTTATATTCAAAATTTTCTTACTGTTAAGTTGGATTAATTTTCTGGTAATTTGCTTCTGATAGGAGGAACAACCAATGATACATTATCTTGGGATCTTAGACTAAAAATAGTAATAGGCGCGGCTCGTGGCCTCGCCTTTCTTCACTCGTCAGAGAGACAAGTCATCTACAGAGACTTCAAGGCCTCGAACATCCTCTTAGACTCTGTTAGTAAACACCTTCCTTTCAAAATATAATCAGTTGAAAGTCAATTTCTGACTATTGATTTACCAGGAATAATATTGTGGGGGAAATTATCTTCTTTTGTAGAATTATAATTCAAAGCTCTCTGATTTTGGTCTGGCAAAACATGGACCCGACGGCGGTGAATCGCATGTGACAACAAGGGTCATGGGCACTTTCGGTTACGCTGCTCCAGAATATGTGGCTACTGGTATGAAATAACAATTATATTATTTATGAGTTCTTATAGATCAATGACTATTCCTGTTTAGAATATCTTTAGCAATTCTTAAGTTTTTGTTATATTCCTTAGGAAGTAAAACATACATAAGCTTCTTCATCTTTCTCTTTTGATCAACTAATGTGTTTCCTTTCCTGTTGCTTTTGGTAGAACCAAAGTTTATTGAAGGTCAATTTTTAAGGTAAAATTTGGAACCGAATCTCCTTGCCCACAGGGCAGGAAATTTCTGCCTCTAAAGTTACTGCGGGTAGGTCCAAGACAAAATTATATCTAATATTTAAATGTCAAAACTCTCTTCGGCTCCACCCGGCAGTGACTTTAGGAGCAGGAATTTCCTACTCACAAGGAGGCAGGTGATCTGGTTCCGTAAAATTTGATGGATATGCATATATTAGAGGGGTAATAAGGATATTTTGTGGTCCGGAAGCTTACACAAGAGTATTATTTCCCCCTAATTAAAAAAGTAATTTAATTGGGTACTAATCAATGTTGCCTACCATGATGACATATTAGCATTTAACCGGTAGGCCCCTATGTAGGGGACCATAAGATTTTTCTTTTGTTAATGGAAATAGAAATCAAGTGGCCTATCTCAAATAGTGGTCAAAATTTAAATATCTTTTGGTGCCTTTGGTTGGAGGGAATAATCTCTTTCACCCTTTCAACAAAGCATAATTGATTATTGAAATAAAAAAAAGGAAAATGAACATCAAATCATTTCATTTTTCCAAGATATTTGGTGGATTTGGCACTTAATTCGTCCAAAGTTTATCTCGGGTTTGACTTAACCCGCACCATCCGGCTCATGTAGGCCCTAGTCAGCCTTTGCAGTGTAGTGACCGGTAACTAAAATTGCTGTTCAGTTGTTACTAGAGGAGATTATTTGGCATGTGCAATTTTGAGATATTATCATATTAAAGTGTTCAAGGCTAGACTATTGTCTATAGCACTGTACCAGTACAGTACTATCCACTGGTCTTTTAACATTCTAAGCCAGTTTAGTGAATTTTTGTTATCAATTATAGGTCATTTATATGTCAAAAGCGATGTTTACGGTTTTGGAGTGGTACTGTTAGAAATGCTGACAGGTCTGAGAGCATTAGACCTGCATCGGCCGCATGAACAACAAAATTTAGTGAAGTATGCAAAACCATTCTTAGCTGACCGGAGAAAATTATCACATATTATGGACCATCGGATTGAGGGACAATACAGCACCAGGGGGGCCTTAAAAGCCGCACAGCTAAGCTTAAAATGCCTCAATGAAGACCCTAAAAAAAGACCGTCGATGAAAGAAGTTTTGGAGACTTTAGAACAGGTTGAGGCTATTAAAAGAAGGTCGAAAGATATGCGACTCAGTTCAAACTCACTGGGTCGTACCGGTGCTGGTACGAGCAATAGATCTCAACGAGGAAGATGATGGAATTGTGTCATGGCCCATGATTTTCATAAATTCTGTTCCTCAGATTTGTACATTTTGCCTAATTTTGTTTTCCTCTGGATGATCAATTTTTTGGTGTGTCAGGTGCTTTCTACTGATAATTGATAATTAATTAATAAGAGAACTCTATAACAAGAGGTAGTGTGTATTTCCACCTATTTGATGACATCTTTTTCTTTTTCTATTTAGATATAGAGGATACTGAGATTTGTTTCATGAATTTGTTTTCTTTAGTCCCACGTCTCTAAGAATTTTTAAAGACATTCTTGATGCAAAATGCAAAATGTACCATCTTAATTCCTTTGTGATTTTATATATATATTTGTTGATCTTAGATTTGGAATGGTCAATTACTGGCGCTGTCCATGTGAAGCGGGTCAATTTGATCTGTACACAATTTATATTATTTATATATTGCCTACGGTTTCAAACACAGGCACATATATAAATATCTTTATTTTTAATTAATTCGAATTTATTGTTAAACTTGTTAAAATTTTAAACATCTCCATAATTGAATAACATCATTAAAATAGAGACGACATCAAAATGATAAATACTTAAAGAAGAGGGTTCCAACACTTCATTATACCTCATATTTCATATCCTCGTTTCTAAAGTCCAATCTATCAATCCGAACCGCTCAACATGAAATTCATAATAAAATATGTTTGGGATGAAATTTTTTTACTATTTTTTAAAATAAGTACAAAATCACTATTTCTGAACCGTTCAAAAATAATGATTTTCGACTCATCTTAAAAAATAGTAAAAAAATTCTAAAAATTATAAAATTTCATTCCAAGCATATTTTAGTATAGATATCATATGGAACGGTTCGGATCGACAATTTGGATTATGAAAATGAAGATATATAACATGAGGTATGATAAGATATGGAAGGCATGAAAAAAAATGAGATATTGAAAGCTCCTCATATTTAAATTAAAAAAACTGAAGGATTACCGAACGGTTTAACTGCAGGCCTGCAGCTTTCTATTCAATCAAGTAAAAGATATTTAAAATCTTACAAATGAAGCTGAAGCATGAATTGCCACTCCGCTCATGAAGCAGAAGAACCACACTTCGTTTATCATGAAATCTCTCATCAAAGAGATGCATCAAATGGAGTCCCTATTCTTCAATATTCGTGCCAAAGCAGATCGGACGGTCTGATCTAAACTCAAAATTTGAAATACTTTAGGCACTCATATAGTTCCTTAATACGATCCTGAACTAGAACAATCACACTTCATTTGTCGTGATAATCTATCTCATCAAACACACTAATATGATCCAAATCAATCCTTCTGTTAGAGAAGCGAGAAACAAAGAACTCCCGTTAGATCGGCTCTCGTGATCGAAAGGGAATTCAGGAGAGGAGGCGGAAAATTCAATCGAAAAAAATCACCACTGGGTTTGAATTTAGCGAGAAACGATTTCGCTGAGGTGAGAAGACACGATTACCCTCGTCTCTTTTCAGTTCCGACCTATAGGCTGATAGCGGCTTTCCACCTGAAGCAGGAGGAGGTTAGCGGTGGCGCTCCACCGAGACCAAATCGGCACGAGGCCAAAGGTGGTACTGTTCAGCAACTCGACTACTGAGGAAGTATTTGGCGAATGCGGGTCGCTAATTACTTCTTACGCTGGGTAACCACAGCCCATCCCGATATTCCTTTCGCTTCAGTGCTTTTTCCATCCCTTGCTCTTGCTTGATGCGAGATGGAGATTAGACGTTCAATTTTAATTCTCTTCTTCTTATTTCAGGTAATATTTCTTTCTTTCAATTTCTATTTTTCTAATCTGTGCGGTACTTAATTTCCTTGCAATTTGGACATTTCTCTTATTTTGATTAGGAGTAGTATCTGTTTTAATACCAGGCACATATTCGACCTAGTGAGCTTAATTCTAATTTTCCTTCAATATTCATAGCATTTGAATGATTGATGCTACTATCACCCTGGTTTAAGCCTTGGTAATTAGACATTAGGTTGATAATGTTAACCATTATATGTATCGGCCAGTACTACAATGCTTGGAATTGTGTCTGTATTGTTCCTAGCCTCATACAAAGTGAAAGCTTTCATTTATTTCCTTCTCTTATACTGATAAGGGATGATTAGTAGTGGACAATTATGCACAAACTTTTCACTTTGCAAAATATCATTTTTTTTTAATTGTTTAAATAAACTTTTTTATTTAGGGGACGATTATTGTTTCCTCTGCCCATTCAGAGTTTTCTTTTTTGAGGAAGTTCTCCTTTTCCAACCGGTTAGTGGGCTCAATTGTTTGTTCTTCTTTTCATGCATAGTTACAAGTCGTGACTTCACTTTAATATATATGACATTACATGAGTAAATAAATTTTCCTTTGTCCCTTTTTTTTAACTTATGAGTTCTCAGACATGAAGAAAATGGTGGAGATGGGCGTAAACAACCTTGTACAAACTGCCATGATGAGCAGGTGCGAATAAATACGGTACCAATTAGGATCATGCAGTACCTGTTATGATTGGTACCAACTATTAATGATCCAAATCTTTTCCTCAATTCACCTGTCATTAGCGGTAAAGCTGTAGGCAGAAATTTATTAAGCTTTAGCTGTTGCAAATCAGATCAAACTCATGTCAAGAGTCATGAAGCTGTGTAGGACTGTATTAAAAACCACAGTTAGGATTAAGAGTGGGACAAGCCTGTGGATGCACTGTAATTGATGCTGAAAAGTTAATTAGCAGATGCATTTGATGCTAAAAAATCATTAAACTTTGTAGAGTCCTAAATTTATCATTATGTTTTCTACACAAGTTATTACACGTTTATTACTATAATTCCTTTTCATCTTGATTATAAACCTATCAAAAGCGATGATAGGGTTTTACATTTTTTAAATCATTACTGTTGTGCCTCATATTATTAGAATATTTTTATTCTGATTACATTTTTTGAAGTACATGTCAGGAATCTATAACAGTTGCCTACACCAATCCATCAGGTGCTATTAGAACATTTAAAATAAACTTCAAGGAGCTATCTTCTCTGAATCAGACCAAAGAAACAGCTGGATTGGTACTTATTGTTTCTTCAATTATTCTGATAATTACTGGGTTTTTTTTTTTCAAATGATACTAGATAACATTAGCATTCGTGTGATGACACCTAAAATATTTGGTGTCGCAACTAAAACCTTACATTTTCTAAGATACTTGCAACTAATGCCATCATGTTAAGTTATGGGATGGAAGAGGTATACACCGATGGATTTGATAAATCCGCTCCTAACTCTAACAGGCCTCCCTTTTGAAGAACATGTTTGAGCTAAAATCTGGCCACTAGTACCTGATTATTCCATGCCAAGTGTATGAAAATTAGTGATGGTATGATTTGAATAATACAAGAAAGTTAAGGGCCAATTTATAAAATGCTGTTTAAGTCTTGGTTTCAATAATTGGATATCATTTGCAAACAGCTCCTAACAGGTTGCTTTTTAATTACAAAATGAGTAATTGTTTGGTTTAGTTGGAAGATGTGATACATTATTGTTGTTCTCAAAAGAAAAGGATGCACAAATATGTTTGGCAGTGTTTTTACAATACAAATCTTTCAGCCTAGTTAGCCTGCACTTTTAAAGCTGTAAATTTTGAACAGGGAGACATTTCAAACGAACTTCTTGTGAACAGATCAGAGCTGAGTTTGACAAGTATTTTGGAAGCAAATGATCAAACTAGATCTCAAATTCAAAATGATCAACCAATTGACCCAATCAAACGTAAGCGTGAGGTCAGTGTCTTACCTTTTTTGTTTCCTTCTTATTTGTTTCTAGGCAACAATTTAAATAAATGAACTAGCTTCTCAGATCAAGGCCCGTGACACCAACATACTCATTATGAACCGGACTGGTACTTGACCAAGCTGAAGGCTTGCTTGATTAGGTCTATATTGTCTTAATTATTAATAATTCTGTAGAAAAGCATCAGAATGAAATGACATTGAACTTGCTGATACAGCCCTATGTAAGCTGATCAAATTTTAGACAAAAAAAACTGGATTTGCACATGAATTTTCTATTCTGATTTGTATGTAATGAGATTGTAAATTTTAACTTCAGCTGCTGAGGCAGAAGAGAAGGGAAAAACGAACAATGGATCTTATCCATATGAGCCAAGAAAATGAAACCGAGATACAAAATGCAGCGATAAACCGTACCAAAAATTTTGTGAACAAGGTACAAGGTAGGTACAGTATATGGAGAGTACTTTACCAGAATCCCATGTCAGACTCCGTACTGATGCTCATGAAAGATCAGATAATAATGGCCAAGGTTTATGCTAGCATATTTTATTCCAAGAAAGAGCTTGATCTTTACCAATTGCTTATCATGCGAATCAAAGAGAACCAAGATGCCATTGGAGATGCCAGCTCAGACAATGAACTACATGAGAGGTATGTTAGTGATAATTGTGAAGATTTTATCTTAAACCTCCTCTCTTGTCAACATTACAATTTAAGATTTTCTGTCTGACACCTTAGATTTTGACTGCTACCTGTTGATGTCTTTTCTAATGGTTTTGATTTTAGAAATTCTTTTTCAATCCCATTATTCCGTTATGCCAGCATAATGTTAAATAGAATTCATGATACTTCAATTGGAGTTCATGTCTGCTTCTACAGAACCTCAAGATCTTATGTTTACCCCCTTCAAAGTAAGAAATATCTAATTCATTATGCTTTGAGGTTTTACAGGATCAAACTATTTGAAGTTCCAAGACTCTTGTAATAATGGTGGCATGTGTTGCTTTCTGTTTCTAATCATCTTCCTCTGTTATTACATCTTTTTGTTCTTTTTCTCTATTCCAGTGCCCTTGAGCAGGCTAAAGCAATGGGCCACGCCTTAACCTCAGCAAAAGACAAACTTCATAAATCAGAAGAGATTGAGAGAAAGATGCGGGCCATTCTTCAATTGTCAGAAGAAAAAATCAACTTAGCCAAAAAACAAAACACCTTCCTAGTTCAACATGCAGCCAAAACTGTGCCAAAACCCTTACACTGTCTTCATTTACAACTAACCAATGATTACTATAATTACTACAAGGAAGAAAAATTTGAAGAAGAGAAGTCCAAACTTGAAGATTCCTCTCTCTACCATTATGCCGTCTTCTCTGACAATGTACTTGCAACATCAGTTGTTATCAATTCAACTGTTACGCACGCCAACGAGCCGCATAAACACGTGTTTCATATAGTAACTGATAGATTAAATTTCCCAGCCATGAAAATGTGGTTCATGATGCACCCGCCTAACCATGCAACAATCGAGGTGCAAAACATAGACAAGTTCAAATGGCTAAATTCTTCATACTGTTCAGTTCTTCGCCAACTTGAATCAGGGAGGATTAAAGAATATTATTTCAAATTTAACCATCCCTCTTCCCTTTCGGCTGGGCATGAGAATTTGAAGTACCGGAACCCCAAGTACCTCTCTATGCTGAACCACTTGAGGTTTTACATGCCAGAGGTGTACCCAAAATTAAATAAAATATTATTTTTGGATGATGATGTGGTGGTGCAACGGGACCTGACACCTCTCTGGTCAGTCAATTTGAAAGGAATGGTGAATGGGGCGGTTGAAACATGTAAAGAGAGCTTTCACCGGTTTGACACTTATTTGAATTTTTCAAACCCAAAAATTTCAGAGAATTTTGATCCACGGGCCTGTGGATGGGCCTTTGGGATGAATATGTTTGATCTGAAGGAGTGGAAGAAAAGGAACATAACTGGGATTTATCACTATTGGCAAGATTTGGTACGAAATACAAATTTATATTCTGTTTTTTTTCTAACTACTTTTGGGGCAAAATTTGGTGCATGGTAATGGATTCTATAAGCATAGTTCATGTTAGTAATTGTTGAGGTAATATGGTATTCCCAGTACCTACTGGCCTGTTCCAGACAGTGATGCAATCCTTAGGCTGTTATCATTTAGGTGTTTGGCAGCGAGGATTAAGCTAAGCTGTCTTCTTTGTTGAATTTCGTGACCAAAATACCCTTCCTCCTTAGCCCTCAGCAATGCCTGCAATTATAATTAATATAATTACGTCAATCTAACTGGTACTTATTATTAATGATATAAATTAATATTATATTTTGATTTATAAACCTAGTGTAATTAATATAAATAATATCACTATATAAACTTAGTGTAATTAAACTGTCTTTATTTTTCCTTAAATTTTTTGTTAATCTGCATTTCCAGCCGGCATTGCATTACATACGTAACCCATAATGATCAGCATGCTACTGGTTGGTTTTAATTTGTGTCTTTTATTTTTATTTTATTTTTTGGGGGGCGGGGGTGCATTGGGTGATACTTAACTCATGATATTTTTAATGTTATATCAATATCAATGAATATTGCTCATTTTCTAATTTTCTAAATACTAAAATACAAGTACTTCGCATTTTTTTTCAGAATGAGGACAGAAAGCTATGGAAGCTGGGATCACTGCCACCTGGCCTGATCACCTTTTACAACCTAACATACCCACTCAATCGCACCTGGCACGTGCTTGGTCTTGGGTACGACCCGGCAGTGGACCCAAAACAGATAGAGAGTGCAGCTGTGGTGCACTACAATGGAAACTACAAGCCGTGGCTTGATCTTGCCATTGCCAAGTACAAGCAGTACTGGTCCAATTATGTTAAATTTGATAACCCCTACATCCAAGGCTGTTTCATGAACGATTGATGGCATCACCAATTTTCGCTTCAACTTATTCCCTTTTCATATTTTTTTTTTCTTTTATTCGAATCATTATTTTGTATAGCATGAATGCCGGCTTATGATGTAGTCCTTAATTAATCCTATAATCTTGCAACATTTGTTAGCATGTAAGTCATGACATTGAGACAATAGGATAGAATTGTTAGAATGTTAATTCTAGAATTGTCAGAAAAGCAAGATGAGATAGAGGGCAAGAGCTGGTGGTATTACACGATATGTAAATGGTATATTTCTGGCAATAAAGGGACTGCCAATGCTGACGAGTTAACTGCTATAAAAAAAAAAAAAAAAAAAAAAAGAATTTCAATGCCATTACACTAGTACTTATTTGAGTTTTTTTTTGTGCGATTTTAATTTGTTTGTTAGGGTCCCTGTTACCCTGTATCAGTTGGAGTGACAACACTGGTGCTTTGTTTGAATGTTAATCTAGAGAGAGGCTTTAAAAAGACAAAAGTGAGGGAGGTTTTTGCCCAGGTTATCATAATTGCTACAAAAAGAAATGAAAATATATGCTCAGAATGACATTGACAATGTTTCAGTTTATCATAATTGATCGTTGCATTAGTAAATTCTTATCTTCATTTGGACCCAATGTAACGTGTCACTGCAAGTATGAATTTCTTTATAAGAAATCAATTTACATTAGAAACTGAATATGAGGAGCCAATGTCGGGGTAGCAGATTTATTTCCCATTTTTTTCCGTACGTTCATTCCAATGCATCTCTCATTTGCATCCAATTCTCTATCTTCTTTATTTTCATTTTCAAAGTCCGAATTATCGATCCGAACTAGAGAAGGAAATTTGTCACGGCGTGACTAGTCACGTCACGTGTGTCTTTACGTGACGTGATCATTCGCGTGACGTGACCGCATTCCAGCAAAAATTACACGTCACGTCACGTCACGGTATGAAACATAAAGTATTCAACTTTTTTTTGTATGTATAGAATATTCCGATTTTTCTTAATGTAGGTTCAGTGATACTGGTACTTATGTAATACTGATTTTTATTCTCTCTACTTTAGTCTTATGAATATTTTTAATTTTAATTTTTAAAGTAATGTTAGATGCTCACCAGTCTTTTCTAAAAAAAATAATTCTTGTAACATTATTAACTTATTTTAGAATTTTTCATATTTTTTTTTTCTAAATTTTCAACAATTTAAATTAAAATATAAAAAATTGACATGATTAATTTACGTCACATGTGATCACGTCACGTATGGTCACGGCATGACTACGCGTGACATGACCATTCGCGTGACGTGACCATCTGCCACTATTTTGGTCACGTTACATCATGTCACGTGAAATAAAAAGTTGACCACGTCACGTCACGTCACGTCACGTCACGTGACTAAATCACAGTGTATTTGTCACGTCACGTCACGGCGTGTCACGTATTTCCTTCTCTAATCCGAACCGCTTAACATGATCTTCATAATAAAATATGCCTGAAGACCAAATTTTATGTTTTTCAGATTTTTTTTACTATTTTTTAAGATAGGTAAAAAATCATTGTTTTAAGAAGATTCTGGACCATCCGATAAAGTGATTTTGTACCTATCTTAAAAAATAGTAAAAAAATTCTAAAAAATATAAAATTTAGTCTCCAAGCATATTTTATTATGAAGGTCATGTTAATCGGTTTGGATCGATTGTTTGAACTTTGAAAATAAAAATAAAGAATTGAGTACAAATGAGAGGATAAAATTTTGAGTGCATTGGAACCCTCCTCATATTTTAAAGTAAACATGAAACTATTTTATGAAGAGGATATGTACCGAAATATATTATTAAGATCTTCTAATTACGCTTCGCCAACCATTAAAGGTTGTTTAGTTGTGTGCGTATATATTTATATGTCAGAACAAGGATAGAGGATGTTCTCAAAACTACGTACAAATGGAGGCTTGATTTTGATTAATTAAAAAAAAAAATACAGCTGTCAGATTCCTTTAGTCTATTTCCAGTTTTCGAATTTCATACTTCAACTTCAAGAGAAAGGAGTGGGTCCGATCCTACCAATGGAGTTTCATCGAGTTCCATGACTATTCGACCATTTTAAAATTTGTACACATGAAAATTAAATTAGAAATGCACGAAATTTAAAGCATTTTATACAAATGTTAAAACATATTGAATGGTGATTAAACCTGTCGAACCAAAGTACTTTAATTCTCATCAGACCTACTCTCAAGTCCAACTTCAAGTGCATAAATTATGTACGGTTGAGATATTTTGCATTCTAACTCATGAAATGATATTTTTATTTGCACAAATTATACACGATTCTTTTTTTTATTATTATTTGCACTAATTAACTCACGATTCCAACTTTATTCACTTATTAATACATAATTTTGCCTTTTGTTGCATCAATTAATGTAAGGTTTGCACTTCAGTTGCAGAACTGACCTTGTAGGATTAAATTTATGCATGCTTTACATTTGGAGAAACAATGACCCGTTTGGAAATATATTGTGCCAAATGGAAACCCTCTAGAAATTTTTTTCTATGAAATACGAACTATGTACATGAATAGTTAAACCACAAAATTTAACTATTTTGAATTTACTCTAATTATACCTTTTACCATTAAAAATGACAGTTGTGCCTCAAATATTATCTAATACTTTCACAAATTAATAATCAAGCAATTCCGTGAGAGTACATTAAGTTTTACGCAGACAAAAGTTATAGTAAAACATCTATAGCAAATTGCATGCATATTAGATGTTTTTGTTTTATTCTTGACATATTTTAGTAGGGGTGCAAACGAGTCGGATAGTATCTGTCTGTATCTGAAAATTAAATATCGATATCCGATATTCGAATATCTGTACAGATACGGATACGGATATGGTTTTAAATTATGGGAGAATTTCACATATACCCCTCAAAAACTTCAAAATTACGTATTTCCCCCTCTAAAATTTGAAATTACATATTTCCCCCTCCAAACTTCAAAAACTCACAAATTTACCCATTATATTATCTTTTATATAAAAACTCATTCTAAATTTATAAAATACTCATTTTACCCTTTATTAAAAATATATACATCTAATCAAACTCAAATTTGAATATGAACGGTTTCTCTACCGTCCGAACTGTTTTTAGATTTGTGCACACAAGATCAGCACAAATCTTGATGCAAGAAACACACGCATATTGAAGCAACATGCACAAATCTTAATGCGATATGCGCTAATCAAAATTGCTTTAAGATTCGTGCGTGTTAAATTAGCACGAATATTGAAGCGATTCACACAAATCTTAATGCGATGCGTACGGATCGGACGGTAGAGGAACCCTTCAAATTCAAATAATTTGAGTCTGATTAGATTTATATATTTTTAATAAAGGGTAAAATGGGTATTTTATAAATTTAGAATGAGTTTTAATATAAAAGACAATAAAATTGATAAATTTGTGAGTTTTTGAAGTTTAGAGGGAGAAATATGTAATTTCAAACTTTAGAGGAGAAAATACGTAATTTTGAAGTTTTTGAGGGGTATACGTGAAATTCCCCCTTAAATTATAATTATCCGTATCATAATAGTAGTTTATATACCTTTTTTCTTTTTTTTTTAACAAAAGTGGGCATGCCCACCAATTTCCATTAGCATGAAAATTTTACAAAAGACATGTCGTACTAGTACCACTATTGGTACCAACTGACAACAGTAACAACATTCACAATTATCCATACGAAATTTATATACCATATAATTTAAAATATATATTATGAAAAAAAATATGTTATTCACCATTATATAAAATGTGGATATCTGTATTTGTATTCATTTAATATTTGATCAGTATTGAAATATAAAAGTAGATAGTATTGAAATATAAAAGTAGATATGAATATGGTTTTACCATTATCTATATCGGATCTGTTTGCCACCCCTATATTTTAGTAATTAAATCACCAAAACTCAATGGTATGCTCTAAATAATATTTAAAGCTTTCACAACTTATTATTAGAGTAATTCGAAAGAAAGCTTTTTTTGCAAAGAAAGTGTAGTATAACACTAAATTGTATGCATATAAAATACTTTTTATTATTTTCTTGGTCATTAAAAGTGACCGGTTTACTCAAAGAAGTGTTTAATTGAAAAGAGAAAAAAAAAAAAAAAAAAACCAACAGAAGATAACTTTATTATTAAAAAAAAATAACCCAAGAAAATATGTTTTAATGGGTTTCGGGTGCTTAATACGAAGGTCCGAATTCGATAGCTTCCCGTCACAGGCTCATAGCAAACAAAACAGCCCTCCAATCCGTGCAACCTGAAAAAGAATCTTAAATGCGAAATCAATTTGCAAAAATTCTCAGCACTTCTCATGAATCTCTTTTGCACCATTATCGCCATGCTAGAACCACAGGTCTCAGTTTCACCATACCACCTGAGCTCCTCCCTTCCATCTTTAAATCTCTCGCGGCAGTTCAGTGGCTTGATCCCGGCATGTGTCTACATGCAGATGCAATCAAAACTGGTCTCGAACTGTTCCCTTCCACCTCCAATTCCATCACGAGCTTCTACATCAAAAGCAACATGTTCTCTTCAGCCGTTACACAGTTTAACAGTTCAGTGAATAAAGACTCGGTGTCTTGGAATGCTTTAATACATGGTTTCATGAGCAATGGTGACTGCTTGAATGGGTTGAGTCTTTGGAAAGAGGCTAGGATTTGTGATTTATTCAAGCCAAATCTTTCCACATTGGTTGTCTCGATACAGGCTTGTTGGAAGCTTGAAGAGTATAAAGAAGGATTGAACCTACATGGGTATGTTTTAAAGAGTGGGTTTATTAGGGACCTGTCAGTTGCAAACTCTTTGTTAACGATGTATGGAAAAATCCAGGAATTGATCTGTGCACAAAAGTTGTTTGATGAAATGCTTGAGAGAGATGTCATCTCATGGAGTGCACTAATTAGTGCCTATGCACAAACTGACCAGGCTGTGAATGCGATTTTGTTGTTTAGAAACATGTTTAATGGTGCTTTTGTTGATTTAGACGGGCTTTCTGTTGTCAATGTTATACAAGCTTGTTGCAATATTGGAAACATTTGTAATGGAACAATGTTACATGGGCTTGTGATTTCTTGGGGCTTTGAGAATGATGTTTTTGTGGCAAATTCACTAATTGATATGTACTCCAAGTCCTTTGACATGAAATCTGCCTACAAAGTGTTTGTTCATATGCCCAAGAGGAACTTGGTTTCATGGAATAGTATCTTTTCAGGTCTGGTCCATGCTGAGAGGGGCGTAGAAGCACTCACAATCTTTGATTCTATGATTAACTGTAGAATTGGAGCAGATGATTTCACATTAGTCTCCTTGTTGCAACTTTGCAAAAAACAAGAGCGACCGATGTGGTGCAAATGTGTTCATGCAGTGATCATTCGAAGAGTACGGTTCTCTAATATAACTTTGATGAATTCTCTTTTGGATGCATATGCGAAGTGTGACCTCATGGAGTTGACCTTGCAGCTTTTTGAGAACATGGAAGAGAGAAACCTGTTCACTTGGAGCACTATGGTTTCAGGCTTCGCAAGTTGTGGTAAACCTAATGAAGCAATAGCCTTCTTTGTGGAGGTGCAAAGAGAGCTTGGTAGCCCTAATTCAGTGACCATGCTTGGCCTTCTAGAAGCTTGTTCTTGCTTGGCTGAGGTGATTTTCTCCAAATATGCTCATGGAATGGCAGTCAAGAATGGTTTTATTAATGACTTGGCTGTTGGCACAGGGCTTGTAGATGCATATGGCAAATGTGGAGATTTAGTTTCTGCTAGGGAGGTGTTCGATGAAATGCCCGAGAGAAATATTTTAACATATAATGCAATGATAGGTGCACTAGGAATGAATGGACATGGAATGGAGTCCCTTACTCTTTTAGAGAAGATGAAATCAAATGGATTAGAACCTAATGGAGTTACTGTGCTAACGGTTCTGTCAGCATGCAGCCATGCGGGTCTAGTGAAGGAAGGTCTGGCATTTTTTGATAAAATGGTAAACGAGATTTCATTTCAACCTCAAATGGAGCATTACTCTTGTGTAGTTGATATGTTAGGAAGAGCAGGAGACCTCAAAGGCGCAATAAGCTTCATAGAGAAAATGCCCGAAACAGTGCAAGCCAATGCACCGGCATGGGGTGCATTACTGAGTGCATGCAGGAGTTATGAGGATTGTGAAGTTGGCCCCGAGGCCGCAACACGGGTTATTCAACTGGAGCCTTCAAACTCAGCCGGGTATTTAATGGCCTTGAGCATGTATGCAAAACATGGATTAGTCGATGAAACAGCTAAATTGAGATCACTTATAAGAGGGAAAGGGATGAAGATCATGAGTGGCTATAGCTCAGTGCATATCGGTCGAGAAGCTCATAATTTTGTTGCCCGGGATGGGTCACATCCCGAGAGTACCGAGATATACTCCATGGTACAGTTTATTCATTGGTGTATGAAGTGGATTTGCAAAGATGAATTCGCAATTGAGATAGACTAGACTATGTTGTACTTGTATTGTTATTTTCTTTTTTATTGTCGATAGAGAAAAAGAAGCCATGAGAACAAGAGCAAAATAAACATATATTGCATGAGAACAAGAGAAAAAACATATGTTGAATGGAGTAGAACTTGGGTGTTATTAGGCTCTCAAGTTTTTATTTTATTTTTTTGGTGATCTTAATTCTATAAAACCTATCTAAATAACTTAAATCAGCGAATCCAAATTGTTAAAACTGATGTGATAAATTTACATGTTAAATATTAATGTGTTCATTGTAACTAAATTTCGAGCAAATAGATGTTATTTCATGGTGAAGTGTTTAGTTCCAAAATTTACTAAATGAACAAAAAAATCACTAAAATGGAGGCACACATCGAACAAAGCTAGTAATTGAGTAAATATAAACAAAACATACAGCACAACAGATGTTGGAGCTTCACAGGAAACATCAATTCACAATTCATATATAAATAAAACATAACCGACACATCGAACAAGCAACAGCATTTCACACGGACTCACAGAGACATGTCAAAAATAAAAGAAACTATCACATGATTTTGATATTTCATTTATTTATTTTCAAGGGTACTGAACCCAAGATTCACACATCTCTTTCATGTTTATTCTTTTCCACACTGCCACTTTTACATGCTTGGTTTAACTGAGAGTCGAGCCCCCAATTTCTGCCCCAACGATTCATCACACTGCAACAATAAACACAATTATATATTGCATTAAAATCTAGATTTTGAGTTATAAAATGATCTGTTCATCAAAGGATGTTATCAAGGCATAAAAGAGAATGTTACCTGGTTCCAGTATGACACCCAGATACTTTGAAGTTCATGCGTAACACGTGGATCTGACAATGCTTCAACCCACCTCTGAACAAATCGCTCTTGCCTATTTTTATTTGTTTTACAAAATATGAAGTAAAAATTATGCTTGCATATGGTTATATAGTTCCTCTGTAACTGAAAGATATATTACAACAAATAAAACAACACATACCTGGCAGGATCAAAGGACCTGTACCTCTCACCTGGTTGCTTAAAGTTGTTCTCCTTCTCTATCATACACTGAAAAAAGATGTTTCAAATGCAGATATTAGTTTTAATATGTAATATATACAGACAAAGCAGGTGAAAGTATAAACTTACTTTTTCACGTTTTGCAGTGAAAACACGGGGAGGGATTGGAACTGTTTCAGAATGGCGAGCAGGATCAAATCTTGACGGGAAATAGTTAACCTAACAATAATTCAACATAAAGCGTTAAATCATAAATGTTTCCTTGTGGTGTCAGAATGAAAACTAAACATAATGGAGAAATTTACGTATTGCCCCTCCGAAACTTCAAACAATCATGTCAAAATTGATTATGGCCCCTGTAAGTTATCATCTATAACCCTTGTAAACAGAAAATGTCTCATACAACCACAACATGAGATATCCTCAAATATCTTCTAGTCTCTTGAAAAATAAGCAAACAACTCATTCCTTCTCCATCATGTGTGAATTTTGGGAATAGAGAGGGAGGGCGGTTTGTTTATCTTTTTAAGAAAATGGATGGTGAGGAGCACTCACAATACCTTTCTTTTAGTATATAATGATACTTCTGATCCTATATTTTAGAAATTTCTCTCTTTAGGGCATCAAATTTTGAATTTTGCAAGTGCATAGTCTAAGTTGCTGTGAAGAAAATAACATGAGTACCTCCTCATCCCGGTGCATGAAGTTCATGGAACCCTCATGATGGTTGTTATGGTGTGCACATTTGGGAGCATTCACAGGTAGCATCAAATAGTTTGGCCCCAGCCGATGCCTCTGGGTATCGGCATATGAAAAAATCCTAGTTTGAAGCAGCTTATCATCAGAGTAATAAATTCCAGGCACGACAATAGCAGGACAGAATGCAAGCATCTCATTCTCCGCAAAGAAATTATCAATATTTTTATTCAAGACCATGCGGCCTACTGGCTGGAGCGGAATAAGATCCTCAGGCCAGATCTTAGTTACATCGAGCGGGTCAAAGTCAAACTTATCTTCGTGCTCCGGGTCTATGGTCTGGATGTAAAGCTTCCATTCAGGGAAGTTTCCAGAAGTTATAGAGTCGGTGAGATCCTTTGTGGCGTGGCTATGGTTAGAACCCCCAACTTGGATTGCCTCATCTTCCAGCAAGGATTTTACACCACAAGTAGGCCTCCAGTGGAACTTCACGTAGTGGGTTTTACCTTCTTTGTTTATCAGGCTGTACGTGTTGACACCAAATCCGTCCATGTGCCTGTCATGTATCAGTAATGTAATATATAGTTTAGCCAACATTTCAATATGGTCATTTTTGCCTCACTGATCAAGTGAAGATAGGTCACTCCCTTCCTCCTACAGTCCTACTTGTTCCTCACAAAAAAAAATAACAGGAACGATACTCGAAGACGCACAAAACTTGAATGGAAATTTTCGTTCCAAGTTTGGAATATTATCCTATCGTCCTTTTTGGAACTAAGATACACCACAAGACTACATCATCGAAAAACTATTACAATTAACCACCATGGAAAAAATTATGAAACGCATGATATGTTTACATCACCTTTTTCTTTCTCAAACACAAATAAAATACCAATTCTGACCAAACCAAGGGAATCCAGACCTGACCCATTTGACTCAACGAATTGACCTTAAAAAAGACTAGTGTTTAAAATACCTGTAGTTTAATGGGATGCCAACATCATCAAAGAGGAAGGTGAACATGTGGAGGCTTTCAGGGTGATGAGAGAAGAAGTCGACAATTCGCCAGTTTTCCTGGATGTGGGTCTTCGGGTTCGGTTTGAGTGCATGAACCATGTCAGGGAACTTCATCCCATCACGCACAAAGAATACTGGGAAGTTATTTCCAACCATATCAAAGTTTCCCTGACAAAGAAAATGGATGAAACAAATTGAAGAATTGCATCCTTAGCAGTATAAAAAGGTGGGAATAATGTCAGAAGAAATGCCATCTGGATAAGCTGATCATTTAGGAGAATCCACACAATTATATTGGTTGTTTGGGAAAGCTTCCATATGGATTATTAATAGAACTAATTCTTACAAAAAAATGAAGTAAAAATTGACCCACATAAGACTCAATCAAACTGAATAGTTCAGGATATCTGATGACTCAACCAATAAAAGACAACCACTATCTAAGCATGGTCATAACCAGAGATATTTTACCACGAGTAGAACTAGGTTGTTCTTAAGCTCACCAAGAGTTTGGTGAGCTCAACTAAAAGATCTATAGAATTGACTTCAAACGACAAATCCAAACCGTGATCTACTACACGAGTAATGAATTTACATGTCAAATTTAAAAAAATTCGAATTAATTTAGTATAAATTCAAGCGGCCAAAAAAATGATGACAAATGAACACATTAAAATTAATTTATTAACCTTCTTTTATTGACCACTTGACTTTATACTAATTAATTCGAAAATTTATAAATTTGACATGTAAAAGCATAACCTGTGAAGTAAATCGGTTTAAACGGTTTAAATTTGTCATTAGAAGTCAATCCGATAGATTTTGTCATGATACCTAAAAACAAACAAGCACACAACCATGATACCTCTCTGGTATAGAACTTGACAGCAAAGCCACGGGGGTCACGTAGAGTCTCAGGGCTGCCCCTTTCATGGATGACAGTAGAGAAGCGTGCGATGAGGGGGGTCTGGACGCCGGGGGCCCGCAGGAAATCCGCACAGGTCAGGTGGGAGATGTCATGGGTGACTTCAAAGAAGCCCTTTGCGCTTGCTCCTCTCGCGTGTACCACTCTCTCTGGTATCCGCTCCCTGTCAAACTGTGCCAACTTCTCCAACAAGTGGTAGTCTTCTACTAGTATTGGCCCTGAATTGGCAAAACTGTCTTATTATTCACATTACAAAATGATGCAATTCATCTGTCATGTTGTGTTCTGTTTTGTATTTTATTTAAAAAAAAAAAATTCTCAGATGTAATAGATAATGACAGCATGTGTAGTTCTAAAGGGTAATTGCATGAAATCACTTTAAAGCTTTGTAAAAGGCCCTTTTTTATCATATAATAGATTGCAGATAATATAAGATCACCTTAAACTTTTAACTCGTTGATTATGACTTTTGATTACTGCTTCATGTAAAAAAGGACAAAGGGCAACAGCCTAAGGTCAGATAGTGATTGGAAATTATTTTTGCTAATTAACTGAGCTCAATTTCATATTTAATATAATTTTCTCCTAGTTTTCCTGTAGTAAATAGTACTCTTTGTTTATTCAACTTTTAAGCAAGAGATTAAATGAATAAAAAAATATTTTCTGTTTTGGTTACCTCGAGATCCAACGGTCAAGGATGAATTGTTATTCCAAACAGGAGCACCGGAATTAGTGGTCCAAAAAGCGGAGCTGTGGACACTCGATGGTCGATGCTGACCCCATCAAACAACAAACAAACGAATAAAGCACAAATTTAATCACTAAATCCAAAAAAAAAAATAGCAAAATTGAATTACTCTTTGTAATTAAAGCGATCAAACCATCCTGATTCCGGAGCTAAACTAAACCCTAGATTAATTGTATCAAAGAAAATGAAGGTAGAAAATTAGTAGAGCATACCGTGTAGGGATCCATGGCTTCTCTCTCTCTCTCTTCTCTTGATCTCCCTCTCTCTCAGTGGATAAGCACAAAGCGAAACGATGAATGCTTAACAAGGACGATCTCGGCCTTGATATATACGCAAACGAATGAGCAAGTGGTTGCCGCCGTTTTTTAATGTGCGGTGGGTCCCAGCCTTGGTCCTATCCGTCAGACCGTCAGGCAGTTTAGAAATATTTTCGGAAAATAACAATTACAAATTTGCAAAACAAAATAAAGGAAGTATACCTGCCTGTGCAGGAAACAGAAAGCCGGTATAACAGGCGCTCTTTATTTAGCAAACCAAAGTAAAGATATGTATATATTGGTTATGTTTGGTTGAGAAGTAAAGTTATTTAGATTAAATTTTTTAGTTCGAGCTAAAGCAGATTAAAATAATTATGTTTGATTCGAGTTTGATTGGAGTTTGGTGGAGTAATTTAATGAAAAGAGAGAAATTATAACATATTTTTACTCTAACCGCGGAACTCATAGGTGGAGTAAGTTATTCCACCTCTCTAGATGGAGTAACTTAATACGGATTAACTCAAATGTTACTCCATCTTACTCCTTCAAATTTACTCCTCATTTGGCTCCTTAAAGGTAGAGTAGAGAGTTTACTCCACAACCAAACATGACCAATCGAGGAGGAATCCACTTATATTATTATTTTTAATACCGAATTATATTTTTTATTTTTTATTTTTCAAAGTCTAAATAGTCGATTTAAACTGTTCTGCGTGATCTCCATATTAAAATGTGCTAGGAGATCAAATTTTATTTTTATTTTTTGAATTTTTTACTATATATTAAGTATTTTACAAAATCGTTGCTTTCAGACCATTGAATTTGTGTACCCATCTTAATAAATAGTACAATAATTCAAAAAATATAAAATTTGATCTACAAGCACATTTTAATATATCTATCATGTTGAATGATTTATATTGACGGTTTGCACTTTGAAAATATAGGATGTAATCTGGTGTCACAAAAAAATAGTGTAAGTTGATCCTCCACATTTATTACCGTCATTTTTATCAATATAAAACATTAAATATAAATTGTCAACTATGACCACCAAAGTTATATTTTATTAAATCTACCCAAACCGTGTAATAATTAGGTGATTTTTAATTTTTAATAGGAACCACCTAATAATTAGGCGGTCCTTAACTTTTTTTTGAGGAACGAGTTATAGTTTTTTTTATTAAAATATTAGAAATATTTTTTTGTTTTTTTGAAATTGGATAGAATAATATATAATTTGATTTATTAGAAAGACTGAAACAAATAACCCAGATCAATATTTTTCAGACCGGACTTTTCACAGCTATAAGAAAAATTAAAATATTTCTTTGTACGTTATTGAAAAAATAAAAATGCTTTGAATCTAAGTTATTGATCCCAAATCAAAAGTTACTTCAAAATAAATATAGAAAATATTTGAATTCTTCTATTTTCAAAAAAATAAAAACTATATCTCCAGCTGTGTCAGAATTTTTTAAAACTATGTTCTCTATTTTTTTTAAGAAATTGAGATTATTGTTTAATTTTTTTAATTAAAATATTAGAATTTTTTAAAACTATGTTCTCTATTTTTTTTAAGAAATTGAGATTATTGTTTAATTTTTTTTAATTAAAATATTAGAAATTTTTTATATGTTTCTTTGAAATTGAATAGAATAATATATAATTTAATATATTAGAAAGACTGAAACAAATAACCCGAATCAATATTTTTCAGACCGGACCTTTTGCGGCTGTAAGAAAAATTAAAATATTTCTTTGTGTGTTATTAAAAAAAAAATACTTTGAATCTGAGTTATTGTTCTTTGTGTGTTATTGAAAAAATATATATATATTTTGAATCTGAGTTATTGATCACGGATCAAAAGTCACTTTTAAGTAAATTTAGAAAATAAAAAAATAATTGAAAAAGGTAACACTGGTTATCTTTTTCAATTATTATTTTTTATTTTGTTTTTATTTATTTTTAATTTACTTTTTTTATTTAGTTTTTATTTTTTTATAATAGAAAAATTCAATTATTTTCTATATTTATCTAGAAATGATTTTTGAATCGAGATCAATAACTAAGATTCAAAGTATTTTTTTTCCAATAACACACAGAAATATTTTAATTTTTCTTACAGCTACAAAAAATCAGATCTGAAAAATATTGGCCTGAATTATTTGTTTCAGTCTTTCTAATAAGTGAAATTATATAGTATTCTATATAATTTCAAAGAAACAAAAATAATACTTCTAATATTTTAATAAAAAAATTATAACTTTTTCCAAAAAAAAATTAAAAACCGCAGAACTACAAATTAGGGGGTTTGATTAGATTTAATAAAATATAACTTTATGACTCATAGTTAGCAATTTCTATTTAATGTTAGATATTAATAAAAATGACAGCATATATTATATATCCACGTTACATTTAGTTCTTCGATAATTTTAAAATAAAGATATTAAAAGAATTATGTTTGCTTTACATAACCCATTAATTATATAGTTTTTTTCCTTTTATTTGTTAAACATGTGCTGCATAAAAGTCAACATAAATTTGTTAATAATTTTATCTAAAATCTCAATTTTTGGTATCCCACTTTTAAGTTTTGATATTATTACCTAAAAGAAAAGTATATAATTTGAAATTTTAAACTAGCCTAGAAAATTTTGGCAACTTATTAATGCTGAAACAGAGAAACCACATAAAAGCTAGTATATACATGTCAGTGATTTATGTAGAACACATTTTTTGTTTCCTTTCCTAAAAACGAGAATATTAATAATAAAGCGCCATGAAACATTGGATTACCACTTGGATATTAATAATTTTCAAGTTTATTCATTACGAATATTTTTATCCATGTGTAAATTTTATATTAAATTCGCAATAAAAATATCATTTTATATTACAAATGGAAGAATCCAGATCAGTTTTAAAGGGGTTATGTGTATTTCAGCTTCAATTGTGAAACTAGCATTAGTATAATTGTTTATGATTGTGAAGATGATAAAAAAAAAATGTACTTGATAGTTGTAATGTTAAATTGATTTGGATTATAATAATGAATTGGACATTAATAATAAGGGAAAATTGGTTACTTGCCACTTCAAAGCTTTCAAATCTGAAAAATGCCATTACGAAACTATAAATCTGAAAAATGCCACTCTAAACTTAGTTAATTCTTAAATTTGCCACAAATACACAATTTTTATACTTTTTTTTATTAAAAATTAATTGAAAAATATGGTTTTGAGATATGTATAATAAGGGGTCTAAAGGGTATATAGGGAAATACAGAAATATGTATCTCAAAACTATATTTTTCGGTTAATTTTTAATGAAAAAAATATAAAAATTGTATATTTGTGGCAAATTTAAGAATTAACTAAGTTTAGAGTACCATTTTTCAGATTTATAGTTTTGTGATGGCATTTTTCAGATTTGAAAGTTTTGGAGTGGCAAATAACCAATTTTCCCTAATAATAATGATAATTTAGATGAAATGTTACGTGGTGTCGGATGATTTTTATACTAATAATTATCATAAATTTGAACAATTGTTTACTCTGAAAAACCATTGTATCCTGAATGTACAAAATTTACAAAATTCTCAGTTGTGTTTAAATTATTTAACTTAAAAGCAACCAGATTAACTATACAGAAATATTTTGTTACCTCAGAGGATATTGACATGCTGAGTTTTAAATTCCTTCCCATTAAGGACCAGCCGACCAGGTTTTCATTTTTCTTTTCAACTAAAAAAGTGTATGGCTGGAATTTCATGTTCCAACCCTCTACATCTTAAATATCTTTTTCATATTTTTATAAATATTGAATTTTAAATTTTACATTTATCAAATAAAAATGTTCGGATTATTCATTTCTATATTTGGTTTGTTAATTTTTTTTTATCACAAAATTCCGAAACGACATAGGGATCTGTTATGTTGGACTTGGGCTTTTTTAACTTGGATCTATCTCTTTGTTGAGCAATTAATGCTCTTCATTTTGTATATTGGGCTTTTAAAATGGGGATCTATCTTTTTGTTGAGCAATTTATGGCCTTCATTTATATACTGGGCTTTTAAAATGGGGATCTATCTCTTTATTGAGCAATTTACGCTCTTGATTTATATGCTGGGCTTTAAAATGGGATTCATTTTTTTCTTGAGCAATTTGTGCTCTTCATTTATATACTGGGCTTTTCCTTCAAAATGCAAAAACCTGATCCAAAACCCCATTCTGTTAAAGAGAAAACGGTGTTATCCCATAGTTGGTGAATACAAAAGTTCTTTGCACAGATTTTAATTTAGACATGTGGATCCTACTCAATATTTAGTGAAGATCCAACTCAATATTTATTTCTCTCCCATAGCAAGAACTGTTCTTCATGAGCCAAAATTTCTCTACCTTTTACCGTACAGCCTTCTGTGTACCAAGTGCGAGAAATATTAGATTTCAAATTCAATACACGGATTGTTATACAGAAAGTACAGCATTAAATCCGAAAATTCTCCTTTTATGACCTATAGAAGTCGACGACTCGACGTAGCGTTTTCACTTGCTTCCAAGTTCCAAGCGCCCCTCAGACAAACGACCAAATTCTCTTCACCAGCACTATCTCTTCTCTCTTCTTTCACCTTCCATCCATTAAAACCTTCTAAAAACAAGCTTCAGAAACTACAGAAAGCAATTATGAGCGCCCCTTATCCTAACATGCTTCCTTTCTACCTCCACTCAGCCACCTCTGCCGGGGCCGGAGGCGGGGATGAAGACCCAAACAGAAACCCATACCGGCTCAGATCATCCCACGAAGCAGACGTACCGGACCACCAGAATCCCTACCAATAAGAAATAGAAACCGATCAAAGCGCACAAGCAAAGAGAATCAAGCGCAATTATCGAGCTGATCCGGGTCCCGATCAAAGCGCACAAGCAAAGAGAATCAAGCTCAATCATCCAGCTGACCCGGGTCCTGAACAAAGTGCACAAGCAAAGAGAATCGAACACATTTATCCAGCTGATCCTGGTCCATATGGACCGTGTCCCATTTGTCTAAGATCATTCAAATCCACCAATGCTCTACATGGTCACATGATGAGTTTCCACCCTGACCGGACTTAGCGTGGAATTGTGCCTCTAGCTGGTAGCCCAAGTGCAGCTGAAGGGTGGTGGCGGCATTGAGTGGCCATTCACATGTCGGAACTGTGGTGCAAAGAAGGAAGAGCTAGACATCAACAATGCAGGGATGAGAAATAATGGAGGCGGTGATAGGAGAGATGGATCAGCGCAAGGTTCTCGGGTTGTGGATTTGAACCTTCCGCTGCCGGAGGAGGAAGACGAGGAGGGCATGAAAGGGTTTAACTAGATAGATTGAAATTGGGGTTAAGTATATATAACTGGAGTAAGTATATTTATTTTTGAGTTTTGCTGCGGCTGATGTACTAATTAATGGTGAACTTTCTTTTTTGTATGTTGCTCTTCTTTGATTGTTGTTTGCTTTGTTAATTAGATTGTTCTTCCTCCTGATTTATGTTATGTAATATGCCAATCTTAATTGTGCTCATATAGTTCTTGATTTCTTGATTTCTTTGGTAGCTAATTGCTTTTCAAACTTCGACCATCTTATCAGAAAAATTGTTTTCATTTTGTTAGGCGCAGATATATGTACCGCGTGTATAATTAATTTGTCAACAAATGATTTGTTTCATTTATGAAATTCATGATTTACGTGATTAAACTGAAGTTGTATAAGATAAGTAATTTAAGTGCGTACACCTATGGCATCCCCATTACGATCTTGAAAATTTCCATGAATGTTTTCTTGAAACTAGCTAGAACAAAAATTTCCAGAGAAATTAAATTTGGGAGCTGATCATGACTAGCTATTTTCTAGGTCGCTCTTAATGGGAACATAATCAAAATTTATCCAAAACAAATTAATTTTGAGACTGAGGCTAGAAACAATCATTTTGAGCTTAGCCAACCTCTCTTTATATATAGAGGTTGGCTAAACTCAAAACGTTTGTTTCTAGGTTCATAAGCAAACAATTCGGTTCTATGATTTTTAAAGTCCAAGCGGTCGATTCAAATCGACAGATGTTCAATCTATATTAAAATATACTTGGAGACCAAATTTTATATTTTTTGGAATTTTTTTACCATTTATTAGGATTGTTTGAAAAGCGTTGTTTTTATTAAAATTCTGCACCATTGAAAAACAGCGATTTTCAAAACATCTTAATAAATAGTACAAAAATTCCAAAATTTTTTTTTTTTTTTTTTTTGAGAAAAGTGGGTATTCCACCGATTTTCATTATAAGAAAATCATACAACTGTTTGCTGAACCGGTACTAACTCTCTGGTACCAAATTACAGTTAAAGACAAAATTAACATTAACCTAGATAGTAAGCAACATACCCTAAACAAACTAACACCAGTATAGCAGACCTAATACAAAACAAAACAACATAGCAATCCTGATACAAAAGAGCAAATCATACAAAGTGGAAAAAATTCAAAAAAAATGTAAAATTTGGTCTCCAAGCACATTTTAATATAGATTAAACACCTATCTATTTAGATCAACCATTTGGACTTTGAAAAACGGAGAACCGAATCGTTTGTTCCTGAAGCTAGAAACAAATGTTTTGAGATCGACTAGGAAAAACGATTTTCAAATCATCTATATGAATTTACGAATTTTAATTTTTAAACCGTATCGAATTATAAATTATTATCGCACGCGCGCCCACAGAACTCGTCCTACCATATCATTGCGACCTATGGCCTTTTCTTAAATAGTAAATCATATATACTAAATAATCAACCATTACCGTTATTAAATAAAGATATACTCAAAAAAGAACATTACTTTATTATCTAACCGGGTGCATTTAGCTCAAGTGTTAGGGGCATTGAAAAGCCAGTTTCACACATGCATTGAGTGCTGAGATCAAGTGTTTTAGGCAATATCGCTCCCCCAAATAAAATTAACTGCAGTTCTGGTCCTCTCATTTTTTCACAGTAGGGACACCTCCAGTCTAACTATATTGATCAGCTTCCTGAAATAATTACTACTTTAATTGAGTTTGTCAGTTGGAATGATCTACTTAACACATTTTAAGTACTATATAAGCACTGACAATGAAGTAATTATAGACTAATATGGTATCCAATAATTACAAAACTGGAGAACCCAAAATCTCATACAATGTATCTTTACTGATATAGTACACTAGTAAACGACTAAAATTTATCTGGACCCGGTGCAAGATTGTATAAAAAGTAATCCTCACTAAATATTGGACTAGATCCACATGTCAAGAATTCCTCTACACAAATTCATGTCGCATGTAGTAAATCACCGGTTAATGACCGCACCATGTTTTCATTTTTGAGAGAATTTTTTTCAGAATAGTGTATCTATACCCAATGTTAAACGACTAAAATATATGGCATGTAGTAATTACAAAACTGGAGAACTCAAACTCTCATATAATGTATCTTTACTAATATATAGTATACTAGTTAAACGACTAAATTTTATCTAGACCCGATGCAAGATTGTATAAAAATATTCCTTACTAAATATTGAACTGGATCCACATGTCAAGAATTCCACTACACAAATTCATGTCGCATGTAGTAAATCACCGGTTAACCGCACCACATTTTTATTTTTGAGAGAATTTTTTCATAATAGTGTATCTCTATACTCAATGTTAAACGACTAAAATTTATGGTATGTAGTAATTACAAAACTGAAGGACTAAAACTCTCATATAATGTGTCTTTACTGATAAACGACTAAAATTTACCTGGACCCCGGTGTTAGATTATATAAAAAATAATCCTCACTAAATATTGACCTGGATCCACATGTCAAGAATTCCACTACACAGATTCATGTCGCGTGTAGTAAATTACCGGTTAACCGCACCACGTTTTCATTTTTGAGAAAAAAATTTCGGAATAGTGTATCTATACTCAGTGTTTATCATCTCCAGTTAATAAAAAAAAAAGAGTCAATTTACTTGAGCTACAATTTCCTTCTCGTCTTGTTAAAAAATTGAATGACTGGGATCTCTAGATCTTCTCTAATTTCATCAGTCTCCATCGTTTATTTCAGCAAAATTTCAAAATGACTGGACAAATAAAGTAATGGACATCTCAATTTAGACTAAAAATGGTGAGAATTTGAGCAGCAAGAGCAGTACTTTATGAGCCAAAATGTCTCTACTCTTTACAATACAGTCTTCTGTGTATCAAGTCTGAAAGGTTACTGATTTAAAACCCATTATACGGACTATTACACAGATAATACAGCTTTAAATCAGAAACTTCTCCTTTTATGACCTATAGAAGTCGACGTAGCGTTTTCACTTGCTTCCAAGTTCCAAGCGCCTCTCAGACAAACGACCAAATTCTCTTCACCAGCACCACCTCTTCTCTCTCTCTTTCACATTCCATCCATTAAAACCTTCTAAAAACAAGCTTCAGAAACTACAAAAAAGCAATTATGAGCGCCCCTTATCCCGACATGCTTCCTTTCTATCTCCACTCAGCCACCTCTACCGGGGCCGGAGGCGGGGATGAAGACCCGCATCGAAATCCATACCAGCTCAAATCATCCCACGAAGCCGACGTACCAGGTGACCAGAATCCCTACCGAGAAGAAGAAACAGAGACCGATCAAAGCGCACAAGCAAAGAAGATCAAACGCAATTATCCAGCTGATCCAGGTCCATTTGGACCTTGTCCCGTTTGTCAGAGATCTTTCAAATCCTCCAAAGCCCTACATGGTCACATGCGCTGTCACCCCGACCGGGCTTGGCGTGGAATGGTGCCTCCTGAGCAGTGCGACCCACATGTCAGAGGAGCAAAGATGGGAACTGGTAGCGCAAGTGGAGGTGAAGCATCTGGCAGCGGTGCCATTGAATGGCCATTCAGGTGCCGGGATTGTGGTGCCAACTTCAGAACGAAGCAAGCGCTAGGGGGACACCGTGCCAGCCATAAGAGTAAGAAAGGATGTTACATGTTAGCCAGAGAGGGATTAGCGAATCTTCTTCGTGGTGCAAATATTAACAACAACAATAATAATAATAATATTAATAACAACAACAATGCAGGGATGAGAAATAATGGAGGCGGCGGTAATGGGAGAGATGGAGCAGCGCAAGGTTCACGGATTGTGGATTTGAACCTTCCGCCACCTGAGGAGGAAGATGAGGAGGAGGATGCATGAAAAGGTTAACAAGATAGATTGAAATTGGGGTTAAATAACAAAATTAGTTAGGTTATGATGAGTATCCTAACATGGAAATTAATAGGAGAGGCCCTTTTAATTGCCTATATTGCACTATATATACCTGGGGGAGTATTATTATTCAATGATGAACATTACTTTTTAGGGTTCTTTTTTTTATATGTTGTTCTTCTTTTGTTGTTGTTTGCTTGGTTAATTAGATTGTTCTCCCCCTGATTTATGTATTATTTTATGCGAACCTTAATTATTGTGCTTAATTATATAGTTCTTGATTTCATGCATGCAGTTGAGTTAGCTCCTGTGTGTTAATGGTGCTGATTGGCAATGAATTTTCTTTCTTTATTAATTTTCAATTTTTAGAATTCCAGATGATTTGATTGGCAATATATTTTCTTTATGATTTTTTCTTCTTCCAAATTTCAGAATTATGGACGACTTGACTGGCAATTTGCTCTTGCATCTGATAGGTGCAAAATATTCAGTTATGCACGTATATATGTTCCTATATCATTTAACGTGCATACAAAATGTTACTGCCATTTCAGTTAATTTGGTTATATCAAAAGAAGTTAAGAATTAATGGTACAAAGTGTAAAAGTTGTATTCTCAGTAGTTATGTTAAATTAAGAATTACAGCTGCAAAGGATCTTGAATTTTTTTTTTTTTTTGCATAATTATATTGAAATTAATTACTTTCCGGTGGTATTCTAAATTTTAATTTGCACTAAAGACTGCATTTACATATTCTGCTTGATGAAGCGCGCGGTATTAATTTAAAATTATATATCCACCTAATTAATTATCTTTTGAGTCGTTCTATGAGGAAATTAAATACAATTCAAAGAATTTGCATATGAGAGCTAATTGCCTTTCAAACTTCTACTCTCATGCCAGAAAAATTGTTTGCATTTTGTTAGGAAATGTGAATAAGATCTATTCGTTCATCCATTCATATATGATCTAAATGGTCATGATTACAGTATTTATAAAGAGTATTTAATTTGAGAAGACACACTCATACTTTAATCATGACCATTTAAATCATAATGAATGGATAAATAGATCTTGTTGGCAGCAATTTCCTCCCACAAGTGGGCAGCAAATTTGGTTCTCATAATTTGTCAACAAATGATTAATCATTTATTTTTCTCAAAAAAAAAAAATTCTCAAAAACAAAAAAACAAAAAAAATGATTAATCATTTATGAAATTGATTTACGTAATTAAACCGAAGTTGTATTAGAATAAGTAATTATATATGTACCTTTGGCATCCTCTAGAGACTAGTGATATTTTACGAGAACGGAGTGGGTCCGATGTCCATCGGACCTACTTTTAGGTTCAACGAGCTTCACGACTGTCTGATCCATCTTAAGATATGTGCACACGAAAGTTAAAATAAATTCCTACGAAATTTAAAGTATTGCATACGAATCTTAAAGCAGATTGAACGGTGATTGAACCCGTCGAACCAATGTAAGTCTGATGAGCATGGGACCTACTTTCAAGTCACATTTTACATTGAGCATCACCTAGAGACTAGAGTGACATTTAATGTCATGAAATTACCAACTTCTAAATTCACTTGCTATTTCCATTGCAATTTTTTTTTCACTGAATATTTTGCTGCATCTTTCTTTATAAGTACAAAATTCAATTATGTATACTTAAATCCAGCCATGTTTGTTTTGAATCTACTGTGGTTAGTTCTGATTATTAGTACATCACAAAATTAAGCTTTAATTAATTTGTTGTTAGAGAAAAAATATATTCAGTCAAGTAGAAAACGAAATTGTTAAAGGAAAAGGAAACATTTCCACATTAAGTTTTATGAGTAACTTAATTATATGACAGAACTAAAAAAAAGATGCATGAAAAGGTATACTAAATAAATAAGTTGACAAAAATTAGAGTTATTATATATATATTCTGCATGGGTTGTCCGCTATGCGCTATAGACTCGTCACAGCATTCTTAATTTATATATGCTAATTAAAGGACTGAGCTACGGCTCCATAACAGTAGTACAATATATATACTGCTATAAAAAAATTATATGCATCAGTACAACAATATAGTATACTGATATAAATAAATGACCTCAATATATATACATGAATATTAATTTGTCCAATATTCATAGGAGACATGCATATATATAAGGATTCTGAGCTAGCTTAGATTTTTTTTTTTTGACAATATTATGCGAATCATCTGGACTGCTTGGTGCTTGCTAGTATATTAAACATTTAAGTTTATCTTTCTATTATTTTTTTACCCTTACTATATATTTTGTACCATATGTTAATATTGTTTGGAACCAATTAATGTTTTAGATAATATATTTTTAATATAAATCACCATATATATATAGCCAGCCTAATTTATGCTAATTGCTCTAAGTATACATTGTTAACTTTTATATATTGTAAAACGTTGATGATTCACAATTCGACCATAGTAATAAGACTTATATATTCTTTGTTTTACCAAGTTTTTTAATGAATAGACAAATTAAAAAACAAAACGAATTTTCCGTGTTTTTCCAAATTATTCTTAAATAATTTCCGGATTATTTCCAAAATTATTATCCATATAATTAACTTAATTATATGCTTTCTTAAAAGTTCAAAAAAAATTATATATTACACGTAACATAAAAATTAAATTATTTATTAATCATATCCATATTATTCAAATTATGCCTTAATATCTAACTATTGTTAATTATCAGACACACTAATCTTGATGCATAAGATCAGTGCAAGCAGCGGTCACATGTGTTTCTCTCCTCCCCGTGGGGGAGCACGCTTAGCGTTTTTAAAGGTGGCAAGTGCTATAATTTGTTTGTTGCCTTGTTAGAGGCAGTTATGTGTGCTGGCTTAGGAGATATGCTATAAACTTGACAACTGTCAGCTGTCGGTAGAACCTAGCACGCAACGCTTCACGCCTTCTAGCTACCTTATTCAGTTATTCTATCATGAATTAGTTAGGTAGCTACGATTCATATATACGCTTCTGATTGGATTTAATGATTTATAATTATCTGTTTCTTTGTGCCCATTAAAGTTATTGCTAGCTAGGGTTTCATCACTTTAAATCGAACTGAGGGTTAAAATAAAACGGTTCGGGTTTCCGGTTAATAAAAAAAAACGGTATAAAATTGGGTCAAATTATACACGGTTTTTTATTAAAAAAAATCGTGTATGAATATAATATTGGAGCACATTTATACACAATTTTTTTTTGTTAAAAATTGTGTATGAATGTTAGAATAAATTTTTGGAGTAGTATTTTCTTTATTTGTACACAGATTTAGTGAAAACTTTGAGGAACTGTTTTTGTAGTAGTGATTTCTTATTTTGTATAATGTGCAGTGTATATATGCTTAGCATTTTAGTAGTAGTGAAGAGAAAAAAAAATGGCCATAAATTATTTTGAAATGAAAGGTGGAGGTCTGTCTAGCTTATTACCAGTTTTCTTCAAACTCCTATTTATATTACATATGATTTTCGCACTTTGTGAGTTTCGAATCTATGACCTCCCACTGTCCCACATAGGAGCCATCTGACTTTGCCACTAGACCAAACGCTGGTTCTTGTGGTCATAAATTATGTAATGGTAATCTAAATACATAATATAAATAATCAACAAAGAATAAAATTAAGTATTAATTAAATTATCATAAATTAATGAATATATATGTGCGAAGTATTTATGGCATCTTTAACTCTATATAAGCGCATGCTACTAGAAGTAATTTAATTAAGAAGTTTAATCCGCATGGATCTCATGTTTCTTTTCAAAAAAAATTAGCGCATGCTAGTTTCAACAATAATGGGTTCAAAAACAATAAAATAAACTATATTTGAAATTGAAAAAAATTGATCTTATTTTTATAATTTTATTTAAAAAATATTAATAACGGGATCAATCATGATCTCTAGTAAGTGAGGGCCTTCTCCACTCTCCAATTTGGAATTTTTGAAAGTTGCTTGAGCTTTTTGAGGAGCTTAATAATTTGGAAAAATTTTGTAGTAAAAATTAAAAAGTTCAATCCAACAGCAAAGGATATTCAGCTAATAATTAATAATTTTTAATGAACGGCCTCAAACTTAGTCCTCTAACATGTTAATTAACAGGCTTGAAAAGTTGTAGGCCCAAATCATATTATGATATAAGCAAATTATTTGGGCCGAAGTAAAATGTCATGTTGATCTCGTGGTGGTATATATCCCGTCATTTTTTTTCATAATAAAAATAAAAATAAAATAATATTAATAATCAGATCTCCAAAAAAATTTCAACCATGTCCAAACCGCCCCCCCAGGGGGAGGTTTACCCCCGGCCCCCCAGGGGGCAGTTTATCCAATTTTTCTATATTAAGCCGTTTTCTCTGTCCTGTCTCACCATAATTCGCCCAATACAATTCGTTTAATTCATTCTGCTCTCAAACAGTGCTCCGAGGCGATTTTGAGGTGATTTTGAGGCAATTTTGATCAACAGTGACCGAGGTATTTTTTTTAATTTAATTTTTCTTAAATGTTAGAAATTTCAGAAATAAACAAAAAAACTTATATTGAACGACGGATTTTATATGTTGTTTCAGAAATAAACCAAAAATGTTAATTGCACTGTACTGGGGTGGAAAAATCACGAAAGGGGAGTTCGGATGCCAATACTTGAAAGATGCGAGTTACGGCTTCCAAGTGAATGCCATTACTTCAATTTATGAAATAAATGAAGCAATCTTGCAAAAAACCAGTTGGGACCGTGCCCGATTTACTGTAGAAATCAGTACTCGAATTAACAACCAACCGACAGGTGACAAACCTTATTATGTAAAATATCCTATAGAAGACCAGGATATATGGACAGCTGTGTATGGTTTTTTTGAGTCCACTTCAATTCCGATAATGGACATATTTTGCAAAAAGTTTCGATTGAACCAGTTGGTACCGGGGTTGGACCTTCTACCCAGAACAACTTGGACACTAGGCTGGACCTTCTACCCAAAACAACTTGGACACCGGGGCTGGACCTTATGCAGAGCAGAACTTGGACACTAGGACTGGACCTTCTGTCGAGAATGAAAACCCAAGATATGACAATTATACCATTGATTATGGGTATGATCACAACCAGGATGTGACCTCACCCCCTCGTGAACCTGTGAGACGAGATAGGTATTTGCAAGTACCTGAGCGCCGTGCTGCACCTCGGGCTGAAACTAGAAGACGGTCATGTGTTGGTCGGGTTGGATATCAATCAGTACTTGATCCATTACCTAGCTACAACCCCCCTGAACCTAGAAGACAGTCCACAGTCGATCGAAATGATGTAGACATTAATATTGACGGTATAGATGAGATACCGACAAAGGAAATGGAAACTGGTGATGATTGGGACGGGGATTGGGATTCAGACAGATTATCAGAGGGCGATGATGAGAATATTATGTCTCCTCCAATTGAAGACAGATTTCCAATCAGTGGACGAGAAGACAAGCACCCGGTAAGGACATTCAATGACACTACTTCCTTTGAAGAAGCAGACATTTCTTTTTTTGGGACACGCGTTGTATATAACGAAGAAATTAGCCCGGACCAGCTTTACACCAACATAGAAGAACTGTCATGGAAAGTTAAGCAGTTCCATATAAATGGTAACTGGGAGTTTACAGTGGCCAAGCGAGAGATGACCTGTTAGCATATGAGAAGATATTTCAAGCATGTGATGGAGGTTGGAGATAGGGAATTATGACCACTAATGGGTCAAGAGTCATTAAACAATGTCTTCAAATAGAGTCGTATGTTACCCGTGGTTTCACTGGTGGAGGACACATTCTACAAGTTAAATGCTTGGTTTGTTGAGAGACATGCTAAAGCCACTGCATTAGTGAGTAAGGACCAAGCATTCTCAGATAGAGTTGAAGAGAAGTTAAGAAAACACAGGAACAAAGGTTCTGTCATGCGCGTTGTACCGTATGGTACCACAGGTACGGAATATGAAGTGCAGGTTCAAAGTGAGATCATTTCACCGGTTATGAGCCAAAATAGCATTATAGAAACTCATCAACGCGCATGCAAGTATAAAGTCATTTTAGGCGAGAACAATCAAGTAACGTGCGAGTGCCAAGGCCCCCAGTTAGTTTGCATACCGTGTTCTCATGTTATGGCGGTTTGGCGAGAACGAAACTTTTCTGAGGACGTATTTGTTGATAACTATTACCGTACCGATTTCCTTCTGCACACCCGGACACCATCATTTCACAGCTACCCCAACCAGTACCAGTGGCCATACTACCTTGGGCCTACGGTGGTTCCCGATAAGAAATGGATCAGGAAGGGGAGGAGGAAACACAAGCGGCGAACAATGCATATGGACAGGATGCAAGGTCGTCAAGTGGGACATGAGGCTCACCGTTCTACTATTGACAGGCAAAGGGCAGGCATGTAGATGATCGTACACAACTTAAAATTGATTTGAAATTAAATTTAAATATTGATACTGAATGTTCAATGAAATGCATTGCAGAGGCAATAATCAAAGAAAACGAAAGAGAGAATGCTAGAGTGGTTGTCAATGCTGGACCTTCTGGAAGTAGGCAACCTAGTAAGAGAAGCCACTCAGGGAGTAGTCAAGGCTCTACAACTGCAGGTGTCGCGCCGTCATCCACTTCCAGAAACCTAAAAAGTAGACTTAGTCTGTTCAGCCGCAGGAAGAGTTAATTCAGCATATGTTGTATTTATATTTCTATCTTATATTCCAGACTTATATGTTCAATTATGCTATGAACATAATTATAATATTAAAAACATAATATTACAAAATACATAAATTATAAATATAATTATAATTAATATCCATCATCGTATTAAAAACAAAAAAAACAAACAAAAAAAAAATAAGTAAACCCCCTCTGGGGGGGCGGGTTGGGCTGGGGGTAAACCGCCCCCTGGGGGGGCAGTTTGGGCATGGTTGAAATTTTTTTGGGGATCTGGTTATTAATATTATTTTATTTATTTTTTTTGTTATGAAAAAAAATGACGGGTATATATCTGTAAGAATTATGTGAAAAATTATTTCTGCTTCTAAACATCAACTAGAAAAAAAAATAGAGGAAATTGTGAAAATGCCACTCTAAAATTTTCAAATTGTGAAAATGCCACTCTAAACTTTAAAATTATCAAAATACCACTCCAAACTTCATTAATTTATAAAAATACTACTCCAAATAATTAATGACTATAATATCCTCGTCCGTCCATCTCCGCCCTTGCTCCTCTGTCGACCCGACCCTCGTCCGTCGCAAAAGGCGCAAGAAACAGTTTCTGAGCATGATTCCTCTCGCCCCGCCTTCGCATTCTTTGCAACCCCTCCTCCTCCGATAAGCACCAGCACCATCAAATCCTCCTCTACGACCCCCCTCCGCTGTGCTCAGCCGCCATTTGGAACAGGAGAAGAAGAGAAGGCAGGAGAAAGAAGAGAAGAAGAAGGGTATTTTAGTCATTAATTATTTGGAGTGGCATTTTGACAATTTCAAAGTTTGGAGTGGCATTTTCACAATTTGAAGGTTTTGGAGTGATATTTTCACAATTTTTCCAAAAAAAAAAAATATATATATATATATATAGAGAGAGAGAGAGAGAGAGAGGTTGGCTAATATCAAATCAGTTGTTCCTGAGATCCCATGCAACCAAGTAGTTTTTTAATTTTCAAAGTCCAAAACGTCGATCTAAACCGTTAGATGTGTTCTCTATATTAAAATATGCTTGGAGACCAAATTTTATATTTTTTGAAATTTTTTTTACTATTTATTAAACCACTTTGAAAATCGCTGATCCAACGATGGCTTAACCAAACAGAAAAAAAAGAAGCCACCATTGGATCAGCGATTTTCAAAGTGGCTTAATAAATAGTAAAAAAATTCTAAAAAATGTAAAATTTGGTCTCCAAGCACATTTTAATATAGGGAACACATCTAATGGTTTGGATAGACGTTTTGGACTTCGAAAATTGAAAAACCACTTGGTTGCACGGATTCTCAGGAACAACTAATTTTATATTAGCCAACCTCTCTCTCTCTCTCTCTCTCTCTCTCTCTCTATATATATATATATATATATATTTTAATAATTGGAGTGCCAACTATTCAATTATTTAATATTGACAAATATACATTATTCGGATTTTAAACTTGCTTTCACACTGAGAGCATTATATTTTACAGGATTCAAAATAGCGCACTATATCATTTTCGGACTATGAAAGCTATGGCGCTATCGACGCTATAGCAGCACAATATGAGCATAGTGTCTTTTTAAATCGTTCCACTATAACGCGATAAACGCTATTTAAACTATTGATATTTAGTTATTAAATCAAAAATTGATTCTCATCAACTAAAAAATATTTTTGAGGAAACATCAACAAAAAATAATGTTATTTCTACTCCATTCCAATTCCGGAGGGGGGGGTGGGAGGGGAGGTTTGGAATGCTATCAATATTAAATTTTTATGTTCAGATAACCAAATTGTCAGATATTATCATACTTTTTGTTATTATAATGGTCAAATTTTAAAAATAATTAAATTCGTAGGCAAAGTAAAATATAATTTATCTTATTGAAAAGAAACAATGGTACTCTTATATACCAACAACTTTAGCATATTAGGTCACTTTTGTTTCTTTGTTTCTTCATTGAAAGGTGAAAACTAATTATTTTCACTTAATTACATATTAACTGATTAAATTTTGTTCACCCATTTAGAAAACTAAAAATGACATAAAAAAAGGTTATCGTTTTATCATTCAAAGTGACCAGTATTATTTGTACTTTGAGATTCGTGATAAGTTAAAAGAACGGTCCAAATCCACTAACTGTAAAAGATTCTCTTTTACACTACCTGGGAGGGTCCGAGACTCCGAATTCAGAACTTTTTCACAAACCATAAATAAAAAATTAACAATCAACTTGATGGTTCAGTTATTACAAAAAAAAAAAAAAAAACATAAGTACTAAGATGCTAAATCGGTATTTTTTTTTTTCGGCTGACAAGATGGCATCTTGGTCTGGTTAGTGTTTTCACAATTTTTTCAATCAAACCATGCAGTCTTTGGTGAAATTTTTTTTTTTTTTTTTTTATTGTGCCAAGATAGGTACTCGGCTCGGATTTGTTGTGCTAACATGAAAATTCACGCAGAGTTTTTTTTTTTTTTTTCCAATTTCCAGTGCCGAGATGGAAATTTAGCACATAGCTGTTTTTTTTTTCAATTTCGGCAGAAGGAAAAATATTAATTTTTTTTGGTGGGTTGCCTCTATAAACTTGTGAAAACCATCGGGCAGAGATGTCAATTCAGTACAGAAAAAAAAAAATGGTACGGGATAATTTAACATCTCGGTAATTATAGTTTTTGTAAAAACAGAAACCAAGTTTGTTAATTTTTTATTTTTGTTTATGGTTTATAAAAAAAATCCTCCGTTTCACCCATTGACACTACTCTCTGAATTCTATTTGCCAGTTATTTTTTGACATTTGAAATTTTGAACAGAGATGGAATCTCTTTGGACAGCTGTGGCTTGAAGTTTCCCTCACGGACGAATTATACTTGGTTTGGGGTTTTGCGTTTTGACTTTTTTCAAATTGGTGGATCCTAGCGGTGCAATCGGATCGGATAGTATATTCATATCTATTTTTATTTTAGGATACAGATGCAGATTGGATATTAGATAAATATGAATATGAATATTCGTTTTTTATAATAGTGAATAATATAATATTTTATATATATAGATATTAACTAGATACGGATAACTAAAATTTAAAATCATATATGTATATATATGCACTCGAATCCTCTGTATTAACTCAAAAGGAAATCTTTTGAGTTAATACATCTTGTCTGATTTTAAATGAAGTTAATCCAGCTGTTTGATTTTAATATAGGGGTTCTTTAAAATTAGTGCAAATCTTGTCTGCATGAATCTTAAAGCAGATCAGATGGTCCAGATGTAACTCAAAAGATTTCCTTTTTGAGTTAATGCAGAGGATACGAATTCCTAGTGACCCACTAAAGATAAATTAATTTAATTTATGCTTGCTATTACCGTAAACTTCAGGTCAGGCTCAAGACTCAATAAATAGTGTGTTCAAAGTCTAGATCTGACATTAAATTAACAAGTCTCAGTAGGGTCCCGTCCTGCTAGCTAGCTATTCTTCTACTGGTAAATTGTACTGAAACGGTCTAAATTTGATTCAAATCAAATTTGTATAAATGTGCATAATCTATCAGTAACTATCAAACAAACTGGATTTGAAATATTTGTAAATACTTTACACTGATTTATGTGCTTAAAAATATTTTAAGTATTAAACGGAAGTGTGTAAAAATTATTTAAGGTGCTTTTAAGATAAAGAAAATTTAAATCAGTTTCATAAGTATTTTGAACTCAAATGTTAAACATCTTTCTTTAACATCTGTTGATATGCTTAGGGAGAATTTCATGTATACCCCTTAAATTTTTTGAAATTATGTATTTCCTCATATTTATCCTTTAAGTTTGAAGAACTCATATTGCATTTTCTTTTAAAAATCGTTCTAATTTTTAAAATACCCATTTTACTCTCTATTAAAAAAATTAAAATGCGTTGTCTACGTTTGTGTGTGAATCACAATTAAAAACATGAACCATTTGTCCTTACAATAGACCAATTAGAAAAACGAACATTTCTTTTAAAAATATTATATATTATTATTTTTATAATAAAGGGTATAATGGGTCTATTATAAATTTAGTATAGTTTTAATATAATACGCAATTAATCAAGTAAATACAATATTACAAATTTTAGAGGAAGAAAATGCGTAATTTTCAAGATTTTTGAGAAGTGTACATGAAATTCCCCCATATTTTTATTGGTATTATATTCAATGAATCAACATACAAGAACACATGAACAAAGAAAAAAAATTAGGTCTAAGTGAATTTCTTTTTTACTATAAGAATGATGGTTTAGTCTTTATATATGATATTTGAATGGAATGTTTTCTCAAATGTTATAGGGATAAAAACAGCTAAAAAACAGGGTAAGGGCGGAGCTGAAAATTTACAATAATAGAACTGAATTTGATAAAAAAAAATAATACTCAGTAAAATATATTTTAGAATGAGAGATGGTTGTTGCTTTAATTAAATAAATTATTTATTAATAGAGAGACAGATTAAAAAATTCTACTAACATTATAAAAAAATATATATAATATTTATAAATCTCCTGTGAAAAAACCTATCAAATTTTTTGGGTGACATTTTTCATTGAGCTGTAATTCTTTTTTGTTTTTTCAATCAGCAAAAAGAAATTAAGAGACCGAATAACATATTAAAATGCTCAGTTTTAATGTTAAATATAACTAATAATAGAGTGTTTTTTTAAAGTCCTCATATTTAAAAAGAAAATAATTTCCAGATAAAAAAAAATTGATTGTTGGAAGAAAAAAAAGCCATCTCCGGCACGCTCTCTCTCTCTCTCTCTCTCTCTCATCCTTTCATTTCTACATTTATTCGAGTTCATTTTTGTCCGTGCTACTTCCTCTCTCCTCAATAAATGATAAATCAGACATAATTTATGAGCTTTAAGATCAAACATGTTTTTTTATGATAAGAATTGGAGATAAAGAATAAAACAAGATAGTCGATTTGAACCCATCAAGATAATTTCCATATTTTAAAACCCTCATCTTTCAAATAATATCATTCAACAAAGCAATATGTATCTTTCGAATGCTAACAAGACGAATAATTCAAACGCACCTCAACAATCATTTTTTAAGGAAAAAATAGGTTGTGATTTTCTGATTTTTTTTTTCTAGTTTTGTTAAATTAAAGTTTTTTTAATCTTTTAAATATTATTAAATTGTACCCTTCCTGAATAATTTTGTAAAAAGATTTTAAAAAAGTTTCAAATTTCTAATATTAAATAATCCTGTAGTTCTATCACTGTATTCAAATTGTAATTTCTACGTGAAGTGTAATTTGAATCCTCTAATATTATCAGTACGAATACAAAATAATTTGTTTTCAAATTTATTTTTTAATTAATAAATCTGCTTCTATAAAATTAATTGTATTTGAATGAGATATGATGATCTGCTGGATGGAATGTCAATTTAATTACAAAAAAAAAAAACGATTTCAATTTGACATACAAGCATTGAATCTAGAGGTGAAAACTGAGCGGATAGTGGTAAAACTATATATCTATATCTTTTTTTCATTTTCTGTATATAGATGCGGAACGGATATCAGACATATCAGACAAATCCGGATCTGGATCAGATCGGATATTTATAAAAATAATATTAAAATATTAAAATTCATAATATTTATATAATTATAATGGTGAATAACATACATTTTTCATAATATATATATTAAAATATATGGTATATATAACTATTCGGATACAGATAATTGAAACATAAAATCATATCAATATCCTAATCCACACGGATATTTGAATATCAAATATCCACATCTAAGTTTTTGAATACATATTGAATACGAATAAGATATTATCCATACTGTTTTCACCCAACCTCATTCTTCTATGTGAGTGTTTACATGGACAAAACTTAGTATTGGTTAAACTTTTTTTTTTTTAAATTTTAGCAACTATAAGGCTCCTCTTACTATTTGATCCCATCTAAATCTATAATTCTCAAATATAAAAATTATGTAAGTGAGTCTATGGTAACATGCATATTACACTATTGTCCGTGCTATGGACTCATATCTCTATTTTTACTATTGTCCGTGCTATGGACTCATATCTCTATTTTTAAAGCTCAAACAGTCAATCTAAATCATTCAACACAATCTTCATAAGAAAATATACTTGTAGACTAAATTCTATTTTATTTTAGATTTTTCTTACTATTTTTTAGATAGGTAGAAAATCACGTGATTTGAAAATTCTCGACCATAAAAAAACGACATTTTTCTACCTATTTAGTAAAAAAAATATAAAAATATAAAATTTGTTTTATGAGTATATTTTAATATCAAGATTATGTTTAATAGTTCGGATCAACCGATTGAACTTTAAAAATAGAGATATAAATCCATAGCACAGATCGATTTGTAATATGCATATTAACACGAGGAGGGATTCACTTACACTTTTTTTTTGACGCTGTATTAGACCCTACATTTTCAAAGTTTTCATGTGACACCAGATTAGACTCTACATTTTCAAAGTCCAAACAGCTGATCCAAACCGTCTATTTATTAAGTAGTTTACAATATCGTTGTTTTCAGACCATTGAATTTTTGTATTAATAAATAGTAAAAAAATTCAAAAAAAATGTAAAACTTGATCTGCAAGCACATTTTAATTTATCTATCATATTGAACGGTTTAAATCAACTATTTAAACTTTAAAAATGTAGGATGTAATTCGATATTACCAAAAATGATGTAAGTGGATCTCTCTTCCATTAACAAAGCCTTACTATTATTTTTTTAATATTAATAATTCGACAGCCTCTTCTAAAATTTCGTTAAAGATGCGGTACCGAGCATCTAGCGTTCTAAATCATTTCATTGAATTTGAAGAGGGGAACCATACCTTCGATCTAGATTCCATACAATAAATCAGCGTAATTACACCTGATTAATTGATATTTGATACCAAAACCTCGTATTAATTTTGTTAAATGCCCAAGTCATGATTACATTATTACGCTCCACTGCAGCAGGGAACAAAAAGCAATGCGCAGGACAACGGTTCAATTTTTGGACCACGTGGGGGGACCAAGATAGAACTTCTCCATTATTTTTAACGGAGCTGTCCAGTTCATTTTTGCACAAGTATTAATCAACTAATTAACAAAGTCATCACTAAGACAGTTTTCTGTCAGATTTGTTCAAATTTTATAAAAGTAATAATGCACTACAATTGCTTGGTGATACGACCCCTCACAAATGAGATTAAATCGAGGCGATCCAAATTAAGCACGTCCTAATTCTAGAGGGGTCGTTCGGCAACAAAGGATTAAGAGTTTAAGGAGCGCTAAGGAACCGATGTTCGGTTGTCTTAATCTGTGGGTGAAGGATTAAGCGCTTAAGGAAGGGGGAGAGGTGCCTTAAAGTTCGGGCAGAGGATTAAGATCCGGACAAAAGGAAGCTAAAGGAGGTAATCTTAATCCGCGCTAAGGAATCGGTATTCGGCAGGATTAAGTTGCTAAGGAAGCTAAAGGAAGCAGATTAAGCCTTAAGGAGGCTTAATTCTCTCCAGCCGAACAGCACCAGAGAGATTAGTTTGCGTTTGTGGAAGTGTATTTATTGTGTGTCCAGGTCAAACTGATTGTGGATCCAGTGGTAGGTACTCTATTATCTTTTGTACCTGGTCAATATGTTGGTTTTGATCTCGTACAGAGACTCGACTGAACTATTTCTGCAGGCTGATAAGTCAGTTTGGATCTCGAATAGAAACTCGACCGGGCCTTTCATGCGGGCTAATAAGTTAGTTTAAGTCTCGAATAGAGACTTGACCGGACCTTTCTTACGACTTGTTATCCGAACCTTAGTATTCAATTCAAGGTGAATTTTATGAAGTCTTTAAGACATGGCCCTATCTCTTGGTATCATGTTTATGAAGCCTTTAAGACATGGCCCTATCTCTTGGTATTAGGGCTGTAAATGAGCTGGCTCGGGTCAAGCTGGGACTTAATTCAGCTCGTTAATTCTGGATCGAGCTATTAGCAAGTCAGCTCGTTAACAGCTCATGAGCTAAAATCTCAGCTCAAATTCGTGACGAGTCAGCTCACGAGCCACGAGCTGGCTCACTGGGTTTAGTTGGACCTTGTTTTAAGAAGAAAATAAATTTTACAAACTTTTTTGGACCGGCTGGACCGAGTTGGACCAAGCTTGACAGTATAAAATACACACGAATTCATACAAATTCACAAATTGATGCCTAACCGAGCTAGCTCGTGAGCTGGTGAGCGAGCTATTGCCTTAGCTCAGCTCGTTAATTTTGGCCCGAGCTGTTAGCAAGCCAGTTCGGTAACAGCTCGGTCCACTATCGAACGAGCTGTTACCAATCGAGTCAGATGTGAGTCACGAGCGAGCCAGCTACGAGCTTTTTTGACAGCAGCCCTACTTGGTATCACGAGATGTACTATTATTGACATTAATTATATTATATTAACATATTATTTCTATTAAAAATTTTGAAGGGAAAAAAGAGAAAGAGAGAGATTTCTCTAATAAAAAAATTATAAGAAATTGAAAGTAAAACTCATATATGAAAGACTTAGCTTCTTTTTAATTTTAGAATTATTAGATAAATTAATTAGCTAGTTAACTAGAGCATACTTGTACATAAGAATTGTATGTATTTATATGTATGATCATTTATAATGTTTGCATTATTTTAAAATGAAAATAGAATATATAAGGAATATTTAAATTTAGTCAATCCATATTACATTACAAAGCCAAAATAAGAGAATAAAAAATGGGAAAAGAACAATTTTGAGAATAATTTAGGAATATAGCAGAAAAATTAGATGCTTTGAGCTAATTCATCTTCATGTTATGTTACATAAAATGTAACATATGGCCATTTCATTTTGTTTGTAATTTTTTTATTAATTAGATCACTGGACAAAAATTAGGCTTTTTTTTTCACCTAAATAATATAACTAATACATTAAATAATCTGGTTACATCTAGCAATTAAATTTTTTTCTGAATACTTTTTTATATTGAAAGAAATTTTGATTTCAGTAAATAAAATCTTAAGTAAAAAAAAAAAGAGATAATTTTAATAATGGAAACAAAACATTTTGACCGTTGAGGTTTGGCTACTTTTGGAAAATGGAGAGGATGGGGTATCAGAAATAGGGAAGGAAGGAAGGAATACGCCGCATTAAAAAAAAGCTGACATTCCCTCGGAAATGAATCGTCAACCCAAAGTGCACACATGTAGAAATTTAAACGCAGGTGTAATATAGCCGTTGAGAGCTCATGTTAAACGAGCATCTTATGATTCTCATCCAACGGCTATAATTCATCGACCGTTAGGCTAAAACACGATCTGAGACCTAAAATGTGTCCGTTGTTTGCGTCCTATACCTTTTCCCTTCTAGAGAACGTGGTTCCTATTTTTAGTTTATTTTTTTTTAAAAGAGGTTTCTAATTTCATTTATGCTCGATCTCTTGCAATTGCGCTTCTTCTCTCCTTGTCTTCAGAGAGAGAGAGAGAGAGAGAGAGAGACGCAGAGTGGGGAGAGAGCTCTTGGTAACTTCGACTCCTTCCTACTCGAGCATTTTCTTTTAATTGTGAGATTCGTTAGCCGTAGATTCAAGGGATATGGAAAGAAGTGACGAGAATTCCATTAGCACGATGAGGGGAGTATTAATTCAAGGTAGCGAATTTCTCTTCTCAATACAAAATTGTTCTTAATTTGAACGATTTTTCACGTCTGATCTATTCTGTTGTTCAAATTTTGGATCTGAAAAGGAGAACCGATGGAAGGAGTGAAGTACCCCGCATTGATGCGAAATGCTAATAGGAGAGCACTTAGAGGTATTGATAACCTGATCGGTGGGTCCGCACAAGTAAGCACAATCGGCAAGCGCCCATTGCAAGAGTAATTCCGCTTAACCCTAATTTATCATTATCTCTTCAATTTGTCATTTTCGTAGCCATTATTTTCAATTTTGTTTTTTTTTTCTATACTCGTGTATTTTCAGGAGTGAGGGGATGGTTACGAAAAGATGCGGCCAACGCCCAAACACCAGGTTTGATTTTATTTTTTGGGTTTCAAATGTTTATTTTCTTACGTAGTTCCTTAATTTTATTGTAGTTTTGGAAAAAATGAATTGTTGGAGCATTTTCAGTCCCACCTAAGTTTGTTTTGTAATTTTCCAAAGTTCTCCAACTCCTTTTATTTTAATTTTGAAATCTTTTTGAATTATTGGGCATTTCCAGTCCCCACCTAAGATTTTTTTTTTGTAAATTTTTCAAAGATTTTGGTTAATTTTGTAGGTTTAGTATAATCTATTTTTTGTTTTTTCCACAGACAAGTTTCTGCTACTCTGGGGAGCCAGAGGCAATTCTCATCTTCTTATCTGGTAATTAAATTCTTCCTATTAGAATAAAGAAAATCTTCTGGTGTAATCCTGCCACAGTTCCCCAAATTAGGAGAAATGAAATAAAATTATTCTACTACCCAAATCCAACAACATAAAAAGGAAGAAAGTAAATCTACCAGTTCTCCTTAATTAACTCCATTGACTAGAGGTAAAAAGTAACCATGGAGATTGTTGGGAAGAAAATTTTCATATCTGAAGGGATATTTAATATTAATTTAAGTTTTTTTTAGGTTTAAGATGGAATTTTCATTTAAATAACAACAATTTGTACCAGCCTTTTTATTTGCTTAATTTACCTTCGTTAATTTTGAACAAATAATTTATTGTAATTTGATGAACAGCCTGAGAGGCAACAGAAGAGAGTAGCAATTACAGTTGCAGAAAATCATGTTGATGACAGCTGCACTGCACCGATGGAAGTCATTGCGCCATTACTAATGGCTCCTGAGGTGGAAATGGGGGTAAGAAGACATGACCCCAGTTTTAGGGTTTTTGACAAAAGAGGGCTTTAGACAAAGTACTATCCAAAGCCAGATCTCAACCTTCCGATTGGTGCCAATATTTGTGCAAACGGTTTAGATTCATAGGGTCGTTTAAATTTGTTAAGTTATAATTGTTTGCACGAATCTTAATGCGGATCAGATGGTTTAAATCCGGCTTTGAATAAATTTTGTGCAAAGCTATTTGGACAAAACCCAATTCTTGCATTTAATTTTTAACTTGATAGGTCAAATAAAACAAGAGGTGTTTTACACATAGGAATCCAAATTGGTATGCATGATTTCCAGGCGCCCATGTCCAAATGTTTGAAATTCCATTTTTTTTTTAATTCTTTCTTTCCAGAAAAGAAATGCATTTTTTGCCTTTGCTGTGAAACTCTAAGAAAAAGCAACAAATCTTAACCACTATTTTTTTCTTTTCAAGTTATGGCCTTTTTTGACAATTAAATTGAGAGAAACAAGGTTTAATTCCAAAGGGGTTGGCATGAAGATGTCTTTAGAAGTAACTTGTTTCCAATCTAATTCACTAGATTTGCTATGTGAACATGCAAAGCAGTGGGTTTTCAAATACTGCATTAAGTGCCAAGGCATTATAAACAATATTTTGAAGTCTGGGTAAAAAGTATTTCCCCCATTTTTTGAATAAATTATTTTCAATTATGTGTCATAAAGTTCATAAAAAGGAAGCCTTTTCTTATTACACTTCAGATTTAGAATGAGGTGTACTTGCATTAGATCGAATTATTATTATAATTTAAGTATAAGAGCATATAAACACAGTCATTCAAAATTCAAACTTTTAGGTAACCCTATTGCTATGTTAAGCTCCATAAATTTGTCTTAATTTCAAGCTAGACACATTTAATCTATTTTTTCTATTACTTATTATGCATTTTAGGAGATTTCCGAATTAAAAGCTATTGAAGTTGAAATGGAAGATATTAATGAAGATATAGAAGAAAATAAAGATGATGAAGAAGATGATGAAGAAGAAGAAGAAATAGAGGAAATAATTCCAGATATTGACATCCCAGACTTGAAGAATCCTCTGGCCGTGGTTGAATATGTGGAAGAAATTCATGACTTTTACTGGAGATCTGAGGTAATGACATTTCTTGCTTAGATCAATCTGAAAATTCACAACTTTTCTAGTTGCAAGGGCATTATCTTTCTTACCAATTAATGGTATGATGATATGTGTGATTGTATAGGTTCCTTGGATGATACCACTGATTTTACTGACTATGATTACGGTGATATCTCAATTAGGGTTACACATGGAATATTCCCTTTTATGAAAAACATAGATTTATTCACTAAATTATGATGTATATTTTGAGTTATTACTGCGAAATGGGGGTAAGCATGGAAACTGGGATCTGGAAATAAATAGAAAATGTTTGATACAATTACTGTATTATTTGCCAAACATCAATTTAATCTATTTTTTACTTTTTCAGGATCTGAGCTGTGTGGATCCGAGTTACATGTCAAACCAATCTGACATCAATGAAAGAATGCGGGGTATTTTGATCGACTGGCTAATCGAGGTAATTACAAATAATTGGTTTAAGCATTTTGAAGATAATAGGAAACAGGAATAATGTCCAAGTTATTCTTGTTATCTGTAGAGAACATTTCTAGGGTTAGACATGAAAATTTCAGTGAGAATCATCCAAAACTTTCTAACGATTTAAGTGTACATCTGATGATACTTTCTCTGAAAAAAATTCTTTCTAAATTTTAAAAATTACTAATGAATTTATTGTTTTCCTTTTCCTATTTTCAGGTGCATTACAAACTAGAACTGCTAGATGAAACCCTTTTTCTGACAGTGAATCTCATCGACCGGTTTTTGGCGCTTCATGATGTCATGAGGAAAAAACTTCAACTAGTTGGAGTTACTGCATTGCTACTCGCATGCAAGTATGAGGAGGTGACTGTACCGGTTGTTGAAGACTTGATAATTATCTGCGATCGTGCCTATACAAGGACTGACTTGCTACAAATGGTAACGCTACTTTATGAAGGTTTTTGTGATTATTTGATAGCACCAATGACTGTCACTAAAAGATGAGGCATTTGTCCTTTGTGGTACAGATCTGTTACAAAATTAGTATGACTCTGATTGATTTAGTACCACATGTTAAATTAAATACAATTATTCTTAAGAAGGTTTTTGTGATTATTTGATAGCACCAATGACTGTCACTAAAAGATGAGGCCTTTCTGGTGCAGATCTGTTACAGAATTAGTATGACCCTGATTGATTTAGTACCATTACATGTTAAATTAAATACAATTATGCTTAAGAAGGTTTCTGTGATTATTGTGACCACAAATGACTGTCACTAACAAATAAATTGCTAAATTACAGGAGAGGTTGATGGTCAATACTCTGCAATTCAACATGTCGGTGCCTACACCTTATGTTTTCATGAAGAGGTTTCTTAAAGCAGCTCAATCTGATAAGAAGGTAAAAAAGAAATCAATTTTATATAAGTTTCATATTTACTACTCATAAAAAAGAGTTCAAAATCACAGTATAGTTTGTCAAAAATGCAAAAAGGATGAGTGAGGCTATGTACTATGCATAGCACACGTTGGCCTCAGATCGATGCGACCTTTCAATGTGATCTCCATATGAATATTTTTACTATTTTTTAGATGGGGGTAGAAAATCACTTGATTTGAAAATTCTGGACCATCCAAAAACAGTGATTTTCTATCCATCTAAAAAATTAGTAAACAAATTCTAAAAAATGTGAAACTTAGTTTACAAGTACATATTGAACGGTTCGGATCGACCATTAGAGTTTTGAAAACAAAAATATTGATCCCTAGTACGGACCAATCCGCGCTATGCGTACCATAGCCTCACTGAAAAATTTAATGCTCTTGTTACTCCAGAAAACAAACTGCAACACTTCCAGCAGTAACAATTTCTGATAAAAGTTAAACACACTAAATTCATTACGTGTCTCTAACATGGATAAATGAACATTTTACACCAGCTGGAGTTGATGTCGTTCTTCATGGTTGAACTGTGCCTAGTTGATTACAAAATGCTTCAGTTCAGACCTTCTCTACTTGCTGCAGCAGCTGTTTTTACTGCACAGTGCACCTTAAATGGCTTCCAATCTTGGAGTAAGTGCAGTGAGCTGCACTCTAGATACACCCGGGAGGATCTCATGTAAGATTCCTTTCTATTCCTGGAAATTGGTTAAAGATAGCAAACAGGAGTTGTTTTGTTTATTTTTTATTAGATAAATTTTACACTGTTTTGTTAATTTTTAAAAATCCACATACACCCAAGAGCAGCCGAATTTTTTATCACAGGCCTGTTATTGGAAATTCAAAACCTACACTCGTTTTGAATTTCCAATAGCGGACCTGTTGCAGCTCATGTAAGATGCCTTTTTTTTCCTGGAAATTTGATTTTTAAAAAACTAGCAAGCTGGTACTATGGTGATTCCTTTCTTTTTGGATTGTTCAGGGAATGCTCTAGGATAATGGTTCAGATGCACCACACAGCGGCGAATGGGAAGCTAACAGGTGTGCACAGGAAATTTAGCACTCCCAAATACGGGTATGCCTCAAAATGTGAACCGGCGCTGTTTCTTCTTGAAGAACAAATGTAGAAGAAACCAACTTCTAACTCAGAAGTGCTAAAATCAAACTTGATGACTCTCACTCCAAATTCGAGATTTCCTTTGTGTATGTGGCCATTTAAACAAAACTCGATGAATATCGTCACTCCAAATTGGGGATTTCTTTTGTGTATGTGGGGGCATTTAATAATTTTATATTGGGATACTAAGTGCTTAACTTTTATAGGCCTTGTGTATGCAACATGTTAATTTGTTTGTGTGGGATGCTAGTGTTTAACTTATATATAGGCTTTTCTTTACTTGGGTCAGAGATAGATGTGGATTTTGTGATTGTTTGATTTCAGCAAATAAAAGTTGTTATTTTATTTGTGCATTTGTTCCTTGAAAGTTGCTCTCTGTCAGAAATAGATAGTTAGCTCTGGTACCCCTGCTTGTTATTTTTTCTAACTCTGGTACCCTCCCTGTTTGATGAGAATGGACTACTGTAATATGGATGTATGTTTTGTAAGATGTAAGGACATTTTGCCCTTCATATTTATACATTTCATTGGCAGCTACTGCCAATTTTTCAAAAAAAAAGGAAAAAAAATGATTTATTTAAAAATTACTAGTATGTGTCTGTGCGTTGCAACGGAAACATATTATGAAAATACATTTTTGTTTGACATTCACAAAAAATTAAGAAAAAATATTAAATTAAAATAAAAGAGACACATGAAAAAAATAGAAATTCAAATAATAAATAACAATAAAAAAAAAAAATGAAAAAATGGATCAAATATAACATGAAAATGAATCCATTTATTTCATAAGATATGATATAAATGAATGAATAAGAGAAAATAAAGAAATAAGAAAATAATTTAATTACATGAATAAAAAATATATTTAAGGAAACAAATTGCTAGAGATTCATTCTTAATTATGACAAACTATATAGCAGTATGTGTGGCGAGTATATTTTCAACTAAAATTTAGACTTCTACACATAAAATAGATGTATTTAATAAAAAAAAGATAAATTATGTGATTAGAGTGCTGATATTAAATCTGAAAATTCATCTTTCAATCTTAGCTGTTGGCGGATCAGGACAACTACGTGCATTATAAGAATGGAGATATAAGCACAAGAACAAGGGCAAAAGATGTTAAGAAACATATGAACAACGACAATTGAGATTGTTAAGCAAACGAACAAGGGCAAATGAGGTTCCTAAATACAAAAACAAATACAAATGAGGTTTATAAGCACAAGATTAAGAGGGCAAAAGAGGTTGTTAAGCACATGAACAACGTCAATTGTGGTTGTTAAGTACACAAACAAGGGAAAATGAGGTTCCCAGCACAAGAATAAATGCAAATTAGGTTTATAAGCACAAGATCGAGGGCAAATTATGTTGCAAAGCGCAAGAAAAACGCGAATTGATGATGTTAAGGACACGAACAAGGACAAATGAGATTCATAAGCACAAGAACAAATACAAATGAGGTTCATAAGGACAAGATCAAGGGCAAATTATGTTGCAAAGCGCAAGAACAACGACAAATGAGGTTGTTAAGCACAAGAACAAGTGTAAATGAAGTTGCTAAGTACAAGAACAAGGGCAAAACAAGTTAAGAAGCATATGAACAACGATAATTGAGGTTGTTAAGCACACGAACAAGGGCAAATGAGGTTCCCAAGCACAAGAACAAATGCAAATGAGGTTCATAAGCACAAGATCAAGAGCAAAAAAGGTTGTTAAGCACACGAACAACGCCAATTGAGATTGTGAATCACAGAAACAAGGGCAAATAAGATTCCTAAGCACAAGCACAAAATCATGGGAAAATTATGTTGCAAAGCATAAGAACAACGACAAAAGTTCTTGTTAAGCACAAGAACAAGTGTAAATGATGTTGTTAAGTACAAGAACAAGGGCAAAAGAGCTTAACAAGCATATGAACGACGACAATTGAGGTTGTTAAGCACACAAACAAGGGCAAATGAGGTTCCTAAGCACAAGAACAAATGCAAATGAGCTTCATAAGCACAAGATCAAGAAGAAATTATGTTGCAAAGCGTGAGAACAACGAGAAATAAGGTTGTTAAGCATAAGAACAAGTGTAAATCATGTTGCTAAGCACAAGAACAAATGCAAATGAGCTTCATAAGCACAAGATCAAGGGCAAATTATGTTGAACAATGCAAGAATAACGAGAAATGAGGTTGTTAAGCACAAGAACAAGTGTAAATCATGTTGCCAAGCACAAAAACAAATGCAAATGAGCTTCATAAGCACAAGATCAATCCTAAGCACAAGAACAAATGCAAATGAGGTTCAAAAGCACAAGATGAAGGGCAAAAGAGGTTATTAAGCACACGAACAACGGCAATTGAGGTTGGTAAACACACAAACAAGGGCAAATGAGGTTCCTAAGCACAAGAACTAAGGCAAATGAGGTTCAGAAGCACAAGATCAAGGGTAAAAGGGGTTGTTAAGCACAAGAACAAATGCAAATGAGCTTCATAAGCACAAGATCAAGGGCAAATGAGGTTCCTAAGCACAAGAACAAATGCAAATGAGGTTCATAGGCACAAGATCAAGGGCAAATTATGTTATAAAGCATAAGTACAATCACAAATGAGGAAGTTAAGCACACAAACAAGGGCAAATGAGGTTCCTAACTACAATAACAAATACAATTGATGTTCATAAGCACAAGATCAATGGCAAAAGAGGTTGTTAAGCACACGAACAACGCTAATTGAGGTTGTTAAGCACACAAACAATGGCAAATGAGGTTCCTAAGCACAACAACTAATGCAAATGTGCTTCATAAGCACAACATTAAGGGTAAATTGTGTTGCAAAGCTCAAGAACAACGGCTCATGAGATTGTTCAGCACAAGAACAAGTGTAAATCAAGTTGCTAAGCACAAGAACAAGGGCAAATAAGGTTCCTAAGCACAAGAAGAAATACAGATGAGGTTCATAAGCATAATATCAAAGGTAAAAGAGGTTGTTAAGCACACGAACAACGCCAATAGATCTTGTTAAGGACACAAACAAGGGCATATGAGGTTCCTAAGCACAAGAACAAATGCAAGTGAGGTTCATAAGCATAAGATCAAGAGCAAAAGAGGTTGTTAAGCACACGAAGAACGCCAATTGATGTTGTTAATCACATAAACAAGGGCAAATGAGGTTTCTAAGCACAAGAACAAATGCAAATAAGCTTCATAAGCACCAGATCAAGGGCAAATTATGTTGCAAAACATAAGAACAACGAGAAATGAGATTGTTAAGCACAAACAAGGGCAAAATAGGTTAAGAAACATATGAACAACGACAATTGACGTTGTTAAGCACCCGAACAAGGGCAAATGATCTTCCTAAGCACAAGAACAAATGCAAATGAGGTTCATAAGCACAAGATCAAGTGCAAAAGAGGTTGTTAAGCACACGAAAAAGGGCAAATTCTATTGCAAAGTACAAGAACAAGTGTAAATGATGTTGATTAGTACAAGAACAAGGGCAAAAGATGTTAAAAAGCATATGAACAACGATAATTGAGGTTGTTAAGCACACGAACAAGGGCAAATGAGGTTCCTAAGCACGAGAACAAAAGCAAATGTGGTTCAAAAGCACAAGATCAAGGACAAAAGAGGTTGTTAAGTACACGAACAACGCCAATTGAGGTTGTTCAGCACACAAACAAGGATAACTGAGGTTCCTAAGCCCAAGAACAAAGGCAAATGAGGTTCATAAGCACAAGATCAAGGGCAAAAGAGGTTGTTAAGCACACGAACAATGCCAATTGAGGTTGTGAAGCACACGAACAAGGGAAAATGAGGTTCCTAAGCACAAAAACAAATACAAATGACGTTCAAAAGAATAAGATCGAGCGCAAATGAGGTTCCTAAGCACAAGAACAACGCCAATTAAGGTTGTTAAGCACTAATAAGAGCAAATGAGGTTGAAAAGCACCAGATCAAGGGCAAATGAAGTTCCTAAGCACAAGAACAACGCCAACTAAGGTTGTTAAACACACAAATAAGGGCAAAAGAGGTTCCTAAGCACAAGAACAAATGCAAATCAGCTTCATAAGCACAAGATCAAGGGTAAATTATGCTGCAAGCCGTGAAAACAACGGCAAATGAGGTTGTTAAGCACAAGAACAAGTGTAAATGATGTTGCTGAGTACAAGAAGAAGGGCAAAAGATATTCAGAAGCATATGAACAACGAGAATTGAGGTTGTTAAGCACACGAAAAAGGGCAAATGAGGTTCCTATGCATAAGAACAAATGCAAATGAGATTCATAAGCACAAGATCAAGGGCAAAAGAGGTTGTTAAGCACACGAACAACGCCAATTGAGGTTGTTTAGCACACAAACAACGGCAAATGAGGTTCCTAAGTACAAGAACAAATACAATTGATGTTGATGAGCACAAGATCAAGGGCAAAAGAGGTTGTTAAGCACACAAACAAGGGCAAATGAGGTTCCTAAGCAAAACAACAAATGCAAATGTGCTTCATAAGCACAAGATCAAGGATAACTTATGTTGCAAAGCGCACGAACAATAGCTAATCAGGTTGTTAAGCACAAGAACAAGTGTAAATGATGTTGCTAAGTACAAGAACATGGGCAAAAGAGGTGAAGAAGCTTATGAACAACGATAATTGAGGTTGTTAAGCACACGAACAAAGGCAAATGAGCTTCCTAAGCACAAGAACAAATGCAAATGAGGTTCATAAGCACAAGATCAAGGGCAAAAGAGGTTGATAAGCACACGAAACACGGCAAATTATATTGCAAAGTACAATAACAAGTGTAAATGATATTGATTAGTACAAGAACAAGGCTAAAAGATGTTAACAAGTATATGAAATACGCCAATTGAGGTTGTTAAGCACACGAACAAGGGCAAAAGACGTTCCTAAGCACAAAAAAAATGCAAACAAGGTTCAAAGGCACAAGATGAAGGGCAAAAGAGGTTGTTTAAGTACACGAACAACGCCAATTGACGTTGTTAAGCACACAAACAAGGGCAAATGAGGTTCCTAAGCGCAAGAACAAAGACAAATGAGGTTCATTAGCACAAGATCAAGGGCAAAAGAGGTTGTTAAGCACACGAACAACGCCAGTTGAGGTTGTCAAGCACACAAACAAGGGCAAATGAGGTTCCTAAGTACAAGAACAAATACAATTGATGTTGATGAGCACAAGATCAAGGGCGAAAGAGGTTGTTAAGCACACAAACAACGCCAATTGAGATTGTTAAGCACACAAACAAGGGCAAATGAGGTTCCTAAGCAGAACAAGAAATGCAAATGTGCTTCATAAGCAAAAGATCAAGGATAACTTATGTTGCAAAGCGCAAGAACAACAGCTAATGAGGCTGTTAAGCACAAGAACAAGTGTAAATGATGTTGTTAAGTACAAGAACAAGGGCAAAAGAGCTTAACAAGCATATGAACGACGACAATTGAGGTTGTTAAGCACACAAACAAGGGCAAATGGAGTTCCTAAGCACAAGATCAAGGGCAAAAGGAGTTGTTAAGCACACGAACAACGCCAATTAAGGTTGTGAAGCACGCAAACAAGGGCAAATGAGGCTCCTAAGCCCAAAAACAAATGAAAATAAGCTTCATAAGCACAAGATCAAGGGCAAATGAGGTTCCTAAGCACAAGAACAAATGCAAATGAGCTTCATAAGCACAAGATCAAGGGCAAATTATATTGAAAAGCGCAAGAACAACGACAAATGAGGTTGGTAAGCACACAAATAAGGTCAAATGAGATTCCTAAGCACAAGAACAATGCAAATGAGGTTCATAAGCACAAGATCAAGGGCAAAAGAGGTTGTTAAGCACACTAACAATGTCAATTAAGGTGGTTAAGCACACAAACAAGGGCAAATGAGGTTCCTAAGCACGAGAAGAAATGCAAATGAGGTTCATAAGCACAAGATCAATGGCAAATTATGTTATAAAGCGTAAGTAGAATGACAAAAGAGTAAGTTAAGCACACAAACAAGGGCAAATGAGATTCCTAAGTCCAAGAACAAATACAATTGATGTTCATAAGCACAAGATCAAGGGCAAAGGAGGTTGTTAAGCACAAGAACAACGCCAATGAAGGTTGTTAAGCACACAAACAAGGGCAGATGAGGTTCCTAAGCACAACAACAACTGCAAATGTGCTTCATAAGCACAAGATCAAGGGTAACTTATGTTGCAAAGTGCAAGAACAACGGTCAATGAGGTTGTTAAGAACAAGAACAAGTGTAAATGATGTTGCTAAGCACAAGAACATGGGCAAAAGAGGTGAAAAAGCTTATGGACAACGATAATTGAGGTTGTTAAGCACACGAACAAGGGCAAATGAGCTTCCTAAGCACAAGAACAAATGCAAATGAGGTTCATAAGCACAAGATCATGGGCAAAAGAGGTTGATAAGCACACGAAAAACGGCAAATTATATTGCAAAGTACAAGAACAAGTGTAAATGATATTGATTAGTACAAGAACAAGGCTAAAAGATGTTCACAAGTATATGAACTACGCCAATTGAGGTTGTTAAGCACACGAACAAGGGCAAAAGAGGTTCCTAAGCACAAGAACAAATGCAAACAAGGTTCAAAGGCACAAGATGAAGGGCAAAAGAAGTTGTTAAGTACACGAACTACGCCAATTGACGTTGTTAAGCACACAAACAAGGGAAAATGAGGTTCCTAAGCGCAAGAACAAAGACAAATGACGTTCATAAGCACAAGATCACGGGCAAAAGAGGTTGTTAAGCACACGAACAATGCCAATTGAGGTTGTCAAGCACACAAACAAGGGCAAATGAGGTTCCTAAGTACAAGAACAAATACAATTGATGTTGATAAGCACAAGATCAAAGGCGAAAGAGGTTGTTAAGCACACAAACAACGCCAATTGAGATTGTTAGGCACACAAACAAGGGCAAATGAGGTTCCTAAGCAGAACAACAAATGCAAATGTGCTTCATAAGCACAAGATCAAGGATAACTTATGTTGCAAAGCGCAAGAACAACAGCTAATGAGGCTGTTAATCACAAGAACAAGTGTAAATGATGTTGCTAAGCACAAGAACAAGGGCAAAAGAGCTTAACAAGCATATGAACGACAACAATTGCGGTTGTTAAGCAGACGAACAAGGGCAAACGAGGTTCCTAAGCACAAGAACAAATGCAAATGAGGTTCAAAAGCACAAGATCAATGGCAAAAGAGGTTGTTAAGCACACGAACAACGCCAATTGAGATTGTGAATCACAGAAACAAGGGCAAATAAGATTCCTAAGCACAAGCACAAAATCATGGGAAAATTATGTTGCAAAGCATAAGAACAACGACAAAAGTTCTTGTTAAGCACAAGAACAAGTGTAAATGATGTTGTTAAGTACAAGAACAAGGGCAAAAGAGCTTAACAAGCATATGAACGACGACAATTGAGGTTGTTAAGCACACAAACAAGGGCAAATGAAATTCCTAAGCACAAGAAAAAATGCAAATGAGGTTCATAAGCACAAGATCAAGGGCAAAAGGAGTTGTTAAGCACACGAACAACGCCAATTAAGGTTGTGAAGCACGCAAACAAGGGCAAATGAGGCTCCTAAGCCCAAAAACAAACGAAAATTAGCTTCATAAGCACAAGATTAAGGGCAAATGAGGTTCATAAGCACAAGAACAAATGCAAATGAGCTTCATAAGCACAAGATCAAGGGCAAATTATATTGAAAAGCGCAAGAACAACGACAAATAAGGTTGGTAAGCACACAAACAAGATCAAATGAGATTCCTAAGTACAAGAACAAATACAATTGATGTTCATAAGCACAAGATCAAGGGCAAAGGAGGTTGTTAAGCACAAGAACAACGCTAATTGAGGTTGTTAAGCACACAAACAAGGGCAAATGAGATTCCTAAGCACAACAACAACTGTAAATGTGCTTCATAAGCACAAGATCAAGGGTAACTTATGTTGCAAAGCACAAGAACAACGGTCAATGAGGTTGTTAAGAACAAGAACAAGTGTAAATGATGTTGCTAAGCACAAGAACATGGGCAAAAGAGGTGAAGAAGCTTATGAACAACAATAATTGAGGTTGTTAAACACCCGAACAAGGGCAAATGAGCTTCCTAAGCACAAGAACAAATGCAAATCAGGTTCACAAGCACAAGATCAAGGTCAAAAGAGGTTGTTAAGCACACGAAAAAGGGCAAATTATATTGCAAAGTACAAGAACATGTGTAAATGATGTTGATTAGTACAAGAATATGGGCAAAAGATGTTAAAAAGCTTATGAACAATAATAATTGAGGTTGTTAAGCACACGAACAAGGGCAAATGAGGTTCCTAAATACAAGAACAAATGTAAATTTTGTTCAAAAGCACAAGATTAGGGGCAAAAGAGGTTGTTAAGCACACGAACAACGCCAATTGAGGTTGTTGAGCACACACACAAGGGTAAATGAGGTTCATAAGCACAAGATCACGGGCAAAAGAGGTCGTGAAGCACACGAACAACGCCAGTTGAAGTTGTCAAGCACATGAACAAGGGAAAATGAGGTTCTTAAGGACAAGAACAAATACAAATGACGTTCGAAAGAATAAGATCAAGGGCAAATGAGGTTCCCAAGCACAACAACAACGTCAATTAAGGTTGTGAAGCACTAATAAGGGCAAATGAGATTCCAAAACACAAGAACAAATGCAAATGAGGTTCAAAAGCACCAGATCAAGGGAAATGAGGTTCCTAAGCACAAGAACAACGCCAATTGAGGTTGTTAAGCACACAAATAAGGGCAAATGAGGTTCCTAAACACAAGAACAAATGCAAATGAGAGTCATAAGCACAAGATCAAGGGCAAAAGAGGTTAAGAAGGATATGAATGACAACAATTGAGGTTGTTAAGCACACAAACAAGGGCAAATGAGGTTCCTAAGTACAAGAACAAATGCAAATGAGGTTCATAAGCACAAGATCAAGGACAAATTATGTTACAAAGCGTAAGAACAACGACAATTGATGTTCTCAAGCACTCGAAAAAGGGCAAATGAGGTTCCTAAGCACAAGAACAAATGCAAATGAGATTCATAAGCACAAGATCAAGGGCAAAAAAGGTTATGAAGGATATGAACGACGACAATTGAGGTTGTTAAGCACACAAACAAGGGCAAATGAGGTTCCTAAGCACAACAACAAATGCAAATGATGTTCATAAGCACAAGATCAAGGGCAAATTATGTTATGAAGCGTAAGAACAATGACAAATGAGGTTGTTAAGCACAAGAAGAGGGCAAAAGAGGTTAAGAAGCGTATGAACAACGATAATTGACGTTGTTAAGCACACGAACAAGGGCAAATGAGGTTCCTAAGCACAAGAACAAATACAAATGAGGTTCATAAGCACATGATCAAGGGCAAAAGAGGTTATTAAGTACACTAACAATGCCAATTAAGGTTTGTTAAGCACACAAACAAGGGTAAATGAGGTTCGTAAGCACTGGAACAAATGCAGATGAGGTTCGTAAGCACAAGATCAAGGATAAAAGAGGTTGTTAATCACACGAACAACGCCAATTGAGGTTGTTTAGCACACAAACAAGGGCAAATGACGTTCCGAAACACAAGAACAAATGCAAATGAGCTTCATAAGCACAAGATTAAGAGCAAATTATGTTGTAAAGCGTAAGAACAACGACAAATAAGCTTGTTAAGCTCAAGAACATGTGTAAATGATGTTGCTAAGTACAAGAACAAGGGCAAAAGAGGTTAAGAAGCATATGAATGACGACAATTGAGGTTGTTAAGCACACGAACAGGGGCAAATGGGGTTCCTGAGCACAAGAACAACAGCAAATGAGGTTCATAAGTACAAGGTGAAGGGCAAAAGAGGTTGTTAAGTACACAAACAACGCCAATTAAGGTTGTTAAGCACACAAACAAGGGCAAATGAGGTTCCTAAGCACAAGAACAAATGCAAATGAGGTTGATAAGCACAAGATCAGGGGGAAAAGAGGTTGTTAAGCACACAAACAAGGGCAAATGAGGCTCCTAAGCACGAGAACAGATGCAAATGAGGTTCATAAGCACAAGATCAAGGGCAAATTATTTTATAAAGCGAAAGAACAATGACAAATGTGGAAGTTAAGCACACAAACAATGGCAAATGAGGTTCCTAAGTCCAAGAACAAATACAATTGATGTTCATAAGCACACGATCACGGGCAAAAGAGGTTGTTAAGCACACGAACAATGCCAATTGAGGTTGTTAAGCATACAAACAAGGGCAAATGAGGTTCCTAAGCACAACAACAACTGCAAATGTGTTTCATAAGCACAAGATCAAGGGTAACTTAATGTTGTAAAGCGCAAGAACAACGGCCAATGAGGTTGTTATGCCCAAGAACAAGTGTAAATAATGTTTCTAAGCACAAGAACAAGGGCAAAAGATGTTAAAAAGTATATGAACAACGCCATTTGAGGTTATTAAGCACACGAACAAGGGCAAAAGAGGTTCCTAAGCACAAGAACAAATGCAAATGAGGTTCAAAAGCACAAGATCAACGGCAAATGAGGTTCCTAAGCACAAGAACAAATGCAAATGAGGTTCATAAGCACAAGATCAAGGGCAAATTATGTTATAAAGAATAAGAACAATGACAAATGAGGAAGTTAAGCACACAAACAAGGCTAAATGAGGTTCCTAAGAACAAGAACAAATACAATTGATGTTTATCAGCCCAAGATCAAGGGCAAAAGAAGTTGTTAAGCACACGAACAACAACAATTGAGGTTGTTAAGCACACGAACAACGCCAATTGAGGTTGTTAAGCACACGAACAAGGGCAAATAAGGTTCCTAAGCACAACAACAAATGCAAATGTGCTTCCTAATAACAAGATCAAGGGTAAATAATGTTGCAAAGCGCAAGAACAACGGCTAATGAGGTTGTTAAGCACAAGAACAAGTGGAAATCAAGTTGCTAAGCACATGAACAAGGGCAAATGAGGTTCCTAAGCACAAGAACAAATGCAGATGAGGTTCATAAGCACAAGATCAAGGGCAAAAGAGGTTGTTAAGCACACCAACAACGCCATTTGAGGTTGTTTAGCACACAAACAAGGGCAAATGAGGTTCCGAAACATAAGAACAAATGCAAATGAGCTTCATAAGAACTAGATCAAGAGCAAATTATGTTTCAAAGAGTAAGAACAACGAAAAAAAAGCTTGTTAAGCACAATAACAAGTGTAAATGATGTTGCTAAGTACAATAACAAGGGCAAAAGAGGTTGTTAAGAACAAGAACAAGTGTAAATGATGTTGATTTGTACAAGAACATTGGCAAAAAATATTAAAAAGCAAATGAACAACGATAATTCAGGTTGTTAAGTACACGAACAAGGGCACATGAGGTTCCTAAGCACAAGAACAAAAACAAATGAGGTTCAAAAGCAATATAAAGGGCAAAAGAGGTTGTTAAGCATACGAACAACCCCAATTGAGGTTCTTGAGCACACAAACAAGAGCAAATGAGGTTCTTATGCACAATAACAAAGGCAAATGAGGTTCGTAAGCACAAGATCAAGGGCGAAAAAGGTTGTTAAGCACACGAACAATGCCAAATGAGGTTCCTAAGCACGAGAACAAATGCAAATGAGGTTCATAAGCACATGATCAAGAGCAAAAGAGGTTATTAAGCACACTAACAATGCCAATTAACGTTGTTAAGCACAGAAACAAGGGTAAATGAGGTTCGTAAGCACTAGAACAAATGCAGATGAGGTTCGTAAGCACAAGATCAAGGGCAAAAGAGGTTGTTAAGCACACGAACAATGCTAATTGAGGTTGTTTAGCACACAAACAAGGGCAAATGAGGTTCCGAAACACAAGAACAAATGCAAATGAGCTTCATAAGCACAAGATCAAGAGCAAATTATGTTGCAAAGCGTAAGAACAACGACAAATGAGCTTGTTAAGCACAAGAACAAGTGTAAATGATGTTGCTAAGTACAAGAACAAGGGCAAAAGTGGTTAAGAATCATATGAATGACGACAATTAAGGTTGTTAAGCACACGAACAAGGGCAGATGGGGTTCCTAAGCACAAGAACAAATGCAACTGAGGTTGATAAGTACAAGATGAAGGGCAAAAGAGGTTGTTAAGCACACGAACAACGCCAATTAAGGTTGTTAAGCATACAAACAAGGGCAAATGAGGTTCCTAAGCACAAAAACAAATGCAAATGAGGATCATAAGCACAAGATGCAAAAGAGGGGACAAATCAGGCTCCTAAGCACAAAAACAAATGCAAATGAGCTTCATAAGCACAAGATCAATGGCAAATTATGTTGCAAAGCACAAGAACAACGACAAATGAGGTTGTTAAGTACACAAACAAGGGCAAATGAGGCTCCTAAGCACAAGAACAAATGCAAATGAGGTTCATATGCACAAGATCAAGGGCAAAAGAGGGTTGTTAAGCACACTAACAATGCCAATTGAGGTTGTTAAGCACACAAACAAGGGCAAATGAGGTTCATAAGCACAACAACAAAGGCAAATGAGATACGTAAGCACAAGATCAACGGCAAAAGAGGTTGTTAAGCACATCAACAATGCCAATTGAGGTTGTTTAGCACACAAACAAGGGCAAATGAGGTTCCGAAAAACAAGAACAAATGCAAATGAGCTTCATAAGCACTAGATCAAGAGCAAATTATGTTGCAAAGCGTAAGAACAACGACAAATGAGCTTGTTAAGCACAAGAATAAGTGTAAATGATGTTGCTAAGTACAAGAACAAGGGCATAAGAGGTTTTTAAGAACAAGAACAAGTGTAAATGATGTTGATTTGTACAAGAACATTGGCAAAAGATGTTAAAAAGCATATGAACAACGGTAATTCAGGTTGCTAAGCACACGAACAAGGGCAAATGAGGTTCCTAAGCACAAGAACAAATGCAAATGAGGTTCAAAAGCACAAGATCAAGGGCAAAAGAGGTTGTTAAGCACACGAACAACGCTAATTGAGGTTCTTAAGCACACAAACAAGGGCAAATGAGATTCTTAAGCTCAATAACAAAGGCAAATGAGGTTCGTAAGCACAAGATCAAGAGCAAAAAAGATTGTTAAGCACACGAACAATGCTAAATGAGGTTCCTAAGTACCGGAACAAAAACAATTGATGTTCATAAGCACAAGATCAAGGGCAAAAAAGGTTGTTAAGCACACGAACAAAGCCAATTGAGGTTGCTACACAAACAAGGGCAAATGAGATTCCTAAACACAACAACAACAACAAATGCAAATGTGGTTCATAAGCACAAGATCAAGGGTAACTTATGTTGCAATGCGCAGGAACAATAGCTAATGAGGTTGTTAAGCGCACGAATAAGGGTAAAAGAGGTTAAGAAGCTTATGAACAACGATAATTGAGGTTGTTAAGCGCACGAACAAGGGCAAATGAGGTTCCTAAGCACAACAATAAATGCAGATGAAGTTCATAAGCACAAGATCAAGCGCAAAAAAGGTTGTTAAGCAGACGAACAACGCCAATAGAGGTTGTTAAGGATACAAACAAGGGCAAATGAGGTTGCTAAGCACAAGAACAAATTCTAGTGAGGTTCATAAGCATAAGATCAAGAGCAAAAGAGGTTGTTAAGCACACGAACAAAGCCAATTGAGGTTGTTAAGCACACAAACAAGGGCAAATGAGGTTCCTAAGCACAAGCACAAATGAAAATGAGCTTCATAAGCACCAGATCAAGGGCAAATTATGTTGCAAAGCGTAAGAACAACGGCAAATGGGGTTGTTAAGCACAAGAACAAGTGTAAATGATGTTGGTAAGCACAAGAACAAGGGCAAAAGATGTTAAGAAACAGATAAACAATGACAATTGACGTTGTTAAGCACCCGAACAAGGGCAAATGAGCTTCCTAAGCACAAGAACAAATACAAATGAGGTTCATAAGCACAAAGATCAAGGCCAAAAGAGGTTGTTAAGTACACGAAAAAGGGCAAATTATATTGCAAACTACAAGAACAAGTGTAAATGATATTGATTAGCAGAAGAACAAGGGCCAAAGATGTTAAAAAACATATGAAAAACGATAATTAAGGTTGTTAAGCACACGAACAAGGGCAACTGAGGTTCAAAAGCACAAGATCAAGGGCAAAATAGGTTGTTAACCACACGAACAACGCCAATTGAGGTTGTTACGCACACAAACAAGGGTAAATGAGGTTCCTAAGCACAGGAACAAGGGCAAATGAGGTTCATAAGAACAAGATCAAGGGCAAAAGAGGTTGTTAAGAACACGAATAATGCCAATTGAGGTTGTTTAGCACACAAACAAGGGCAAATGATGTTGCTAAGCACTACAAGAGGGCAAAACTGGCATATGAACAACAATAATTGAGGTTGTTAAGCACACGAACAATGGCAATTAAGGTTGTTAAGCACACAAACAATGGTAAATGAGGTTCATAAGCACGAGAACAAATGCAGATGAGGTTCGTAAGCACAAGATCAAGAGCAAAAGAGGTTGTTAAGCACACGAACAACGCCAATTGAGGTTGTTTAGCACACAAACAAGGGCAAATTAGGTTCCAAAACACAAGAACAAATGCAAATGAGCTTCATAAGCACAAGATCAAGAGCCAATTATGTTGCAAAGCGTAAGAACAACGACAAATGAGCTTGTTAAGCACAAGAACAAGTGTAAATGATGTTGCTAAGTACAAGAAAAAGGGCAAAAGAGGTTAAGAAGCATATGAATGACGACAATTGAGGTTGTTAAGCACACGGACAAGGGCAAATGGGGTTCGTAAGCACAAGAATAAATGCAAATGAGGTTCATATGTACAAGATCAAGGGCAAAAGAGGTTGTTAAGCACACGAACAACTCCAATTAAGGTTGTTAAGCACACAAACAAGGGCAAATGAGGTTCCTAAGCACAAGAACAAATGCAAATGAGGTTCATAAGCACAAGATCAAGGGAAAAAGAGGTTGTTAAGCACATGAACAACCCCAATTGAGGTTGTTAAACAAGCAAACAAGAGCAAATGAGGCTCCTAAGCACAAAAAGAAATGCAAATGAGCTTCATAAGCACAACATCAATGGAAAATTTTGTTGCAAAACACAAGAACAACGACAAATGAGGTTGTTAAGCACACAAACAAGGGTAAATGAGGTTCCTAAGCACTAGAACAAATGCAAATGAGCTTCGTAAGCACAGGATCAAGAGCAAAAGAGGTTGTTAAGCACACAAACAATGCCAATTGAGGTTGTTTAGCACACAAACAAGGGCAAATGAGGTTCCGAAACACAAGAAAAAATGCAAATGAACTTGATAAGCACAAGATCAAGAGCAAATTAGCTTGCAAAGAGTAAGAACAACGACAAATGAGCTTGTTAAGCACAAGAACAAGTGTAAATGATGTTGCTAAGTACAAGAACAAGGGCAAAAGAGGTTAAGAATCATATGAATGACGACAATTAAGGTTGTTAAGCACACGAACAAGGGCAGATGGGGTTCCTAAGCACAAGAACAAATGCAAATGTGGTTCATAAGCACAAGAACAGGGGAAAAAGAGGTTGTTAAGCACACGAACAACCCCAATTAAGGTTGTTAAACAAGCATACAAGGGCAAATGAGGCTCCTAAGCACAACAACAAATGCAAATGAGCTTCACAAGCATAAGATCAATGGCAAATTATGTTGCAAAGCGCAAGAACAGCGACAAATGAGGTTGCTAAGCACAGAAACAAGGGCAAATGAGGTTCCTAAGCACAAGAACAAAGGCAAATGAGGTTCATAAGCACAAGATCAAGGGCAAAAGAGGATGTTAAGCACACTAACAATGCCAATTGAGGTTGTTAAGCACACAAACAAGGGCAAATAAGGTTCCTAAGCACAACAACAAAGGCAAATGAGGTTCGTAAGCACAAGATCAAGGGCAAAAGAGGTTGTTAAGCACACGAACAACGCCAATTGAGGTTGTTTAGCACACAAACAAGGGCAAATTAGGTTCCGAAACACAAGAACAAATGCAAATGAGCTTCATAAGCACAAGATCAAGAACAAATTATGTTGCAAAGCGTAAGAACAACGACAAATGAGCTTGTTAAGCACATGAACAAGTGTGAATGATGTTGCTAAGTAAAAGAACAAGGGAAAAAGAGGTTGTTAAGAACAAGAACAAGTGTAAATGATGTTGATTTGTGCAAGAACATTGGCAAAAGATGTTAAAAAGCACATGAACAACGATAATTCAGGTTGTTATGCACATGAACAAGGGCAAATGAGGTTTCTAAGCACAAGAACAAATGCAAATGAGGTTCAAAAGCACAAGATCAAGGGCAGATGATTTTCCTAAGCACAAGAACAACGCTAATTAAGGTTGGTAAGCACACCAATAAGGGCAAATGAGATTCTGAAACACAAGAACAAATGCAAATGAGGTTCAAAAGCACAAGATCAAGGACAAATGAGGTTCATAAGCACAAGAACAACACCAATTAAGGTTGTTAAGCACACAAATAAGGGCAAATGAGGTTCATAGGCACAAGAACAAATGCAAATGAGCTTCATAAGCACAAGAACATGTGTAAATGATGTTGCTAAGCACAAGAACAAGGGCAAAAGAGGTTAAGAAGAATATGAACGACGTCAATTGTGGTTGTTAAGCACACGAAAAAGGGCAAATGAGGTTCCTAAGCACAAGAACAAATGCAAATGAGATTCATAAGCATAAGATCAAGGACAAAATAGGTTAAGAAGCATATGAACAACGACAATTGAGGTTGTTAAGCGCACAAACAAGGGCAAATGAGGTTCCTAAGCACAAGAACAATTGCAAATGAGGTTCATAAGCACAACATCAAGGGGAAATTATGTTACAAAGCGTAAGAACAATGACAAATGAGGTTGTTAAGCACACAAACAAGGGCAAATGATGTTGCTAAGCACACAAACAAGGGCAAAAGTGGTTAAGAAGCATATGAACAACGATAATGGAGGTTGTTAAGCACACGAACCACGGCAAATGAGGTTCCTAAGCACAAGAACAAATGCAAATGCGGTTCATAAGCACAAGATCAAGGGCAAAAGAGGTTATTAAGCACACTAACAATGCCAATTAAGGTTGTTAAGCACACAAACAAGAGTAAATGAGGTTCGTAAGCACTAGAACAAATGCAGATGAGGTTCATAAGCCCAAGATCAAGGGCAAATTATATTGCAACGTGCAAGAACAATGACAAATGAGGTTGTTAAGTACTAGACCAAGTGTAAATGATGTTGATTAGTACAAGTTGGCAAAAGATGTTAAAAAGCATATGAACAATGATAATTGAGGTTATTATGCATACGAACAAGGGCAAATGAGGTTCCTAAGCACAAGAACAAATGCAAATGAGGTTCAAAAGCACAAGATCAAGAGTAAAAGAGGTTGTTAAGCACACAAACAAGAGCAAATAAGGTTCCTAAGCACAAGAACAAAGGCAAATGAGGTTCATAAGCACAAGATCAAGGGCAAAAGAGGTTGTTATGCACACGAACAACGCCAATTGAGGTTGCTAAGCACACAAACAAGGGCAAATGAGGTTCCGAAACACAAGAACAAATGCAAATGTGGTTCAAAAGCACAATATCATAGGCAAATAAGATTCCTAAGCGCAAGAACAACGCCAATTAAGGTTGTTAAGCACACAAATATGGGCAAATGAGGTTCCGAAACACAAGAACAAATGCAAATGAGGTTCGAAAGCACAAGATCGAGGGCAAATGAGGTTCCTAAGCACACAAACAACGCCAATTAAGGTTGTTAAGCACAAAATAAGGGCAAATGAGGTTCCTAAGCACAAGAACAAATGCAAATGAGCTTCATAAGCACAAGATCAAGGGCAAATTATGCTGCAAAGCGTAAAAATAACGACAAATGAGGTTGTTAAACACTAGACCAAGTGTAAATGATGTTGCTAAGCACAAGAACAAGGGCAAAAGAGGTTATGAACAATGACAATTGAGGTTGTTAAGCACACAAAAATGGGCAAATAAGGTTCATAAGCACAAGAACAAATCCAAATCAGATTCATAAGCACAAGATCAAGGGCAAAAGAGGTTAGGAAGCATATGAACGATGACAATTGAGGTTGTTAAGCACACGAACAAGGGCAAATGGGGTTCCTAAGCTGCAGAACAAATGCAAATGAGGTTCATAAGCACAAGATCAAGGGCAAAAGAGGTTTTTAAGCACACGAACAATGCCAATTGAGGTTGTTAAGGACACAAACAAGGGCAAATGAGGTTCCTAAGCACAAGAACAAATGCAAATGAGCTTCATAAGCACAAAATCAAGGACAAATTATGTTGTAAAGCGCAAGAACAACAACAAATGAGGTTGTTAAGCACACAAAAAGGGCAAATGAGGTTCCGAAACACAAGAACTAATGCAAATGAGGTTCAAAAGAACAAGATCAAGGGTAAATGAGGTTCCCAAGCACAAGAAAAACGCGAATTAAGGTTGTTAACCACACAAATAAGGGCAAATGAGTTTCTGAAACACTAGAACAAATGCAAATGAGGTTCAAAAGTACAAGATCAATGGCAAATGAGGGTTCCTAAGCACAAAAACAATGCCAATTAAGTTTGTTAAGCACAAGATCAGGGGCAAGTTATCTTGCAAAGCACAAGAACAACGACAAATGAGGTTGTTAAGCACAAGAACAAGTGTAAATGATGTTGCTAAGCACAAGAACAAGAGCAAAAGAGGTTAAGAAGCATATGTACAACGACAATTGAGGTTGTTAAGCACACGAAAAAGGGCTGTATAAAAAGTTCACAACTTGCGAGCCGCTGAAACTCAACTCGGTAACGAACTCGCTAACAATTCGTTCATTTAAAACTCGAGTTAGTCTGACTCGAGTTGAGTAACTCGTTTAACTCTTGAGTTGAGTTCAAGTTGGGCTGAACTCTCTCATTACAACTCGTGGACTTGTTTCGTTTGATTAATTATAATTCCATGCATTTTGTTTAATTTTTTTGTTAAATTGTTGTGGATTTTTTGTTAAATTTGTTAGTTTGTTAAATCATTGTGGATTATTGGTTAATTCAATATTTACTTCTCATATTATTACATAACAACAATCATCAGTTCATGAAAATGGGAGGCAGCATAGTTGGTTAGGAAAAAGTCCTAGGACTGTTGTACCCAAAGGTCGAGAGTTCGATTCCCCCTCACAACTTCACAGCTTCTGTGAAGATTTAAAAAAAAAAAACAATCATCAATTGAAGTGTTCAGCATTTCAACACTTTAAACGAGTTGACTCACAGTCACGAGCCAACTCGAGTTACTCGCGAGTTGAGTTCGAGTTAGCGAGCCAACTCGGCTCAATATTCTCAACTCAAGTCAACTCGACTCACTATCTTTCAAGTTGAGTTCGAGTTGTCCATAACTCGAGCTAACTCAGCTCGTTAGCAGCCCTAAATGAGGTTGTTAAGCACAAGAACAAGTGTAAATAATGTTACTAATTTCCCCCATCATAACTTTGTTAATAGATATTTCCCCGTCAAAATTTAAAAATTAGTTATTTCCTATCCTATTTTATTGACCATCTTTCAATTTAATCAACTGAAAACACAGTTCATAAAAAAGAATCAAAATGACTCTTTTAGTTATCTTCATAAAACTGTATCGTTTGTTAATTCCCCCCTCTTATTTCTGTGTAGATATTGTTAGCCGATTCGTAGGCAAATTTATTGCTATTCATGGCACCTTCTTAATATGCACCATGCCATGACTAGTTATACTGTGACTTGAATCACATATCGTATTGTGATTGAGTCAGATTTATACATGTTGCGCTGTGTTGTGACCAAATTTAAAAGGATGATTAGGGCATGTAAATAGTCACAATCAGTGGCGGAGCCAGGCTTTCAAACTATGGGGGTCAATTTGACAATATCAAATCAATTTACTATAAATTATATAGAAAATCATATGTAAATACCAAAAAAAAAAAATAGGAGTAAATTGACCCCCATTCCTTCTTCCTCTCTCTGCCACAATACGTTAGCCACACCATGATCGGTTACATTTGTCATGTTGGTCATATAACTATTTTTTCCCCCAAAATTTAGGTTAGCTTCAAAATTTATCATTCAATCAAGGCCTAGCAGTCCTAATTACACGCCACATGTGACCATGTGGCGCATCGTGACCAAATCTTTCGCATGACGTGCTGTGTCGTGCCAAATTTTTGAAAGATGGTCATATCACATGAATGGTCACGACACGGGAATGGTCACATGAATGGTCTAGAAAAAAATTTGTACTCTTGTCAATGTTTTGTGCCTACTTCTGACCAAAATTCTTGATCCGTCCCTGACCATGTCAATGTTTTGTGTCACCTCTTCGCGCTGTCACCACCTATACTTCCCCTGCCTCGTCGCATCTACCTTTCTCTTACCTATTCTTCTAAACAGGGATGGGCCCACCTTCAGCCGGGGGGGGCAACTGCCCACTGTTAATGAGACATTTTGTTTTTTTATAGAAATTTTATAGAAATTTACGGGTCCGGACTAAATTTGTTCTTTTTTAATATGTGAAATGATATTATTTTGTTGTTTTTATTATGTAAGAGTATATACTATTTTATTGTTTATTATTATGTTTATTTTTTTTTATCAAGTATCCAATTATAATGAGTTTGAACCCAATATTCTATTTAAACCCGATTACTGCCCTCCTTTGACAAAAATCATGCGTCCGTCCCTACTAAATCCTTCATTTTCACTCTTTCCGCCTTTTCTTCTCCTCCCTTGTTCGATTCGGCTTCGCCCCATGTCCTATTCTCCGATTTTGATTTCTATGCTTGCTTCTCCCACTTTACCTCCTTCTCTCCTCCCTTTCTTTCAAAAAAAAAAAATCCTAACCCCACCTCTCAACTATCTCGACAGTGCTACCATTGGAGCGGCCATTGGCGTCGATGCTGAAGCCTTCGCTAAGTGAAATTAGATATTATGAAGCTAATGGCACCGTTGTTGAAGTCTTAGCGTAAGTGAAATATATTGGAATTTAATTACGCTGCTGAAGTTTTTTTATTGAACTTTAGTTATGATTTTTGGTAACATGTTGAATAGCTAAATGTAGAGGTGGATCAATTGTAAGTATTAATTGTTAGAGCAAGTTTGCTTCTCCTTCGTACGTTGTAACCTTTTTTGTTTGAATTTTTTCTTTTACTTTTTTTTTCCTAGATTGTCACAAAATATAATAGCATTTATGACATTTGCACTACACAACAAACCCTTTTACATGAGGTTATACAAACTCAAGTTGTTTGCAGTTTAGAAGATCATTGTAGGAATGCTAGTTAATGATTGCTCTAAAAATACTTTATATCTCAAATACATGCACAAGATGGGATAGCATGGAGATGAGTACCAATATCCATATATAACATACTCAACTTTAGAAGCATTACCCAAACTCATTCTCTTCTTACTTGGACATTACCAGTATCGCAAAAAATTATAATTTTCATGTGGAGTTACACTTGATGAAAAATGTGTTGGGGATAACAAATGAGCTTTATTTAGCACTACAAAAGAAAGATCAAGATATTAAAAATGCGATGGCTCTTGTTAAAGTGGCAAAGGTCCGCTTGCAAGCAATGAGAGATGATGGATGGACATGTTTATTAGATAAGGTGTCTTCATTTTGCACAAAACATGAAATCAACATATCCAATATGGAGAGTAGATTTGTTCTTCATGGTAAATCAACTTGTAAGGCTCCTCACATTACTCATCTTCATCGCTACCGAGTAGACATATTTTGTGCCATTATAGATACACAACTACAAGAGCTCAATAATAGATTTGATGAGATAAATTCAGAACTTCTCCTTTGTGTGGCTTGTTTGAATCCAAGAGATTCGTTTCGAGCTTTTGACAGAGAAAAATTGGTGAAGTTACCTTCATTTTATCCTACGGAATTTTCCGATGTTGGTATTGTAGCTCTTTCCAATCAACTAGAGAATTTCATTGTTGATGTGCGCACAATGAACAAGTTCTCAAATTTGAATGGGTTAAGTCAACTAGCACTAGCTAGCGTTATGGTACAAACCAACAAGCATATCACACATCCTCAGGTTTTTCTTCTAATAAAGTTGGCATTGATTTTACCGATGGCTACAGCTTCTGTAGAGAGAGTATTTTCCGCAATGAAATTCTTTAAAGACAATTTACGAAATAAAAGTGTGAACAATGGATGAATGACTGTTTAATAGCATGTGTCGAGAAAGAATTGTTCGAGGGAGTCAGTGATAGTGCCATCTTACGTTGTTTTCAGAAAATGAAAACTCGAAGAATACAATTAAGTGATAATGAATGTGACATTTGAAGTGATGAAAAGTATTAGGTCTCTTTTTGTTCTCCCTCTTACGATGTAATTAAATATTAACATTTATTAATATATATAAATAAAGAAATTTGGAAATTAATTATTCTCACAATATTACACTCATATGTATGTATGTATGTATGTATATGAGTACGGCTAACATGCTTCCTCTAGCATATCGACAATATGCTTCTTGGCCTCTAAAACCTATCAAATCGGCTTCAAACGACAAATCCAAACCGTTCAAACCAATCTCCTCAATGAGAGCTTTGTTTCCATATAATTTATTTTTAATTTTCGGATTTATTACCATCAAGTTAAGCGGTCAAAATATGAAGGATTTTGTGCGAATTTTAATGCATTATATCCTTCATTTTTTGACCGCTCGACTTGATAGTAAATAAGTTTGAAAATTAAATATTTTATATATAAACGAAGCTCTCGTTAAGGAGATTGGTCTGAACAGTTTAGATTTGTCGTTTGAGGCCGATTCGATAGGTTTTAGAGGCCGGAAGCATATCGTCGATATGCTAGAGGAAGCATGTTAGCCGTACTATATATATATAGATGGATTAGTAATTATGCCTAGATCGCGTATAAATGGTAATTTTATAGATAAGACCTTTTCAATTGTAGCCAATATATTGTTGGGAATAATTCCAACAACTTCAGGAGAAAAAAAGGCATTTACCTATTACAGAGATGGTGTGATTTGATTCTTTTTTCTTGTTTTTTTTAGCCTGTAGTTAAGTCTTACAAGAAATTAAGTTTTACAAGAAAAACATATTGCGGGATAGAAAAAACCTAATAATATACACACACACACACACACACACACACACATATAGAGTAAATCTAGGGTGTGACGTGCTCACCAAGAGAGTTTGGTGAGCACAACTCCAAAAATACATCGGATCAGCTTCAAATGACAAATCCAAACCGTTGAAATCCATATACTTCGTGAGTGATGCAAGTACATGCAAAATTTTGGAAGTTTCGAATTCATTTGTTACGAGGTCAATCGGTCAAAGTAACGAATCTTTTAATAAGTTATTATATTAGTTGTTTCATATATTCATTTTTCATCATTACTTTGACCGCTTGACCTCATAGCAAATGAATTCGAAACTTCCAAAATTTTGCATGTACATGTATCACTCACGAAGTACATGGATTTCAATGGTTTGGATTCATCATTTGAAGCCGATCCGATGTATTTTTGGAATTATGCTCACCAAACCCTCTTGGTGAGTACGTCACACCCTAGATTTACTATATATATATATATATATATATATATATATAGAGAGAGAGAGAGAGAGAGGAGGGTTCCGCTGCTCCAATCATTTGTGATCCTAAAATAGGCCACAATCTGAACCGCACATCTTGCATCAATATTTGTATTGGATCTAACCTCTCATCAGCGAAAAAATAATTTCATCCAGTTCTACTCTTAGGCCTCTAGTTCTCCTCTTTTCCTATTAGCTTTTCCTCACCGTCGACCTCTCCAAAACCTACCCTTCGTTCTCACTCGCTCCTCTCGCTCCCTTGAGCCGTTAAGCCGTCGAGCTGCTTAGCCATCTCTCAACTCGTCTCACTCGTCTCACTCCTCTCGTGAAAGCGATTTCAGCCGTCGAAGGAAAAAGTAGAAGAAGAAGAACAATAATAGTTTAGAGAGGTGAGAGTTCCATTATTTTTTTTTTCATAAGTTTTGATGTCATCTATTTGTATTGTACTGGTACCATTTTGCACTGGTACCATCATACTGACAATAATGGTAGTTATTAAGAGCTGATTATGGATCTTGCTCTAATATTTTAGTTGTTAGGCTCATTGATGTGGAATTTTTCTAGTTTAAGTTAAACCTCACTAAATTTTGCAAATTTTTCATTTCTGAGTATGCCTCAAACTGTCCTATTGAGCCTAATTAGCACTTCATTGCTAAATCTGGTTCTTAATTCAACTAATTCAATCTCAGCTTATACAAATTGCAAAAGGTGTATACATGATTAGCTTTTATTTCTACAAATTCATGATTCTTACACAAAGTAAAAATAATTTAATTGTCTGATTATATGTTTTAGGTGAAAGGCATGAAGAGTTCAAAGACATTTGGCAAAGCTGCTTCTATTATTTAGACTGAAGCATAGAGAAGAAATCAAGTGATTGATGAAATATTTTGCTTGAAGACAATTTGTTTCAAAATCTTAGTTTTATTTTATTGATTTTTCTTGCTTGAAGACATTTTAAATGTATATGTTTATGTTATGTAATATAAAAGAGATGTTGGATCAATTGTGTAAATTTGTATATGTGCATATGTCAAAATTAAACAGCATGAAAAAGCCAGAAGATTGGAGAATAAATCCACTTTTTGATATGTAGTAAAATAAGTACAGCTTTTTTTTTAATTTCAAATAAGTACAGTTTACCATTGCTTGATTGAGCATAATTTTTCTCTAGCGTTGTACTTAAATACTGATATATTGAGAGTCCTTGATTCAGGTTTCCAAGTGCAGTCTATTTTTTCTCTACATTGTGATATATTTTTTCTCTACATAATGTCATTTTCATTCAATCCACATTAAAACAAACAAAAGAAGCATAAACTAAATGAACAAAAATACTTTCTTGACAGGAATGCATAGCTAACCTAACTATATATCAAGACTAGTTTAGAATTTTTTTTCAACAATTGAAATCCAGTTAAGACTGGTACGTGCCAAAAACTATACTAAAAATCATAACAACATCATATGCTTTAAATATCAAATAATAACAAAAAATATTTAATATAAGTTCCATAATGACCACAGGTCATACATGTTCCAAAACGATCACAGAGTATTCTCTAGATTTCGGTATGTGCTTCCTCCATATCATCGGCCCGTTTTCTTCGATCGCAAGTTGAAGAGTAATGGCCAAATTGACCACAATTTTTACATTGTCGTTTTGACTTCTTCGAGTTTTCCATACGTACTTCAAAACACGTTTGAATCGTCCATTCTTCGACAACCCAACATCTTCTTTTGTATGACCCTTTGTTTTTGCAATGAGCGGATTAGAAATTGAGGGGAGCTCAACACTATTTTCCACATGGCCAACTTCTATTGTTGCACTTTTATCCCCTTCTTGGCATTCCTCTAACTTCAAGTTAGTAACTCTTTTAAGTAACTCATCTAACCCCTCCATTATGATGTCACAAGAATTGGTGCTCACGTGTAAATATGCTCTCAACTGGCTCATCATATTACTAAATTTTAAATCACTAATCATTGAAAACTTGTCTTCATCCTTTTTAAAAAGAGGAATAGAGATTCCCTCTCCCGCCTTCTTTGTCCATCGTGGTAAGATATATTTCGAAGGAATATTGACAACTTTCTTCTTATTGAAAATTGTTAATGCGTGACGACATAATATACCTTTGAATTCGAACAAGTGACACTTACAAGAGACCTCCCAAGTCTCAACATCAAAAGTTACAACAAATGCATCACTAGTATTATAAAAACTTGATACCTTGTACTTTCTTGAGGATCCACTTTTCTCCAACTTGTCATTCTGTAACTTGAGACTTTCCATAAGCTCAACTTGAAATGAATTGAAGATGTTTCGTGTGTACATATCAGCGGCTTGTTTTTCAAGTGGAGATTTCAACTGCAAAATTGGAGTTTTGTATATTGAAGCAAATCGCTCCGCATGCTCCGCCCTATATCGATGCTCAAGAGCATGCTCGTACTTAATCACAAATTCTCTCAAAGTGGTTCCCTTGTTGAGAAATGAATCAAAAAAAGAGTGCATGCTCTCACATATTTAGGTGGTATTCATACCGGCATAAAATATGGTACAGTTGTAAACGGGAATCCATGATTGCCGAATTTCAAATAAATTATTCAACCACTCATTCTCCGCAAGCTTGTAACCTCCATAATCTCCTTCCATTCATTATCAAATTGCTCGGTAGTGACCGAATTATACAAACACTCCTTCATATCTCTACAAAATGGTGAGTTTTCCTTGTAAAGAGAACCAAATTTTTCTGGAAATTTGTTTGTGATGTGCCAAAGGCAAAATCTACGGGAAACAGTCGGAAAAACCTTTCTAATGGCATTTTGAATTGCACGGTCTTGATCTGTGAGAATTGACACCGGTAACTTACCACCCACCGCATGTAGCCAAGTCTCAAATAACCAAACAAATGTTTCTTCCTGCTCATTTTGCAATAAAGCCAAACCAAACATGATGGATTGGGCATGATTATTAACACCAATAAAATTTCCCAAAGGCAAACCATATTTATTGGTTTTGTAAGTTGTATCAAAGACCAATACATCACCAAACCGCTCATAGTATTGACGAGCGGTTGAATCTATCCAAATTTTTTTTACTAATCTATCCTCTCGTCAGTTTGGATATCGTAAATGAAATTTGAATCTTGTGATTTCTTCCCAATACAATATTGCAAAACAGCACTCGCATCTCCACTTTCCAAATTTTTCCTCCTAAGATCTCTTTTATGATTCCAACAATATCTTTGCGAAACATTTATGTTTGCATCACAATTAACAATATCCGCCACTCTACCAATAGGAACGTCTACTTCACTAAACTTTTCCACTATACTTTTTGCCACAGACGGCATCCCTCCTGAATGTTTTACCAAACAACCGGTTCTGGGAGTTAAGGTTCTCCTACTAATCTTTTCTTGATCCACATCAAGCCCATCATTTGATTTTTTTTCTCTTCACAAAAGCAAGCACAAGAGCATACATACTGACGGTATCGAATTCTATCTATATGAGCAAATTTAGTGGTTCTCCTTATTCGTACTGTATATCCCTCTGATACTGCAAAGTTGTGATAGAAACTTTCAAATTCTTCAAGTGACGCAAACGTCATGCCTTCCTTTGGGACTAAATTATCACCACTCTTCTTGGATATAGAATCGTTCTTATTTGTATTATCTTCACGAGAAATATCCATCTCCATCTCATCATGATTAGAAGCATCATCCTAATACAAACAAATATTTAGTGAAAACTTGCATTACATTAGCTTGTATAAAAAAAAGTTATAATGAAAATATTGTAAACTGGATTGTACCAATAATTTAAAATAGGAGTATTCAAAAGAAGGTTTGTTTCATCAACAGAACTGTCATAATGTTGAATTTTTTTTTTCATTATTCTTTGCATATTTAAACAAATTTAACATAAATTTAAGAAAGTAGAATGTGTGTGTGTGTCTATATATATATATATATATATATGCTAGCTGTCAAAGCTACTTTCTCTACTGTATTAACAAAATGAATACCAAATTTTTTTTTAAAAATTGAAAGATGTATTGAAGTCTTAGGTTATTTTCAATAAAGAACAATGTCTCATGTTATTCTAATTAACTCCTCCAAGTGCAGGTTCGGAAAAAAAAAATGAAAGAAAGTTTTTTTTTAAATGTTAATTTCGTAACAGGTCTTCATCTCTCAAATGAACAAAGAAGATAATACTACAAGGTCAATACTTCTCCACGCAAATATATTCAGGATTTTCAAAGAAATTTATCATAAGTTTAAAGAAATTTAACATGGTATACTAATCTTAGTACTCTTTGCAAATTTAAAGAAATTTGACATAAATTTAAGAAAATAGATTACATTAGAATCAGATAATGAAGTTGCCGGAGAGGCAGGTTTGACGAAGCTTGGAACTGTGGCCGGTGATGAAGTTTGGGCTTGTTCGCTAGAGAGTCAAGAGGAGGAAGGAGCGGCAAGAGCTACCCAGTGTTCGCTTTCTTCATCGCGGGAAGGAGAAATGGTAAAGCGGGAAGAAGAAAAGGCATCGCAGTTTGGAGAGAGAGCATCGCTGGAAGGAGGAAGAGCATCACGGTGGGAACCCATGGCAACAATTTTTGGAGGAAAATGGAAGAGATCAATAATTTTCTTCATTGGAGAGGATTGAAGTGTGTTATTTTGGAAATGAAACGTCGGAGCCAGAATTAATCTGGATGGCTAATATGAATGAGATGTGCCATTCATATTGTGGCCTATTTTTTGATCACAAATTGTTGGAGCAGCGGAACCCTCCTCATATATATATATATATAGAGAGAGAGAGAGAGAGAGAGAGTAGAACTAGGGTGCTCCTAACGGAACTCTCCTCATATATATATATATATATATAGAGAGAGAGAGAGAGAGTAGAACTAGGGTGCTCCTAAGTTCACCCAACTTCTTATGAACTTGACTCTAAAATATACCGAATCGACTTTAAACGATGAATCAAAACCGTTGAAATCTTTCTACCTAATGATTGATGCGTCTACATGTGAAAATTTTAAAGTTTTGAATTAATTTAATATAGAGTCAAGTGGTCAAAGAAGTCCAAAAAATGAATGCATTAAAATTAATTTATAAACTTAAAATTTTTTTACCACTTGACTCTATATTAAATTAATTCGAAACTTTAAAATTTTCACATGTAGACACATCACTCATTAGGCAGAATGATTTCAACAGTTTGGATTCATCGTTTAAAGTCGATTCGATATACTTTAGAGTCAAGTTCACAAGAAGTTTGGTGAACTTAGGAGCACCCTAGTTCTACTCATATATATATATAGTATGGCTAATATGCTTTTGGTTGTATTTCGGCCGAAATACAACCAATGCAATTCTCAATTTCCGAAGTCTAAAAAGTCGATCCAAACCGTTAGATGTGTTCTCCATATTGAATGTGCTTGGAGACCAAATTTTACATTTTTTGAAATTTTTTTACTATTTATTAAGCCACTTTGAAAATCGCTGATCCAAAGTTGGCTCAACCAAACAGTGAAACCGTTGGATCAGCGATTTTCAAAGTGGCTTAATAAATAGTAAAAAAATTCCAAAAAATGTAAAATTTGGTCTCCAAGCATATTTCAATATGGAGAACACATCTAACAATTTGGATCTACTTTTTGGACTTCGAAAATTGAAAAATGAATCGATTGTATTTCGGCCGAAATACAACTGAAAGCATATTAGCCATACTATATGTGTGTGTGTGTGTGTGTGTGTGTGTGTGTGTGTGTGTGTGTGTGTGTGTGTGTAGCAATGCTATTATGCATTGCGAATTAAAGCGGGTGCTTTAATTCGTGCTCATATCGCGATTTCCAAAGTTCAAATAGCCGATCCGAACCGTTAGATGTGTCCTTCATATTGAAATGTGCTTGGAGACCAAATTTTACATTTTTTTGGAATTTTTTTACTATTTATTAAGCCACTTTGAAAATCACTGATCCAACGGTTTCACTGTTCAATATGAGCCACCGTTGGATCAGCTGATAGGGCCATGTTACACAGGCCCTAAATTACAACCAGGCTTAAATAACATCTGGGATTCGGACCTTGCAATTGACAGGCCAGCCCAAAATATGAAAGAAAAGCCCAATTAAATAACAAGCCGATATCCATAATGATACTCTACAGGCTGACACGACGACATGGCCCAATACAGGCGGGATAACCACTACACGCGCAGGATAACTGCCATGATATTCAGAGTATAAAAAGCCTCAGATTTCCTAAGAAGGGGACCGAATTTTCTATCTACAAAACACACACTAAGAGAGATATCGATAGGGAAGAGTAGAATATATCACATCCTTCTCCCAATTCCTTCATTGAGTTGGCTTGCATCCCGCAGTAAGTTAGCCCATCGGCATCTCGATTTATCGACCAAGATAAGGAGAGATTTAGCCTTCAACACCATCTCGACTTATCGATCAAGATAAGGAGAGATTCGACTCAGCCAGCTCATTTCCAGCATACGGGCTATCCACTCCAGATACCCCGTATCATCAGCGATTTTCAAAGTGACTTAATAAATAGAAAACAAATTCCAAAAAATGTAAAATTTGGTCTCCAAGCACATTTCAATATGGAGAACACATCTAACGGTTCGGATCGGCTATTTAAACTTTGGAAATTGCGATATGAGTACGAATTAAAGCACCCGCTTTAATTCGCAATGCATAATAGCATTACTATATATATATATATATATATATATATATATATATATATATATATATATATATATATATATAGTAGAACTAGGGTGCTCCTAAGTTCACCAAATTTCTTGTGAACTTGACTCTAAAATATATCAAATCGACTTTAAACGATGAATCCAAACCGTTGAAATCCTTCTACCTAATGAGTGATGCGTCTACATATGAAAATTTTAAAGTTTCAAATTAATTTAATATAGAGTCAAGTGGTCAAAAGTTTAAGGTTTATAAATTAATTTTAATGCATTTATTTTTTGGACTCCTTTGACCACTTGACTCTATATTAAATTAATTCAAAACTTTAAAATTTTCACATGTGGACGCATCAATCATTAGGTAGAATGATTTCAACAGTTTAGATTCATCGTTTAAAGTCGATTCGATATATTTTAGAATCAAGTTCACAAGAGGTTGGGTGAATGTTCGCACAAAAGTGTACTACAAAGTTTTAGTACAGCAAGCTGTACTTTTTAAACCTCGATTCTACTTTTGATTCAGACTGCAAGTGTACAGTCCTTTCGTTGGTAGTATCGGGTATCGATCCACAGGACGGTTCAATAACTTAACTAGATTTTTACTCAGATTATCTTAAGACTAGAAGTGTTTAAAATGGTTGAGTTGGTTGGAATTTAGGTTGACAATGATATAAGGTTGCAAATAAACTAAACTGGGGTTAAAATTTATTTAAAACAAGCGTTTCTCGGGTTTTTGATTTCGTCTGGCAACTCGCCTCTCACCTGACACGACCCGTGTACTCTCGTACACGACCCCTGTCACACGGCCCGTGTAGTCTCCTACACGGTCCGTGTCGGACTCGTGTGAAACTGCAGTTGTCTGGTTTCTGTGCTGATTGGTTTCTGTATAGGACGAACTGACCATACCTGATGTTCCTAAACCTCAACTCTCGTTTGTTGGCTCAATAAACTCGATAATGGAAATACAATTCAATTCTCTTAGGGTTCTAACCTAAACTCTCGTTCCTCGGTTTGAATGACCTAAGTTACTTGTTTGGTTTACTAAAGGTATTCGTAATCTCTCGATTTCGAAAAGTTCATCTCGGCTACTAATTAGTCTTCCCTCTCGGTTCATTGACTTACCTCAAATACTTGGTCCGGTTGAAAGATCAAATTGGACGCGAAGACCTTGTTAGACGTGGCCTAGCCTAATGGTAATAACCAAATGATAATCAAACAACGCAGATAAGCAATAAATATAATACACAAACAAGCAAACACAGAATATCAAACATAATCAAACAACTATCAGTAAACAAAGTATTCGACTACATCATATCCCAAGAAACTAAAGAAATTACTCAAGCATGATATCTAAAACAGAATAACAAAAGTAAGATAAACAATTCATTGCAAAAACCGAAAATACGAAGAAGATTCGTCGGAATTCTCTCGATTTCCTCCTCTCTACTTCGTCTCCAAGTTGGTTGTTGTCGAACTCCCTTAGAATTGGTCTCTGTATGAATTGATGCCTTTCTGGCCCCATGGGTCGTCCTTTTATTCTCCATAACCGTCCATCTTTAATTAGACAATAATCGTAAATTTAGATTAACCGCCGGATTTGTCCGACACGGTCCGTGTGAGATTCTCAGACGGACCGTGTGCCCGTGTCTTCGTCCGGGTCGTGCAGCGCCCGTGTAGGGGGTCGAGTAGGGTCTTGCACGGTCCGTGTGGTAGGTTGCACGGCCCGTGTGGCATGTCCAGATTGCCGGATTTCACCCTTTTTTCGCCCGTTTCCTACAATAAACAAACAAAAGCGCAGCAGTACTATATTCTATAGATAATCAATGTAATATACATGATTTTATAGTTTTGGACACAGGTTTTGGTACAATATTTGGTCGGAAATGTAGTTAAAATAACGAGATATCAGTGAACTTAGGAGCACCCTAGTTCTATTCTATATATATATATATATATATATATATATATATATATATATATATATATATATATATATATATATATATATATATATATATATATATATATATATATATATATATAGTTATATAGTTATATACTTTTTATTACTTTATGTATCGATTTATAATTATATGATATTTCATTAACTTCAAACTGTTACATTATATCATATATCTATATAATATCATGTACAACATTCGGTGGATAACTACTTCAATTAATAAGACGCGTCTCTCTGCAAACCAAAAGTTTCACCCTATCTTAATCTGTCCCAAATCTAAACCCGTTCCCTATTTAAATTAAATTCTCTTTATATTAGATCATAACAGTCCCATTTTAATTAAACCCCCGCCGTCCCTCACTCTTCCTATTCCAGACCAAAACTCCTTCAATTTATTTAAACTTCCTGCCTTGCCTTCATCTCACCATCTAAAGAAAAGAAAAAGAAAATGAGAAATATTATAATGAAAAATCTGATACGGACTGTCATTTGATTGTGTGCTCGATTCGAATTCTAACTACATCACAATGATTATAGACTGTCCTTGCAATTCGATTTGAAATTCTGAGTATCTTCTTAACAGGTAACCGGACTTCTCTATAATCTGTGTTTTCGTTTTGTATGGTTGATTTGAATATGGGTATTGCATATTGAATTATAATGACATATTTAACGGGATAGCGGTTGGAATTTGATATGTGATTGTAGCCTCTCGTTGTTGAATGGATTTTCCAGCGGGTTGGCGGCCTTCCAGTGTTGGTTGAATTTCCCACTGGATTGGCGGTTTTGTGGAATTGTGTTATGTGGAAGTTGGGAATCGCCTGTGTGATGAGATTCCAACTATGTGAATATGATGTGACTTGTTTTACGGATAATCTAGACCGACGTGCTATCCCGGTTAAATATGCGTGCATAATTTTATGTGTATTTGTGTGAATTAATCCGGTCTATTTGAATGATTGTTAAATTAAGTTAATTATAGAGAAGCGCGTCGTTAAATAACCGGTTACTGAGCTTTGTAGCTGACTCCGTTTTGTTATTTTGTTTTTCTTTCTGTTGGCGACGTAGGTTGACGGGCCAAGAAAAGATGTGAAGATGCTTATATAATCAAGTTCCGGATGGTCAAAATCTGGAGTGTGACAGAAACTGTTGGATTATCCAGCGGTTTTAGAAATAACATGGTTTTGCCCTTTTTGCTCCCTTTGAATATATATATTTTTATTAATATTTGAAAATGAATGGAGTAACATATAATTTAAATATACTAGAAGGAACATCGAATAAAATTGATAAAATATCTTAGAATTTCGATGTACAAGAAGGATCACGAAATATTTTTTAGGCTGGATTTTTTGCAGCTGTTAAAAAAATATTTCTAAGTGTGTTGCTGAAAAAAGAAGTAAAATTCTGGTTCAAAATTCACTGAAGTAAAATTCTGGTTCAAAATTCACTTATGGGTAAATAAAAAATTATTGTGGTCCTAGTAAATTCAAATTTTAAGATACTTCATCTATTTCTCTAGAAGCTATTTTATATTTTTAATATTTTAATATCTTCCCAAATTCACTTTTAGAGAAATAGATAGAATACCTTAGAATTTGATTTTACTAGAAGGACCACAATTTTTTTTTACTTACCCAAAGTGATTTTTGAGCTGAGATCAATAACTCAATTCTAATTTTTTTTTCCGGTAACACACCAAGAAATATTTTATTTTTTTACAGCAGTAATAACTCTTGCTTGAAAAATATTAATCCAGATTATCTGATGCAGTCTTTGTAGTAAATTCAATTTTATAATACTGCATAAAGATAAAATATTACTAATATTCCTAATATTTTAATATTTTAATATAAAAAATTAAAATTTAAACAAAACATCTGTTTAATTAATACAAGAAATCAAATTCTATAACAGCGGATAAGCGAATTTGTATTGAAAAAAAAAAAACCCTTTCCTGCAATAGTCCAATGGTAAAGTTAATCCTGAAAAATTATTGAAAATCATATATATTTTTTTAATTTATTTTCGTTATATATAGGTTATTAATAACAATCGGCAGCACTGTGGCTACCGGAGGTGGATTAGTGGGTAGCTCACTTGAAACGATCATCTTATGATTTGATCCAACGACTATAACTATCGACCGTTGGGTTAAAACTTAAAACTTAAAACACGACCTGAGACCTAAACTGTGTCCGTTGTTTGCGTCATATATCCTTTTCCCTTCTAGAACGTGGGTTCTATATTTAGTTTTCCCTTGTACAGAACGAATTCGGATTCCCCAGGTGAAATAATTAAATCTGGACCGTTCTTTTCACGTGGCACGAAGGGACTAGATTGAATTTGATAATCTCAGAGGATGCATAGGCACCTGACAAGTGACATGTCAGTCGCGCAAAATATGAGATATCTCAGAGGATATGCACTCTAAAATGGAATCGACTCCGCTGATCTCCACACAGAAGAACAGGATTCTGCTATTTTAATCTTAACCGTTTATATGTGTTGATCGTGCATGAAAAAATTCAATGGCTGAGATTGGAATAGCAAGATGCTGTTCTCCAATCTGGACTCTGGAGAGCAGCGGAGTCGGATCCCTCTAAAATGTGTCCGTTGTTTGCGACATATACCTTTTTCCCTTCTAGAACGTGGGTCCTATATTTAGTTTTTTTACTTTTTTTCCCTTCTACAGAACTCATTCGGATCCTGGCAATAATTAAATCTGAACCGTTCTTTTAATATGGGACGAATCTCGAAACGGACCACTATTGTTTTCGTAGGCACCGGATTGAGTTTGGTCAGGATATAATTAATCTGAACCGTCCGATTGAATATATTGCCCCTCAGGTATCTGGGTGGGTATCCTATTCTCTGAGATACCTCAAGTTTTACGTGACCGACGTGTCCGGTGTCTATTCGGGGAAACGTAGGGGGCAGTATTATTTGCGCTTTGAGATTCGTGTATAATTATTTGAACGATTGAGATATTCCAAAAAGTCATGCAAAGTTTGAGATATCTCAGAGGATGCGAATTCCAGGTATCTGGGGGGCATACGAGCTCCTTGAGAACGTGGCCACGTGGGTCATATTTTTAGCTTTGCCCCTCAGAGAACGGAACGCGTATCCTCTGCATTAACTCAAAAGAGAATCTTTTGAGTTAATAAATTCCAACCATCAAATATGCTTTAAGATCCGTACAAGCTAGATCCGCACTAATATTACAAGATTCCTGTGTTAAAATAGACGGTCAGATTACTCAGTTTCAAATCAGACGGCTGAAGTGAATTAACTCAAAAGATTCCCTTGTGAGTTAATGCAGAGGATACGTGTTCCAGAGAACGTTGGTCCTATTTTAAGCCTTTTCCCCTTCTAGAGGATCACGTGCTTTCTTCTATACTCAGTCTCTTGCAATTGCTGCTTCTCTTCTTGTCTTCAGATAGAGCAACAGAGAGATAGTGGGAGAGAGCGAGCTTTGCTTGGTAATTTCGACTCCTTCCTACTCAAGCATTTGCTTTTAGGGTTACCTTAGCTGTAAATTGGAGCGACATGGAAACAGGTGACGAAAATTCCATCAGCCCGATGACGGAAGCATCAATACAAGGTAGCGAATTTCTCTTCTCAATCCAAATTTGTACGATTTTTCACATCTGATCTATTCTGTTGTTCAAATTTTGAATCTGAAAAGGATCACCGACGGAAGGAGTGAAGTACCCTGTTTTGATGGGAAATGCTAACAGGAGAGTACTTCGAGGTATTCATAACCTCATCGTTGGCGGATCCGCACAAGTAATCGGCAAGCGTCTGTCGCAAGAGTAATTCCGCTTAACCCTAATTTTTCCATTATCTCTTCAATTTGGAATTTTCGTAGACATTATTTTCCATTTTTTTTCTATACTCGTATTTCCAGGAGTGAGTTGATGGTTTCGAAGAGCTGATTATTTGGATTTCAAATGTTTATTTTATTACCTCCAGTTCCTTTTATTGTAATTTTGGAAAAAAAAAATTGAATTGTTCGCGCATTTTCATTCCCCGCCAAAGTGTTTTTTGTAAATTTTCAGAAGATTTGGTTTATTTTTGTCTTTGGATTTCAAAATGTTTATTTTTAACCTCCAATTCCTTTTATTTTAATTTTTGGAACTTTTTAAATTATTGGCGCATTTTCTGTCCCCGCCTAAGTTTTTTTTGTAAAATTTCCAAAGTTTTTGGTTAATTTTGGATTTCAAAATGTTTATTTTTATCCTCCAATTCCTTTTATTTTAAATTTGAAATCTTTTTGAATTATTGGCGCATTTTCAGCCCCCGCCTAAGTTTTTTTGTAAATTTTCCAAAGTTTTTGGTTAATTTTGGATTCAAAATGTTTATTTTTATCCACCCCAATTCCTTTTATTTTAATTTTGAAATCTTTTCGAATTATAGTCGCATATCCAGTCCCCGCTTAAGTTTTTTTTGTAAATTTTCCAAAGATTTTGGTTAATTTTGGTCAAGTTTATTATAATCGATTTTCTGTTTTTTCTACAGACAATTTGCTGCTAGTCCCAACCAGAGGCAATACTCATTTTCTTATCCGGTAATTAAATTATTCCTATTAAATAGAAAATTTTCTGTTGTAATCCTGCAACAGTTCCCCAAAATTAGGAGAAATGAAATAAAATTATCTACTACCCAAATCCAACAACATAAAAATAAAAAAGGAAAATCCACCAGTTCTCCTTAATTAACTCCATTGCCTTTATGGAAAAAGTAACAATGGAGATTGTTGGGAATAAATTTTTCATATTTGAAGGGAAATTTATATATTAATTTAAGGTTTTATTTAGGTGTAAGATGAGATTTTCATTAAAATAACAAAGTACCAGCCTTTTATTTCCTTAATTTACCTTTGTTATTTTTTAACAATTACTTTATTGTCATTTGATGAACAGCAAATTGAGAAGAAGCAGAAGAGAGCAGCAATCACAGGTGCGGAAAATCTAGTTGATGACGACTCGTGCTGCACCGTACCTATGGAAGTGATTTCACCATTACTAGTTGATGACGACTCGTGCTGCACCGTACCTATGGAAGTGATTTCACCATTACTAATGGCTCCTGATGTGGAAATGGGGGTAAGAAGTGATGAACCCAGTTTTAGGGGATTTTACCAAAAAGGGCTTTGGATAATATCTAAACCGTCTGATCGGTGCCAATATTTGTGAGATTTAGATTCACATGGTCGTTTAAATTTATTAAGTTATAATTTGTTTGCACGAATCTTAATGCAGACCAGATGGCTTAAATCTGGCTTTCAATAAATTTTGAACAAAGCTATTTGGACAAAACCCAATTCCTGCATTAATTTTTAACTTTATAGGTCAAATAAAACAAGAGACGTTTTACACATATGAATCCAGTTCGAAATTCCAATTTTTTATTATTTCTTCCCAAAGAAATGTATTTTTTGCCTTTGCCGAAACTAAGAAAAAGCAAAATATCTTAACCAATATTTTTTTTTTCCAAGTTATTGCCTTTTGACAATTAAATTGAGAAAAACAAGGTTTAATTCCAAAGGGTTGACATGAAGATGTCTTTAGAAGTACTTGTTTCCATTCACTAGATTTATTATTTGAACATGCAAAGCAGTGGGTTCTCAAATACTGCATTAAGGGCCTAGGCATTATAAACAGAATTTTGAAGTTTGAGTAAAAAGTATATTCCCCCATTTATTTCTCAAGCTAGAGACATTTAATCTAATTTTTCTATTACTTATTTATGAATTTTAGGAGATTTCCGAATCGAAAGCTCTGGAAGTAAAAATGGAGGATGTTAACGAAGATGAAGAAGAAGAAGAAGAAGAAGAAGAAGAAGAAGAAGAAGAAGAAGAAGACGTAATTCCAAATATTGACATCCCAGACTTGAAAAATCCTCTGGCCGTCGTTGAATATGTCAAGGAAATTTTTGACTTTTACCGAATATCTGAGGTAAGAACATTTCTTGCTTCGATCAATTAATGGTATGGTGATATGTATAATTGTATATGTGAAAATTTTCTTGGATGATACCACTGATTTTACTGATTATGATTACGGTGATATCTCAATGAGGGTTACACATGAAATTTTCTCTTTCATGAAAAACATAGATTCTTTTTTCTTGTTCTTCTTTGATGGACAGAAAAAATAGATTCATTCACTAAATTATGATGTATTGTGCTATGAGTTATTACTGGGAAGTGGGGGTAAGCATGGAAATTACTGGGATCTGGAAATAAATAGAAAAGGATTTAATACCATTTCCTGTATTATTTGCCAAAAATCATTTTTAATCTATTTTTTACTTATTCAGGATCTGAGTTGTGTGGATCCGATTTACATGTCCCAGCAATCGGATATCACTGAAAACATGCGGGCTGTTCTGATCGACTGGCTGATCGAGGTAATTACAAATAATTGGTTTAAGCATTTTGAAGATAATAGGAAACATGAGTGATGTCCAAGTTTTTCTTGTTTTCTGTAGAGGACATTTCTAGGGTTACCCATGAAAATTTCTGTGAGAATCATCCAAAACTTTCTAATGTTTTAAGTGTACATCTGATGATGCTTTTGGTTCTACATGGTTTCTCTGAAAAAAATTCTTTCTAAATTTTAAAATTTACTAATGAATTTGTTATTTTTCTTTTCCTGTTTTCAGGTACATCACACCTTTCAATTACGAGAGGAAACCCTTTTCCTTACAGTCAATCTCGTCGACCGGTTTTTGGCACTTCATGATGTCATGAGGAAAAAGCTTCAACTTGTTGGAGTTACTGCATTGCTACTCGCATGTAAGTATGAGGAGGTGACTGTACCATTTGTTGAAGACTTGATACTTATCTGCGATCGGGCCTATACAAGGACGGACTTGCTACAAATGGTAAGGCTACTTCTGTCAGCTGAATTGCTCTTTTTGAAAAATGAAAAGTAATAATAGATGGGGCACTTGTCCTTGCTGGCACAGATTTGTTATGGAATTAGTATGACCCTGATTGATTTAGTACCATTACATGTTAAATTAAATACAATTATGCTCATGAACGTTTTTGTGATTATTTGATAGCACAAATGATTGTCACTAAAAGTTGGGGTACTTCTCCTTGCTGGTACAGATTTGTTACAGAATTAGTATGACCCTGATTGATTTAGTACCATTACATGTTAAATTAAATACAATAATGCTTATGAAGGTTTTTGTAATTATTGATACCACAAATGGCTGTCACTAACAAATAATTTACTAAATTGCAGGAGAGCTCGATGCTGAACACTCTACAATTCAACATGTCGGTGCCTACACCTTATGTGTTCATGAAGAGGTTTCTTAAAGCAGCTCAATGTTATAAGAAGGTAAAAGAAAATCAATTTTATATAAGTTTCAAATTTACTGTTCAAAAAAGAGAGTTCAAAATCAGACTCAGTATAGTTTGTCAAAAATGCAAAAAAAATAACATTCTTGTTTTGGGTACTTTTTACTGCAATGGTCTCTAAAAAAGAATTCACTCTTAACTCCAGAAAACAAACCGCAATTAACAATTTCTGATAAAAGTAAACACACTAAATTCGTTGCATGTCTCTAACATTGGATCAATGAACATTTTAAACCAGCTGGAGTTTCTATCGTTCTTCATGGTAGAACTGTGCTTGGTAGATTACAATATGCTTCACTTCCGACCATCTCTACTTGCCGCAGCAGCTGTTTTTACAGCACAATGTACCTTAAATGGCTTCAAATCTTGGAGCAAGTGCAGTGAGCTGCACTCTCAATACACCCAAGAGGATTTAATGTAAGATTCCTTCCTATTCCTGGAAATTGGATTTTAAAGATCTAGCAAGCAGGCACTGTTTTGTTCATTTTTTATTAGATAATTTTACAAGGTGAGCTGCACACTGTTACACTGTTTTGTTAATTTTTAAAAACACATACACCCAAGAGCAACTGGAATTTTTTATCAATAACAGACCTGTTATTGGAAATTCAGAACCTACACTTGTTTTAATTTCCAATAACGGGCCTGTTGCAGCTCATGTAAGATGCGTTTCTATTCCTGGAAATTGGATTTCAAAAAAACTAGCAAGCTGGTACTTCTCTCGTGGTACAATCCTGGAGACACACTTTTATATTGTGATACCCTTTCCTACTTGTATGTATTGTGTGAGGAATGTGGGCATACCTGCTTAGTATATAATAAAAATGAACAAAACAGTGCTTGCCAGCTGGTACAACAACAAATATGTATTTCCTACCATTTCCTGATAATTCACCTAAATGGTACAGTAGGAGAAGGGTGGAGGCATACGGGCATGTACCAGTAGGAAAAATACATACCAGTTTGAAAATAGGAAATATTCTAGTTCAGTGCTTGTCTGGCTGGTACAACATGATAACCAGCCAAATGTTAATTAGTTTCAGTACTGGGGCGGGGTATAGCCAGAAGTGTATTGAAAAAACATTAGTTTTGTTCTTTATTCCTCAATTAATTACCCTTTCTGTTTGGATTGTTCAGGGAGTGCTCTAGGATGATGGTACACATGCACAACGAAGCGTCGCATGGGAAGTTAACAGGTGTGCACAGGAAATTTAATACTCCGAAATACTGGTATGTCTCAGCGCATAAACCGGCACTGTTTCTTCTTGGTGAACCAATGTAGAAGAAACCGACTTCCAACTTAATGGTGTAAACCAAACTCTGTGGCCATCTAAACCAAACTCGATGTCTTTCGTCACTCCAAATTGGGGATTTCTTTTGTGTATGTGGCCACTTAAACAAAACACGATGAATATCGTCACTCCAAATTGGGGATTTCTTTGGTGTATGTGGGGGCATTTAATAATTTTATATTGGGATGCTAAGTGCTTAACTTTTATAGGCCTTGAGTATGCAACATGTCAAGTTGTTTATGTATGAGATGTTAGATGTTTAACTTTTATAGGCTTTTGTTTACTTGGGTCATATATAGATAGATATGTGGTTTTTATGATTGCTTTGTTTTAGAAGCTGACATACTTTGAATGAGGCAAATAAAACTTGTTATTTTATTTGTATTGTCAAAGTAACCAAGTGTCAATAACCATTTGGTTTAAAGTAATTTTAGTTTAAAGGTTATGAGCAAATAAAACTTGTTATTATATTTGTACTGTCAAATAACCAAGTGTCAAATAACCATTTCCAAAAATAAAACTTTTGACAGCCTTACTTCTAAAAATAATGTCTAGTCCTGTTAGGGGAATTAACTGCCAAAAGTATGATAATCAGTCCGTTTGATTTATAACAACATAATCTTGTGACATGTAAAAAAAAAAAAAAAAAAAAACATCAGTGATGTGATTTAATCAATCAAATTGAACCATCTGATCCTATCTGATGACTGATCTAACAACCCTCAAAGGTTTGTTATTATTCAATCACCTATAGTTATGGACATGGTTTACCATTTTAATTGGTACCGTTTGATTTTTTGGTTCTTTGTTAACTGTGTACAACTTGGTTGTTTCAGCAATGAAACAAGGGGCTGTTTGCTTTTTTTCAAAACAAAAAAAAATATCTGGAATAATTGTAATGGAAGATAACTTTTTTTTTTTTTTTTATTCTTATACAGTTCTATTCAGCTCCTCCGTGTCAACTTCTCTCCATCTTCAACTAAATTTCTCTCCAGCTACGGTTCTTCCTTGCACCTAGGACTGACTGGTGATGAACCGGATACTTTTTGGATTTTATTATATCAAATGTTAATTTATTATAAATATATAAAATTTGAGGAGGGTTCAAATTCCTTCATTTTTCTTGTTCCTCTATTGTTAGAACTAAAATTAGTTGAAATTTAAAGTTAAAAAGTCACAATAAAACCATTATATTTTTGACATAGAGAAAATAACATAGATCTAATTGTTGATTTTAACATTGAATTTTTAGAATTTTTGTTATTAGAAATTAAAAAATGGGGGCATTAGACAAAAAAATAGAGACATTTGAACAATATATTAATTTATATCTAATACGGATTTGAGAATTTATATATAGATTTTAGATCAAATTAGATGGTAATGTATGTTCTAGATGAAATTTTTAAATAACAAAATATAGGCATAACACTATTGAGTATAATTATTTTACATTATAAAGATTAAATTAAGAACAATATATTAAATTATGCTATTTAAATGCTAAATTTTAATTTAATATTTTTAAACATAAGAAATTCATATATCCTTGAAACAACTCAATTTATATTTTGTTTATTAGAATAAATGACTCAATGAATCCTTAACCAATTTCTAATTTACATTGTTAAAATGCAATTTTCATTTTTATTTATTTATCTACTATAATTATTATTTATTTTCCATTTATTATTATTTTTTTGTTTAATTTAGTCAGAAATAATTTTATTAATTAATTATTGATTTTCAACTGTCTAAAGTTCTATCATTGATTTTAAATAATCGAAAGTTATGCATTTATCTTCTTCTTCTTTTTCAAATGAAATTAAAAAATTGATTGAATCGAATCTCAGATTATTTCTTTATCTATTATTCTTTTTTTTTATTTTTTTTATTTTTTTTAAAAGAGGCAAATGCCCATTTCATTGAACATGAAATTATAATTACAATTGAAGTTTAGGTTCAAGCATAAAATTCTGCCTAGCAAATCCAAACACATATTTTATTTTTTATTTTTTTATTAAGACCAATCTTTTATTTCTTTATCGATTCTTCTTTATTTTATTATTAAGACAAATCTTTTCAAATTTTACACTAACCTTCGCAATGACAGGACCAAAACCCGTTAATCAAATACGAATTGAATAAGATAATTTGTAAAAATTCATATACCAATACAATTATACAATAAACTTTTAGATATATAGTTCATTTTTGAAATCTATATGCGAATATAGAAACCAATAATTTTGTATATTCATTGGAGGCCAAAAATTTCCCCTTTATCTCTGACATGATTTTCTGGTTTTTAATCATAGCCGTTCAAATCAATCAACGGCCCAGATGGAGATGAAATGAAGATCTGGAGCAGGAGAGCATGCCCTGTGGCATGCCGCATGACAAGTTGCAGATAAGAACCCCGAAAAAGACACGTCAGCGTAGATTTTTAAGAGTGCGATCGTCTGAGATATCTCAATTTTTGCGTGACCGACGTGTCCGGTGCCTATTCGGGGTAACTTAGGGGGCCAGTATTAATTTTGCTTTGAGATTCGTGCAGAACGTATTTGAACGATTGAGATATTCCAAAAAGTCACGCAAAGTTTGAGATATCTCAGAGGATGTGAATTCGATTTTTAACGTGTTTCTTGCCTCACTCTTATCCTGTGACGAGCGATTACCGTCCGTTCATTCTCGATCCGACAGCGGCCACCGTCCGATCTGCTCTTGTACTAGAATCTCTCTTGATTCTTCCATCAATTATTCATTTTTTTTGTTTTATGTGGGCACGAAAAATAGCAAAAATAAAAGGATTCTCTTCGTAGTTGAGACAATCTGTCGCCACATTTTATTGTTTCTACGATTTTATTTAGTCTCATTCCGGTGTCGTGTCGTTCTCTCTCTGTTATATTTCTTTGTATTTCATCTCACAAGGTAATACTAATTTACTGTAGTTCAGTGTCGTTTTCTTTGCTTATATTGGAATTATTCACTGACAAATCCAGAAATTTCTATTGATTTGTCGATCTCATTCTAGATTTATTTCAGTTCGAAGCTCCCATAATTGGTCTAAACTAGATTTTGCTTCATACTATCTTGTAAATTAGTAGATCCTTTCGGTGCTAGTAGCTTTTCCTATTTTGTGTATACTAATATGCTGGTCTCTTAATTGTCTCCGTTGCATCCATAATTTGTTTTTTTAATTCTGAAATGTTGGTACACTCAGTTGTAGTACTACATGGTTACTTACTTTCTGTTTATGTTCTGGTTGAATCCTGTACTGTTATACTCCAATCTGTTATTTCTTTAATTGGCTTCAACTTTGCTTAGTTGGCATCTGAGACTAAATCGAGTATCTCATAAGGTTAATTAATTCTAAGATGTATTAAATCTTAAGATTCAGTAACATAACTCAAGTTTAATTGGGCGTTGGGCGTTGCCTATGCATAATTACAACTGAAGCTTAACTAGTTAGTATGATTTGATTTTATTATTGTTAGTTATTTCTAATCAATAAATTCTCTCTCTCTCTCTACAGGGAAATATTGGCTCCCTTAACAATTCTGTTGTGGAAGTTATGACCAACCACCATGGTGTCAAACCTCGATGTTTCTATGTAAACTAACCTAGCTATGAGAGAAATTTACACAATCCTCTCGGCCTATGCACCTCCCATATGGGCAACAGTTATCGCGGGCATTTTCGTAATTGTCTCAGTCTGCCTGTCCACCTTTCTTCTATTCAATCACCTCACAGCCTACAACAATCCCGAGGTTTTTATTCAAACGTTTTTTCTTCTTTCATTTTGGTTATCTTAGCTAAGACAAAGTTGCTTTGGATAATTTTCAGGAACAGAAGTTTCTAATTGGTGTTATCCTGATGGTGCCCTGCTATGCAATTGAATCCGTGAGTGAATCAGTTCAATATTCTACAATCTTATAAAATTCAAAATTAAAATAGCAAATACGGATGCAATTCTGATCAAATTCAATAGTAGCATGGAGCTACTACATATGTGCCAGCATTTATATAAAAGCAGTTTAAATTCTGATAACAAGTAGTACAGTAAGTTCTTATTTTTTGGATCTATTGTTTGAAGGCCTGAATCTGATCAACCACTTGGTTTTATTTCAGTATATATCTTTCTTGGATCCGTCGATTAGTGTCGATATTGAAATTCTTCGCGATTGCTACGAGTCGTTTGCCATGTACTGCTTTGGCCGGTACCTGGTTGCTTGCTTAGGTATGCCCCTGGTAAAGGTACTATTTTTATTTGCATCATAATTTTGAATTTCTAATCAAGTTAAAAGTATAGAGTTGAAACCAGAAAATAAGCAATTTTTTAATAAGAAAAACGAGGGTAGCCCTACTAATATAGCAAGATTTGCAAATAATTCACGAATTAAATTCTTTTCAGCACCTCCTTTAACAAGTAGGCAAATTAAACATTTTTATGAATTTTACAAACAATCCCAAATTATCTGCAGATTTTACAAATCATATGCTAGTTATTCATTTATTATTTTCAGAATTTTGTTTTCGCTTTCTTAAAAACATTAGTGTTTGGTGGATTTAATGCATTATACAAAATGAACTATTTGCAAATTATACCCATATCATGAATTTTAGACCAAAATATACTCTTGAATCCTGGACTTGTTACTTTGAGCCCAATAAGCACAATTCAATCACCAGATAATATGTTAGCAAAATACAACGAACAGTTTTTCTGACATGTGCAAATAGCGTTCGCAGTTACACCAAAGTTTAAGTCAGGCCAAAAATACTGAATTCTCCTTACATTTTCATTTGACACCATCAATTGATTCTGAACCAATTCATTTAGTGCAATTTGGGATTAGAATACAAGTAGCTTCTTGGACTTAAATAGTGCGAGTGCACTTACCAACTGTTCACAAAATTCGATGAGAATCCAAGTTTAAGCAGTGTAGGTTTAATGATACGAATACAAGCTACCTTGTGCATATTTTTTTTTCCTGATTTTCCTTTTTTTCTTATAATTAGGTGGGGAAGAAAGAACAATAAAATTCTTAGAACATGAAGGAGGCTCGGGCCCAGGTATTGATACACCACTTTTAGGAAATAATGAAGAGAGGGGGTTTGTGAAGCATCCTTTCCCAATGAATTACATACTCAAGCCGTGGCGGCTTGGTGAGCAGTTTTACTTGGTTATTAAGCTCGGCATTATTCAATATGTATGTTTCTCTCTCTCTCTCTCAGTTGAGGTAGTTGACATAGCACGATCTATTTGGTTTATTCATTTTCATGATTAGTTTATTTTTTATTGTGTAGATGTTAATAAAAGCTGTCACAGCAATCTTGGCTGTTATTTTTGAAGCTTTTGGAACTTATTGTGAAGGAGAATTCAAATGGAATTGTGGGTAAGTGATCTTAATTTTTGAGAGATTGTGATATTTTTAGTTTTCATTTGCTTGGTATATTTATTAATGGTTGAATATGTCTTCCTTGATTCCTTGAAGCTAATAATACATTCCATTTGTCAGATCAACTATTTTGTAATTCAATCTTAGTTTTTTGATGTAACAGTCCCTGCTCGTGCATCCCCCCTTTTGTAACCCTAAAGGACTCTTTAAGTGTTGTTGGAAAAAATAATATTCTCTGTAATTTGGGTTGAAATGAAACAATGAAAGAAAAGAAAAACGATAAGAAGAAGAAGCAAGTTTACCTTAATAATTTCTGATTGTGAAATAATTTATCCAAAACAAAGAAAAGGTCAACTCTAATTGAAGCCTTAAAACCTTCTGTTCTGAGATACATGTTGGTACAAGGATCAGTCCCACCTTAATTTCGTTTCCATTCCCTTTCTCTGGTCAAAGTGCAGTTTAATACCTGGTTATTGTTGTTTGAATTACTTACATGAAGCTTAATTAGGATAAGTGCCTCACAGAGTTCTTTTTCAGGTACCCCTATATGGCAATTGTGATAAATTTTAGCCAGACATGGGCTTTGTACTGTCTAGTACAATTTTATGCAGCCATAAAGGATGAGCTGGCACATATAAAGCCCCTTGCAAAGTTCTTGGTTTTTAAGTCGATAGTTTTTCTAACGTGGTGGCAAGGTGTGGCAATTGCCATACTTTATAGCTGGGGCTTCTTAAAAGGTCCTGTGGCTGAAGCGTTACAGTTCAAGTCTAGTATTCAGGATTTCATTATATGTATAGAGGTATGTGCTACTTTCAACTACCGGAGTTTACTTTATGGCTTGATGCCAAAATTATCAAGCAGCTTTGTCAAATTTGTTTTTATGTAGTTATTGGTATTGTACAGCTAGTTCTGGTCGTGATTATACCTGTATTAGTAATCTGTTAGCATGAAAGTTGTCCTTTTTTCCATTATTTGCTTTTTGTGGTTAGCCAGAGTATTACTCAAACAGGGCAACATGTTATTATTATTGGCAGGGTAGTTATGCTGATTGGTTGCACCGCTGTTACCACCTTTTGACAAGATACATCAACTGCTACTTTATTCCTAACTATGGTCAACCAAAATGAGTGAATAGCCGTGAAACCTGTATCTGTCAAAACATACACGTGCGTGCATGCACTTGGAATTTTTTTTTTTTTTTTTTCTCTTAAAGCATCAGATTTGCACTCTGGACTCTAGTAGATACCAAAAACTCCTTAGATACGATATTGCTAATGTGTCCTGACTGGAATTTATAAATAAAAACTACATAAGCAATTTTAACTTCACTATAACATAATGATTGCCCTTTCCTTTCAATCAGAGCAAAGTTTGAAACTCTTAACTTGGGTATGGTTCATTGCAGATGGGGGTAGCATCAATTGTGCATTTCTATGTATTCCCTTCAAAGCCATACGAGCTAATAGATGACCGCTTTTTCGGTGATGTCTCGGTGCTTGGAGATTATGCCTCGGTAAACTGCCAAGTGGACCCTGATGAGGTAAGAGACAGTGAGCGGCCCACCAAACTCAGGCTGCCCCATCACCAGGCCAAAAACAGGAGTGGAATTAGAGAGAGTGTGCGGGATGTTGTTCTTGGAGGTGGCGAATATGTAAGCTCTATTCTTATCTTGACTTAAAAAGTTGCACTTGTCCTGTATATTCAGTTTTCTAATTGCTTCTTATGATCCTTAACTTGGGTGGGGGAGAGTGAGAAATGAAGGTTACTTCAGGTATCCTTTAAAGAGAAGATGGGAACGTTTTTTCAGTTTTCTTTGTTGCTATAAATGATAATTTCTAGATATTGTAGGCATCTTTGTGCATTGCATATTAGGGGCTGTCGTTAAATTTCTCATCAGGGTATTTGTGATATATCTAATTGTGGAAGCAGGAGCATTACATGATGAGGTTTGTAGGTTAAAAATTACCTAATCATTGAGGTTTTTTGCTGCTTTTATTATGAAGTCTTATTGAAGGCTACCTTTTCACAAAATGAGAAACAAGATGTCTTTCCAGACATTATTTTTCTTAAAAATGACTTCAACAAACATGTGCATTACAATTTAGGTCTTTTACTGAATTTCAAAATCACAGGCCACATTCTAATTTTCAATCCAGTTTAATCATTGTTTAGTTTTTGCAGTACTCGTTATAACATGTGAATTATTTTTAACATAACTATGATCTTTTTAAGAAAAATCTAATTTTCTGCAGATTGCAAAGGATTTGAAGTTCACCATGAACCAAGCTGTCGAGCCGATGGAAAAGGGCTTGACAAAAATAAATGAAAAATTACATAAGATCTCACAGAAGATCAATAAGCATGAAAAGAAAAGACCCAAGGATGACAGCTGCATTGTTTCAACCGCATCCCTGAAACAATTAATTCGAGGGATAGATGACCCAGTGCTGAACGGAAGCTTTAGTGACAGTGGGACCACATCAGGTGGGAGGAGGCATCGGAGGAGATCAGGATATGCTTTTGTAGAAACTGGAGAGAGCAGTGATCAGGGAAGTGGTGGGTTTGAAATCAGGGGACATAGGTGGGTTACGAAAGATTTTAATAATTAACATAAGTAATTGTGGACATGTACCACAGAATGCAATTTCATGCGTTATACCTACCTTAAGGGGTTCCAAAAATGTATTATTTTGACAGAGTTCATATGATTAGATATAGCACTACTACATGCGTCATATATTTTTTTTTTCCATCTGGTTTGTTGTTTAGATGCATAGATCTTGTTCAAAGATAGCTTTAAAGGCTTGCACCTGTTTTAGGGTCAAATGACTCAAATGTCAGAAATTAGAGTCCACTTTTCTCGGTTTCCTTGTTGATTTCAGTGCTGGGATTATCTACTCACCAAAGTGGAAAAAGATGACAGCTTACGAGAATTTTGCTGAGGTGACAAATTGATTCAGCTTTAAGAATTTTGGTGAAGTGCGAAGTGGCGGCCTTAGAATTTAAACAAGCTTTGATCACCTATCTGAACTCCATATCAGAACTGTTGCTTGTGAAACCTATATTACAGTCAGACATCACAAAGTCAAGTACCCGTACTCAAGTGCGAAACGAATATGACCCACGAGTAGGGATATAAATTCGTGGTGCCTTTTCATATCATGACTAAGTCAAATTTGCACATAATGTTGAAATTTTAGTCATGACACATCAGTCATGCCATGATCAAACATTTAACTATTTTTTATTTATTTTAAGTTTGTTAAAGAAAAAAAAATGGTCAAAAATGTGAAAATATTGCAAGTGATTATAAAATAAAGAAATAATATTGTAAGAAAAATATTTATGTATACAAAATAAATTAATTGTCCAAAATGGATCATTGTTTAGAATAGATGATGACATGAGATTCATGTTGTTTTTGGTCATGTGTAGTCACTATGCTATGCCATGTTGTGTTATGTGCTGTGACGTTTCCAGTCACACTGATATTTTACATCCCTACCCACAAGAAATTGATTTTGCAAGTTACTACAAAAGAGATTAGACCTGTTGAGCCATATCACTTTGTCAGAATTAAGTGTAACCGATAGCTCCATTTAACAGCCAACAACATGTCCTAAGAGCTAAAAAGAGAGTTATGAGAGTCCTCCTCCAGTACATGCCAATTATAGCTTGTAAAAAACAAAGGTACCAGCATAGATGATAGATGCAACAACATATTCAAGAAAAACAACAAGAGTGAACAGAACACGAGCCCCAACTGATTCAGCGTTACAAAATTACTGCTCTACTTGGTACTAGAACAATCTCGAACTACAATAACATACATCCACAATACACAAGGCAAGCAAAGGTTTTAAAATATAGGGACTGTTAATTCCTAAAGTGAATATGCAATCGTCTATTTCTGTCCAGACCGGTCATCAGCAACTCCTGACAGGTGGACATCACCTCCTGCATGTGATTGGCTAGGGGACCATTACCTCCTGACAGGTGGGGCCGCACCTCTCCCAGCAGGTGGGGCACCACGACCAGCAGCTTGTGCCTACATTTTGTAAATATAGCCAAAATAATTATAGCATGATAAAGGAAGATAACTAACATGAAACAGAAGATTCTTCCCATCCCTGCCCTATTATCACAGATAAGTCCGTTCTATATGAAAAAATTAAGAAAAATAATAGTCCACTAGTTCAGCCTCAGCCATTTATCATTAACACTGATTAGTACAGGTACAGGAGCTGACCATTAAAATAAGGAACCCATAATTGTACTTGATACAAGAACCTTAACTAGACCTCGGTGCATAAAGCCCAATTGAACATACATGAAAGGTCAAAATAGATCATTTAATAGGAAAAATAGTAGAGTGAAAGAGAGTTGAAAACTCACTCTGGCACGCATTGCAACAGCACGTCCACGTCCAACACCAAGAGCTGAGCCTTTTCCCTTTTAAAAAGAAATAAAAGCCATTACAATGAGAGACCAACAGGATGAAATTAGAAAAAGAAAGGAAAAGATAAAGAAAAATGTTTTACTCTGATTCGTGCTTCCAGGCGCTTGAACATTGGGGCATTCTTCAGCATATCAGGAATTATCATAAACCTAAGAGATGCATCAAATTAAGTGATCAAAATTTTGATTTAAAAAGCATCCCCTTAATCCCAGAATTATTAAAAATTACAGCATGTCAATATTACGGTATTACCTCACTCTGCTGCCTCTGATAAAGACGTGCTCAAGTTGTGACACCTTCCCATCCTACAGAGATGGAGACAAAACAAGCAAGAGGTTCAAAGTTGTAGTGGGTCAAGAATGGTGGGTCTGGATCCCCTAAAGTAACTCGAATTTTGAGTTTAGATCCGGACTGTCCAATTAGATCCGGGCCAATCCAGTTCAATCCTGTAATGCACAGGGATCTTTAATATTCGTGCAGATTCTGAGCGGACGGTCCAGATCCAAACTCAAAATTTTGAGTTACTTTAGGGGATCTGAATTCAGATGTGGGTCAGGTTGGGTCAGACGGTATCCATAGGCTAGAGAAATACTCACCCTGAGCAGGTCAACATATAAGGTTCGGTGGAGTTGGGTACATTACCAAATTCTCATATTTCTAGTTTGGATACATTTTGTATGTACGAAGCCTTCTCATATAGGTAATAAAAAGACATCAGGATAACTTGGAAGTTACCTTTTTCATTATAATAAAAGTCTTAACTAAGCACTAAATTATCTAACCAAACCAGATACAGAATCAGTAGCTAGACAGTCGTGACACCTTGACCTGAGCAAACACTTAAAGGGAGGGGAGGGCATTTTCGAAATTTTCATTTCAACAGTGCCCATGTAAGTATATGGTTATCAACAGTTCTGCACTATATTTAACAAACCAAGCCAAAATCAAAGAATAGAAAAAACAAAGGAATTAGAAATACCTTGGAGGTGAAGGTGATGTTTTCGAGTTGGCAATTCCAGTTGTCTTCGCACTCGATCAGGCTGCCTCGGTACAGTTCGCCGGTCTTTAGCTCCACCGTCACTATGTGTCCGGCTGCCTCGTGCAACAGCTTCACTGGTATTCCCAAACTCCGACTCATCTTCTCTCCCTCTCTCCTACTTGATTCGATTAGAGATTTGCTCTAAACCCTAGCGACGAAGTAGATGGGACTGGTGAGAGAAAGCGATGCGCTCTTTCTTCGCGTTTAAACCCTAACAATAAAAGATGGGAGGATCTACGGTACAGCCGTACAGGTCTGTTCTAGATTGGGTTGGATTTGGTTTTCCACCCGTGTCTGTTAGGCCCAATATAAAGAATTTCGTTCTCGGCTGGAGTCATGGGCCTACCAGCCTATTCAGGCCCAATAGTATTGTTACATCCAATGCGCCACCATCAGAAAAGCTACGATATAGATAATGACAGAATTTTTTGCTTTCAGGCAGCGTTTTAGTTTTATCCGAAATGCTGTGTGAAGTCAAAATAATTTTGTCATTATTTTTGTCCATTTATATTAAATCAGATTTTTTTTTCTTTCATGCTAGAGTTCTTTACCTTTTCATATTATATTGGTCGCATATGTTGCGTGAAGTTAAAATAATTTTGTCAATATTTTTATCTGAAAGCTACCTTTGCACATTTACATACCGACCAAGTGAATTTTTGAAATAGCAAAGTGATTAGAAAACAAAATGTCTGATAAATTCAGTTCAGCGATATTTTTGCACGACATTTGACGTCATGTCTGAATTATCACATATAAGATAGCGCATGGCATGTTATTAGCTGTGTGTCTGTGTACAACAGTGTATTAGTTCTTATTTGAACATAGTAGGTCAAATTCAGAGAATAAAAGGTTGTGCTACAAGTGTAGTTTAATTGATAGTTATTTAGAATTAAAAATGATCTAAGAGGAGGGATCCAATTACATCATTTTATGGTGACACATCTTAACACCAAAAATATACAAGTCATTTTTACGATTTTAAAATTCAAATAGTTAATTCAAACTGTTCAACAGTATCTCCTTATTAAAATGTGCTTGGAGACCAAATTTTATATTTTTTTTAAATGTATTTACTACTTTTTTAGAATTTTTAAAAATAGTTTTTTTCAATAGTCCATAATTGTCCAAAAACAATAATTTTGTATATTTCTTAATAAATACCAAATCTCAATTTCAAAAAATATAAAATTTTGTCTTCAAGCATGATAAAAAATATAAAAAATAATTTTTGAGCGGAAATTAAAACACCAACTTTAATTATCAAAGCATGGTAGCATCACTCAAATTTTGGTATAATTTATTGTATTCTAATGTAAAACTAAATAAAAAAAACCTTCAAAATAAAAAATATAAATAAATATTCTGTACTTTGAAATTGAGATGGAGTTTAAAATTAACGAAATATATAACTCTAATGAATGCTCAATTAAGAAGAGGAGGGATCAAGTTACAACAATTTTGAGTTACCACAAAGTTACAACAATGGTTATTTTTATTTTCAAAGTCCAAATCGTCGATCCAAACCGTTGAACATGATTATCTAAATAAAATGTGCTTCCAGATCAAATTTTACATTTTTTTTTTTAAAATTACTATTTATTAAGACGGGTACAAAATTCAATGGTCTGAATTTGTCTAGTTTTTGTACCCATCTTAATAAATAGTAAAAAAATTCAAAAAAAATAAAAAAATTGTAAAATTTGATCTGGAAGCACATTTTATTTAGATAATCATGTTGAACGGTTTGGATCGACGATTTGGACTTTGAAAATGAAAAAAACCGTTGTTGTAATTTTGTGGTAACTCAAAATTGTTGTAACTTGATCCCTCCTCAATTAAGAATTAGAAAGTTAAAATTATGCACTTGATGCTGACATATTAATGTTAATAGTGCAATTTTTACTAATTTTTTTTTTTTTAAGATTTGATATACGTCACATGAAAATATATGATCAACGCCCATATTCAATTATGCATCCGATGCTTAAATTTTGTTTACTATTTTTGTTTTATTTTTAAAGTGGTATTTTGACTATGTAATTATTAATTAGAGATAAACTAAGATATTTTAGTAATTTAATTAGAGTTATACACGAGATTAATTACATGATGGGTAAATAAGAAAGAATTGTTAAAGTTGAGAGATAAATAAGGAGTTGTTAGAGTTGAGAAATAAATAAGATAAATGTAAGTCTCTAGATCGTAAATAAGAAACTACACAAATTATGAAGGATATATAGAAAATTATCCCTAAAAAATAAGACACTGATTGTCACAATTTGGAAGTTTATGAAGGTTTGATCACATCATAAAAAATAAAAAAAATGGTCTTCTAATGGTTTTTTTTTTTTTTCGATATTGAGACAAAGCAAGGGAATAAATAAAAGATCGTGTCATATAATCATATTTAATATAAAAGGAAGAAGTTAAGGAATTAAAGAGATGAGTTTTATTAGTGATAAAAATTATTGTTTCTCCCTATTTTTTATTATCTTACCAAACATGATGAGGGTTGTTATTTTATTTTTCAAAAGCGTAGTTAGGATTTGATTCGGACAAAAATTTGGTGCAGGAAAAATTTGAAGACTGGGTTGTGCAAAAATAAAACTGGTCGCTGAAGTGATGACTGTACTGGTCCTATTGATTCAATTTATGATCCGATTTGATTCAGTGTCTCTCGGGTGTAGTCACACTCGCTCTACTGCTATGTTTGCATATTAAGAGAAGAGAATGAACAAGCTAATTAACTTGCTAATATAGCGTGAACTGAACATTTTGCAACTACTGGTTTTACTTTTCCTCTTCTCTTTCATTTTTAACAGTGAGAGATTTTACAAGTAATTCAGTGTATAGGATACTATATTTATGTGATAAGAATACCTATGCTAGAATAGACTTCTAATTTGCTCTGATGTTTAATAGAATCGCCTAAGGACTTACAACCAACCAAAAAAAAAAAAAAACTGGTGGCACAGTGTTGGATTCTAAGATGGGCACACAAAAAATATTCCCATGAATTTATAATTAATTAAAAAAATTCAGATGTGGTTCCGTCGTAATTGTTTTATCTTATTTGTTATACTGTTTTTGGTAGAGAAATAACGTGTGGAATAAATGAGATAATACGACTTATTATTTATCTTCTTCATTTTAACCATTTATCAAACATAGCCAGAGTCGTAAATTATCCTTTCATATTATCTCTCAACCAAGTATATCATTATTATTCAAAAGTACAAAATATTTCTATATTTTCACTATCCTCGTACTAAACATAATTTCAAAAGATTATGGACTGGAAAATAAATTATCTCCTATCTAATTGTACAAATATCAATATCAGAGATTTTAGACTTATTTGGACTGATTTGGACTGATTTGGACTGATTCTATCCTGATTGATTTTATTAATATAACCACTAATTTTTTAATCTAATCCGTTGAATCAAAGAGATAACTCTTATTAGTGATAAGAATTATTCTCTATTTTATATTATCTTACTTAGTGGCCCCCAGTTTCAGTTTTAAAAACTCCAATTGCTAGTGGGCTCCAGTTTCATTATCAGAAACCTACCGTAAGTGGCCCCCAGTTTTCAGTATCTGAAAACTCCAATCGTACACGTGGCACATGTCTGGATCATGCGCAGTAATCCCCAGTTTCAGTTTCAGTAAACTCCAATCATAAGTGGGCCCCAGTTTCAGTATCAGAAAACTCCCATCTTAAGTGGCCCCCAGTTTTCAGTACCTGAAAATTCCCACCGTACACGTGTCACGTACATCTCTGGATCATGCGCAGTAATCGGAGGAGACTGTATCTGATCCAAACAGTTCAAAAACAATCGGACGGTAGATAATAACCTGACCAGAGGCTCCCAAATTGATTTCTCAACGGTACTCCGATCACTTACAACTTAAAACCGTCTGATCTATTTTCAACAGTTCGGATCAAAGAAAAATCTATCACCCTTTGTATAGGATCTGAAGCAAGAACAATCCAGTTTCCGTGGGGTCCGTATCCTCTGAGATATCTCAATTTTTGCGTGACCGACGTGTCCGGTGTCTATTCGGGGAACCGTAGGGGGCCAGTATTATTTGAGCTTTGAGATTCGTGCAGAATGTATTTCAACGTTTGAGATATTCCAAAAAGTCACGCAAAGTTTGAGATATCTCAGAGGATGCGAATTCGTTTCCGTGGGCCAGAAAAGCTTGACCAAATATCACACTCATCACTGGCGCTATATTGGGTTCTAGCGGGAGCCTATAGCCTATAGGAAGGGAAGAGGAGAAGCTCTCTCATCAGCCGAGAATAGAGAATCCGAGATTAGATGCTGGAAGTATACATTGTTCAGAGAAACTGAGAAAGAGAGAGGTTTGTGATAAATTTGACAACGAATTTCAGTAAACAGTAAGAATAGGAGAAACGATGTTTTGCGGTTCATCTAATGCAGTTCTGCCTCATATCGCCATCTCAAATCGTAGGAGTCGTAGAGAGGTGCGAGGTTTATTTTTCAGAAATATCTCTAATTTTGTTTTTATTTCTAGTGGTTTTAAATGGGGTAAGCTTGGTTGATCAAGGCCTTTTATTTGTTTCTCTCCAGTCTCTAGTAAGGGGGTTCTGGGAAAGCGACTTGGGACTTACTGGCATTAATTAGAATCATGCAAGAGTAGTTTCTGGTTCACGGAGTTATTGTGATTGCAATTTTGGAAATTAAAATACAACACGATTGGAAAAAATAATGATTTGATTTGATTTGATTTTTTTGGTTCAAGCACACCCAAAATTTTCCATGATTGCAAATTAAGTACTTGTTGTCGAGTTTCTTACTGGCGTCAAAAGTTTTTGTGGGTTGTTTGAAATAATACACAAATCTTCGTACTGTTGCTGCAATAGGAAGGATCGTGAAGTTATCAGATCGAGTCTCTCTTTTGTGTATTTTTGGATGTAAACTTCTTTCTCCATTTTTTTTTTAAATTATAACAATCAAAACTTTAAGTGAGATTAAGTTCAGCACAGAATAAAGATTGGGGGTAATTTGTCAAAGTTGCATTCATGTATTGTTGACTTCAAATAGTGTGAGCTTTTATCTGATTTGCAAAAGCAACGATCTAATCAATAAATTGTATGTGAATTTCTTCTATATTGCAGGGTTTGAGCAATGAAGGAACTGCGAATTTAGGTTTGTTTGGCAATGGATCCCTGAGAGTTCCTTCTCAGCATATATTTTGGCACTTAAATAGATTATCTACTTCAATTGGTCGCAAGGTAAGATATTAACATACTACATTTCAGTGCTGTCTTGATTTTTGCTGTTAATACATATTATTTGGGTTATATTGCAAGGTTGAGCATGATATATCTGTTAGAACGGTACTAGAAGATACCTCAACTATGGTAATTGATGAAGAAGAAACTGAGAATCTTGGTATTTTCGAAGTAGATCCTGATCTCAAAGAGTACAAGGACCATTTTGCATATAGGTGGAATAGATATGTTGAGCAAAAAACTCTGCTTGAGAAATATGAAGGAGGCCTTGATGAGTTCTCCAAAGGTTAGCTTTTTACAATATTGAGTTCAGAGAAAACAAGCACTAAGAAATATAGTAATTATATGTTTATTTATGACATAAAAGATCCTTCTAAAATCTAGGGTGCTGCCGTGCTGACTGCTGATTACTATATTGTCTCATTGATTTTTTATTTATTTATTTAAGATTTTAGTATTATGGGCAATATTTGGGTTGGATGGGCCCATTAGTATTTTTTTGCAACCATTGTTTCTAGTTTACGTTTTGCTTTGGTAGGTTATATGAAGTTTGGGTTCAATCGAGAAGAAGGAGCCATCATATACCGTGAATGGGCACCTGGTGCACAGTGAGTACTCAACTTCTATTTGGTAGTATATTTGCAGATTAAATTTACATTCTACAGATTTGCTAGCAGGAAATTAAACTGTAATCTTTTTTAATAAATAAACAAGAATTGAATTTTACTTTTCTGCTTTTGATAATCCCTGGCAACGGGTTTCCTTGGTGCTTCCAAGCATATTTTAAACAGATTGTAAGGATATTTTTGTAAGAAAAATCTTTGAATAGGGAGGCCCAGGTTATTGGAGATTTCAACGGATGGGATGGATCTAACCATCTAATGGAGAAAAACCAGTTTGGAGTGTGGAGCATCAGAATTCCTGACTTGGAGGGACAACCTGTGATCCCCCATAACTCTAGGGTTAAATTTCGTTTCAAGGATTGCAACGGAGTTTGGGTCGATAGGATTCCAGCTTGGATTCGCTATGCTACTGTAGACCCAAACCAGTTTGCTGCACCTTATGATGGTGTTTACTGGGACCCACCTCCTTCAGAAAGGTCAGTAAAATAGAGCTAATCAAGTAACCAACATATGAATTTTTTTTTATTTTTTAAACTGCATCCATATGGTTTCAACTTTCAACCATAACAAGCATTTGTCCTGAATTTTTGTTTTGCAAATTGTACAAAAGATTCTTCATTATTAGCAAATAAATCCATCCCATTAAATATCATGTTATTCCTATCCATATTAGTTTTGTTTGTTTAGTCTATCGAGTTCATAGTCCAACCAAGTGGATTTAGATGTTTGCTCTCAAAATTCATGAACAAGTCACGAGGAGATTTAAATGAAAAGACTAGGGGTAATTGTCGCAAGTAAAATTTACCTTTTCACTCATTGTAATTGTATATACAGGTATGTATTCAAGAACCCCCAACCTCCGAAACCACAATCACTGCGAATTTACGAGGCGCATGTGGGAATGAGTGGCCAGGAACTGCGTGTGAGCACATATAGAGAATTCGCCGACAATGTTCTTCCCCGCATTAAATCAAATAATTACAATACCATCCAACTGATGGCGGTAATGGAACACTCATACTATGCCTCCTTTGGGTACCATGTAACTAATTTCTTTGCTGCAAGCAGTAGATCTGGCTCACCAGAGGATCTTAAATACCTAATTGACAAGGCCCATGGACTAGGTCTACGGGTCCTCATGGATGTAGTCCACAGTCATGCTAGCAATAATGTGACTGATGGCCTGAATGGGTTTGATGTTGGCCAAAGTGAGCAAGAATCGTACTTTCACACAGGTGAAAGGGGTTATCATAAACTCTGGGATAGCCGTTTATTTAACTATGGTAACTGGGAGGTTTTGAGGTTTTTACTATCTAATTTAAGGTACTGGTTGGAGGAGTTTAAATTTGATGGATTTCGATTTGACGGCGTAACATCTATGCTGTACCACCACCATGGTATCAATGTAGGGTTTAGCGGAAATTATGCAGAGTATTTTGGCCTTGATACAGATGTAGATTCAGTTATGTATTTAATGCTCGCGAATGATTTGGTGCATCGGGTGGTACCTGATGTGACCGTGGTGGCAGAGGATGTGTCAGGCATGCCTGCGCTTTGCCTACCTGTTTCGGAAGGTGGGGTTGGTTTTGATTACAGGTTGGCAATGGCCATACCTGATAGGTGGATTGATCTTTTGAAAAACAGAAGTGATTTTGATTGGTCTATGAACGAGATTGTTTCAAGCCTGACTAATAGGAGGTATACTGAGAAGTGTGTGGCTTATGCTGAAAGTCATGATCAGGTAACTGCTCTTGACATTGCTGTTAGTATTATTCTTTAAAGAAAAGATGAGCTTGGCACCCATGAACTCTTCTTATATGAATTTGTCCAATATTTGCACATACTTTTTTATCTCTTATACCTTTCTTTAGTGTACTTGTGATATATTTTATAACCTTGGAAATGCCTGTTGTTGAGAAGTATTCTGGTTTGCTGAAGTTTTCTTTTGCCTCTATTACTATTAGTATTCTGATTGTTTGTTATATTATTTGGAAGAAGTATCTCTATAATCATAATCATTGTTACTCTACAAGCTAATTAGTTTTGATCAATCTGTACTAGGTAATCAATATTTTAATCTGTAAGGTTCTTTTGAAAATATAACCAATCATTAAACAGGCTATAGTTGGAGATAAGACGGTGGCTTTTTTATTGATGGACAAAGAAATGTACACTGGAATGTCAGACCTGGAGCCTGCTTCGCCCCTCATTGACCGTGGCATTGCACTGCAAAAGGTTTGAACTTTGAAGTCTCATGTTGAATTGAATTTTTTTATCTTATTGATTCATTGTTGATCATAATCTTCCAATCCCTGGTGTTTAGATGATCCATTTCGTTACTATGGCATTGGGAGGCGAAGGTTACCTGAATTTCATGGGAAATGAGGTACGGTAGAAAACTTCTCTGCTACGCTTTATCATACGTGAGTTATGGAACCATGATCTCTCCTCTAGTTCTTTATTTTGTAATGTAATTTGGTTTACTTCATTATTTCTTGTAGTTTGGGCATCCAGAGTGGATAGACTTCCCAAGAGAAGGCAACAACTGGAGCTACGAGAAATGCAAACGTCAGTGGGACCTTGTCGACACTGACCATTTAAGATACAAGGTATTGTTCATGTCCGGTCGGGTCAGAACTTCTTTTGTAAACAAAATATTTTTGAGTCAAAACCAATCCATGCAGATGTACTGGGTCAAGAAGTTCCCACCCAAACTCGACCCGTTAACCCATAGGTCAGCTTAACCTGGATCACTTTTGAGTCTACCAATGGGTTGCCTGGCCAAACTACCAAATGTGGTACTTGCAATAGTATTTGCATATATATTTGCGGGCTCCCGTTTTTAACATTTCCTAAATAAACTTTTTTACATTGAAGTCTAACTGCTATCTTAGGTGTCGTTTATTTCGTAACACAGATAATTGATGATAACTTAGTAATGGTCTACTGGACCTAAACTAATCAACCAGCCAGCAGTCCAAAAGTCAATAATCTAGGTTTGACCTTCTAAACCATGTTGGAAGAATTGCCCCAGTCAATATTTCATACCTTGTATAATTCATTTCAAGATCTTTGTATTTCTCCTCTGACAGTTTTCCCTGTGTTGACACAATTTCCAATGATTATCTATCTTTTTCTGCATAAATGTTATCTGATCGATTTTGTTTTTGGCTTTTTTTTTATGAAAAAAACCAGTACATGAATGCCTTCGATAGAGCGATGAATATACTTGATGAGAAATTCTCTTTTCTTTCGTCAACAAAGCAGATTGTGAGTAGTGCAAGTGAAGAAGATAAGGTAATTGTTTGAATAAGGTCTATTGCCAAGATAACCCTGAATTAAAAGGTCTGAGTTTGTTCCCTGCTGTAAACAGTCAAATACCAGCATATAGCAGCTGTATGTGTCCTGAGTTTTTCTATTTAAGATGCTTAAGAGTACAGACATAAACTGCTACTGTGATCTACTTCAAAAAATAAAAAATAAAAGGAAAAGAAAAGAAAGGACAATTGCCACATGAAATTTTTATATATTTTCTTTGCATCCATTGTTTTATATATAATTGATTTTTTTTTTATTTAAGGTAATCGTTTTCGAGCGTGGAGACCTAGTTTTTGTCTTCAACTTTCACCCTGAAAACACTTATGAGGGGTAATTACAATTCATTCCTTGATGGATATATACATTTTTCAATTTATTAGTTAATTTTTAGAGTAGTAATAATAGGTAATGAAGAGTTATTTCTTTTCTAAAACATTCAGATATAAAGTTGGATGCGACTTACCCGGGATTTACAGAGTGGCACTAGACTCTGACGCCTTTGAATTTGGTGGAAAAGGAAGAGTAAGTTGACATTTGCAACTTATAATTGCAATTCCATCATAATAGTAATTCTGGTTGGTACATACCAGTTCCCTAGATGTTCATCAGATTCATTTTGGCTCAAGTTCAGTTTAACAATATTTGTAAAAATCTCAGTCAGCCAAGATTATCACTACACCTCAATTGTCTTTCCTCAGGATCGAATGCCATAAAGAGACCAGTAATTGAAAGGAAAAAAAAAATTAAAGGGCTTAGCTGTTATATTTATAGTACTTTAATTGATCTAACTGCAATGAATTTACTATTACAGGTCGGTCATGATGTAAACCATTTCACAGAGCCAGAGGGCATCCCGGGCAAACCTGAGACGAACTTTAACAACCGTCCAAATTCGTTTAAGATCCTCTCGCCATCCCGTACTTGTGTGGTACTACAATTTATACCATTAAATAAGCGCTTTACTCTCAACATCATGAATAATAATGGGAACTTACTAATGGACATGAAATTTTTATTGATTGGAAATGAAAAAAAATTAATAAAAAATGGTAAAGGCTTTGGTGGATTTTTAAAAATGAGAAGGCAACCATCTTCTATGACACCATAGAGGATGGCGTCCAGGGACGGAAGATAAAATTATGCTGGACGCCGTTGAAGATGGCGTCCTGGTAAAAATTGAAAAACATAAAAGTAAAAATTCTGGACGCCATCATTGGCAACGTCCCATCCCTTCCTTCAATACACCCCGATCGGACCTTCTTCATTTTTCAAAACACACGCACGTGCAGCCCCACAGACCTGTGGAGAGATTCAGATTTTAAAGCAATGTTCCCATTTTGGTTTTTTTTTTTAACCAATAAAATTTTTGGCTAATGGACTGCTCAATAATGTTTTCTTTCTATTTGTCCTGTATCAGGTTTATTACAGGGTGAATGAAGATGCTGAGACTAAAGATAAATTGGAAATCCAGGGAGTCATGCCAGGTCAGGTAATCGAGCTGTGCTCTGAACTTTCCAAGGTGGAGAAAATAACTGGGCTGGTTTAGTTAAAGCCAGATGATGTGTTAATGTGTTTGTTTATGCTAGAATTTAAATTTTCTTGCTTTATATTTGGTTTTGTGGGCTTGTTATTCTGGTATTTGTTACTTGCTTTATATTTGGTTTGGTAGTTGTTCTGTATAGAACTATCTAAAAACAATAATTAAGGTAGATGTGTTAAAATTTGTATGGAGCCGTGTAGTAATTATTAAAGAATAATGTGCATTAAACTAGAATTATTTGGCCTTGAGATAGAGAAATGCACAATTAGTGTATACTGTAGTGTGTAATAGCATCCTTGTCTTGCTTGAGGACCTAGGAGAGCATTTTGCCCTGGAGCTCATATCCTCTAAACACCCCACAGTATGGAGAATTCGCATAACAGACTTTAAAGGGGTGGATAAGATTTGTGATAGACGGTTCAGATGTCACGCATTAGAGTAGAGTATTCTATGAGACAGGAAGTCCTTACGGGTGGGGCCTGAACCTAGGTGAATCCACTGTCCACATAACATTTTGACAAGTTCGGATCCTCTGCATTACCTCACTGTTTGAATTTGAACCCAAACCGTCCGATTAGAATTTAGACCAATCCAGTCTAGACTTATAATACATGAGGTCTTTTAAAATTCGTGCTAATTTAGCGAACGGACCAGATTCTAACTCAAATTCACATTTTTACGGCAGATGGGACATTATCTGCTATTCCAAAGGGTTTTAGCTAGGATGAGACAGTATGGATAATATCTGATCTGTATTTGATCCGTATTCGAAAAATTAGATGTGGATATCTGATATCCGAATATCCGTGTGGATATGGATATCTATATGGTTTTACGTTTCAATTATCCGTATTTGAATATATATTTTGAAAAATATTATGAATTTTAGTATATTTTAATAATTTTTATATTATTTTAATAAATATTCAATCCGATCCATATCTGTATCCAGATTCATCTGATATCCACTTCGTATTCGTATCTGAAAAAAAAAATATGAATATGATTTTACCATTTTCACCTCTAGTTTCAGCTTTTAATTTGTGGGCTCAGATAATTATTCAGAAGGGTGGAGTTTTTGTTCAAAGGGCTTTGGATAAAATCTCATCCAAAGCCAGTTGTAAACCGTCCGATCTGTGTTAAAATTTATACGGATGATTTAGATTTACAGAGTCATTCAGAATTATTAAGTTGTATATATGTTGACATAAATTTTAAAGCAGATCAAACAGTGAGACCTAACTTTGAATAAGATTATATGATTCTATCCAAAGCTCTCTGGAGTCTGGACAAAATCCAATTTCCTTTTTATGCATTAAACTTTAAGCAAGGGCAGGGCAGCGAGGCAGCGAGCCATCTCCCATCATTCGACTTCTGAACATTGATTTTGTCGACGTTAGCATGTGGATCAATCAAAAACCCAGCGGCTCAGATCTCTCTACTGCGATTTAAATCAAATTTTACCACTTAACATGTAAACAAACTGTGTAGCGAGTGAGAAACAAGGCATCAAATTCGTCCTTTCAATCCAGAGTCGCATCGGAGCCCATGAACGCCGCCGATCGTATTATAGCATATCCATCGAAATTCACATCTTATGAGTTTAAATCAGGACCGTCGATCTGTTTTGGGCGCCGGGCATTCCGCTTTGGGCAGGATTGACCCGGATTCTGATCGTACGGTCCGAATCTAAACTCAAAATTTGAGTTACTTCAGAGGCGCGATATACTCCAAATCTTCGTTCTCCTCTCTACACGCCGTGCGACGCCAGTTCAACCATGCTGCTCTGCGTTGTTCTATCTATCTAATAAGGTAGGGATTATTTCTCTCTTGTCGCTCCATTTGGGATTTTTTTTATTTTGCTACTACAAAATATTTGTCCTCTTTGGCGTTTCTCTGTGACGTTATTGACTAGCAAAGGAGCCAAATTTGTTCTGTCACCCGATTTAGGGTTTGCGGTGATAGCTATTAATTTAGTTTTGGTTCAGTGTTCATTCTTGCTTCAGTGCGATTTTTTGGCTGCTGATGCTTCAGTATTCATTCTTGCTTTGATCAGCTCATAGGTAAATGTTGCTAGTTTTTGGTTCAGTGTCTTTAATGATGTATTATCAGTGCCTTTAACTGTCAACGTGGCCGCGATGTTTAGCTTGCCTTTGGATTAATTTAGTAGTTCGATTTTTTGTTGATTTTGTTATAATACATCTTTTAATGCTGATCTTACTTTTGGTTAATCCTGATATATAGTATTAATTTAGTTTTTTTTTTTTTTTACTTCGATCAGTTCATAGGTTCAATTGATGTCAACCACTGCTTGAAACAGTACAGATTACAAAATTTAGGCTCAACAGAAAGCTACACCCAATATTATACTCCTTTCTCCTGCATTTCTGAACTCTATAGTCGCTCTGTCTGCATATGCTAAGGTATCCATCTCATTCCTATTTATGGCTTTACACCAAGAAATGTACAATTGGGTATTTTATTGTTCTTATCCTTGGCATGGGAACAGAAGATAGGTCTGAAAAATAGATCTGAATCATAATTCAATCACTTCTTTCGCAGGCTGGTACTGGTACAAAACCTGAAATCCCGAGTTCGCGATACACTCTTTTTGCTACTGGTACAAAACCTGAATCCCGAGTGCACAATGTACACTTTTTAGTAGTATGAAAATAGTAAGTTACGGAGAAAACCTGAAATCTCAAATTAGGAATTTTGTATTCAAAGGGTGTGATCCTATTTCTTTGTTACCAGTTTTGGATAGTATGTAAAACAGGTTTGCAGATTTTCTCATCACTATATTTAAATAAGAAAAGGCATGCCATGGCTCTGCTGTTAGTAGTAACTCCCATTCTTTATACCTTAAAATTTCAGGATAATAAGACAGAGGTGCGATCTAGCTTGAAATCTGATAGATATGGCTGACTGACAGAGTATCATAAGATTCTCAAAATTACTTTTCGCCTTACATACTGGTATGTGTATCAAAATAAAACCTGTGTATTTTATAAAATAAATAAATAAAAATAAGACCTGTGTTTAACTGTTTCAGTATATTTTGTTCAATGTGGTACTTATTTGCGGGTTGTTACTAAGAATTTAGTCTTCTGAATCATGATGTATCTATGGCAGTAAAAGCAATTTCTAATTACATAATTCGAATAGTTATTCTTGCTGGTATTCCAGTTGATTATAATTAATACCTTATGTACGGAACACTCATTAGAGTTTTTTTCTTTTTTATTAGGCCCCTATTATCTGGTTTTTACTCAAAATATCTTAAATCTGAATCGTGTCAATTTGATTCTTCATTTATGCTCAGCTGTCAGAGTGGGAGTTGATTGAGATTCACATTGATGTAAGTTGGACATCTAAGGAACATGCATCATTTTTATTTACATAGAACAACCTGGCTTTTAAATATTTTCACATGTTGCATATTTTGTGGGTTGCTTCGAAAAATTTAGGGGTCTGAACAACCTAGCCTTAAACATTTTCATGTCTTGCATATTTTGTGGGTTGCCTAATAAAAAATTAGCCTTCTGAACATCCTAGCTTTTTAAACATTTTCATATCTTCCATATTTTGTGGGTTACTCAAAATTTAGGCTTCTGAATCATGGTGCACACTATGTTCTTTTACCTTTACAATTTATTAGTTTTTGCTCTATATGGTTTTCCTGTATAAATTTCTATATGCTTTTCCTTCTGCTTCAACAGCCACTGTCGAAGCAAAGCGAGGCACACATCTAGTATCATTTAAGCCCCTTTGGAATTTAATAAATAGTGCATTTAATTCCATATTTGTACTTGTTTGCATATATCATATTCAAAATTTAGTCAAACAAGTACCTAATTCTTTATAAAAATATTGACGGCCTCTACAAAAGCTACATGTGAAAGTTCTCATTTGTTGGAAATTCTTTGAGAATGGGGGTGGCAATTTTTTTTGAAAAAGTGCATAAACTTTGTTGCGTAGTTTATCTTTCTTGAGAGTCGTAATAAGACCTGCTAGTGGATATTAAACATTGATCATATTTAAATGAGAAGTACTAAAATATTTTAGTTTTTATATTCTTAGGTGAAGGTGATGGATTCAACACTTGTTCCTATTTTCTTGTATCATGGGGGTAGTGTAGTTCAAGGACCCAGTGGCTACAGTTATGATGGTCCTCGACCTTGCGTTGTCCATATCAACCCCAATATAACTTTTGATCAATTAAAAAGTAGAATTTTCTCTACAACAGGATGGGCAGAGGAGATAACTAATGTAGAAATCAGTGCTAGATGGCAAGCTGCTAAAGGAGGTAACACCCATTTTATGCTTATCCCAATTGTTGACAATTCCTCTCTTAAGAGTGTAATTACAAACACACTACAAGGAAAGATAGAGTGGTCTGTCATTGAACTTTATCTCGAATCCAGTTCAAAACAACCTGATAATGCTGCTAATGCTGTTGAAATTGTTGAAGACACACGTGCCAGCTCATCATCCACAGGATCAGGATCAGGTGCGGATCTGTTTCATTTGCCGATGGTTCTACCGGTGTATCCTCTACTGACTATGCAAATGACACACAGATCTCAAGCACATTTTGAGGGGGAGAAATTGGAAGATCTGTTGATACGCCAACATAAAATTCTCAAGTGGGATGATCGATACAAGCAGTATATCCAAGACACTGGTTTATATGGTATTATCCAGATTGGAAGCATCAAAGTAGATTATTCTCTTATCTCAGCTCTTGTCGAGCGGTGGAGGCCGGAAACCCATACTTTCCATTTACCAGTAGGAGAGATGACAGTAACTTTAGAAGATGTGGCAATTCTGCTAGGCCTACCAGTGAATGGGGAACCCATTACATATAATCCTGATGAAAATTGGGACCGATGGGTTAATGATTGTTTAGGGGTGCCACCCGATGAGAAAGCATGGGCCAACAAATCTGCCTTATCCCTTAGATGGTTGCGTAATAAATTTGGGTCTCTTCCGGTTGGTGCGTGCGAAGACACTACTCGGTGCTATGTTCGAGCTTACCTGTTGGTTTTATTTGGATCGGTGCTATTTACTGATCTTTCTGGAGATTCAGTTCCTTGTTTGTACCTGCCACTAATTGCTGATCTTGGTCGTGTTCGGTCATATAGTTGGGCTTCTGGGGTTCTTGCCTTCCTTTATAAGGAGTTATGTCGAGCTTGTAAGAGGAACTCTAAGCAAATGGCTGGCTCGGTTTTCCTGTTGCAGATGTGGGCCTGGGAGCGGTTGCGTATAGGTAGTCCAAAAGTAGAAAAATTGATTCCAATTGACAATGCCAGTCCTGAGTATTTGCCACCGCTCGGCTATAAATGGTCAGCTCGTCACATGTGGAAGAAAAGTAGGAGCCATTCTCTGAGCTATTACAGAAATAAGATAGATATGCTAAGGGCTGAAAATGTGGCATGGACACCATATCCATACGACACAAGGAGTGTACAACAGCAGGTCCTGCCCCCTATTTGCATGATAGATTCAGACTTATGGATGATCACAACTCCTTTATTGCATTTTTCGATCATTGAGACATACCACCCAGAAAGGGTCATGCGCCAATTCGGCCGATATCAGACTGTGCCGCCGCCAACACACTCTACTATTGACTCACTTCATTCAGTTGAAAGGCGGGCTCGCCCAAGGGAAAACTGGACAGCTTATTACAATAAGTATGTTAATGAATGGTCTAGAAGAAAGGATACAATTATATGTGAGGAAAGGGCATATGATTCGACCTTGTATAAGACAGTGTACATGAAGTGGTATGAAAATGCCACTATTGTTTGCTTTTCTAGACATCTTACTCCGCCGACAAATCTGGACAGTACATTGTCAATTGAGCCAAAGTCCGGTTCTTCAAGCCGAGTGGTAATCCAAAACTCTGAACTATATTCTAATTTCTAGAAAATCAATGTTTTTTCCATTTCTTTATTTTATTTTTTGTCCAGGCGGAGTTGGCATTAGATATGGCCAAGTCAGCTGCTACGAAAATGCAAAATGCGGCGAGGAAAGATTACCGGTTATTTGCTCAGGAGATGTTTGAAGGTTGCAAAGGCATCTTTGGCATGGTTGATGATCCTAGTAGGTTTGACGTCTTACTGGGAGAACAAGTGGCAGTGGCTCCTCTAAGATGTGTGCAAGATGTAGATACAGAACCACAATCTGGAGTAGAAATAACACCGAGTTACCCATCAGCCGGGCCCTTCCGTTCAAAAAGCCGGAGAAAAAGAATTTGAGCCTAATATATTGTTTAACAAGGTAATAACAAAACTGAAATGTAAATGGGAACAAAAGAGGGAAGTCTATACATGGCTGTTGAACATGTGCACTTAAATAAAACCAGGGACTTGTATCTGAATAATCTGTGTACATGAAATATTTAATCTTTTGCCCATCGGACAACTCCCAATCATTTTGATTGGAGTAACAAATTCAATTCATTTACTACGCTACTATTGAGCTGCAAAATACCTTGACTATACTTGATGGTACTCATCATGCTGTAAATTTTCTGCTACCATAAATGTTTCCAGCCCCGATGCAAATACAATTTTAAATATAACAAAATATGGGCCCAATAATAATTACCATGTGATTTTCGAACACTAAAATATATGTTTGATTATATGAGCAAAACTAGGGTTTGATGTGCTAACCAAGAGAGGTTAGTGAGCACACCTCCAAAAAACTATCGGATTGACTTTGAACTACGAATCTAAACAGTTGAAATTCATATATTTCGTGAGTGATGTATGTATATGCAAAAATTTTAAAATTTCGAATTCATTTTATGCAGTCAAAACAATAAACATTTTATAAGCTATTTTTTAAATTGTTTTATGTATTCATTTTTTATTATTTTAATGACTGTTTGACTTATTAAATGAATTTTTTTTTGAAGAAAAATAAGGGTCTAGCTCTTATTTGCTTTATTGATTATAAAAAGGTTTCAACTTGAAACCAATTACAAGAGCTGAGTGTCATTCAACCTAGTTGAATTTGAATTAAACAGCTAGAAAACGAAAGAAAACAGCCTTAAAAAATAAAAATAAAAACTGAAATTTGCCAAAAGCTAGGGTTGAAAATGTAAAAATCGCAAAACACATCCTATCAATGGGTAAAGATCCATTGTTATTTGGATTGTCATCTCTTTTCTTGCATCCCTTTGCGTTTCTGTCTGAGAATCTGATTAGAGTAAAGCTCCATTGTTCCTTTCCCCATTTGCTCTTCTTTGAGAATCCAGCAATTGAACTTCCTCCTTCGCTAGCAATAGTAGCCTTTCCCAATTTGATCCCTCCTTCCTTTTCTAATTAGTGAGTATAGCTCCATTGTTCCTGAATTTGTACCACTAAATTCACCATGCTTTTTATGTCTTCCTTGAAGATCCTTGCGCACCTCTCCCTCCAGATGATGAACATGGTAATTAATAAAACCTCTCTGGATTTTGCATAATTTTTCTTATCCGTTATCCATTTATGCACACACATACTTGGTAAGCACCATCCTCTTTTCTCTAAATTCTCCGATGTTAATACTAAATAAATTTGAAACTTTAAAAAATTTGCATGTACATACATTACTCTCGAAGTACATGGATTTCAACGGTTTGGATTCGTAGTTCGAAATAATCCGATAGTCTTTTGGAGGTGTGCTCACAAATCTCTCTTGATGAGCACATCACACTCTAGTTTTGCTCTGATTATATTATAATATGCAATTGACTTGTATATAATTAAATTAAAATTAACATTTCCTTATTTTAATTTAAAATAATATTGACAATTATGAAATACGTTTCGACCGGTCAGAAGTGCTATCTTATAAGAACACTTACCTAAAATACATATTTACTAACAGACATAGTTCCCAAATCATATCCGTACTACATAGGTAAAGCTAATAGTTCACTATATATAATATTTCATTTTCAGGAGGGTTTAAATACCTGCATTTTATGTCTTTACTATGCTTTTATTTTTAGAATTATAATAACTTAAATTTTAAAATTTAATTGTCAAAATAAAATCATCAGATATGATCTCTATTATTTTCTATATGTACACGTAAAAAATCATGACATTTTAATTTTGTTCAAATTAGTATCAAGAGCTTGCAAAACATTACTCACATGTGGATAAATTAGGATGTTGATTTTTTAACTTATTAATTCATGTAAAATCAAAATGAAAAAAAAAAGATAATTTTTATGTGCATGTAGAGAAATAATATAGATAAGATCTAACAGTTTTATTTTAACATATAAATTTTATAATTTTATTATTAAAATTTGAAAAATAAAAGAGGCACACAAAATGAAGAAAAGAAAAATGAAAATAGAGCTGCACCATGAACTAAGAAATCAAAGGAGTTATTGTAAGACGCAGAAAACAAAATTTTAAAACAACAAAAAAAGAAGTGCATACATATTAATATAAGAGATAAAGTGCAAAAAAATGGTTTTTAAGAGAGATTTAACTTAAAAAACTGGATCCTCAAAATAATTATGGTATAATGTTAGTGCATAGCCCAATCTGAACTAACCAATTTTTTTTTTAAAAAAAAAAAATCGACCTTAACGGCATAACCTGAAGTGTTTGTAAAAACATTAAACTCACAAGGGAAAGGGACTATGTGAAAATTTGGAATTCATTAACCTAAGGTGACAGAAATTTTGAGTTGAGAATTAGACCGTCCGATCTGATTTGTCACGAATATTAAAGGGCCACTTGCATTACGACCCAGCATCGGATTCTGATAAATGGTTCGGATGTAAACTTAAATATTATGTTACCTCAGAGAATAGGTACTCGAAAATTCTGGTCTGTTATCTTCTCAACAAGATTTAGGTTTTCATAACAACGACAGCTTCGCTCCTTTCCGACTGTTCCACAAGACATCCTCAGGATATACACACCGTCTATCATAAATCTAACGGTTTAGATCAGATCCTAATATTGCAAGTTAACCGTCCGATTAAAAATTGACTTTTAAGTATCTGCTGAAGATCATACAGTTATGCAAAAAGGCCCCCAATAAAATAGGGAGGAGGCAACCGCTGAATCTATTCTTCTTGCCTGATCTGTAACTCCTCTCTCGATCTCCCATCAGATCTCGCTCCCATGGCGCTCAATCTCCGTCAGAAGCAAACAAGTAAGTCCCACCAACTTCTCCTTCAAGTACCTCCAAGTCGAGATTGCTTGGAACCATTCTCTGATCGGTTTTGGACCTGTGGCTTTTCTCAGTATCTTAGTTCGTCATAGATGTATTACATTCTACAAGCTGTGTCTTCTGTCAATTTATTTTCCTTGAGAGAGGTTTTTACGATCCAAAGAATTAGTTTAATCTGTGTCTCAATTTAATGAAGGGATCTGAGTTATTCGATCAAAACCAGAACCCTGATTCGCACTAAATCTGGTCTAAATGACAAAATCTGCTCATGCAATTTTCTTAACCAGTTTTTATGATTTCTGATCTTGTCCAGCAAGTGAGAATACCAATTACAGATTACTAATGAAGTTAATAAATTACAACAAGCTAATTAACCAATGATTTGCAAGCTAATTTCATTAACCAATTGATTTTCAGGTCTAATTGTTAGAATGCTAAACCTAAACCAAGCCCCTTCAACAGCTTCTTCACTCTCCCCGACAGAAAATGAAGAAGAAATTTACAAAATTCTAATCATGGATTCCTTTTGTCGCTCCATTCTCTCCCCGTTAATTCGTGTGAATGATTTGAGCAAACATGGCGTGACTCTCTACCTCCCAATTGAGAAGTCACGTCGCCCTGCACCGGTGTACCGTTGTTTACTTCATTCGTGCCACCTCGAGAGAACATTGACCTTGTGGCAAAAGATGCTTTCGCTCCTTTGTATGATTCCTTGCATTTAAATTTCTCCTCCTCCCTTCCAAGACCCCTACTTGACCACCTCGCATCAAAAACTGTTCGCACGCACTCGCCGCACGTATCTCAAAGTCTGTATGATCAATACCGGAATTTATTTCCCTTGAGGAGTCACTATTTTCTCTAGGCCAGCCGATACATACCTCCAGGTTGAACGACCCCAAAGCGGTGACCGGGAAATCGAGGCGATAATAGAGAAAATTGTGTCGGGTATTTTTTGTGTACTTGCCACTCGGGGTGTTGTACCGGTGATTCGGTGTGCTAGAGGTGGACCCGCTGAAATGGTTGCCTCAAAGATTAGATAGCCGACTTCGTGACCATTTGATTGCAAAACCTAATTTGTTCACCGAAAGTGGCCCGGCTACCTCGTTTCAAAGACCACGATTGTGCCTTTTTGATCGCAACTTTGAACTTTCGGTTGGTATACAACATGACCGGAGCTACCGGCCACTTGTACATGACCTACTTGGCTTGAAACTCAATCGGGTCAACATGCCACCGAGGCAATGCAATGAAATCCTACGAATTGGATGACTCGGATCCATTTTGGGCGCCAATAGCCGGTCACCTTTTCCCAAAGTGGCAGAGGAGATAGAATTGCAACTAAAAGCATACAAACGGGATGTAGATGAGGTGAATAGAAGAACCGGTGGCCGAGTGGGGTTGAATTCGAGGGCACGGATTTGATTGGCAACACCAAGCATTTAATGAATGCTTTGTCAATTCCCTTCCCGAGTTAACCGAGAGAAAGAATATTATAGATAAGCACACAAATATTGCGGCGTTTTATTGGGTCGATAAAAGAGAGGTCGCTTGATGGCTTTTGCGATTGTGAGAGTGATATGTTGGCAAAAGAGAGTGTTGACAAGAGTGTTTTGTTGTCTCTTTTGAAAGGGAAGGGAACAAAAGAGGATAAACCGAGGTTGGCTATAACTTACCTCCTGTCATTTGAGTCTCCAATCCCATCCGAACCGGAGATGATTGAAACCGCTTTGAAAGAGTCGGAGGTGGATATAAGTGCGTACCCGGTATGTCAAGAGAATTAAGTCATTAAATGCATCTTTTGCAAGTTCTTCAAGTGTAGCTAGCCGAAGCAACATAGTTGACTGGCCGAGAAGTTATATGGCCGCCAATCAAGCGCGTGACAGTGGGCATGAAGAATCTCTTGTCACTGGCCGCCACTGGCATTGACACGCACAGTTGATGCGTTGATGGAGGCAAGACCAGGTACAGAGGTGGATTCCTATCTCCTATTCGACCCGCGAGCGCCCGCAGCAGCGCGCCGGTGCACGTTCGAGGCCCGTTTAGAGATGCTATTGTGTTTATGATAGGTGGTGGAAATTATGTGGAATATAGGAGTTTGATGGAGCTCGCACAGAGCTCGCAAACAACCAAGCATGTGGTGTATGGTACAACTGAGATTTTAAATGGAAGGGAATTCATCGATCAGTTGGCTGCCTTGGGGAAAAAGATGGGGTTTGGTGGTGCCACCACGGTGAATCCAGGGCAATAAGCAGAGTTGGTCAGTTATGCTTTGTTTTTTGGTAGAACTATACATGGTTTTTTGTGTATTCATGCAGGGGGCTAAACAGTTAATTTTGAGACTTTGTTTATGAGCAGATTTTTAGAAGATAGATAGTGTCTTTGCTTGGAGATTTATGTGATATTGGTCGGAATGCTCGTGTATTCATCTTACTTGTCAATTTTTATACCAATTTTCCTTGTAGCTTGTTCTGTTATTTTATTTTGTAACCATTCGAGCTTTTTCTATGCTGGTTTTAACAGATATATTATTTGAACTCTGTAGCGGTGATATGGTGCCCCCTAAAGCTGTCCTGGTATTCTTTGTGCACAGTTGGACTTACCTACAATGTTCTGCCATCATACTAGCATTTCTTGGCTGTAGAACTTAAATGTTCAGCCGTCAATCGAACGAATGCATGCGGGGTAAATGCTGGAGGCACTTTAGATTGTTCCATTAGATCATAAGAAACATTTAGAGAGACTTCTGGTGTACTGTAGTTTTCAAATGATAATTACTAATTTTTTAAATGAAATCTGTAATGGTGAGGTTGGAATTCAATGAAGAGCTTGAGAGACTGTATATAGGTCGAAATTAAATTTATATTGTACAGTTTTCTCTTTTTTAAAAGCGACATACGCCTGCTTTTATTTTTTTCACAAAAGCACGTACTGCACAGTAACAAAACCAGAAAGGAGTAGGGGAAAAAATACCGTTCAGACAAAACCTGCATTGGTAAACAAATCCAAGGCGGGATCAAACCCAAAATCCCAGAGCTAGCGAGACCATACTGATACAGCCATAATCCAGCACATAACAGGGAAGAGTTAAACCAACCCATGCAGCAAGAGGCTAAGCCATACTTTTTGATTATGGTGGTCAAATGTGAATGGAGTCAATTATATAAATTTTTCATGCTGCGAATGAGAATCAATTTTACAGCACCGTAATATTTTACTCTAGATTATATAGAAAATTTAATATAAGTACAAAATATTTGAAAATAAATGAGAATCAATTGATTTCCATTCACAAAGAGTAGCTCCGCTTCTTGCATACAACCTTACAAGTTCCAAGACTAAGGTGAATAGTAGTTATTCTCCTTGCTAGCCCAAACATTCTTGTTAGATCATGCAAGAATTCGTATAAGAATAGAATAATTGAAATTAGTAGATGAGAATAGAGAGAAAATAATAATTTTCGAAACCGTGTAAAAATAGTGTAAAAATAGTGTAAAAATAGTGTAATGTGGTGCTATTTGGATTAATGGAAATGTTATTTGAATTGTACATTCTGATTTTTTTGTAACTCCTCTTGCGAGCGAGATAATGAAGAGCTAAGAAAAATAAAAGATAGATGAGTTGGTCACAAACGAATTATCATGACGTGAAAATGACAAGAGCAACGTCAACTCCGTCATATATAGACTATGTTGGTAGAAATATGAGAAAACAATATTTTTTTCTCTTCTCACATCCAAAAAAACCACTATTCCACATCAAAATAGTAATTAGTTCAGATACTCATAATTATTCTAAACAGTAATTTCGGAACAATGCTATTTCCAGCAATCCAAACATACCAAGATCTGAGTGCTTAAAATTTAGATTTTGAAGCCCATTTCTTAAATAAATTGAAGAAGAAAAACGAATTGAACTTGGTCTATTATATCATTGTCACAACCATCACTGTTATGCAACTCCTTCGCAAAGATTAGAAAAAAAAAAACCGTGTTGGAATGGAGGCCACATCGAAACATAAACGGGTCAAGCCCGTTTCGTTGCTGACCCGAATTGTTCAAATTCCCTTAAGACTTTTATAAGCATGCGGATCACCGACTCTAGGGTCCCACAGCTATAATTTTCCTCCAGCGAGGTAGCTGTCAAATCATATGTCCTATGTCAATTCATTTCTAGCTACACACAATGGCAAATCCTAACATGAACCAGAGAATCCGAAATTTTAATTAGATACCACATAGACAGAGTGTGTATCCCCTGAGATATCTCAAATTTTGCGTGACCGACGTGTCCCTTTACTATTCGGGAAAAGAGCGGGGGCCAATATTATTTTAGCTTTGAGATTTGTGCTGAACATATTTAAACGGTTAAGATTTTCCAATAAGTCGCGCAAAGTATGAGATATCTCAGAGGATGCGAATTCCAAAGACAAGATCCTCAAACTCTCTGTTCCCATCTCCGACCCAATCTCTCCGTGTCGAAGGAAAACCAAAACAACACGCTCGCTCATCCCTTTTTCTCCCGCCTCTCGCCGTACCGATTCCAACCTACAATCCACCTCTCAAAATCCGATGGCGCCGCCGCCTACTCTTCCGACGGGTTCCACCCAGGCGGCGCAGTACGCTGCACAGTTCCTCAATCAAGCCCTGTCTCAGCGCGGCCCCTCCTCTCTCCCCTACTCCGAAGATGTCAAGTGGTTGATTCGCAACCATCTCGTTTCCCTCGTCGAGACCTTCCCTTCTCTCCATCCCAAATCGTCTCTCTTCACCCACAACGATGGTCGCAGCGCCACCCTCCTCCAGGCTGACGGCACCTTTCCCATCGTCTTCTCCGGCATCGTCTATAATATCCCGTGCGTGATCTGGCTCCCAGAGCCGTACCCCCGCTCCCCTCCCCTCGTCTATCTGAATCCGACCAGAGACATGGTGATCAAACCTAATCATCCCCACGTGGATCGGTCGGGCCTTGTGCACGTGCCCTACCTCAGGTCGTGGATATTCCCATCGGCGAATTTAGTCGATCTGGTGCGGTCACTTTCACATTTGTTTGGGCTTGATCCTCCTCTTTTCACTCGGCAAGCACCAAGCCCAAGCCAGACCCCTACTCCAAACCCTAGTGTTCGGCCAGTTGTGTCTCAACCTGTTACCTCTGCTGCTTCTCCTAGTAATTCATACGGGGGACGGATGTTCCCGCCACCTCCACAGCCTGCACCACCTGTTGCTGCGGAGGATCCTGCAGAGGTATTCCGGAGGAATGCAATTGGGAAACTTGTAGGCATGGTGCATGAAGACATATCAGCACTGCGGCGTGCCAGAGAGACAGAGATGGATGGGCTTTGCTCTGTACAAGCTGAGCTGAAAAGGAGAGAAGAAGAACTTTCTAGGGGCTTACAAGAGATGACTGAAGAGAAAGAGACACTTGAGCAACAGCTCCAGATGGTTTTGATGAACACTGATGTAATTGAGGGATGGGTTAGAGAGAATGAAATGAAGAGAAGAAGAGAAATTGACATTGATGATGTATTTGTACCGGCTGATGATTTGTCAAAACAGATGGTGGAGTGCACGGCTGCTGACCTGGCTGCTGAGGATACAGTATATGCGCTCGATAAGGCGGTACAAGATGGTGCAATTCCCTTTGACACTTATTTGAAGAGTGTTAGAATGCTTTCTCGGGAGCAATTCTTCCATAGGGCGTTGTCAGCTCGGGTGAGGGCTGCACAGGTCCAGGCCCAGGTCGCCAGCATGGCAGCACGGGCCCCACAGTATGGGTGATAGCTGAATTGGAGGTTAGTTTGGTTGGTATTATTTGCTCTTTTTGTAAAACCTCGGTTATGACGATGATGTGTTTTGTTTGGGTATACAGGTATGTTGTTTAGTTGATAGATTTTATGTGTTATTGTTAATAAGAAGTTTATAATTTTTGATTGATTTGTCTCGTGTACCGGTTCAGTTTTTTGCATGAATCTAATATAGATTTTTTTTTTTCTCTGCCTCATTCTATTTAGGTAAATCCTCATCATTCAGTATTGTGTGTCATGTAGATAGTTTATGCTAATAATGAATGCTGCAATTGTATTTAGCAAATTCCATGGAACTTTTAGGAGGACAATCATTATCCTTATATTTTCATTATTTGTTACATTATATGTACATGTCAGTGACATGCAAATTGTTAAGCTGCTTTCATTGATGCATGTTTCTAGAATTAACAACAAAAGTTTGTGGAAAGTTCAATTTGAAACTTTTTCTTAACTAATTATGGTGTGGATGTTGTTGGAAGGGCATTAGACATTTAGAGTACCAGTGGAACTGTTAGCTCAATTGATTTCAATTGTTGATACAGCTAATGCGGGATGAATTTTGTTCGTCCGAAAATTTTGGGTCTTTATTTTTGTAAGTTTTTTTTTGAGTTATTTCGGGCTCAATGTATCCTTTATTTTAGCCACAAAGAAAATAAACATAGTTCAGTTTTGCGATGAACTGGTATTGTAGTTTGTTGGCGAGACTGAAATTAACCATCTAATTGTACCTACAGGTGTGAATTGTAACCTATTACTTAAATTATACCCTAGGCACTGCCAGTTTTTTTTTCAAAAATTACTTGAATTATAAGCAAAGTCAATAAAATAGCATTGGTAGAGTTTTCTTCCAGTAGTTTATAGGAATCATTTTTTTTTTTTCTTCTTAAATACATTTTGAGCTGTCTATATGACTATGTTAGTTGTTATTGCATACAGAATCTTATTAGATAATCTTCAGGTAAAGTAAAAAGTATCTTTAACTGGTATATGACTAACATACTGATTTACTATTATACTTCCTGTAGTGGATATCATAGATATAAATCATTCAATCCTAGTAGGATAGGATTTTTCTATGGAAATGCCAGGCAGTAATTTATTGTACTGTTTAAAGAGGGTGTAATGTTCCCTCGAGTCTACTTAAATGGATTGTGTCCGCTTGAACAATGAGAATACTCGTCTTTCCAGTCTGATATAAGCATTAACTGTAGTTAATTTTAATGCAAGGAACATAATCTGAGAGACCGAATTTCTGTTATAGGTTTCTTCATTTGGGTTGCTTGTTTTCTCTATATCATTCATATTAGTTGATCAGATGCATTGTATTTTTTTTTTGTGAACTTGCAGAATTTTAAAGGCACTTCTTTGTGTGAACTAATTTTGTAGGGCATGATTGCAACTTGTCAGAAGCAAATTTTAGTTGCAAAATGTTCCATGTTACAGTCCGGCTCAGAAGCAACTGCACGAACTCGTTAGTTGTTACCGACGCATCTAAGTTTCTGCCTTAGCATGCTGTTGGAACGGGATTTTATTTTGATCTTAGCATGCTGTTAGAACGGGATTTTATTTTGATCAGAGGCTTTGACCACTTCTTAGAATCTGAGTTGGGCGTTGACGCCCTGTTCCATTCAATCAAAACAATCTCTCCGCTGTTTCAATTTCCTCTCGTAATATTTTCATTACTTTCAAATTTTGTAATTCAAACCACGTAGTTGGAAGAGTCAAGTACGATTTACTCAATCAGTAAGATGGCCTAAGAAAAAACAAATGTTATTTTAAAAACCAAAATAGTGCGACCGATGCTTGGTGCTAAAAAAAATCTTGTGTATACCTTCGTTGTGATGTTATTGTATCTTTGAACTTTGTTATTTTTGTCTTACCTTCGTTATGAAGTTTTGTATCTTTGATCTTTGTTATTCACTTTTCACTTATTTTAGTTGGACTTCTAACTTTCTAAGTGTACGTTTGAATGACGTACAGGACAAATATATTCATAATTTTTGGTTTTTACTTCAAGTATTGCAATGTTTCGTCCCAAGAACCTTTTACTATTAGTCACAGATAATCACAGTAAGAAAAGGTCATAGGCGAATAATTTATTACGCAGGACAGGAGCGCGATTTGGTCAATGGAATATTTTAATTTGTAACTAATCAATTGAATATTTTTTTTAATAGTTTATGAGGTCATCTCCGTCAACACGGAGAATTGGGCTCCAATTGTTTAGTAATTGCACGAACCAAGTTAACATTATTAATACTATCACAATTGAATGCCAACTCTGGAACTACTGTGGCTGACAGTGCATTTATTGTTACACCTTCTAAAAGCACTCCACAAACAAAATAATTATTGCAAACATGTTCTGTTTAGGATCATTAATTTTTGAAAATTTTGAAAAAAACAATAAGAGGATATATTCGAGCAGTTTCCTCTGAATATTAGCCACATGCTACATATTATGAAAGCACAGCGGCTTCAATGAATCTGTCACGGTCAAGTGCCAAAAAATCACTCCAAACTCTAGCTTTAACTACCATTTTTAATATTCCTATATTTCACACAAAATAAAAAAATTCAAATATTTTCTCCAGGAGGAAGCTCCTGAAGTTTTGGAGCAGCACCAAGAACTCTCTCCATGTCAAAACGCACTTCTATGTTGCGAATGCTATAACCAACTACCATTAACCAATATAGCAAATTTGCCAACTCAGGCGCACTTGATTCGGCGGCGGTTGTCTGAAAAAAGATTGACATAATTACGTTAGACCGGCAGCAAAGGACAAGGCAAAATTACCAACAAAACAGGATCAGCTGTCAAAATGATCCAAGGATTACTTATGAAGGATATAACCTTCATTTTTGTTGGATCTGAGACTGCCAAAAGACGTCTTATGAATGCATTCATGGCAAACACAACATCCTCTCCAGCACTACTAGTAAGTTCCTACAATAAAAAAGAAAGATTACAAATTTTAATTTCTTCCACCATATGATGTCTAATTGCTGTCATGCATAAAAAGAAAATAGCACGTGTCCCTGTTGGCAACATAAGTTAACCCCAGTTATTAATAAAGACAGAACAACCACAACCAAAACAAAATGAAAATTTTAAATTAGATAGGTACTCAGACCTGTATGTTACCGACTGAAAATACTGCCACTGTTATGAATTTCAATTCAGTTTCTTTCTAATTTAACCGTTATTGAAACAAATTTAAAACGAGAAAACCTTCAAATTTTGAGGTTCAAGGGATTTCAAGTAATCCAAGATCGGATTGGACCCACTTGTAGACTTCTTTGCCACCTGGCGGTTCAATTCCTCAATTTCGGCTTCAAGTAGTTCAATATATTTTATGGCTTCAATTTTTTCAGGACCTGTAACATTATTCCACCTAATAACTTCTCCTGTCACATTCTTTTGTGTCCCAGGTGCATAATCTGGAGGATCCTATAAAACACAAGAAAAATCATCTATACAATTGAAGTAACATTACACAATTCCTGACTAGGTCTTGTAACAGTAGACACTAGTCAGAACCACTGGACTGGACTGGTTTCAGCCACTCAGGTTTAACTGATCTTCACCTTGGTTTCTTTTCTTTAGTTTCAACTCTAAGTCTTAATCCTATTCATGTTCAGTTGGGCTTAATGAGATACTGGTACACTAATCCATGTTCAAATTGCCATCACCAAACAAATTGATTTTAAACAAATATTTACTACCAAAGGAAAAATTCATTTGAATTTTGATACAACATCATAGAAATAGAACTACAGAAGTACCTTCTTTTCTGTTGGTTCGGGGAGAGCAATCTGCTCCAAGCTCTGTTGCAACTCGATCCTATACTGTGCATTTCTGAACATGTATCCAGTCATCAGAACACTGTACATAAGTTGTGCCAGATTCTCTGCAACCTTTACCAATTATAAAAAACTTCAAAAAACAAACAATTATGTAGATACATCTTAATAAAAATCAAACAAGGGTTCAGAAAATTACCGTGGTAACAGTAACAGCAAAAAATTGGGGAGGAAGTGTGCCGATCATATTTGTCACAGTCTGGCGCATTGCATCAACAACCTGAACATTTGTGCCAAAATAGAAAAAAATGAGATTATATTTGTATTTGGAGTAAGAAACACAAGGTTGATCTCAAGTAGCACAGGTAAAGGATATGTTGAGTTGTTAACCCACCTGAGGTGGTGCCCTCTTTAGAAATAGCTCCAAAAACTCGGGTTGCACATTTTTGACATATTCCAAAAGAATCTCTCTTCTGCTCTTTGGCTGACAAAAGAAAAGCAATGCTTCAAAAAATAAAATGTCTTCCTATTTGCATCTAATTGGCCTCATCTACCTTCTAGATATAATGCACCAGGGTTTATCTCAAGTGGATTGTTTAGTCGAAAACTCTTCAAAACTGATCTGGAACATATTTCTGCACTTCCTAAACCTTTTTTTTTTTTTCAAGTGAAAAAAAAAAATGTTTTTAGAGAATGAGAATGGCCTACTTCCTGTTTTGGTATTGTGGAGCTACACAGCTTCCAATTTGGTCCCTGTAACTATCTTTTTAAGTAGGACATTTTTATATTTCAATAGAGAATTGCCTAATTCACAGATTCTAAATGAACTCCCAAAAATACTAAAATTGAAAATCCTATTCCATTCAATTTAAGTGCCACAGTTCTTATCTGTGAAATTCAAGAATGTCATTTCATAATAATAACTTGGACTCGTAGTCATTCCCACATAAGTTTTTTTTTTTTTCTGAAAGTATTACCAAAAAACAAAAAGTAAAAAAAAAAGAAAAAATCCCACTCAACCCTACAGAGCAAGAAGGCAGTTATTTAATATATCCACAAACCCGGAACTAATTTATTGGCGGCTATTCACTAAAATTGATAGCAACGACCAAAATGTGAAACACCAAAACAACTTGGGGCAAAATGTTATACTCATAGAACATTTACCCATCTAATTTACTCCTCTTCTGTTACCTATTCAAAGTTAAACTGAGGTTCTTTCATCAGGTAAGAGGAAGATAAAAAAAAAAAAAAAAAAAAAAAAAAAAAAACAGGATTATACCATTTTACCACTGGATGGTGGCTGGGAATCAGGGCTGGAGGTGGTCCCATTCGGATCCGGAGCTTCGGCCCGAACCATCCTCAACCTACACCTACCATTAACGCTCTTCTTTCCCAACGAGAGAGCGAGCGGCGGAGATGAAAAGCGCGAGAAGTTGAGAAATGGCGAGCGGGAAGGAGCACCCGGCACTGAGAGCAGCTTCATAGACGACATGAAGAAAAACGAAGAAGAAACATAAAAGAACTCAATCTCTCTGAGTTTCTTTTTAACTCTCTTTCTCAAAGAAATCGCCGTTGAAGGAATGCTTCAACGGGAGTTTGGGTATCTCCGGCCTCCGGCTTTATCCTTTAATTAATGGATTTCTTTATGAGGGAAATGGACTGGAATTGAACCCGGGCCGAGTCTTTCTCTGGATTGAACCGATTCGGCCCGAATTTATATTACTTATTAGTTTTTTCAGGCCTCTGGTAACTTGTGAGATTGGGTTGGGCCTTACTTGAACTTAGAACATCATTGAGTTTTTTTATTCTGAGAATTGGGTTGGGCCTGATTTGAACTTAAAATGAATGAGAAGGAACGTTATCATATTTTTCATTTTCTTAATTTCATTACACTTAAATTTAGAGTGAGCAAAAATCTAATTTTAAGAAGTTACATAAGGTTACACTATCATTTTCCTCTAGTCTCCTATTTAAACAATGTTTAAAGATATTTTGGATTCAAAAATATGAGGTCTGCTAAAGTTTGTAATTTGAGAACAAAAATCATTGAAAATGTTTCATAAAAACTTGTTATATTGTCCTTCCAATATATAATTTACGTTTCTTGAGTTAAAAACTTCATTTTTCTTTCTTTTGAGAGTGTACTCCACAACCGGAGGGGAAACCCCTCATTAAGAGAATGAAGGGGAGGGCGACGGGAGGAGGCAAACCTTCTGAATAGTGAATTTACACCTCAAATCAGGAGGTACAGATCTCGTCAAAACTTCATGTAGCACTCTCCTCTCTTCTCCTTTGCACAGTAGCGCGTACCCTACACTTCCTCTTTGATTCTTTTCTTCTGGAGCAGATCCCCGCACATTGTTTTTTTTCTTTCTCTCCCTCCGTGTACCCTCTCCTGGAGTTAGACCCTAAATAAATATGTGAAAATAAAACCAACTTAATGTTACTTACAACCCATGTAGCCAATTCATCTAACTACAAATCACCAACAATTACTTTTCTTTATTTCTCAAGAGAAATGCTCTCAAAATTAGGTCTCTTGGTAAGTGAGTAGGGAGAGGTCTGATGGCATCAGATCATATTTGATTTGACATCCGATCAGGGTCATCCAATATGCATTAATCTTAAAGTTGTTTGTACGAATCTTGACACTGATCAGATGACTTTGACCGGACACTGGACCGTCCCAATTCCATTGGTCAGAGTTTAACACAGAAATTTGGTTATCATTTGTTGGAGGCCCTCAGAGTCATAATTATTAAGGTTTACTTCTTTCAGTCTTTTGTATGGACTTGACAAAATTAAGAAAAAATGAAGAAAGAAAGTTAGTTGCAAATTCATCCAAAAATATCCTTGTCTGCCACTATAAAGACTTCCCGCTTTCTAGAGAGATTTCACCATAAATCCTGCCAGAATATTATCCTACTGAAAGCACCATTTAGGCAAAACACAATAAAAAGGTAGGTTCGTCAAAAAAATTGACCCTGGAAAAATATTATTCTCCCAATGGACTGAGAAATCAATTAACAAATGTTGTTACATGTTCTTAAAAATCATGGTATCTTTTGTTTTTCTTCTTCTCCTAAATAGGATCAAATAAAATTCATCAGTTAAGACACCGGTCTTGTAGAAATATCAAAACTCAAGAACATATTCTATAGGGATGCATGGATTTTTCAAATTTTGTACTGTTGTAGTCTAAGTCAAGTGCGTCTTTATATATGCAGCACAAACTATGCACAATAATTATGAACTTTGAGCTAGTCAAGGAAGAGAGAGAGAGATGATAACAGCAAGTGGATTGAATACCACAAAACAGTATTATGGCACTTATAGAGTGGGACCATGACATGCCAAAATATGCAACAAATAACTATAATATAGTCTATTTTAGTAACAACAAATTGGTGTATGTTGGATAGTCTTATAAGCAATTTGCAGATTGAAATTTTCATAATAAGCAAGCTATACCAAAATTTCAAAGATATATATATTTGAATTTTGAACTAAGCACCAACATGGCAATTAATGGACTAGTATGATAAATAACGAGTCTCACCATACATTCTGATACATTAAAGAAGGGATACAAATTTAAATAAGAGAGAACATGAGCTAGCATGTTTGTGAAATAATTAAATTATGTCTGTGTAGCTTTCGGTGTAACTTTTGCAGAATTTACTTATTGACCCAATTGGGAAGACCAAATTTTCACCTGAGTTGAAATTTGAAAAATCAGCTCTGAGCAAGATATTTGTTCAATGCTTGTTCCTTTAATTTTCTAACAAAAAGCGGAATATTCATTGAGCATATAGTCATATACTAATTAAGCTAAATATTACAAACTTTATCAACTAAATTGAATATTTTAACCTTTTGAAACCTTTTATTGAGTAAAATTGCAATCATTGTCCAAGAATTCTTTTAAACCCTTGACATTATATAAGTGTCATTCTCACTCAGGTAGGTTTATCAATATCTACAATTTTTTATTTTAGACATTAAAAATCAATTTGTCGAAAACAAGATAGATTTTCTTTTCGTCTCAACAAATGGATAAGATTGAACTAATGAGTCGATCCCATTTAGAAGATGCTAATAAGACTAAACTATTGGCTCGGTCCCACTAATTTTCATAATTTACCATACTAATAGTCACACAGTGTAAAAATTAAGTATGACTGAATCATTGATTTGATCTTATTGACCTCTCCAATAGAAGCTCGTTGGAAGAGAGAGAAGAAATGAGAAGAGAGGACCTGAAAAGTTTTCAAAATTACTGAGATCGAACTATTAATTCAGTCTCATCAGATATCTCAATTTGATTGAATCATCAATATGATCTCATTTATTTGATTGAAAAAAAAATAAACAATCTTGTTTCTCATTATTTATTTTTTAATTTTCAAAAATAAAAAAACTGTAATATCTACATAGATGTGCGCTAACTGTTGCCGCCATTTTTATTTATATCCAAAATTAAATACAAATTGCCTACTATGCTCACCAAAGTTAGAACATTTTAAACCTACCCAAAACACCTATTTAATAGCCGGTTTTTAATTTTTATTAGAAACCGGCTATTAAGTTGCCGGATCCTATTTTTTTATTAGAAAACGGCTCCTAAAAAAAGTGGCCGGTTCTTAAAAAAAAAACTATTTAATAGCTGTTTTCTAATAAAAAATAGGAACCGGCCACTTAATAGCCGGTTTCTAATAAAAATTAGGAACCGGCTATTTAACCGCTGGTTTCTAATAAAAATTATAAACTAGCTATTAAATAAGCGTTTTGGATAGGTTTAAAATTTTCTAACTTTGTTGGACCATAGTTGATAATTTGTATTTAATTTTAGATATAAATAAAAATGGCGGTGACGGTTGACCAGGCAAAATCATTACGGACTCGGCCGATAGGGACACTGCCACGTGTCCTTTTTCTAGTTCCCAAGTTCTGTTCAATAATTCTGTTTGTCAAACTGCTTTTTATATTTATTGTAAAATAACATGGATTTTCGCAGTTCAGAGAGAAAAATTAAAGACTCCAGAAGCACCATGCTGGCACCCACATACAGTGCTAAACCAACAATTATTTTTATATAAATATTTTTTTTTGTTTAAATTGTCTGATATTAAAATTTATATAGTTGAATATTTGTAATCGGTGTTTATATTTATATATTTAATGATTAACTTGAACTGTCTGATTTTTAAAATTTTAATTATTCAATGTTTAAACTTGAATTGTCTACTTACATTTATATCTTAGTATTCACATTTTAAACTTGCGTAATCAGATAGCTATAATTAGGATCATAGGACTTGTTCAGCAAAAATGAATTGTGGTGGAATAGAGGAAGAATGAGAAATTGTAATGAAATAGTAGCGGAACGTGAGTGAAATTGAGATGAAAATATGCAGTCAAATTTTTCTCCATTGCACTTTAGCCCCTCTCTATTCCATCCCACTATTTCATGGTAGATGTGGAATTGGAGTTGAGTGACCTTTTTACATGTGGAAATTGACTCAATTAACGTGTCAAATATGATTGGAATTGTATGAAATATAAACATTTTATCTTTTTCACCTTTTCACTATTCTATGTATTTGCTGAACGGACTCATAGTGTCTATCTAACATCATATATGAATGGAACTTGCACTATTTAGTGTTTAAACTTGCTTATATAAGTATTTATAGCTAATGTTGTAGTGTTTATTATAATTTTGGAGCATATTTTTTTGTTGTTGTAAAAATCTACTAATTACTGCAAGTCTTAAATATTAGTTACAGATATAAAAGTCTCCTTATAACAATAAGAAATAAAGGGTACGTACGTAGAGGAATTATGGGGAAGATGCTTGCTAAAAATGAAAGATGAAAGGGTGACGAGAAGCCAACAAAAAAAGAAGATAAAAGATGAAATTTGGTAAGTATCAATAACTTATTGGGTAGTAAATAAATAAGTCATATATGACAATTTAGTATAAAATTGTAACAAGTTATTTCATATGACCCTACATAAATCAGTGATCCTCCACAAATGAATAAACATAAAATTATACATGCCAATTTTTATTTGTATAAATAACTATATGTTTTTATCACTATGATGAGATTGATTTATACAATATTTTATATACTTCTTTTAATTTGTAATTTATGATAAGAGATTTCTTCAACAATTTATAATTAATTAGTAATTTATGACAAGATTGATTTATACAAAGAACTAAAGTAGAATAAATTAAGCTGACAACTTTTGGACTTCGTCTATAACTTTGAAATATAAAAAAAGTCTTCTTCCAAAAAAAAATATTTTTTTTAGACAAAGCAATCAAAATGATTTTATCCTTACACTAAATTTTAGTTAATTACTATGATTGCATACTTATTTAGACTACATACTATATTCAAGTCAAATCAAATAATACAAAGCACTGGTCGAAATATGTACCCTGTATAAAAATAGAAGACAACAAGGATAAGAATATACTTGGTCAGAACTAATATTTTTCAATTGTTTCTTTCTTGCTGGTATACATTTTGTCAAAAAAGTTGGGATTATTTAATAATGGATATATTGACAATTTTTAATAATATATATTTCAAATCAAGCTAGAAAAAAAAACAGATAATAGAGATGCTGTTGGACTTGTAGATTGATTGAACATGCATATAATTTAAGTGTTGTTATCTGATACTTCATCAAAAACTGACCGTCACAAAATTTTAGTTATTTCATTATTGGTAAAACTTATATCAAATTTTATTATTTTTAATATGCATGATAAATTTAATTAATCATATTGAAAAACTAAAATTTTAAATCTATAAATTATTACGGAGGAAGGTTCAAATGTCACTTTTGGTGTCTTCATAGTACCTCTATTTTAAATTTTTTAATAATATAAAATTTAAAACTTAAATGTCAGAATAAAATTATTATAGATATGATAACTATCTTTTTCTTTATGCTCATGCAAAATATTATGACATTTAAACTTTATTTAATTGTTATTAAGAACTTGCAAAAATACACTAATGTGGATAATTTCTGGACGTTGATTTTTGAACTTATTGATTTATATAAAAAATAAAATCGAAAATAATAAATTTTATGGGCATATAGGAAAAATAAAATGAATCAAATCTAATAGTTCTATTTTAACATAAATATTTTTAAAAAATGTTATTAAAACAAATTGAAAATAAAAACATTTAAACTCTACGCATTATTTTATCCCATTGTCATAATTATAAAATTAATACATTATCAATATTTTCACCCTTTCCTAAATCCCAGTAAACTACATATTATATAGTTAATTAGTTACCAAAAGTTGAGAAAACTAGGGGTGAAAAAGAGCGGACAGTAGTAAAATCATATCTATTTTATTTTTATTTTTCAGATACGGAGTGGATATAATATTAAAATTTATAATATTTATCTAATTATAATAATGAATAACATAATTTTTTTTATAATATATATTAAAATATATGGTAATACTATTCGGATGGGGATAATTGAAACGTAAAATCATATCAGTATTCTTATCCACACGGATATTCAGATATCAAATATCCACATCTAAATTTTCGAATACAGATTTTATACGGATCGGATATATATTATCCATACCGTTTTCACCCCTAGCTACAACCCATTAGTCGTCTCTTTTGTTACTAATTTTTTTAAGAGGTCTTTTACCATTGATACCCCTCTATGGCCATGTCTAAATTGATTTCTGGATTTGATGATGACCAGATGACCTAAAGTATCATCTTCTCGTCGCTTTTGAAGACTCCAAAGGCACACTGGAATTAATGGCACACTAACAGCCACTAGAGCAACACAGCAGGTCTATGCAGCACCAGACTTTCATATATAGTTTGATCGCGTCAAAAGTTCGCTTCAATTGGTATTATCGTTGAACAATTCAACGCGTTTGCGAGAGAAAAATAAGGCACTTCTTCCTTGAATTGGAGAAACAAACAAAAAGACCGTGACTTCTTCACTGCTAGACTTTTATAGTTTGGATAGGTACAATTGACATACTCTGGTCCTCTCCATGCAGATCAAGACAAATAGAGGATAACTACTTTGAGATTCGTGTTCAAACGATTATTTCAACCGAACACAAAAATTTCGGTTTAAATAGTTTAGTTGTTTGGTTTAAATTGTTCGATTCAGTTGTTATTTTAAATTATTTTGATTTAAATGGATCGGTTTGGTTTAGACTTTTTAAAACCGACCGAATTATAATGGTTCAACTATGATTTATATTTTGTTTGGTTCAATTATAATTTCTTTCCTTCTATTTTAGTATATTTTATTTAGAACATTTACATACTTTGTATGAAATTGAATAATATTATCTTGATATATATGTCTATGAAATTACTAATATATTGGTATATGTATTGAATTTTGACTTTTTGAAATTTATTCTTTCTTATTCAGTTGAATCAAACATATCGAAATTTAAACCCTAAACCCTAAACTCAAAATCCAAAACCCTAAACCCCAATTAATGTTAATATGGGTCTAATTAAGTAAGTATAAAAATACTGATAGAACAACTTTTGTTTCATGCAGTTTCATGATATCATGTATGTAGCGCTCTTTTAATTTAATTTTATTGTATGTGCGTTGTATGTAATAAGAACTGCTATATTAATAAATTTAACACTAATTAAGCCTCACAATTAGGGATGTCAATGGCTACGATACGGGTAGGGTGGAGGTATTTTCATACCCATACCCACTAAGAATTGATCTTACCAATACCCTACTCTTACCCGTTAAGAATTTGTCTTATCCTACCCTATCCGTACCTATTAAGATTAGTGGGTAGCGAAAGGGTAGCGGGTGAATAATGAATAATACTAATATAATAGTTTTATTACTTTTTACAAATATACCATCAAAACTCATCATGTCATACATATGCAATCATAATTACTAATATAAAAATCAAAATACAAATATGCAATCAATTCTAACTAATAATTTTTTATAAAGAAAAAAACAAAAAATACATATCTCTTCTAACAAATTGAATTACAAATTCAAAATTCAATTTGTTAACTAAATAATAAAACATTCAAATAAAAAAATAATATGTTTAATATAATATTCTTCTTACAACAAAATGCATATATTTTCTCATGGATTAATGACTTAATGTTGATACGGTAATATGAGAAACATAAATTGAATATAATATTTACATATCTATATGTAATTTATTTTATATAATTACCCATTACCCAATGGGTACGAAATAACTTTTACCCGTACCTATATCCGTTTAACTAACAAAAAAAAATTCTTACCGATACCCACACCCAATAAGTTAATGAAAAAAAAACCTTACCCATATCTGTTTTATTGAATACGATACAGATTGGATAAATGGATAAAAGGTTTTGATTGACACTCCTACTCACAACACTAAACTTCAAAGCTAGTATACAACCGGATTGGACATCTGTCCAATCTTAAATTTTGAATATTTTTTTTAGTTTATATGTAATTGGATTGTTGCGTTATTTTGAAATTAAATTCTGTCCTACTTTGTGAAACTCAAGTTTTCAATTATAGTTCAATTTTATCTCTATATATTTACCGTCCAATCTAAAAAAGTGTTGTGTCATGACTGGTCATGCTGTGAATTGAGTTACATGACGTACCGTGATAAGTCATATTTTTACATGTCGTGTCCAAATTTAAAAAAAAAGTCACATCAAGCGAATAGTCCTAGCACGTGAGTCATATTTGTTCTCATAATTTAAATTAGTTTATTCAAGATTCAATATTCAATCAAAATTTAACGGTTTTAATCATGCGTGATTCGCATGACCACATGCCACATCGTGACCAGACTCCTTTTGTGTGACATGCTGTGCTAATTTTCCAAAATATAGTTATATCACGTGAATGAGCATAATATGAGACATGCAAGTTACGACATATAACCAGCACACGTGCTATGCCGTGACGTATTCGGTTACGATGTGATTTGATTTTTTTACTTTTTTTACATTCTTAAGCCCGGCTTAGAGTAGCGATTTTTTTTTTATGCATAGCGACTGCCGATTGGACAATTAGCAAAGCAATTCATGCCAAAAAGAATGATTTGTTAAGGGTGATCAAGGACACAGTAGCTCGTCCGAAGGTTCACAGAAGCGACCCGGACTCAAATCAAGCCTACTCTACTATAGAATCCAGATCCGGTGATGTAACACAATTTATGGGTTTTAAATCGGGATCGTCGGATTCGAGATGAGCGCGTGAGATGGAGCGCTGGATTCAAGATGGAGCACACATTCCGAGATGAATCGTGCAACATGAAACGTCGGATTCTAATCAAACGGTCTCGATCCAAAACCCAAAAATTGAGTTACATTAGGGGATCCGGAACTCTTGCATCCAAAACGTCGGATGTTAGGACTATTGGGTTACATTAGGTGTGACAATGAGAACTCTTGGTTATAAGAACTCTTGCATCCAAAACTCAAAAATTGGGTTACATTAGGTGTGATTAAGTCCTCATTGGTTATAAGAAAAGAAATTAAATTAACTCCTCATTGGTTATAAGAACTTTTCATATTTTATTTTGGTTCAGTATAAAACAATTTAAATTGAGTCCGGCTAGTATGACATCGGTGTCATATGACACCAACTCTAAAATTAATAGAATATAATTCAAACGACTAATCCAAACTGTTCAAACCGATTTACTTTATGAATGATGCATTTACATGCAATTTTTTTTATATTTTGAAATTATTTTAGTATCAAATCAAGCGGTCAAAAATGTTGAAAATGAATGCATTAAAATTAACTTAAAAACTCACACATTTGACTACTTGACTTGATACTAAATAAATTCGAAAAATTATAAAATTTGCATGTAACACACAACTAATGAAGTAGATCGGTTTGAACAGTTTGGATTCACCGTTGAAAGTCGATTCAGTAAATTTTGGAGTTGGTGTTATATAGGCTGAAATGACACTGATGATGTCATACTAGCCGGACTTATTTAAATTACTCAGAGATTCTGGCAACATAACCTACCATGTTAGTTGTTAACTTGTGGTTCTATATTAAAATCGATTTCGTTTAATTAAGTGATGATAAGCTACAAGGTTCGTTTTAAGAGGTATATCTTGGATTAATTCAAACCTTCATTGGCATAATATGATGAGCCTTCTTTCTCAATTTAAAAGAAATCTAATTGTGGGCCTAAATTAGCTCTTTGTTTCACAAGTTTAGTAAAGGAGTAATATTAACAAAAATAGGTAAAAAGGAAAATTATTTGGTTGGCTCAAATTAGCTAGTAATTAATATGCTTGTCGACGAACTGCAGGTTGCGACATAAACAAATTAAAGAGAGGTGTATAAAGAGACACTTGTTGGGGAAATAAAAGAAATATTAGTATTCGTTCATACAAGTCAAAGTATCAATCATTAATTAATAAATAAGTGTCATTTCCTACAAATGTTATTTCTCAAGTCTTTCGAAAGAATTATAAAAGTATTTATTATAGAGAATTAGGTTCAAATACATCTACTTTTTGTTTCTATTATGCTTCTATTTTTAAAACTAAAATAAATTAATTTAAAACTTAAATGTCAAAATAAAACTGTTAGATATGATCTAATATTATTTTATTTATGCACACATAAAATATCATGATATTTCAATTTATTTTATTAGTATTAAGTGCTTATAAAAATACACCGATGTGGATTAATTCTGGACTTTGATTTTTTAACTATTGATTCATATAAATTTAAAATAAAAAGTGATATTTTTTATGTGCATGTAGAGAAAATAATATAAATCACATCTAACGGTTTTATTTTAACATATAAATTTTAAAAAATTTGTTATTAGAAAATTAATTAAGAAATAGTACACAAAATAGTGGTATTTGAACCCTCCTCTTTATCATTAGCATACAATCATCAACTCCTAACTTGAAATATATTAAGAACTGAACAACGTGCCAACCAAACTTATACAAATTAAGAAAAATAATTGCGAACAAAATTCAGTCAAATGAAATATAACGTTATCATGTGAAATAAAATGATTGTGGTGCCAAATTTTTTTATCACAATAATAGTGTAATTTTTAAGAATTAAAATGATAATTACAATTAAATTAAATATCTATTTTTTTTTTTGAAATACGTAACACTATCTAGTGGTGTAAAATATGAAACAAAATTATCGGGGGACGTTTTGGGCAACTGTAGCAGCCCCAAAAGGAAAAGAAACCCAGTGCATTTATTTTGAAAGTAGCATTTATGACTTACGAGTCAAGTGTCAACGCTTTAGAAAACAACACATCGATCTGCTTTGATTAATGAAAAATATGTGAAGCCGACAGTATATTTAATTATTAACATCTTCGTCCCGTTAACACGCGATTCTTACCCATGTTATATAATTAACGCGCGCAATTTTACGTATATCCGTAAAAAACATCGATATTACGTATTCACCTATTAAATATCGTATTATAATATTTATCGCCTTTGATATTTCAAAAACCAACAATTTTATCTATTTTGTTGTTTTTAACTAATTTTTTTTTAAAATTTATAAAATTTCCATTTTGTTCTTTATTAAAAACAGAATTTATGTAGCATAAATTATGAAATAAGTACCTTATTATGTACTTATACTGTCAAACATGAATAAAGTGTGATAGAATTAATAGTATATAATAAGAAATGATTTATACCGTCATAAAATAACTCACTTATTTAGTTTGTATAACTTATGCCACGTCTCATATCTTAAATTAATCCATCTATTCAAATTTAACTCACGACTTAATTTCAACTCACAACCAAACAATAATATCTTCATAACTTGAAATAAACAACTTATGCCTTCATAACTTTTAACCCACAACCAAACATGACCCTAATTAACATGTCTGTAAGGGAAAATTGATAATTGTCTACTTATGACATACACGCAATCATGGGCAGACCTAAAGAACAGGGGCGGACCCACACATAACCAGAGGAGGGGGGGGCAATTGCTCCTCTCGGATTTTGAAATTCAGTGAAAAAATATGGCCCGGTACTACTTTGTTCCTCTCTAAAATTGTTTTTACCCCTCTCTGGAACGGGAAAGCCCGTCATACTAGTTCAAAAATACTATTTGTGAGAAACTTTGTTGTTTTTATAAAAATTTTATAGAAATTTATGAATTCGGACCAACTTTGTTGTTTTTTTAATATGTAAAATGATATTATTTTGTTATTTTTTTTATTATGTAAGACTACTATTTTTATTGTTTCTTATTACGTTGAATGTTTTTTTTATCTAGTATCCGATTAGTTAATGGGTTTGAACCCGATAAGCTATTTTAATCCGATTTATGCCCCTCCCTAACAGAAATCCTGTGTCTGCCCTGCAAAAGAAGATAACGGATAGGCACTTGTCTATCCCTAGATTCGGATTTTTTTTAAATCCAGTGGTAATTTATACTTGTGTCTACCTTTGAATTTAATTCACGGCCTAGTAGAAGAAAATTGCACAGAAAAGAAAGTCAGTCCAAATGGACTCACGTAAAAGAAAGAAAAAAAAAGACGCAGTCCGATTCACTAATCCACTTCAAAGAATCGTTGCTTTGCCAATACAATAAAGAGATTTGCTACTAGATATCTAAATATGTATCGTGCCATGACTAAATTTAGAAGGATGATTATGGCACGTGAATGGTCACAACACGTTAGTCACGTTGTGGCCGGTCACGTTTGTCTCGTTTGGTCATGTTTAACTATATTTTTTCATAATTTAGATTAGTTTATTCTAGATTCATCATTCTATATATCAAGGTCTAATTGTCATAATTGCACGTGACTCGCGTGACCAATGTGCCATGACCAAATCTTTCACGTGACGTATTGTACCAAATTTTCAAAACATAGTCACACCAAGAGACACACAAGTCACAACACGTGCCATGACGTATCCAGTCGTGCGGTTACTTTTTTAGATCCTTATCAGCTAGTTCGCTCCGATTTGCTATGCCTAACCTGACCGAAATTCTAGATTCGTTCCTGCACATAATCATATGCCTAAATGCCACAATGAACCATTTGTCCTCACAGATCAGCTGAAAGCTAAATTAGAAGACTGGACGTTTATTTTATACATGTTTTTTTTTTAATACAGGATAAAATGATAAAATTATAAATTTAAAATGTGTTTTGATAGAAAAGATAATATAAATTTGTAATTTGTAAATTTATAAAATTTAGAAGGATAGATATATATATATGATATTATGAATTTTAGAAGGCAAAAATAAGTAATTTAGAGTGTTTGAAGAGTGCAAATAAAAGTATCCCTAATCAATTATTACATGTTACTTTCTAGGGCAAAAGTAGCTGGGAAGTGGGATGTCAATTACCGCTGATCAATTTTCTGCTGATACTATCATTAATAAACTTATTGCGGCCGAAAAAGTCCATTTTAGAGTTAACTATCCACATTATAACCACTACTTCTGATCCAAATTTTTTATTAGTATACAAAAATAATAATAAATTTAACAATTTATCCAATATTTGCATGAAATTCAAAATCTACGCAAACCAATCACAAAGTTATCGGTTTGAAAAGCTAGAACCGATGACAATATCATCAGTTTTAGCCTCAAACTACAATTATTCATTTGACTTGAATTTATATCAATTTTTATTTAATTAGAAAATATTATAATTTATTTATTTTTTAATTAAAATATTAGAAATATTTTTATATTTCTTTGAAATTAGATAGGATCTTATATTATTTTATTTATTAGAAATACTGCAACAAATAACCCGGATCAATATTTTTCAGATTGGATTTTTCGCAGCTGTAAGAAAAATTAAAATATTTCTTTGTGTTATTGGAAAAAAATAAAAATACTTTGAATCCAAATTATTGATCCTGATTCAAAAGTTACTTCTAGATAAATACAAAAGGTATTGTCATTCTTCTAGTATATTTAAATATTAAGATATTATATCTATTTTGAAAAAACAATGATGCGTAATGATTGAAATCTGACAAAAGTTTTCTTAAATTTTTATTTTTTTCAAAAATAGAAAGACCATAATATTTTTGGTATTTATCTAGAAGTGACTTTTGAACCGGAATCAATAATTTAGATTCAAAGTATTTTTTTTCAATAACATACAAAGAAATATTTTAATTTTTCTTACAGTCACAAAAGATCCGATCTGAAAAATATTAATCCGGGTTATTTGTTGCAATCTTTCTAATAAATCAAATTATATTATATTCTATCTAATTTTAAAGAAATATAAAAATATTTCTAATATTTTAATATAAAAAATAAATAAATTATAATATTTTCTAATTAAATAAAATAATTAAATAAAAAATTGATATAAATTCAAATCGGATGAAGAATTGTAGTTTGAGGCCAAAACCGATGATATTCTCATCAGTTCTAGCTTCTGAAACTGATGACTTTGTGATCGGTTCTAGCTTCTCAAACTGATGACAATGTTATCGGTTTGGGTAGATTTCAAATTTCATGCGAACATTGGATAGATTGTTAAATTTATTGTTTTTTGTAGATTAATAAAAATTTCGGGATAATCATATTTGATTTTGTCGCCAAATATATTACCATTTACTTCACTTTGTTACTTCGATTGAGTTTTATTTCTAGACTATCCAACTTATGTGGGACTAAAAGTTTGATTGTTGTTGTTGTAAATATACTACCATACATTTTTAATTTGTCGTCAAATTCACTATAAAAGTTGTATTAAATAATATGAATTTTAGATAACTTTTCTTAAAGAAGAATTAATTAAGTTAAGAGTTAGGTTATTGTAATAAAAATATTTATGCTTTTTGTCGAAATACAAATAGTTAATTTTTACTATTTAAAATTATTTTATCCCCCTTTTTTTATTTTCAAAGCTGACCCTTCTTAATTATATGCTGCTGATTTATACATCGTCTGTACGTAGTCCAGTTCATTGACTTTACAAGCGCAACAACTAAAATGACAGAGAGGCTTTAACATTTATAGCTCAATGAAAATGTCAAATGGACGCTACCAAATCTTTCCAAAAAAAGAAAATGTGAAATGGAATTCTGTGAGCCCAATAAATGATTAGCAAAAGCAGGTGCCGTCCAAACAATTGTTTATTACAGATTAAAGATCATTAAATAACTATGCTGTACTAAATCAGGACTAATCTGAACAAAATATATAATATTTGGTCAAAGGAGACATATATTAAAATAACTAATTCTTTTTTTATATATATGATATATCTCAGTATATATGAATATGATCATATATATATATATATATATATATATATGAGTAATTATTTCAGATATTAATTGTTGATAGCCAACTAAATTGACTTGCTGAGGTCTGCTATTGCATCATTTGCAGTAAAAAAAGTCAAAATAGAATTTGATTTAAAGCGGAACTTACACCTAGTAAATCCATAACCGTTCGATCCGCTTTAAGATCCGTGCACACAAATATTAAAGCAATGCGTACATATCTTATAAAGCAGACTGGACAGTTATGGAACCCATCGAACTTACTTTGAATCCGATAGCATCGGATCCAAACTGCTCTCATTCTAAAATCCTTTTGTAACCATAACAATATACTTCTAAGGTTTGGGATCAATAGATATTGATTTGATCGCTTTAAAGATTTATCCCAATATATATTAATAACTCGATCGTTTTAAAGATTGTCAAAATTAATTTGTCATGTTAAAATCTATTTTTTTTAAATGATCTTTATTATATTTATATCGTGTGCATATAAAATAATTGAACTTGATTGAAGTGTCAAAGTCAATAAAGAAATTTCTAACTTACAAATGTTTTTATTTTTAATGATTTTAATAGAATATAGCATATGTATAGTCAAGTAGTAAAGTTAACACTTTCATTCAATAATATAAAAAAAATATGAATTTAAATTCTCAGTTTCTAAGAATCAGTTTTTAGTATAAAGTTCAAAATATGAATAGAGAAATCTCTTGTATATATTAAAAATTAGATGACTTGATTTCAATCTTTACTTAAAAAAATTATCATTTTCTAAATTAAAATTTCATATTTAGAAACTTTTTGAATTCATGAGATGAATTAAATTTGGATCCGAAAATGCTGAAATCCGAGATGAATGAACAGTGTTCCTAAAATCCCTGCAATCTGGATTCAACCATCGAACTATTCCAAGATGCGTGTGTGAAAAAACTAACTGTTCTGAGATTTCAGAAAATCTCAGATTTTAGCCGATTTAAATTCATTGAATTTATTGGAATCTCAAATTTCAGCCGATTGAAATTCATCGAATTTATTGAGGCTCATTCTAAGTCCGCCACAGTATAACAAATATTCATTCAGTCTCCTGTTTAATCAGATATGACTATATGAGTCCCCACTAGATTCTCCAGAGAATAAAAAAAATCAAAAAGAAAAAAAGAAATGCCACGGTGACGGTGTCCCATATATTGTTTTAAAGGGTACACGGCTGGTAAAAGTCCAACAGATTAAATTCAAAGAAATCGGAACTTATCGTGGATTCGTGGGCCCCACTTCCCTCCCCCCGTTCTATAAAACCATCATTCCGTCTCTCTCTCTTCACACCACATCAGGAGCTAATTAAACGCAAAAGGGAACTGAGGAGGAGAAAATAAAGCGAGAAAGAACCATAGCTACTAGCTAGTTCGTTCGATCTAGAATAACAAATAAATTGAGAGAAATGGAGAGAGGAGGTGCTGAGATGGAGTTGCCAGGGTTCAGATTTCACCCGACAGAAGAGGAATTGCTGGATTTCTACTTGAAGCGAATGGTGCAAGGGAAGAAGCTCCAGTTTGATATCATCCCAACCGTCCATCTCTATCGCCATGACCCTTGGGAGCTCCCTGGTAAATTTGATTACTCTTTAATTCTTCATTTTGTGCGTGTCGATCAATTTGGTTTCTGTTACGTATTGTTAACTCTCGATAATATTGAAGTTCTAGAATTTGTGACTAATTTAGAAATCAGAATTGCAAATTAATATCTAGAATTGAGTATTTGTGTGAGCATAAGTTATTAAATTACATAGAAAAATTAGAATAAGAAGGCAAATGGTCAACTTCTAATTGATTATTTGCATTTGGTTGGGAAATATATATATCTGATATATATGCACTAATTTTTGTAAGATTGTATTTTTCTCATGATACAAACATGAACGAGAAGAACATAATTGGTCATGACGCTCTGGCTAATTATGCTATTACTTTGACCACACACAGGTTTGGCAAGGATAGGGGAGAGAGAGTGGTACTTCTTTGTGCCAAGGGACCGAAAGCAGGCCAATGGTGGCCGGCCCAGCCGTACCACAGAGCGTGGATTTTGGAAGGCGACTGGCTCCGACCGACCCGTCAGGAGTGTCCTTGACCCAAAACGACTCATCGGTCTAAAAAAGACGCTTGTCTACTATGAGGGTCGGGCACCTCGTGGCACCAAGACAGACTGGGTCATGAATGAATACCGCTTACCGGAGTCCAAATCCTCATCAGGATCGCCTCCAAAGGTAACTAATTATATATCAAGAATTATGTATGTTTATGTGGGCTAATTTTATTCCCACAGAGAATCATGAACTAAAGCAAGACATTTTTGAGAGATGAACTGGAAATGTCCAGTTTGAGTTGGACTAGACTAGGGAATAATTGAAATTTGGGTCCATTCCAATAGTCAGCATTTTCTTGACTTTGTGAAGATTAATTAGTTAGTGAAAACGTCATATTGAAAGAGACAAGACATGGAAATTTGGTTCCACGCCAAGAATTAAGACCAGTAGTTTGATATCTTAATTTGTTGATAAAAAAATCATTCTGTACAGAATTTCTCATTGAAGTCAAATTAACTTTGGAATTGAAAAAGAAACCAAAACTTTCTCACTGAAAAAGAGAGAGTATAAAGTAATATTAATATAACATTGAATTATTGCAAAACCAGAAACAACTAGTTGTAACACCATTGACTAAATAATTAATCATTTGTTGTTCAATATGCAGGAAGATATAGTGTTATGCAAGGTTTACCGAAAAGCGGTCTCACTCAAAGAACTAGAACAGAGAGTTGCCATGGAGGAAACAAAATATTCACACAACTCTGGTTCGCCAATAGATTCATTTTCTTCCTCTGATCATGATCCCGTTCAAAATTGCGTGTTTGCGGAAGATGCGATAAGTGTATTTCCAGAAGAAGAGGTGGTGAAACTAGAGGAAGAGACAGTTGCACTGCCACCAGCCAAAGAACTCAACTTGCCAAAACTCGAGTTGCCGAAATTTAATGAACTCGAGTGGATGCAAGATCCCTTCCTGACACAATTGAGGAGTCCTTGGATGGATCAGTGGTCTCCTTTATTTTCTGGGGTGTTAAACTTTTAGAAGATTAGTAAGATCTTTTACTGGGCCACAAACTTTGATAACAGTCTATATCCATGCAGAGCGTGTGAATAAACATCTGATGTTTTTTCAATAGACTGTTCTGAAAGATTGTGGCGATTAAAGCATAAGGTACTACTGGTACAGACGGCCCTAACAGTCAGGATAAGATCCTTGTCTCCAATATGCAAGCTGTGTGGTAAGGAGAACGAAGCTGTCATGCATTCGACATTACTATGGCAAGAGAAGCGTTAACAAATTTAAAATTCATCATTTTCATGTGTACAACATGCTCAATCTGGAGAACCAGAAATAAAGCCCTATATGGAGGGAAGTGACTGACTTTCATAACTTGCAAGGAGTACTGGTGCAATGTGCAACCTAAAGGAGCCACACTAAGCAATCAAGGCGATCTGCAGCAAGCAGGTAGCTAGGCAATTACCAGAAAACTCTTTACACTGTTTTGTGGATGGTTTATGGGCAATAACAGGTGAGGCTGGGATCGGGTTGTATTTGACTAAGGATGCATAGGGTTGTGGTTGAATAGGTATAAAAAATAACTAGGGCTACAAGTGCAAGTCTGGCTGAAACGCAAGTTGTGTTGGAAGGGTGTAAATTGTTGATTAAGCATACAAATGGGGCTGGGATAGTGTTATCGGATTCAATGGAAACAATTCAATCATTATTGTGGTTAAATTAATAATATATCCAAGACTGGATGGCGTATGCTGAAATATGCCAGGTTTTTTTTTCTAAAAAAGAAAATGAATGGGGAATTGTTAAGGGCTTACAGGAACTGTAAAGATGGCAGAATTAGGATTGCACATGGACTTGCAAATCAGGGTAGAATACATTGTTGGGATAGGAATGGTTTTTCAATACCGCAGTTTAGAATTGAGGAAGTATAGCAAGGGACCTTCGGGCTGTGTAATCACCAAAAAAAAAAAAAGTAACAATAAAACTGTCAATATTTTAGATCTATAATTTGGTGTCTAAACTCATTAAGCAGTGGCATTGTACTTGAATGGAAGAAGATGGAGTCTAATTGGTGCTATGAGGAAGTTGAGAGGATAAAGTAAAAAGGAGGATGTAGAACCATTATTCTTCTCATCTTTTTTTTTTTTTTTTTTTAAATTGCAAAGAGTTATTCAATATTAATAAAAGGAGGTTTGATATCTTCTTTTACCTCAAAATAAAGTAAATGATTTGAGCCTCGATTAATCTATTCTCTATGATTCTACACAATTGTGATTTTCTCTATTAATTTACAGTAAATTATTTGAGTCTCGATTAAGCCTTTTATCAATCAATTAAGGATCAATTTCCAACTCGACCACACAATTTTGGTGGCTGTATAATATAAAATGTTTCTTAAATTATGGGGTCTAACTGGCACTGAGGTTTAATAAGGATTATTATAATAATCATATGTTGAGGAAATATATTTTTTTTATTCCAGATGTGCATATCTGTAATAATTTGATGCATTGCGCTTCAAATTTATAGAAATGAACCTGTCTGAATGTAAGAATCAAATACTAATGTATATTCTCATTTCTATCTACTAATTGGACACCATTAGTATCAGAAATAATTATCATTTTCATCTAAGTGATTCTTATATTGTAACCAAACTAAGAAGAAAATATCTTGACAATATATAAATTTTTGTGTATTAAAATATGGAGATAAATTATTTTTGTTTCTCATAGTTTGTACTTCTTATTTACATCTCAAAAGTATTTATATTTTTTATGTATAGTTTTGACTTTTATTTTTTTTAATGATTATAAGAAAGTTTAAATGAAACATTATCAAATAAATAAAATATATATTTAAGAATTTATCTTTCTAGTAATGTACTTTATAATCGTGTAAATAATTTCATCATGATGCATATTAGTATAAAGAGGATGGCTAATATACTAACGTTGGTATAGTGCAGTTCGTTATACCAAGTGGAAATCCCAATTTTCATATAATTTTTTTATTATTGTTTTACCATATTAAATGGTGATTTTAAAAAAATAGAAAGTTTTTTCAAAAATATATTGGTCTGCAAGCACATTTTAATATGGAGAATACGTTAAGCCGTTCAAATTGATAAATTTGGACTTCAGAATCACAAAAACTCACTTGATATAACGAACTGCTCTAGTATATTAATCAACATCTTAGTATAAATACTTAAATATATATATATATATATATATATATATATATATATATATATATATATATATATATATATATATATATATATATATATATATATATATATATAAAATTAAGACTTCTCACTTTCTAGATAATTTCCACTTACTTTTTATATATTGGTCATAGTACAACACAGAATTTTGGTCGCTATTAATTTCGTGGAGGCCCTCAGAGTCAGAATTATTAAGGTTTACTTCTTTCAGAGTCTTTTGTATAGACTTGACAAAATTAAGAAAGAATGAAGAAAGAAAGTTGGTTGCAATTCATTCCAAAATATCCTGGTCTGCCACTATAAAGACTTCCCACTTTCTAGATAGATATATACACCGTAATTCCTGCCAGAATATGATCATAGTGAAAGCACCATTTAGGCAAAAACACAGTAAGGTAGACCCATCAAAATTGACCCTGGAAAAATAATATTCTCACAATGGAGTGAGAACCAATTAACAAAACTTGCTACATGTTTTAAAAAAAAAAGTATCTTTTTTTTTTTGTCTCCTAAATAGGATCAAATAAAATTCATCAGTTAATGTGGTCCTGTGGATATCAAAACTCAAGATCATATTTTATATATGGATGCATGTATTTTTTAAATTTTGTACTGTTGCAGTCTAAGTCAAGTGAGTCTTTATGCAGCAGAAACTGTACATAGAAATTATGAATTTTGAACCAGTCAAGGCATAGCGAGAGAGAATAACGGCAAGTGGGTTGAATACCACAAAACAGTATTATGGCACAGCTAGAGTGGGGCCAAGGCATGCCAAAATATCCAACAAATAACTATAATCTATAGTCTATTTTAGTAACAACAAATTGGTGTATATAAGTATATTGGATAGTCTAATAAGCAATTCCAGTTTGAAAGTTCCATAATAAGCAAGCTATACCAAAATTTCAAAGATAGATAGATAGATCATAGATATATATTTGAAATAAGCACCAGCATGGAAATTAATGGGCAAGCATTTTGGGATGAAAACGGAGCGGATAGTGGTAAAATCATATTTATATTATTTTTATTATTTTTATTTTTCGGATACAGATACGTAACGGATAGCAAACATATCAGACGGATACGGATACGGGTTTGGATCAAATCAGATATTTATTAAAATAATATAAATAAATATTAAATTTCATAATATTTATCTAATTATAGTGGTGAATAATAAGCCACTAACTTTGAAAAAAATATAGTGGTGAATAACATAAAATTTCATAATATATATTAAAATATATTGTATATATCTACTATTCGGATACGAATAATTGAAACATAAAACCATATCAGTATTCTTATCGACACAGATATTCGGATATCAGATATCCACATCTAAATTGATAAATACGGATCGAATATCATCCATACCATTTTCACCATATCTAGCATGCATGTTCTTTTATTTTAAATTTTTCAATGAATTACATTGATAAAATATGAGTGTCACCATACATTCTGATACATTAAACAAGGGATACAAATTAATTTAAATAAGAGAGAACATGAGCTAGCATGTTTTGTGAAATAATTGAATTCTCTGTGTAGATTTCGGTGTAACTCTTGCATAATTAACTTATTTGACCCAATTGGAAGACCAAATTTATAACTGAGTTGAAATTTGAAAAATCAGCTCTGAGCAAGATATTTGTTCTATGCTCGTTCCCTTAATTTTCTAACAAAAAGCGGAATATTCATTGAGCATATAGTCATATACTAATTAAACTAAATATTGCAAACTTTAACAACTAAATTTAATATTTTTACCTTTTGAAGCCTTTTGTTGAGCAAAGTTGCAATCATTGTCCATAGAATCTTTTAAATCCTTAACATTATATAAGTGCCATCCTCATTCAGTTAGGTTGATTAATATGTACAATTTTTTTAGACGTTAAGAAACAATTTGTCAGAAACAAGATCTTTATATCTCGATAAATTTATGAGACCGAATTAATGATTCGATTCAATTGAGAAGATGCTAATAAGACTGAACTAATGACTTGATCCCACTATTTTTCACAATTAACCACACAACGGTCACATACATAGTGTAAAAAAAATAGTATGACCAAATTATTGGTTTTGGTCTTAGAGACCTCTGTCCAATAAAAGCTAGCGGGAAGAGAGAAAAGGAAAAAGAGAAGAGAATCCCAATAGTTTTGGAATTTTATTTTGGTGAAAACATGTAATTTACGGAATACTGAGATAGAATTATTAATTTAGTCTTAGTAGATACCTCAATGAGACTGAATCATTAGTTTGATCGTATTTAGTGGATTGAAAGAAGAAAAAAATTAATTAATCTTGTTTCTCATGATTTAATTTTTTTGATTTCCAAAAGTTAAGAATTGTAATATCTCAATTACACTGAATCATTAGTTTGATCTTATTTAATTAATAGATTGAAGAATAAAAAAGTAATCTATCTTGTTTCTCAATGATTTAATTTCCAAAAGTTAAGAATTGCAATATCTGTGTGCTGGTGGGGTTATATAGGCAAAATCATTATGGACTCGGCCGACAGGAACGTTTTGCCACGTGTCCTTTTTCTAGTTCCCAAGTCCCGTTCAAAAATTCTGTTTGTCAAACGGCTTTTATATTTATTGTAAAGTAAAACATGGATTTTCGCAGTTCAGAGAGAAATTAAGGTTTAATATATTAACAGAGTAGTTTTATCTTCATGCAGTGCATTTACCTTATGTAGTGTTGTTTTAAATCTAGAATCCACGCGCTGCATGAAGTTAAAATTACTCCGTTATAATCATTTTCCGAAACTGATGACCCCAGAGGCCAGAAGCACCATGCTCGCACCAAACCAACAATTATTTTTATATAAATATTTGTTTTTGTTTAACTGTCTGATATTTAAATTTATATAATTGAATATTTGTATTTTGTGTTTATATTTTAATATTTAATGTTTAATTTGAACAGATATTTAAAATTTTAATTATTCAATGTTTAAACTTTAATTGTCCAATTACCAGTGTTCTAAATAGCTAGCTATAGCTCCGTTATAGTTTTTTCGGATCATAAAAGCTATGCTATGAGATAAAAGTGCGCTATTGCAACTACAACTGCTATAGCTGTAATAGCTTACCGCTATTACCTCTACGTGCTACTGCTACTGCTATGCTACATGAGTTTTCTTTTGCGATTTACATGGGTTTATGTACTTCTATTCCTATTTCTGATGCTACATAGTCTGCTATAATAAGTATGTTAATACGAATTATGTGTTTTTGTTCCTATTTGTGATTTAGTTTCTCATTTTATATCGGAAAATATTCAAATGTAATTAATTCTTCTTTTGTTTTCTCTTCGTCTAGTATTCACCTGTAAAATTATTGTCATTCGTTTCATTTAAAGCTAATTTTGATTATTATAATATATAAAATATGTAAATAGGTATAGTAACTTCATTTCACTTATAAAATTAATTACTCTTCGTCTGTTATAATCTGTAATACTATAAAGTATGAACTATTAAATAATATTACATAGTATATCTTTTCTTTTCCTTCTTATTTGCAAGATTGAAAAAATATAGACTTATATTTGTTGTCATTTTAGTTGTTACATCAATTCTCTAATATTGATTATATTGATAATTAGTAGAAATATAGACTATAAATTTTGAAAAGAAAAAAAAAAATACTATATATGTATGATAGCTTCCGTTATAGCTGCGCTAGTCGCAATAGTTTTTTTTTTTGTCTCCCACTATGCTAATTAAAATAGATATGTAAATATTGACACAGTGGACAAGTGTGTATTTCACAAGATGTGAAAAAATCATGAGAAATGTTTAGCGAGTAAATATAGGGGAGTGTTATCATGATTGAAAAATATTAATTTATTAAAGGCATCTGATTTGCAAATTACGGCGAAAAGAGTATCAAGTATATTAGTATTATGCAGATGTCATTATATATATAAATAACTAAATTAGAATAAATTGAATTGATCTGACAACTTCGGACTTCGTCTATATTAATTATTCAAAATATATAATAAGTTTTAGACGAGCCAATCAAAAATGATTTTATCCTTACACTAAAATATAGTTAATTAATTACTATGACTGCATACTTATTTAGACTACATACAAAATACAAGTCAAATCAAATAAAACGAAACACCGGTCGAAATATGAACACTTTATAAAAATAGGATACAACTAGGACAAGAAAATACTTGGTCAGAACTAATGCTTTTCAATGGTTCTTTTCCTGCTGGTATATATTTTTCCAGAAGAGTTGGGATTCTTTAATAATAAATATATTGACAAATTTTAATAATTTATATCTCAAATCAAGCACAAAAAAATAATAATAGAGATGTTGTTGAACATATAGATTGAACATGCATATAATTTAAGTGTTATTATGATATTTCATCAAAAATTGACCTTCACAAATTTGAGGTTATTTCATTAATGGTAAAACTCATATAATTTTTATATGCATCATAAAGTTAATATATCATATTGAAAAAATAAAATCCCAAAACTATAAATTATTGTAGAGGAGAGTTCAAACGTCTTCATTTTTGGTGCCTCTCTATTTTACTTTTATTTTTAAAACTTAAATGTCAGAATAAAATTGTTAGATATGGCATTTTCTCTATATATGCACATGTAAAGTATTATTATATTTAAAAATTTTGTTGATCGTTATCAAGAGTTTGCAAAATACACGAATGTGGATAATTCATGAACATTAATTTTTTAACTTAATAAATTTATATAAAAATAAAATAAAAAAATGATAATATTTTTATGTGCATATAGCAAAAAATAATGAATCAAATCTAATGATTTTATTTTGACCTACAAATTTTAGAATTTGTATTATTACAAAATTAAAATGTAACAAAGACACAAACAAATAGAAACATTTAAACCCTACTCATTATTATTTTTTTCCATTGCCATAATTATAAAATTAATACATTATCAATAATTCTCACCCTTTCCTAAATCCTAGTAGGCAATATATTATACAGTTAATTCCTTGCCAAAAGTTGAGATGACCCATTAGTCTTAGTCTTCTCTTTGAGTGAGGCTATGATACTGTACATAGTGCAGATTGGTCTGCTGACTCTGTTCTATGGATTAGAATTTTCATTTGCGAAGTCCAAATAGTCAATTTGAAAATTTGAACCATTCAACATGGATTTCTATATGAAAATGTACTTGTAAATTAAAATTTATATTTTATAATTTTTTTTAGATACATATAAAATCACATGGTTCAAAAAATTTAGGCTTTTAAAAAGTAGTGATTTTCTAGTTATCTAAATAAAGTAGTTAAAAAAGATGTTAAATTTTGTTTGCAAGTAAATTTTCATACGGAGATTATGTTGAACAATTCATATTGCCTATTTGAATTTTAAAAATAAAAATATTCATTCATAGTACAGATCAATCGACACTATATATATATATATATATATATATATATATATATATATATATATATATATATATATATGCATACTATATATATATATATATAGTCTCACTTCTCTTTTGTTACTATTTTTGTAATTGTTGTTCTACCATTGATACCCCTCTACCGAAGTTTTAACTAGTATATCCTGTGGCCATGTCTAAATTGATTTCTTCTGGATTTGATGATGACCAGATGACCTAAAGTATCATCTTCTCGTCGCTTTTGAAGACTCCAAAGGCACACTGGAATTAATGGCACACTAACAGCCACTAGAGCAACACAGCAGGTCTATGCAGTACCAGACTTTCATATATAGTTTGATCGCGTCAAAAGTTCGCTTCAATTAGTATTATCGTTGAACAATTCAACGCGTTAATTTGCGAGAGAAAAATAAGGCACTTCTTCTTCCTTGAACTGGAGGGAACAAACAAAAAGATTATGACTTGCTAGCTTATAGTACTTCGGATAGGTACAACTGACATCCTCTGATCCTCTAGCTCCGTGCAGATCAAAACAAGAGAGGACAGCTTTGAGATTCGTGTTGAGCAGATCATGGAATTAAGTGCGCGCGTGCGGAGGAAATTTGTTGTGTTTCTTATTTTTATTTTTAATAAATTGAATAATGGCGGTTGAAGCGTACAAGGTAACTACGGTTAGAGAAGGAAATTTGTCGCTGTGTGACTAGTCACGTCACGGAACGTCACGTCACGTCACATATGTCGATTACATGACGTGATTCGTGTGACACGTGACGTGATTATTCGTGTGATGTGACCACATTTGAGCAATAATTACACGTCAAGTCACGTCACGTCACGGTATAAAATATAGAGTATTCAACTTTTTTGATATGTATAGAGTATTCAGATTTTTCTTTTAGTGTAAGTTCAGTGATACAAGTACTCATGTAGTACTAATTTTTATTTTCTCTAATTTAGTCTAATAAAGATTTGTAATTTGAATTTTTAAAGTAATGTTAGATATTCAACAATCTTTTCTAAAAAAAAAAGCAACATTATTTACTTATTTTAGAAATTTTCATATTTTTTTAATTTTTTTTTCTAGATTTTCAACAATTTAAATTAAAATATAAACGAAATTAATGTGAATAATTTACGTCACGACACGTCACGTATGGTCACGGCGTGATTACGCGTGACGTGACTATCTGTCACTATTTTGATCACGTCACATTACGTCACAAGAAAAAAATATTGATTACGTCACGTGATCAAATCACAACGTGTTTGTCACGTCACAGCGTGTCACATATTTCCTTCTCTACCTACACACTCCTTCTCTACCTACAGCCTGTGGTACACTGTTTTGAATTCGCATCCTCTGAGATATCTCAAACTTTGCGTGACTTTTTGGAATATCTCAATCGTTCAAATACGTTCTGCACGAATCTCAAAGCTCAAATAATACGGCTCCCTACGTTCCCCGAATAGGCACCGGACACGTCCGTCACTCAAAAATTGAGAATTCTTAGAGGATACGCACCCGACTGTTTGCGCGTTTCTTTCTCCCCAATTAATGTTGCATGAGTTTTCAAGAGTAATGATGTGACTCGCGATGAGACATTCGAAACCTCTTCTGATTTTTTTTTTTATAAACTATAAATAGAAAAATTAATTTTAGAAAACTAGCATGATTTATTCGGTTTTTATAAAATCATAAAAAGTGAGTTGTCAACTCGTTCTGAAAATAATTTTTCTCCACAAAATAAGTTGACAACTCGTTCTTGACTTTTTTTTTTTTGCAGTTTTTACCGAAAAAACTGTTTTTTTAGTCTGGAACGAGTTGGCAACTTGTTCTCAATTTTTTTAATTTCTTTTTAGAATTTGCTTATAAATTATTTTCTAGTCGAGTTAACGCGGGATTTGAAAAACAAAGATGTAAAATGTGAAACACAATAAAACATGAATAACATGAGCCATTTTAACCCTCTTAGCGCACTTTGAGCGCATCTTTATGCTAAAGTGCCCTCAAGTTAACTCGCATCTTTAGCGCACTTTGAGCACATCTTTATACTAAAGTGTGCTCAAGTGCTCAAATTGATAATTACTATAGACGTAATTCTTCTCATTTGTTTTGGAGAAATTATTTGGTTGGACGTTTAATTATATATATAATTACACCTATAGTAATTATTAATATGTATACATTAATAAGGGGGTTCAAATGTCTCATGTTTTATTGTGTTTCACATTTTATATTTTCGGTTTTCAAATCTCGCGTTAACTCGACTAGGAAATAATTTATAAACAAATTCTAAAAAAAAAAAAAAATTAGAGAACGAGTTGCCAACTCGTACCGGACTAAAAAAAACAGTTTTTTCGGTAAAAACTGAAAAAAAAATGTCAAGAACGAGTTGCCATCGTTTTGTGGGGAAAAAATTTCTAGAACGAGTTGGCAACTCGTTTTTTTTATGGTTTTTGTAATAACCGAATCAATCATACTGGTTTTCTAAAATTGATTTTTCTATTTATGGTTCATAAAAAATAATTCTCTTATATATAGCTAATTGTTGTAATAGCATATTAGCATGCAAGGAGTGAATTAAATTAGAAAAAGTTATGGGAAGTTTTTTTTTTTGGGTCTATTTTGGGAAAATGAGCTTTTTTTATTAATAATAAGATGTTTTTGATCTTCGTCTGAAGAGTAAAAGTTTGTATTGAAGAGAAGAAATTAAATTTCTCAGAGCTTCTGGCAAAATGTTAACTTGTGTTAAAATCAATTTCGTTTAATTAAGTGATAAGCTATAAAGTTGGTTTTAAGAGGTCTTGCATTCAAACCTTCATTGGCATAATATAATGAGCAACTCATCATGATGACTCGTAGAGAAGGAAATTTGTCACGGCATGACTAGTCACATCACGTCACGTCACACCACGTGTGTCGAGTACGTGACGTGACTCTCGTGTCGCGTGACGTGACCGCATTTCAGTGAAAAATACACGTCACGTCACGCAAACCAGTCACGTCACGGTATGAAACTTAGAGTATTCAACTTTTTTTGTATATATAGAGTATTCAGATTTTTATTTTAGTGTAAGTTTAGTGATACTGGTCTTGATGTAGTACTGATTTTTATTTTTTTTAGTTTAGTCTAATGAATGTTTGTAATTTGAATTTTTAAAGTAATGTCAAATGTAATCTTTTCTAATCTTTACAATATTATTTACTTATTTTAGAATTTTTCATACTTTTTTTTTTTCTAAATTTTCAACAATTTAAATTAGAATATAAAAAAAATTGACATGACTAATTTACGTCACGACACGTCACGTATGATCACGGCGTGACTACGCGTGACATGACCATCTTCCATCATTTTGGTCATGTCACGTGAAAAAAAAAAGTTGATCATGTCACGTCACGTTACGTGACCAAATCACAGCGTGTTTGTCATGTCACGTCACGTCATGGCGTGTCACGTATTCCCTTCTATAATGATGAGCCTTCTTTCTCAATTAAAAAGAAATTTAATTGTGGGCCTAAGTTAGCTCTCTGTTTAGTAAAGGAGCAATATTAACAAAAATAGCGAAAAAAATAAAATTATTTGGTTGGCTCCAAATTGGCTAGTATTTAATGTGCTTGTCGACGAACTGTGGCAACGCAGGTTGCCACATAAACAAAAGAGAGGTGCATAAAGAAACACTTGTTTGAGGACAATAAAATGTCAAAGTATCAATCATTAATAAATAAGTGTTATTTCTTATGCTTTCATAAAAAAATTTAAATGTATATATTAAAAAATAAGTGCCATTTTTTATGCCTTTAGATTTTTTTTTCAAAGTATATATATATATATATATATATAGAGGTTGGCTAAAATCAAATCGGTTGTTCCTGAGCTTCCGTGCAACCACTTTGAAAATCGCTGATCCAACGATGGCTTAATCAAACAGTAAAAATAGAAGCCACCGTTGGATCAGCGATTTTCAAAGTGGCTTAATAAATAGTAAAAAATTTTCAAAAAATGTAAAATTTGGTCTCCAAGCACATTTTAATATAGAAAACACATCCAACCGTTTGGATCGACGTTTTGGACTTCGAAAATTGAAAAACCACTTGGTTGCACAGGAGCTCAGAAACAACTGATTTGATATTAGCCAACCTCTCTCTCTCTCTCTCTATATATATATACATATACTTAAATGATAAAATAGAACCATTAGATATTATCTATACTATTTTCTCTATGCACACATAAAAGATCATGACATTTTAATTTTGTTCTAATTAGTATCAAGAGCTTTAAACCAAAATAAAAAAGTGAATAAATTATGGATGTTGATTTCTTAACTTATTGATTTATATAAACCAAAATCAAAAAGTGAATTTTTTTATGTGCATGTGGAGCAAATAATATAAATCACATCTAACAATTTTGTTTTGACATACAAATTTTGAAAATCTTTTTATTAGAAAATGAAAAAATAGAGACACTATAAAAACAAGATAATAGAGACATTTCAACCCCTTTTTATCATTAATTAGCATACAAGCATCAACTTTTAACTTGAAAAAAATATTAAGAAATGAATAACATGCCAGCCAAACTTGTATAAATTAAGCAAAAATTGTGAACTAAATTCAGCCAAAATGAAAATATACTGAGTCGTCATGTAAAACAAACTGTGTTGCCAATTTTTTTTATCACAATAATAATATGGTTTTTAAGACTTAAACGATAATTGCAATAAAAGATAAAAAAAAAAAAAATGATTTTCAAATATGTAACACTATCTAGTCCAGAGGTTGGCAAACGCCAGCCCAGATCCAACCTGCCCGTGCCCGTGCCCTGCCACGGGCATCCACGGGCATACGGGCACGGGCATTAAACGGACCGGATCCGTTTTTTTGGAAAAATGCCCGTGAGTGCCCGGCCCGCCGTGCCCGTCGCCCGTGCCCGTGAGCCTGTGCGCTTGTGCCCGTGAGCCCGTGACAGATTTTTTTTTCTAAAATTCAAAAATGAGAAATATTTTTTTTTAAGATTGATAAATTCTAAGAAAAGTAATAATCTAATATTTTCGCTAATTTAATCGGCCTCAAAATTGTTCAATCTAATATCTTCGCTAATTCTAAGAAATATATCTTTATGCACATACAAAATATTACAATAGCAAACAGAAATGTTCAATCTTACTTACTTATGTCCTCAAATTGTTTTTCAAGATCTTAAAATATATCATTTTTTTTTATCTTACTTAAAAATAATTTGAATTGAAAGTTATAAGACTACTGTTTTATTGTATGTATATATATTATATATATATAAATTGACAAAAAATGGGCCGGAAGCATCGTTTGTTTTTTTAAAACTTTAAACGGCCATAACTTTTGCTAGGAAAGTCGGATTGACACGTATGACCTCAATTCGGAAAGAGGAGGAGGAGACGGTGGCGACCGTCACCTCGGGGTGTAACTCCGGGTATCCGGTAAATCAGAATTTCCAAAAAACGTCGTTTAGTGCCTCAAAAATTAAGTTTAAGATTTTTAGTGTCTCAATTGAATTTTCTTATGTTGAAAAATACTTTTCAGCACCGAGAAATGCATCAGCAGCAAGTGCAATTGCCACAGGAGAAGTCTTATACAAGCATTATGTCTTCCGGTTCGATTTCAAGGACTCGAAATAAACTAAATTATATATTTTTCTATCCAATTTCAAAGAAACATATCAATTTTTTTGGTTATGAACATAATTATAATTAATCCATCATCGTATTAAAAAAAAAAAAGTAAACCGCCCCACTGGGGGGCGGTTTGGTTATGAATGGAAATAAATCTCAAAATTAGTTATTAATATTACTTTATTTAATTTTTTGGTTATTAATAAAAATGCCGGAAAAAAATATAGTTGTTCAACAAATACGCAAACGCAAACACGCAAACGGAATTACGAAGGTATTCTCAAAGATTTTCTCGCAAAATTAAAAAGGTAACATTAATTTTTGTGAGATTACATTTTGTTAGATTAAATTTTGCTAGATTAAATTTTGTTATATTGAAATATTGAACGTTAGATTTATTTTTGTAGAGTAATTTAAAAATTAAATTTGATGTTAGATTTATTTTTGTAGAGAAATTTTGAATTTAAATTGAATGTTAGATTTATTGAATGTTAAGTAATTAGATTTGTTATATTTATTGAATGTTAGATTTATTAAATTTATAATAATAATTATTGAGTTACAACCATGTCAAATGAATTTAAATTGGTATGAATTTGGATTTAGAATTTATTGGTATGAATTTGGATTTATAATTATTTAGAATTTGGATTTATAACAGAAAAAAAAACAGAAAAAAACAGAAAAAACAGAAAAAAAAAACAGGAAAAAAAAAACATAAAAAAAAAAACCGGACCTGCCCGTCCTGCCCTCGAGCCCGTGACAGGCACGGGCATTAAACAGGCAGGTCAGAATTTTTGAAAAAAATGCCCGTGATGTCCGGCCCGTTGTGCCCGTGACGCCCGTGCCCGTGCACGGGCTTTGCCCTACCCTGCCCGTTTACCAATCTCTAATCTAGTCCGAAATTTGAAAAATATCCTTCTAAAAATAAAATAAAAAATAAACAAAAAGATCACTGAATTCTCGGAATTCCAGAATTAGCAAGGCTGACATTTCACATTGCGGAACCCAAGATTGGGTCCCCATTTGTCGTTACAGATCCAATAATGGATCCGCAATTTCACGTTGTGGCTCCTATCTTAAAACCTATTTAGTTTAAAAAAAAAATAGAGGTTGCGGCGTGAAATTGCGGATCCATTGCTGAGTCCACAATGACACATGACGGACCCAGTCTTGGGATCCGCAACGTGATACGATGGCCGTACTAAATATGTAATTATGAGAATTTTGTGGTTTTTATACATGGATATTTTAAAAAATTTAGCTATCTAGTGGTGTAAAATGTGAAACGAAATTATCTTGGGACGTTTTGGGCAATTGTAGCAGCCCCCAAAGGATAAGAAATTTGTGCATTTATTTTGAAAGCACCAGCATTTATGAGTCAGTGTCAAATCTTTAGAAAACAACACATTGATGTGCTTTGATTAAGGAAAAGGGGGAATGTCACATGTACCCCTCAAAAACTTCAAAATTACGTATTTCCCTCTCTAAAGTTTGAAATTGTGCGTTTACCGTTCTAAACTTCAAAAACACACAGATTTACCCATTTTATTGTCTTTTATATTAAAACTCATTCTAAATCTATAAAATACCCATTTTACACTTTATCAAAAGCATACAAATCTCATCAGACTAAAATTTGAATATAAACAGTTCCTCAATCGTCCGAACTGCTTTTAGATTTGTGCACGCACGATCAGCACAAATCTTGATGAAAAATGCACGCATATTGAAGCGACATGCACAAATATTAATGTGATATGCGCTAATCGAAATCACTTTAATATTCATGCACGTTAGATCATCACGAATACGTAAGCGATGCGCACAAATCTTAATGCGATGTGCATGGATCGGACGGTAGAGAAACCTTTTAAATTCAAATTTGAGTTTGATTTGATTTATATGCTTTTAATAAAGGGTAAAAACGGTTATTTTAAAAAATTAGAATGGGTTTTAATATTAAAAACAATAAAATGGTTAAATTTGTGAGTTTTTAAAATTTTGAGGGGGAAATATGTAATTTCAAATTTTAGAGGATAAAATACGTAAGTTTGAAGTTTTTGAGGGGTATACGTGAAGCCGACTGTATATTTGATATTAACATTTTCGTCCCGTTAACACGTGAATCTTACATAGGATATATAATTTCATTCCGTTAACACGCGAATCTTACCCATGATATATAATTGGCGTTCAATTTTACGTATACCCTTAAAAAACCTCGAAATTGCTTGTTCATCTTTTACATATCACAATATAATATTTACCACCTTCTATATTTTGTAACTGACAATTTTATTCAATTTATTGTATTTTTTTTTTAACAAGAAGTCATTTTAAATTTTTAAAATTTCCATTTTACTCTTTATTAAAAATAAAAAAAATATGTAACATGTCTGAGCGAAATTTTCAATCTTCTAATTGACCCGTTCATGAGGGCAAAATAATAATTTCTATACTTATGATACATACAAAAGCGTATGTCAAAATGCCCCCTGTGTATTCATTATATGTATAGGAATTATCCATTGATCTTCACAAAATAGATAAATTAGAAGACTGAATTTTTTTCTTCTACAAGCTTAAATATTTTTTTAATAAAAAATAAAATGAGAAATTTATATATATTTAAAATGTGTTTTCATAGAAAAGGTAATAAATTGAATAAATTTGCTTATTTTTGAAGTTTAAAACGATAAATACGATATTATGAATTTTAGAAGGACAAGAATATGTAATTTACAATTTGTTGAAAAATATAGATGAAATTCACCCATAATTAGTTATTAAATGTTGTTTATTTTCTTCGGAAAAAGTAGATGGGATGTCAATTAATGCATATCAATTTTCTGCTGCTACAATCATTAATAAACTTTTTGTGAGAAAAAAAATGCGGCATGAAAAGTCCATTTTGGAGTTGTAAGTCCACATTATAACTACTATTTACTTCTGGTTAGTACATTTAATCTTGTTCGTCAAATATACTATTATCTTTGCCTTTTTCACATGTCTTTTAGGTATATAGATTTTGCAAGCCACAATGTTAGTAAAAGTTATGTAGAAATTAATTCACTTCACTAAAATTGTGAAACTTGTATTTAATTAAGTATGGTTAAAATGCATTATTAGTTTTGTGTGCCCCAAACATACTTCACATTTATATTTCTGTGTTTAAAGTTCCAACAATCAATCCAAACGCCAACAATTAAAGTCTGATCACATATTAAAAATGTGATCAGACTCCGCTGTTCTCCAAATGAGATAACATAACACTATTATTCTAAATCTAATCGTTAATTTTTTTTCATTCACGAATCTCAACACATATAAACAATTAAATTTGAAATAACAGGGTCTGTTATCCTATTTGGAGAACAATAGAGTCAGATCTATTAAAATGTGCTTACGGACAAAATTTTATATTTTTTGAAAAAAATATAATTTTGTTTAGATAGGTACAAAATCTTTGTTTCTGGACGCTGTTTGAAATTTGAGAACATAGATTAAAATGTGAGGAATGGTTAGGACACAAAACCAATAATGCATTTTAACTCTCCTTTTCAATAATATAAATTTTACATAACTCTTTTAAAGAAGAAATAAGTTAAGAGTAAGGCTATATATTTTTTTAATATTTATATCAAAATACTAACCGTTATGTTTTTGTGCATGAACAATTAACTCAAATCCAAAACTAAGTTTCTACTATATTAGAATTATTTTAATTATCTTTTGTGAATTTTGAAGCTGACCCTACTTATTTAATTATATGCAGCTGATTTATATATACTCTGTACGTAATCCAGTTCATTGACTTTACAAGTGCAAAAACTAAAATGACAGAGAGGCTTCAACATTTATTGCACATATGAAAATGAATGGAATCCTGTGAGCCCAATAAATGATTAATTATCAGCAGGCGCCGCCAGAACAATTGTTTATTATATAATAAGTTAAAATCATTAAATAACTATGCTGTACTACTTCAAATATATATATTTATATATTTAACTTCTTCAAAACTACGCTGTACTAAATCAGGACTGCAAAAACAATTACTCTGCATATCACGATTTAGTCTGTAATATAGATCAATATTTTTGTTTTCAAAATTCTAAGGGTCGATCCGAACCGTTCAAAATAATTTTCATATGAATTTGTACTTGTAGACTAAATTTTATATTTTTTAGAATTTCTTTACTTTTTTTAAGATAGATAGAAAATCACTGTATTTTTTTTGTCCAAAATTTTCAAATCAATTGTATTTCTATCTATCTTAAAAAATAGTAAAAAATTATAAAAAAAATTTAAAATTTGGTCTACAAGTACATATCATATGAAAATTATTTTGAACTGTTCGGATTAACTGTTAGGATTTTGAAAACGAAAATATTGATCCGTATTACAGACTAAATCGTGATATGCATAGTAGCATAGACTCGCTCATTGTTTATTATATAATATTTGGTCAAAGAAGACATATACTAAAATAACTAATTCTTTAATTAATTTATTTTTATAGATCTCAGTACATATGAATAAGTATAATATATATAAGGAATAATTTCAGATATTAATTGTTTGTAGCCAACTAAGTTGACTTGCTGAGGTTTGCTATTGCATCACTCGCAGTAAATAAAAGTAAAAAAAATAAATTTGATCTAAAGTTGATCGAACCATAACAATATATATACTTCTAAGGTTTGGGATCAATAGGTATTAACTTGATCGTTTAAAAGATTGTCAAAAATAACTTGGAATTTTAAAATCTATTTTTTATTTTGAAAAAATATGATATTTATAAATTTATTATATTTATACCGTGAACCGTGTATATGTAAAATAATAGAGCTTGATTGAAGTGTCAAAGTCAATCAAACAATTTCAAACTTACAAATGTTTATTTTTTACAATTTTTAATAGAGCTTAATTGATTGAAGTGTATATGTAAAATAATAGAGTTTGATTGAAGTGTCAAGGTCAATATATCAAACAATTTCAAACTTACAAATGCTTATTTTTAACAATTTTTAATAGAGTATCAAATAATACTTAATTTTTTTTCATACTTAAATTACATACTATTTGATATACAATCAATCTATTAGACCAACAACATGTCTATAAATAATTTTCAATTTCTCTAAATTACTTTAGCTTCATTCAAATTTATTTTAACTCTAATTATATTGTGTGTTTAACTAGTAGTGGTGAACCAAAGTGTTGTAAGGTATTTTAATGCACCAAATGAAAATGTTTTAAATTGGATTAAGGTAAATTAAAGTTAAAATAACTCTATGAGTGGAATAAAGTTAACTGCTACCAAATACATGTGTACAATTTGATCTCTTATTCAAAATTATTTCATCTATTCACTGCTATCAAATACCAACTATTGAAAAGTAATTAATTATCTACTTCGCTTGCCAAATGAAAAAAAAGATGATAGTTACCAATCTCAAATTCAAAAATTTAAGTGATTATCATGTGAATGTATTAATTGTGAGAAGGATAGCATATGGTCATATGTACACAGTCAGTAGTAAAGTTAAATTCATTCAATAATATCAAATAAGATGAATTTTTAAGATTTTTCTTTGAATAAACTTGAAAGAGGGTTGCTAATAATGACATAAAAAAATCAACTAATGCTTGTCTAGCATCTTTTTATACAGAATTAACCATTTTAGCATATTTAAAATTGTGAGCAAATTAAATGTGTAGATCAATTGATTTTATTCTGAATTAAAAATTCATTTTCAACACCTTTTTGAATTCAGCGAGATCAATTGATTTTATTGAAGCTCACTTAAGACCACCGCAGTATAACAAATATTTATTTAGTTTTCTGTTTAATCATATTTGTCCATGCACAATACATTCTCCAAACAATAAAAAAAAGAAAAAAATTGCCACGGTGTCCCATATAGATATATTTTTTAATGGGTACACGGCTAGTAAAAGTCCAACAGAAGAAATTCAAAGTAATCGGAACTTGTATCGTGGGTCCCACTTTCCCTCCCCGTCCTATAAAACCATCACTCCATCGCCCTTTCTTCACACCACATCCGGAGCTAATTACAGCGAGATCGTTACAGCACTGTAAAACATAAAAGGAAATTGAAGAGAAGAGAAAAGAAAAGTGGAAAAGAACCATAGCTACTGTCTCGCTAGATCTCTAGAATAACAAATAAATTGAGAGAAATGGAGAAAGGAGGTGCTGAGATGGAGTTGCCAGGGTTCAGATTTCACCCGACAGAAGAGGAATTGCTGGATTTCTATTTGAAGCGAGTGGTGCAAGGGAAGAAGCTCCAGTTTGATATCATCCCAACCGTTCATCTCTATCGCCATGACCCTTGGGAGCTCCCTGGTAAATTTGATTACTCCTTAATTCTTCATTTTGTGCGCCATTTTTTTTTATTGTCTATCAATTTGGTTTCAGTTAGGTATTGTTTATTCTCGATTTAGAAATCATAATTCCAAATTAATATCTAGAATTGAGTATTTGCGTGAGCATAAGTTATTAAATTACTTAGAAAAATTATAGCCAATGGTCAACTTCTAGCTAGTGTTAACAACTGATTATTTGCATTTGTATATATTTTTCTCATGATACAAACATGAAAGAGAAGACTTTGTTCCTCATGACGCTCTAGCTAACTATGGCATTACTTTGACAACACACAGGTTTGGCAAGAATAGGGGAGAGAGAGTGGTACTTCTTTGTGCCAAGGGACCGAAAGCAGGCTAATGGTGGCCGGCCCAGCCGTACCACAGAGCGTGGATTTTGGAAGGCGACTGGCTCCGACCGACCCGTCAGGAGTGTAGTTGACCCAAAACGGCTCATTGGTCTAAAAAAGACGCTTGTCTACTACGGGGGTCGGGCACCACGTGGCACCAAGACAGACTGGGTCATGAATGAATACCGCTTGCCGGAGTGCAATTCATCATCAGGATCGCCACCAAAGGTAAAGAATAAATTAATATATATAGAATTATGTATATGTTTATGTGGGCTAATTTTATTCCCATAGAGAATCATGAATTAAACCAAGACATTTTTTAGGGTTTGAACTGGAGGTGTCCAGTTTGAGTTGGACCAGACTAGTGGGCAATTGGAATATGGGTCCATTAGTATAGTCAACATATGCTTGACTTTGTTAAAATAAGTTAGTGAAAACGGCATATTGAAAGAGACAAGATATGGAAATTTGGTTTCTCACCAAGAATTAAGACCATGAATTAAGACCAGTAGTTATTGTGTCTTTTGTTGATATAGAATTCATCCTGAACAGAATTTCTCAGAGAAGTCAAATTAGCTTTGGAATTGGAAAAAAAAAAAGAGTCAAGCAATTAATGTACTTCCAGGGCTATATAACATTAAATTGTTATAGTGTGAATTTTGCAATATTGCAAAATCAGATCCTTGCCTAAATAATTAATTATTGGTTGTTCAATATGCAGGAAGATATAGTGTTATGCAAGGTTTATCGAAAAGCGGTCTCACTCAAAGAACTAGAACAGAGAGTTGCCATGGAGGAAACGAAGTATTCGCACAACTCCGATTCGCCAGTAGATTCATTTTCTTCCTCTGATCATGATCCCGTTCAAAATTGGATGTTTGTGGAAGATGCGGTAAGTATACTTCCAGAAGAAACCAAACAAATTGAAATCGAAGAAGAGGTTGTGAAAGTAGAGGAAGAGACAGTTACACTGCCACCAGCCAAGGAGCTCAACTTGCCAGAACTCGAGTTGCCGAAATTTAATGCACTCGAGTGGATGCAAGATCCCTTCCTGACACAATTAAGGAGTCCTTGGATGGATCAGTGGTCTCCATTCTATTCTGGGGTGCTAAATTTTTAGAAGATCAGTAAGATCTTTTACTGGCACACAAACTTTGATAACAGTCTATATCCATGCGGAGCGTGTGAATAAACAACTTATGGTTTTTGCATAGACTGTTCTAAAAGATTGTGGCAATTAAAGCACAAAAGGTGAATGGATTGGAGACAAACATGGTGAACTAAAACTAATTGTGAAGGAACTTTGTATATTAGGTTATACGAGCTATTTTGTATTTTTTTTTTCCCCTTCAAGTTGAAGGATTTACATATATGTACTAATTTCGATTTTTTTTTTTCATATTTGCTTATAATCCTAATAGAGTGTTTATCTCTTCTTATGTTTGAGACATTGTTTTTTATGAGACCCATTAATTATGTTATCAGAAGGAAGGCATATATCCATATAGTCCACACCATGTATTTCCAAATTCAAGGGATACAAATTACAAAAGCTAGCAAGGAAGTGCTGTACTCCTTGGAAAAAAAAAATATTATATGACACAGATGATTGATCACACAAAGTAAATAGCTATAATTCTACATCAAACTTTAATTTGCGCAATTCTGTACTGCTTTGTCATAACTATATTTTATTTAAATTGATATAGAAATAAGACAGACTATAACTTTTTGCACCCAAGAAATCTATCAAGTAAAATAGAACCAGGAGCCCAGAAATGCAGAGTACTGAAAGAGTAGAGTCTGATAGAAGTTACAGTTCATTTTTCTTACAATCCATGAGGGAAGGTGTATCGCAAGTCATAACAATTTTAAAACTGCTTTAATTGGTACCGGTGTTGTAAATAACAGCATGCGCTTGTTGGACGGAGTGTGTACCACCAAGCGATTAATCGAGAATAATAAATCATAATAAAAAATAATTGACAGATTAATCGAGAAAATTCGTAATGGTTTGGTCGCTGCCAACACTAATCGGTCGATTAATCGACTAAACGGCCTTTTTTACAACACTGATTGGTACCAACTATCTATCTGGTGCGGTATTATCTGATTTTATTCGTACAAAACTGCAAATTATAATAAGATATACCAAGTATTATCTGATGCGGTATTATCTGATTTTACAACACTGATTGGTACCAAGTATCTATCTGGTACGTTATTATCTGATTTTATACGTACAAAACTACAAATTATAATAAGATATACCAGTATTGACTAGAAAAATCAGAGGCGTTTACCAGAGAGGCCATTCCAAGACCAAGTCAATAGACCACAAGTAATAAAAAAATATTAAACGGCAGTCCAAATATGGAATCCAGCTTGCCATTTTTTTCTAAGTCATGAAAAGGTGGTAAAGTCCTATTTTCTTTTTCATGCCATCTCTCATAGTGGATGACTAATATATGTCAACAAATTCAATAAGTCATATATGGTTAATGAAAACTTTTATTTGTTTATTGACAATTGATATTTGGTAGCTTCCCAGCTGATTTTAAAAAATGAAAAAAAATGATAAACTTAGGGCCCCAGCTAGAAGAAAAAAGTATTTGTGGAGCTAGACTTGTTATCAGTATCACTTATCAGTGGGGCGGAAGAAAAATAACATCAACAATTTTACAGGCTAAACAAATTCCAATTTAAACACGAGAATTGAATTTGTATAAAAATTCACGAAACTATAAAATCCTGTACAAATTCAATTCTGGTGTTTAAATTGAAAATTGTCATTATTTGCCTATATGAAGTATGTCAGAATACCTCTCTTATACAGGAACTGATTGGTTTACTACATACCTCTAGCTGGTGCAAACATTCAGCTGTGCCACAGCCAGCATTTTAATTGATCAGTGGAATCAGTTTTAGATAAATCTAGGTTCTGTAGAAAACACTGAACAATAGATCTCTTTTTCGTAAATGCAATTTAATAAACTGAGAGGGACTAGTAGACCCAGATTTTGTCCTACTGGTTCGATGTGGCGTTCTTCCGCCATTTTTCCCGTGGCACCGGACACCGTCACAACCTGATACCATGACAGCTCATGAAGTGGTTTCAAAAGGCGGTTGTACTGGTTTTTTCATGAATGACTCTGCTTTGTGCAGCAAGTCTAAACCTATAGCTTTATCTCAGAATTGTCTTGGAACAAGTTATATGTTACATTTTTTTGTTAATTTTTATATGTAGTTTTTGTTTCGTTTTCTTTTAATAATTTGTAGTTTTTGATTTGCATTTTATTTATATCAATTTTGTTAGTGGAAATTTCACTTTTTCAACCTTTAAAGAAAAGGTGAAAATATATATAATAAGTAAAGAGTGAGTCTATATTACTATGCACATTATGATTTAGTCCGTAATACATATTAATATTTTTATTTTCAAAATTCTAACGATCGATCCGAACCGTTCAAAATGATTTTCATATAAATATGTACTTGCATACTAAATTTTATATTTTTTAAATTTTTTATTATTTTCTAAGATAGGTAGAAAATCACTATTTTTGGATGATCCATAATTTTCATATCAAATGATTTTCTACCTATCTTAATAAATAGTATTAAAAAATTCTAAAAAAATATATAAAATTTGACCTGCAAGTAGATATCCACATGAGTCATATTGAACGGTTCGGATCAACTATTAAGATTTTAAAAACAGAAATATTGACCCATATTACGGATCAACCTGTGATATACATAGTACTATAGACCCACTCATAAGTAAATATATTTTATCTATGACATGCCAGGTTATTTTTCTGGTGAGTTATCAAGGCATCAAGTCATATATTTGATCGCTGATCAGGTGATAGTTGGGCTTGAGGCAGTGAATAATAATGCTAAATTAAACTTGGACCAACTTAAAATTATTTAGTTATTCATCATAATATTTATAAGTTTGTCAACATTTAAGTTTCAAATATTTCTTTTATTAATAACGAAATAGTTTTGAAATAGACATCATTAATTTTTTTAACTAGACTAGAACTACCCTACTTGTTAGCTATTATTCCATATTCAGGTAGCGACCAACAAACTGGTCGGATACTGATGGGGGCATGGGGCCCATTAGCCAGTGATAGCAGCATGGGCCAGATATTCTTCGGCTATACATGACCAGATCTTAAACTAACTACATTAATTAACATGATCTTTTTAAAATATTCATAATGATTAGAATTCATATATTAAGATACACAAGGGACGGAGAGAGATTCTTGATCAACTATTTTCTATTACATAATGTTTCATTCTAATATAACAGCTGTCCTTAAAATATTTATTATGAATGATCCACAGCTCATTGATTTGGCTTAACATGTAGTTTGATTTTATTTTATTTTTCTTTTATTCCTGCTGGCTGCTGGTGACATATGAGCTTATCGGGTAGTGTATTTGTCTCAAATACAAGAGAGAATTAATTTGAAGGAGAACGGAAACAAACTTTTGTAACCAATTCATTAATGAAATATGGCCATGATGCCTCTATTTTTTCTCAAAAATTTTTAAAGAGCATGGTCCAATCCAATTTGGATGGTTCAGAATTTTTAAATGAAGTAATATTTTATTTATTTGATAAAATAGTAGTTTTCTAAAATAATATAAAAATTTAGTCTATAAATATATTTTTCTATGAATATCATATTCAACCGTTGAAATCAGGCGGAGCCATACCTTCAAACTATGAGGGTCAAATGTAAATGTGAGTCAATCTTATAAAAATTTTATGCTGTGAATGAGAGTCAATTTACAGTATATACAACATTTTATTATAAATTATATAAAAAATTACATATAAATATAATTTTTTTGAAAAAATGGAGGTTAATTGACTTGAATTCTAAAAACAAAAATACAAATTCATAATGGCGGATCTCTAATATTAATTTTAGCAAGAATCCATACCAATCTGGTCTGAGATAGAACGCAGGGACTGCTTTAAGTCATATGAATTCTGATTGAACGGTCATGACCCAAACATAAATATTATGTTACCTTAGATGATACTAATTCTAATATTAGCACAACCTCACTCATATTATATATAGATAAATCCTGAATCATCCATTCTATGTAGAATGAACAATGTACGCTTTTAAACTCAGCCTCAACTGTGTGTTCAGAGGCGAATTCAGAATTTTTTGTTAGGATAGGGTTTAGGATTTAGGGTTTATAAAATTTGTTATAATTATAAAATCGATTGACACATTATTGAAATATTTTTCCTAAGTTAATTAAAAATTCGTTTGGCACAATTCAATGTGGGACTGTTCTTAGCCAATTAGCAAATCAAAGTCAAAACTTAGATAAAAAATTTAACCGAAATATAAATAATGAATAATAAAAGACATAAAAAGTTCGGCCGACCCAACTCCTTAGAACTGTAATAATAGGTCCCACCGTCAAATATTTCTTGTTCTCTTATTCTCTTTCATTCTATTTATAGAATAGAGTATAGCAGATCCGAAAAAAAATGAAATACGCAGAATTGACCAAAACTCAAAAGGAATCGGTTCAGGGGTAGGCACTAATTCTGATCAAGAAGTAGACACTACATCGGATCAGGAGTAGGCACATTGAACAATTAATACTGAATCGAAATAAAAAAATCAAATTCAGAAGTACGGCTGCTAATGATTAAGGTTTGGCTCAATGAGAGAAGCAAAGTGATTCGGCTCTAACTCGGCTCACTTTTGAAAGAAAAAAGCTCGACTTGGCTCATGTAAATACTTGGCTCGACTCGGCTTAGTTCACAAGCTTGCGAGCTGAGCTTTTTTCATGTTTAAAGAGATTACAATATAAAAAAAAATTGTCCAATATTTTATTGAATTACATATGTATTTGAAAAATTATATACCTTAATTACTGGATTCATATACATAAATCATGTATGTTTGTATTTTATTATCTTAGAATTTATTATAACAATACAATACGATTCGGCCCGACTCGTGAGCCGGTTCATGTAATAAAAATTTCAAATTTCAAATTTCAATTTTTTTTTCAAATTTGAAAAAAAATTTAAAATTTGGAAAACTTTGAAATTTGAAAAAAAAACTTTTAAATATGGATCTTGTCTGCATGATTTTTAAAGTGCATCGGATGGACCAGATTGAGAGGGGAGGTCGGGATTTTTGAAATTAAAATCAAATTTAATTTTGAAATTTGAAATTTGAAAAAACTTGAAATTTGAAAAAAATTGAAATTTGAAAAAATAATTGAAGTTCGAAACAATTTGAAATTTGAAAAAAATTTGAAATTTGAAATCAGTGAAAAAAAATGTCTATTATATTCTATGTTTAATATGAATGTTATTTATATGGTATAGTTAGTTTATTATCTTATTTATTAATTTATTATTAACTTATTTTTTTTAATATTTGTATAATATGAAGATCTCACTGTTGAATAGTAACGTAAATGATGTTTATGTATTGCAACAGAATTAAATGTTCGACACAATTTTTTTGCTAATAATTAAATAAAAATATGAGCTGGCTCACGACTCGCGAGCCGAGCTGAGTCGAGTTTGGACTTTTTTCAGTTTTGAATCCGATTCGTTATGAAATATTGAGTCACTCAACTTATAAATTTGCGAACCGGCTCGACTCATTAGCAGCTCTATTAAGAAGTAGTAGATACTTGCCTACCTGATCTCTCTGTGCGTCCGCCAGTGGATGTGTGACATGTGTCCATGAGGTGTTGACTCATGCATCATTTCAGCCGATTCGATCCTAAACTGTACTGCTTAAAGTTTAAACAACTGTACCGCATTATTTCTTGCTCTATATCGTTGGATCTCTGCCGGCTGCCGCTGATCCATGCTCCTAGATTATTCTTTCATTTCTTACGTCTCCTCTGTATCACACACACACACACACACTGTATTTTCTGCTTAAACTTTGAGAGAATTCTCTAGTGCCAAAGAGAGAGAGAGAGCTTAGCCAGAACTCTCACCTCATGAATAAATTGGGGGGGTATTTTGATAAGATATTCTCTAATTAAATATTTTCCTATCAAAATATATAACAAAATTGTAACTTGAATGCTTCATTGTGCAATGAAACGGGCCTTATAAGGTCTTTCAAAAATAAAATAAAATTAACCCATCAAAACTTTATGTCTTTAGTTTACCAACCGCAAAAAAGAATGCAAAAGACTATTTTCTCCTTTCATGCTCCTCAAGCCTCATTGTTGCCTCTTCTCTGACAAACCAAACCATTATAACCGGACTTAGGCAGGAACAAAAAAAAATGCAATGACTTGGCAACAGTAACTAATAACACAGGAAACGACATAAATGGTTTTAGATCGTTTTTTTTTTTGAAAAAAAAAGCAATAATTTACCCATTTCATTAATTGAAACCGTAATTACGTAATCATCAACAGAAAATAAAAACATACATAAATCAGTAAACACCCTTACAGAACAAGGATCTCATCAAACATCCAAAATCCTATCTTGCATTTTAAGTTGTTGCCACCTTGTACCAGTACGAATCCAGTGCTGGCAGCAAATAAAGTTCAGCTCACTCATGTTTGACCTCATTGACACTTGAGAGTAGTTCGGATGCCCATCGGACCTTTGGTTTGACGGGTTCAATCACCATTCAATCTGCTTTAAGTTCGTGTTAAATGCTTTAAATTGCGGATTTGCTTCAATTTTTGTGCGCACATATCTTAAGATGGATCGGACGGTCGTGGAGCTCGTTGAACCTAAAAGTAAGTCCGATGGGCATCGGATCCACTCCGTTCTCATTGACCTGTGCCATAAACTCAAGATCCTACCCTATTATCATGACCCCATCATGAAAGAAATTATAACCAGTAAAGGTAATACTAAACCAGAAAATTATCCAACACCAACCTAAACTGGTACATCTTAGGTACCAGCCCTTACTTTTTAACACAATTACAATCCTTAATATGCTAGACACCACCAGGCAACAGTAACATAAAACCCAGGTTTGTATGACAACACATGTAATTGTTGAGTATCTCCCACTGAATCAACCAGCATTCCAGCAACCAACTGTGATACCAGTGGCACACCATCTCATTGCAGCGCATCCTTTCTAAGCCTCATGTAGCTCTCTCACAGTAGGTTAATGAATTTTAAATATTGAATTAACAAATCACTTACTGTTACCTTTGAATTATTTACAGAGTATGTATTCTTTTATAGAATTTCTATCTACCATATAACTGTACTTGGATCCAGTATAAAATTTACCACTACAATTTAAAAGGAGAATTTAAAAAAAATTAAATAAGAAATGTGAAAATTTTAAAAACTATAATGAGAGAAAAATGGAGACTTTCAATAGATTCTTGTAATTCTTTCGGTGGGCTTTTTATACACCGATTTGGAATTTTAGAATTTGTGTTATTATAATATTTATGTAAGTATATCAAACTTACTTTTTTAGGATTTTTTGCTCTCAAACATTTCGATAAAAGAGGTTCTGTAATTTATAATATGTTCCGAGTTGTATCAGAGCTAGCTGAGAGGAAGAAGACGTAAATTTTGGCATTGCAGTGTAATTATACAGAGGCATTTTAATATGTTCTGAGTTTTAAAAAAAGTTTAATTGTATTTTCTAAAAGGCTTGCGAAAATCATTATTACTATTTTTTTCGATAAGATTGGGATCAAGTAACCTAAGTATTTAATATTCACAAGAGATCCCCATTGGGATTTCGAATGACCAAAGACTGGTTCTTCACTATTATTAATTTTAATCATAAATATTACACACATCTTACAAAGCTTACAATTTGAAAGAGAACAAATTGTTAAACCATGTAATAACTTCAATCTAAAAATATTAAAGTTATGAGGGGTCAAAGTGTGAAATTTTAATAAAGAACATGAAGATAATTTTTTTTTTCTAGAAATAGTATAAGAATTAAGAAAAATACTGTAGAAATATGCATGACTATGAATGAAAATGGGGATTATTGGATTATGAGACATGGCCCCTATGAGAACAGAGGAAAGTAGCAAGTCAGCAACACCGAATGGAAAGCAAAATGGAGAGCGAAAATAACAATAATCATAACTATTCGGTTAATCTAATTCATCTATGACTATTTTAAGAACCACATTTGCAGATTGAAATTTATAATTGAGCAGTGTTCGTATTGAGACAATTAGTTTACTATTGATTTTCTCAACTTAAATTAAAAATTAAGACTCCCAAAGGCATCTTGTCAATTTATTCCATATCCATTTTTTTTTTCCTTCTGAGACAAGTCATTCCATATTTGGTGAACTCATAATTTCACAAGTTTGGAATGCAAAAAACACACAAATTAGAAAGATTATAAATAACAATACAAAATTAAAGTTCTTTTATTTAAAAAAACACAAATTAGAAAAATAAATCGAGAAACCAAACTTTCACATCTGTTTTTATGTTGCTTGTAATGTATGATGATGATGATTGTAACAAACAGCAATAACAATATATGAATGGCTCAAATGCCATTTACGCCTCATGCATATATATATTTTAATTATAAAAAATAGACTTTTCAGTACTATTCATTAAAATTTGATCAAATGGTTTCATATTGTAGCAATCCAAGTTGTTACCATAGCTGACACCCAAGAGGTCACAGTACCGCTTGTAGAACCCGATCCGATCTGTTACTGCCCCAGTTGTATCAGACCCTTTACCACACTCAATGCCTCCGTTGATAATGTCAGTGACCACACCATACCCTGGCAACCGGCCAGCAGACTGGTCAGCAGCTGAGGGGGTCCACTGGCCAGTCATGACAGCGTGGCATGATGGTTTTGGTGATTGTGGGGTCATCCAAAACCACAGTGCAGATTTGAACGAGACGGTGGGGTCTGTGGCGACTAGGTCAGGGTTGCTGAGCAGATTTTGGCCGATTGCTTGACCACATGCACCATAGTTGTAGTTACTGGAAAATAAATTGGCAAAGCATTTTTCATCCGGGGGATATGTACGTAATGGATGTCTTGGTACTGGTATGTTAGGTCAAGATAATTCTTTTTAATTTTCTATTTGGTATGCAACTTCGTTAATTTCTATCTAATAGAAATCAGTGTCATCGACACTTTAAAAAAAGAAAAAAAAAAACAAAGCATTTATTCGATATAAATTAATTGAAAATCATGTTCTCACAAAAGACGAGTTGTGTAGAACTGATCAGTTACATATGATGAGTAGATCACCAAAGTATATATATAAGTAACAGCAGCAGGTTGAGTATGTAATGCAATTATGGTAAATTGGTAATTAAATTTGATCTGAAGGAAAACAACGTACTAGGAAATCTGAATAGGCCCTCTGCCGTAGTACTTCTGGCCCGAAGCACATGGATATTGCGAGCTCTGAGCACAGTATTCACCAGCATCTCCATTGTTCTCTCTAAGAAAGCAGTATCCCCATGCATAACGGCCATCCGGTGCAGTATCCCAACCGCCTGTGAATCAGAAAAAAATTTCAATTAATCACCTCAGAGCTACTATTTCAAAATGAAAGGAAAAAAAGGGGTTTGGGTAAGCTGTGGGCCTAACCAGAGTCCAAATGTTGACGTGCCGGATCGGGTTTCCCAACTCAAAATTACATGTATGAAATATCTTGATACAGAATTTAACTAAACATACCAGTGGTTTCATGGGATGTTTGGGCCAAAAAAGCCGCAATCTCGCGCTTCCGTGTATCTGTGTCTCCGGTCGTTCCAAATTGACTATAGGAGTTGGCAGCAGCGATAAATGCGTCATATGTGTAGAAACCCTTGCCAGGGCAAGCTGCATCATTCCTGTGTTTTAGCATTTGATCAAAAAGTGATGAACTGATAATGGATGCAACACCACTGCCACAACCGTTACACTGGCTTTGGCAACCAGCACCACAGTAATCTGATGTGGACCCGCAATAGCCAAATTGGCTACAACACAGGCAGTCGGCGCATGTTGCGCCACCAGCCTGAGATCCGCATTGCTGTGCTTGAATGGTCAAGGACTGGGCTCCTAAGCAAAATAAGACTAAGGTAAAAAGATTTACATTTGCTGGTATTTTTCTCATGGTTCAATTGATTGAGAAAGATAATTGTGTGGTGAGATTGGGGAATGAGGGGTAATTTATATGGACCAGTATTCTCTGTGGAATTTTTACCTGCGGAGCTGATCGGACGGTAGAGATTTAATCTCAGCCAGTGATTGCTCGAGATGATGGACAGAGCAGTATTATTTGGTCTGTCCGATCAAAACGAACGGACCAGATTAAAAGAACCGCTCGGCAGGTAAAAACTCCGCAGAGAATATGATTCCTGATTTATATCGGGAAAGGAATCAAAGGATTGTTAAAGAGTCGCAATTGTACTGCTTGACTTGGCATTAATTGCTTGTATTTGCAGTACCTTTAGCCTGTTTATTTTATATTATCTTTAGAAGGAAGGATTGGAGAGGTGGTGAGGTAGAGGAGCAGTCGCCATCAAGTCGCCATTAAACAAATCACTGAAATACACATGTCTCATTGTCTTGTTAATTATGTTATAGCCTTACTAAAAAATAAGATAAAAAAAATTAAATCACTGAAGCACTAGCTAGTCAAAAGGATAATTTTAACTAAGACTAATTACTTAGACTAAGCGAAACAATCCAATCATATTCTGTTCTTTGATTTTACTTTACCTAATTTTAACTTGAAATTAATTTGAACTGGCCCTGATCATCTTAATTAAACCAAAGAAGTGTCAACTAGGTCTTTGTGTAAATGCAAACTGTAGATTGTATTATGGATCATTAATAATATCTGATGCTGAAAACCTGATTGATTTGATTTGATTGAGAATAAACATGAAGGTACACGCGGTTGCCTCATCATCAGTAGAGATAGGGACAATACTAATTACAATCAGGATCTGCTCGAATATATAGCCAACAAGGAGAAATATATTTGAGTGTCATTTATAGGACATTAAACCAAATTATGTCTGATGTCTGATCAGAGCTATCTGATTTGCATCAAAATTCATGCAGACATCTTTAAAATTTTTGCAAATCAAGTGCGCATGATTCTTGATGTAAATCGGATGACTCCGACTAAACATTATATCGAATTTGGTTTAATAAGCATTCCAATTGCCCCTCCCTCCATTTATGACCTTACAAATAACCCAAAAGAAGGACATGCAAAGGACAGAAATCACCTGTCAACCGGGGGGGGCAGGATTTTCCTGCCCCAGTGAAACTAACAGATAGATCTAGACGGATTTTTAAATTTAAATATTGGTTTTTAGTTTTGGTGTGACGCACATATCAGTGACTCAGGGGCAGGAAAATCCTACCCCGAGGCAGAGAATTCGGTCCCACATGCAAAACCTTTGAGTTAAAAAAAAAAATTGCGGAATTAATGCCCTCGAGTTTTGACGGATGGGACGAATAACTCATCTACGTTTGTGATGGGACGAACAAGTCAAATATAGTTTTTTGAGAAAACAAGTCATATATAGTTAAAAAAGAATTAACAAAACTCAAAAAGAAATAATTTACGACTAATTGTGTTGCGTGCATATAGTTGCTAATTAAAAATCGGGGCACCCTAACCCATAGTAACAAATCAATAGTTCGGGTTCGGTTAGGCAGGATAAAAAATTAGTGATTTGGATATAATTCGGAAATGATTTAGAAATGATTTGTGGCTTAAACACGGGATATTATGAGTTTAAAAAATAAATTTTTAATTGTTAGATGTTGCAATATAAAAGATACATATAATTTTTCACATTGAATTCGATTTTTTTTTTAAAAGGTACTGTCATCAACTTTTTCATTGGGAGATCCAATTGAAAATTTTCAATTTCGGGCACTTTTTTCAATGGATGACCAATGATGCATTGATTAGCGACGAATTTTGAGCACTTTTGACGCAAAAACTAGCTGATTAGCAATGATTTTTTTCTATAAAAAATGTGTTTAATTCATGAAATTCGTTAAATACACGAATAATTTGCGAATTGAATGTTTAATTCGCGAATTTATCGTATTATATGTGGACTGATACGTTTATAGCTCAAAAACGTTTAATTCACGAATTAAACTCGAATCTGGTTACTATGTTCTCAAGCATACCAACCAAAGCCCCTGAGTACAGTATTAGAATGTACCGTGTTTCAAGGAACAACATAATCCGAAATTTTTATTTGCATCATATTAAAAAAATTAAACCAATAAACCATTTTTTTTTTGTCAAAATTTCAAACTTACCACATCTGTCAATTAAATAATCCAAAAGAGGGTCCGTCAATTGAATCAGCGGATCCCAATTTTTTTTTTAAATTTAACATAATTCAATTGGTGAATTAGATGAATTAAAAAAAAAAAAACAGAGAGTTTGCTAATTAAATTAGCAAAATCTTTTTTTCTTCTCTTCCCCCTCCACCAATTGCATTTATGTTAAACAAAAAAAATCTAGAAATTCAATTTGCGGACCACATATATAAAAATTTGGGCAACATAACAGCTGATGCAGTTGAAAGCTTCAGGAAATTAGGCAAACCTACGAATACCTGCCCCGTGAATCCGTTCCATGCGGACTTGCACTTTGGGCTCTTAACTATGTACATAAACTAGGCCCTACATAGATCCACCAGCTCAAGCTGAGTACCGGACAATCCCAAATCCTAACTTGAACACAAAACCCAACTCATCAACAAATGAAAAACAGAAGTTCCTACCAGAATATAGGCACTCGGCGCAACAATGCTCTGTATATTACTGTCAGGGTATAATTAAATTATGATATTTTACTGGTTAAGTTTTCAGGTCCAGCAGCGAGGATAAAGATTTTAAGAACAATTTTGGTTTCATGCAACGTTTATTTTGTTGAGTGAGATCATGAACGTCATTTTTCATGCAACGTTTTTTTTTTTTTGTTGAGTGAGATCATGAACGTTATTTTGATTCTATAGTTCGTGCGTAGTATGAAATCAATACTGCAGCTCTGTTAAAATATTAGCCCAGCTGTGATAAATCAAACAAAATTTTGATTCTACAATTCTTTTTTGTAAGAAAATCAAACGAATTAGAAAGATTAATCAGACAACCTTTCTCATGGTTCGTTTGTTGGTGAAACAAATGGAGAAAACTCTGTTTTGTGAGATTTGAGAAAAGAAATGGATCAGTTGACTTTGCAATGGGTTCAATTAATATATATGTACTTTTTATTATTATTAATTTGTTTTAACATTTTGTTTAAAGAAGCAGAAGCTAAGCAATGTAAGTACACATTCCATATTTAAACCAGAAAAGGTATCTAAACGACTAAGTGTTGGGGGTGCAATTTCAATTTAGGTTAAAGAGTCAAATACCGAATTCCTAAATTAACTAGCAATTGCAATTCCAAAATCAAAACTCCGCGCAAGAAAACGAATTAAAAAATACAGCGGAAGCATTAATTACTTACTTGGATCCATGCTTTGCAATCTCACTTGCAAACTTCACTTGATCCGAGTTGTCTTGAGACGGTGCTTGATTGGTACGCTCTCGAGTCCTTCCAAGCAAGCCCTGGTGCCTTTTTTCTCTCTCGAGTCACGAACGGAGCTCAAGAGTATTATTCTCTAATGGAGGGAGAACAAGGTGGCTATGCACAACACATGTGCCCTAAAAATTTCTTACCAGGATTGCTTGGAGACCCAGCGCCTTTTATACTAGTGAAAATGTATCTTTGAGAGATCTTATAATTTATGTCAAATATTCTACATAATATATGACATATTTTCTCAAAGATATTTGTTTGTGTAATTTTGGTAACCAATCAAATATGCATAACATATTTACATTTATCACTAGTATTAGTTGAATTAATTACAATTGGTCCATCAACAATTATAATTAATTTACATTATGTTCTATATGCATTCGTGCCCCAAAACTTAGCGAAATTACGTACTATGCCATTATTTTAGTTAATCACATTTAGGCACATCTTATATTATTTCTCATAATATTATTAACAGTATGTGAAATATTAATCATATAACACGTAGTCCAAACTTAATTAATTGGAACTGACGTCTCAATTCCAACAATCTCCCATATAGACAAGTGTGGTCCTTTTGATTACATATATCTAAATCTGTGCAGATTACTTTAACTTTTCTGTCTTTCTTTTCGTACTTTCTCAAACAATTCGGTCCACTAATCATACCAACAAGGGACTTAAACGACAGTTGTCACATTTACCACGTGACTTTATCGATAGAAATCACAATGCCAAATATAATTAGATGACATGAATTAGTTTTGGTCATATAGTTCAGAAATTACACGAAGGTGTGATCATACATGCCTATTTCCGAATGGGTCACCCTTATTCTTTACTTTAGTGAGGTCAAAACTTTAAAGAGAGAAAACAATTGAGACTCAAAATATAATTTGCATATATCAAAACTTATTACAAATTACATTGCATAGAACTTTAAAATAAAATCAAACTCCCACATTTTCCTTAACTATCCTAAACAGGCACTACAACCATATGAGCAACATGCTCATGAAACTTCTTAGGCGGTAGTCCTTTTGTAAGGGGATCTGCTATCATGGAGTATGTACCTATATGTTCTATTTCCAACTCATTGTTTTGTACTCTCTCTTTTACAGCCAGAAACTTGATGTCTATGTACTTGGATTTAGTCGAGCTTCTGTTGTTGTTTGCATAGAGTACAACTGAATTGTTATCACACAGCAGTTTCAACGGCTTCTTGATAGAAGGAACAACTTTCAGCCTAGTGACAAAATTCTTGAGCCATACTCCATGGTTCGAGGCTTCGTAGCATGCAACAAATTCGGCTGCCATTGTGGAAGGTGCTATCAATGTTTGTTTAGCACTTTTCCACGACATAGCGCCGCCTGCCATCATGAAGATGTATCCTAGTGTTGACTTCATGCTGTCCACGCATCCTGCGAAATCAAAGTCGGTATATGCTATGACCTCTAGCTTCTCCAACCTCCGATATGTGAGCATAAAATTTCTTGTTCGCTTTAGGTATCTGAGTACTCTCTTGGCTGCCTTCCAGTGTTCCATACCTGGGTTGCTTAAGTATCGCCCTAGCATTCCAGTGATGAAGGCTATGTCTGGTCTCGTGCATACTTGAGCATACATGAGACTGCCTACAACGGATGCGTAGGGGATGTCTTTCACAACTTCCTTTTCTGGATCAGTTTTGGGACATTGATCTAGACTGAATTTGTCTCCTTTTGAAACAGGGGTATCTCCTGCTTTACAGTCTTTCATGCCATACCTACTCAAGATTTTATTGATATAATTTCTTTGGGATAGTCTCAAAATACCTTCGGATCTGTTCCTCAGTATTTCTATCCTTAGAACAAATGAGGCATCACTAAGATCTTTCATCTCGAAGTTTCTAAATAGAAAGTTCTTGGTTTGATGCAACATGTCTTTATCGTTACTTGCAAGTAGTATATCATCAACATATAAGACCATAAATGTAAATTTACTCCCACAGAACTTAAGGTATATGCATAATCCTTCGATTGTGTAGATCTTTTCTCTCTAGTAGATCTTCTTACTAGTTCTATTATTTCATGAGGAACGGGTTCATGAACATCATTACCAACTTCCGGATCTCCCACAGGCTCTGGGCCATTGACATTGTTCATAACAACATCGTTATTTGGGTTTGATTCGGGTCCATTTGTATTCACGTTATCCTGCGGAATTTGAGTAAGGAGTGTAGTTTGCCTATTGACATGAGATGCATTTTCAAGGCTTACCGGTACTGGAATAGTGACAGAGTTCGGACGGAGGCCCGAAGTATCATCAGGAATAGTGACTAAACCTGGACGGAGGCTCGAGGAGTAATCACTATCCCTTTCTTCCTCGAAAATGTTATCCATGGTCATATCTCCCCCCCCCCACAAACTCATTATCCTCGAAAAATTTCGCATTACCGGACTCGAAAATTGTGTGTTCTATTGGATTATAAAATTTGTACCCTCTGAATCTTTCAGGATATCCAATAAAATAACAACTAACTGTTCTTTCATCCAGTTTCTTTTCTGTCGGCTTGTAAGGTCTAGTCTCTGCTGGACATCCCGAAATCCAGATGTGACTTAGGTTGGGCTTACATCCAAACCAAATCTTATATGGGGTTTTGTTAGTTGCTTTAGTTGGAACTCTGGTTATAATATAAGCTGCAGTCTTTAAGGTTTCTCCCCACAAATTCTCAGGTAGAGTCGTACGAGTAATCATACTTCTCACCATGTCTTTGAGAGTGCGATTGCGCCTTTCAGCAACACCATTCATTGCAGGTGAATCTGGCAATGTATACTGTGGTACAATTCCGCATTCCTTTAAGTATTTTGCGAAGGGTCCTGGACATTGTTCTCCTGGTCCATCATATCTGCCATAGTATTCACCACCACGATCAGATCTGACAGCCTTTATGCGTTTGTTAAGTTGTAACTCAACTTCCGCTTTGTCCTCTCCGTCGACGCCCGTGGCCGGAGGATCGTACGCTCTCTCTCTGTCAGTCTGTCTCCCCACCTAGGCACAAACACTGCATCATGGACCTCAATTTCTTGCGATTAAATAAGTTGTGAGTCGGCAAAATTATTAATCTGTGAAGGTAAGGGGCTATCTCACAGTAATAATCTTTGATACTTTCAGATATTTGATATTTATGAAAGTAGAAAATTTGTGATATTGGATATTTGTGAAGGTAAGGGGCAAAATTATTAAATGCTAAAAAAAGTAGGAAAATTGTGGATCTTTGATACTTTCATATATTGGATATTTGTGAATTTTGAAAGAGTAATAATCTTAGCAAGAGAACTGTTATCACTTTGAGAAAAATTATAGAAGTTGGATATTTAATGAAAATTATGGCTATCTCACAGTAAACTGTTATCACTTTGAGAACTATTATCACTATGTGAAGAAATGCTGCAAATTATTAACATGACTATCTCACAGTAATAGTTTCTTTTTCCTATTATTTGGATGAGTTTGAACCTAGTTTCAATATAAATGCATGTGCTAAGCTAAATACATCCAGCTCTATGTTATCAGTTTGAGTTCTGAATTTGTTATTAGTTTTATTGAAAATGTCAACTATTAGTCCTTGATATGTTCAAAAAGCACATTTACCCTGAATTTCCATTCTTTTATAATTACAACATTGATTATTTAACAAAATGTTATTTCTTTGTTCAGCTTTCTTTGTGTGAGAACCGATGTCATCATGTGCTGTTTCTAATAGTGTAGAGGTATGCGTAAATGATAATTATGTCGATGGAGATGAAAGTAATCAGAGAATTCAGATGCAGGTAATATTTTATTATTTTACATTTGTAAAACATTTACAATTGTAACTTAAACAAAATTGTATAGTGATTATGATTTGTTTATTATGTAACAGTTAGATACCACCGATCCCTACACTTATTATAAAGCAATACAAGTTGATGGGCCTTTGTCAAAAGATACAACAAAGCCGTATGTCGGCATGGAGTTCAATACACCCGAGGATGCATTCACTTTCTACAATAATTATGCATGTTGTGTTGGATTTAGTATTCGCAAAAATACCACAATTAGTAATAAGAATGGGTTGTCATCAATTCGGTATGTTTGTTCGAAAGCAGGAAAATCAGAATGGCATAAAAGAAAAGAGAGGTCGATTGGATGCTCGACGGATCTTGCTACACCTGAAAAAGAACATGTGATTACAAGGGTAGACTGTAAGGCCTCATTTAGAATCAGAATAATGAAAAGTAGAAAATGGCAAGTGAGCGTATTTGTGGACGATCACAACCATGAGTTGATCACGAGCCCTTCGAAGATTCAGAATTTGCGATCTTATAAGCGCACGATGGTAAGCGATAAGGAGGTCATCCGTAAGTTGAGCGCTCAAAATATGGGAACATTACAAATTACGGAATATATAGCCCACCAACATGAAGGTAAGGGGAATATTAGATTCAACAAAAATGATATTAGCAATATGATATCAGGGGATAATGCAAAGCTTGTAGGGGTTGATATTCATACTACATTGATGTATTTCAAATAGAAACAAGAGCAAGATGATCCCGAGTTTTTTTATTCATTGTTGTTAGATGAGCATGGTGTTGTCAAAAATATTTTTTGGGTTGGCGGTCGAGCAAGAAGAGCATACAAGGAGTTTAGTGATGTCATGATTTTTGACACCACCTACCAGACAAATAAATAAGTACAACATGCCTTTCGCACCGTTCATTGGAGTCAATCATCACCGTCAATCTATTTTATTTGGGATGACTCTTCTCAAATGTGAGACGGCAGACAACTTTTGCTTGTTGTTCAAATCATGGTTAGAGGCAATGTACGGGAAGCATCCTTCTGCCATTATTACCGACCAAGATCCCGCAATAAGGAAGGCAATTGAGTTGATGTTTCCAAAAACTGTCCACAGATGCTGCCATTGGCAAATAATGAGAAAGGCAAGGGAACGTTTTGCTCAGCTTTACCATGACATGCCTGGTATCGAGAATGAATTAAAGGCTACAATCATTCATAGTAACACGGTTTCAGATTTTGAGAAGCGTTGGACAGCTATGTGTGACAAGTACAACTTGCACAACACGAACTACATCAAGGTGATGTACAAAAATCGAGAGCAGTGGGTGCCAGCCTACTTTTGAGGCACTTTTTTTTGCTGACATGTCAACTACTCAGAGGAGTGAGAGTATGAATGCTCTATTTAAGTTGTTAGTAAACAATCACAAATCTGTTTATCAATTCATATTGCAGATTAACAAGCTAATCAAGAGCATTTGGCAAAGAGAGAGTGATGAGGATATAAAAACTATCAATGAGGTGCCTCAATTGTGGTCAAGATACAACATGGAGGTCAAGGTACGCCAAGTTTATACAAGAAAAGTATTCTCGTTGTTCAAAGAGATGGTGCAAGATAGCACACTTGGTGTTGTTCTCGAAGTCGAGAGGGGGGTCTCTTATAAAGTTAATATTTTCTAACATCCCGAAATTTATAATTATGTACCCGAGTCATACACGGTGGAAGTAAACAAGGAAAAGTGTAGGGTTTCTTGCGATTGTAATGGGTATATATCCAATGGGATTCTTTGTCCACATGCTATAAAAATAATGCAATACGTGGGTATGACACATCTACCCAATCATTACATTTTGAAATGGTGGACTAAAGGGGCTAATGAAAGTTGCAAACGATCCATTAGCGAGATAAGTATGGATTCGGGAGAGTCGGCGGAGTTGCGCTCGTTGAGGAAAGCTTCTTTAAAATTAGATTGGATGGAGCTTACCGACCTAGGAGCTAGTAGTGCAGAGGCTTTCAAGTGTATGACAGAGATAATTGCAAGTGGAAAGGAGAAATTGTTATCGGTACTAGATAAGCAAGCACAAGGAGCTTGTCTACCAAGCCTTGAAGCTAATTCCCAAGTAGGGTCTGGAAATGACCAATTGCATGCCAATCCCGTATTCCAGGATCCACAAGAGTCGCAATGTAAAAGTAGAAAGAAGAATCCGTCAAGAATGGTGCCTCCTTCTTTGAAAAAGCATAGAACTTGCAGCATATGTGGCGAAAAGGAGGACCATAATTCAAGAACTTGTCCAATGGTTCAATTCTAAACAAATCTTTTTTCTTAATTTCAATTTCAAATCATTTTTTCTTATAGAACTTTTTATCTCAATTTTAATTCATGAATTGCTCATTGTGACAGTTGAAAAAGACTGCAAAGGGCAAACGAAAAACGAAAAACGGTTGATGATGAGGAGAGTGGCGTTCAAAAGATGACAGAAATTAACGAATCTGATGAAGACGATTTATGAAGCGAATGATCTTTTGTTTATTTTTTGTTATTCTCTTTAGACTATGTAATTTTATTTAGACTAAGTTTGTTTAGATTAATTGCAAGAAGGTGCTCTCCACCATTGGTAAGTGCTCCCTTCCTCGCCTACAAAAGCTAAGCGGCGTCTCTCTCTCGAATCTCCTTCCACTGACCGAATAACTCCCATCCGATCAGAATCCAAGCGACCAAAGAGAAGAGTTAATTGCAAGAAGGTGCTTTATGGCGGTGCTGAATTTCAGGTATTCATTCTCTCATCCAGAAATGATTAATTGATTCATTCTCTCATTCCCGATTTCAATACCATATTCTCTAGTACGCTCTGTGCGTAACCAAAATCTCAGTTGGGACAAATTGCAAAATTGTTGTTGTTGTTTTTATTTTTATTTTTAATCAATTAATTAATTGATGTTATCTGGTACAGGTATTAGCAGCAACTCAGACATCAGGAGAGCAGGGAAAGAGGTGGTTTCAAGGCACAGCCGATGCCGTTCGTCAATTTCACTGGCCCCTTGAGGTGCTAATATCTTACCTTAATTGTTGTTTGTATTTCTTTAAGTATCATATGGTGATTCCTTAATTGTGTCATTAAGAACTATTGCAAATTTGCAATTGTGTTACTGGTACTTAAAAGCTATTGGTTTCTGCTTATAATTAGTTTGATCAATTTCTGCTTATAATTAGTGCAATCAGTCCAATGATCTTACTGCAATTGTGTTACTGGTACTTAAAAGCTACTGGTTTCTACTGGTACTTAATATAGCAGAACATGTTTATGTTTTCATGAGATTAACCTCTTGTAAATCAGGTTTGTGTTTTTCCTTCTAAAACTGCAAACATGTTGCTTTGTCTTCTAAGCTATAAGCAGACTAGATAGATACTTGTGACCTATCATTTATGCTAAAGGATGAACTTTGGATTCCATACAAAGCTCCACTCAAAGTAATCTTGTGTAATTGAGTCTGCTAATAAGTTGAATCATTTTTTATTTCAACTTTTTTGATGTTCGTGAGTCGAATTGAAATGTGGTTTTAGAACATTTTTTTTTTCGTTTCTTGTAATCTTTAGGGTTTTTGGGTGTGTACTCACCTTTTTGTCAATTCAACAGCATATGGTATTTGGCATGCTTTATATCTTTCTCGTTAGTTCTGTAAAGAGGGTTTCCAATTTTTTAAATGGATGCTTGTATATTGCTTTTGAAAATGTATATAAGAATAGTGATATATATTCAACATGCTTCGCAGATGCTTTCTGTTTCTTATGGAATAATTGGGATTTAACTGTGATGTGTTTTTCTTTGCATAGACAAGCATGTTAGTAATTAATCCAAGCTGAAGTCAAAATTGAAGTATTTTCCTTTTGAAACGGTGTTTCAGATAAACTACGCAGAGCATACAAGACAGACACCTTGGGTTGATAATTCTCGGATAAACTAAGCAGAGCATACAAGACAGACACTTATAAACAAAGCAGAGTAAGTACTATTTTTATAAATAATTTGATATCACCAGTTACTGTCATCATTTCAGTTCCCTTTCTTTTTCTTTTTTGCATTAGAGTCGTTTTAATTTATTTTATTTTACTTTTGTCCCCCTACACAAATTGGTCCATTGATTAAGCCCATTCCTGAAATCAGTTTACAAATTGCAATATTATATTACATAATCAATTTTGCATGTTCGATCTCGATGGTAGGTGGAATTATCATAATCAGACTTGTTCTGCTTATAATTAGTTTAGTATGTTGTAAGATTAACTTTTTTTTTAATTATTATGTTTCCAGTAAAACTGGTATGCTGTGTAGTTGGATTATGTCGTTAATCAATAATAACAACTTAGGTGGCTCGGCATATAACTTTCAAATTATTTATTCTTATTCACTCTATCAGCGTAATGTGCCACAAATTAATGTTTAGTTTGTACAGCTTATTTTAGAAAGCTCTTTAAATGACGTATCTTCTACATACTTCCTTGAGAAACTTTTTTTTATTGAAACACATCATATTTGGAATCACACATTGTGAAATCACACGTTGTTGCTAGAATTTTTAAAGTTTGGTTTAGTACTTGATCCAATCTTTTGCAATGGTAATAGTGTTATTGTTATGTAAATGCTGATTTTGCATTTTTTATGTTTTCAGGGCTTTTAGGGAAATGCAATTGAGGATCTCAGATTTTGTTGAAAGAGATGAACTTAGATTTTATTGTTATGTAAACTTTTTCAGTTGTTTTTATGAATTGTAATAAGTAGTTTAATTATTATGTTGTGATTTTTTGTTTTATATTGTTTCATTGTTTGATGTTTGAAATTGAGTAGAAGGCTGTACGCACCTAGTAGGAAATTTAGTCTGCAGTTCAATTGTTTTTATATTGTTTAGTTGAATTAGTCCGCATTTCATGTTGTCCACTGTTTGAATATCAAACCAACTGGGCCCGTTCAATTTGTCCACAGTTCAGCCCTGTTCAATTGAACCGGGCCTGTTCTGAACAGGGCTAAAGTTCGAACAGGGCTGGACATGAAAAATCTTATTTCTGCCGATTACGAACAGGGTTCATTAATTTCAATTTTGATCTGGGCCGGCAATGAACAGGGCTTTTGTTCATTATTAGCAGGCTTACCTATAGCATGTCTGTTTTAAAAAGTATCTAAGTATCATAAGTATGGTAGCCTATCTTTCTCTATATATCTCTCTTTTAAAGTTCATGTTGACAGTACCCATTTGTCCGAATTTGGGTTCTCAGGTCAAATTCAATTGCTTGAATATCTCAAAATACTTCATGTGTAAGTTTCTTACGTAACATTGCCCTGATATGAAATTTGATTGTAAAAAATGGAATTGGGCCCACACGTATATTAAAAATACTTAGTTCTTGTGTGGTACGAAGAAATGTACAATCTGAATGGTTCTTCTTAGTCTGGATTGTTCAATTTGGGCATATTAATTCTCAGAAGTTGCTTTTTCGAATTATCTAGCGATACATTGTAATGCCAATAGTTTGACCATCAAATTAAGAGAGATGCAGTTATTACATGACAGTAATAATAGTAATAATAGTAATATGAATGGCTCCTGGACCATTTAATTTACCCAACATGAATAAATTTAGTAGCAATACTAGAGTTTTCAGTACTCCTAATACAAGTTAACTAAACGGTAGCATATTGTAGCAATCCAAATTGTTGCCATAGCTGACACCCAAGAGGTCGCAGTACCGCTTGTAGAATCCGATCCGATCTGCTACTTTCCCAGTTGTATCAGACCCTTTACCACACTCGAGGCCTCCGTTGATGATGTCAGTGACCACACCATACCCTGGCAACCGGCCGGCAGACTGGTCAGCAGCTGAGGGGGTCCACTGGCCAGTCATGACAGCGTGACATGATGGTTTTGGGGATTGCGGGGTCATCCAAAACCACAGTGCAGATTTGAACGATACGGTGGGGTCCGTGGCAACTAGGTCAGGGTTGCTGAGCAGATTTTGGCCTATTGTTTGACCAAATGCACCATAGTTGAAGTTACTGAAAAATAAATCAACAAATCATTTTTCATCAAGGGGATAGCTAGCTACATATGGTACCATGTCTTGGTACCGTTATATTATGTTAAATTAATTTTTTGTTTTTGTTTTGTTTTATCTAAAATAGAAATCGGCAGCAAACCAATTTTAAAAAAAAAAAACACCAAAGCATTTATTCGATATAATTCCTTGGAAAAAACATGCTGTCATAAAAGGGGAATTATGTTGAATTGATTGTTTACAGATAATAATTAGATCAACCTAGTATATATAAATAGCCCAATTGAAGGTTGAGTAAATTCAATATGGTAATTAAATGATTGGAAGGAAAAGGAACTTACTATGAGATCTGAATAGGCCCTCGGCCATAGTACTTCTGGCCTGAAACACATGGGTACTGTGAGCTCTGAACGCAGTAATCACCAGCATTTCCATTATTCTCTCTAAGGAAGCAGTACCCCCATGCGTAAGGGCCATCCAGTGCAGTTCGCCAACCGCCTATAAATCAAAACAATTTTTAATCATTCACCTCAGAGCTACATCAAATGAAACAAAATAATGGGTTCCCATCAGACGGGGGATTTCCCAGAGTCCAAATGTCGACAAGTCTGATAGTGTCAAAGTATTGTCAATGCAAAATTGCACGTATGATTGAAATATCTTGAAACAGAATTTAACTAGACATACCAGTGGTTTCATGAGATGTTTGGGCCAAGAAAGCCGTAATCTCCCGCTTTTAGGCATCTGTGTCTCCAGTAGTCCCAAATTGACTGTAGGAGTTGGCAGCAGTTATAAATGCGTCGTATGTGTAGAAACCCTTGCCAGAACAAGCCGAATCATTCCTGTGTTTCAGCATTTGTTCAAAAAGTGATGAACTGATAATGGATGCAACACCACACTGGCTTTGGCAACCGGTACCACAGTATGCTGATGTAGACCCACAATAACCATACTAGCTACAGCACAGGTTGTTCGCGCATATTGCACCACCGGCCTGAGACCCGCATTGCGGAGCCTGCATGGTCAAGGACAGGGTTCCTAAGATAAATAAGGCTAGCGTAAAGAGTTCGACATTTGCTGATATGTTTGTCATTGCTCAACTGTTGGTGCATTGAAAGAGAAAGATAATTTTGTGGTAAAATCAGCGAAAGAGGGGCTATTTATGTTGGGAAAGGATTGTAAAAGAACCACAAGTAGGTTGCTTGAGTTCGCTAAGTTTATACGTACACTTTATCAATAGCTTGTTTTTTTATTTGTTTTTTTTTTTTTTTTTTTATCAAAAAAAGAAGAAGCCAAGTAAGTTCAAAGGGATAGGATTGATAATTTCTTCTCTGTTCCACTGTTGGGATATCCTATATGACACTGCTACATCACACGTTTGCTAAGACTTCATCTACCCGGAACCGTAGGCTATTTTCTTAAGCTAAATTACTTTGTTTTTTTTTTTTTTTTTTCTTTTCTTATTTATATCTTCCTTGATTTTATCTTGATATGAAAATGTAAAATATTTTCGGCTGACTTCCATATGATATCTTTTATTAAGTCTATTCAATTGCTTGAGGTTATGATAATCGTGTCCCATTTATCTCCAAAATTATCATTAATCTTACAATTCAACTCTCTGAATGCATTTTGTCTTTCATCAGAACTATTAAAATCAAAGATGGTTCTCGCTTCTGTTTTTCTCAAAAAATGCATATAACCAAAAAAACAATATCTATATAAATAAATGTACATATTGAGAATCGCCGATTCTTAGTGGTTCGACCCGAATTGGTCGGAGGCGATCTGATTTTTGTAAGGAAACTCGTAGAATCGGTGTAATCGCTGCAAACTGCCCGATTTTTGTGTGCCCTCGCTGAAGAAGAAGGGTGATAATTCAATAACCATTGGGCCTGAGAGGCTGAGATAGGTGAAGCCCATATAACTCTAAAAGTGGGCCTCAATTCCTTGCAAAAAATAAGAGGAAAAAGGACTGGCTGAAGAAAGGGTCCCACATTGACAGAGTTAGGGCGATAATTAAGGTGGGGACCTCAGACGATATTGGTCCATGGTCTCCATTACAGAATTACGGACTTAGAAAAAAGAATTCACATCTGCTGTGATCCCTTCACACATGAAGTACCTAAAATTCATGCCTTTTCAAATCTAACTATTGAATTATTTTGAGATTTGTGCATATAAAAATTAGTTTTTTTTTTAGATATGTGCATAAAAGTACTTTTAACTAAAAACAAAATAAAACTAACACTACTGGAAAAAATACTTTTTGTATCGGTTATTAACGTATCAGTGTCGGACCTAGAGGCGACACAAATACCTGAAGTAATTTGTATCAGGTATACAACCGATATAGAAAGTTAGTATTTGTATCAGTTATTAAATGGGACCGATACAGATTTCAAATTTGAGGTGAGAATTTTTTTTTTTTTTTTTTTATCTTATCTGTGTCGGTTACACAGTACAACCGATACAAATAGCACCTTTTCTATCAGTTCACACATAATAACCGATACAAATACACCCTTCTGTATCGGTTCTTTACTTATTAACCGATATAAATTCTGTATGTATCAGTTATACTGTGTAACCGACACATATTACTTGTTCTGCTGTTTTTTTTTTTTTAATAATTTTTAAATACAAATTCTGTTTTTTTAATATGCACATTCCCAACCCACGTTCAAAATAGAAATCATTTCAAAATAAAAACCACGTTTAAAATTAGTACTCTAACTAATTAATTGGTTGGAACATAGTCCAACTATCAAATATATTTACAATTCACATATCAATTATCAATATATATCTCACACTTTGATATCTCACATATATGTCACATATATCTCATATATCTACATTTTTCTTCCAAGTCACATCTCATGAAAATAACTAATAACTAATAACACAAGAGTTTCACAATAACACAGAAAATCAGCAAGCATTACAAAAACCCTAAAAACAGCAAGCATTACAAAAACCTAAACCCTAAGCCAAATTAAAATAATTTTCTTACAAAAAACAACAAGCATCACAGAAATCTAAACCTAAACTCTAAAATTAGCAAGCCTCACCGAAATCTAAACCGAAACCCTAAATTTAGCAAGCATCAATTACCTCCTAGACCCTTAAAATTTCGGGTCCCTGTTAACTCCAAGCAAACACACAATAATCTAAAATAAAATGGTGCTTAATCATGAATTACCCGAGAGAGATCATGCAAATTCGGTGTTTGTTGAGATGGCCGGCACCAAAGAAGAGAGACGACCAATCTCTGTGAGCGAAACCCTAGCCGATTATGGTGCGAGAGGAACCCTAGAGTTGAGTGGAGGCCTTCTCCGGCTATCTCTTTAGGTTGGCGGTGCCTTCTCCGGTTGTACGAGGCCAAGGCGATATAACCCGAGTAAGAGGTGGAGTAAGAGAGACAAAGGGAGAGGTTGATTTCAAAAAAATTCTAAGTTGGAGAAGGAAGGATCCGGAAGGGAAATAAGACCTAATAGTATCAAAAAGGGAGAGGTTGATTTCAAAAAGTCTAGTATTTGTGTCGGTTCCTATTTTATAACCGATACTAATTGTTTTTCTGTATCGGGTATCCACTTACAACCGATACTAATTGTCTTTGTATCGGTTATCTACTAATAACCGACACAAATACTAGACTTTTTGTATCGGTTATTAGTAGACAACCGATACAAATATTCTGTGTCGGCTCTTTACCAATAAGTCGATACAAATAGTCTAGTATTTGTGTCGGCTAAATATTGGAACCGATACAAATTTTATTTTGTGTCAGTTATTCTATAATAACCGATACAAAATGTATTGTGTATCGCCTGATTAACAAAACCGATACTATTAAGGCGATACTGAAAGTGGTTTTTCCACTAGTGTAACTAGCCCATATGGCCATCGCCTCGGTTTTGAGTCAGTCATGTACTCATGTTCATTTTGCATTTGCTTCAACGAAATTGGTTGGTTGTTATTTTTGTGCGTTTTCCCAAAAAATCCAACATAGCAATTAAGCTGAACTAAAGTTCAGGTCGACAATTAATACTCATTACTCATTAGTCCGAAATTTGGTTCTAAGTCAAATTCAATTGCTTGACAATCTAGAGACACTTCTTGTATAATTGTACTTGCGTAAAATTATCCTGATGTATGCAATTTGATTTAAAATCATTGGGATTATATATATTGCACGCAAGAATACTTAGTTCTGAAGTAACATGCAGAAATGTCAAATCTGACTTGTGAAGTATTGTGTGAATTAACGAGCAATACCTAGTAAGTCCAATAATTTAACCAACTTAATCCCGAAATTTTTATTTATACCATATTTTAAAAAAAATATATATTTCTCCATTTTTTTCACATATACCACGTCCGCCAATTTAATTGGCGGACCCATAAAGAGAGGTCAGCTAATTGAATTGGCAGACCCTGTTTCAGAATTTGCCATTCAATTAGCGGATTCGTTTTTTTTTTTTTAACAAAAATCCATTATGTGGAGGGAAAGAAAACAAAAAAAGGTCCGCTAATACAATCAGTGGGTCTCTCTTTTGTTTCTTCTTCTTCTCCACATAATAAATTTCTGTAAAAAAAAGAGTCTGCTGATTCAATTAGTGGACCCCTCTCTTTGGGTCCGCCAATTGAGTTGGCTGACGTGGTAGATTTTTAATTCTGCAGTAAAGTAATTAATTAGTTGATTTTTTTTTTAATATGGTATAAATAAAAATTTCAGCTTAATCAAAAGAGATAGGAAGCATGCAGTTATTACGTGATAGTAATAACTAACAAATATTAATAGTAACATGAGGGGCTCCTGGTCCTGGGCCATTTAATTTACCCCGCATGAATTTATTTAGCATAAATACTAGAGATTTCAGCAACTAATTATACAAGTTAACCAAATGGTTGCATATTGTAGCAATCCAAGTTGTTGCCATAGCTGACACCTAAGAGGTCGCAGTACCGCTTGTAGAATCCAATCCGATCTGCTACTGCCCCAGTTGTATCGGATCCTTGACCACACTCAACGCCTCCGTTGATAATGTCAGTGACCACACCGTACCCTGGCAGCCTGCCAGCAGACTGGTCAGCTGCTGATGGGGTCCACTGGCCAGTCATGACAGCATGGCATGATGGTTTTGGTGACTGTGGGGTCATCCAAAACCACAGTGCAGATTGGAAAGAAACAGTGGGGTCCGTGGCGACTAGGTCAGGGTTGCTGAGCAGATTTTGGCCAACTGCTTGACCACATGCACCATAGTTGTAATTACTGGAAAATAAATGAATCAAGCATTTTTCATCAAGTGGATAGGTACGTAATGGTACCATGTCTTAGTACCGTTATGCTAGCTTAAAATAATTTTTTATCTTTTAATTTCTGCTTTGATTGCGACTTGTTTTTTTATCAAAAAGAATGCGGTGGCATCGCCACTTTTTTTCAAAACAAAGCAATTATTCGATATAAAATCATGGAAAAACATGCTCTCAAAAAGGAGGATTATCTAGAGCTGGTTGAGTTAATAATGCAATCAATAAATTGGTAATCAAATGATGTGATGGAAAAGAACTTACTAGGAGATCTGAATAGGCCCTCGTCCATAGTACTTTTGGCCTGAAGCACACGGGTATTCTGTGCTCTGATTGCAGTAATCACCGGCATTTCCATTATTTTCTCTAACGAAGCAGTATCCCCATGCGTAAGGGCCATCCGGTGCAGTTGGCCAACCGCCTATAATCAGAACAAATTTCAATTATTCACCTCAGAGCTACATCCAAATTGAACAAAACACTGGTTTTGGTCGGCTGGATCAGGTCAAAGTATTTCCCATGCAAAATTACCTTGATGTTTGAAATATCTTGGTACAGAATCATACCAGTGGTTTCATGGGATGTTTGGGCCAAGAAAGCGGCAATCTCGCGCTTTTGTGTATCTGCATCTCCAATCGATCCAAATTGACTGTAGGAATTGGCAGCGGCAATAAATGCATCGTATGTGTAGAAACCAGTTGCAGGGCAGGCCGCATCATTCCTGTGTTTCAGCATTTGTTCAAAAAGTGATGAATTGATAATGGATGCAACACCACACTGGCTTTGGCAACTGGTACCACAGTATTCTGTTGTGTTCCCACAATAACCGTACTGGCTACAACACAGGTTGTTGGCGCATGTTGCGCCACCGGCTTGAGACCCGCATTGCTGTGCTTTGATGGTCAGGGACAGGGCTCCTAGGAAAAATAAGGCTAAGGTAATGAATTTGACATTTACTGGTATTTTTGTCATTGTTCAACTGTTGGTTCGTTGAAAGAGATATACTTCTATGGTGAGATTTGGGAAAGAGGGGATATTTATATCAGGAAAGGATTACAAAAGAGTCGCAATTGGGGGCTTGACTTGCCTTAATTAATTATGTACACGTACGTGTTAGCATTATCAATACACGTGTTTGCATTATCAAAAAATGCAGCAGCCAAGTAACTTCAAATTGAAAGGATTGATAATTTATTCTGTTCCATTGTTGGGATATCTTATATGCCCCTGTTTGCTAAGATTTCTTCTAGGCAGGTAGCGTAGGCTGTTTTCTAAAGCTAAATTTGCTATCTTTTATCTTATGTAATCTTCAAGCATAGCGTGATTTCTTCCTTGGTTCTATCTTGATGAGAAAATTTTAAAAATATTTTCGGCTGACCTCCAGCACATCCATGATACAGGTAATATTTATTCAAACGTGATACAGGTAATTTTTTTAACTTTAGTATAGCAACAAATACCGGTATTTTTTTTTTAATTTTATGCAGTACAGTATCAAGTATATTAAATTTAAAAAATTAATTTCTTACTTGATACTATACTGCCTAAAATTTGCTTGGTACTGTATTGTACTCATTCGAATGTATACTTCTTTTCTTTTTTAAATTAGTGGTATTAAATGCCTACTGATTAATAATTTCATTGATAAAAAAATGTATTTACAATTGATCAAATTACCGTAATTTCTAAATCTACTTTTTTTTTATTTTCATATAAATCTCTAACTACTCAAATATTCTAATTTTCTCTTAATCACTCTAATACTTTAATCTTCATCTCTCTTCATAATCGGATCTGCTTCTTCGACAACAATTTGATCTACTCACTGTCGACAACCGGATCCACTTTTTCGACCGCCGCCGCACTCCGACGACGACCGGATCTACTCACCGTCGGGCTCCATTCAAAATGAAGACTCTATGCTCCGAGCTCCAATGATACCGTATTCTTGGTTTCAGTTCCTCTCCTCTTTCTTATTCTTCCCTTCGCTCGAGAGGGTAGAACCGAGAGAGGAGAGATGCTGTGTTGGAAATAAAAACTATAAGGAACAGAAAAGGTGGAGCTGAATAGAAGGAGAGAATAACGGAGGAGGACCCTAGTTTTGAATCACCACCAAAATTCGCTTCCTGGAAGAGAAATGTTTGATTCTTGGATGAACTAAATTACACAATCCATTTTAAATATCCTCAATAGGTAGTACATGATACAAATTTTGAGACACATGGTGCTAGAGAAGAACTTTTGTCACGGCGTGACGAGTCACGTCACGTGTGTCGATTAAGTAACGTGACTCGTGTGTCACGTAACGTGATTATTCGCGTGTCACGTGACGTGACTGTATTATATGAAAATTATACGTCACGTAAACCAATCACGTCACGTCACGTCACACGGTATAAAACATGTCACGTCACATCACGTGGTCACGTATAGTCACGTCGGGAAGTGAGACTTTAGGACAAGTCATGGATGCACATGCCACCAGAACCGAGAGAAGTGGTAAGCACTTCTAGTTATGGTCCCAGTCAGGAAGTTGAGGTGGTTAGCCAACTCAACGAATAACAAGAACAATACGGATACAATCCATATATGCACAATTACGAAGATTATGGATACAATATATACAATCAGGGTTGGGATTATTAATTTAGCTTAATGAATATTTATAATTTGAATTTTTAACAATATTATTTACTCGTTTCAGATTTTTTAGAATTTTCATATTTTTTATTTTTTTCTGAATTTTTAACAATATAAATTAAAATATAAAAAAAAATTGACGTGACTAATTCATGTTATGTCACGTCACGTGTGATCACAGTGTGATTACGCGTGACGTGACAATTCGCATGATGTGATCATCTGCCGCTATTTTAGTCACGTCACGTCACGTGAAAATAATAATTGATCACGTCACATCACGGCATGTCACGTTTTTCCTTCTCTACATGGTGCCATGAATTGATTTAAAGTTACTAATGAAATACGCTTCCTTGTTAGCTAATCATAAACCGTACCAGGTTAAAATGTTAAAAATTTAAGAGAGAATTTTATGTATGCCCCCTAAAAATATCAAAATTATGCATTTCTCTCTCTAAAATTCATAATATCATATTTATCCTTATAAATTGTAAGAACTTACAAATTTATTCAATTTATTGGCTTTTATGTTAAAAATCATTTTAAATTTATAAAGTATGCATTTTATTGTTTATTAAAAAGTAATAATATCTAATTTTAGTGTATTCAAAATGTTATATTTTCTAAATGATTGACAGTAGGTCCAATTCCCATCAGACCTACTTTGGATCGATGAGTGTAATGACCATCTGTTTGCATCAAAATTCGTGTGAACTACATTGAAATCTGTATATGTCTATTTCAATTTCCATGCACACAGATTTTGATGCTAATCTTTTGGTGTTTGGACTCTCTTATCTCTCAAGCATATACTTTGATGGTTTTATTTCAAATTGAAGCCCAATCCTAGATGTGCTGTTGGCCCGCTTTGTTACATTCATCGAGATGAACAAGTACTAATTAATTATCTGAACAGAGTGGTATAGTAGATATGATGCGTGTGCTGAAAGTTAACAAAAGGTCAAAAATCTTAACCAACAGTCGCCACTTTCCTCTTTCCTCTTTCGTTTTTCTTTTTTTCTTTTAAGTAAAGATTGGAGTTTAATTGACAAGCAATTTTCTATCTTAATTTCGAACTAATTATGATATATTTCTGACAAAAAAGAATAATATTTTTTAATTACCACTAGATTACATGTTGATTCTCGTGTTAACATGATCAGTCATCGGTTTTTACGTTTCCTGTCATGTTCATTTTGCATTTACTTCAGAATATGGAATTAGTTGTTTGTTGTGTTTTGTGCGTCGTCGTCCCAAGAAATACCAAATATGCAATTAAGTTCATGTTGACAATATATAATCATTAGTCCGAATCTCTAGTTCTAAGTTCAATTCAATTGCTTGACTATCTCAAAATTCTTACTTGCGCGTAATATGAAACTGATTATGCCATTTAATTAATGTTTAAATTGGGATTGCTTAATTAACATGAAGAAAATTTATGTCCAAGCAGAGTTTTTCTCTCTAAGGGTCGATTTTTCAATTTGGGAATATTAATGCATGAGAAGTTATTGTACTGAATAATCGATCGTTACTTTGTAATGCCAACTTCATATATCTTTTTTGAAAACCAGATAGGGGCTATCTGATAGGTACAGAAAATAAGAAATAAAAAATACATCAATAGTTTCTCATCTCTATTACAACTCCAATAAACAAAAAAATAAGAACACATCGCCAGCAATACCGAAGCCTCTGTATATATCATATCTTGTTTACCAGTATATTATCAGTATATGTATGCCCTCTTATCCGCAGCATTACCAGAATAAGAACACTTCCCATACCAGTATCATATTAATAGAACCTATTGAGTATTGACGAGCTAGGTAGCATGGAGTTATTTAAGTATTACATGACAGGAAAAATAGTAACATGAATGGCTCCTGGGACAATTTAATTACGCAACATACATTTATTTAGTAGCTACTTGCTAGTACTCGAATTTTTAGTACTAATACAAATCAACTAAATGGTTCCATATTATAGCAATCCAAATTGTTGCCATAGCTGACACGCAAGAGGTCGCAGTACTGCTTGTATAGAACCCGTTACGATCTGCTACCGCCCCAGTTGTATCAGACCCTTTACCACACTCGATGCCTCCATTGATAATGTCAGTGACCACACCGTACCCTGGCTGCCTGCCGGCAGACTGGTCAGCAGCTGATGGGCTCCACTGGCCAGTCATGACAGCATGGCATGATGGTTTTGGTGATTGTGGGGTCATCCAAAACTACAGTGCAGATTTGAACGATACGGTAGGGTCCGTGGCGACTAGGTCAGGGTTGCTGAGCAGATTTTGGCCGATTGCTTGACCACATGGACCATATATAGTTGTAGTTACTGGAAAATAAATCAATCAAGCATTTTCATTAAGCGGATGGGTACATATATAATGTTACCATGTCTTAGTACCGTTATGTTAATTAGGTTAAATTAATTTTTTTTTTTCTGTTGTGTATGCGACTTGGTTTCTAATTTTCTATCTAATTAATAAATATTAGTTGTATGGATTGGCACCTTTTCAACAAAAAAAAAATCGACAAAAATATTTATTTGATATAAATACATGGAAAAACATGCTCTCCTAAAAGAGGAGTTATGTAGAACTGATTATTTACAGATGATGATTGGATCACCCAAATATATATAAATAATTAACCAGAGCATGTTGGATAAATAATGAAATATTATAAATTGGTGATCAAAATGATGTGAAGGAAAAAAAAAATTTACTGGGAGATCTGAATAGGTCCTCGGCCATAGTACTTCTGGCCTGAAACGCAAGGGTATTGGGTGCTCGGCGAGGAATAATCACCGGCATTTCCATTGTCCCCTCCCCACAGGAGCAGATCAGCTCATGTTCACAGAACAACCGAAAAAGCACCAACACCATCATAGTCCAAAAACATCACACTTTTCGTCCCTTTTGACTTACTCCATTATTTCCTCAAACTTCCTCAGAGCCCATGGGTGCTCCTATATATTTAATTACCCCAATTCATAATTATTACATGTCTATCGTACACACACATATAGCAAAAAGAATAACTAAATATCATATTTAAAATCAGTGATTTTGAAAATTTTCAAAAAAATTTGTAAAATTTGGTCTCCAAGTACAATTTAATATGGAGATCAACTTGAACGGTTCGGATCGACATTTTGAACTTTGAAATTGAAGATATAGACGTGAAGTAACACTCGTTTTACTTCGTCAAGTACCGTAGCCCAACTCTATATATATAAAGCAAAAAGAAGAAGGAGAGAGGAGAGTATATTTGTCAATTTTATTTTAAAAGTAACTAAATAAAAAATTACATAAATAAAAGGGAATAAAAGAAACAGTAGTAAGTTTTTATAGTGATTTTTTTTTAAATTTTTTTATGGTGATATTGGATATTGTTTTACGAGAAAATTGTCTATTTTCAAAATTTACATTGGTACACTAAAAATTGTCCCTTCAGTTTATTAGCAAAAAGTTAGTTGTGTCCATTTTTTTAGTCTGTAATTTGTATTTGAAAAACCAATTTTCAATACCTGTTCCACAATATGACACTACGTACTTCTAGAAATTATTTGTTGCTAGACCATAATTATTTGTTAATATGCGGTATATATAGTTTCTGCAATACCCATTATATACTGTGATTTTTATTTATATCCAATATTAATTGGAAATTGTCAAATATGCCCACCGAAGTTACGAAATTTTTAATCTACTCAAACTGGCCAATTATTGGCCGGTTGTTAATTGTTAATAGAAACCGGCCAATAATTGGCCGGCTCTTATTTTTTTAATATAGTTGATATGTTAATTGCCTAAATTTAATATTAAGACAAATATTTTTTGACAAAATTTATATTATTGTTTAGTTTGTAGGGTCCGACTAGCATGTCGCCATCGACTTTGCTACGACACTATGAGGCTCCGCCGCCACCACCGCCACCACCGCCACCGCATTATGAGCCTCAGTATTTTGACCCTATGGACCAGGATGGGCCGGAGTTTAGTCTGGAGGATTTGGGTGGACTACCATCATCACTGCAGTCACCGTCACTGTCCCTGCGTAGGATGCTCGACGATATCCTACAGAGATGGCACACGATGGTGAGGCCAGCGGTAGCTGGTCACAGATGCATCATAACTTTGCGACTGGGCTGGCAGCGTCCATCTTCTCTACATCCCCGCCAGCTACTACTTTGGGGGAGGGGGATGTCTGGGATACCGCAGCTAGAGTGAGCAGATACATAGACAGATGCCGCTGCTGCACATGGTCGGGGGGCAGCTCGACAGAGCTACCAGAGGTCAGTCAGCTCCGCAATGGTCCCCCTATGGTGTTCGTTGTCGTTAGACGATAGTTTTACTTTTATTATTTTGTAGGATTTACATTTAATCTACTGTGTTTGTCATTTTATGCTTGTATTGTCTTTGTTTGTTTATTTATATTTCATACTTTATATTTGCATATCGTCTTATATCATGACTATATCATACTTATAAATATCAAAATATAAACCATACTTATAAATCCTAATAAATTTAGTTAAAAAAACACAAATCATACTAAATCAGTCAACAAATTTAATCAAATAATCGTCTTAATATTAAACTCGGTTAATTAATATATCAACTATATGAAAAAAAAATTAAGGACCCGCTAATTATTGACTAGTTTCTAAAAAAAATAAAGAGCGGTCAATAATTAGCCGGTTTGAATATTTTTATAAATATTTAACTTTTATAGACAACTAGACATATTTGAGAATTTTTTATATTTAATTTGGGATATAAAAAAAATCACGGTGGCGGCTGGCAAGGACTCTCCTTTGAAATGCAACAAACCGATATTGCTGACGCAGTGGAAAAAGTGGTGGGCTCCACGGCGGATCAATATCCTCCCAGGTACCGTAGAGGATGGGCCTCACTGTACGGTTTGAGATTAAATCTCAGCCGGTTTGAGATTCGAGAGGAAATAGGGGGCAGTTTTATTGGTCTTTGAGATTCGCGCCAAGCAAAAAAAAAACGGTCTGGATCCACTAATTGTAAAAGATTCTCTTTTCAGGTAATGCACTGGATGTGAATTCCTCCACGGCTCCACCTGCATTATTGTCTGGATGGTTGGCTGGTTGCTCCGTGTTAATGCTTTTAAGCTGTTAATTATTTCCTTGAAACTTGTTGCATTCTTTTTAGATTCCTTGATGTTATACATAGATTAAATACTAATTGTTCCATAGGATTGCATCGTAGTCGTTCCTAAAAAATCAGACGGCTTACACTTTCCAATAGTATGCATATTAATTAGGTATGGATCTTGGTTAAAGGGTTGTAGTTTTACATTTTTCTCAGTGACCCTCGAAATATTTGAAATCCGAAGATATTTTTAGTGGAAAAAAAAAGCCCACCTAAAACCGAGAGTCAATGTTAATAGGTCAATGGTCTCGTTGTATAGGAAATAACAAAGGAAAAGAGGGAAAGGAAGATCAGAATAATTGGCAGCCACTACCAATTATCAAGAGAGCTCTTTAGCCGTCACTGCCAATTATCAAGAGCGAGAGAAAGAGAGTGGACAACTGATTGAATTAACACAAGGCGGAGAGATTGAGGGGAGAATAACTCCAAAAGGGGAGGTGACAGTATCAAAAGCATCTATTTGTTCTTGTAAGTATTTGCCACTTGAAGTTTTATTAATAAATTTATTAACATCAAGAGTTAAGAGGAACTCGTTTCTGGTTTATCTGGAGGAAACTTGAGGCCCTTGCAAATTCCTTTTTATTAATTAATTAGTTTGCTTCTGATGTGTGTTATGAGCATCTCTTTGATGCAATTGAATTGCAATTGCAAACAGCTATTTACAGCTGTCAATCTGAGAATGAAATTACCGAAGAATTAAATTTCAAATTACCGAAGAATTGAATTGCATTTATGCAATATCAGCGATTTTCTTATTTTTTTGTTTCCGTTGACCCACGCCAAATCAGTTGACCAATAGCAAATCAGGTTAATTTAGCGACACCGTCTATTCTCTCTGTTTTTTTTTTTTTTTTTTGACAAACTTTAAATAAAGTAAACATATACTACGTACATCATTCACAAAAAAAATGATCACATATACACTTCAAACATTAATTTTTTTTTTAAATGCCTTGGCAGTGGCTGCTATTGGTAAGTACATCTCAATATTACAACTTTTGCCTTATCAGGAGGCCATCAACGTACCACTGTATCATTCGGTACCATAATCATATTCCTCACTTTTGTAGTCTTAAACATGAAATAATATGGGCATCTGTCACGTCAATTTCAAAAGAAGAAACCAATGTTCTTGGCTACTGGTACAAAGCCACCGGTACCAATTTAAAATTTCAAAAGGTGCTCTCATCTTCAACAGATATCCTCTTTTACAAAATCAAGGAAAACATAACTTAGATACCCCCAGGCCAAGATTGCTAGTTAGATTCTTGAGGGCTTCTACGACCTCTGACAAGCATTCCTTCCCAAAATCCTGCTACAAGAAAAGATGAAAATACACTTATAGTTTTGGCTTCTCTGAAATGAATCAAGAGATGATAAATGTTTCAAACAAAACTGAAGAACCATGGAGCTAAGGCTGCTGGTACTCAGTAACCCTGTGAAATATATCAATTACAAATAAGATTCGGGAGACTGAACTAGCCTGCACATGCACACAGTATAAAGGACAACAACTTAATTTGGTTTCAACTTTATAGACAATCATTCACTATTTCAAGTTTTGCATGGTTCAGCATTTGGAATTCATAATTCAAATATCGTTGCAAATTGCTCCAAAAAACATCTTTACAAGAAAGGCTAAGGTCTAGTAGTCGAATAGCAAACAGGTACCACTGCCTAATTTTTTACCTGGTAAGTAGTGAATCAGAAAATCGATTGCAGCACAACTGCAGGTACAAGTAAACAAGAGACCTTCAACTTACCTCCAATAGAATCACATGGCTGAAAAACAGATACCCCTTCTTGTATTGCTATTTGGATTGATGCTTCGATAGACATTTGTAAATCCTCCTCTGCTTGATCTAAATTATAATTGGAGTGACTAAATTAAGTTAACAAAGACTTTCACACAGCTAAGTACAAAAAAAAAATCTAATGCAACTATGTATTGCCTCACGAAAGAAAAAGAACAGCTAAAACAAAGAACATACAAAAAAATTAAGCAAAGATTGAACAGACAACAAGCAAGAACAGTAAAAACCTAATTTTAAGGAAGGCAAATCAATCAGTAAATTGTGCAGTAAAAGTCTAATTTTAAGGAAGATTAGTTTTTGTTTTCAGTGATATGAACATCTCCTCTATTTACATCTAAATTGTGCACATTTTTTGTTTTCAACAGCCTCAGATCACATTTTTCAGAAATTTGAACATATAGTGTGTGGTTTCATGAATTGATTGAGTTTTACTTCAGAACCTTTTCCAAGTAAAATTTAGGAACCTATTAATCTGAGATGAAGAGATATGCCACAAGAGAAATAACTAGTTGGTAAAATACTTGGAAAATGAGTCTCTCCTAATTAGTGAGGCTTATTATTTCATAGTTGGTATAAAGGTAATAAGGGATAGTTCTTATAGTACCCGTACTGGTTGGTTGGTACAAAGGACTGCAATTCAAGTGAAATCCAGTATGTTAGACAGCAAGTACCAGTACAGGTACATGGCCATCCCAAAGGTTAAAAAAATAAAATTAATAAATAAAGCAAACTCCCTTGGACTGTTACATAGGTCTAGTATTTACAGGTTGATATAGGACATCATCATGAGTGCATAGAAATAAGTTTTGCATTTTTCTGATTTTTGTGCAATATTTAGTAGAGTTTCAAATTTAATATTATAGTATTCCAATGATTGGTACTGTACTAGTCAAGCACCGAAACTTTCCTACATTACTTTCTCAGTTTAATCTAGCTATAAAACCCTAAAAATACTGAAATAAATCATGGATGAAGATTTCATTGTCCTGGAAATTCAGAAAGAAACAACACTCAATTTGGAGCTGTAAATTGATATGTATAAAAAGGAGAAGACAGCTTAATAAATGTCTAAATTGCCCTTTACATGTGCAGAACTGATGAACCAGAAATGGACCCTAATAAGTAAGGAATGAATAAAATCAAGTTCATGCAACTATGACACCTGATAAGTATGATTTCTCAAGGACATAAGCATAGTGCAAATGGAAACTTAAAATTCAAGTAAAATTCAACTGAAACTTAAAATTCAATTCAGAAAGAGATTATCATTTATTTTAAGCTCATATATCACCTCACGAACAATCTGACTTAAACTAATCATGTCCAATCTGCCTTAATCTAATCCAACAAATCACGAAATTGAGCTATGCAGAGAGAAATTCAAAGAAGAACCACAAGCAATAAGCTAACCATGTTAAACAAAGTGCATAACATATCTCAAATCTGACCTTAGCTCTATCTGAATCAAATCAATGACAAATTCAAGCTGAAACAAAGATTTAGAAAAAGCAAACCCGTTAAAGGGTTGAATGAGGAGAAATAGTGCAGAGTTTGAGGAGAAAAGTGGAAATTAGTGAACCTTGGGCTACGGCGAGGAGAGAGAGAGGGAAAGCAGGTAATGCGGAGAGACGATCCAAGCTGTCGGCAGATGTATCGATGGTGGCCTTGTTGTAGCAGCTCAGTGTACCCTTCAGTAGACGACACGTCTCGCCAATAAGATCCTTCCTTTCTTCCACATCACATAATTTCAGGTTAAGCAGCGACGAAGGCGGAAACAACTTTTGAACCCATCACACAATTTATTTCTTCTTCATTTTAATGCAACGAGTTTCCACCTTACCAGACCTTAAATACAATACGATTTAGTGCTTAATTAACATCAAAATCTGCAAAATTCAAACTTAACCCAAACCAACCAAAAACGAGACTACTGGAAACCAGAACCCAAGATCAAGTGAGAATCGTGTAGGTTAGTTGCTGAATAATGGTCCACAAATGGAGTAGCACAGACAGAGAGCCAGAATTAGACGAAGGAGAGGAAAAGAGTGAAAAGTACCTGAAAAGAGCAAATAAACAGCGCTCGGCAGGAGAGTTGAAGCAACTCGTCTCGCAGAGGAACTTGTCTCGTTGACGACGAGGAGATGGCGAGGCAGAGGGGGGGGAGAGAAAATTAAGGTGGATCGGATTTGTTTGTTCTTTTTTCTGATGTGCATAACATATCTGAGGAGGCGGAGGCGGTGGCGAATTTAATTTATCGGAGGCCGAGGCCGAGGCGTAGGCAAAGGTGGAGGCGTAGGCAGAGGCGGAAACCAAAGTCTTCAGCAGCGGACGGAAGGGTTTTCAAAATTTAGATTTGAATTTGATTAATTTTTTCCGTCAACGTTCTATTTTTTCAGCGAAATGGAAGTATTTGAAAGCTTTCAAATTTTTTAAGCATACTTCAGCGATAAAAGGATAAATACAATTGTCATGTAGGAGAGAGACCACCGAATAAACTCCATTTGCAAACCGTTGCTGATGTTCTATTGGTGGGTTTTGATGCAATTTGTTCGTATTAGTCAAATTGCACGCACACAAAGTGTTCAGCAAAAGCAAAAAAATTACCCTGGTAATTGGCATAATAATAGCTTGAGGCAGCAAATTGCTCGCACACAGAAACTAATCAAAGTTTTTTGCTTGGTACAATAATAACTACTACGTAAAAGTCTGGGTTAAAAGAAAATTGAAATTTAGCACGGTTTTAATAATCAGGAGCAGACCTACATTGAGCCACAAGGGCAACTGCGCCTCCCTCTGATTTTTGATTTTTTGTAGATATTTATTGATTCGGACCAACTTTGTATCCAATTAGTTAATAAATTTGAATTCAATTAGCTACTTAAATCTAATTCATCATTCAAATTCTATGACAAACTGTGTCTGGAAGAGCATTTTCCTCATAGGTAAAATGCTTTGTGGGTAGGTGTTTTTCTTAGAGTGAAACGGTTACCCCAAAAATGTTTTCCTTAAAGAGTTTTCACAACGATTATTTCGGTAGCTCTTTTGCTTTCTATTTTTGTTTTAAGTTGAAAATTAAGTATTATTAGTTGTTGTAACTGAACAATTACGTACTGTTATTTTTCTGTATGTTCTATGTTTCATATATAAGACTGTTTTAATTTCCGAGACAACCAAACTGATCATAAGCAAAATTATGTACTCGTTCAAAAATCCTAACAAAATCGATGAAACTTAAAATACTTAAAATTTTCATATTTAAATTATAAAAAAATAAAGAAATTTAGATCTAAGAATGAGGAACATTAATTTGATTCGTTTGTAAATATGTTTTTTTTTTTTTCTTTCAATAACATTGTTAGAGGAAATTTAAAATCACTAATTTTTAAAAATATTTTTTTTCAAATTTTTTGAAAATAAGCTAAGCTGGGTTTTACTGGTTTGTTTCGACGGCATCATGCTCTAACGGGTCAGCATCGGCGAGCCGGAACCGACTCTGCTCCTTTTCTACAGAAAAGGAGGATCCTCTTTTTCTTCCATCTGAATCGTTCAAAATCTATTGCATGGTCACAATTACTTTCTATTTTCAAATTAATTTAATCTATTAAAATGATTCAGATTTAATTGAAACCGTACGATTAATTTTGAACGAACCAAATAGAAAAAATGAAGCAGATTTTGATTCCGGCGAGCCCATTAAAGCTCAATTCGTCAAAAAGGAATCAGCTTTAATGTTTTGTCTTTTTAATGACAAAACATGTTTGCTTGTGGTACCTTTAATTAAATTCAATCACCGAACTGGTAGGTTTTTCCTTTTTATATATTTCGTAATTTAAAAAAAATAAAAAAGTTGATAATCTTTTCTTTTACAGGGAAAAAAAAAGCCACGAATACCGAACATTTGATTCGATACACTCAGTAATACCGAATATTGGATTCGGTACACCTTGTGTTAGACGCTATACTGAAGGTCACATAAAAAAAAAATTACCGGAACTAGGATTCTGTACCGAACCATAGATTCAGTACACGTGCCCATGTACCGAATCTCAACTTTGCCACATTTTTTATTTTATTTTCTTTTATAATATATATATATATATGAAATTGCTAATATGTTTTATTGACTTTGTAATTTTTTTTTTAATATTGATACTTAAATTTAAAATATTGGTTATTGCTAAACAAAATTATCTCATGAATAGCGGGTTGTTTTTGTTTGAAATAAAAGTTAAATACATAATTGTTAAGGTTAAAAAACTTCATTTTCACATTTTAAGGAACTAAAGGATAGTTTTTTGAACTTTTTAACTCTGTCGGCTTTCGGGTTATGCCTTAGACCCCACCCCTTACATCTCCTCGTGAGCTTTCTGAATTAGGATCATATGCTCAAATAGGAAATTTCTACCAAAAGTTATATTCATTTAATGTTTGAAAACAATGCATCTACGTATTATTACAAAACATCAATAATGCATGGTTGTTTTATATCCTGGTTAATCATGGTAGCAGTGCATTGATATTCCATTGAGCAACTCGGTATACGGTAGTGCATATTTAGATTTCCAGTCCTCCCGCTCAGCTGTGTCTTGTACTAGCTCACTCTTCTCCCCTGTCAACCACCCATCAAGGTGCTTACCCTGAAGTGCCCATATGATCCATCATGACCAGCTCAAATAGGTCCCTAGTCAATCAAGTTTTATATCCATCGGTGGAAGATCCAACTTCATCTGTGGTTGGCCCGATGTCCCTTAGTCTTTCAACAGTTGAAGCAATGTCTCACATCTTCTGGATGTAGCTTTTCAATAAGTTTCTCCATCTTCAACTCGTGCTTACCCCCCACAACGGTAACACAAGTTACAATCTTTCAAACAACCTACAATAATACATCAAACAACACAACCTGAAAACTCCATTGCTGGAATCACTGTTCACGGTTACTGTAGCACAACAGTTACGGTTCATCCACTACTGTTACTGTAGTGTTTTGGTGTCCAGATCTGTCGCTGGACCAAAGTAGGGCTGCACCCGACCCATTAGTCATCTCCCATCATGGGACTGGTAAAACAGTTCCCCTCAAAGGCGATGGAGAGAGTCCTGTCTAGGGTGTTCTGGTGGAAGAAGAGAAGGAGCGACTTTTGGCAGGGCTACTTCTGTTTTTTTTTTTTTCTCGCATGAACCAATCAGATGGAAAGGGAAGGAAACAAGGAGGCGGCTGTAAGCTCTGATACCAAATTGTTATTCCAAATCTCATTTCACTAATTTCCAAACTTGAAATATATAGAGAGTACATATGTATTACATAAGTTACATAGAGTTTCCTAACTCTTCTCTAATTACTCTTTTACCTAAATACTCTTAATACATTCTTAATTCTTAACAAAAATCAAAGCAGAGCAGTATGCTGCATCGTTGTCTGTTACGGTGTTGAGCAAATTGTAAATCAATAAATCAAGCATTACAATCATCTCTTTATACTTTTTAACTTCAATCAAACATATATCATTGCCGGTTGGCCTACCAATGAAGTAAACTATATAGAAGTTACTTAATTAATCAAAAACATACATTTTATTAATTTTTCTCAGTCTGGCCTGATGACAATATGCATTTAATCCAGATTATTTGTTTGTTAATTTCCATTGAATTCCTATAAGATAATTATGAGATGTCAACTATAGAAATTCCTTTTTTATTGAACTAAAGTCAATTTTAGACTTGAAGGATCCAAGCGTTGTGTTTTCATGTAATTATTGACTATTCATTGGTGGATGGGAATTCTATTAATCATGTTATGTGGATTAAAATAGTTTTCTATCTTTTTACTAATGTTGATCTGTTTCCTTTATTTACACTTCAGGAAGAAAAGATCAAGGAAAGCTCTATCACCAGAGATGAGCACGGTGGGTCATGACTTGGGCAATGGGAATTGCCGTGTGACAGTGTGTGATTGGAATATTGATTGTGCAGTAATTAACAAAGACAACATATTATGGTCACCCGACAATCTTTGTAGATACTCTACTAGTGATATCAAAGGGTATCTCTCTCAAATCAAACACCTTTTGGGACAGAAGTTTTCTGATCCTGAGCTGCAATTAGAGCTTGATTTTGTTCCTTTTAGAGTAATCGAAGGCCCCAACGGCTATCCTTTAGTCCACAGTAAATGCAGGGGAGTGGACAGAGCATTCACCCCTGTTGATATCCTAGCTATGTTGATTTCTTATTTAGAATCTCTAGCTAGTGAAGAGCATGGTACTCTAAATTATATTCCTCGGTGTATTGGGGTACCAATATACTTCACAGATGAGCAAAGGACAGATGTGCTTCAAGCTGCAAAACTTGCTAGGTTGACATCATTCAGCCTTCTTGAAGAAACAGCTGCCATGGCACTGGGGTATGAAAATTGGTGGCACTCTACGAGTACTGGCATTGTGGTATTTGTTGATATTGGCGATGCCAACATGCAAGTTAGCTTTGCAGATGTAGGTCACACAACAATGTGCGCCAAGATTTTGTATCAGGCTTATGTTAGATTGTTAGGAGGAAGGGACTTCAATAAAGTGTTATTCATGCATTTTGCATCAATGATTAGAAAGAACTATAATATTGATGTTTATCAAAGTGCTAATGCTTGTCTTCTCCTCACTGATGCTTGTGAGGTTTTGAAGAAAGAACTAAGCACACATGATGAGGCCTCTTTCTGTATTAAAATTTTTTCAGGTTCCAAGGATGTTAAGGGGTCAATAAAGAGGAAAGAATTTGAGAACATGACCGCTCCGATATTGGAAAGAATCAAGGAGTCATTGGAGAAGGCATTGACTGACTCTGGATTGGACAGATTATTGGTTCAATCGATTGAGGCTGTTGGAAATGAGTGCTCTATGCCTGCAGTCATTAACATTTTAGAAGAAGTTTTCAAGAAAGAACCAAGAAGGAAGGCAAATTCTAATGAGTACATTGCGAGGGGTTGTGCCATGTCACAAGTACCGTGGATAGCCAGACAGAGAACCATTCTGGTAATTATACATGAATAAATTCTAGGTTATCTTAATTATAATTTTGAGTAGTATTAGTTGCTTGTTAAAAAAATGCATAGTATGTTGAAAAAGAGGACCTTTATAAAAACTAACATGGAAGCAAAGCTTGATCGTTGTAAAGCATATGTTCAATATATATTTGCAAGTACAAACAAAAACGTAAAACAAAACCTTGTTGCCTGACCCTTTTATCTATCATAGTTAGTATTTTCCTTTATTTTACTTGTAGTTGTTTTGTTCTTAACAGCCTATGGATGTGCCAACTTCAAATCTGGATTCAGTTGAATCATCTTCCGAGAAGAAAAAGGATAGACATTCACAAATGTTTCTTTGGAGAAAGGCTATGGATAAAAGTGGAGCTACTTTGACTTCTATCAATAATTTTCTTGAAATGGTAATAGTTGCACAAGTTTCCTTTCTCTTTTGATTCAAATACTTGCATCAACTGGTACGAAGATTACATAGACTTAACAGATTTGCATAGGTCAATTTTTGAGAAATCACAAAGTCAATATAAATTTAATGATGTTTTTAGTCTGCCCTGACATGCACATGGCACTCGCTCTGACTATCAACCAATTTTGATTTCTCAAAATAGTACATTTATACCTGGAAGAATAGTAATATGATATTTCATAAACATAAATGATTATTTGGATTTGCTTTTTGGGAGGACATCTTACATTCTAGAAATTTCAGTCAAAGACATCTTTCATTTTACTAAGAGTCATTTGTTATGTTGACAGTTAATTAAATCTTTTGTTTTAGTTTTACTTTTAGCCATTTGTTAAAATTTACTTAAACAAATATTTTGTGGGTGTAGAAGTCTTTATGTATTTTATTTTAATGCAATCACCAGAACATAAGTCGTATAGGAAGATTGAAGAAAACAGAAGATGAGTCATTCTGGCTTTCTAAGGCAAAATCCCCAAAGCAAGTAGGTTTCCTTCTATAAAAATTAACTAGTTTGACAAAAAAAGCTTCAGATAAGAACATAATTACTACTAGTTATTAGTGTATATATTATGTAACTTCATCAACATGATTGTCAGAGAATTGCATTTGTCGACAGAGGAAAGATGTTCAATGACTTTTCTCAAAAAAAAAAAAAAAAGATGTTCAATGACATGTCATATTGGTTTTGGAAGGCACAATCTCCACAGAAGGTATGTTCTTTAAATTTAGGTCAACCTTTTTGACGAAAATATATAGGTGAATGATACGGTTCTATGCATACTACTGATTGGCCAGTGCAAATGGTCCAAATATGGGCTGCACAATGTGATCAAAATATCAAATCTTGTACAAAACTAATTCTTGTCTCTTCTATTTTTGGTACAGGAGTAAAGTATTGATTGGAAAATTTTGGACTATCAAATCGCAATAGTTTTTTCCCTTTATATCCAAACAAAGAGATAATTAAAATTTAGAAATATAAAAGACATACAAGATTTGAGCATGGAGATCACATTGAGTGTTTCGTTTCAGCCATTTGAAGCTCTAAAGTTAAGATTTGGGCCGCCAGAACTAGTTGATTAGTTTTAGGCATGGCAACTTTGCCGGCCACAATATATCTCTATATATTAATTTGCTTCTTAAATGCAGAGAGATGACAGAACTTCTTATACAGCTGAATATGAGAATGAACAGAATAACCCAGAGAATGCAAACGAAGAGAAGCTTTCCCTTCAACTTTCAGAAGCCCAGAAACTCATAGAACAACTAATGTCTGAAAGAGATTCTGCTAGAAATGAAGTTGAAGAGTTGCGCCAATTGACAGAGCAGCAAGCTCTTGGTAGTCAATGTGTAGGATACTTTGCCGAATACAGCTATTCTGAGCTCCAAGATGCGACCAACAATTTTGATGAGTCATTTAAACTTGGAGAAGGTGGGTTTGGTATTGTGTACAAGGGCATCCTCCACAATACTAACATTGTGATAAAGATTCTGAAAGAAGGAAGCAGTCAAGGAGCAAAAGAGTTTGACCAGGAGGTATTTCCCACAACGAGTGCATATAATTTAGGCAAAGCTAGTGTGATGTTCTCACCAAAAGGGTTTAGTGAGCACAACTTCAAAAATCTGTCGAATTGGCTTCAAACGCAAATCCAAACCATTGAAACCGATATACTTCATGAGTGATGCATGTACATTAATTTTTTTTAATTCATTAGTACAAAGTCAAGCAGTAAGAAAAATGAATGTATTAAAGTGCAACTTTTGATGTACACGCAGCACTCGTGAAGTATATCGGATTCAAAGGTTCGGATTCGCCATTTGAAGCCAATCCAATAGATTTTTGTAGTTGAACTTACCAAACTCTCCTAGTGAGCACATCACACACTAGCTTTACTCATATATTTATACATATTGACTTGTACAGAATTCAAGTGCAACTTTTACTTTAGTACATAACAGCAAGCAAGAGGTAATAACTAGACAGAAGAAAAGGAAGCCTCTTCAAAACCTAATTAAAAAGCTCCAAACTAAAATTTTATAGTAGATTTGAACCTTTCAATTATCTTGATTGCTTTTTTCTGCATCTTTGTAATTTAATTCTAACACAAGTTGATCCCTCAAATATGAAAATGTAATTGCAATATCCACCATAAAAGGATGAAATATAAATTTTGTTAGGGATATTTTTGGACAATTTATATTGATACGTCAAAAATAGAAATTATAAACAACTATCAATACAAATGATGCAAAGTACACAAGGAATCGTTGAAGAACATCAAACTACACACATAATACTATAATAGTTTGGTAATTAGGCATTGACTACTCACTGGAGGAGAATTCTTATTTGTGGTTAATGATAAACTATTTATTTGAACTTCACAGATTGAAATTCTTAGCAAGGTAAGGCATCCCAACCTTGTGACGCTTATAGGGGCTTGTGAAGAGATGCGTGCACTTATTTATGAGTACTTACCAAATGGCAGCCTAGAAGATAACCTGAGGTCCAGAAACAATACTTTGCCCCTCTCATGGCAAACCCGAACGCGCATTGCATTTGAGATCTGCTCTGCACTAAGTTTCTTACACTGCAGTAAACCTCATGGTATTGTGCATGGTGATCTCAAGCCCGACAACATCCTTCTTGATTTTAATAATGTCAGCAAAATCAGCGATTTTGGCCTCTGCCGCCAACTAAATTGGACAGATAGTGCAAGTGTACCATTCCAGTGGACAGATTGTCCAAAGGGAACGCTTGCCTACATGGACCCGGAGTACTTATCAACAGGGAAGATAACTCCTTTATATGATGTTTATTCATTTGGTATTATGTTGTTGCGGCTAGTGACATGTAAAGGCCCACGGGAATGAGAAACTTGGTGGAGGATGCACAGAAGAAGGGTACATTCAAGGAGTTAATTGATGCTTCGGCAGGTCCCTGGCCGTTTAAGGAGGCTAAGAAGATGATCTCATTGGGCCTTAGATGCAGCGATCCAATAAGAAAGAATAGGCCAGATCTGACGACCAAAGTGTGGAAGGAATTGAAGTATATGGCAGACATTGTTTCTGCATCGATGTAATCATAGGAAGCTCCTTTATCTTCTTAATTGGTTCATACATTGACAATTAAATGGCTTAATTAGTTCATTATGGTAATTTGCAACTTTATTTCAATGAATAAACCTATGAGTAATGATTGTGTGATCATCCAACCTGATGAATGAATGTTTTTACTTAAATATGTTTGTTGTTATTTATATTAGAAAAAAATTGTTTTCTATTCTTAATTGATGAAAGATATATATAGAAAGAAATTGCAGATATTTTCTAGCATTTAATTCTTAATGATGGTTTAAGAAAGAAAAATGACACGTTTCTTCTCAGAGTACATCTCTTTCCCCAATTTTTTAAGCAGCATATGTCTAATTGAATGGAAGGCACCATTCAATATTGCTTTTAATGTTGAAATTTCCTTTTGTTAAATTATTATTTTTTCCTTTTAGATTTTTTTGTCTTTTTGTGTTTTTATAATATCAGCTGCTTTCTTCAGCCATTTTTTTTAATTGTCTTTTACATTCATTTCATTCTTCCTCTTCTTTTTCTTTTCAGAAGCTTTAGAACTTTATGTAATTCAATAAAATGAGCGAATCCAGCGTAACACATGAAAAAAAATACAGATATCAGACATTCGAATATCCGATATCTGAAAGATGATTTTGTTGTAAGAAAGGGGAAAGTGGGGCTATTTATATTGGCAAAGGTAAAGAGCTTCACATTTTCTGGTAATACTTCTCTCATGGTAAGATGATTTTGTTGTAAGAAAGGGGAAAGAGGGGCTATTTATATCGGCAAAGGATTGCAAACAGTCGAAGTTGGGTGGCTTGACTTGACGTATTATAATTGCATGCAGCTGTATTTTTCATAATACGATTTGTTTTTTTTATTTATTTATAAAAGTGGTAGATCTAATATCCACCGATTTCTATTAAAAATCAGAAAAACCAAGTACGTACCTGGTAAGGACAACTCTTTTGGTTGCAACGGGCAAGGTGAATACACGCAAGGAGGTTGGATTTTATACTTCAACAATGTTATTTGTAAAATGACTTATTTAATTAATAATTTAAATGCCTATATATATATTTTTTTACACACCTTCAATTTTCACCTTTTTAATAACAAAATTCTAAAATTTATACATCAAAATAAAATAATTATATGTTATCTTCATTACTTTCTCTACATGTATACAAAATATTATTACTTTTTAATTTGTTTTTATATAAATCAATTAGTTGAAATCAACGTGCAATTATATGTATTTTACAAATCTTGTAACAACCAAAACGAAATTGAAATATTATATATATATATATATATATATATATATATATATATATATATATATATATATTTAATTTGTATAGAAAAATGATGTAGATCACTAGATCATATCAAATTGTTTTATTTTAATATTAAAATTTTAAATTTTAAATTATTAAAATTTTAAAATAGAGTCAACTTTCATAATTAGAAATTAAGCATCTGCCTGTGTATACTGTATAGCAGCCCCATCATGCTATTAATTCCATTATTGTTCCAAAGACGGTGTTATTTTCAAATCTCAGAACACGTACTATATTAAGACTGTATTAAGGGCTATATTAAGGGCTGCGGAATCGTATTTTTCTTAATACCAATATTACCCTCAATAAGATTTGATCTACTCGTTCCATTTCGGTTCAAGAAGTCTGTCATAACTGCGCCATTGTAATATTCAGAGCTAGGGGTGCAAACGGATCGGATAATATCTGATTGTATCTGAATCTGTATACGAAAATTAGATATTGATATTTGATATCTGAATATCCATGCGAATACAGATACGGATACGGTTTTGAATTTTAATTATCTGCATCCGAATAGCAGATGTATATCATATAATTTAATATATATTATGAAAATACTTATGTATATATTTACGGATATATTTAATATATATTTACGAATATCCAATATTTGATCTGTATCCGTATCCAAAAAAAATAAAAACAGATACGGATATGATTTTACCGCGATCCGATCTATATCTGATCCATTTGCACCCTCCGAACAACAAATAATAATTTCATGGGAGATAGGAGTACGTAGGTCAGATGGGCATCGGACCTATTTTTAGATTCAATTAGCTCTAACACCATACGATTAGCATCAAAATTTGTGTGCACGTAAATTGAAACATGCCTGCACAGATATTAATGTACTTAGCACGGATCTTCATGCAATTAAATGGTCATTTCACCCATCCGACCTACTCCGAATTCCCTTTCATAGACTTAACCTTATCGTAATTAAATAAACCGAATTACTTTCTATCCACACAAAACCAAAATTCGTCGCCAGTGATATTTTAAAGCATTTTGAACTCTTCCGTACCTGATATATTACCCACCAGTCATTTTTGTTTTCAAGTCATGCATATATGGTTAACGCTAAGTTAAAATTGCCTTTGTATATATGAATATTTTTTGCTTGTTTCTAGAGGTGCTACTTTTACCCGATTATTCAGAACTGATCCGGAACTGAACTGGATCTGGCCCAGAACTGACTCGGATCTAGTTCATTTGGATAGGATATGGTTTAAAAAATATAACCGGTTAAATTATGGATACGGTTACAAATATAATAATTTAATATCCGATCTGGATTAGAACCGAAACCGATGTTGTAATGGGTAGGATATGGGTTTGATTTTATTATCCGACCCATAACCGAACCCGACCCGATACCCGTATAATTTTTTTTGAAAACTTGGTAGTGACTACCAAGGGTGCATTAATAAATTTGTTTACAACCACATGTCCTAATTACATCACAATTCTCAATTATATCTCAGTGTTGTTTGATGAGTACCCATCTATCCTACCCCTTGTACCGCTGGTACCACTGGTACTCTCTTTTTACAGAACCTGTGCCACAATCTTGCATCCTCCTTAGCTCTACTAGCCACTATACGGGTGAGAAGCTTTGTATCACTGAAAATTACTTCGTTGCGTTGCCTCCAAAGCGACCACAAAACAGCCAGGAACAGCTCAATCCAGACATGATTTTAGTTTCCCTGATGGTAGCAGCAGCTCGCCTTTGAAGCCTCCCACGTCTCTTGTACCGATCCCTTACACAGCATAATGTTTCTAACCATTGTCCATACCTCTCGGGCATTGCTACACTCAAAGAATAGGTGGTATGCAGATTCAGAAGTGCCCAAATCGCATAGTGCACAAATATCTTGACAGTATATGTGCCTTGTCTGTAATCTTTCGCGAGTTAAAATCTTGTCCCTTAATAGTAACGCCACAAAAATTTTAACCTTTGAAGACACCAGAGCAGCCCAAATTTCTCTGAATCCCCAATGTATTTTTCCTCCCGTAACTAGCAATTGATACACCGAACTAGCTGAATAATTGTGACTTGGAGTCCAGTGCCAAAGCAACTCATCCCATGATCAAACAGTACCGGTACCGTACCAGCATAGCTAGTGTCAAAGTCGGTATCCTCATAAATTGCCTCATTTAGAGAGATATGCTGCTGGATCGGCCTAGGCAATCTATCTTTCATTTTCCTTAGTGGACCTTCTCCCCAAACATCGTACCAATAAGATATTTTTTCTCCATTTCCAATGACCCAAGAAGTACACCACTGAAATAGTGAATGCAATTTAACCAATTGATTCCATAAAAAAGACCCATCCACTAACCAGATTTTAGGAAAATGTTGTGACGGTCTATTTTTCCTCAGCATTTGCACCACTGAATACCATAAGCTCTCCTCCATGGTTGTAGCTTTCCACCACCATCGAAGGAGAAGCGATTTGTTCTGGAATTCCATATTAGCTATGCCTAGCCCACCATAGTGTTTCGGCAAGCAAACTATCTCCCAACTAACCAGTGGCAAACCCCTTTGCTATGTTTGAGATTTACCCCAGAGAAAATTTCTGCACATTGCTTCTATCCTCCTTACCACCCACTTTGGCAGTTCAAAACACGTCATGAGGTATATGGGAACACTAGTGAGAACCGAATTTATCAATTGCACTCTACCGCCTTTTGATAAAAATTTACTGGTCCAACCCTCTATCCTTGATTCAATCTTTTCAAGAAGAGGAATATAGTCCTGTCTGCATGGTTTTCGAATTGTTAAAGGCATACCCAAATAGGAGATGGGGAGCTGAGTTTGAGTGCATCGCATAACAGCCCTTACCATTGTGATATATGTTTGGTTGACATTAATTGGGTAGAAAGAACTTTTGTCAAAGTTGATTAGCAATCCAGAGACTTTAGAGAACAGCCGCAAAACTAATTTTAGAGTGATCATGGTTGTTATGTCTTCATGGGCAATAACAGCAGTATCATCGGCATACTGGAATGCAAGAATCGGCTTTTGTAACTTCACAGAAATATGCTTGTCTAGAGTGCCATTAACGCGGTCAATCATTCTTTGCAAGACATCGGCTGCTATTAGAAATAGCATGGGTGATAACGGATCACCTTGACGTAATCCCCGCAAGTGCGCAAAGTATTCTTGATTCTTCACCATTTATAATGACTCTAGACACTGAGGTTTGAAGCAGCAATTTAACCCATCTTATCCATTTTAAAGGAAACCCTCTAGAATGCATCACACTGATCATAAATTCCCAATTAATGGAATCAAACGCCTTTGCAAAATATATTTTGAAGAACACTACCGCTTGCTGGGATTGAGCTACATGATGCAAAATCTCTCTAACCACCACAAATTTTTTTGAAATTTGACAGCCTTTGATAAAGGCTGATTGGTTCACTGAGATGAGTTGAGACAGGAACATTGAGAGCCTTGTAGCAAGTAGCTTAGATATAATTTTAGGAATTAGACTAATAATACTTATTGGTCTAAAATCCTTGAGTTCGGCAGCCCCCTGTTTTTTGGGAATCATCACAATATTAGCCTTGTTCAATGGAGTGAGATCTATATCCTCATTATAGAAATCATGCACCAGCTCAATAATCTCATGTTTTATCTCATTCCAATAGGTTTTTGCAAACTCACTCGGGAGACCATCCGGGCCTAATGCCTGATTATTTGCCAAGTGGAAAACTGTATTTTCAATCTCTGGTCAGTAAAGGGGTCAGCCAAGGTCTCTAAATTCGGGTCATCACCATATAACACAGCACAATCAAAATTCTCAACTTGGTGATTGCGTACCTAGAATAGACTTCATATGATTGAGAAAAAGAGCACGGATTTGAATCGGGTCCGCAACCTGTTGCCCTTCCACAGTCAAGGTGTGAACTGTGTTGAGCCTATGTCTTGCAGATGCAAAGTTGTGGAAGAATTTAGTGTTGTTGTCGCCTTCCGACAGCCACCGGCATCTAGATCTTTGCCGCCATCGAGTTTCGATAATAATTGCAAGTGCATATGCCCTCTCACGCCACCCTTGTCTCAATGCAAACTCATCTTGAGATAACGGCCGAGATTCTTCCAATCAATCCAAGACCAAGATGCTTTCCTTGCACTGCATTAGTTGTTTCTCCAGTTGCGAATGTGATTGTAAATGCCAAGCTCGAAGTTGCTGGTGCATGAGTGATATTTTTTGCCATATCATGTGAGAATTCGGTCTTGACTGATCATTTTGCTGCCACATCCTTGTAACCACCTCTCTGACCTGCAGATAAGAGAGCCAAAAAATTTCAAATTTGTGTTGCTTACGGCTTGTCGGAAGCTGCTTACACGTAAGAAGTAACGGAGAGTGATCAGATACAATAACTTCCAAAGCAGAGAGAGAGATGGAAGGAAAGCTATCTGACCACTCATGAGTCACAAAGGCTCTGTCCAATTTGGACATAGTTGGAGCAGGTCTTTTATTACTCCAAGTAAATCTTCTGTTATTAGTAGGCACATCAATTAGTTGAAGTTCAGAAATGAGATCATTAAATTCACTCATTAATCCGAACTCACTCATGCCCCCCGATCGATCAACTAGCCACCGAACAAGGTTAAAGTCTCCAATAATAATCCAAGGTCTAGAAATATTATTAGTCAATCTTCTTATTTCTCTTATGAACTCAAACTTCTCATCATCACGGCTTGGTTCATACACATTCATAACCACGAACTCTTTCCCCGAATTAACTTGAAGCAGTAACACAGAGATTAAGTGACTTGTAGACCATGAGGAAATTAGTTGATAACTCCTTTTCTATGCAATAACACCGCCTCCTGCTGTACCTATCGCGTCTAGGACTGCACATTGAGTTTCAAAGAAAGAGGGAAGCAAGGTTGACACATGTGCAAATCCCAAACAGCTTAGTTTCAACTCCTGTAAACACACAATATCGCAGCGAGAAGATCTTATGACATTTCTTATCCCCAGACATTTCTCCAAACTACCTACCCCTCTACAGTTCCATGATAGCACTCTAATTTTTTTGAATGACATTGGAAACAGATTTCACAAATTCAGCACAGGATGAACCCGATACTGTTACTCTAAATCGGAGTCAACTTCATCTTCAGATTGAGGATCAAAAACAGATGTGCTATCTTCTGGTACATAATTGGGGTCATGTTCAAACAATAAATGTGCTCTCTCCTCATTATCTTCATTAAGTGCACGAAGAACTTGATCAGTATGAAAGCCAGTGGCTTCAGCGACCCTTGCACAGTGGTGAAACTCTACTTGGACTTCAACTAAGCCCTCTTCATTAATCAAAGTAGCCTTAGGCTTAGGACCGGCCTTTCTTCCTTTTGGTTGGGCCTGTACCCTTTGCTTCCTTTTATTTTTAGTGGATTCAAGCAATTTATTTTTCTTCTCTTCCCTAGTCGGTTTAACCACAGCCTTCGGCCCATGGACTTCTTTCTCCTGGCATGTTGCTTCAGTTTGGTGAGTAGAATTATTATAATCCGCTGTGCATTGATTCCGTTATTTTTTTTCCTTTGCAGAATCAGAGGAGGATTTTTGGAAGCTTCACCAGTGAAAATATTCTTGCCTTTTGGGGATACAGCAGTTATGGGGATTGATTGCACCTGGATATCAACCTCCTGAAAAATCTCTTTCTCTGTGATTAATTGTGGCCTTGTCAGTAGGGCACTGATGGGTTGTGATAACTCTTCACTTATCTCCTCATTCGCTACAAAAGGTGCCCCTTTGTCAAGGGAATTAGAAATTACAACTTCAGTAGACACTACATCCCTCAGATTAGAAGGCAAAATGGCAACATAATTAAGTCCCTGATCCTTTGCATGATCTGGACTATTTCCCGCTGCTGGATTTTCTGTGGCAGCCCTTTGTTGTTCAACAGTCACAGGATCAATTGTGAAATCATTATAATTATGTGTGTCTTGAGCTTCTACCGGCCTCTCTTCCATTGGACTAACTTCTAGGAGCACCGCTTGCACCCCCTTCGGCAATGACTGAAAATCAATGCCCTGACATAATTCCTCCAAAACCTTTCTCGAGCCAATGAACAAATCCTCTCGGTTTCCTTCTCCTTCCGATGAATCAGTATAGTTGGAAGAGGTCGCCTTGTCATGGGTTTGTTGAAATGCTCTTTTGGTTGAGGTAGATCACATAACTTGTAAATTTCCCCTTGTATGCACGCCTTAGGGATTACATCTACTATCTTCTCAAGACCACCAATTCTATATGCCACTTGATGAGGAATTAACGAGAGATTGGATGTGGCGACCACCACCGTCCATTGTGCAATGTCACCCTCCATAGCTTGTTTCACCGTGCCCAGATATGTACCAATGGCACTTGTCGCCCTGATAACATTTTTCTCTCTGTATAGGTCGAGGGGAATACCAACAAGGTCTAGCATCACCTTGAATCTCGGAACTAGTACTGTTGCATCGTCTAGAGGAGACCACAAACTGAACGAGAAACTTCCTCCCATATTCGTGCAGGGATTGCTCTGATAAAGACTGCTAGATCAATGTTTGATGGGAGCATGATAACGTATCTCGATTTGGTCAAAATGCCAACAGAAATGTCGGACTCCTTAACTAGTCCTGAGGAAGCTGCATATCCGGCCACTTCTTCGATGCTAAGATGAATCTCTAAAGAAGGATTGTACATGACAACAGCATTGTCAAGTTTCCTCAACTCTGCATAATATTCCTCATCTCTTTCAATGAAGCAAATAATCTTTTGAGGTCTATCTTCCGGGAGGTTTATCGGTGACAGGTTGCTGTGAAGAAGGTCCTCAAATTGAGGCTCACCTCGCTTGTCTTCTGCCTTTGGTGGAACCTCCATGTTTGTCTTGGTCTGAACTCCCGTCTTGCAAAAACTTCCAATATGGCCAAGACCCCAGCACTTGCCACATCTTTTAGGATTTTTGCATCTAGCAGCACTATGTCCCATATTGCAACACCAAAAACAGCGACCCTTCCATTCTACGTATCGAGGTGTCGGTGGGAATCGTAACTGGGATGCATAGTGAGGTGAAACGTACTAGTCTCCTTTTGCACGATAAAATGTTAGGGTAATAATCTAGAAGTCAATCATAGAATAAATGTATTATATATGTTTTGTTCATGAATTGAATGATTAATAAAATATATCATTTTATTCCTTAAGTGTTATTAAATTTATGGATCATTTTTGGCATTCGGAATCAAAAATTGTAAACTCCGTAATATAGACAATAATACTCTTAATTTGTCTTTAACCTTGGTAATTAGCAAGGAACACTAATTAACTATTTAAAGGTTAGTGTGTGGATTAAATGATGGTTAAGTTTTACAAACCATAGACAAAGAGTTGTTATTTTAATCACACAGATACATGTTAGAGAACATGGTATTAGACTGACCCATAAATGAAATATTATATGGTTTTGTGTTTGTGTCATTAATATTTCATATAGTGTTAAGTTCTAAAGTATGAGGTGTTCATCTTCCCTACATGAGAAGTGAATATTTGTAAGTGTCGTCCAACGCTATCTGTAAAAAGTAGCTATACAGATGACATTTCAGTATCCATAACTTGTGCCAAGGAGAGATGTTCATCAAGACTACTATTGTCCCTCGTATTTAGTACGAGTGATGGTGTCACTGGGCCCCTTGATGAAGTAGGATTATCAGCAAGCAGTATGATTAAAGAGTTAATCATATTTAATAGTTTGCTTCAGATCAAGAAAATATTAGATTTGCAAGGATGATACAGACCTACCTTGAAACTAATAAGATAACATGAGACAAAAGAATTAACACGAGTAAATTGTTTACTAGATCGTTATGTTTGCATTGTACAAAATCATCTGTGTTAATTGGGTAGTCATAATGCATTCTGCCAGGTGCCGCTTACGATTTATAGAATTGAAAGGAGTTTTGATTCTATTGCCAACATAACACGGATCCTGTCGGGTCACACAAATAAAGTCAATCAGAGAATTTTATAATTGATTATAAAGAGTTATAATTAATTATAATTGTCATAGAGATGACAAACAAATAAAAACTAAAATTAAATTTATAACGTGTATGACACGTCGTATAGATCTATTATTACAACAGCAAGATATATAATTATTCGGGATAATTATACACATATATATAAGATCAAAATGTTAATTAGAATTAATATTTTGGATCTAAAAGTTAATTTAAATTTGAGCCCAAAATTAAATTAGATTTTAATTTTGAAATTAATTTTGAGCCTAAATTTAAATTCAAATTAAGGCCAAATCTAAATTTGATTTTTGAGCCCAAATTCAAATATTAATTTGAGCCCAAAATTAAATTTAGAAGCCCGAGATGAAAGCCCAAAATATGGAATCCAAATAATTATCAAGATTAAGTTAAATCCAAAGGGCAAAGGGCAAAGGGCAAAATTGTAATTTCACCCTTTTATAACATGAAACCAAAATATCTAAAGGGGTAAAATGGTAATTTTACCCTCTAAATGGCGATTTTGAAAACCTATAAATAGGGGTGGAGGGTGAAGGCTTAAGGCATCCCATTTTCATATTGGATTCGATTTTGATCGGAACCGATATTCGTGCTGTTGTAGCTATCGTTGCAAACGACGGCAAAATTAGTTTTTATTGTCCCGCTAGTGAAGTACTGCTGGCTAGGGAAACACTAGCGCTCTGGTGATTCCTGGTGGACGGCTGACAGAGACACCAGACGTCAGGTGCTTTGTAAGCAGGCTGTTTATTGAGCAGGTTGCTTGTCGTGCAGGTTGCTTGTTAGCAGGGTGCTTGCAGAGTAAGCAGCTGAAGTAGTCTACAGTTCCAATTCGAATTTGGAACGAGGTACAAATATCTTTTAATTTATTTATGTTTAAATAAGTTTATATTTTAGAATTCAATTGTAGGAGTACATCCTAGGCTTAGAGTAGAAGTAAAAAAAAAAAAAATTGTTTTACGTTATTTCCGCACCTTAGGCCAAAACGGGGATTTATTCGATAAATCGATCTCCCCAGCATAAAACATATATTAATTTTGCATATTAATTTAATATCCAATCAATAATAGTCACACCACTCCAGTAATCACATTTGCATATTAATTTTTTCTATAACATTTATTGTGCTGGAAATTTATTGCTCTGGAAACATATATCACATTTTGCATATAATAATTGCCTTATATTCTCTCCATAATTATGAAAATTTATTGCTTGATATGTTCTTGTAATAAATCTCATTAAAATAAAATATCTACCATATATCCTTCTTAATCTTTCGTCTACCAATATTTTACTTTCTAAAAATTATATCTTCTTCAATCTTTTGATTTATAATGTGAGATACTAATATGTTTAAGAAATTATAATTATATTTAAATGTAAATGATTTCTCAAATACTTAGGAGTTGTGACATATATCCACTCCGGATCCGGAACCGCTCCGAATCCGGACCAGACCCAATAATCTACAAACAAGTTATGGGTATCTATCTACCCGGAACCGAAAGACTGGACCCGAAATATCTACAGGTAGATAGGTATCCGGATCCGGATCCGACCCGATTTGAAACAAATAAGTATATGGGTTGAACTTGAACACTTTTAGGGTCCAAATCCAAATATAACAGTATCCGGATCCGATCCGACCCAATAGCACCTCTACTTGTTTGTTGTTGTTTTCTTGTCCATTCTAGTTTTCTTTTTGGAAAAGTATTTTAGAGAATTATCAAGTAACAAAATAGTAAGGCCATAACACAACAGTTTTTTTTACGAGTGTATTTCAGTGAAATGGAGAGAAGAGTTTGAAAAGGGCATCACCACTGAACCACTAGTTAAAAGGTCATAAACAAAATTTAAATTTCTCTCACTAGTCAAAAAGGATAGATCCTTTGCAAGCTCCATAATTCCCACAACTAATTAACGACTTACAGCAAAAAAAAATCCAGTCAAGTTCTGTTTTTTTTACTACGTACATCACTCTTTGAGTTGTTGTTCCACTGAGTCCCTGACCACCCCACGCGCACGCGCTGTAACTATCAAGCCAATGTTTAAACAATTCCATAATTATAAAATAATAATAATGATGATGATGGTGATGACCGAGTTATTTTATCATACCCAAAAAAATTAAAAAATAATAAAAATACCCAATATTTTAATTTAACGGCAAAAATACCCACACCATTCCACTGTGGGGCGGTTTGGTACTGCTAAATTCATATCCGTTATTCAATGATCGAATACGAATATGGATACGGATAGTAAATGGATATCAAATTTAAACTGAAACAGACACGGATACAGAGTGGATAAACAACGAATACGGATTCAAATTAAATACAGATACAAAACCAATAACTGTCGGATAATTGAATTATATAAACATTAAGATATAAATATTAATTGATAAAATTTGAATAGATAAATAAATGAATAATGCCTACACAGAATGCTGATTAAAAGTTTCAATCAATCAATTGAGTTAATTAAGAAAGGAAATCCATCAAAAATACTTGGGTCGAATAAAGTTGAACACTTGGCATATGCTTCAATAGACATGGCAAAGATGTAACTAATAAAAAATAAAACTCATTATGGCGCCATTCATGCTCTGCACCGCTGCACCTTGCACGGGATGAAATTAAATAGTCCCACAACAGATGAAATAGCTAACAGTGGATACTATATAACTACTGACGGCTTTCTGTGATTACATGCGCAGACAGAAGTTGAGAAGATAGGCGCTCATTAGGTTTTTTTTTTTTTTTTCCCCTGTTTATGAACTTCAAATCTAACTGGATTACCGGGTATTTCTTTCACTTTGGATAATAATCCGGCTCCAAATCCGGATACTATCCGGATCCGTATCCGTATTCGTCTGAGTTTTAAATTTGAAGCGGATTCGGATCAGATAATCCAGGTCCGTTTTCACCCCTACTATTTAGACATTTCCCCAACAAAAAATATGAAAATTAGTTATTTATCTATTTAAACTCACTTATTTTATAAAATTCCCATTTCTTAATTTAATTACTTCAAAATAAAAATGAATATTAAACAAGAATTCATGTTTTCAGTTTTACCCTTCTCCTAATTTCTCTTCCTCGGTGCAACTTTTAGAGAGCAAAAGAATTACCCACGGAAAATAGCAATCAATTATCAATGTGTATTGAAATGGCATGAAACAGGTTTTCAATCGAGTACCCTCAACAATAAGTTTTCTACTGTACTACCCTCAATGATAAGCTTTCCCAACTAAAGGAGCCAGGAAACAAGTAAGATTTTTTTTTTTCGTAATTTATTGAGTACAGGTAGAGAAGGAAATACGTGGCATGCCGTGACGTGACGTGACAAACACGCCGTGATTTGGTCACATGACGTGACGTGATGTGATTAACTATTTTTCACGTGACGTGACCAAAATAGTGGCGGATAGTCACGCCATGACTATACGTGACGTGACGTAAATTGGTCATGTTAATTTTTTTATATTTTAATTTAAATTGTTGAAAATTTAGAAAAAAAATATGAAAAATTCTAAATAAGTAAATAATGTTGTAAAAATTATTTTTTTTAGAAAAGATTGTTGGGCATCTGACATTAATAATTCAAATTACATACATTCATTAGACTAAACTAGAGAAAATAAAAATTAGTACTACATAAGTACCGGTGTCACTGTACCTAGGCTAAAAAAAAAATCTGAATACTCTATACAAACTAAAAAAGTTGGATACTCTATATTTCATACCATGATGTGACGTGACGTAACTAGTTCGTGTGACGTGTAATTCTCACTAGAATGCGGTCACGTCACGCGACACGCGAGTCACGTTACGTAATTGACACACGTTCCGTAATGTGGCGTTAACGTTCCGTGACGTGACTAGTCATGCCGTGATAAATTTCCAAGTACCGGTATGGGTAAAAATTGGGATTGCTTAATTGACATGAAGAAAATTAATGTCCAATCAGAGTTGCTCTCTCTAAGGGTCGATTTTTCAATTTGGGCATATTCATTACTTATATCTTAATGCATGAGAAGTTATTGTACTGAATAATCGATCGACACAAAGTAATGCCAATTGTTTGGCCAACTTCAAATATCCTTTTTGAAAACCAGATAGGGGCTATCTGGTTGGTACAGAAAATAAGAAATAAAAAGTACCGAAATAGTTTCTCATCCCTACTACAACTCCAAACAAAAAAATAAGAACACATCCCCAGCAATACCGAAGCCTCTGTATCCTATCTTGTTTACCAGTCTGTTATCAGTATATGTATGCCCTCTTATCCGCAGCATTACCAGAATAAGAACACTTCCCATACCAGTATCATATTAATAGAACCTACTGACGAGCTAGGTAGCATAGAGCTATTAAAGTATTACATGACACTACAGGGGCGGAACTAGAAAATTTTAATGGAGATGGTTAAAAATTAAAATACACAATTGTAAGGAGTGAGATTTGAACTCAATACCTCTCAACTACAAAATAAAGCTTTAAACACTAAGCTATAACTTAACATTTGCTAATTATTGAGGGTGACTAGGTTATATAATTTAAAAAAAAAAAAAATTCAATTAAATTTCTATATGTATAATTAAAATTTTAAAATCATAGAGATGACTTAGCCACCTTTACATATACTTAACATCCGCCTGACAGGAAAAATAGTAACATGAATGGCTCCTGGGACAATTTAATTACGCAACATGCATTTATTTAGTTGCTACTTGCTAGTACTCGAATTTTCAGTACTAATACAAATTAACTAAATGGTTCCATATTATAGCAATCCAAGTTGTTGCCATAGCTGACACCCAAGAGGTCACAGTACCGCTTGTAGAACCCGATACGATCTGCTACTGCCCCAGTTGTATCGGACCCTTTACCACACTCAATGCCTCCATTGATAATGTCAGTGACCACACCGTACCCTGGCTGCCGGCCGGCAGACTGGTCAGCAGCTGATGGGCTCCACTGGTCAGTCATGACAGCATGGCATGATGGTTTTGGTGATTGTGGGGTCATCCAAAACCACAGTGCAGATTTGAACGATACGGTGGGGTCCGTGGCGACTAGGTCAGGGTTGCTAAGCAGATTTTGGCCGATTGCTTGACCACATGCACCATAGTTGTAGTTACTGGAAAATAAATCAATCAAGCATTAATTTTCATCAAGCTGATAGGTATAATGGTACCGTGTCTTAATTAGACTATTAGTACCGTTATTCTTTTATCTGTTGTGTATGCGACTTGGTTTCTATTTAATTAATAAAAATTAGTGGTATCGCCACCTTTTCAACAACAACAAAAGTTCGACAAAGCATTTATTTGATATAAATACATAGAAAAACATGCTCTCCTGAAAAAGGAGTTATATATGTAGAACTGATTATTCACAGATGATTAATTAGATTACTCAAATATATATAAACAACCAGAGCATGCTGGATAAATAATGGAATATAATAAATTGGTGATTAAATGATGTGAAGGAAAAAGAACTTACTGGGAGATCTGAATTGGTCCTCGGCCATAGTACTTCTTGCCTGAAGTGCAAGGGTATTGCGAGTTCTGAGAGCAGTAATCACCGGCATTTCCATTGTTCTCTCTAAGGTAGCAGTATCCCCATGCATAAGGGCCATCCTGTGCACTTGACCAGCCGCCTATAAATAAAACAAATCTTAATTATTCACATCAGAACTACATCGAAGGGAAACTTATCAATGGATTTCGGTCAAATGCGGGCCTAACCGGAGTCTAAACATTGACATGCCAACACACTACTTGTATGTTTGATATATCTTAGTACATATATAATTTATCTAAAAGTACCAGTGGTTTCATGGGATGTTTGGGCCAAGAAAGCAGCAATCTCTCGTTTTCGTGTATCTGTGTCGCCAGTCTTTCCAAATTTACTGTAGGAGTTGGCAGCGGCAATAAATGCGTTGTATGTGTAGAAACCCTTTCCACCGCAAGCCGCATCATTCCTGTGTTTCATCATTTGTTCAAAAATTGATGAACTGATAATGGATCCAATACCACTGCCACCACTACTACCACCTCCATTGCCACCACCGCTGCTACTGCTACAATGGCTTTGGCAACCGGCACCACAGTATGTTGATGTGGACCAGCAATAGCCATACTGGCTACAGCACAGGTTGTTGGCGCATTTTGCCCCACCAGCCTGAGACCCGCATTGCTGTGCCTGGATGGACAGGGACAGGGTTCCTAACCAAAATAAGACTAAGGTAAAGAGCTTTACATTTTCTAGTAATACTCCTCTCATGGTTCAACTGTTGGTTTGTTGAAAGGTAATAAGATGATGTTGTCGTAAGAAAGGGGAAAGAGGGCTATTTATATCGGCAAAGGATTGCAAAGAGTCGAAGTTGGGTGGCTTGACTTGAAGTATTATAATTGCATGCAGCTGTATTTTTCAGAATACGATTTTTTTTTTTTTTTTTTTAAAAGTACGTGGTAGATCTAATATCCACCGATTTCTATTAAAAACCAGAAAAACCAAGTACCTAGTAAGGACTACTCTTTTAGTTGAAACTGGCAAGATGAATACACTCAAGGAGGTTGGATTTTATACTTCAACAATGTTATTTGTAAATAGACTTATTTAATTAATAATTTAAATGCCTATATTTTTATTTTATTTTTACACACTTTAAATTTTCACCTTTTTATAACAAATTTCTAAAATTTATACATCAAAATAAAATAATTATATGTTATCTTCATTACTCTCTCTACATGTAATACAAAATATTATCACTTTTTAATTTACTTTTATATATATAAATCGAGAGTGACTAATATGTTTTCGGTAGCATAGAGGGTGAAATACATCCAACTTATTTTTTAATTTTCGAAGTCTAAATAGCCGATTCGAATAGCTCAACATGTTTTTCATGTTGAAATGTGCTAGGAGACCAAATTTTACATATTTTTGAATTTTTTTACTATTTATTAAACCACTTTGAAAATCGTTGATCCAACGGTGGCTTAATCTAATAGTGAAACCGTTGGATCAGTGATTTTCAAAGTGGCTTAATAAATAGTAAAAAAAAATCCAAAAAATGTAAAATTTGGTCTCCTAACACATTTCAACATGAAAAACATGTTGAGCTATTCGGATCGGCTATTTGGACTTCAAAAATTAAAAAATAAGTTGGATGCATTTCGCCCTTTATACGACCGAAAGCATATTAGTCACTCTCTATATAATCAATAAGTTGAAATCAACGTGCATCGACATAATTATGTATTTTACAAATCTTGATAACAACCAAAACGAAATTGAAATATTATATCTTTTTTTAATTTGTATCGAAAAATGATGTAGATCAGTAGATCATATCAAATTGTTTTATTTTAATACTTAAATTTTAAAATTTTAAAATTTAAAATATTAAAATAGAGTCAACTTTCATATATAATTAGAAAGCATCTGCTTGTGCATACTGTATAGCAGCCCCATCATGCTATAACATTATTGTTCCAACAAGACGGTGCTATTTTCAAATCTCAAAACACGTACTATATTAAGACTATATTAAGGGCTGCGGAATCGTATTTTTCTTAATACCAATATTACCCTCAATAAGATTTGATCTACTCATTCCATTTCGGTTCAATAAGTCTGTCATAAAATGCGCCATTGTAATATTCAGAGATAGGGGTGCAAACGGATCGGATAATATCTGATCGTATTTGAATCCGTATCCGAAAATTAGATATGGATATTCGATATCTGAATATCCGTGCAGATATAGATACGGATACAGTTTTGAATTTTAATTATCCGCATCCGAATAGAAGATGTATATCATATAATTTAATATATATTATGAAAATACTTATGTATATATTTAAGGATATTCAATATTCGATCCATATACGTATCTAAAAAATAAAAACATATACAGATATGGTTTTACCACTATCCAATCCGTATCTGATTTCAGGGGCAAATCTAAAGCAGAAGTAAAGGTGGCTAAGTTACTCCTATGATTTTGAAATTTTAATTATACATATAGAAATTTAATTGAATTTTAACTTTTTATATAGTCTCAAATTTTTAGTTGTAGCCTAGTGTAATTAAGGCTTTATATTGTAGTTAAGAGATCTTGGCTTCAAATTTCACTCATTACAATTCTGCATTTTAATTTTCTAATTCTGCCCCAATCCGATCAGTTTGCATCCTCAGATAATTAATTTCATAGATTTAACCTTGTCGTAATTAAATAAACCGAATTACGTACTTTCTATCCAGACAAACCAAAATTGGTAGCCAGTGATATTTTAAAGCATTTTGAACTTCATGTCTTACGTACCTGATATATTACCCACCAGTACGTCGTTTTTGTTTTTAAGTCATGCATATATGGTTAATGCTAAGTTAAAATTGCATGCCTTAATTTGTATATATGAATATTTTTTGTTTGTTTCTTGTGGTTTTTTTGTCCATTCTAGTTTTCTTTTTGGGAAAGTATTTTAGAGTAACAAAATAGTAAGGCCACAACACAACTGTTTTTTTAGGAGTGTATATGCAGTTTTCTCTCACTAGCTAGTAAAAAAGGATAGATCATTTGCAAGCTCCATAATTCCCACAACTAATTAACGACTTACAGCAAAATAAAATCCAGTCAAATTCAGTTTTTTTACTACATCACTCTTTGAGTTGTTGTTCCACTCACCACCCCACGCGCACGCGCTGTAACTATCAAGCCAATGTTTAAAAAATTCCATAATTATAAAATATTAAAATACAAAATAATAATAATAATAATAATAATAATAATAATAATAATAATAATAATAATAATAATAATAATAATAATAATAATAATAAGAGGAAGAGGAAGAGGAAGAGGAAGAGTGGATAATGCTAATACATACTACTTTAGTTTACATCTAAATATCTAAGAGAAATTTATATATATCTCCATGATAACTTTGAAAACGGAGCGAATTGAGAGTGGATAATGCTAATACTAAATTTGTATCCGTCAAATGATCAAATACGAATACGGATACAGATAGTAAACGGATGTCAAAATTTAAAACAAAATCTGCCTAAAACGGACAAGGATACGGAGCGAATAATATACGAATACGGATTCAAATACGGATACAAAATGAATAATTGTTGGATGATTGAATTATATAAACATTAAGATATAAATATTAATTAATAAAATTTAAATAGATAAATTTTTGGATTAGTGCAAGAATAGCAATTTTTGGATTAGTGGTTGAGAATAGAGCTAATCCGAGTGGTTTGAAAACAGTGCTAACTTTGAACTATTCGGATTAATAAAAATACCGTTTGGATTGTATATTTGAAATAGCGATAAACTAATCTAACATTTAAACTAATATTATATTACATTTAATATTTAAACTAATATTATATTATATTAAAGCTGAATTTTTTTAAACTAATATAATATTTTATTTAATACTAATCTAATATTTAAACTAATATTGTATTACATTTAACATTTAAACTAATATTATATTACATTAAAATTTTAAATTAATATTATATTATGTTTAATATTTTCAACTAATATTTTATTTAATACTAACCTAATCTAATATTATATATAATACTAATAAATGATTATATATAATACTAATCTAATTTTATTTATAATACTAATCTAATCTAATTTTACATATAATACTGATCTAATATTATATAAAACACTAATGTAATTTTATTTAAACAAGTGAGTTTAGATGGACAAATAATTATTTTAAAATTTTGATGGAGAAATATATAAATGATGGAGTTATGATGGGGATATATATAAATTTCTCTATATGAATTGTAGAATCTTAAACTTTGAATGATATAATATTCCTTTTATCTAGAAAACTAATGTTTTCGATTGGTAATTAATCAAGAGATAGGAAAAAAAAATATAAATGCACAAATCTAGAGATACAAAAGATTTTCTATTATTAAAGGTACTTAATTTGATATAAATAAATAAATAAATTATTATTATTAATTAAGGATACATAATACATCATTCTTTGCTTAGAGGCTTTTTCTAAAAATACAAAAAGAAACATCATTATTCTTTGTTTCTTTTCTATGATGGTCTTCTCAGTATCGTAGTAGTCTCCTCTGACAAAACTTCTGTGCTTTCGTTTTTGGGCAGTAATAGTTGGAAGTCAAACTGCTCAATTTTATTTTAAAAATAACTAAATCAAAAGTTAAATAAATAGAAAGGAATAGAAGAAAAAATGGTAAGTTTTTATAGTGATATTGGATATTATTTCATGAGAAAGTTTGTTATTTTGAAAGTTTCTATGGTACACTAGATATTTCCCCTTCAATTTATTAGCAATTAATCAGTTGTGTCCATTTTTTTAGTCTGTAATTTGTATTTGGAAAATCAGTTTTCAATACCTGTTCTGAAATATGACACTACCTACTACTAGAAATTATTTGTTGCTAGACCAAAAATTATTTCTTGATATGTATAAGAATAGCTAGAATAGCTGCTATTTGGAATAGCAATGTGCATCCAAACAACATTTTTGCTATTCGGAATAGCGAGAATAGCTGCTATTCTTTATTCCTTGAAAATATTAGAATAGCTACTATTCGAAAATGTGAATAGAGAAAAAAAATATTTATTGCTATCGACATAGTTCTGAAATGATAAAATTGATACCACTTATTTTATCTTTACATCGTGATAATTTATTTGAGATCTCATTTACCTATCTTTTCTCTTAATAAGCATCTTGTTAACACTATTATTTATCAGTTACAGCTATATATTCATTATTCCAAATGTACAATCCAAACAATATTTTTACTATTCCGAATAGCATCATTTTCACACTATTCTGAAAATCACTATTTTTCACTATTCTTATCTACTATTCTAAATAGTAGCTATTCTAGCTATTCTAGAGTGTATCCAAATAGTGACCGATAATTGTTATTTGAAGTGCCATATACCAATTGATTATTGAATCCCAATTCTTAATTGATGCTGTTATCCCGCTGGACCCGCTCTAATATGTATTTGGCTTTGTTATTTTTTCCTCTTATTACAAAATATCTGCTATAGCGGATATGCATTGAGATGAACAGATACTAATAACAGACAGTCAAAAATCTTAACCAACAGTCGCCCATTCTTTTCATATCGACAAGGATTGTATAATCGATTTCGATCTTAGACCTTTTTAATATTATATTTTACTACTAGATCAAAAATTAGTTCTACTGTTAACATGAGTCATCTGTTTTTCATTCCGTCATGTTCATTTTGCATTTACTTCATATGGAATTGGTTGTTTGTAATGTTTAATTTGTGTGTCTTCCCAAGAAATACATACCACATATATATGCAATTAAGTTCAAGTTGATAATATATACTCATCAATCCGAATCTCTAGTTCTAAGTCAAATTTAATTGCATGACTATCTCAAAATTCTTCTTGGGTAAGTTTACTTGCAGGTAACATAAGCCTGATATGCAATTTAATGTAAAAAATTGGGATTGCGCACATGTCTTAGAAATACTTAATTAGTTCTTGACATGAAGAAAATTTATGTCCAATCAGAATTGTTCATTCAAAGTATGGATTATTCAATTTGGGCATATTATGATATTAATGCTGAGAAGTTCTGTATTGAATAACCCATCGGTACTTCGTAATGCCAATTGTTTGGCCAATTTTATCAAAGAGCTAGGTACGTCGCTGCAGTTTATTACACATTACAGTAATAATAGTAACATGAATGGCACCTAGGGCCACTTATTTACGCCACATGCATTTATTTAGTAGTTACTAGCTAATACTAGAGCTTTCAGTACTCCTAATACAGATTAACTAAATGGTTTCATATTGTAGCAATCCAAGTTGTTGCCATAGCTGACACCCAAGAGGTCGCAGTACCGCTTGTAGAACCCGATCCGATCTGCTACTGCCCCAGTTGTATCGGACCCTTTACCACACTCAATGCCTCCATTGATAATGTCAGTGACTACACCGTAACCTGGCTGCCTCCCGGCAGACTGGTCAGCAGCTGATGGGCTCCACTGGCCAGTCATGACAGCGTGGCATGATGGTTTTGGTGATTGTGGGGTCATCCAAAACCACAGTGCAGATTTGAACGAGACGGTGGCGTCCGTGGCGACTAGGTCAGGGTTGCTGAGTAGATTTTGGTTGATTGCTTGACCACATGCACCATAGTTGTAGTTACTGGAAAATAAATTAATCAAGCATTTTCATCAAGCGGATGGGCACATACTCAGTACCGTTATGTTAATTAGGTTAAATTAATAATTTTTTTTTTCTGTTGTGCATTGTACCGACTTGGTTTCTAACTTTTTATCTAATTAATAAAAATTATTTGTATGGATTGACACCTTTTCAACAAAAAAAAAATCGGCAAAAACACTTATTTGATAAAAATACATGGAAAAGGTGAAAAACATGCTCTCCTAAAAGAGGAGTTATGTAGAACTGATTATTTACTGATGATGATTGGATCAACCAAATATACATAAATAACCAGAGCATGTTGGATAAATAATGAAATATTATAAATTGGTGATCAAAATGATGTGAAGGAAAAAGAACTTACTAGGAGATCTGAATAGGCCCTCGGCCATAGTACTTCTGGCCTGAAGCACAAGGGTATTGCGTGCTCGGAGAGCAGTAATCACCGGCATTTCCATTGTTCTCTCTAAGGAAACAGTATCCCCATGCGTAAGGGCCATCCGGTGCAGTTGCCCAACCACCTATAAATCATAAACAAATTTCAATTATTCACCTCTGTGCTATATCCAAGTGAAACTAATTGAACAATGGCTTTCGGTCAGCAGTAGAGTCGTCCAAAAGTTGACATATTGGATCGGTTGTATTGCCAACTCAAACTATACATGTATGTTTGAAAATTGAAATTAATATCTTATTAATTACATAATTTATCTAAAAAATACCAGTGGTTTCATGGGATGTTTGGGCCAAGAAAGCTGCAATCTCGCGCTTTCGTGTATCTGTGTCTCCAGTCGTTCCAAATTGACCGTAGGAGTTGGCAGCGGCAATAAATGCGTTGTATGTGTAGAAACCCTTCCCAGGGCAATTCCCATCATTCCTGTGTTTCAGCATTGTTTCAAAAGTTGATGAACTGATAATGGATCCAACACCACTGCCACCACTGCCACCACCTCCACCACCTCCACTGCCACCACCGCTACACTGGCTCTGGCAACCGTCACCACAGTAATCTGATGTGGACCCGCAATAGCCAAACTTGCTACAGCACAGGTTGTTGGCGCATGTTTTGCCACCTGCCTGAGACCCACATTGCTGGGCTTGGATAGTCAGGGTTAAGGTTCCTAAGCAAAATAAGGCTATGGTAAAGAGCTTTACATTTTCTGGTACTTCTCTCATGGTTCAACTGTTGGTGTGTTGAAAGGAAAGATAATTGTGTTTTGAAGAAGGGGAAGGAGGGGGGTATTTATATCGGCGAAGGATTGCAAAAGAGTCGCAATTGGGGGGCTTGACTTAAGACTTTAATTGCATTGCATGCATGTAGTTGTATTTTTTAGAATACGATGTCATGAGAGAATGGAATACTTTTTAAAGGCAAGACAGATGGCAGCATAGGACCAATTAGGAAAGCAAAGGTCGAGAAAAAAATATTATCCCAAATCCTTTAAAGATGTCATTTTATGACTTCTTTAATTAACGGATAAGGGTTGAAATACTTTTAGTTGGAGTGATGATATTAACACTACTAATATTTTTATTAACACAACACTATCTATCTAAATAATTTAATTTATAGACAAATTTACTTTTCATTAACTATATTTATAAAAATTATATCTCTCTCATTCATTATTATATGATTTTCTTTCCTTAAATTTTCTTTTAGAAATAATAATATCCCTTTTCTGGCATACATTATTATTTAGATTCTCTTTCTTTGAAAGTTAAATTTATAAATTAAATAAATATTTGATAATATCCCTTATTTACATTTCATCATACTGTTAAGATTTTTAAATATCAGGGTCTAAGTTGGTGTTTTTGTAACATGTAATTAAAATTCAGAATTGACAACAACTTTTTATGGCATGTAAAAAAAAAATTGATTGTATTCTTTCATGTTCAATGTGCATGGATTAATGAGTCTAAGTACATATAGAATTAAAAAAAAAAAAAAAAAAAGAGAGAGAGAGAGAGAGAGAGAGAGAGAGAGAGAATTAAAGATTTAAAGGATGAAGGTAAATTGGGTATTGATATATAAAATTCTCTCAGCTCTGAAATACAAAAACACCAACTTAGACCCTGAAATTTTTTAAGTTGAATGACAACATACTACAATCATATAATCATCTGTGTATCTCATATTAACTTTATAATTGAATAACACTAAATTAAAACCAAGAAAAGTTACAAATTAAAGCCAAGTTACAAAAGTCACTATATCTAAATATACGAACTAAAAGATTAAACATACTCGGATAAGTTTGAAAAATAAAAATAATATAAAAACCCAAGATTAATTAGATATTCACAAAATTTGATTTTATTTTGAATTTATGTCCGATTAATTCTACAATATGATCCATTTTCATTTTTGCATAACAACAAATAACGATCTCCAATTGAGCACACAATTTGGAGCTGAAAAGAAACTTTTGACAGTTTGAGACTGATCAATTGCTTAAAAGCAAAATTTCCGTGAAGGGATTGCCTTGTTTCTTAATTGAATTAGATGGGGAGAAAGAGAAATTAAGTAAGGGCAAACATGTATGTAGGGAGGAAGTTTTTCTTAGCTTTAAAAATTTTAATTTCTACGCTTAAAATAGCTATGGTTGTGATGTAGTGGCAAAGATAATACTCTCTATTTGAGAGGTTGCAGGTTCAAAATCCGAATGCAGAAATTTTTTTGTAGATTTTAAAATGTTGGATTACTTGACCTCCAATCTTTACGCAAAAATAACTCTGGCCGATCCAAGCGATTTTGATAGAACACTGAAATTCGAAATCACTAAGTTAAAATTGTCTTTGTAGTTTTGAAATTCATGTCAAGATTAATTTCAGATTGCTTGAATATTCTTGTGATCTCATTAATTCATAACAAATACTAAATACATACATGAGTCACTTAACTTTAATCCATTTAGTTAATTAACTGGTCAAAAATATCAGACTCACGACAAAATTGTCTATTTCAAATTTTCAGTTTTCAAGTATTGATTTGTTCCACGCTTGTACTCTTTCCCTTATTCCAAGAATTAAGGCAGTTGAATACGGCTCCGATTTCCTTGTAGTGGAACCCATGCGGCGTAAATGATGGCCTAACTTAGAATATGGAAAATAACAAGTCAGATCAATCTGGAAACTGCATATATATCTGTTTAGGTTTAGCAAGAATAAATAAATTCATTTTATTAAAAAAAAAAACAGTGCATCAAGTACGTACGTGTTAAAAATAAAAATACAAATAATTTTTTTCCAAATGAAGTACAAATATATAACACATGTGTCTAATCAAATGAAGTACAAGTATATAACATATATGAAATAAGAAGTTTGCACGGAGAGAGCAGTAAATGTACGAGTAAAGAAGTTGGTAAGCACAATTTTAAAAGTTTATTTGATTAATTTCAAATAACAAAATTAAATTATTGAAATCTATCTACTGAGTGATGTATGTATAAGTAAAATTTTAAAAGTTTCGAATTTATTTAGTACAAAATCGAGCATTAAAAAAAAGAAAAAAATAATATATAAAACAACTTATAAAATAACTTACAAAAAATTCATTTTTAATTTTAACAGTTTGATTATGTACTAAATGAATTCAAAACTTTTAAAATTTTACATGTATATGTTATAGATCTAGGATTTTGAGAGAGAGCAAGAGAGAACAGGTGACAATATTTGGAGCAATATTTTGTCTATTCTCTTTTTACAAAGTTTGAGTACAAAAAGTGTATTAAATGAAACTTTCAAATATAACTCTATAAAAGTAGGAAATAATAAATGGTGAGATAAGAGACATTTACTACAGTATATGCAACTCATGAAATTGATGGATTTTAACAAGTTTCGATTCATCGTTTGAAACTAATCCGATAGATTTATAGAGTTGTGCTCACCAACTGATCTTTTCGATGAGCACATCAAGAGATGGTAATCACAAAATACTATCACACTAGCTATTGGAAAGGGGAAACCATTATGAGATGGGCTGGATACACTGTATGAATTAATTTGACAATTAAACAAAAGAGGCCCATAATTATTCCATGAAAACCCTGTACCAAAATAATGTCAGTTGTCACTTCCCAGGTACCGTTTTAATTACTAGAGAAGTCCTTTTTTAAATTTCCCATTATTTTTTAGTAGCTTTGTTCCTCTTTTTCCATTTTAGTTTTCTTTTTGGGAAAGTATTTTGAAGAATTATAAACTAACGAAATAGTAAGGGTATATTACAACATAAGAGGACTTGTGTATTTCACTGAAATGGAGAGAGAGGAGTTTGAAAAGGTACCGGTACAACCACTGAACCACTATTCTTCTTTTATTTTTAGGTCAGAACCACTAGTCAAAAAGTCTCCAACAAAATTTTAATTTCTCTCACTAGTCAAAAGGATAAATCCTTTGCAACTTGCATGCCCCATAATTCACATGACTAACGACTTGACAAAGTGTAACAATCCAATCACATTCTGTTGTTGACTTCATCCCTCTTGAGTTGTTGTTCCACTCACTACCGCACGCGCAGGAACTTTGAAGCCAATGCTTAAACAATTCCAATAATAATAACATTAGATGAAAGATTCACTTACATTTTTTTTAGTGACACAGACTTACATCTACATTTTCAAAATCTAAATAATCAAATTCAAATCGTCAACATGATGATATATTAAAACGTACTTGCAAATCAAATTTTACATTTTTATGAATTTTGTTTACTATTTATTAAGATGAATGCAAAAAATCAATGGTTTAAAAAAATGATTTTGTAAAATACTTAATAAATAGTAAAAAAAAATTCAAAAAAATGTAAATTTTGATCGGCAAGCATATTTTAATATATTCATCATGTTGAACAGTTTGGATCGACTATTTAGATCTTGAAAATTTTAAAAATATAGAGTGTAATCCGGTGTCACCAAAAAGTGTAGTGGATCCCTCCTCATAATAATAATAATAATAATAATAATAATAATAATAATAATAATAATAATAATAATAATAATAATAATATGATGATGATAATAATTGAAGGAGTGTACGTAAAATTATGAATTAAAATATAATAAAATGGTAAAATAATTAAGAATAATGTTATTTACATAATAAACTTCTTAAAGCATATCCAATGGTTATTGTTTTCTGGTTTGTAATCTGATGTGTCAATTGTTTTTTTGTTTGCTGAATCGTGAGAGAATTTGTAAATTAGCAAATTTGCTTTAAAAGCAAACTTTTGCTTATTGCCAATAATATCTTTACAAGTCTCTTTAATTGCAATTGTTAGGATGGAGTGATAGAAATTATGAGTCTCTTTAATTGCTAAATGTTCAATATTGAGAATCCACAAGGGCCTTGGTTACAATGTATTTAGACCTGTTTTTGATAGCTTAGATCTATAGAAAAGAACTTCCAGATTCATAGGAAGGAAGTGTGATCTGAAGATCTATAGGACATATCATAATCCATCTTTTCCATTTTTATCTGTCTATTCTGATCTTCCAATGAGTGCAAACCCTTTTTTTTTCGAAAATAGTTAATTCTTAAATTAAGATAAAAATAAAAAATTAGAAAAAAAAAAAAATTCTTTCTCATATTTTATTTTGGAATAAAAAAAGAAAAGAAGGGTTTTTTTATCGTAAGAAAAGGTAATTTATTCCCTTAAAAACAAAAAATAAGGATCTTGGAGATTTTAAAATGCAAGTCGAATTCATCACTCTTTAATCGTAGTTGTTTTTTAATCCAGGAAATCCCACTTAAATCATCCCACGTTAATTCTCTGTAGAAAGTCTTGATTTAGTTGGTTAGAATTATCTTGATCTAAACAGATTAATCCCAATCGCCCTAAGCATTCTTGAAGTGGAACTTTTCGGATAATAGGCTTTATTATCAAAGGGCGACCTTCCTTAAGCGTAGTGACGTGGCCAATTTTAATTACTAAGTGTTTGTTGGAATGGAGATGCTCTTAGGTTTTATTTTTTTTGTTCTAACAGCATGTTGGGGAATGAAGATGCGTTGCTATCTAAACTACAATTGGGAATCGTATTCCCTCATGTTACCCGAGGTACATTAAAAAATTCAGATCCTTTATTAATTTTGAAACAAATCTCAAAATAAATTTCCTATATCTGTAATAGATACTGAAATTTTTTTGGTCCAGCTGGAACTAAATTCAGACCGTTTGAACTTCTTTGCAATTTCATATACAATGATGCGTTTAATTGAATTTGACACGTTTCTATATATGCAAGTATCACTTCTACTATATGTTGTTTGATTAAATTTGCCATGCATGTACTACACGCTCACATATCTCGATTGTACTCAAGATTCTAAAAATCGATTATAGCACTATAGTTTTTAAGGTCCAAAAAAGTTATAGTGCAGTTATAGTGTAACCGTAGCTAGCTATTTAGAATCATTATAAAAGAAAAATGGTTAATAACGTTGTAGCTTTTGAAGTCTAAAAAAACTATAGCACAGCTGTAGTTAGCCATTTAGAACCCTGATTGTACTACATGCTAGTTTGCATGCTCTAGGAGTTGTAATTGACTGTCTTTTGTGAAGTTATTTATTTTTTTTATTGATTTTTTTGGTTGAAAGTCCGTAAGCACTTTGTATTCAATATTCCAGAGGGATATAAATCTACTGCGGTTCTAAATGATTGCAGATTCCTGCGATTTCAATCTCAACTGTTTATTTATTAGAATACATGAATCTAAAAAAAATTAGTTTTCATGCACGATTCTCAAAATCTACGAGAGGTTGGGATTGGAATTGTAGCAGATTTATTTCCATTCCAGAGTTTATACATAACAATTACACAGATTTCTAGTTACATCAAAGAGTTGTTAACAAGAAACTTATACATTCTGCTCGCTATGTCAAAGAGTACTCGGATATGTGAAGTCCGAGAAGGCGAATTGCTCAATTCGCGTCCGATTAGTTAGTTGGTGGGCTGTTTGAAGTTATCAATATGCCCAATGCTTAATCTTTTTATACATTCGTCATTACTTGTAGATATACAACTTAATTTTCCTAGATTACCTTTTGTTACAGTAGGTCTATTCCTGTTTTATCAACTTTTATTGCCATTTATTTCTTCATGAATTAATGTATGTAGGGCTATATCAGAATTTCCTTTCAGAATTAGCTGATACTTATTGCCTACAAGAAAAGGAAAAACAATGTATTAGTGCTTTGTTAAATGATTAGAGCCAATGAAATATTAGGAGCTGAATTAGGAAATCTTAATAGGAAGGCTAAAATTTAAACTACAAAGTAAGTGGAATTTGAATCCAACTCGCTGTATCTACAAAATAGAATTCTAACTATTAATAAATTATAAGTAAATATTTGATATTTTATGAAAGAGACTGTATTATATAATTTTTTTTAAAATTAAAATTTAATTAAATTTTGATATATATAATTAAAATTTTAAAATTATAAAGATAATTGAGCACTCGTGGCTCACCTTTAGATCTGCCTTAGTAGAAAGAACGGTCCACATGAGTGCTTGTAGTTTACAAAAGAAATATACAAGATAGTCCAAAATATAGAATTCTCATCCTACTCAGGAATTCACATCCTCTCTCTTACTACACAAGGGAATCTTTTACAATTATTGAATCTGGACCATTCATTTTAACTTGACACGAATCTCAAAGTCCAATAATACTGTCTCTATTTCCCTCCGAATCTCAAATCGTAAAGTGAGGTCCATCCTCTGTATTAGAGGATACGGATCTCCTCCTCAGTACCGTAAAAGAGAATCTTTTAGAATTAGTGGATTCAAATTGTTCTTTTAACTTTGCACGAATCTCAAAGCCAAAATAATACTACCCTACTCTAACCCGAATCTCAAAGCGACTGAGAGTAAATCTCAAACCAGAAAGTGAAGAAAATCTATTACCATATTGTAGAGGATACTTGTTCCAAAATATGAGGGTCATAATTTCTAGAATTCAGATTTAGTGAACTTAATTTTTGGGTTTCAGATCGAGATTGTCCGATTCAAATTTGCAAAACTCTATTCCGAAATAAAGCACACACATTCCGAGTGACAAATTCGAATCCGAAGACAATCCGATGGATTCGAATTGAACTGTTCCGATCCAAAACCCAAAAAATAGATTACTTTAGTGAATCCGGACCCTAATTTCTGAACCATGTACAAGGCCTTCTTACAAGCAAGACCCAAGTTATACCAGAAATAAATTTGGACTTGAGAAGACCCACAAAAAGAATTTAAGGCCTATCAGAGATATATTGGGAGCCTAATTGACCCGAATGCTGTCGACTATCTGGCCTCTTAACTTGCTTGACACGGTTTGTCGCCTCTTGGCCCATTCCCAACCTCAAAAAAACCATTTTCTTTTCCATTTTTTTGAGGATCATCTTCATTCTTCATTTTTGTACTTTACTTTTTCCTCAAAATCTACAAAATATCACATTAATTGGATGGCAACAACCATCTCCACGTATTGAATCCCATCCCAAAACGTTTCTTCTTGAGAAAAAAAGCTCTTGATTTCTTCTCTTATAACCAGTACTCTTAGCTTTCTCTGCTTCTCACTTCTCTTGGGCATTTCATCAAATGGCTTCCACGAGCTACACCCATCCCCTCCTCTCTTCTCCTCTTTACACATCCAAGACCCCTCGCAAGTTCTATCGGAGCCCAGTATGCCTCCTCTCTCCGAAACCTATGCCCAAACCCGTTAACGCCCTCTCTAACGCTGCCATGGCGACAGTTCTCATCTCCACAATGACCCAGCCCGCTTTTGCTGAGGATCTGGCCCCACAACAGGCCCCACCCGACGCCCCTTCCGTCCAATTAGAAGCCGCCACGAAACCCTCCACCCCTTCAAATCCATTTGCTCAATCCCTCGTCACTGCGCCACGTCCTCAAGCCAGTGACCTCCCCGAAGGAACCCAGTGGAGATACAGTGAATTCTTAAACGCTGTGAAGAAAGGGAAGGTCGAACGGGTCAGATTTTCCAAAGATGGTGGCGTCTTGCAACTGACAGCTGTAGATGGGCGCCGTGCGAATGTGGTTGTGCCGAATGATCCCGATTTGATCGACATCTTGGCAATGAACGGTGTGGATATCTCGGTCTCAGAAGGAGAAGGTGGCAACGGGCTGTTGAATTTCCTTGGTAACTTGTTATTCCCAATTTTGGCCTTTGCTGGTGTCTTCTTACTCTTTCGCCGGGCCCAGGGAGGCTCAGGTGGTGGCCCTGGGGGACTTGGTGGGCCCATGGACTTCGGCCGATCCAAATCGAAATTCCAAGAGGTGCCTGAGACTGGGGTTACCTTTGCTGATGTGGCGGGTGCTGATCAGGCCAAGCTGGAACTTCAAGAAGTGGTAGATTTCTTGAAGAACCCTGACAAGTACACTGCACTTGGGGCAAAGATACCCAAGGGATGCCTGCTAGTGGGTCCACCCGGCACAGGAAAAACCCTATTGGCACGTGCTGTGGCAGGAGAGGCTGGCGTGCCATTCTTCTCATGCGCCGCATCAGAATTCGTGGAGCTCTTTGTGGGAGTCGGTGCATCTAGGGTTAGGGATTTGTTTGAAAAGGCCAAGACCAAGGCACCATGCATTGTGTTTATTGATGAGATTGATGCAGTTGGTCGGCAACGTGGGGCTGGGCTTGGGGGTGGAAATGATGAGAGAGAGCAGACGATTAATCAGCTCTTGACTGAGATGGATGGTTTCTCTGGGAATAGTGGTGTTATAGTTTTGGCTGCGACTAACCGGCCTGATGTACTTGATTCTGCTCTGCTGAGGCCTGGTCGGTTTGATAGACAGGTCACAGTTGATCGACCTGATGTTGCTGGAAGAGTCAGGATTTTGGAGGTATGTCTTTTGTGCCCTTTTTGTTGAGAATTCTATTATTTATTTTTGGTTCCCTTTTGTGCATACTGTGATGGTTAGTTTTAAGTATATTAGATGGTATGGCATTGTTGGTGCTTGCTTTCAATCAGAAATTAAATCACCACCTTGCAAGTACAATTGGTAACCAACTTTTATGTTTAGATGTTTTGACTAGTTTCCACAAGTGTGCCAAAATTTATTGGATAAGAAGGCACATCTCGAGTCATGTTATTAAAATTAGCTAGTATAATAGGCAGAACAATTTTGAGAAGTTCCATCTTAATCTTGACATGGGTTCTGTAACAAAAAATGAATGATATTCATTATCGTTGCACAGCTGTTTGCTTGTAACCAATAGAAGTGATAATTTGCTGAAGTTAAGCACCCTTTCATAATACAGAGCAAAATAGAGTACTCCAGATATATTGCTCATACAGTGTTGCTTTGGTCATTCATGTATGGAAATATTTTTGTAAAATATCTTATGTGCATCAGGTTCACTCCAGAGGAAAGGCATTAGCAAAGGATGTTGACTTTGATAAAGTTGCCAGACGCACTCCTGGATTCACTGGTGCTGATCTCCAAAATCTGATGAACGAGGCAGCCATTCTTGCTGCCAGGCGTGATCTGAAGGAGATAAGCAAGGATGAGATATCTGATGCCTTGGAGAGAATAATTGCGGGGCCTGAGAAGAAGAATGCCGTTGTGTCAGAAGAGAAGAAGAGGCTGGTAGCCTATCATGGTAAAATTATTCTTGCCTACCATGGTTTGCTTTTTGTAGGGTTTCATGCAAAGTGCAACCTTTTACCATATAGTGGTGATATGATTTCTCACATTTTCTTTTAACACCCAACCAGCTCTTTACTGCTTTTTTTGCAAACACACCAGCTCTTGTAGCAAGTTCAATTTGAGTAAAAATAGAGTGAAGAGCTGATTACTAATTCTAACTCTGAGAAACCAGTTATATGTTGCTTTCCCTCTTCTTGTAAGGGATATGTAGTCAATTTATGCATGATTTGATTGGGTGACTGTTGCAAATAGACAAACAATTGTGTGGTTTTCATTTCAAGCATGGAAATCCTGGGTTGGCTGAAAAATACCAGTGTAATCGGCAAAAACCTTTATTTCACCTTTCATTTTTCCTAACATGTTTAGTTCTGAACCTTTTCAGAGGCTGGCCATGCTTTGGTAGGCGCGCTAATGCCTGAATATGACCCAGTTGCAAAAATTTCAATTATTCCTAGAGGCCAAGCTGGTGGGCTCACCTTCTTTGCCCCTAGTGAAGAAAGGCTCGAGTCGGGTCTTTACAGCCGGAGCTACCTAGAGAACCAAATGGCCGTAGCCCTTGGTGGAAGGTAAAAAAAAGCTCATAAAATGTCTTTCTACTTTGTCCTTCTGTACTTGTACTAATAATATCCTTTACCTTTGTGGCAGAGTGGCTGAGGAGGTGATTTTCGGACAGGATAATGTGACAACAGGGGCATCCAATGATTTCATGCAAGTCTCTCGTGTTGCCAGACAAATGGTTGAGAGGTTTGGATTCAGTAAAAAGATCGGCCAGATTGCGATTGGTGGGGCCGGTGGCAACCCATTCTTGGGCCAGCAGGTATTCTTATTTTTAAAATTTGCTAAATGTCCAACTATGTGATTACATTTGCATCTAGTACACTTATTTTTGTTTAATTCTGCACATGTTTTATGCTAAACTGTTAGTTAGTCGGAGAAACTCTGATGGAATAATATGGAGAAGTCAAGAGAAACTTTCATCATTTTCAATAGAATAAATTTCTGTGTGTCTCTGGCAAAGTATTGCAATACACTGGTGGTAGAAATGCTATGTTTAAATTACATGCTTGGTATTAACACTTGTCGGCTATTTTTGGTGTGCAGATGACGACCCAGAAGGATTACTCGATGGCAACAGCTGATATAGTAGATGCTGAGGTTAGGGAACTTGTTGAGAAAGCTTACTCACGCGCAACGCAAATCATAACCACACATGTTGACATCCTTCACAAGCTTGCACAGCTTCTGATTGAGAAGGAGACGGTTGATGGTGAGGAGTTCATGAGCTTGTTCATTGATGGCAAGGCTGAGCTCTTTGTTGCTTGAGAGGCAAGTCAAGTTCGGTCAGCGTATCTTCTTGTTGTACTTGAATTTGTGTAAAGAGAGACGCAGGAATGTGGGTTTTAAGTTTAAATAGGGGTTTTTGTGTATAATTGATTTTTGTTTAGGAGGCCTTTTGACTGATAGATTACATGTTTAGAAAGTAATTCAATCTGTCTTCTCCTGACTGTTAATAGTATTCATAGTGCTTTGCTGTTATGTCAATGGTAGCAGCAATCAATTGTCCTTTTATTCTTATGATTGAAGTTACAGGGTTTGAAAAACTAGCACACTAGGAGGAAAAAAATAAAAAAAGGGATTGTATACAGCAACAAAAGATAATATACATATTAAGGCTCTTTACACAATCTTGTCAAAATGTTGGTCCTGAATTATACTTGTACACTCTTCTAATTTACAAAACTACTTTCTTCGTCAGAATGCATATGGAGCTCCTCATATGCCCTTGCATTATCAGATGCAAATCCCTCCATGGATTCAAATATTCGCATCAAATTTGTTTTCAAGCTGTGGGTATCAGGAGGTGATCCTGAGCCCATTTCTGTTCTGAATAAGTACACATTATTCTGACTCGATGCTGATTTTAATTTTCTGTTCTTTGCTTTCAGCTCTTTGAGCAGCAATCTCTCTTCTCTTTCCATTGTGCGAATGGCTTTTTGGTCCCTGTTAGCTGTTAGCATCTGGTGTTGTTCAAGTTTTTGCTTTTCTCGTAACTGAAGGATTCCCCTATAAAGGGACTTCATAGCTTCAACCGCATTAACCTCTGAGATTTTTTTATCTATAATTTCTGACCAGTTGTTCAAGATAATAAAAACAGGTGATAGCCCTAATCGTCCCGGTGAGAACGGTGCAGGTCCATCTTCAGTTATTTCAGGTTGGTAATTTAGACCCATTATCAGCCAATCGTTCAGTGATTGAACATAATTTCTTTGGAAATGTATCCATGCTGAGAAACTGGTAAGCCAGCTCAGTAAATCCACTTGCAGCTGTTTGGTTGATTCCATTTGTGAATAGCTAAGATGTGTTCCAGAGAAGAATGCAAAGTCCAATGCTTTTGCTTGTGATATCGCATGCAACTGAGCTTGATGACATTCCAGTATGATTTCCCACATTTTCATTAACCTGTGAGGTTGTTTTTTTCTTTATCATCAATAATATCTCTATATGTTATCAAAAGAACAAAGTACATATGCAAGAGAAGCTGTAGTTGGTAGTATGCTTAAACTTAATTATTGGACTACACTTCCAACAGTCAACAGACAACCTAAAGATAAAAAAGTAAACATCCATCATTTTTTTCTTGTGGTATATAGTGACTAATAACCTACTTTTAAAAGAAAGATGACTATTTTCTTGCATCTGCACAAGAAAACAATGAAGTCCTTGAATAAAAAAATAAGGTGGAAGTTGACAGGATAAAAATAAAAAAAAAATAAAAAATAAAGAAAAATAATATGGCATTGAAACAGTCGTCAATAAAATAAGAGACCAACTACCAACAATAATAGACCCACTAATTAAAAAAATATTCTTCTCAACACAACTTTTATGGGTACTTAACATGTGTAAAACTCTAATTAGGGTAACTGTTAATAATCACTAAATGTACTGTTCTTTTAAATAATAAACAATAAAAAAAGGAAAATCTTACTCTTGCACAAGCTCACAGATCCGTGGCCACAATTCTTCATCCCTTATCTCACTTATCTTGTTAGAGATGCTATGGAGAACCTGGAGAGTAATTCTCATCCGTGTCGATAATTTACTAATTGAGCTTTGAATTTCGTTGATTTTATCTGGTTCAGATCCTCTCCTCTCCGAGCGGTACAATTCATTGCATTTTGTTTGGTATTTTTCTCTAAGAGTTTCCTCTTTCTGACATAAGAAAACTTCAATTAATGAGTAAACAATGGGACATAAAAAATAATAGCACAAGAATATACACTTCCGTAGTACCGGAGACATTTTGCTCTTACTAAAATGACATGTAAATTTTCTAACTTTTTGCAATAATTAATAGTTTTTCACATTGCGAAAAGCTCCTAAGGTGGGTACATGCTTCAATATAAATATCTTTTCCTGTATTTAAAATTAAGATTAAAATTGACAGTCCTCGTAGACAACCATGGGCAGGAATTTAGTATATGTAGTTTCAGATGGAGTTGAGAAAGGGATAAATAAATGATGAATGCAGAATAAGTTTATGGAGTAAATAAATAATAATTACCAAAGGGATATTCATGAATCCACACCTTGTATTTCATACTTTTTTACTTTTTTCTAAACAAAAGATCCAACCATGCACTAATACTTTTAGTGATAATAAAGTAACAATCATTACAATTCACCTAATTATATATATTCACCACTCATGAGCTTGCTCAATTTCAAATTTAGCCCCTTTAAAAGAACACTACTTTGTTGCACATAAAGTCAGCATGTGGTGACATCCTACTTTATAAAAAGGCTGTATCTTTATGTGAAAGGCTTTGCCATTATTTCTCTTAAAAATTTGGATCCATATCCATATCCAATGAGGAAATCAGATGGGAAAAGCATATAGCATACCTGAACTTCCTCGAAGAGCTTTGTTTCCCACATATACAACTTTTGCAATGTGATAGATAGAGAATTAATGTTTCCCGTAGCATTGAATTCCTCATAATTCGATTCATCATCAATTGAATTGGGGATAGAAGGTAACCCACAACACAACCTTCCTGCCACTGTTTCATTTAGTATTCAAATGAAATCAGAAAAAATGGATATATAAATTCAGTAAATTTGCAGAAACTAACCAGGCGTTTCAACTTTTACAAAATTGACACTGAACTTTTGCATATTTATATGTACCAAATAGGATTAGAGAAAGATTATATGTTTTATAGCAAAATTGCTTCTACATGTTGCTATATTGTTTCTTGAGATAAAATGGAGGTCAGGTCTCAGCAATTTTGAATAACCACAAGGAATTATTTATCAGGGTTTCAAACATGTGACCTTTCATGTGTTGCTATATATACTGTTATCATTAAATAGAGCATAACTACAAAAATATAGTATTATTAACCTTTTCTAATGGAATCCTTGAAGTCATAATGTCTCTTCCCCATCTCAAGCACAGCTGCCATGGCCTCAGCCCCACCAGCCGCTCTCTCAAACTGCTTTTTAATCTCTGAAACAACCTCCAAATCATTATGGAAAACCCTACGTGGAGCGACCGACTCTTCTTCTACTTCTCTCTCCATCTCTTTTTGATTAACTGCTGCTCTATCAAAGCTAATTCTAACACTTCTTTCGTCGACACTACTACCTCTTGCACTAACTGATTTTAACTTGTGATCGACATCTTCCACTTCTTTCCCTTTTTCTATTCTTTTACTTGCCTGTGCTGACATGACATGATCGCTTTCATCTTTCACCTCCTCCAATTCAGGAATTCCTTCCTCTTCTCTTACCTTTCTAAAGCTTGAGTTTGGCATGTAATTCTCGTAGTACCTATCATAGCTCCCAAATGGATTGAGAAAATCCCAGCCTGACCCATGATCTGGCGAAGGTGGGTCCATGGCTGGTGGCATGATTGGCTCTTTGGTCTGTGCAGCACTTGGGCCAGACATTCTGTTGCTACCAGTAGAAGGCATAGAGAAGGGAAAGAAACTACTCATCGGCGGCATCCCATAGTTCATAGGTGGATCAGGATAAGGGGCAAAATTGGGATTTTGTGCTGCAGAGTGAGGATCCATGTAAGGGGAAAAATTGTAATTTTGCACTGGGGGCGGCGGCGGGTCCGGGCTTTTTGGACGCTGCTCGATGGAAATCGATGGTGGCTGGGGATGGTGTTTTGAGTGGTTGATAACGACATCAGAATGCCTGACATGACTCGATTCTGACGTCCTGGCCGAGTCGAACTGAATATGAGACCGGCCAGATGGCATGTCTCTCTTGGATACCACTGGAGCGACATGTGATTGTGAAGGGAGTAGAAAGGCATGCAAGGAGGAGGCAAGGGAACGAAGCGATAACACATATGCCGCATGAGCATCTGCCATAGAGTATCGGTGTTCAATTGCTTTAGAGATAAGGCGGCACCGGGTTCGGCAGTGTTCTACTGTGGTTTCGTGTTCTGGTTTTGATACCGGGATGCCCATCTTGCAGAAGGTTAAGCTAAAAAAAAAAATGAACCAGGAGGAAGACGAAACAGAGTCGTTTACTATAAAGAGAAAAGGGGAAGCAGGAAAGTGGAATCTTGGTAAATTGTTTAAGTTTGTTTTCTGGTGAGAGTAGAGAGGAGTAGAGAATGGTGGGAATGGAGGGTAGACATTAATTATTGCTATATGTTTGGTACAAAAAGGCTAGGTTTCTTTTGGTTTTAATTAGCTTATGTAGAGGATATGAAAACAACATGGAAGAAGAGAAGAAAAAAAAAACAAGGGTATGAGACAGAAGAATGGACTTGTTTTCTGGGGCTTTTTAATAGGAGAACAGGTTGGAAGAGATCCTGTCATTGATTGTGATTGAGGTTGTTTGTCTGGATTAGAGATGAAAATATTAGGATCAAGTGTGACTGTAAGCTTTGTAATTTCAAATTTGGCACCATCAATTATTAAATATTATGTATGCTAGTTCCACTAGGGGTTCAACGGTTCTGTTCTAGGCAAACCAAACTTATAATTCGGTTTTAAAAATAGAACCAAACCGAACCAATTTAACATTGCAACCAAACCGAGTCAAACCAAAGTTTTATTTTGGTTTATTTGGTTCAAACCGAAAGTTTTATTTTGGTTTATTTGGTTCAAACCGAAATATATTTATTTTTTATTTAAAGCAATTGTTTTGTAATAAATCGAAGTATATTAAGAAATAAACTGGGTATTAAGAACTAAACCGGGATATTAAGAAATAAATCTAAGTATTTAAAGTAATTAATTAAGAAATAAATTGGGGCGGTACGGACCGAATTCATAATATATAAAAATTCGGTCGGTTCGGTTATTTCGGTTTTGAAAATTTTCAAACCAAACCAAACTGTTTAGTCCAAACTAATTTGGTCGGTTCAAAACTGACTAAACCAGACCCAATGAACACCCCTAAGTTCCACCATATACAAATTCAGTTGGTGGTATCTCGCAATTTGTTAAACCATTTTATATCACTGCATAATATGAATTCTGATTATACATCAAACAAATGAATTGATGTTGTTCTTCAAAAAAAAAAAAAATATGGCATGAGCAGATATTTATCCAAGCTATTTTGGTTATCAATTTTTTGGAGTAATTGAGCAGAAAGCTACCTATACGTCCATTGTAGCAATATTCGTACGGCAAATGAAGAAAAATCTTCGCCGAGACATGCATCATTTAACTTGTTCATCACACGTCTTTGATGTTGCTATTTTGGACTTATAACTTTATTCTTAAGTTGTATGAATGATGAATGCTCCATTAGTCATTATAGATATTAAACAAAAATGACTATGATTCTTACCTGTCAAACTTAAATTGTTAAATTTATTAAATGTCACCATTTTGAATCTCTTTGGCAACAGGAGAAGGTTCTTCCCTTGAATTCATGTATCTCTGTTTTGGAAGGAAAATTAACATCAAGAAATTAAGAGGAAATGGGTGAGCTGAGCTTACCTTTCTGATTTAGCTACATACTGCCTACATGCATTATTTTAGAAAAGAGGATATAATTGTTTTTTTCTAGAGCATTGCTGCATTTTGACTTTTTGATTATTGAACAAATGACTATAAGCAAATATGTAGATTTTCATTCATTTAATGAATAAACAAGAGGACCCTGTCGCTGTCAGCAAAGATTATTAGAGCACCAGAAATACGCCGACACAGTATTTTACTTATCTGGGCCACAATGCAACTAATCTGATTTACGCACATTGCAGCCTCTTTTGAATGGGCCTTGATGGATTGGAAAAGGGTCGTTGTTTAAACAAGAGCACTATTATTATGATAATTTATGATGGGCTAGGCCCAATTTCAGTATTCTACATTTAAACATGCTCCGTTTTAAGATGAGCCAACGGTCTTTAAGGAAAATTTCTAGAGTAGGCAAATAAAGAGAAATATTCATCCAACAAAGCTGCATTAATTTTTTCTCCATTAAAACAATCATAGTCTGGTAAAAAAACCGTACACATGCATATTCTGTGGCACTTTTTACTGGATCCAAAATTTTCGCTGTAGGAACTTTAAGCTACCAAACCATTTCGTGAAATTAAAATCTGTATTAGATTAGAGAATTCTAAAAAATATCAAGATAAATCTAAGCTGCTCGATTGTGCTCAGTTCCAAAAAAAATCATGATCTATTTTGTGCCATCATTTTTATGATAATAAATTCTTACATTTTCACTGTAAATTAGTACATCTTATTCATAATTAATTAACTTGACCGTTGAAAAATTTCAAGTCGTACTAGAAATGCAAATTATATTTATTAAACAAAAGGTCCAAGAAAATGCCTGATTGCAAAAGTAAGAAGAAAACAAAGGGATTAAAATATCACAAGCGTTTGCTGAGGTTTTGACTTTTGAAAACAAGTTGCCTTTTAAAATTGTACTAAATAATTGCTACAAAAACTACATGAACATAGAATTCCCTATATCTAATCAAACTAACAACTGTGCTAATGTTAGAACGAAAGAGTAACAACATTTAATAGTGATACACGAGCTTTAACCAAACTCCGAAACACCCTCTCACCGCCGCTCTCCAAATCCATGACACATTCTTCCAGTGCCTCCAATTTATCAATGGCCGCTGCTTCCTTCTCCTTTTCTGAGCACCTCTTCTTAAACAACCCCTCCATCAATGAAACTCTACTTGACCCCATTGCTACTGTAGCGCTTGAAGCAGCGGCAGCAGAAGACGTTGAAACGACCTTCGACAACACCTCCACTGATGCCAATGCAGCCACAGTTACAGCTTCTCTTACAACAATGCCTATCTCTATATCAGAAGTAGCAGCGCTGCTTGTGACATGGCGTACAGCGGAAGCTAGCTGAGAAATCTCCTTCTTTATGTGCCGTTGAGATTTCACAGAGGAGGCAAGCCATGTTGCGTCGTGCCGTCTCAATGCAGAGTGCAACTCCGCATGGTTTTGTTTTAACATGATGGCAACGGATCTAACAGAGCCATAAGCATCGGCAAGGCAAAGAAGGTCGTCAAGGAGCCGATCTGTGCATTCGGCATAATAGAAAGATTCTCTTGATTCTGTGACATTGAGAACTTGTTCGACGGTGGAGATCAGAGCGTCTATGTGTCGAAGCCCAGTAGCCGGGGCAGGATCTCTATTGGAGTGAGCGAGCCAGGAGCGCGCCTCATGGATCTCCACTTCGAGATGTGAGATGAGCGGGTGGGTAGAGCAAGGGAGGCTGGAAGTGCGTGAGTGTGAGCGGCTCAATCCAGGCACCATTTTTCCTTCTTGATGATCGATTGTAGGATATAATTAATTAGGTGGTGTTTTGTTTGTAATCCAGTTTGTAGGAGAGAGATAAGAAGAAGGTGAATTGCGGCTGGGTAGCATATAAAGGGGAAGGATAGAGAGGTGGTTGCGCCTTGGTATGCGAGTTGTGGGAATCAGAGGCGCACGAGTGGGTGGGACAAAACTGTTATCCGCGAATAAAACTGCTGAATACTGAGCTTCTTCTGGTTTTTCTTTTTATTTTATTTTCTGTTTTGTTTGAGTTGAAATAATTACTTCTCCAAATCCACTTGGAAGCTTGCATCACTAAGAAGTAACAAGTTATCACTTCATGAGACTTGGGAGCATAATATTTTTTTTTGTTCTTTGTTAATTGTTTTTCCCCATGCTAAATAAAATTACATAAATAATTACAAGGCTTTATTTCATCTACTTTAAAAAAAAAAGGACGAATTTCATGGCTCAAAAACTTTGAAATCACATATTCCCCCCTCTGAATTTCATAATATTATATTTACCCTTTTAATTAAAAACTTAGTGAATTTGTCTTATTGTTTTTATTAAAAACATTTAAAAAATTAATAAAATATCCATGTACCCTCTATTAAAAATGTAAGCATGTTTCAGAAAAATGTTAGTCATCTAATTGATCGGCTTCTAAGAGCAAATGAGTAATTTCTCTACTTATGACGCTTACACAAACATGTAAGCGTCAGAAGTATAGAAATTATGCATTTGCCCTCGAAAATCGATCAATTATTACATTGATATTTTTGTCAAAACATGCTATGCATTTTTCTTTTTTCTTAATGAAGGGTAAAATAGGTATTATATAATTTTAAAATGAATTTTAATAGAAAGGATAATAAAATAGGTGAATTTGTGAGTTTTTGAAATTTAGAAGGATAAATATGATATTATGAATTTTGTTAAGGTTGATATTACAAATTTTTTTAAGGTAGCTATTATGAATTTTAAAGCAGAAATACGCTAATATCCACGTTTTTGAGGATTATACAAAAAATTCCTCCAAAAAGATAAATAGAGATCATGATTAAATGTCCCAATTTTACATCCATAAATCTGAAGTAAACGTGATGAAGCACATCTTACCGTCATTTTAATTTCTGGGGAACTGCCGTTGCTTAATCCACTTCTTTTAATTTATGGTACGTGAGCTGTAAAGTCATGCTCTACTCTGTCCTATTCGGGGTATTGCCAATTAAATAGAGCGCATGAGGTCATCTGCGCAATTTAGTAATGGCGTTTGACTTGGGGAACAGCAACACCGGATAGTTGGCATGCAGAGAAAGAAAACCATAGAAGAGTAGAAGACCCGGTTTGCAGGATTTGGAGTGGCTGGATGCTGAATTTTGGTACGAGACATGAAAACCTCTGCATCGCTGTCATCTCTCAGACGCCACCACGTAACCCTATGTTTTCTAATTGAAAATTTATTATTTGGATTATACGTGAGTTTTTAGGATTTGATGCTTAATTAGGAGAGATCTGTTTAGGTTGTCAAGGGACATGACAGATTGGATAGATGTATGTATTCTTCTATGAGTGCACATCGCTTGGTCTCTTCTATTAGCCTGTTAGCCGTACTACTGCTGCCAGAATTTAAAATTTAAAATCCAATTTTTTTGCAGACCCTTACAACATTATGGGTCCGGATATCCTGAAGTAACTCAAAATTTGAGATTAAATCCGGACCGTCCAATCAAAATTTGGATCAATCTGGCTCGAGGTGGAATTAATTAATGCATGGGGTCACTTTAATATTCGTGCCAAAACAGCTTGAACGGTTGGGATCTAAACTAAAAATTTGAGTTATGACATTACATGACAAAAATATATTTTTTCAATTGATGTAACATGATGTAATTAAAATGAAAATGACAATCACTTTACGTATGAATACGATGTGATTACACACGATAGGGCATTTATTTATTTCAAATTTTAAGTTTGTTCATTAAATAAATAGTAAAAATGTCACAATATGTTAAATAATGCAACAAAATATAATAAAGATACATCTTCGGATATGTTTGTTTTCGCGTATTTGTGGGTCTTGATTGAATATTAGAATTCTTTTATATAAGAAGTTTTTTTGCGTATCCGTGCATGGTTAAATCTTAGAGGTGTTTAAATAAAAAATGTTGGGATATCAGATAACATATATATTTGATATGCATCGTGTCGTGTATGAATCTATTTTTGATATCAGTCAGTGACATGCGTGTCAATTTACACATGATTATGAGACGTGTTATCGGTTTGCGTAATAAGTCATGGCCATGCGTCTGGTTATTTTTTACGAAGAAGGCACATCATACTACTCGTCAATTATATCAATATCGTCGTACTTATCGTGACATGTCGCATCGTATTTGTAACATGACGTGACAGAGCTGATTATAGTATAACTTTTTTTCTCTTTTTTAAAAATGAGATAATATGTATTTTTATATATGTGACTTTATTGACGTTGTAGTTATTTTTTTTATTATTATTAAACAATTGATAGATTTAACATTTTTTAAATGTTATTTTCGTGAACTGAACATGTATTTCTTTGAAAATTAGATACCAGAGCTCGAGCTCGTGATACTGCATGCATTAAGCCCATAGTCATTGGAGGATGTAAGAAAGTAGAATGGAGCCAATTGACTCTTATTTTTGTAATTTTTTATATTTATATATGTATGATTTTCTACATGTAACTTATGACATGTAACAAGTATTAGTAAATGCTTACATTATCACTGTAAATTAGTACATCTTATTCATGATTAATTTAACTTGATCGTTGAAAAATTTCAAGTCCTACTAGAAATTCAAATTATATTTATTAAACAAAAGGTCCAAGAAAATGCCTCATTGCAAAAGTAAGAAGAAAACAAAGGGAATTAAAATAACACAAGCGTTTCCTACAAGTTGCCTTTTAAAATTGTACCAAGTAATTGCTACAAAAATACAAGTTGACATATATAGAATTCACTCTTCCTTCATGAAAATCTAGATCTAACCAAACAACTGTGCTAAACTGCTAATGTTAGAAGGAAAGAGTAACAACATTTAACAGCGATACACGAGCTTTAACCAAACTCCGAAACACCCTCTCACCGCCGCTCTCCAAATCCATGACACATTCTTCCAATGCCTCCAATTTATCAATGGCCGCCGCTTCCTTCTCCTTTTCTGAGCACCTCTTCTTAAACAACCCCTCCATCAATGAAACTCTACTTGACCCCATTGCCACTATAGCGCTAGAAGCAGCGGCAGCAGAAGACGTCGAAACGACCTTCGACAACACCTCCACTGATGCCAATGCAGCCACAGTTACTGCCTCTCTTACAACAGTACCTATCTCTATATCAGAAGTAGCAGCGCTGCTTGTGACATGGCGTACAGCGGAAGCTAGCTGAGAAATCTCCTTCTCTATGTGCCGTTGAGATTTCACAGAGGAGGCAAGCCATGTTGCGTCATGCCGTCTCAATGCAGAGTGCAACTCCGAATGGTTTTGTTTTAGCATGATGGCAACGGATCTAACAGAGCCGTAAACATCGGCAAGGCAAAGAAGGTCGTCAAGGAGCCGATCAGTGCATTCGGCATAATAGAAAGATTCTCTTGATTCGGTGACATTGAGAACTTGTTCGACGGTGGAGATAAGAGCGTCTATGTGCCGAAGCCCAGTGGCTGGAGCTGGATCTCTGTTGGAGTGAGCGAGCCAGGTGCGCGCTTCATGGATCTCCACTTCGAGATGTGAGATGAGCGGGTGGGTAGAGCAAGGGAGACTGGAAGTGCGGGAGTGTGAACGGCTCAATCCAGGCACCATTTTTCCTTCTCGATTGTTAGTACTATGTATTACTTGTAGGGTTTTATTAGGTGTTGTTTTGTAGTCTAGTTTGTAGCAGAGAGATAAGAAGAAGGTGAATTGCGGCTGGGTAACATATAAAGGGGAAGGATAGAGAGGTGGTTGTGCCTTGGTATGTGAGTTGTGGGAATCAGAGGCGCACGAGTGGGTGGGACAAAACCGTGATCCGCGAATAAAGTTGCTGAATACTGAGCTTCTTCCGGTTTTCCTTTTTATTTTATTTTTTGTTTTGAGTTCAACTAATTACCTCTCCCCATCCACTTGGAAAATCACTAAAAAAAGTATCACTTGTAAGCATCATTTTATCTTTTTGTTTTTTTGTTAATTGTTTTTCTCCCCTAATTAAAATTGATTCATATAGGTCCTGTGATAGTACTCTTAGATACGGATACACAGAATTAGGACAGCTCTCTAATGAATTACGATGTGGTCTCTGGCAGGGGCGGACTCAGGATCGATTTTCGTCATGGGAGCAAAAAAAGATCAAATTGGATTTAATCGGATTTAAACTCATTAACTAATTAGGTACTTAATAAAAAACAATGTTTTAATTTATATTTCTCAATCCTCTGACTTGTAATTTATGATGTTTTAACTTATAATTCTAATTACAAATAATAATTCATAAATTTATTTCAATTTAAAGCTTAAATTTAACCTGAATTACAAATCAAACATTTAGAAGACAAAAAAACCTTAAATTTATCTCATTAGTTGTTCTTCCTCGTCTAGTATTATTGTCGATACCATTTAGTTTTATTGTTATTGTTTTGCTGTTATGTTTTTTATGTTCTAGTTTAGCAATATTTTGGATGTTGCTTCTTCCATCTAGTTGGCTATATTTTGGATGTTGCATCTTGTTAGGCTTTATGTTGGACGTTGGTTATTAGTCTATATTTTTTTTTATGTTTTGTATATGAACTATATGATTTTGTAATGAAATAGATGAATGTTACCATTTTTGCAAAAATTACATAAATAATTACTTGGTTTTATTCCATCTCCTAAAAAAATAAAATAGTGAGTCCCAAATTTTACATCCATCAAAATATCTGAGATAAATGTGGTGAGGCACCTCTAAGTCTCTGACTGTCATTTTTGGCACAAGTCGCTTGTACCGTACGATCTTGCGCGTATAACGAAACTTCTTTTTATTTTCCTGGGGAAGCGCCGTTGCTTAATCCACTTCTTTTAATTTATGTTACCTGAGCTGTAATGCCATGCTCTATTCTGTCATATTCGGGTATTACCAATTAAATAGAGCGCATGAGGGAATCTGCGCAATTTAGTAATGGCGTTTGACTTGGGGAACAGCAACACCGGATAGTTGGCATGCAGAGAAAGAAAAACCATAGAAGACCCGGTTTGTAGGATTTGGAGTTGTTGGATGCTCAGTTCGATCTGGTACGAGACATGAAAACAGAGCATCGCTGTCACCTCTCAGACGCCACCACGTAACCCTATGTTTTCTAATTGAAAATTATTATTTGGATTATACGTGAGTTTTTAGGATTTGATGCTTAATTAGGAGAGATCTGTTTAGGTTGTCAAGGGACATGACAGATTGCATAGATGTACTAGTTTTTTTTTATAAACCATAAATAGAAAACGCAAAATTAGAAAACCAATATAATTGCGCTGAAATTTTGAAAAACCATAAAAACCGAAAATTACTCTCGGTCTTAAGTTCTGTTTTTCCTCAGACCCAAATTTACTTTCGGTCTCTCCATTTTTTTCATTTTTTTATATTTTCCACTCAGCTCGGTCATAGTTGATCGTGCGGCCATTGGTGTAGCACCACAGACCGAAACTAAAATTCGGTTCCTGCATGACCCAAAGTAAATTTTTCGGTGCACAATGTACGATCATGAGATGAAGACTTCTTTCTTGTTAGGTTGTTAATTCTTTGGGTTAATTACTCTCATATGTGAATAACGTGCTTAGTTTTGTATGGTTTTGTTAGATATGAACATTATAGTTGACGCAATATTAATTGTATATATAGTTGCAGCATTATTATGTGGGACCAACATAATTTTAAATTGAGAAATGTTAAACGATTATTATTATTATTATTATTATTATTATTATTATTATTATTATTATTATTATTATTATTATTATCATCGTCGTCGTCGTCATCTATGGTTTTTTTCAGTATTCGGTCTTTGTTCTTTATTGTTATGTTTAAATGCTTTAGTCTATGTATTTTGTAGTTCGATTTAAATATTTTGGTATTTTGGTATTTTTGTTTTATAATACATTTTAATTGCTTTAGTATTTAGTATTTCTGTATTTTGAAGATAAGGATAAAATTATCATTTTAATTTTTTACTAATATTAAATAATGTTTGCAATTGATTTAAGAAATACGGTTATTAATAAATAAGTAATTTTAGATTGAAAATTAATCAATATTAAAATCTTCATGGAGAAATATCTTAAATCACAAAATACTGTAATACCTATACAATTCACTACGACAGAAATGCACTCTTCTAATGCCAGTTTTCTAACGGTTTAAATTATAATTTATAATCTGTTTCCGATAGTCTGAACGTATTTTACCAAGTTAGTAAATATATTTATAAATTTTCCATCTGTTCTATCGGTTCATATATAAATATAATAATGTTTGTTCATATATAAATATAATAATGTTTTGAGAAAGATTAATAATATAATAATGTTTTGAGAAAGATTAATAAATATAAGAATGTTGGGAGAAAGATAAAAAAAAAAATTCCATGACCGAAAGGAAGATTCGGTCCTGATGAAGACCCAATTTAATTTTCGGTCTTGAGTGAGACCAAATTAGATTTTCGGTATTGAGTCAGATCATTGGATTTTTTGTGAAAAATTGAAAAATTTAGCTAGAGACCGAAAATTAATCTCGGTCTGGAAAAAAAATTTCCAACTCTAGGAATTTTTTTTTGTCAGACCGAGAGTAATTTTCAGTTTTTATGATTTTTCGAAATTTCAGCGCAATCATATTGGTTTCCTAACTTTGCATTTTCTATTTATGGTTTATAAAAAAAAACTCCATATCGCTTGGTGTGTTCCTATTAACCGGTTTTTTTTTTTTTTTTTGAGGAAACTATTAACCTGTTATTAGTCGTACTACTGCTGCCAGAATTTAAAATTTTAAATCCAAATTTTTTTTTTGCAGATCCTCTGCAACATTATGGGTCCGCATATCCTAAAGTAACTCAAAATTTGAGATTAAATCCGGACCGCCCAATCAGAATTTAGGTCAATCTAGTTCAAGGTGGAATTCAGATCACTTTAATATTCGTGCCAAAGCAAATCAAACGGTTAAACTAAAAATTTGAATTAATTATTTTAGAGATTCTAAATTAAAACATAATTCGGGTAAAAGCCACTTTAATTAATTCGATAGAATTAGTGAAGAAAAACATAATTCGGGTACAAGTCACTTTAATTAATTCGGGTACAAATAACTTTACTTAATTCTAAAAATGAGAAATATGTATTTTTATGTGACGTTATTGACGTTGCAGTTAATTTTTTTTTTATCATTATTAAAGAGCTGATACATTTACCATATGTTACATGTTATTTTTGAGAATTGAACATATATTACTTTAAGAGATACGAGAGCTAATACTATTGCATTAAGTCCATGATTGGTGGAGAATGTAAGAAAGTAGAATGAGACAATTGACCCTTATTTTTTAATATTTTTTGTATTTATATATTTATGATTTCTATATAATATAGAGTAAAATGCTATATTACTGTAAAATTGATTATCATTCTACTGAAGAAAATTTTATATGATTGACTCTAATATGTGTTTGATCCTGATTTTGAAAGTTTGAATCTGCTCCTACCCACGATTGACATGAATCTGTATCCCCTCTAGTTGAGGGTACAATTAGAAACTCTACATCATTCTTTAACTCTGACACAAATCTCAAAACGAACCCGTATATTTTCAATTAATTAATAGGATCCAAATTTCTTTTATCAGACTGGAACAAAATTTAGATTGTTCTTTCCTAAGTGTACCCTTCATACCCGAGGGGTACGTAAACTGACTGATATAAAAAATAAATTCATACATATATGTATTCGTTTTAATTTTGCGAATATGGATACAATCCGTTCATACAAATCAAATATCCAATAATTTTAAGTTAATAACATGATTTTTTTTATAATATATATGAAACTATATATTATATATCTATCAGATAATTAAAATTTAAAACAATATATGTGTATATATCCGTACAAATATTTAAATATCGGATATCTGTTTTTAATTTTTGAATACAGTATCCGATCCATTTCCACCCCTGGACCGTCAGGTTGACATTGTAATTAAAATTTGTTATTTTTATCATAATTATTTTATTTTTATTCCAAGTCTTTCAGGTTCTTCGTCGATTTTTGTTAAAATAGAACTCATACAAAAAAATTAACCAAAACAGACTCGTATCCATTGAAGGTATAACAATAGCATCCATCGGATCTCAAACTAATGGAGCTTAAAAGAGCATATTTAAAAACGTCCACTGTTTCAAACTACACTTGTTTAGAAACCGGTGAAAAATATTTTTATAGATTTTTACATAGTGCTGTTTTAGTTAAAAAAGCTTAAATGAATTCTCTTTTTAAAAAAAAAAATCTCGTCAGTCGGAGTAACTTTCACCCCGCCAATATATAATTTTTTAAGTTGAATGTGATGTCTCATAAAAAATAATTGAATGTGATGTGTCCGTACGGTACTCTCAGTACCTTACAGTACTTTTTCTGAAAATTGAAAATGCTTTATTTTAGCGGGACAGCAGATATTATGGAACGCGTATCCTCTGCATTAACTCAAAAGAGAATCTTTTGAGTTAATGAATACCAACCATCCGATCTGCTTTACGATTCGTGCAGACTAGATTCGCACTAATATTGAAAGTCCCTCGTTTAAAATCAGACGGTCAGATTTACTCTTTTTAAAATCAGACGGCCGAGATGCATTAACTCAAAAGATTCCTTTTTGAGTTAATGCAGAGGATACGTGTTCGATATTATGGATCCGAATCTCCAATTCCTGTATGTATGCCTGGCTGAAGTGAAGTCTTACCTGGAAAACATTATTACAAAATCACCATAGGATGAAAATAAATGTGCTCTCTGCAGTATGGAGAAGCCAGCAGGACTGTCATGTACGGATATAGTTCAGATTGGATCCAAGCATGAATGCATGACGGAGATCCAAACTGGTCAAAAATATAAAGGGAATCCAACAACAACAAAAAAAAAGGTCTCTTATCTATGAATAAGAGTAAGATTTTGTTTTGTTAGTTTATTAGGTAATGGTATAAGATTTTTTTTTGTTAGTTTATTAGGTACTGGTAAGGACAGTGTACTAAATAGCTAGCTATAGCTATGCTATAAATTTGTTTATAGCTTTTTCAGACCATAAAAATTACGCTATGAGATAAAAGTGTTTTCTTTCACCTACAACTGCTATAGCTGTAATAGCTGACCGCTTTTACCACTACGCGCTACGCGCTATACTACATAAGTTTTTTTGTAATTTACATGGACTTCAGTACTTTTGTTCATATTTCTAATCCTACATGGTCTGCTATAATAAGTATGCTAAATTGAACTATATATTTTTGTTACTATTTGTCATTTAGTCTCTCATTTTATATTGAAAAATATTCAAATATTAATTCTTCCTTTTGTTTTTTCTTCGTCTAGTATTCACCTGTAAACTTATCGTCATCCGTTTCATTGAAAGCTGACTTCAATTATTATAATATATAAAATATATATACTAACTTCATTTCACTTATAAAATTAATTGCTCTTCGTCTATTATAATATGTAATATTATGAAGTATGAACTATTAAATAATGTTACCGCGTATATCATTTTATTTTCCTTCTTATTTGCACGATTCTAAAAAATATAAGAATAGATCAGTTATCATTTAGTTATTACCCAATTCTCCAATATTGATCATGTTGATAATTACTAAAAATATAGACTATAAATTTTGAAAATTAAAAAAATGCTATATATGAAAGCTTCTGCTATAGCTGCGCTATTCGCTTTGGGTTTTTTTTTTTTTTTTTTTTTTTTTTTTCTTTTCTCTCCGCTATACTGCTATAATAACTATTTAGAACCTTGGGTAAGGGTAATGATTTTTTTCCATTATCTTAGCCGTTTTTGTGTATAAGATAATTTCTAAAAATAAAATTATATATATAGATATATATTTATAGAGGAGGGTTCAAAACTTCAAATGCACCATTTTTTTGGTGCTCCAATATACTCCACATCGTTTATCTCTATTTTCAAAATTCGAACAGTCAATCCGAGCCACTCAACATGATCTTCATAATAAATACGCATGGAGGCCAAATTTTATATTTTTTTTTAGAAAATTTTTACTATTTTTTTTATAAAAAAATATAAAATTTGGTCTCCGAAAAATATAATTTTTTTTTACTATTTTTTCCAAATAAACATCTCCTTAATCTTTTTTTTTTTTTTTTTTAAGGATATCCCGCAGGCACGTACACAACACAACACTCTAATTCTGCCCCATACATAATCGAATATATAACTACTAGTGCCTTTATCAGCTGCCACGTGCAGCGATGACAACATTTCCTTAATCTGAAACCTATTTCTTTATAGTTTTTGAGAAAAATGAATCTACATCTTTTGTAGATATAGTTAACACTAATTACTTGCATCGATTTAAAAAAAAAACACGATGCTTGAATTAATATAATAGATAAAAGTTACCTGATATGATACATTTATTCAACCTAATAATTATAGAGTGCACCTAATAATTAAAATTTTAACTTAAAAGAGTTCTAACTATTTTATATTTAATCAAGAAAAAAAAGTTTCTTTTATTTAAGTATTAGAAGATTGAAAGAAAGTAACTGTGTTAAATGAGATTTTAGTTTAATTAATAAAAATGTGACAAAGATCATCTTGCATAAGAGAGATTCAATTTGTTACAATTATTACCATTTTTCTGTGGTTATTAAGAATCAACGATTATATTTATGGTTCAAAAAAATATGAAGATATGATGGATGAACATATTATGTTTAGACTTCGGCCCCTTTGGGCCTGCAATTTAAATCTGCTTTGAATCTCCCAGTTATTGGGCCATGAAAATTATTTTCATTTTCTTTCTTTTTAAATGGACCCGTAGGTTTATTTTTCTCTTTTCAAATATTCGACTCATGGGCCATGGCGTGAGTTTTACGTTGTCGTCTTTCTAAACCAAGGTTTTATACTGGTTTCGACTTTGAAAGGATGATGGGCTCCAAGCCTGGTTTGCGAGAAAAGCCTTAGATTAAATGAAATTAGAGCAATCATGGGCCTCGACCATTTTGGACCAGTCTTTAGACTTTGACATTTAGCGCGGTGGTCTGTTACGGCGCTGCGCAATTTAATTTCCCTAAATGAGGAGGGATTCGATTACACCACTTTCGACTTACCACAAAATTATTATTTTCTATATTTTTAAAATTTAAATTGTTGATTCAAACTGTTTAACATAATCTCCACTATAAAATATGTTTGTAGATCAAATTTTACTTTTTTTTTTTTTTTTTTTTTTACTATTTCTACTATTTATTAAGTATTTTACAAAAACTAGTCAAATTTAGACCATTGAATTTTGTACCCATCTTAATAAATAGTAAAAAAATTCAAAAAATTATAAAATTTAATCTGTAAGTACATTTTATTTAGATAATAATGTTGAACGGTTTGGATCGACGATTTGAACTTTGAAAATATAAAAAATGAAGAGAGTAACTTTATAGTAACTTAAAAGTGATATAATCGGATCCCTCCTCTTATATGATTCTATTGGAAAACTTTCAAAACATCAAAGTTAAAATATTCAACTGGAAATTTTCCGAGTAACCTATAGCTATATAAGAATGATATATAGTGTTCTGAACATGGTTTAGATTTTGCCCAATTTTGTTTAAATTTGACGACATGATATTGTAAGCTTGACGATGTCTAAATTTCACTGTGTATATTCAATGGCAGGACGCTGTGCAATCTTGACTATTTCTATGCAGCAGGAGAGGGTTTTTGGTTCATTTTCTGTCGACGGAAATGGGACTTTGTTTCGTTTTCCAATCATTATTTTTACCATAATCTTTGCTAAGTATAATTTTTTACCATAATCTTTGCTATCTCCAACTACAAAATTTTTAGTGAAAAACCAGCCGTCTGATCACATTTTTTTTTTCTAACCTTTCATAATTTTTTATTGCACTTGAGCCTCACCAAAAATTTAAAAAATTGGTGCCGCTGTTGTATTAATTGATTACTCTTTTTTTATGTTTCATAGTACTTGTCAGGCTATATTAAAGTGGTCACCGGTACACCACAGCGACAGCGACCATATAATGCAATGCTGTTGCCATTAAAGGTATATTGAAATGTGATAATCATGATCACCGGTACACCACAGCGACCATATAATGCAATGCTGTTGCTAATAAAGGTATATTGAAATGTAATAATCATGTCCTTTTTACTGTCATGAGCAACAAATATTGGTCGTATCCAGAACTGAGCACCTAAACTTTTATTCAAACTTATCAAATGTACATAAACGTTATTAAGAAAGAGCAACTTGCCATGTGAGCTTTTGGTTTAGACAAGCTGTAAGCATGTATTCGATGAATAATGGTGAGTATATATGATTAATTAGTTAGTGAATGCGACCAATAATGAATCTAGTTGAGCGTTTTATCGGTTTGGATGGAGGCTGGTAACTGGTAAGACAACGCATGACAGATAAACAAGATTAACAAACGGTTTACAATATTCCAAAAGAGGAAAAAGAAAAAAGAACGCATGTTTTGTAAATGCAAAGTTAGGTCGAAGAATAAAATATCGTTTCTAGCTAGTGATCAGAGCCTCAGAGGCAACTTGGATGCAAATATCTAAGCCATGAGTGATGCATTATATTGCGTCATTTTATATGTGTACAAAGCAAGATTCTAAATAACGATTATAGCGGCGTAGCGGGGAGACGAAAAAAAAAACTATAGCGAATAGCAGAGCTATAGCGAAAACTTTCCTACATAGCTTTTTTTTTTTTTTTTTAAATTATATTTTATATTTCTACAAATAATAAACATTATCTATGTAAAATCTCATAGATTAACAAAAACACCAAATTGATTAAGAAGTTATAATATTCATATTGAACCAATACAAAGTCTAAATTGTCATTTAAAATATTCCTATTCTATAATTCATAAACTATCGATACATTTTCAATTCAAAATATCATACTATCATATATTTAGTATCATTTTACTATATATTCAAATCAACCATTCTTTAGATTAGTCAGACTGAGACATAAAACCTATTTAAATTGAAAAAAAAATAGAAAAATAAGCCCATGTAGCATAGCGGACCGCTATTCCGCTATGCGCTATAGCGGACCGCTATTACCGCTATAGCGGCCGTAACTCGATTAGTGCAGTTTTACTCCATAGCTTAGCTTATGAGGTCCAAAACCGCTATAGCTAGCTATTTAGAACACTGGTACAAAGACATGGGAGCAAGTCCGATATGTCCATCGGACCAATTTTGATTCGACAGGTTCAATTACCGTCTAATATGCTTTAAAATTCGTGTGCAATGTTTTAAATTTTGTGTTTGTTTGCTGTGATTTTTGTGTGCATAGATCTTAAGATAGATCGGACGGTCATGAAGTTCATTGAACCCAAAAGTAGTTCTGATAGGCATCGGACCTACTCCGTTCTCGTTTATGAAATGGAAAAGCAATTAGGTAATCCATAATCCACAATAAATATCAGCAAAATTTTGGTGAAAATTAAGGCTAAGATTACCGTTAATTGCTGATTATATATAGATTTATAGGTCTGTATTATGCATTTTATTCCTTTTTAAAAAAAAATGGTGAGAAATTTTCATTCGGTTACATGTGTATATTGAGACTTTTTTTTTTTGATAAAAGGCACATTTGTGCCCGTTTCATAAATGAAACCGGAGTTGTAAGTTACATGTGTATATTGAGACTTAAAACTCGTAACTTATTTGAAGTCATTTCTACCAAGCTACCAGTTGAGCTATTAATGCATTGGCTGTTATACATTTATTATTGCAGAAAAACAATATTGAAAATTGATTATATATATAACAGATAGATATTACTGTCATTAATTGATGCAAAATTGAATGCTTGAAACTTCTTTATTGCATTTGATATGTTTAGGAACCAGTATATAGGAATGCAGTATATGTGTGTCGCTAATATTAAGACAACAATAATGCATCATGGTTTTGAATAGCAGGGGGATACGATAGTTTCTTTGTTTTTGTTTTTTTTTTGGAAATCGGGCAGCGTAGTTTCTCCTTCCATTAGCTTTTTTTTTTTTTTTTTTTCAGCTATGTATTTTGCCATTTTATGAATGAAATTGGCATTATGCATTTGTTTAAAAAAAAAACAGTAAATAAGAGTATATGCAAACAATATGAACCAAATTCTCTACTTAGTTTATTCTATCAACAATTGTATATTTATAAATCTAAAATCTACATTGATTCACTGCTGCATCTTAATTAATATTAACATTTTTCCCTAAAACGAATCACTTTGAATATTCAATAGTGAAACTCTAAAATTCACCAGACTCCTAAACACATTCTCACTCCCGCTCTCAAAAATCTTAACACATTCCTCCAATTCCTCCAATTTCTTAAAAGCCACCATCTCTCTTTCCTCCTTCGAAACCTTCTTTGCGAATGGCCCGAATCTGCTTGAAGCCGATGAAACAGCGGCAGTGGAAGCAATTGTCGACACAGCAACCACTCTGTTAAAGATGACCACAGAGGCTGCCGATGTCGCAACAATTGCCTCTTTCACGAGGCCAAAGATCTCCGCCTCTGTAGCATCAGATGCAAACTCCAGAAGTGAATATTTATTCGAGGCGCGCAAGGAAGATGCAATTCGGCTTAGCTCCTTCTCTGTTCTCCTTTGTGATTTTAGAGAAGATGCGAGCAAATTGGAGTCACACCGCCTAAATGCTGATTGGACCTCAAACAATTGTTGCTTTAGCGTCGCTATGGTAGATAGCAATGACCCGTATGAATCAACTAGGTACAATAAATTATCAAGGAGATGCTCAGTCGAGGCAGTTCCTCGTTGAAGCACATTTTTCGTCTCTGATAAGCTGAGGAAATCATTGAGTACTGAGTGAAGGAGTTCGATCTGTGAGAGACTGGAGGCAAGGGAGCTGTCTGGCGTGGCAGCCAATGATCGGACGGCCCGGATCTGTTCCTCGAGATTGGAGATTAGAGGATGTGATCGGCACGGCAGGCTCACTGACCGCACATGGTATGCAGCCCGTGCCTTCGACCTTGTGTTCATGGGAAGAGAGATCGAACGATTGAATCCTGGTATCATCTTCTCTAGCTCTCTGTTTCGCTTTTGGTTAATTTTTTTTCCTTTTGTTTTGATTTGTCAATGAGGGAATTTGAGATCTGAGTTGGGAAGAAGAGGTTAGAGATAGGAGGGGTTTAAATAGGCTGCGGGAATTTAATTAAAAAATGTTGGCGCTAGAAATGATGGGTGTGCAGTTGTGCACGAGGATTGGAATGGGCTGTGCCGCTGTGGGGGGAGGAGACTGGATCCGCAAATCAGGCTGAGACGGGTCGCAATTCGAAATCGGTGCTGGACACGTGTTGGCTGATGGTAGCTTCAGCCTGTCGCGCTGCCGCCACGTAACCCTATCTTGGCTGTCCTTATTAATTGTGCAATTTATAGGGTCAAGGCGTAGGGTAAGGCGATGCGAGTGGATTCGGAATTTCGTGGATAGCGCAGGGGCCGTATTATTCATGCTTTGAGATTAGTGCAGAACGTATTTGAACGGTTGGGATTTTCCATAGAGTCGCGCAAAGTTTGAGATATCTCAGAGGATGCGAATTCAAGCGATGCACCGTGCGAATTCGCATCCTCTGAGATATCTCAAACTTTGCGTGACTTTTTGGAATATCTCTATCGTTCAAATAACTTTTGCACGAATCTCAAAGCTCAAATAAAATTGGCCCCCTATGTTTCCCCGAATAGGCACCGGACACGTCGGTCACGCAAAAATTGAGATATCTCAGAGGATACGGACTCTGCACCGTGCAGGAGTCTATAACTCATGATGCAAATGCAAGAGATTAATTATGGTTCATGTATTTTGCCCAGCTTGACAATTATTGAGCACCCACCACGAGGAAACCATTTGCAATTGTATCTAGAAAGTATATGTCTCTTTCAAGGGAAGTGAACTAACAGTCTATCATCCAACCTAGAATCTAATTATTACTTATTGTGGTTATCTAATAATGATATTAATTATTTGATAATTGAACTGGAAGTTAAGTATGAGTATAAATTTAATTTTAAAAGATTTCATTTCTAGTAGCATAATGTATAAATAATTTTATCATCGAGTGTAAATATTTTTTATAAAAATATTAATGTGTATGAAATACATGTAAGTGTGTAACAAATGCGGTCAAGGTAATGTTTTCCGGGAGTTCAGATATTTGAAATTTGGGTAGTAATATTTTTATAAATATTAAAATAGTTGGATATACAAATGGTGTAGTTAAGGGTGTACAATCATCGAATTGATGATATATTATTAACATTTATATTTCACCTAATATATACTTGGCTAATTTTTTCCCAGTAAAATCCACAAGTAAACCCGTCCAATTAATCCATCTAATTCATATGGATTTTGCGGGTTATACGGGTTACGATTTCTAATTTTGATTAAACCTTATATGCTAAAGTTTTGATATTTTAATTTATATATAGAGAATTAATTAACAATGTTACAACTATAAAAAAATTTAAATAATAAATAAAATAATATAAAAATAGTAAACATTAATAAATTGGTCAAATGTAAATAATTATCTTTTTTAATCTAGTTATTATAGTAATTCTAATATAGCTTAATATTAAAAACTAAATAATGACATATAATATTCATAAATCAAATCAAACATGACTAGCTTCAAAGTTCTTTTTTGTACTGTTTATATCTTAAATCTCTTTCAAAATTTGAATTTCCATAAGAATTGGTGACATCAATATATATATATAGAGAGAGTAAAACTAGGGTGCTCTTAAGTTCACCAACTCTCTTTGTGAGCTTAACTCTAAAATCTATCGGATTGATTTCAAATGATGAATCTAAACTGTTGAAACCCTTAGACCTTACGAGTGATGCGTCTATATGCAAAAAAAAAAAAAATTTTGAATTAATTATGTATAGAGTCAAGTGGTAAAAAATTGTTCAAAAAAATGAATGCATTAGAATTAATTTATAAACTTTCTACTTTTGACCGTTTGACTTAATACTAAATTAATTTGAAAGTTTAAATTTTTTACATGTAGATGCATCACTCATAAGGCAAAAGAGCTTCAACGGTTTGGATTCATCATTTGAAGTCAATTCAATAGATTTTATAGTTGAATTTACAGAGAGGACTTGGTGAACTTAAGAGCACTCTAGTTCTTCTCTCTCTGTACACACACTGATGAAGGTAAATTATCAACATATTTTTTTTGTTAAAATTGAGCATATATTTATTTGGAGAAATAATTCTTATTCAATAGATGATATATGCTCGGTAAATATACATGTACTTGTGCATATTCATTGTTTCAAAAGAAGTAAATGATACTTCTTATTTGGAGTTCTCTTGCTTGAAGAATACAAAAATAAAATTAAAAATAGAGTTGATTTAGTAATCTTGTGTTGTACGTATTAAATGATATGACGTAATATGGTAGCAGATTTTTAGAGAAGTCATGTAATATTTGATTTTTTTTTTTTTTAAACAAACGTGGATTTATGTATGTATTAATGAGTTAATAAAATTGAGCATTCACTCATTATAAATTGAGCGGAGCATAATGACAAGGTTTGCGAATAATTCAGATTTAAACTCTTACCGAAGCAATCCACATATTATTTGGTTTTCCGAATTTTTCTCAAATTATTCGTGAATTTTACAAAATTTTCCCGAAATTTATGAATTATTAGCGAACTTTTCCCAATTTTTTTTTTTTTTAAATGTTCTCTTTGTGGGAGTAAGATCTCTGATCCGAAATCAATATATAATTCTAAATTATTTTCGAATTATATCCAAATTATTTTCAAATCACTAATTTTTAATCCCACTAAACATTCCCCGAATCATTCAATTGTCACTGCGGAGTGGAGTGCAAACATTTTTGGAGTCATCTTTGGGAACAGAAAGATGTATCTTAAAAGAAATAACATCATATATCTTCTTTAACATGACTATAATTAAAGTTTTTCTAGCGAAGGAAAAGTAATCAACAATAATTGATGTTTAGGTTCCTTCAAAAAATTAATTAATATTTAGCAGTAACAATTACTTGGAAATTAATGTCAATATGCAACAGAGGTTTGGATGGCACTGGCCATGGGAGCTATGCTGGGGCACAGAGTATTAGCATCAGGCCAATCTATAGAGCAAAAATGGTAACAGATCGCTGAGGGTAACACCCAATTCAAATTGGAAGGAATTTGGACAAAAATGGTAACTACTCATAGCACAGGATGAAGCTACGCCCTGGTCTTTACTTTTTTCAGATTATCTTAGAACTTCAACTCGCTGCCCAAGTCCTATATATACCTTTTCTTTGACAAGCCGGGATAAGGCATTCTTCAATGAACTTAGTTAGAAACTCATCGCTGAGGGTAACACCCAATTCAAATTGGAAGGAATTTGTAAGGAATTTGTAAGGAATTTGGACCTGTGCTGATACTATGTGGATGCTGGTTAATCTGGAAACAGCGAAACGAGGTCATATTTAGATGCAACATATTACCACTGATAATGCTGGTAAAGCAAATTATTATGGGGAAATACTGGTAGGAAAGCAATTTTGCAAATAGATAGAAGCGAATATGGATGTAATTTTTACTTTCTTGTATACTTCGGCAGCCTCTGTCAATTTCTAAAAAAAAAAAAGAAAAAAAGAAAGAAAGTCACATAGAAATAAAAAACAAATTTGCAAGTAATATGCATCCAAAAGGTTGTATTGCCAAATATACAAAATTTAAGTCAAATTTATTTCTCAACCCCTAAAATGAGTTGCTCTGTATGTTCAGTAGTGCAACTCTGTTACCAAAGACGAACATTTAGTAGCGGTGCGCAAGAACAACTTGAGGTGGTTCAGATCTTTCTCTATTCTCTTGTGAGATTTTAGAGACGAAGCGAGCAATGCAGAGTTGTGCCTTCTGAGTGCTGATTGAACTTCAAATTGGTGTTGCATTAGTGTGACTATGTCAGATAACAACAAACTGCACCAATCAATCAGGTACAAACAAACGAATTAAAGGGTATGGGCAATTGCCAATGGCCAATGGGCTTGGAGACCTGATGCTCAAATCAGACTGGGGCAGATGATTTGGACAACACCTGGTGGCTAGTTGGAAGGGCCACCGTGGGGGTGGTAGCTCTGGAAATTCATCACGTAATCCCATCTCTCGGCTGTCCTTCTTTATTATTGCGATAAACAATTATATATTATTGCACAAGTGTGTACCATGCTGAGTCCATGCATCACTCCAGAAGCCAGAGAGAATGATAATTTATATATGTATTCCAGTACTTGCTGATCTTGATAATTAATGGTAGCTATCAACTTCAAGTGATATAAATCAGTATCCACAGCAGATATTTTTCAATTCTTATATTTGATAGGTCCAATCGGCGATGACTTATTAATGGTAAATATTAAGTATTGCCGAGATGCCGACTCACCCTAAACCTTGAACTTAAGAGGCTGTTAGTCCCAAAATCCTTCCTAAAAGGTCCAAAGAAAGTCCCTATCTCGGTCCTCCTCCACCTCTGCCAGGAAATCAGGATCTTCACAGTCGTATTCAGGTTAAGGTTGGCATTCTCCGCTGCTTGAGAGTTGAATAATACTATTAATAAAACGAGCTGAACTCCCATATTCAAAATAAATTTTAAAACACTAAAAGATTAACTCAAGATATCTATTGTTGATTCTAAATCGGTCAAAGGCTCAACAATAAAAGCATTATCTTTTATGTGAGAAGTCGTATGTTCACCTGACGCCTGCAATGGGTAATTGAAGGATTTACCCCTCATATTAAGCTAAACAGTAAGACTCAAAGATAAATTGTAAGATATCTAAAATGAATTTTAAGCTGTTGAAGATGAATCTTACCATATAAAAAATGAATTTAAAAAGCAGGCAAGGTCATAATATATTAAAGACGAATCGTGCATGACATATAAAAAATGAATTCAACCAACCATAACATACCCAGAATAAATTTTAAATCAGTCGGAAGTATAAAATTCGTGGTCAAACTTGAATTACAAGAGAAATAATTTTTTTCTCTTAGACTATTTTCAAAATTTTGCCCTTACCTTCCAAAAAAAAATCAAGTTCGAAATAACAACAATGATGTATAATTAGCAATAGTAATCCAGAACTAAATTCACTTTCCAGTAAAAACATAGTATAAGAAATAGGTTCATTCTCTTTTTTGATTGTGTCAATGCACGCGAGATATGGCAGCGGTTCTCCGACCTATTTCAACGGATGGACACGGTCCAAGCAACTTGGAATGCATCTTGGTCCAAATTCTATCAAAGAACAGGAAAGCGAAAGCAAGATTGGGTGTCTACATTCATGGCAGTCCTATGGTTCTTATGGAAGCAGCGAAACGAAGTTATATTTCGTGGTGCCAAGATGCCAACATGGATGGTTATAAGCCGGGCAAAGGAAGAGGCAGTACTCTGGAGTCAGTTTTGTAAAGGTGTATCCCACAGAAAAATCACATACGGTTATAATTGATGTAATAGGGTAGTTTTGTTGTTGTAATCACATCTTCTAATATATCATTGGTAGCCACTACCAATTTTTCAAAAAAAAAAAAGAAATAGGTTCATTTTTCTGTATTTAATAAGTAGATCCAGCGATGATAACTAATTCTCGTTGCTCTGTAATGTAATGTTTCATTCAAGAAATATGATCATGTATCGTATTTTGGTACAGAAGAGTCCAGAATTGGTTTTTCGCTAGCAAAGAAAAAGATAACAATTAATGTTTAGGTAGTCGCTACCTGGATTTAAAAAAAAAAAAAATTAATGTTTAACTAGTGTATCAATTACTAAGCAATCAAGAACACATTGGCAAGTAATATTTATCCAAACAATTTGTATTTCCATATATACAGAATTTTAGCGAACTTTTTTTCTCAGCCCCTAAAATGAGTTGCTCTGTATGTTGAGCAGCGCAACTCTGTTGTTTACCAGAATCCTCAGCACCCTCTCGCTTCCACTCTCTACAATCCTAACACATTCCTCTAATTCTTCAAATTTTACATAGATCAACTTCTCTATCTCCTCATTAGAAATCTTCTTCTTAAAAGGATTGATGGTGTACAAAACTGATGAACCAGCTGTGGTGGAGGCAGCAGAAGACATTGCGACAACTCTGTTGAATAGAACGACAGACGCTGCTGACGTTGCACCGATTGCCTCTTTTAAAACTTCAAAAATCTCAGCCTCTTGTACGTTGGATGCGAGCAATAACAAAGACGGGCATTTACGAGCAGTGCGTAAGGAAACCATGAGGTGGTTTAAATTCTTCTCTATTCTCCTCTGGGATTTTAGAGACGAAGCGAGTAATGCGGAGTCGTGTCTTCTGAGTGCTGATTGAACTTCAAATTGGTGTTGCATTAGTGTCACTATGTCAGATTGAAACAAGCTGTACGAATCAACGAGGTATAAAAAATTTTCGAGGAGGAATTCCGTTGAGGTGGCAGCATGTTGAAGCACCGTTTTTGACTCCGAGAGGTGGAGGAAATCATTCACGGCCGACATGAGGAGCTTGATCTGTGATAGACCGGCCTCGATCCCGGCAAGGGAAGCATCTGCACTAGCAGCCCATGATCGGACTGTTCCAATCTGCTCCAAAAGATTTACGATCAGAGGGTGTGATTGGCAAGGGAGACTCACTGACCTTACATGGCCCGTAGCCCTCCCCCTATGCCATGTGCTCATTGGAAGCGAAATCGAATGACTGAATCTTGGAACCATCTTCTCTGTTTAATTTTCCTTTCTTGTTGTCTTCTTTGTTTTAGTCTGAAATCTGATATGAGCCCTTGGATAAGGGAAATGGTTGAAGGCTTTATATAGCTTGTAGGAATTTGATTATAAAAAAGTTCGGCGGCAAATGATTGATGCATGAATTAAAGGGTATGGGCAATGTGGCCAATGGCACCTGGTGGCAGGTGGCTAGTCGAAGGGCCACTGTTGCGGTGTTTGCTCTATAAACTCACCACGTATATAGCTCCATCTCGGCTGACGGCTGTCCTTATTTATTGCGATGAACAATGATTATGGTGCATGCATGATGTGGGTAAGTGGTAACCATGCTGAGTCCATGCATCGCTCCAGAAAGCCAGAAAATGGAGAACCTGCCCAGTGCCCACCACCAGTCGGCAGGATTTTCCTGCCAACCAGTGAGCTGGACCAATTAATTGTGAGCATGTAAATTCCTTTACTTTAATAATAAGTTTGGCATTTATGAAGTAAACAAGGATCCATCAGGTAATGTTAAATTTATGTGAACCGCACCTCCAATAAGCCTAGCTTCACGTGAGTTGAGACCGGCCTATAGACTATTTAAGTTGACTCATAAGAACAAGAACTTTTTCTGTTTGATACCGAACTTGAAGAAGCTCTTGACCTTGAGTAAGTTTTGAACTTTAAGTTTGGCTTTAAAAAATATAATTAGGTTCAATTTAAAGTTGAATCCTAACAAGAACAAGAACATTTCTGTTTGGAGAGCAGTTTGGGTCCGATGCCTATCAGACTCAAACTGAGTATGAATGGATTCCATAACCGTCCGATTCGCTTTAATATCCGTGCAATTCCGCATTAATATCCATGCCCACGGATTTTAAAGCAAATCAGATGATTATGAAACCATCTGATGCAAATTTAAGTCCGAGAGGCATTGGACCCAAACTGTTGTCTTCTGTTTGATACCGAACTTGAAGAAGCTCTTGAACTTGAGTAAGTTTTGAACTTAAGTTTGGCTTTAAAAAATATAATTAGGTTTTTTAAGATAATCTGACTACTAATTTTCTGCTTAGAAAAAACTGAAGCCGCTTAAAACATTACAATTGCATCGTTAATTTCCTTTCTTACCGTGAAGTTCAAAATCGCCTTAATAAAACAAATATTCACGGTATTGATCCTCTATGTTAAATTAATTAAAACTAACCAAAAAAAAACAGCAACAAAAGGGAGGAAAATTAGTAATATATGTTTATTCTTTTCCCCAAACCAACTTCTAATAGGAACCGATTATATGCCGATCATAAGCTAAACGTCATAAATCCAGGACCTTACTGACAACTACATACCAACAAATTCAAATAATTTGACAAAACATAGAAACATCAATCCGAATGAATCAAATCCATCGAATCGATCATCCATGTCAGTCGGTGTGCATGGAACTAGTACCTAATTGCTTGCCTCCCATTACAAATTTACAAAAAGATCAGAAAAGTTAGTAAAATTAGGGTGTTCCTACAACACTCTTTTGTAAAATTAACTCCAAAACCTATCGAAAAATTATTTTATCTTACGAGTGATGCGTCTACGTGCCAAAAAAAATTAAATTTTGTATATTGTCAAGTGATCAAAAGACGCACAAAAATAAATGCATCAAAATTAATTTATAAACCTTCTAATTTTGACCACTTAACTTTATATTGAATTAATTAAAAATTTAAAATTTTCACATGTAGATGCATCACTTGTAAGATAGAAGAATTTTAACGGTTTAGATTCGTTGTTTGAAACTAATCTGATAGATTTTAGAGTTTAGTTCATGAAAGAATATGATAGATTTTTGTGGGGATCTTCAAACTCAAGGAGGAGAGGCATATTCCTACTAAATTGGAATCAGGTCTGCACCCCTAGGCGATGGGGAGGTTTGGGAGCCGTAAATTTGGAACTAAGGAACACGTCGCTAATTTTGCGATGGTGGTGGAAGTTACAGGCTGACCCACACTGTTTATGGTCAACAATCATTAGAGCTCACGGCTCTAAGAGGTATCAATCCCCAGCTCAATGGACCTCGAGTATGGTTGGTGCAGGGATCCCATTTTTGGCAACAACTTATCAAAATACAGCACCTGTACCACTGGAGCATAGAGGTGACAGTTGGAACTGGTACAACTATCTCATTTTGGTATGGCACATGGGCTGGTGAACCGTTGAGGAAAATAAAAGATGGATTGCCAAGGCCTATCCTGCAAACTATCTCACTTAGAGATGCATGGAATCTGCTACATGACCGGTACCCTGACCTCTTGGACAACGCAGTTCAGTTTCAAAACAGAGAAGATGAAACCACATGGCGATGGACAAGTAATGGCGCTTACACGGCCTCCTCCTACTATAAGACCGTGCAGGCAGGAGGGGCAGTGGGATGGCGTTTTGCTTATATATGGAACACCAACACACCACTAAAGGTCAAACTGTTTACTGCTCTCATATTAATGGATCAAATACTGACTCATGATACCATGTCTGGCAGAGGCATGCAATGCGACACTGGTTGTGTCCTATGCGAGATGTGTTCATGGGAAACAGAGCTCCACCTGTTTCTTTAGATGTCGATATGCATTGACCATCTGCAGAGGGATAGAAAGAAGCAAGGGCAGGAAGATGATGACAATAGGCAATTCGGTGGAACAGACGTGGGACATGTCTTGGGGAGCGGTACGAGACGATCGCACCATGAAAAGGAAGGAATGGGCTGCCATCTTCATGTGTGCGATTTGGAATCTGTGGAAACAAAGAAATGAAAAGGTCTTCAGACAAACTGTCAAGCCTCCATCAGTCCTGATACAACAAATACTACAAGAAGCAGACCTATGGATGAAATACTGTGGAGGACCAGCAGTCAGAGAGGGTATAGGCTAAATAGTTTTAGTTAAGCAGCATAGATGTATTTGTAATACTGTTGTATCAGCTTATGCAGAGCTGTAAAATTGGTAGCCACTATCAATTATTTCAAAAAAAAAAAAAAGGAACACCCTAGTTCTACTAGAGAAAAATTGCTTGCCTTTTTCTACAAATTGAAGGACCCCTGCCCTCGGGAGTCCGTATCCTCTGAGATATCTCAATTTTTGCGTGACCGACGTGTCCGGTGCCTATTCGGGGCAGCGTAGGGGGCCTGTTTTATTTGAGCATTGAGATTCGTGCAGAACGTAATTTAACGAATTATTCCAAAAAATCACGCAAAGTTTGATATATCTCAGAGGATGCGAATTCTGCCCTCGGTATGTTGAGGGTTCGAGTTTAAATTCGGGCTATCTCATCAGAATTATAATCAATCTGATTTGAGGTAGAATTTCAGTAATCTGTAGAAATTATAAGTTCTGAGAAGATTATTATATTATTGAACAGTAACTGTTTACAAAGTCTCTATTCTCTATTTATAACAAAAAATTCTAACGGCTCTATTTTACTGTAGCTACAGAGTACCGTTGGTACTGTACAATTATATTCTAACTTCTTCTTAATTGATCAATGATGGATGGCTGAGATCAATTTTCTGTTTCTAACTTGTTATTTTCAACACTCCCCCTCAAGCTAGGAATGCAAATATCGTACAATCCTAGCTTGCTCGAAATATTCTCAAATTGTTTCGAATCCAATCCTTTGGTGAAGACATCTGCTAATTGATCTTCGCTTTTAACAAATGGTGTCTCTATTTCTTTGGTTTGAACTTTCTCTCGAATAAAATGGCAATCAACTTCTTTATGTTTTGTTCTTTCATGAAACACCGGATTCGACGCGATGTGTCGAGCGGAGTTATTGTCGCAATACATTTTCATTGGTTGATCACTTCCAACACCCATATCGTTGAGTAGTTGCTTAATCCATATTAGTTCACTTGCGGTAGATGCCATGGCTCGATATTCCGCTTCCGCACTCGAACGAGCCACGGCATTTTGTTTCTTGCTTTTCCATGTCACTAGATTCCCGCCTACAAATGTGCAAAAACCGATGGTAGATTTTCTATCAAAGCTACTGGCCCAATCTGCATCGGAATAGCCACATATTGTATTAGATTTATTGTTAGTCATAAGTATACCTTTCCCGGGATTTTGTTTTAGATATCTCAAAATTCTATTTGCAGCTTCTAAATGAGGTGTTCTAGGTGAATGCATGGATTTACTAATTTGGCTTACCGGAAAGGAAATATCCGGTCTAGTTACCGTAAAATAGATTAATTTCCCTACTAGTCTTTGAAAAATATTGATGTCATCTAAGAGTTCACCATCCTCGTTATTTAATTTATATTTGCTATCCATTGGTGTAGAGATTGGCTTACAACCTAACTTGCCGGTTTCTTTTAATAAATCTAGTGTGTATTTTCGTTGTGAAATAAATAGGCCTTTGTGTGAAAAAGCTACTTCTGTCCCTAGAAAATATTTTAAGTATCCTAAATCTTTAATATCAAAATTTTCTTTTAATTGAATTTTTATTTTTCTAATTTCTTCTAAATTATTTCCGGTGATTATAATGTCATCTACATAAACTAATACAATGATTATATTTTTTCCTTCTATTTTGGTGAACAATGAATGATCGGCACTACTAATTCTAAAATTACAAAAAATTAAATATGAGCTAAGTTTTCCATACCATGCTCGAGGAGATTGCTTCAATCCGTAAATTGACTTATTTAACCTACAAACTAGATTAGATTCGTTCTCCATTTTATGACCGGGTGGTAGGTTCATATAAATCTCTTCTTCAAGTGTCCCTTGAAGAAATGCATTTTTTACATCCATTTGGTATAGGTTCCAATTATTATTCACCGCAATAGAAAATAAAATTCTAACGGTATTCATTTTGGCCACCGGTGCAAAGGTTTCATTATAATCAATACCATAGGTTTGAGTAAACTCTTTTGCCACTAATCTAGCTTTATACCGTTCTATGGTACCATCACTATTGTATTTTATTTTGTATATCCATTTACATCCTACGGTTTTCTTATTTTTTGGTAATTGTACGATTACCCATGTATCATTTTTTTCTAATGCTCTTAATTCTTCTCTCATGGCATTACACCATACCGGTTTGGTTATTGCCTCTTGATAATTATTAGGCTCCTCTTCTTTGTGAATAGAAGTAAGAAATGCATTATACTCGGTTGAAATATTTTCATATGATACAAAGTCTTGTATGGAATATTGTACCGTATAAGACGTTACATAATCCCTAAGTTTAGTTGATGGTATAGGTATTCTTGAGGTTCTTCTCAAACTTGTGGTTTCTTCTTCCTCATTATTGTTATTATTATCATCATTCATATCATCATCATCATTATTATTAGGAATATTATTATCTATTTCTTCTTCGTTATCGGCCTCAAATTCATGAGTCATATTTGGTATAAAATCTAAGTCATCTAGGAAAAGTGTTGAAGGCCTAATTTGATGATTGTCATGTGAGTTTGTTGTAATCTCACCTTTTTTAAAATATGGTTCATCCTCACAAAATATCACATCTCTAGAAATAAATATTTTTTTATTAATTGGATCATAGCATTTATAACCCTTTTTTGAAGATGAATATCCTAAAAAAATAGTCTTTGTTGACATATAATCAAACTTATCTTTTCTTTTGATATGAACAAAACAAACACAACCAAAAACTCTTAAATAATCAATATTCTTTTTTTGTTGGTAAAGAATTTCGGTTGGGCTTTTATTTTTTAAAACAACACTTGGTAGTCTATTAATTAGATGCGTAGCACAAAGAATGGCATCCGACCAATATATTTTTGGAACGTTATTTTGAAATAATAATGCACGTGTCATTTCTAACAAATGTCTATTTTTTCGTTCCGATACACCATTTTGTTCGAGAGTGTTTATGCATGTGGTTTGGTGAATAATTCTTTTTTCTTTAAAAAGAGTTGTAAAATTTTTATTTACAAATTCCATTCCGTTATCCGATCTAAAAATTTTAAGTTTGGTATTGAATTGAGTTTCTACAAGGTATAGAAATTCTCGAAAACAATTAAATACTTCATCTTTTGATTTCAATAAATATAGCCATATAGCTTTAGAAAAATCATCAATGAAAATAACAAAATATCTAAATCTATTATAAGAGTTAATTGGGGCCGGGCCCCATACATCGGAATGGACTAAATCAAACGAGGCTTCACTTCGACTATTAGAAAGTGAGAAGGAAAGTCTCGTTTGCTTAGCAATTTTACAAATATCACAATTAATACAATTAGATTTTGGAAAATCTAAAACACTATTTAAAATTTTGTCGGAGGGATGCCCAAGTCTTTTGTGCCATCTTTCGTAACTAATTGAGCTTGCCGAAGCGCAAAACTTTAATTCTTGTAAATTCAAAAGATAGTGTCCATTTTTAAAAAAACCTTCACCAATCTTCTCCCCGGTTACCCGGTCTTGAAATACAACATTGTTGCAAGAAAAAATGGCATTACAATTAAATTCTTGTGTTAATTTTTTAACCGAAATTAGGTTTATAGGAAAAGAATTTAAAAATAAAATATTAGTAATTTTTTTGTTCCATAAACTAGTCTCACCTATGTAATTTATTTTTTCTTTCATGCCATTGATTGGTAAGAAATTCCTTATTTCCAAACATGTGGTCGGTTGCACCGCTATCCATAATTATTTGGTCACTAAAATTAAATTTTTTTGGGTGAGATACAATACCACATGAGCTTTGAATTTGATTTCCATTTGAAAGCAACACAGTCAGCTGCTGCAGAAGTTGCTGCACCGGATCCCCTGCACTTGACCCGTTTCTAGCTGACCCGCCAGCGCAAAATACATTTCCAGTGCCTAAAGCACCTGCGCCAATTGAATTTCCAGCGCCAAAGCAGATTGGGCCGGGCCTTGAGCCACTTGGACCGCCTGGACCCGGTTCAAGAACCGGCTGGGTTATTTGTAATTTGTTTTTTGGTCTGGGCAGAGAAGCCTCGCGAATTTCTCCTTTCTTCTTTCCAGCTTCTGTCTCCGCCTCCCTTCTTCGAATCCATCTCCTTCCACCATTTTGGTCGGAGATTTGGATGAAGAAAATAGCATTTTTCGGCTTTGTGACTCTCTTTCTTGCAGTAAGAACATTTTTCATTTCTCGAATTTTGCCGATTTTGTTGGATTTGAGAACAAGGGTTTTGAGAAAATTGGGGAAATCGTACGGCATGGCCATGGGGCTCGTGTCCCTCGCCATGGCTGGCTTGTGGACCCCCCATAGCTTCCCGTAGAGAGTCTTCCCACTGAATTTGATTGACTACTTCTGAAAAAGAGGGAAGGTCAGGAGATCGGATGATTTGGGTCCGAATAACCTCATAAGTTGAATCGAAGCTAGCAAGGTACGAAAAAATTCGATCCTCCTCTTTTCTTTTTTTGAGCTCTTTTATGTCGGTTGTGAATGGACGATAAACATCAAGTTCATCGTATTTCTTTTTGAGAGAGGCTAGATATTCCAAGTGGGTTCTAGTTCCCTTTCTTTCTTGCTGAATTTCTAGTTGGAGACGGTAGACATGAGAATGATTTTTTTGTTGCCCGTAAAAGGATTTAAGTTCATCCCACAGTTCTTTCGATGTCTCACAGCTTTGAATAAACAAATCGATGATTTTTTGTTCCATGGACCCGTACAAGAGACCCATAACAGTATGGTCCTCTTTTTGCCATTTTCGGATTTGAATTTTTTCGACATCTGACGGTTTTGCTGGATCAGTCGGTTCGGGTTTTGCTTTATCTCCTGTGATGAATTCTATCTTATCTCGACCACTAAGAGAAATGGTTACTGATTTGGCCCATGATAGATAGTTCATACCATTGAGCAAAGTCGGAGATAATTTCGATGGGTTGACAGTTTCGCTTGTTTGCTGCCCCCACTGATCCATTTTTGAATATGCTTGATCGTTGAATCTTTATTGTGGTCTGTCTGTGGCTGTTTATGAGTTTACCAGTTACTGGTAAATATTGGTTATTGGTTATCGGGTATTGTTATCACTTGATCAGATTTGCTCTGATACCATGTAGAAATTATAAGTTCTGAGGAGATTATTATATTATTGAACAGTAACTGTTTACAAAGTCCCTATCCTCTATTTATAACAAAAAATTCTAACGGCTCTATTTTACTGTAGCTACAGAGTACCGTTGGTACTGTACAATTATATTCTAACTTCTTCTTAATTGATCGATGATGGATGGCTGAGATCAATTTTCTGTTTCTAACTTGTTATTTTCAACATAATCTTTTAATATTCAGACATAGTTTGATCGGACAGTCGATATACAAATTCAAACTTTTAGTTACTGGAGGGAATTCGAATTTGTATGTTCAGTGGAATTCATATCACCTAAAGTAACTCAAAATTTGAGTTTATCTCAGCTGCTTTGGAACAAATATTAAAGGATCTGATTGTGATCTGACGGTGCAGATCTAAAATAAAAATTTGAGTTACTTCAGAGCATCCGGACTATTCAGTGTGCGCTGCATGCAAATTTGGTAATTGCTTCCAGAGAGACCACAAAATTTTGACTTGTTGCTAAATCATAGGCGCTATTGCATTGGGAGCAGCTTGGGTCCGATGCCCATCGGACTCAGACTGAGTTTCGATGGGTTCCAGGCCGATTCATTTCAAAATCTGTGCGCACGGATATTAAAGCAAAAGATACGGATACTAAAGTGATGCACATAATTCTTAAAGCGGATTGAACGATTATGGAATCCATCGTACTCAGCTTGACTCCGATGGGCATCAGACCCAAGCTGCTCTTGATTGCATTCGCTTCACTCATCTATGTCAAAGGTTTAAGTTGTGGCGGCCAGAACAGAGTGGGTCTGATATGCTCATCAAATCTACCTGTGTGTATGAAAATCAAGACAGACATGCTCGAAATGTAAAACATTGTGCACAAATTTTAAAGCATATTGAACGGTATTGAACCTGTCAAATCAAAGTAGGTCCGATGCTCTCAAGTCTGTGGTGGCAGCTCTAGAAACTCGCCACGTAATCCCATCTAGGCTGTCCTTCTTTATTGCAAAAAACAAAGATTAAGGAGAGCAAATTTATGAACCAGGCTGGAATTTAGTGAAAAGAAAATTGGACAGGTTCGTGTATGCATTTTGCTATGTTTGGAAAATGGCAATTAGTAGCAGCAACCACCGATGATCTAGAGCTAGAAGTCGATATCTGTTTTAAGTGGAGTAACTGAGCACTCTTTCAATTCACAACTTAATACGATAGGACCCAGCGGAGATAATTAATTCTCGCATTTTTGTAATACAACTAATGTTCCCAGCTAATGTACATTGTATATAACAAGTCCAAATCATTGTCATCATATGTTTGATTTGGACAGATGCAAATCTGATGCATAAAGCTTCAATTTTTTTTTCCTATTAACAAAATAATGTTTTTTTTTTCTTTTTCTTTTTCTTTTTCTGAACAATGCAAGGCCGTCTATTTGCTTTGACGAATACAATTGCTGAAAATGATCATACCCTCTTTAGTGTTAAAATTTATTAACAACATAATAAATCGAAAACCTTGATAATGTATAATGTTTCTTAAATCAAGTCAAAATATAACAAAAAATTAAAGGCATACATGATGTTTGACTTTCAAATTATTTTGTATCAAATTTCATATAATTTTGTCTAATATAGTAATATATCATAAACTTGTTGTTATTTGATACGAAGGACAAAAAATTTCCATAAAATTGTATCAATTTTATGTGTATCATATGCATGTATATGGATTATATATATTCTTGCTTTTGCTCTTCAAACATATAATATATATTAAGACTGTCAAGATTATTTCAAATTAATTTAATGACAATGAAACAAAAATGTATTTCTTCAAATAACCATTATTGATCGTTATATATAGATGCAACTCGCTTAGCACAATATGAAATGAGATGTGATTTGATCATTAATTACATTTAGTGTACTAATATATTCTGATGAGGAGCTGAACCTACAAATTAAGCTGTATTAATTAGTCGCTCAGAATGTCACAATTTAACCCCATCCTGCCTTTCTATCTTTAATTAATATTCGAAATAATAATTATACTCATGGCGCGCAGATGTAACCGAAATTTTTATTAATAGGAAAATAAAAAATATTAATAATAAAGAAGCAGCTATAAAAAATTCGATATCTACATTTTTTTCGTGATGATCTATAACATCATTTGGACGTTATAAGTCACAACATTCTGATTAGCGAATCAGATTATAGATAATTAACAAAACAGTACGAGAAAAAAAAAAGTCAGAAAATTTATCTTCGACATTCTTAACTATAACGTCTGCACTTTTTTAAAGCTGTTTCGCTAATCAGATTTTGATTAACGAAATGTCGTGGTATAGACCATCACGTTTTTTTTAATTAGTTATTGAATTTTCCAAAACTGCTTCTTTATTATCCATATATTTTTCTAATTTTCCTATTAATAAAATTTTCGGCAGATGTACCATACTCGAGTCATAACTCTTGATGTAAATGCACAACAAAAGAAAATAAATTAAGCATGGGCAGCCTCTGCCAATAATTTTAAAAAAAATTCAAGAAGTGTCTCAATGCAAGAGATTTAAATCCAACTCTTAATTTGAATTCGGCTTCTTTTATAATTTAATTAGTGTCTTTACAATAAGAAACTATACTTCCATCATCCCATTTTTTTTTTACTTTTGGTAACTCAAATATTTATTCGTAAATAAATAATATGATTGTGGTGATTTTTCGATGTACTAGAAAGAACCGTAGAATTGCTAAGATTTATTTAGAAATATCTAAAAATATCACAATGCTAAGATTTCTTTAGTTTCACTCATTTTCATAACTCAGCTCAAAAAAAAAATATATATATATATATAACTTGGTTCTGAGAAATAATATATGATATTAAAATATAGTATTGTATGAGATACAAACATCCTAAGGAAATTGTATTATTTCTATAATTTTTTTAATTTTCAGATTTTTTTTTTTCTGAACTAGATTATGAGAATGAACAAAAACTAAAAAAAAATGTGACATTATTACAATTTATTAAAAAGAAATTATACAGGTGCACCCAAAAATCATATAAATATACATTTTAAAAAAAATAATTTTTTGAATTATTGTAAATAAAAAGCTGCCCATCTTCCCATCATAATCTTTGGTGCTATGATTCATGCATTTGCCCACCTTCATAATTTACAATTAATACATAGGCAACCACCAAATGGCCAGAAGAAGTCCTTCATATCTAGAAGCATACCTCACTTATACCTTCATAATTTACAATTAATACATAGGCAACCACCAAATGGCAATAGGGGAAGAAATACAGATCAAATGAAGTAATTCAAAAAATGAGTTTAAGATCGGAATCGTCTGATTTGAATTTGAGATTATCCATCCGGAAGTGAAGCACACACATCTCGAGACGATTTCGAACCACCAAATTCGAATTGGAGATCTCGATCCAAAATTCAAAAATTAAGTTGTTACTTTAGGGGATCCAAACTCAATAGGAAGGACTTTATATCTAGAAGACTAGAAGCAGACCTCACTTATGACGCCTCATAAAGCTAGAAGTAAAAGTCAATTTTGAGCTTAATAGACCGTTATCCAAGCTAGACTATTAATTCTCAGTCTGAACTGTGTTGATTTTTTTATTTTTTTATTTTATTGATCTATCTAAAACATTCTCTAACCCCGAGGATTTTTATATTGAGTACTCAAAATTCCGGATAAGAACCGGAGCCTGCCAGAATCCACATTCTCTGAGGTAACAGAATATTTCTCTTTAGATTTTGACCGTTCGATTGGAATTAGGGCCAATCCGATTGAAAATGAAACACAAGGGACCCTTTTATTCATTCATATTCAGTTTGAACGGTCTGGATCTAAACAGAAATATTCTGCTACCTTAGGTGATACGAATTCAGCCTTATCTAAAGTGTTTTTTTTTTTTCCTGAGGGAAAGTTGTATCTGAAGTTGAAGAGTAGACTTCAATATATCAAGATATGCAGAAAAATCAAAACACGAATCTATCAGGCGAGCTGATGTTAGTGATGATGCATCCAAAATAAATTTGCTCATCGGAAAAAAGAAAAAGAAAAATTGAAAAATTGCTTTCAGTGCACCCACCACATCTATTGACTTATGAGAACTTCGTATAAATAAATTTGAAAATAATGAACTCTATACAAAATTAAATTTTATGTTTGTGAAATGTACTTAATCCCTAACATTTTTTTATCCTCATAATTGTAATTGAAAAATAGATATTTATCGGTTTTAAATTTTTTCCAAATTAAAATAATAAAATAAAAGGGAGCCATTACAATTATTAAAAATGTTTAGAAATACAACAATTTATCATGAACTGTAAGATACGCATATGGTTTCTATACAAAGTGATGGGATTTAATTAGTGTATATTTTACTATGCATCGAATTATTTGAAGTTTTAATAATCTAATATTACAGCCCTAATAAAACCATCATTAAATAAAATTAATTTATTTATATGCTAATTAAATCTATGTAGGCCTTTATATATCGAAGCATACCTCACGTGTGACGTTTCTAAATCAAGTAATAGATGTCAATTTTGAGTAAAATAGACCGGTTCCCAAACTAGACAGCCAGTCTACTTTGTAAAATTAATGACTAGTCTGTTGATTCTTTTTATTTACAAATAATACCAGGAATTCCCTCTAGGCTAGCATATTAATTGATATTAAGAAAAGTCCAACACGAGTCTAACAGGCGAGCTGATGTTAGTGATGATGCATCCAAATGCTTTGGCCAGGGGAAATATACTTGGTCTATTTTGAAAGAAAAGAGTCAAGATTATGAATTTTGACAAACTTGCATCAAATTTTAATCTGAAGGTGTGTGTATCTGTGATTTTTTGTTTAAGAAAAAAAATATAAAATTATATTGGGAAAAATGGAATCGTATTAATAACTTGACAATTCAAACTTTTTAATCAAAGATTCGTCCAATTTTTTTTCTTTTAGGACTTGTTCGGATGTCACGGATTACACGGGATGAGATTTGATGAAATGAGAACTCACTTTTAAAAAAAGTGAGAATCTACGGATAGTACACAAGATTTATTATGAAAATGTGTTGAATTGAGTATTTAGTTATACACTTGTACCGTAGAGTTTGTTGTAAAAATATCTTATTTTTCTTTCGAAAATATTTTATAATATACAATTTTTCTTATTAAAAAAATTATCAATAATGCAATTAAATAAATAGAATAAATAACAACATAACATTTTTTATTAATTATTATTTTATAAATTATATTTTTTATAGTTAATTTAATCTATTAGAAAAAGAGACACACATCCAGATTATAAAAGACTTCACGTACCTTTTCCTCAGTACAAACCATACTAGCTCTTTACAGATGACATACTTTTTTTAGTTACCCCTAGCAGACCGCAACTTCAATTCTTGAAGGTGATATTATACATTTTTGGAGAATTGTCAGACTTAAAAGTAAACCTACACAAGTCAGAGTTTCTCATCACCTCAGCAATAGACCAAGAAGCTCAGCATGTGACTTCTGTGTTAGGATGTATAGTTGGAACATTCTCAATTATTTATCTAGGATTATCGCTATCAAACAAGAGGTTGAACATAAGCCACTATATGCCACTGATACAGAAGATAACGAGAAAACTATCTTAGAAGGCATCAACAATGTTGTCAATTGGGAGGATCCACATCTGCTGCAATCAGTAACTCTAAAATTCATGTTTTTTCAAATTTGACTGTCCAATAATTTGGTGTACGTAGCTCAAAGCATCTGATTTTTTCTTGCACAAATCTCGAAACAATTGAACGGTTGAATTTGAAAAAACAAGAATCGTAGGACACTGTTGATTAGCGGCGAAGAATCACAGCAGATGCGGATCCCAATTGGGGGGATCACTCTTTTGAATGCCACACTTACAGCCATGTCCATAAATATTATGTAAAACTTCCTCCGACCTAAGTGGTTATCAAAAACATCGATCGAATCAAAAGGAAGTTCCTCCGAATTATATTTCAAGATGTAATAAACAGTGATAAAATTATAAAAATCTTAATAGAGTTCGTTGAAACTTAAAATGTATCAGATGTGGTAGATAAAAAATTAACATAAATTTTCACAATCATATAATAGAACTCTAACCATCAAACTACAAATAAATACTTAATATTTTAATATTTTATGAGGGAGATGGACAATTTTAAAATCATAAGAACACTTAATCCTTTATGAGGGAGATAGTCAATTTTAAAATCACAAATAAGTTAACCACCCGTATAATATGGATGAAGATCCGTAGATCCGCTGTAAACAACCTATTAGAAAAATAACTTGAACTCTTGAATTTAATTAAAATTAAGTTCAAATTACAAATATTAATTTAGAAAAAATCAGCAAAAAAATCAGTAACTTTCTTACGTAAGTGAGTGCCAATTACATACATTTAAAAGAACTATCTTATGATACAAAAGTGACGCAGAAGCGACAAGTAACAACAAGTAATTAATGTCTAATTAAAAAGAAGAAAATAATTCATGTCAAAAATGCAAGAGAGCCAAACAAGCGAAGGGACATTTACTAACGATCTTTAATCGAAAGAGATCTCTTATAATTTCTGTCAAAATCATTTGTACAATTATGATATTAGTCTAATTAACTTCTTAACTAAGTTCCTAAAACAATCCACTCTTAATGTTTAGTAGTGAAACTCTGGAATTAACCAGACTTCTAAGAACCCTGTCGCTTCCTCTCTCAACCATCTCAACGCATTCTTCTAATTCTTCAATTTTTACATGAATCAACATCTCTTTCTCTGCACTAGAAATCCTACTCTTGAAAGGCCTCACTGTACACGAAGACAACGAAGCAGCTGCAGTGGAGGTAGCAGCTGACACTGCGACTACTCTGTTAAGGAGAACCACAGTGACTGCTGATATGGCACAAATCGCCTCTATCAAAACCCCGACAATCTCAGCTTCTATATCATCAGAGGGAAGCCCCAGATGTGAGGATTTAGTAGAGGTGCGCAAAGTACTGGCGAGGTGGCTGAGCTCCTTCTCAATTCTCCTCTGAGATTTTACAGAGGAAACGAGCAATGCAGAGTCGTGCCTTCTGAGTGCCGATTGAACTTCAAAATGGTGCTGTTTTAGTGTGACTATCTCAGATTGCAACGAACCGTACGAATCAACTAGGTACAAAAAAATTTCGAGGAGGCACTCAGTGGAGGCGGTAGTTCGTCGGAGCACTGTTTTTGTCTCTGAGAGGTTGAGGAACTCATTCACGGCTAAGAGTAACAGCTCGATTTGTGATAAACCGGTCTCGATCCAGACAAGAGAAGGGTTTACACTGGCAGCCCATGATTGGACGGCCCTGATCTGCTCCTCGAGATTCGCTACCAGAGGATGTGATCCGCAAGGGAGACTCGCCGACCGTACATGGTACCCTGTGCGCCCCTTTGGCCGCTGGCTCATAGGAAATGTGATGGAACGGTTGAACCCAGGTATCATCTTCTCTGATTGTTTCTTCTTCCTTTACTTCTCTCTATATCTGATCTTTCAGTTCAGTTTGTATAATTGTGGGATGAGCTGGGATGCAAGGCGAGGTTGGGATTTAAAGAGGGCGGGGAATTGATAAATAAAAGTCCTGAAAGTGACGTTGGGTTTGCTTGTGCGAGAAGTGCTAGACTGCTGAGCTTGTGTAGGGGGCCTGGACTCTTGACCCCATCTTCCTTGATTATTGGCGAGAGAGAGAGTCAGAGAGAGCGTAACTAGTGACGTGTCGTTTGATTTGTTCGACCGCCACGAGGTGTTACCTTCAGAAAACCACCACGTATGTCATCTCAACTGTGCTACTTTATGGAGCCCAATAAATAATTGAGTGGGGATTAGTTTAATTGCTCCATCCCTTTTAAATTAGATACGGTGCGGTGGTCTGGCTTCCCAAGCAAGGTTCTGCACTTCTGCCTTCCCAAGCAAGGTAGCATTACTTTTCATCTAGAAGACTAGAATTAGATAAATCTGACTTTTGAAGAAATTACTTCTGTTGTGTTGATTAATATTCCACAATCTCCTTTCCGCCTCATTGGGGATGGCACTTGTTTAGTCTCCACATGAAGGTGAGGTGTTTGATAAAATGCCGCAATGGCATCGGTAACCCTTCTTTGTAATCTCTTCAAAGATATAGAGACTGAAACAAAAAAATTAAAAAAAATCAGTTGATGTCAAAAGATGTGGTGCGGAAGAGAGTATTTTTATAGATCCAAAGGTAAGTTTCTGTGGTTGCCACTGTACAAAGTTTTTATATAAATATAAAGTTTTTTTTTTATTGAAGCCTGTAGGTGTAGAATTAAATTAAACTGGAGGTTTCTACCTAGACTACGAATCATAAAAAACAGAAAATTAAAAAACTAAAGTTACCAGAATCCTAATTAAAAATACTAAGAAAGAAGAAAAAGTTTTAAGAGATAGCCAGGTGTGGTGGCTGTGGAATTCTTTTGCCTATGATATTTCTTCACCTATGCTCCGATGTAGCTTGCATAGTAAAGAAATTGTGCTTTATTGCATGTGCACATGGTGCAAATTGGTTATGCTTTATTGCAAAGAACCTTTGATTTGCAACCACTGAAACATGTTTTAATATGTACCTAAATCCACTGGTGCAGGGTGCAAAATATTTGTGACTCCTAGAACAGCTTCACTTGTTTTGTTCTGAGACCGATCCATCACATGGGGCGCAATTTGGCTGATAACCTTTAGTGTTGTCAAAGCTATTTTCTGGACCTCTAAGTTTTTATGATACTTTTCAGGTGCTTGATCCATCAGTTAAATTTTTTGTGTTTACTAATGCATTCACAACTGCACAGAATAGAGTGAATTTGACCAATTCAGTTGCTAATTTCTTTTATTGTTATTATTGTTATTATTTCTAGTCCATTTTAGTGAAAATATAAAGCAATTGTATAAATTGACGGGTCGCAGTACAATAGAACACAAAATTATCAGTCAGAAAGGTGCTCGTTTTTGTAGTTCCTGGACATAATTGCATTAATAATATTGCTCCATTTTTTTCTTTTTTCTTTTAAATCTTTTATTTTTATGAAAGAGGTAGTTGTAAAGATAGGGAGGGAAGTTGGGGCATAATCTAGCCATCTATATATATCAAAAATACATGTTGCTTTCATTCTGAAAATTCTGCATAGATTTCTAATGTAATCTAGACCTTCAATTTCGCAATTTCAGAAACTTTTTTTGCCTCTTTTGATTTTTGAAGCTTTTTCTTCAGTGAGTTGATGAGATCATAAAGTAAAAGCATAAAAGCTGAAGTTGATGAAGAAAAGCTATCTGACGTTAGTGGAAGAGAAATGCATGTGCCCATAACTCTAAATCCATTGAGGCCTCCTCTGTTGAAGGGATGTCAATTTCAGCTCAGGTACTATCAGCTGTAGCTTTTAACTGTTGTCATTATTTTTACTTTTATATTCATTTTGAATATATAACATGATGAAAGGGTTTAAAACATGCACAACTAGTTCCAACATTTGAGACAGAGATAAGGATGACAAGTAAAATAAGGTGCCTTGTGTTTTGTTGACCCAACATTACGGAAGAGCTGCACATGTAATATTTGTAGCTGTGAAATATAACACTCATTAAGCTCATGCACCAACCATTGCTCGTGTGAATTCCAGATGTCTCCTCTAGAATGTGCTGTAGTTGTGCAAACTATGTGTCTTAGTTCAAATCACGTGTGGGGTTGTCTGCAATTTGTATAAACAAACCTATTTTCCAATGTCCTTGTCTTGTGGTCAACAATATATGGGAGGCAGCCCATAGGGAGAATCTAAACTGAAAAATTATACCATGGTATTGGAAAAAACAACACGGATAGTAGATGACATGATTAGAACATTTGAAGGTAGTCTTGGTGATTGTTTAAGTGTTAGTTATGGTACAGTGTTAACAGAACAGGGGAAACATGAATATTTGCTGTAATCTTATTTAGAAAACTGTGTTGATCTCTGTTATTTATAGAAAAAAAAAATACACATAAATATACAACAGGATGACATGAATAAACTCAAGAAAAAGTAAGTGTTTTATTCAAGTTTGAAATTACATTTATCTTTGAATATTTATAGGTCAACCAATGAATTTAATTTGGCTATATAAAATACACACGAGTATTATAACAACTAAAGCAGCTTCACTTTTTTCACGTGATACATTAATCAAGAATTTTGAAGCCACATTATGAAGTAAGCTAAATTAATTTTAAATTTTCTAATGGAAAATTTCTGGTTCTTTTTCCTTTAGTATTAGAAGAGATGTTTATAATGGAAACTCTTGATTTTACTTCAAATCTATCACTAAATTTTTTGACATGTGCAACGGTAATACACTCATCAAAGTATTGTATCCTATCTACAGGAAGCGTAGGGCCCACTAGCTTCCTGTCAGTTTTTATTTTACGGAACGTTAACTGTTTGATGAGCAGTCTAACTAAAAGTGATTTGTGGTTGATAATTACCAGCTTAATCCCAATACTGTTTTCACTTTCGGTAGGTTTACCTCTAGATTTTGTTTCTATGTTGTTTTTCATTTTTGAGATGTACAATTATGGTTGATTAAAAAGTTTTTAGTGTCAGATTTATGAAAAAAGTTTCGTTAAATATGAAGTGTATATGGGGGATTGCTCGTAGAGAAGGTGACTGATCTACAAGCGGGGGGGTGGCAAAACATGAGGCAGTTCATTGTCCATCTTGATATGTCAGAGATTGTGCTTTGGACATATGATGTGGCAATAGAAGTGAAGCAAACAAACCTGCATCTACACCATTCTAATACCTTATCCTAGTGTTGCATGATAAAAAAGGGGGAATTTTATATATACCCCTCAAAAACTTCAAAATTACGTATTTCTCCCTCTAAAATTTGAAATTACATATTTCCTCCTCCAAACTTCAAAAACTCACAAATATACCCATTTTATTGTCTTGTATATTAAAACTCATTCTAAATTTATAAAATACCTATTTAACCCTTTATTAAATCATATAAATCTTATCATACTCAAATTTGAATATGAACGCTTCCTCTACCGTCCGAATTGCTTTTAGATCTGTGCACACAAGATCAGCACGAATCTTGATGCAAAAAACGCACACATATTGAAGTAACATGCACAAATCTTTATGCGATATGCGCTAATCGAAATTGCTTTAAGATTTGTGCGCGTTAGATTAGCATGAATATTGAAGCGACACGCACAAATCTTAATGCGATGTCCACGGATCGGACGATGGAGGAACCCTTCATATTCAAATATTTTGAGTCTGATGAGATTTATATATTTTTAATAAAGGGTAAAATGGGTATTTTATAAATTTAGAATGAGTTTTAATATAAAAGACAATAAAATGGATAAATTTGTGAGTTTTTGAAGTTTAGAGGGGGAAATATGTAATTTCAAACTTTAGAGGGGGAAATACGTAATTTTGAAGTTTTTGAGGGGTATACGTGAACCCCGTAAAAAAAAAATAATAACAGCCTTATTCTTTGAGATGGACATGGAGAAGGCGTTGAATTAAAATAGGTGGCCTTGTTTATCCAACCCAATACTAATAAAGCAATTTAGGTCGACTTGAGATCTGAGCCTATTTTTCTATTCCTTGTGAGATTCTGGATGTCTCCTCCTTATCATCTTCTGCATAGTAAAATCAGCAACAATGATTGGTGCGTGGTGAAGGGAGATAATGGAAATTAGGATAAGAAGAATTGGTTGTTAATATAGGATGGAGAAATTGTTTCTTATTATGCCAATTATTTGCAGGAAAATGGTAGTTAAGTGATGCTTTGTTTCACCATAAACAGGTGTGTACCAACCAGTCTGCATTTCATTCTGATTTCAGATGATCGGGGAAAGAGAGTTTTACAGTCCTTCAATAATAATTTGTCCAAGAACTTGCTATTAACCATTTCCATGTTATAATTAAAAAAAATTATTCACAGGGCACTTCCACTTGTCAATTATCAATACTAATTGCATATTAACATATATTTAATATATTAAATACATAAGGGTTATCATAGTAATTATCTTGGATAAAATGTTTCACCGAAAGCATGTGCACAACCATCATATTATATCTTTTACCTAAAGACAGATCAAACATAGTTTTATTTTTATTTTAATATGCATAGAGCCTAATTACCCTAATAATAGAGTCCAGTTGTCAGAATCTTCTGATGCCCCTTACAAATGGTCTTGGCCCCTTGTCCGTGGAGTAATGTGATCATGTAATAATTAAATGAGCTTTTCCATAATAGGCCCAATAATAATTATCATTTCTTTTCTGTGAAGAATGAGCTAAATGGTAGACCTCCTTGCTACAACAAACTAAGATCCAAAAATGTATCATATAGAGGAAATAAATTGAGGTTGGTTAAACAGTAGTTTTATTAACTCTTGATTAAAGCTAAAACAAAAAAAATAATCATTAAAGTTTGAATGCCTCAATTCAAAATTAGTCCAAAATTTTCATCTCTTCTATATTCAGTTTGTATTTTACAATCAAGAAGTAGTGATATTTAGGAATGAAACTCTTAAATTGATCAGACTCCTAAACACACGCTCACTAAAGGACTGCATATCTAGTACATACATATAACTCTTCGATTCTCTGGGAAGTTACAATATTCTCTTCCACCCCTGTACTTTTCTTCAAAGAAGCACTTTTTACCAACTTTTTTAGTGACCTCATGGCACCAGGGCTCTTTTGCGATGAAGCAGCTGCCGACAGTTTCGCAACTCCAGTGAAAACTGCCATGGATGCGAAAGCAGTTGCACAAATTGCTTCCACTATGATGCCAGTTATCTCAATCTCTTTTGCATCAGAAAAAATTGCTTGATGCTGGCATTTACTGAGACCTCTTAGACCAGTGGCAAGTTGAGCAATCTCCTTCTCTACATCTCGTTGCGATCTGAGGGAGGATGATATTCCAGCCTCATCCCGTCTGCGGATTGCGGATTGGACATTTGAGTGGCATTCTTTAAGAGTAAGGATGTCTGATACAAAGGAGCCATAGGCATCGACTAGCTGTAACAGGTCATCAAGGAGTTGGTTAACTGAGTCGGCCTGGCGAAGGGTTTCTTGGGTTTGTGACAGCTGGAGGAAATCTTCCAAGGCTATTTGGAGCAGTTCGATTTGTGCTAGGCCGACCTCGATCCAAGCAGATGACCCCTCTGGGTTTGCGGCCCATGATCGAATGGCATGGATCTGTTCCTCAAGGTTAGAGATGAAGGGGTGGGACCGGCATGGAAGACTCACTGAGCGGATGTGATATGATGTTTTCTTGTGACTAGGGCCAAGAGGAAGTGAGGTTGAACGAATGAAACCAGGTGCCATTTTTCTGTCTGTATCTTTTTATTTCTACTTGAAATTAAATTTGCTTGTTGTGATGGCTTCTGAATCTGAGATATGTTATAGGCTGGAGAGGGTGAGAGTATTTAAGGAGAAGAGAATAGTTTGTGATTTGAAATCATTGAATTGATTTTGAGTTTCACACATGGGGAAGGTGAGTCGGTTGGGGGACCTGATCCGGGAATCTTGAATTGTGGGTAATGGGGCAAACAACCAATGACTTTTTGTAAAATATAAAATTTGATGTCTCCTCTCCATGTGGTAGTATGTGCTGTAGTGTGCTGTAGTAATACAAATTATGTGTCTAAGTTGAAAACACGTGTGCTGTTGTCTGTAATCTGTATAAACACAACTCTATTCCATTGTTCTGTTCTTGTGGTAAGCAATACATGAGACATAATCAGTGGGGATAATCTAAACGTAAAATACCATGGCATAGGAAAACAACAACATAGATGGTACATGACACGATTTGGACATTTGAATCATATAGTTGCTGGTAGATTGTTCCTAGGTGTCCACCGGATATAAAATGTTGACAAAGCAGGGTAATCATGAATTTTTTGCTGTCAGATTTATGTTGCGGTGTATTTTGTTTTTGTGTAATCTTATTTATAGAAGTGTCTCTGAATTCCAATAAAAAATAATTTCATATATAAAACACAAACAGAAACATTTGAATAATTCAAAAGAAGGGCGAGTATCATGTGATTTGTTTATATTAATTTCCTTTTCTCATTGAAAATCCTCTTTTCGGTTGTTATTTAAGGAACTTTGAAGCCACATTTTCAAGAAATGTACTATAAATTAAAATTTGCCATTGCCAATTTACAATTTTGAAATATATTTCCCATAAAATATGAAATAATTCTTTTCAATAAGGGAAACTCTTGAAATTACCCAGTATCTAAATAAATTATTAGGAGAAAATTCTGATGTGTAACAGTAGAACTCTCATCTAACTACTATAACCTCTGGACAGCAAGTGTTCTTGTCTGGTGCCCAGTTCCAGTCAGTTTTTGTAAGCAGTAATACTCCCGAAGGCAATGATCATGATTTTGACTTCTTAATGAGGTTTCTGACTGCTTTGGCATCTTGTGCTCCAGAATATGCATGCTACACTGCTTAATCCTGGTACCATCTTCACTTTCAGATAGGGTTACTTGCCTCTTGACGTTCAACCTTTTTTTTTTTTTTTTTTTTTCTGTTTTTTGAGATATAATATTAAATTTATTATGAAGTTGTGCATGGGGGAGGGCAAAGGGAACCTGATTTACCAATCATAATATGTCAGAGACGGGACATATGTTGATGTGTCAATAAATACAAAGCACAAGAACCCTGCATGTATGGCCTTTTCACATGATCTTCTAATCTTGCACAATAAACCAGAAAGCATTATAAATTAATTATAACTCTATGCTATGACATTGGCATGGAGAAGACATTGAATTAATATAAGTAGCCTTGCTCTTCCAAACCCAACATATTAATAACGTAATTGGATAGACTTGAGAACAGAGTCTATTTTTCTATTAAATCTGAGATTTCAGATGTCTATTTCCTTTCTTCTATGGGTATCAAAATTGATTTGTACTTTTTGTAAGCTAAACACTGATATATAAATGGAAAATGGACGGGTTCTTTGGCAAAAAAAATTAAAAATAAAATATTGATTGGTTCAAGTGATGAAAGGAAATCATTAAAACTGGGATGTGAAGAATTTGTCATTAGTGTTGAGAGGAAATATTTCTTATGATACCAATTCTCCATAAGGAGATGGTGGCTAAGTGATACTCTATTTGACAAGAAAAAACAGGGGGTTAAACAATCTGTATTCTGTTCTGGATTCAAATGCTTGGTAAAAAAGAGCTTTAACTGTTATTTTCCAATAAATAAAGAAAATTGACCTGCTATGAAAATGGTATGCATGATTTCTCTTGTAAAATGCATCTTCGGTTACAGATTCTTCTAACTATTGAAATAATTCTAAAGACCTTTGCCATGTATTGTATGGTTTATGTTGACAGTGGAAACAGGGGATAAATTTGCTACTTTACATAAAAAAATAAAAAACCTGCCCTGCTATAAGTCAGGAGAGATAATTCACTGGATATTTTAACCTTATAGTTATCATACTAATGAAGAACATTAAGGGCTTGTTCGGCTGTCAATTGGGATTGGGCATGGGCACAGGAATTGAACTGAATATTTTTTTCCCATGTGAACAGTACTCTCGCCGAACAGGTCCTAAGGAAAATATTTTTCTTTTTAACATTAATTCATAACACTACAAGGATCAGATCATTTATGACATGCATTTCACAACAGTTGTTGCTGTCCTAAAGATAGTTTCAAGGAAAGCACATGCACAATTATCTTATATTTCAAGAAGATAGATCAATTATTTTCTAATCATGCATAGAGCGAGAAGTTTTTTTAATATAGTCCAGTTGTCTTGTTGGGAATCTTCTGATGCGCGTTGGAATGATGATCCTGCAAGAATTACCCTTATTTTTCTATCTTCCTTGCCATTATGCAATTTTTGGATTGTTAGAACTCAATTACTGATAGGTCTCAAAATAATTGTCAATATTTTCTGTCAAGGAGCTAAGTGGTAGACCTCCCACGGTCCCACCTATAACAAAGATCCAAAATTGTATAAATATATGTTTATTAAATTTATTGGTCAAAAGTAGCCTTTGTTAGTTCCTGATCAAATCTAAAACTAATTGATAAAACAGTAAAATTCACACATCTAGATTCAAAATTTAGGCCAAAATTTGTTTCTCTTCTATATATAGATTTATTTACAAACAAGGAGTCATGATATTTAAGAGTGATACTCTGGAATTCATCAAGCTCCTAAATACACGCTCACTAAAGCACTCTGCATTCATAATACATTCATCTAACTCTTCAAATCTCTCAAAAAGATCAATATCTTCTTCTTTTATTGTAGCCCTTCTCATCAAAGAAGTGTTTATGGCCAGTTTTGTCAATGATCTCATGGTGCTAGGACTCTTCTTCAAGGAAGCAGCTGCTGATAGTGTTGCTACACCAGTGAAAAGTGCCATGGAAGCGAGAGCAGATGCAGAAATAGCTTCTGTTATGATCCCAGCTATCTCAATCTCTTTAACATCAGAAGACAGTGCTAGATGCCGACACTTACTGATGGATCTTAAAACAGAGGAAAATTGAGCAATCTCCTTCTCTGTTTTTCTTTGCATTCTGTGAGAGGATGCTATTCCAACCTCATCCCGTCTGCGAAATGCAGATTGGACATTTGAGTGGCATTCTTTAAGAGTAAGGATGGTTGATACAAAGGAGCCGTAGGCATCTACCAGCTGGAGCAAGTCGTCAAGGAATTGATCCACTGAGGCGGCTTGGCGAAGGGTCTCTTGGGTTTGTGATAGCTGGAGGAAATCTTCCAAGGCTAGTTGAAGCTGCTCGATATGTGCTAGACCGGCCTCGATCCAAGCTGATGACCCCTCTTGGTTTGCAGCCCATGATCGGGTGGCATGGATCTGTTCCTCAAGGTTAGAGATTAGGGGGTGAGACCGGCATGGAAGACTCACCGAGCGGACATGATATGACGCTTTCTTGTGAGCTGTGCTAAGAGGAAGTGAGGTTAAGCGAATGAAGCCAGGTGCCATTTTTCACTCTTTTGTTGTTTTGTTTATCTTCAAGCTTTGTGTAATGAAATTGTGTTGTTTTGACTTTTGAGCTTTTGAATCTGAGATGAGTTGAAAACTGATGAGGGTGAAGGAGGTATTTAAGGAGAAGAGAGTTAAGCTGTGCTTATAAAATTATTGAGTTTATTATTAGTTGCACATGTTGAGGTGGTGAGTCAGGTAGGGGACCAGATCCGAGAATAAAGATATGTGTGTGATATGGCAAACAAAACCTGGCATTAAATACAAACTTTAATATGCAATTTGGCAATTTTGTCAAACTTTTCAGTTGAGGTGGACAATAAAAGACTATATAATTAAAAGTAGGCTTCTCAGTTAATGAAATCCAAACCCAACTGAAAAGTTTGGCAAGACTAAACTTAGGTCAGATTATTTTAAAAAAAAAAATGATCAGTAGATTCCAAATATCACCTTTTCTACTGCGTTTGATGTTTTCGCTGGAACCATTTTTTTGTTGTTCTTTTGCTAGGCACTAATAACATATGTTCTTTTTAGCACTGGTCTGAAGCTCAAGGCCAAATATGCAATTCACCTTAAGAGAAAAAAAAAACAATCTTATTTTATTTCCATATTGAGACCAATATTGGATAATATTCAGCAAATTTTGGTGGAGTGTTGAACTTTAAGGGAGACATTTGTTTTATATATATCACAAAAATCATGTTGCATTGTTTGATCATAAAACTGGGAAACAACAATTGAGACTCCTCATCATGAACTCTAAGAAGAGCAAATTATTGACTACATATATGAGTGTATAAGATGGACACAGAAAGATCTAAATAGTGTCTGAATCTTGGCATTTTACTCGGGATGGGACTCTTCTTCCAAGTGCAGCCCTTTTGCACAAGTAAATAGATCTAAGAATATGGTTGTTGACTTGAAAAAAATCTGTTGCAATACCTCGCTGTCTTTATTAGAGAACATTGACTGTGCAATATTCTTTGAAGACAACTTGCATTGAACAACCGTACTATATTTTTCCAGCTCTAGAACTAATGGTAAGCTTAACAATAATTTTCTTTTATGAGGATGCATAGATCCACAACTGTTATTAGTAGATTCCTGTTGAACAGCTCACAATGGGTGTCATAAAATAGCACTACTAAGTTTGCTGTGATTCTTCATCCAATGAGGTTTGGTTCATTAGTAAGAACATGCATGCTTTACAAGGATAATATTTTTGTGAACTTGGTTTATTACAAACACAAATAATAAGACCTAAGAGCAGAAACTGTGATTTGTCAAAATTTTCAATGATTTCTGGATGTGAGAAATAAGTAGTTGCTTGGTATTTTAAAGAAATGAGGATTCAAGAAGTATGAGATCTAAACAAGTACTATGGGAAGTTAGGCAACCACAACTTTCGTATTACATCTTTGACAACCACTTTTTGTTAATCCAATCAGTCCGTAAATTTGAAAGACACTAAATAACACACAATTGGCCAAATTTTTTTTTGTCATTTATGTACATCGATCTTTCATATCATTTTTACAATGAGGGAGTAGTGATATTAAGGAGAGAAACTCTGATACATATCAGACTCCTAAACACATGCTCAGTACAGCACTCTACATTGCTAATATATTTTTCAAACTCTTCTAATCTACCCAAGGCATTAATTTCCTCCTCGGTATCCCTTTTTGTTGAAAATGAGTTCACCGCCACCAGTTTTTTGAATGGTTTCAAGGCAGTAGTAGCCTTTGTCGACAATGCCCGAGTTTCTGTGAAAAGTGCCATTGAAGCAAAAGCAATAGCTCTAATTGCATCCATCATGATCCTGGCTATCTCCAACTCTTTTGCATCAGAAGCAAGTGCTAAATTCCTGCACTTGGTCAATCCTCTCAAGGTTGATGTCAGTTTGGCCATCTCCTTCTCAATTTGCCGTTGTGATCTCAGAGAAGATGACATTTGAACTCCATCTTTCCGACGTACTGAAGATTGTGCCTCTGAGTTGCAATGTTTTAGGTTTACAATGGTTGATACAAATGAGTCATAAGTATCAACTAATTGGAGTATGTCGTCAAGGAGTTGATCCAATGAGGTACCTTGGCGTAGGGTTTCTTGGGTTTGTGTGAGTTGGAGAAAATCCTCCAACGCAATATGAAGCATTTCGATCTGAGCTAAGCCAGCCTCAATCCAAGCCAACGACCTGTCTGGGTTTGCTGCCCATGATTGGACGGCTTGGATTTGTTCCTCAAGGTTAGAGATGAGGGGGTGGGACTGACAAGGGAGGCTTACTGAGCGCACATGGTATGATGGTTTCTTATGACTTGGGCTAAGAGGAAGTGAAATAGAACGGGCGAAGCCAGGTGCCATTTTTTTCTTTATTTTTGGTTTTCTTTTTCTCTTCTCAAATTCTGATTTTTATGCTTTTGAGGTTTTGGATCTGTAATGAGATGTAGGTTGGAGAGGCAGAGGAGTATATATAATGGCAGCGTTATGTTAGGCTGTCATGCACATTGAAATAATGGAGTTTAATTTGAGGTGTGCACGAGGGGATGGTGAATTGAGTAGGTACTTGATCCGGGAATAAAGCTGTGGGGTAGATGGCAAGCACGATGTGTCATTGGATCTTTATTATCCCATTTTATATAAGCTACGAAAACCAATTATAAACTTTTGACCTTTTTTTCCTACTTATAATGCATAATAATGTCACTTTGTTTATTGGGCATGGAGAAGGCATAATGTTAAAATAATACACTTGTTCGACCAAACCCAACATTACAGTGTGTCAAGACAGGGCTTAATTAGATCAGATTAAACTATGTTTTCAATTAAACAATAGATTCCAAATGTCTGCTCTCCATGCTCCTTTATTCTTGAACAAGACATGCCTATTTTTTTTCTCTCTCTCTCTTTTTCTTTTTTTCTTTTGGTGCTAGTAGTTCTCATGTGCCTTTTTTTTTAATTTTGTACCTATTAGATTTTAGAAGTCAAATGAAATTAGAGAAATTGGATTAAAAGGAAGTTTAACATAAGGTGTTTATCATGAGCAGAACTAGGGTATTGTAAAAGCATGTTGCAGACACATGTGCCAACACACACAACAGAACACGGCACAGGGCATTAGGCGTCCTGTGTTTGGATGTGTCTGTACCGTGATCTTGCGGATGTTGTGCTCATTTGGGTGGATTCCAACACGGCACAGCATATCTAAGGATATGTCTAGTACAGACATCTGTAGACATGTACGGTTGTACATGGATGGATCTGTTTATAAGAAAAAAAATTGGAACAGAGGTATGATGTGTAAAAAATAACGTTTGATAATATTTACTTACTAGTAGGACTAAATTAAAAACTTTTACATAATTCTTTTCCTCTCCAACCCTCTAGGTACCTCCCTTTCTCTCTCCCTCTCTCTCTGGGCTTTTGAAAAATTTGAAATGAGGGGCGGGGGCTGGGGCGAGGCCGGTGGGGACGTGGTGAAGCTGTGGAGTGGAGAAGGGGGTGGGTATACTGGAGCATGGTCCGTCACTGCTTAAATCCCGGTACCATCTTCACTTTCAGATAGGGTTGTTTGCCTCTCAATATTCTATCTTTGTTGGTTTTCCTTTTTTTTAGATGTAATATTAAATTTATTAAATATGAAGTTGTGCATGGGGGAGGGCAAAGGCAGCCTGGCAGCCTGATCCACAATTCATGGTATGTCAGAGACAGGGCATATGATAAAGTGTCAATAAATTACAAAGCACAAGAACCCTGCATGTATAGCCTTCTCATATGATACCTTCTAATCTTGACAATAAACCAAAAAGCAATATAACTCTATGCTTAGACATCAGCATGAGGAAGGCACTAATAAAATAAACCCAATATTTTATTGAAGTAATTGGATAGACTCGAGATCTGTGACTATTTTTCTGTTAAATCAGTGATTGAAGATGTCTCTTTCCTATCTTCTATGGGCACCAACATTGATTGGTTCAAGTGATGAAAGGGTTTTATGTCTCTTTCATATCTTCAAGTGATTTCAGATGTCTCTTTCATATCTTCTATGGACAATATTTTTCTTTCTAATATTAGTTTATATCAGTAAAAGGATCAGATAATTTATGACATGTTACACAACAGTTGTTACTGTCCTAAAGATAGTTTAAAGGAAAGCACATGCAAGATTAACATTTTATTTCCAAAAGATGGATCAATTATTTTCTAATCATGCATAGCGAGAACTTTTGTTAATACAATCCAGTTGTCTTGTCGGGAGTCTTCCGATGTGCATTGGAGTGATGGATCATGAAATAATTACCCTTATTTTTCTATCCTCCTTACTAATGCGTAAGTTTTCGATTGTTAGAAGTTAATTACTGATAGGTCTCAAAATAATTATCAGTTTTTCTGTGGAGGATGAGCTAAGAGGCAGACCTCCTAGATAAAATGAATATCCAAAATTGTGTGTGTGTATAAGTTTATTCAATTCGTTTGAATTAGTGATTGAGGTTCTATATGTGCACTGTGAAGAAACCAATTGATGTTGTTAAGCAGTAGCTTTTGTTATTTTTTTATCAAATCTAAATAAACTGATAAACAATAAAATTTACACATCTAAATTCAAAATTTAGGCCAAAATTGTTTCTCTTCTATATATCGTTTTATTTACAAACAAGGACTCATGATATTTAGGAGTGACACCCTGGAATTCATCAAACTCCTAAATACACGCTCACTAAAGCACTCTGCATTCATAATACATTCATCTAACTCTACAAATCTCTCAAAAAGATCAATATTTTCTTCTTTTATTGTAGCCTTTTTCATCAAAGAAGTGTTTATGGCCAGTTTTGTTAATGATCTCATGGTGCTAGGACTCTTCTTCGAGGAAGCAGCTGCTGATAGTGTCGCTACACCAGTGAAAAGTGCCATGGAAGCGAGAGCAGATGCAGAAATTACTTCCATTATGATCCCAGCTATCTCAATCTCTTTTACATCAGAAGACAATGCTAGATGCCTGCACTTACTGATGGATCTTAAAACAGAGGCAAGCTGAGCAATCTCCTTCTCTGCTTTTCTTTTCATTCTGAGAGATGATGCTATTCCAACCTCATCCCGTCTGCGAAATGCTGATTGGACATTTGAGTGGCATTCTTTAAGAGTAAGGATGGTTGATACAAAGGAGCCGTAGGCATCTACCAGCTGGAGCAAGTCGTCAAGGAATTGATCCACGGAGGCAGCTTGGCGAAGGGTCTCTTGGGTTTGCGATAGCTGGAGGAAATCTTCCAAGGCAAGTTGAAGCTGCTCGATATGTGCTAGACCGGCCTCGATCCAAGTTGATGAGCCCTCTGGGTTTGCAGCCCATGATTGGGTGGCACGGATCTGTTCCTCAAGGTTCGAGATTATGGGGTGGGACCGGCATGGAAGACTCGCCGAACGGACATGATATGATGCTTTCTTGTGACCTGTGCTAACAGGAAGCGAGGTTAAACGAATAAAACCAGGTGCCATTTTTCACTCTTTTGTTTCTTTTCCTTCAAGCTTTGTGTTGTGAAATTGTGTTGTTTGAAGCTTTTGAATCTAAGATGAGTTTGAAACTGATGCAGGTGAAGGAGGTATTTAAGGAGAAGCGAGTTAGGCTGTGCTTATAAAATTATTGATTATTATGAGTTGCACATGTTGAGGTGGTAAGTCAGGTAGGGGACATGATCAGAGAATCAAGATATGTGTGTGATATGGCAAACAAAACGGGGCATTTAATACGAACTTCAAAATTTAATAATATAATTAAGCTACAGAGAACCACCACGTACCTTACCTGTTTTATTCTTGATAATGCACAGTAGTCGCTTCATTTTCAAGGTGGACAATGAAAAGGCAATAAAATTGAATGCTGGCTTTTCTGTTATTAATCCAATCCCAACAGAATAGTTTGGCAAGACTGAACTTAGGCCTGATTTTATTCAAAATAATTATCAGCAGATTCCAAATGTCTCATTTTCCACTGTGTTTGTTGCATGTTGTCGCTGGAACAAACTTTGTTTTTTGTTATTTTGCTTGATACTAACATGTCTTTTTAGCACTGGTCTGAAGCTCGAGGCCAAATATGCAATTCACTTTTTTAAAGAAATAAACTTGTTTTGGTGGTTTGTGGAACCTTTAAGAGATTATGTTAATATTATAAAGATCATAAAAATTATGTTATATGTTGCTCTGTTTGATCAAAAGCTGGGAGACAACAATTGCTCATCATAAACTCTAACAAGATTAACCAACGGACTAAATAAGTGTAAAAGATTTAAATAGTGTCTGGATCTTGCCATTTTTCTCAGGATGACTCTTCTTCAAAGTGCAGCTCTTTTGCACAAGAACTGATCTAATGATACGGTTGTTGACTTGAAAAAAAGCTGTTGCACTACCTTGCTATCTTTAATGGAGAACATTGACTGTGCAATATTCTTTGAATACAACTTGCCTTGAACAACCATGCTATATTTTTCCTGCTCTAGAGCTAATGGTGAACCTACCAATAATTTTCTTTTGTAAGGATGCATATATAGATACACAACTGTTAGTACATGCATCTCAGTTGTTTGTTTAACAGTTCATAATGGGTGTCATAAACTAGCACCAAGTTTTCTGTAATTCTTCTTCAAATGAGCTCTGGTTCAATAGCAAGGGTATGCTTTACAAGCATAATTTTTTTTTTGAAGTAGGTTTATAAGCATAAATGATAAACACTATTAGAGTAGAAACTGTGATCTCTCAAAGTTATCAACAATTTCTGGATGTAAGAAATAAGGATTCAGAAGTATGAGATTTAAATCTTAAAAGTCAACCCCAACTTATGTATTACATCTTTGACTACACTTTTTGTCGATTTAATCAATCTGTACATTTTAAATTAAATAATTAATACGCAATCGGCCAAAATTGTTTTTGTCATTTATGTAAATTTTCATATAATATTTACAATAAGGGAGTAGTCATATTAAGGAGAGAACCTCTAATACATATCAGACTCCTAAACACACGCTCAGTACAGCACTCTACATTGTTAATATATTTTTCAAACTCTTCTAATCTCCTCAAGGCATTGATTTCCTCCTGGGTAGCCCTTTTGTGAACGGTTTCAAGGCAGTAGTAGCCTTTGTCGACAATGCCCGAGTTTCTGTGAAAAGCGCCATTGAAGCAAAAGCAGTAGCTCTAATTGCTTCCATTATGATCCCGGCTATCTCTAACTCTTTTGCATCAGAAGCAAGTGCTAAGTTCCTGCACTTGGTCAATCCTCTCAAGGCTGATGTGAGTTGGGCCATCTCCTTCTCAATTTTATGTTGTGATCTCAGAGAAGACGACATCTGAACTCCATCTTGCTGACGTACTGAAGATTGTGTCTTTGAGTTGCAATGTTTTAGGTTTACAATGGTTGATACAAATGAGCCATAATTATCAACTAATTGGAGTATGTCGTCAAGGAGTTGATCCAATGAGTTAGCTTGGTGGAGAGTCTGTTGGGTTTGTGTGAGTTGGAGAAAATCCTCCAATGCAATGTGAAGCATTTCGATTTGCACTAAGCCAGCCTCAATCGATGACAATTACTTGTCTGGGTTTGCCGCCCAAGATCGGACGGCTTGGATTGTTCCTCAAGGTTAGAGATGAGGGGGTGGGACCGACAAGGGAGGCTTACTGAATGCACATGGTATGATGCTTTCTTATGACTTGGGCTAAGAGGAAGTGAAATAGAACGGACAAAACCAGGAACCATTTTTTATTTTTCACCTTTTATGGTTTTGTTTTTCTTTTGCAAAATCCTGGATTATTTTTTTGCTTTTGAGATTTTGGATCTGGAATGAGATGAAGGTTGGAGAGCAAGAGGAGAGTATATAATGGAAGAGTTATGTTAGGTTGTTGAATTGAAATAATGGAGTTGAATATGTTGTGTGCATGAGGGGATGGTGAATCGAGTAGGTACTCGATCTGGGAATCAAGCTGTGGGGTAGATGGCAAACACCATGTGTCATTGGATCATTATCATCACATTTGGTGTATGCTACAAAAACCAATTACATATTTCTGACCTTCTCTTTCCTACTTTTAATGCATAATAATGTCACTTTGTTAGTGGGCATGGAGAAGGCATAAAATTAAAATAGTAAACTTGTTCGCCCAGACCCAACATTACAGTGTGGCAAGACATGACTTAATTACATCAGAACAAAATAAATTTTATGATCAATAGATTTCAAATATTTGCTCCCCGTGCTCCTATAGACCTTTATTTTTTAATAAGATATGCCTATTTGTTCTTTCTTTCCTTTTCTCTTTGGTGCTAGTAGTAGTCGTGTGCCTTTTTGATATTATGTGCATATTAGATTTTTGTAGTCACATGAAACTAAGAGAAAGTTGGATTAATAGGAAGCTTAATTGTGGCAAACTCAATACATTTTTAATTGTGTGTTCCTTTTGTTTGGAGTCATGGTTTGATTGCCTATTTTCGAAAGTAAAGGTTGAACTATGTAGTTAATTAACCGTACCTGCAAATTTGCAATGAATAGCATGCGGCTATTAGCCAATACCAAATACCAATTGACAGCAATTAATTACAGATAAAAACTCTCATAATATTTATACATAATTTTAGCGGGGATGCTTGCTAATTTATCGTTGCAACATCTCTAATAATTGTTGAAGAACTCCGTAATAAACAACTAGTTAAATTATTAAACATGTGCATTTGCTTAACGGCAAATGCGTGGATTCCCATAAATAATTACAACTTTGTCTCAACCAGCAATGCACAAGTGCATAGCTGTGGACGAGATTTCGAATCTACATGTTAGTAGAAAAAAAAAATAAGCACATGCACAGGACTCAAATCTCAAGTCTAGAGGAAACTAAAAAATACAAATAAACAAGGTGTACACTATTTTATTTTCTCCATGCAACTACATGCCCACCTCATAACAAACAGAGACAGTATTGTTTCATGATCAACACAGATGGTGAACATGCAAGATGGAATACATGGTGGTACGTTCTCCATAGTTTTCACTAAATACAAATTATTTAGATTTGATTCCAGATCATCTTTTCCATACTAGAACACCTAGCTTGATTCTCGGATGAAGTCCCCTACCGCATTAACCATCCCCTCATGTACACTTCATATTCAACTGGATTAGTTGAAATGAACAACCTAACGCTGTCCTCTTTATATACCATTCCCCCCTCTACTCTCCAAGTCATATCAGGTCCAGAAAAAGCTCAAGAATCACCAAAAGAAAAGCCAAGGCAAACTAAAAAGAGACAATCACTAAAATCGCAGAGCGGGGAAATGGTGCCTGGATTCAGTCGGTCAATCTCTCTCACTCTCAGCCCAAGTCATAGTGGAAAAAATGGCCGTGCAGCTTCATGCCACAAAAGATCAGCAAGTCTCCCTTGCCGCTCCCACCCGATCATCTCCCACCTCGAAGAACAAATTCGAGCCATCCAATCATGGTCTGCCAACCCAAATTCGAGGCATTCAGAAGAGAAGATCGCTAAGCTGGCCTCATGCTTGAAGAATGTCTCCAAGTGTCAGTTGCTTGGTCTCAATTCTGATGCCTTGGAGGCTGAAATTACCTGGATATTGGTGGAAGCAATTAGTGCCACTGTAGTTGCTTCTATGGATGTATTTTCAAGAGTTGCGGCAATGTCAGCCTCTACTTCATTAACAAAGACATCTAACACGATGCGGCCGTTTAGAGCATTAGCTCTCAACTCCTTGTCTAACAGTATGGTCCCTGATGAGGAGTTTGGTGTTGCTGAGAAGTTAGAAGAATGGGATGTGAGTATAAGAAATGTAGAGAGCTGTAGTGAACGCGTGTTTAGGAAACTTATAAGCTTAAGGATTTCACTCCTTAATATCAGTACTCCATCTTTGTAAAAAGTTTAAAAGAAAAAAAATGTATAGAATATAGATGTTGTATAGAAAATTTTGACTAGTTCAATGAGCATAGATTTTTCTCATTTTCATATATTTCTTAACTGTTTGAAATTTTCTTGGTTAGTACTTTTACATCATGAAAATTATAACCAATTAATAGAATAGAAGTACACTAACATTGGATAAAAAAAATGTACCAGCCAGAGATATTTTACAATTTCAATTTCATTCCAATTTCTAAAGCGAAAGCAATAAAGAAACTGCCAATTGTCTGATACTTGAATATATAGACTCAAACCTCAACTATACAAAGATATTGCAAAGAGTTTAGATATTCATTATTTAAATTGTAAAAAGAAAGAAAAATGAAAGGAATTGAAAAGGAAATAAAAGAATTGATTTAGTTTTTGAATGATATACTTATGTACACAGCTTGATGTGGGAACTGCTTGCATATTCAGTTTACAATAATTCTGACTGGTATGTTGATTTTCAAGTTTCAACTGTTGGGAAATAAAAGAGTTGGTGCATTCCTCAGCTCTAACTTCTAACTGGCATCAGGGATCAAATTTGTTCGATGTGGGACATAAAGAAAAATTTCCTACACACTCTCTTTATTCTTGGCTTACAAATAAATAAAGGCTCAATTGACAAAATTGGGGATAACAAGTTAACAACACAGTTTGGAACAGTCCATTTCTTGTCTATAACTGGGTCAGCTTTAAAAATCTAATCTGATTAGCTTTTCTCCCTTAATTAAAGATCAAATAATTACTAATAATGTTTTATAAGTAGAGCTTGAAGATGGATGAATCCAGATATGGTTGTCTGGCACCTATCTGAAATAAATTCAGTGACCGCAAAGCATCGACTCAGTCCATTGTACCAGTAAGATAATTTATCAATCCCTTAGACGTATTAATATGACAGTGAATATGACAGTGTATATGTTTGTGAAATTATTTACTCATGCATAATAAGCCAATAACAAACAACTGGAAGATGTCTCAACTAATCGAACACAATTAAATCACAGGCTAGATATTTTTCACTTATACTCGTCTGATGTCACATATAATGTCACAGAACAAGTCAAATAATGAAAGAGAATACTCATGATACAGATCAACTTGCATGGCTATGGGATAAAAAGGGCAAATTTACTGTTAGGTCCATGCATCTATTGTTCAATTTCAAGGGGGTCCAACCTGTTAAACCCATGCTTTGGTGGAAACTACCAGTACCTCCCAAAATTAAGGCTTTTATGTGATTGAATACACAAATTGATGGATTTCATGCTGAAAGTTCTAGTTTGCCATTCAGCACTAATAGTTTTTCTTGTGAGAGTCGTGAAACTAAGAAATTCACTGTATAATAAATCATGGGTCACTTTTAATAATTTATATTTCAGATAATGATCTCTCATGCATGGCCTTAGATCAATATTTTTTTTCTTTTTTTAATCTTGGCAGCGGCTGCAAAAAAAACAAGCTTAATAGCCTTAGATAATTCATTCTGGTAAATTGTGTATCAAGTCCTCTGACCAGCGCAACAAGTTATAAATGGAATCAGAGAAGATCAGTGGAATTGCTCAATTGCATGCGTAATTCGTTCTCATCAACCTTTTTACCAATATATCTGGATAAGAAAAGATCCTTGTTTACCGGTGAGGACAATGGAAATGGGCTCTCCTTTGCTCTAACCGTTTGAAAATAAAGTATTAAGAGTGGAAGATTAAGAGCTTAAGAAGTGTTAAGAAATTGATGTTAAGTTGTCTTAATGTATGAATGAAAGTTTAAGGAAATTAAAAGAATAGATAGATGTGTTTTAAGGTTCAGTCTGAGGATTTAGGTAAAAGGAGGCTAGAGGAGATGATTTTAATCCGCACTAATTAGAAACTGGTGTTCGGCAAAAATAAGCGACTAAAGAAATGAAAGTGGATTAAGTTTTAGAAATTTAATAATTTGTTGTTTCCGAACAATCACTCTTTCTTTTAAACAAGCGGTGAGCTATCATTCTCTATCAAGTAGTAAATCACTTCTCCAAAAATTTTCTAGTTTTACTTTTACATCGGCCAAAATATATTTTGTAATATCAAAATTAGAGTATGAAATTGTAAGTGGGTGAGAGATATGTTATTGATATGGTTCTCAAAATTGGAATTAGATAGATGAATCAAAATCAGTCACTTTATCATGAAATTAGAATTAGATGAATTGGATCAGAATCAGCCAAATCGGATCAGAAACTTATATTTTTTTTTGGCTGAAATTTGTTAGGAAAAATTGAAAAAATAAATAATTTGTTAAATTTACAAAATGGAGCTTTCGAGGGGGTTCGAATTTAAGTTGTTAAATCAAATTATAGAATTTTACAAAAGCAATAAAATAGTATTATAAAATTATATTTTTGTTGGCATTGTGTTTTCAATTTCCAATTTTGTTTGTCATAGTATTTGTTGAAATTTTTGAATTTTTAGTGCTTTATGGATGTAGCAGTTGATGTTGCATGCAAAAAAATTAAAACGATCCACCACGTCCGAATATATTATTTCCTTTGCAATAAAGACAATTAACAAACACTTTCAGGCATTGCTATTCTCGGTTTTTGATGAACCAAATAGTTTATTAATATTTAAATACTACAAGGTTCATGCACCAAGTCTATTAGATAGTTTAATGGGGCAATATTTCTTCCCCAAAGATCACTTTCCGCCAGATGCCTCCTCTGTTCGATTCTTCCTTTCCAAACATCAATATATAGAATGCTTCCACCAGATTTTCTACTTCTTCTTTCACAAAAATTGATGAATAATACTTCAATTGTGTCCATCTCAGCTTACTAATTTGAGGAATAAATGAAACTTTTGTGAAAAAAAGCACTTGGCCGCGTAACTCCTCAGGCATGATTTTCAAATCATCTCCTGCTTGAAATCGGATGAATCGGTCTAAATTAGAAGGATCTGAATTATAAATACTCCTCTCTTTCGTAACAGATATATACTCAATATACAATAGAAAGAAAATATTCAATAACAATAGCAATACTTGTTCTCATAAAATTTACACTTTTCAACTGAAAAATGGGCTCCCACGTAATTCGGTAGAAAATCGGCTAGGTATTGGCCGATTCTGGTCCGACTCAGTCGATTAAATAGCCCACTATTGCATACGGCGACTTGCCTAATATTACAAACCCTCTCGATAACCCAAGTTGACACCAGCACACTCATCAAACCCAGGCACAATATGTTGTACTCAACAAGAAGAAGCATCCAACTCAAGGCCTTGTATATCATGCATACTGCTTGTTATTCTTGCTTCCCAACTACATATGATCAATGAAGCCCGGCCATTGATAGATGTTAGCAAGACAAACATGCAAAGGAGATGGCTACTAAAGCATGCAGGCCAGTACAGTTGCACTCATCCTTCGGTTATCGATGACCTACACCAGGACTCATGCTTGATATCAACCAGTATACCTGCTAAAGAAGGAGATTGCTTCCAGTGCTCCTTTTCTAACTGTACAGGTTTTTTTCTAGTAGTCATCTCCTTTGCATGTTAGTCTTGCTAACATCTATCAAAGGTCTGGCTTCACTGAGCATATAAAAGGCCATGACGTGGATGCTGCTTCTTGTTGAGTACACATATTGTGCCTGGGTTTGGGTTTGATAAGTTTGAGTGTGCTGGTGTCAGCTTTGCTGTAGAGAAGATTTGGTATTTTAGACAAGTCCCTGTAGTGGGCTATTTATAGTTGTTCCATGGTAGTGGTGATGCAGGAGCACCTGAATCAGAAGCTTAATTTCAGCAAGCAAATCAGCAAAATATTTACTTACTTTAAATCTTATGGTAATATTTTCTATTTGGATTTTATTCCTGAATTTTTGCCTCTGGACAGCAGCCCCTGCTGTCTAATTTCTTCTTTAGTAATTTTAATTATTTCTATAATATTTTACCAAACATTAGCAACTTTTCTATTTTATTTTCTGCATTGAGTAGTAGCTATATTACCCGGCTTGTGGGTGAATGCAGGAGGATATTTTTTTCCAGAAATTATTTATGTTATAAAAAATTAAGGAGAGACATTTCTCCCCTTTATTTTGGTGTTCTCTCTATTTATTTCTCTAAAGATTACTGGTATTACACGCCTATAGAACAGCCTTCTGTTCTGCACGACGTCAAGTGGTTTGTGAACAGAAACTTTTATATTAATGAATGGACTCCTTAATTGGACAAATATGAATACCATTAATTGTTGAAAGTTTTTTTTTATTTTTTAAATCATGGATTGGATCAAGCCGTGCTATTCAACACACTTTAAAACATCTATCTATATTATAGAGGATTTTTTCATGATTGTCATGTGTCGTTATCACTAGACTAAAGACAAATTATTTTAATTGTTGAAAGTTGAATATAAAAAAGTTTTTTTCATTATATAGTTGCCATTATAAATTTAAAGTCGAACAGGATTGCATATTTTATGCTCCGCGTGCTTGTCCTTGAACCACTATGGCATTAAAATTTTATCAGGTGGAGTATAATAACACAGTAAGGGCCATATAAAAAAGAAATACCTAACCTAGCTAGTTCATATAGCGAATCTTCTTTGTACAAACCTTGTTAATATCATAAAATGCATGCATTATTATTATGATTCTGTTAGCTTTAATTATATAAGTAGTGATCGCTGCTCTGTTGTCTTGGAAGTCTCTACCAATTTTTCAAAAAGAAAAAAAAACTCGCTGCTCAGTTATATTGTTGCTATCGATCAGCTTTTCCATGGCAATTAATTAACATTCTTGTTCTGCATGCTAATTTGTCGATGTTTTTATGGTCCTCAAAATTGAAATCAGTCGCTTGACCATGAAATCAGTCAGAATCAGTCGAGTCTGATTAGAAACTCAGATTTTTTTTTGGCAGAAACTTATTTTTTTTGAAACACTGATAGGAGCTATCAGTTTAAAGTACATCTTTAAAAACAAACTACAGAGTTATTGTAAGCAAACAACACATATAACTACCAATTCTAACAATATCGCATCCACAGCTGAGCTTTACTCCAGCATTGTTCTGCCAATATTTTCGGAGCAGTCCCTCCCCTTTCAAAAATTTATTCCTGTTCTCACCGTATCTGCAAGCCGCTTTTGATCTCAGAATAGTGTTCTGCATAGAAGTGCCCATAACAAAAATTCGGAAACATGAAAGTCTCGAGAGACATTGCCAGAATATCCCTGAGAATGAGCATTGTGCAAAGAGGTGCAAGATTGATTCTGTTAAACCAGAATTACATGTCACACATTGCAGTTCACACTGGAACCCTCGTCTCCAATCGTATGACTTCTTCAGAGGCTCAGACGAAATCCGAGCCGTCTATATATTGCATGTAGCGCGTATTGGAAGTTTTTACAAATTACTAAATACAGTATTATATTTTTTTTGTATAGAATATATTTAATTTTTGATAAAAGTGGGGATACCACCAGCTTCATTACAAAACTCAAATGTTCATACAAAAGCCACTGGCAAAAAAAATATATTGGAAATAATTTACACGGCCAATTATAATTATACTATAGTTAATCTATAGTTATAAATAAACTTGCATGGGTCATGATTCATGAGCGATGAAGAGTTCCACTAATTATGAGAGTGTTATTTCTTTAGAATAACTTATTGGTTCCTTTTAATTGCGCCGACTATATATGGTCCAGGTACTGCTTACTGAGTTTTATATGAATTTCTGGTTTTACCCTCATTGTCTTTTTTCTTTACACTTATATCCATTTTTTATAATGCAAAAAAAATAAAAAATAAATACGCGTTCAGGCCGGAGCTAAAGTTGGTCTCACGTTAGACACAGTAATTAATGTAAACACGTTTATAGAGTTTAATTAGGGTGTTTTTAAGTTCATTAAGTCCTTTTGTGAACTCAACTCTAAAATTTATCAGATTGACTTCAAATAACGAATTCGAACCGTTGAAACCCATCTACCTTACAAGTGATACATCTACATGCGAAAATTGTAAATTTTTTAATATATTTGTGTAGAGTCAAGTGATAAAAAAAAACATTGAAAAAATAAATGCACTAAATTAATTTATAAATTTTCTAGTTATAACCGCTTGACTTTATATTAAATTAATTCGAAAGTTTAAAATTTTCACATTGACGCTTGATAAGATGAATTTCAACGGTTTCAATTCGCTAATTTAAACAAATTCAATCAATTTTATAATTAAGTTCACAAAAAATCTTAATGAACTTACAAACACCTTAGTCTACTCCTCATTTATGTACTACCAACTTTCTAATACAATAACTTTTGATTGTTGGGCTTTTGGGCTTCAACTTAAAAGTGGTTATCATTGAGTCAGATAATATATTAGATCGGCCCGCAGTTGAAGACTTGGTTCAGACTCGCTTGACTTGGCTAGTTCAACTAAGTTTTTTGCTGAACTCACTCAACGCGTAACTAGGAGTGTCAATGAAAACCATTTACTTATTTATCTTACCCGTATCGTATTCGATAAGATGAGTATAGATAAAGTTTTTTTTCGTTAGCTTATTGGGTATGGATATGGATAAAGATTTTTTTTCGTTAGCTAAACGGGTATGGGTACAGGTAAAGATTATTTCGTACCCATTGGGTAGCAGGTAATTATATAAAATAAATTACATATAGATATATAAATATTATATTCAATTTAGTGTTGTAAATAACGGTATGCGGTCGTCGGACGGACGAGGTGCCGCTAAGCGATTAATCGGTATGCGGCCGATTAATCGGAATTATGCGGACAATTTAACGTTTTTATTAAATTTATGTATATATATCATAATTTATTAAAAATAATTTATTTAACTCATTAAACTTATCAAATAAACTTAATTTAAGTTAGTTTTATTATTATAACATGACACTATGCTTATTTTTTCTTAACACATAAGCATTTTGCATGTGTAAGTAACACATTTATTTAATGAAAAATAAATTTGAGAATTAAGTTTTTTCAAATAGTAATAACATATTATTTGAAAGAAAAAAAACATTCCAACATAAAATCACTAAATTTAATTTATGATAATAACTTAATTTCATAAATAAATATGTCGTACTAATAGAAAAAATTACATCAGTAAGTAAAACAAATATGGTATATAAATAATAGAAGAATTAATCAATTTTAAAGTAAGTAAGAAGAAAAAAAATATTGGATGTATATCCAAGCACAAATAAAACTACAATACATGATTTATAAATCTTATTATCACACACTATCATAGAAAAAAAAAAAACAATGTGAAAAATAAATTTTCACTGGAATAAATGAAAAAAATAGAAATAAACGGGAATAAACAAAAATAAACAGCCGATTAAACGTTCAAAACCCCAAACATGCGTCCATTAACAATGTGCTTAACGGTTTGGCCACTGTTTCCGTTTAAACTGCCGTTTAAACGGCCGTTAACAGCGTTTTTTACAACACTGATTCAATTTATTCAATTTTATATTTCTCATATCACTGTATCAACGTTAATTCATGAGAAAATGTATGTATTTTATTGTAAGAAGAATATTATATTAAACATATTACTTTTTTATTTGAATGTTTTATTATTTAGTTAACAAATTGAATTTTGAATTTTTTAGAAGAGATATTTGTATTTTTCATTTTTTTATATTATTAGTTAGAATTGATTGCATATTTGTATTTTGATTTTTATATTAGTAATTGTGATTGAATATGTATGACATGATGAATTTTGATGATTTATTTGTAAAAATAATAAAACCATTATATTAGTATTATTTGTTATTCACCCACTACCATTTCGTTACCCACTAATTTTAACGGGTACGGATAGGGTAGGGTAAGACAAATTTTTAACGGATAAGAGTAGAGTATGGATAAGGTCAACTCTTAGTGGGTATAGGTATGAAAATGTTTCCACCCTACTCATATCGTACCCATTGACACCCTATGGGTAACTTGGTTCAAAATCAACTTGATCTGATCTAATTCCAATACGACTCGATCGATTTGGAGATCATGCATGGTTATTGACTTGATAAAATTTTGCGTCACTTTTTTTTTATTTTCTTGTGCTTAATTGGTTTGTTGTGTGATTGTTTCTCGTCAGTCTTTTTTTATTTTCTCATTGAGTTAATGTTAATGTATTTCGGCATCGTGATTAAAAAAATTACTCATTGACGTTTTTGTCGTTTATCCCCAACATTTGTAAGGCATGCACATGTTTTATTGGATTGTTACCTTAATAAATCCCTACTAATTTACCTGATAAAGCAAGACACAATTCACCATTTCTGTTTAAAATCCGAGAGCACTCAGAGTACAACTCAACACCCGATTCATAATCCACACTGACTTTTGCCAACCCTGTCAAGCAGCTCTAGTTATGCTCATGAAACCTTATATATAACCTTCCTTTCAATCCAACTTAATTTCTTTTAGTTTCATGTGACTTCAAAAATCTAATAGGTACATATATAATGTCAAAAAGGGCACACGATTACTTCTAGCACCAAAGAAAGAAAAAAATGAAAAAAAAAACAAATAGGCATATCTTGTTAAAAAAAAATAAAGGAGAACGGAGAGCAAACATTTTGAATCTATTGCTCAATTAAAATTAATTTGCTCTGATCTAATTAAGCCCAGTCTTGCCACACTGTAATGTTGGGTTTGGGCAAACAGGTTTACTATTTTAATTATACGCTTTCTCCATGCCCAATAAAAAAAATGACATTATTATATGCATTGCAAGTAGCTAGGGAAAAGAAGGTCAGAAGGATATTTAGTTTTTGTAGCTTATAAACAATGTGATAATAAAGATCCAATGACACATTGTGTTTGCCATCTACCCCACAGCTTGATTCCCGGATCGAGTACCTACTCAATTCACCATCCCCTCGTGCACACCTCATATTCAACTCCATTATTTGAATGCAACAACCTAACATAACTCTGCCATTATATATACTACTCTCCCTCTCCAACCTTTATCTCATTCCAGATCCAAAATCTCAAAGGCATAATAAAACAACCAGAAGTTGGAAAAAGAAAAAGAAAAACTTAAAAAGACAAAAATGGCACCTGGCTTTGCCCGTTCTATCTCTCTTCCTCTTAACCCAAGTCATAAGAAAGCATCATACCATGTTCGCTCAGCAAGCCTCCCTTGTCTGTCCCACCCCCTCATCTCTAATCTCAAGGAACAAATCCAAGCCGTCCGATCATGGGCAGCAAACCCAGACAGGTCAGTGGCTTGGATTGAGGCTGGCTTAGCTCAGATCGAAATGCTTCATATTGCGTTGGAGGATTTCCTCCAACTCACACAAACCCAAGAGACTCTCCGCCAAGCCACCTCATTAAATCAACTTCTTGACGACATGCTCCAATTAGTTGATACTTATGACTCATTTGTAACAACCATTGTAAACCTAAAACAATGCAACTCCGAGGCACAATCTTCAGTACGCCGACAAGATGGAGTTCAGATGTCATCTTCTCTGAGATCACAACGGCAAATTGAGAAGGAGATGGCCCAACTCACATCAGCCTTGAGAGGATTGACCAAGTGCAGGAATTTAGCACTTGCTTCTGATGCAAAAGAGTTGGAGATAGCCGGGATCATGATCGAAGCAATTAGAGCTACTGCTTTTGCTTCAATGGCGCTTTTCACAGTAACTCGGGCATTATCGACAAAGGCTACTACTACCTTGAAACCGTTCAAAAAATTGTTGGTGAACTCCTTTGCAACAAAAAGGGATACCGAGGAGGAAAATAATGCCTTGGGGAGATTAGAAGAGTTTGAAAAATATATTAGCAATGTAGAGTGCTGTACTGAGCGTGTGTTTAGGAGTTTGATATGTATCAGAGTTTCTCTCCTTAATATCACTACTCCCTCATTGTAAAAGATAAATGAAAAATGTACATAAATGACAAAAAATAAAAATTGGCCAATTGTGTGTTAATTAATTTCTTTCAAATTTACAGATTGATTTGATTAACAAAAAGCAGCTCTGCGAAGGTTTCAAAAATGATTGGATTAACAAAAAGTGTAGTCAAAGATGTAATACATAAGTTGGGTTGACTTTTTTAATTCAAGCTTCAATAACTTACCGTAGTAATTGTTTAGATCTCATACTTCTGATCCTCATTTCATAGAATGCTAAACAACTACTTATTTCTTACATTCAATCATTGATTAGTTCGACAAATCACAATTTTTACTCTTAGGGTATTGTCATTTATGCTTGTAAACCTACTTCAAAAAAAATTTATTCTTGTAAAGCATATCCTCACTAATGAACCAGATCTCATTTGATGAAGAATTACAGAAAACTTGGTGCTATTTTACGACACCCATTATGAGCTGTTAAACAAACAACTGAAATCTTCTAACAGTTGTTTATCTGTGCATCCTTACAAAAGAAAATTATTGGTAGGTTTACCATTAGTTCTAGAGTAGGAAAAATATAGTATGGTTGTTCAGTCCAAGTCTTCAAAGAAGCACAGTCAATGTTCTCCATTAAAGACAGCGAGGTATTGCAACAGTTTTTTTTTTTCAGGTCAATAACCGTTTGATTAGATCATTTTACTTGTGCAAAAGAGCTGCACTTGGAAGAAGAGTTATCCTGAGAAAAATGGCAAGATCCAGACACTATTTGGATCTTTTAGTGTCCATATTTAACACTTATTTAGTCAGTTGTTTGCACTTCTTAGTTTATGATAAAGACTCAATTTGTTTCACAGTTTTTTATCAACAGAGCAACATATAACATACTTTTTATGATCTTTATAAATGTTAACATAATCTCTTAAAGGTTCGACACTCCACCAAAATTAAGTGAGTATATCCAATATTGATCTCAATATGGAAACAAAATATTTTTTAATAAAATTGTTAATTGCTTATTTGGCCTTGAGCTTCAGACCGGTGCTAAAAAGGACATGTTAGTACCAAGCAAACGAACAAAAAAAAAAAATTAGTTCCAGCGAATAACACCAAACTCAATGGAAAAGGAGACATTTGGAATCTACTGATAATTAATTTTACAAAAAAAAAAAAAATGAGACCTAAGATCAGTCTTGCGAAACTATTCTGTTGGGATTAGATTAATTAAAAGAGAAACTAACTTTCAATTTTATTGTCTTTTCGTTGTCCACCTTGATAATGAGAATTCATAACACCTAAGGTAACAGAATATTTCTGTTTAGATCCGGACCATCCAATCAGAATCTGTACGAATATTAAAGGGGCCTCGTGCATTCCCCCTCTGGCCAGAATTGCCCGGATTCTGATCAGACAATCCATATCTAAACAAAAATATTATCTGACCTCAGAGGATTTGGACTCGGAAAACAGGTAAGAGGAGTACATGGTGGTTCTCTGTGGCTTACACTATTAAATTTTGAAGTTTGTATCAAATGCCAGGTTTTGTTTGCCATATCACACACATATCTTTATTCTCGCATCTGGTCCCCTACCTGACTCACCACCTCAACATGTGCAACTCATAATAAACTCAATAATTTTATAAGCACAGCCTAACTCTCTTCTCCTTAAATACCTCCTTCATCCTCATCAGTTTCCAACTCATCTCAGATTCAAAAGCTCAAAACAACACAATTTCATTACAAAAAGCTAGCTTGAAGATAAACAAACCAACAAAAGAGTGAAAAATGGCACCTGGTTTCATTCGCTTAACCTCACTTCCTCTTAGCACAGGTCACAAGAAAGCATCATATCATGTCCGCTCAGCGAGTCTTCCATGCCGGTCCCACCCCCTTATCTCTAACCTTGAGGAACAGATCCGTGCCACCCGATCATGGGCTGCAAACCCAGAGGGGTCATCTGCTTGGATCGAGGCCGGTTTAGCACATATCGAGCAGCTTCAACTAGCCTTGGAAGATTTCCTCCAGCTATCGCAAACCCAAGAGACCCTTCGCCAAGCCGCCTCAGTGGATCAATTCCTTGATGACTTGCTCCAGCTGGTAGATGCCTACGGCTCCTTTGTATCAACCATCCTTACTCTTAAAGAATGCCACTCAAATGTCCAATCTGCATTTCGCAGACGGGATGAGGTTGGAATAGCATCCTCTCTCAGAATGCAAAGAAAAACAGAGAAGGAGATTGCTCAATTTGCCTCTGTTTTAAGATCCATCAGTAAGTGTCGGCATCTAGCACTTTCTTCTGATGTAAAAGAGATTGAGATAGCTGGGATCATAACAGAAGCAATTTCTGCATCTGCTCTCGCTTCCATGGCACTTTTCACTGGTGTAGCGACACTATCAGCAGCTGCTTCCTCGAAGAAGAGTCCTAGCACCATGAGATCATTAACAAAACTGGCCATAAACACTTCTTTGATGAAAAGGGCTACAATAAAAGAAGAAGATATTGATCTTTTTGAGAGATTTGAAGAGTTAGATGAATGCATTATGAATGTAGAGTGCTTTAGTGAGCGTGTATTTAGGAGCTTGATGAATTCCAGAGTATCACTCCTAAATATCATGACTCCTTGTTTGTAAATAAATCTATATATAGAAGAGAAACAAATTTTGGCCTAAATTTTGAATCTAGATGTGTAAATTTTACTGTTTTATCAATTAGTTTTAGATTTGATCAGGAACTAACAAAAGCTACTGTTGACCAATAAATTGAATAAACATATATTCATACAATTTTGGATATTCGTTATAGCTGGGAGGTCTACCACTTAGCTCCTCCACAGAAAATATTGACAATTATTTTGAGATCTATCAGTAATTGAGTTCTAACAATCCAAAAATTGCACAATGGCTAGGAAGATAGAAAAATAAGGGTGATTATTGCAGGATCACATCACTCCAACGCGCATCAGAAGATTCCCAACAAGACAACTGGACTATATTAACAAAACTTCTCGCTCTATGTATGATTAATTAGAAAACAATTGATCTGTCTTTTGGAAATAAAATAATAATCGTGCATGTGCCTCCCTTAAACTATCTTTATGACAGCAACAACTGTTGTGTAATGCATGTCATAAATGATCTGATCCTTGTACTGTTATAAACTGTTATAAGCTAATGTCAGAAAGAAAAATAGTTTCCTTAATGTGCTTCATTAGTAAGATAACGGTAAGGTGGTAATATCCTGTGATATAGCTTTCCTGAGCTGTTGCAGGGCAGGTTTTTTATATTTTGAGAAAAGCAACAAATCTATTCTCTCTTTCCATTGCAGACATAAATTATACATTACATGGAAAAGGTCTATATAAACTATCTGTTGAAAATAGCAACGGCTATTAGAGCCGTTAAATATAGCCGTTGGTACTTTGTACCATTTTTTATTGTTTTATTTCTAACGGCTAGTAAGCCTTGAAACATATAAATAGAGATTATAAGATACCATATCATGATACAATAATCAATATATAAAATATTTATTTCTTTCCAATAAACATAATCTCTTCTCCTTTGTCCGATAAATTCAATATGGTATCAGAGCAATTCTGATGATCCAATAACAATACCCGATAAAACTCCAAACTTCCGATAAAAATACCCAATAACCCGATAAAGCTCTCTAAGCCTTCATTTTCTTCTCAATAAAATCTGAAAATATCTCGTAGTATTACAAATCGCCAAAACTACCCCGATAGATATACTAATTGCAAAAAAGAGGATCACACCCGAGATTGGTGTTGGTTCTTATATCCTCATCTCGGACTGAGGGAATTGGAAAGTGGCGGAGAAAAAAAGAATGGAGGAGTCCAATGGATGTGCAAGCGGGTCAAATGGGTCGGGAGATCAAATGCTACAATTTCTCCAACAACTCATTGTGTGGCTTGCTAATTAAAATCAAAGTTCTAGCTCATGTGGTATTGTATCTCACTCTCAAAATTCTAATTTATTTGATCAAATAATTATAGATAGTGGTGCTACCGATCACATGTTTGGAAATGAAAAATTTCTTACTAATATGAGGTTGACCAAGAATAACCATTTTGTGAAAGTAGCAAATGGTATGAACGAAAAAATAAATTATATAGGTGAAATTGATATTTGCAACAAAAAAATTAATAATGTATTATTTGTAAAAACCTTCCCCATAAATTTACTATCAGTAGGACAATTAACACAAGATTTTAATTGTAATGCAATTTTTTCTTCAAAAAATGTTATATTTCAAGAACGGAACACTGGAAAAAAGATTTTTCAAGAATTTCGTAAAAATGGGCATTATCTTTTAGATCAAAAATTATTTTTTTGTGCTATTACAAAATCTATAAATTTTGACATTTGGCACAAGAGACTTGGGCATCTCTCTGATAAAATTTTAAATAATATTTTAGATTTTCCAAATTCCAAGTGTATTAATTGTGACATATGTAAGTTGGCAAAACAAACGAGACTTCCTTTCTCACTTTCTAATAGTAGAAGTGAAGCCTTGTTTGATTTACTCCACTCCGATGTATGGGGTCCGGTCCCAATTAATTCTTATAATGGATTTAAACATTTTGTTATATTCATTGATGATTTTTCTAAAGCTATATGGTTATATTTACTCAAATCAAAAGATGAAGTATTTAATTGCTTTCGAGAATTTCTTTGCCTTATAGAAACTCAATTTAATACGAAACTTCAAATCTTTAGATCCGATAATGAAACGGAATTTGTAAATAAAAATTTCACAACTCTTTTTAAAGAAAAATAAATTATTCACCAAACTACATGCATAAACACTCCCGAACAAAATGGAGTGTCGGAAAGAAAAAATAGGCATTTATTAGAAATTACACGTTCATTATTATTTCAAAATAATGTTCCAAAAATATATTGGTCGGATGCCATCCTTTGCGCTACACATCTAATTAATAGGCTACCTAGTGTTACTTTAAAAAATAAAAGTCCAACTGAAATTCTTTACCAACAAAAAAAGAATCTTGATCATTTGAGAGTCTTTGGTTGTGTATGCTTTGTTAAAATTAAAAGAAATGATAAGTTGGATTATGTTTCAACAAAAACGATTTTTTTAGGATATTCATCTTCTAAAAAAGGCTACAAGTGCTATGATCCAATTAAAAAAAAAAAGTATCTATATCTAAAGATGTGATATTTTGTGAAGATGAACCATATTTTAAAAATAGTGAGATAACCGAAAAACCACATGAAAATAATCAATCTAGACCAATAATTTCTAGCTTAGATTTCATACCAAATACGGATTATGAAATGGAAGCCGATAACTATGAAGAAGAGATAAATAATGATAATAATAATGATAGTGATAATGATAATGATAATACTAATGATGATGATGATGATGATGATGATGATAATGATAATAATGAGGAAGAAGAAGAAGAAAATATTATGGTACGAAGGTCCATAAGAATGCGCCAACCACCTATCAAACTTAGAGACTGTATAACTAATGCGGTACAATATCCTATACAATACTTTGTATCATACCAAAATATCTCACCCGAATACCATGCATTTCTTGCTTCTATTGAGAAAGGAAGTGAGCCAAATAGTTACCAAGAGACGACCACAAATTCGGTATGGTGCAAAGCCATGGAAGAAGAACTAAAAGCCCTTGAAAAAAATGAAACTTGGGTAATTATTCTGTTACCAAAAAATAAAAAACCCGTTGGTTGTAAATTGGTATACAAAACCAAGTTTAATAGCGATGGTTCCATCGAACGGTATAAAGCACGATTAGTAGCCAAAGGATATACCCAAACATATGGTATAGATTATAATGAAATCTTTGCACCGGTGGCAAAGATGAATACCGTTAGAATTTTTTTTTCGATTGCGGTAAATAATGGTTGGAATTTATATCAAATGGATGTAAAAAATACTTTTCTTCAAGGGACACTTGAAGAGGAGGTGTATATGACATTACCACCGGGCCATAAAATGCAAAATCTTTCTAATATAGTTTGTAGGCTAAATAAGTCAATCTACGGATTGAAGCAATCTCCTCGGACATGGTATGGCAAACTTAGCTCATATTTATTATTATGTAATTTTAAAATTAGTAGTGTCGACCACTCATTGTTTACCAAAATTGAAGGAAAAAATATAACCATTGTGTTGGTATATGTTGATGACCTAATAATCACCGGAAATAATTTAGAAGAAATTAGAAAAATTAAATCTCAATTGAAAGGAAAATTCGACATTAAAGATCTAGGTTACTTAAAATATTTTTTAGGTATAGAGGTAGTTTTTTCAAGTAAAGGTCTTTTTATTTCACAACGAAAATATACATTAGACTTGTTAAAAGAAACCGATAAACTAGGTTGTAAACCGGTCTCTACACCAATTGATACCAAATATAAATTAAATACCGAGGATGGTGAACCGTTAGAAGACATAACCCAATTTCAAAGACTTGTAGGGAAATTAATTTATCTTACGGTAACACGTCCGGACATTTCCTTTTCAGTAAGTCAAGTTAGTAAGTTTATGCATGCACCAAGAACGCCTCATTTAGAGGCCACAAATAGAATATTAAGATATTTAAAAAGAAATTCTGGAAAGGGTATAAAAATGACAAATAATAATTCTAATGAACTATGTGGCTATTCCGATACATATTGGGCCGGTAGCTTTGATAGAAAATCCACCACCGGCTTTTGCACATTTGTAGGTGGGAATTTAGTCATATGGAAAAGCAAGAAGCAAAATGTCGTAGCTCGATCAAGCGCGGAAGCGGAGTATCGAGCCATGGCATCCACCACAAGTGAACTAATATGGATCAAGCAATTGCTTAAAGACATGGGCATCGAATGTGATCAACCCATAAAGATGTATTGCGATAATAATTCCGCTCGACATATCGCATCGAATCTGGTGTTTCATGAAATGACGAAACACATAGAAGTGAATTGTCACTTTATTAGAGAGAAAGTCCAAGCTAAGAAAATAGAGACACCGTTTGTACGAAGTGAAGAACAATTGGCGGATATATTCACAAAAGGTCTAGATCCAATATCATTCAAAGATAATAATTGCAAGTTAGGGTTAATTGATATTTACACGTCCAACTTGAGGGGGAGTGTTGAAAATAGCAACGGCTATTAGAGCCTTTAAATATAACAGTTGGTACTTTGTATAATTTTTAATGTTTTATTTCTAACAGCTAGTAAGCCTTAAAACATATAAATAGAGATTGTAAGATACCATATCATGATACAATAATCAATATACAAAATATTATTTCCTTCCAATAAACATAATATCTTTTCCTTTGTCCGATAAATTCAACACTATCCATTCAATAATTGCCAGAATCTGTAACAGAATGTGCATTTTACGAGAGAAATCATGTATACCATTTTCGTATATAGCAGGTGAATTTTCTTTTATTCATTGGAAAAACTGTTAAAAGCTCTTTAACCAAGCATTTGAAATGTTTCTCCCTATCTCTCTTATTTCTATTAGCTTTCACACAATTAAGAGTTGAATCATAAATATGTATTATATTGTTGAAGAATAAAATGACCTCAGATTGTATTTCATCATAGGTCAGGGGTAAAAATGTAAAAGTGTAACAGTACACTGTGAAAAAGTAGAAATAGGTTCCAACGGTCATATTGAGACCAAATGTATAAATAGAAGAGAGAAGGTGTAAAAAATAGATTAATAGATAATTTGATATTTTTTTCTCCTCAGCTGTGCATCTCTCAGAAAATAACATGGTATCAGAGCTCTAAGTTCTGTGACCGCAAAAACACTCACAAACATCATACCAGTAAACTGGGAATCGCAACCAAAGGCAAAAATCCGACAATAGAGCAAAATGGCTCAAGAGGGGCAACACGAGGCTACCAATACCTCCAAGCTCACAAATACTCTGCTCAATGGAAAAAACTATTTGTCATGGGCAAAGGCAGCATCTAGGGCACTTAGCGGTCGAGAGATGCGAGAATACATCACCAGAGAAAATAAAGAACCAAAGCCAACAAATCTAGAACTCCCAACAGAACCCGAAAAAAAGGCAATGAGAAAATGGAGAACAGCCAATGACAAGATTATCACCTGGCTAATGAATTCTATGGAACCCTCGTTCAGACTTATTCCTTTCCTCTCGATACGCTTTTGAATTATGGGAAGCAGTGAAATCCATGTACGGGCAACAGAATAATTACTCACGCATTTATCAGCTCAAACAAGAGATCCAACAAGAAAAGCAAGGCATGAGAAAGCATATCGAGTACCTGGGATCTCTCAAAAAGAAGAAAGATGAGCTTCGAACATACCGGCCACCAACCACCGATTTGGCAACAATCCGAAAGCGAGAAGAGGAAGATGACATCTTTGAGTACTTGGCAGGCCTTAATCCCAGTTATGAGGCAGTACGAGCTCAAATCATGAACACTATCTCTCTTCCATCTTATCCCCAAATTCAAAACATGATCCAACAGGAAGAGAGCAGGAGAGAGACCCTGGCCGGTCCACAAGTCTCAATTGACGAGGGACAACAGACCCTCGGCCTTGCAACAATCAAAAAATCAAATTCTTCAAACTTCAGCAAAAACCCTAACCCTCAATTCCGACAAAATCCAGGAGAAATCGAAGTGTGCTCATACTGCAAAAAAGAAGGGCATACTCACGAGAGATGTTGGTTCCTTCATCCAAATCTCAAACCAAAGCACTGGAAAACCAAGGAGAAGGGGAGAGCTGGTGGAGGATTTGAAGAAAGGGGAAAAGAGAGCGACGGGGCAAAAGACAAAGGCGGAAATGGGAAAAGTCGGGGGTTTGTGACTCAAACCCAAACCGATGCAGCCAACTCAAAGGGTGGAACCGGGTCAGAGGGAACCGAGTCAGCTCCTTTTGGAACTGGAGATCAATTACAGACAGTTCTTCAGCAGCTCTCTGTGTTGCTAGCCAAACAAAACAATAACAATTGTTTTTCTGGTATATCTGCATACTCTAATAATTTAAATTTATTAGATCGGATAATAATTGACAGTGGTGCCACTGACCATATGTTCGGTAACCGATTTTTTTTGGAAAACCTAAACCTGACCAAAAATAATCAATTTGTTTTGGTAGCTAATGGTATGAAGGCTAAAATAAACGGTGAAGGAGAAATTAACCTTTGTAACAAAAAAATTCGCGACGTGTTATATATAGAAACATTTCCTATAAATCTACTTTCGGTACAAAAACTAATACAAGAATTAAATTGTGATATAATTTTTTCTTGCAAAAATGTTGTATTTCAGGACCGGGAAACCGGGACGAAGATTGGTGAAGGAATTCTTGAAAACGGGCATTATTTTTTAGAATCAAAAAACTATCTTTGTGCTTCCACTAAGGCCATTAATTTTGATCTATGGCATAGAAGACTAGGACATCCCTCCAACAAAATTTTAAGTCGTATTTTGGATTGTAAAAATCTTAATTGTATGAATTGCGAAGTTTGTAAATTGGCAAAACAAACTAAGCTACCTTTTTCTCACTCTACTAGTACAAGTGGAGCTAGGTTTGATTTAATTCACTCGGATGTATGGGGGCCGGCCCCGATTGAATCATATAATGGATTTAAATATTTTGTTATTTTTATTGATGATTTTTCAAGAACTACTTGGTTGTATTTACTCAAATCCAAAGATGAAGTCTTTAGTAGATTCAAAGAATTTTTATGCCTTATAGAAAATCAATTTAATGCAAAATTAAAATTATTTAGATCGGATAATGGGACGGAATTTGTAAACAAAAACTTTACAACCTTCTTTAAAGAAAAAGGAATTATACATCAAACCACTTGTATAAATACACCCGAGCAAAATGGAGTATCGGAAAGGAAAAATAGACATTTGTTAGAAATGACACGTACCTTAATGTTTCAAAGTAACGTTCCAAAAATATTTTGGTCGGATGCCATACTTTGTGCGACACACTTAATTAATCGATTACCAAGTTCAAGATTAGAAAATCAAATTCCATTAGAAATTCTTTATCAACAAAAAATCATATTTGATCACTTAAAAATATTTGGATGTACAAGTTTTGTACATATTAAAAGAAAAGATAAATTAGACTTTGTATCAACAAAAACAATTTTTTTAGGATATTCACTTTTTAAAAAAGGGTATAAATGCTATGATCCGATTAATAAAAAGGTATTTATCTCTAGAAATGTTATATTTTTTGAAAATGATCCCTATTTCAAAAAAGGGGGAGAAATTCAAATTGAAAAAATGCCTTGCCAAAATGAAAAAATAAAATCCGTGATCCCTTGCATTGAAAATCAAGAAAAAGAATTAGATGAAAACAATTTGCATGAGGATAATAATAACAACATAAGTGATCACGAAGAAGAATTAGATGGAAACAATTATGAAATAAATGAAACCGAAGTAGGGGATAATTTGAGTCTTAGACGAACATCTAGAATATCGCGACCGTCAAGTAGACTTAGAGATTATATAACAACCTATACGGTTCAATATCCCATAAAAAATTTCGTTTCATATAAAAAAATTTCGCCTTCATACCAAGCTTTCCTCACTTCTATTGAAAATGACATAGAACCAAAAACTTATCAAGAGGCCATTCAAAGCCCTATTTGGGATAAAGCAATGGAAGAAGAGCTACAAGCTCTCGAAAAAAATAAAACATGGGTAATTGTTCCATTACCAAAAAATAAAAAACCCGTTGGTTGCAAATGGATTTACAAAATCAAATATAATTATGATGGTACCATAGAACGGTATAAGGCAAGGTTAGTAGCCAAAGGTTTCACGCAAACCTATGGAATAGACTACAATGAAACATTTGCACCAGTTGCAAAGATGAATACCGTTAGGGTTTTGTTATCGGTTGCAGTTAACAATGGTTGGAATCTATACCAAATAGACGTTAAAAATGCTTTTCTTCAAGGAACACTTGAAGAAGAGGTATACATGACTCTACCACCCGGTCATAAAATGGAAAATATCTCTAACCTAGTTTGTAGGTTAAATAAATCAATTTATGGATTGAAGCAATCTCCACGAGTATGGTATGACAAACTTAGCTCATATTTAATTTCTTGTAATTTTAAAATGAGTAATGCCGACCATTCGTTATTTGCTAATTGTGATGGGACCAACACCACCCTAATTTTAATATATGTAGATGATATCATAGTCACTGGAAATAATTTGGAACACATCAAAAAATTCAAAAAACAATTAAAAGAGAAATTTGATATAAAAGATTTAGAGTATCTAAAATATTTTTTAGGAATAGAAATAGCATTCTCAAAGAAAGGACTATTTCTTTCACAAAGGAAATACACACTTGACCTATTAAAGGAAACCGGTAAATTAGGATGCAAACCCATGTCTACCCCAATTGACAATAAATATAAATTAAATGGTGAAGATGGTGAACCATTAGAAAATGTTAGCCAATTCCAAAGACTTGTCGGAAAATTGATTTACCTAACGGTTACCCGTCCGGACATCTCTTTTTCCGTAAGTCAAATTAGCAAGTTTATGCACTCACCAAAGACACCACACTTAGAAGCAATAAATAGAATTTTGAGATATTTGAAAGGAAATCCTAGAAAGGGAATTTGGATGAAAAATAACAAGTCTAACGATATATGTGGCTATTCCGATGCAGATTGGGCCGGAAGCTTTGATAGAAAATCCACTACCGGCTTTTGTACATTTGTAGGCGGGAATTTAGTCACATGGAAAAGCAAGAAGCAAAATGTCGTAGCTTGATCAAGTGCGGAAGCAGAGTATCGAGCCATGGCATCTACCGCTAGTGAATTGATATGGCTTAAACAATTGCTCAAAGACATGGGGTTCAACTTCGACCAACCCATGAAGATGTATTGTGACAACAACTCGGCACGTCACATTGCTCAAAATCCCGTATTTCACGAGAGAACCAAACACATAGAAGTTGATTGTCACTTTATTAGAGAAAAAGTTCAAGCCAAAGAGATAGTGACACCATTTGTCCGAAGTGAGAACCAACTAGCGGACATTTTCACTAAAGGTTTAGATCCTAAACCTTTCGACAAAATCACAAGCAAGCTAGGATTACTCGATATCTATAATCCTAGCTTGAGGGGGAGTGTTGAAGAATAAAATGACCTCAGATTGTATTTCATCATAGGTCAGGGGTAAAAATGTAAAAGTGTAACAGTACACTGTGAAAAAGTAGAAATAGGTTCCAACGGTCATATTGAGACCAAATGTATAAATAGAAGAGAGAAGGTGTAAAAAATAGATTAATAGATAATTTGATATTTTTTTCTCCTCAGCTGTGCATCTCTCAGAAAATAACATATATATTTGAATAATTAGGAGAACCGTATGTAAGGCATACTTTGTAATAGAGTCCTTGGTTAGGCCATAGAACACAACTCTTTTAGTAGAAGATGTTGCAGTGAAAATTATATGGTGTTGGTCATGAGAAATAAAAATAAAAATATAGCAGAGCAGTTTCTCTCTTCTTTTTTTTCCTTTAACGTGCGTACCACTTTTGGCAGGCACGTATCATTGAAATACACCGGATGGTTCTAATAATCCTCTGAAATTTACAAGACCTTAGCTCTGGTATATTGGTAACCCAACCAATCGCTGTAACTACTTGATCGAGTAGGACCTTTTCTTCTTGGTTAATATATTTATTGTAATAAAGTGCAAACATCGATAGGTTTACGAATTGATGACTTCGTTTCAAAGTAACACTTAAATATATTTGTATCTGTTAAAAGAACGAAATATAGCAGTTGACAGATACTATTCCCACCTTGATACTTGTGAAAACTTAATGCTACGTACGTGCTTAAAAAAATTTCACTATCAAGTGTAAACTATATTGATAGAGTCCATATGATTTAGTATTGACAATGGAACTTGCCATTTTTCTCAATTAGGATAAGATGATTTCCCCTTCCATTACTGGTTTATACTACGACTAATTAAAATGGCCTAATCCTTGTTGACTTGAGAAGAGTTGTTGCAATAGCTAGCAGTCCCTTAATTAGTGGGGATTTATTAAGGTAACATTCCTAAAAAAACATGTGCGTGCTGAACAACCTTAATTTATTGAGTAGACATTACTTGAGTTTTGCGGAAATAAGCATCTTGTTCTTATATATCAAGATTGGTAAAAAGATGCTGATGAGAACTAATTACCCAATTCAATTCACTCTTCTCTGATTTTTTTTTTATCAGTGATCTTGATACATAATTTACAAAAGTGAATAAATTAAGGCTATGAGAGGTCAGTAATTATCTAAATTGTAATTTTTTGAATGACCCCTGATTTATAATACAATGAATTTATTAATTTCACGAGAAAAAACTACTAGTGCTGAATTTGATGCTAAACACAAAATTTTCAGCATTAAATCAATCAATTTGTGTCTCCAACTATAATAGGTTCCAATGATATGTGTTGTATATATATATATACATCTTAACAAAGTTAACCAAAATTGTTGCTCGTCTGTATACAATTTTTTTTTCAACTTTTTTACAAATGAGAGGAGCTGATATCAAGTAGTGAAATTCTTGAATTTATCAGGCTTCTGTACACCCGCTCACTAAAGAATTCAATATTCCTGATTCTTTCTTCTAGCTTTTCCAATCTCTCAAGATCTTCAATATCTTTTTTCACAACAGTAGACCTTTTCATCAAAAAAGTGCTTGTCATCTTTGTCGACGAAGCAGGTGCCGACAATGCCCCGGCTCCCGCAAACACTGCCATTGAAGCAAAAGCAGTGGCACAAATTGCTTCCACTACGATCCCAACCATCTCCAACTCTTTTGCATCAGCAGAAAATGAGAGATTCTTGCACTTAGTCATTCCTATCAACCGTGAAGCGAGTTGTGCCATCTGCTTTTTTACGTGCCGATGTGATCTTAGAGAAGATGCCATCTGAACTCCGTTATGCCGGCGGAGTGCAGACTGCACCTCAGAGTTGCATTGTTTTAGTGTATCAATGTTTGATAGGAACAAACCGTAAAAGTCGACCAGTCGGAGTAAGTCATCAAGGAGTTGATTTACAGAGGCGGCTTGGCGAAGGGTTTCTTGAGTTTGATAAAGTTGGAGAAAGTCATTCAGGGCTGTGTGAAGCAGTTCGATCTGCACTAGGCCAGCCTTGATCCAAGCCGATGACCCCTCCGGGTTTGCGGCCCATGATCGAACAGCTTGTATGTGTTCCTCAAGGTTACCGATGACGGGATGGGACCAGCATGGAAGACTCACTGAGCGCACATGATATGATGTTTTCTTATGGCTCGGGCTAAGAGGAAGCGAGATTGAACAGCTGAATCCAGGTGTCATTTTTAACTCTTTAAGATTTTATTTTCCCTGTTTCTCAATATTTTGTTTTGTTATTGCAATTATGCTTCTGAAGCTTTTGGATCTGGACTTAATTGGAGGCTAAAGAGAAGATAATATAGGTTGTCAATTTTAAATTATTCATTTCAAAAAGACAAAAAAGAGTTTGTAATTATTGAGTTAGTTAAATAAGAGGTGTGCACGAGGGGATCGTGTATCGGGTAGAGGAATCGATCTAATCAAGCTGTGAGGGAGATGGGAAACATGATGAGTCATCAGATCTTAGATATCACATTATGTTTATTAAAGTACCATACCACCATCCATGTAACTCTGTTTTCTCTTGATAATGCACATTATTGTATTTCATTTTCAGATGATCAGCATGGAAGACATGAAATAAAAAAAAATCTTTGTTCGTGGAAACCCAACATAACAGTGTGGCTAGATCAGACTCGGATAAGAGTTTATAAAATTTTCAATAATTAGTTGATCAAAGGATTCCTAATGCTCCTTTCCCTCAACTTGGTGTTTTACCTCTTTTTTTAATTATTTGTTCTGGGTACTCAATAAATGTGTCCCTACCAAAATATGCATAGTTTAGCAATGTATTTGTTGTAGTTAAATGATACTCAGGAAGATGAAGTAATGAGAATTCAAAAACAACCCACAACCAGAAATATCAATGTGTGATGTGTGATGTGTGATGTGTGATGTGTGATGTGTGTTGATTATCACGTACAGTGTTTGGTCAATCAATACATCAGCATAGCTCCATCAGATTAGTATTGAACTAATTAAATGTGTTCTAAAATAAGAGAATTGAAGGTTCATGAACTATATAGCTAGTGACTAGATGTGAACTTCGCATTGTGTTTTTGGAAAGTTTTGTAAAGCCATTTTAGGGGCCTGTAACCTGTTGCCTAATTTAATAACATGTTGGGATTTTCTAACATTAAAGAGGCAAATTGTAAATAAGAGTTCATATAAAAATAAATCGAATTTTGTGGAAAAGTTTACTAATAAATAATAATAATTTTGTTAATTTATGGAGAAATCCTTTGTTATAATAACAAAGGTATTTAATAGTTTGGTGGCTTGACCTCCAACTTTATTCAAGAAAAAAAAAAATTGTTAATTTTATAGATTTTTATGTACCAGTTACGAAAACCAACTGTTGGGATTTCTGGCACTTTTTCCTCTATAATTCATTATCGTTACAGTGCAACACTGTCTAAAAATCAGAATTGGAATCGGAACGGATGTCGATCCAATAAAACTCTGAGTCAACAATTCACCGGTGAAATAAATAGATTAATTTATGCTATTTTTTTTAATATTTATATGAGATATAATTACCACTATAAAAATAATCATGTTTTATCTATTAAAAGTTTCTACATACATATAAATAATGTACTATAAAAATATATTTATAACTTATTAAAAATGCAAGAAATGAATTATTTTAAGCCATAAAAAAATATAAATTATTCTTAGAACTATTAAAATAAACATCGTAGAAACATTTTATTTATTCTGAAACAAGACGTATTCTAAGACAGACGTCGTAGTTTACAATTTATAACATATCTCCTATCGAACAAGAATTTAAAATTTTTATTCTATTATTTGTAATTAAATTATTTTTATTTTTATAATAAAAACTTCGGGTGTGCGGAAGTCTGGAAATTTCAGATATAGACACTTGGTGCGCTTCCTGTCAAATGAGATTTTCGAATTTCTATTCTATTCTGCTTAATTAATGTATTTTTATTTCTCTTAATAAGAAGTTCAGGTGTGCATAAGTCGGAAAAATTCGGATACAGACGGATGTATTATACGGTTGGATACGTTTTTTTTTTTTTTAAAGAAAGGCATAAATGCCCGTCCATTTATATAAAAGAATCTTACAAAATACAGTTGGATACGATATATCATTGATACCGTATCAACCGATATGAATATTGATAAATACTGTATCTACATTCGTATCGGTTGGATGTATTATACGGTATCCAATCTGAAAATACCCAAATATTACGAATACCATATCCATTAACTTTGGATCCGATCGAGTATGGTCGTATATATCCGATCTGTTTGCACAATACCCGAAGGGCTCTTCGATTTCGAACTCCTCTCGTTTTCCCAATCTCCCTACGTTTGCCCTACGGGCTTTGAATGACCAAAAAAAAAACTTCTCCACAATCCCAGACAATTTTTCCAGTTTGGGAAAGAATTTTTAATTTTTGCACCTTCTCGTTCCCCCTCACGAACCTTGATCATCTCTGCTCCATTTTCTTCGTTTCTGAGAATCGAAGATCTTCTACTGGATCCTTTGGATCGAGGTAAATAGAAGCTACATTGTTGAATTGTTTTCTCCGCTGGCTGCTGCATTGGAAGAAATTGCAAAAGTTGTTTAATTATCTGAACTGTTGGATTGGTTAATATCCAATACTTCCCTCATCTGTTTAATTTCCTGCCGTGTGCCTTTGGATTGAAGCATTGGCTTATCTCTTTCATTATTTGACTTGTTCTGTGACATCATATGGGACATTAGATGGGTATAAGTGAAACATATCTAGCCTGTGATCTAGTTTGGTTTGATTAGCCTGTGGCATCTTCCCTTTGTTTGTTACTGGCTTATTATCTATAAGTAATTAATGTCACAGCCACATTTACTGTCGTATTAATAAATTTATTGGTCTATGTACAGATTTAAGGAATTGATGTTTATGCCACTGGTACAATGGACTGACTCGATGCTTTTCAATCACTGATATTTATTCATACAACTGCCTGCCAAATGAAGATTCATCCATCTTGAATTTTAATATCAGCTTATTATAAAAATAAAAATAAAACTTCATTACTATTTGATCTTTAATTATCGGAGAAAAGATAATCAGCTTAGAATTTTAATAGCAGTACCGGTTATAGACAAGTATTGCTATTTTATACAAGTGGACTGTTCTAAAATGTGTTGTTAAGCTCGATTCTGTCAATTGAGCTTATTTAGTTGTAAGCCAAGAATAAAGAGAATGTGTGGAAAAAAATTCTTTACTGTCCTGCATCCAACAAATTTGATCCGTGTTGCCCGTTAGAAGTTAGAACTGAGTAATGCACCAACTCTTTCATTTCCCAGCAGTAGAAAATCAACATACCAGTCAGAGTTATTGTAGACTGAATATGCAATTTGTGTACATAAGTATATCATTCGTACAAATTTGAAATAGACATGGAATGAAAATTGCCAAGGACGGTGTTTTATCTTTCATTCATTTCCTTTTCAGCTCTTAATATTTTTTCCTTATTTTGGGATTTGAATAGAGTATCTTTGAACTCTTTCCAATATCTTAGTTGAATCTATATCATATCAGTCGTATTAACCAAATCACCTTGAAATGTCAAGCAGTTGATAGTTTCTTCATTGCTTTCGCTTTAGAAATTGGAAAGAAATGTAAATTGAAAAAATTTCTCTGGCTGGTCTGGTACTTCTATATTCCCAATTTTTTTTGTAAGTATTTTACTGGTTATAATATTATGATGCAAAAGTACTAATCAAGAAGAATTCCAAAAGGTAAGAAATATAGGAAATAGAGAAAAATTATGCTCATTGAACAAGTCAAAATTTTCTATACAACATATATACATTTTTTTTCCCTTTTTCCCTTTAACTCTTTAGAAAGATGGAGTCCTGATATTAAGGAGTGAAACCCTTAAGTTTATAAGTTTCCTAAACACCCGTTCACTACAGCTCTCAACATTTCCGATGCTTACATCAAATTCTTCTAATTTCTCAGCAAAACCAAACTCTTCATCACAAACCGTACTGTTAGACAAGGAGTTGAGAGCTAATGTTCTAAATAACCGCATCGTGCTAGATGTCTTTGTTGATGAAGCTGAGGCTGACATTGCCGCAACTCCTGAAAATACATCCATAGAAGCAACTGCGGTGGCACTAACTGCTTCCACCAATATCCCAGTAATTTCTGCTTCTGAGGTATCAGAAGTGAGGCCAAGAGGCCGATTCTTGGAGACATTCTTCAAGCACAAGGCCAGCCGAGCAATCTTCTTTTCTGAATGCCGTTGCAATCTAAGTGCTGAGATGAGGCTGATTTTATCTGCTCGCCTGATTGCAGATTGCACCTCGCATTGATGCTGCTTTAGGGTGACTAGGTTTGATACAAAAGATCCGTAAAGGTCAGCTAGGAGAAGGAAGTTGTCTAGAAGGCTATCGGTTGAGGCTGCACATTGCAGGACCTCTTGTGTCTGGCAGAGATGTAAGAATTCTTCAAGGGAAGTTAGAAGTGTTTCAATCTGGACTAGACCAGCCTCAATCCAGACTGAAGAAGCATCTGGGTTGGTGAACACTGATCGGATGGCTCGAATTTGTTCTTCGAGGTGGGAGATGATTGGGTGGGAGCGGCAAGGGAGACTCACAGATCTTTTGTGGTATGAAGCCGCACGGCTATTTTTGCCACTACGACTTGGGCTGAGAGTGAGAGAGATTGATCGATTGAATCCAGACATCATTTTTCTCTCTGGTATTTTAGTGAATTTGTGTTCTTTTAATTTGCCTTGGCTTTTCTTTTGGTGGCTTTGAATTTTTGGACCTGATATGACTTGGAGATTAGAGTGGCGAAAGGTATTTATAGAAGACAGCGTTAGGTTATGCATTTCAACTAATCCAGTTGAATATGAAGTGTACACGAGGGGATGGTTAATGCGGTAGGGGACTTGATCCGAGAATCAAGCTAGCTGTTGTAGTATAACAAAGATGATCTGGAATCAAATCTAAATAATTGCATTTAGTGTAAGCTAAGGAGAACCACCATGTACTCCATTTTGCATGTTCACCATCTGTGTTAATCATGAAACAATAATGTCTCTGTTTGTTATGAGGCAAATCATATCCTGTGAGTTACCTCAAATTTTGAGTTAACATCTGTACCGTCCTATTTAAATCTGCAGTAATATTAAAGAGCCCCGTGCTTTATAGGCATGGGCCGGATTGGCCCGAATTCTGATTGTGCGGTCCAAAAATGCAACACAAACAGTACGTTAATGCAGAGGACGCAGATTCGTTATGAGGTGGGCATGTAGTTGCCTCGAGAAAATAAAATAATGGGTACCTTGTTTATTCTTAGTTTCTTACAGACTTGAGATCTGAGTCTTTTGCATGTACTGTTTTTAATTCTTGTGTAGATTCGAAATGTCGTCCACAGTTATACACCTGTGCGTGTTGGTTGAGACAAAGTTGAAACTATTTTATGGGAATCCACGCGTTTGTCTTTAACTCTTTATGCAAATGCACATGTTTAATGATTTAACTAGTTATATACAAGAAATGTTATTTCATACAAGTGGACTGTCCCAAAAATGTTGTTAAGCCCAATTCTGTCAATTGAGGTTTTATTTTATGTATGCCTAGCTACAATAATCAATAGTTGTGTAGAAATATTTCCTTTATTGTCCCGCATCTAACAAATTTCATCCCTGTTGCCAGTTAAAACTGAGTAATAAACCAACTGGTTCATTTTGCAGCAGCAGAAACTCAACATACCAGTCAGAGTTATTGTAAACTGAATATGCAAGCAGTTCCCACATCAACCTGTGTACATAAGTATAACATTTGTGCAAAATTGAAATTAAAAAGGTAAGAAAATTTTGGAAGGACGCTGTATTTATCTTTTGTTCACTTCCTTCTCAATTATTTTTATTATTCCTTGTTTTTTTGGTTTTAAATTGTAAATCTTTGAAATATTTCCAGTATCTTAGGGTAGTCGAGATTTCAATCTATACTATTTCAGTCATATTAACCAAATCACCTTGAAATGTCAGGCAATTGGCAGTTTCTTCATTGCTTTCCCTTTAGAAATTGGAGAGAAATTGAATTTGATAAATCTCTTTGGCGGTTACTCTTTTTTCCAACGTTATTGTACTTGTAATTTATTGGTTAGAATTTTTATGATGCAAAAGTACTAATCAAGAAGAAGTCAAACAGGTAAGAAATATAAGAAACAGAGAAAATCTATGCTCATTGAACTATTCAAAATTTTATATACAACATCTATCTATACAATTCTTTTTTTTCTTTCTCCCTTTATTTTTTACAAAGATGAAGTCCTGATATTAAGGAGTGAAACCCTTATGTTTATAAGTTTCTTAAACACCCGTTCAATACAGCTCTCAACATTTCCGATACACTCATCCAATTCTTTTAATTTCTCGGAAACACCAAACTCCTCCTCAAAAATCCTACTGTTAGACAAGGAGTTGAGAGCTAATGTTCGAAACAACCGCATTGTACTAGAAGTCTTTGTTGATGAAGCTGAGGCTGACATTGCCGCAACTCCTGAAAATACATCCATAGAAGCAACTGCGGTGGCACTAATTGCTTCCACCAATATCCCGGTAATTTCTGTTTCTGAGGTATCAGAAGTGAGGCCAAGAGGCCGATACTTGGAGACATTCTTCAAGCACGAGGCCAGCCGAGCAATCTCCTTTTCTGAATGCCGTTGCGATCTAAGTGCTGAGATGAGGCTGATTTTATCTGCTCGCCTGATTGCAGATTGCACCTCGCATTGATGCTGCTTTAGGGTGACTAGGTTTGATACAAAGGAACCGTAAATGTCTGCTAGGAGAAGGAAGTTGTCTAGAAGGCTGTCGGTTGAGGCTGCACATCTCAGGACCTCTTGTGTCTGGCAGAGATGTAAAAATTCTTCAAGGGAAGTTAGGAGTGTTTCAATCTGGACTAGACCAGCCTCGATCCAGACTGAAGAGGCATCTGGGTTGGCAAACACTGATCGGATGGCTCGAATTTGTTCTTCGAGGTGAGAGATGATCGGGTGGGAGCGGCAAGGGAGACTCACGGATCTTTTGTGGTATGAAGCCGCACGGCTATTTTTGCCACTACGACTTGGGCTGAGAGTGAGAGAGATTGATCGATTGAATCCAGACACCATTTTTCTCTCTGGTATTTTAGGGAATTTGTGTTCTTTTAATTTGCCTTGGCTTTTCTTTTGGGGGTTTTGAGTTTTTGGACCTGATATGACTTGGAGAGTAGAGGGGCGAAGGTATTTAAAGAGGACACCGTTAGGTTGTGAATTTCAACTAATCCTGTTTGAATATGAAGTATACACGAGGGGATGGTTAATGCGGTAGGGGACTTGATCCGAGAATCAAGCTAGCTGTTGTAGTATAACAAAAATGAACTGGAATCAAATCTAAATAATTGAATTCAGTGTAAGCTATGGAGAACCATGCACCACGTACTCCATGGTGCATGTTCACCATCTGTATTGATTATGAAACAATAATGTCTCTATTAATTGTTATGAGGTGGGCATGTAGTGGTTACCTTGTTTATTTGTAATTCTTAGTTTCCTATAGACTTGAGATCTGAGTCTTGTGCATGTGTTGTTTTTCTATTCATATGTAGATTCCAAATGTCGTTCACAGCTATATATACACTTGGGCGTTGTTGGTTGAGACAATGTTGTAATATTTTATGGGAATCCACGCGTTTGTCGTTAAGCGAATGCACATGTTTAATGATTTAAGTAAGATTAGGACGGACATACTTTATAGTTTATAACTTTTGTGTATCAATTATTGGGTCACAAGCCTTTTAACGGCCCCTTCTCACTATGGCCCGTCTATATATCATTGCAGCAGAGCAGTTGATCTGGGCTTGGGTCGGGCCGTTGGTTCCTCAAGGGAGCGAGGAGGTGTTTGATCTGCTCTTTAGCCGTTAAGAGAACTGGGACTACAGAGCATTGAAAAGGGAAAAAATTGCGACATCTATTTTAACAAGTTCATTCTTCAATATTATTTTTTGCCTCGTGATCTCATGTAAAACGAGCTTGTAAGAATTTATAAGCTTAAAATATAGGTTTTTCTTGAATTTGACGATCAAAATCAGCAGTTTAAATCGTCACCTGATTATTGTGAAACTGTGTTTTTTTAGTATACATTCTGATGATTCACATCACAAGTAACTATCAGAACAAACAAAAAATCAAAAACTAGGGAAAATTGGAGAGAAAAAATATACACACATTAGACTGGACAAAATTTTCTATATAACAATCTATACAAATTGGGTTCTCGTTAATTCTCTTAATTTCTTTACAAAGATGTAGTAATATTCAGGAGTGAAACCCTCAAGCTTATCAGGCTCCTAAACACCCGCTCGCTGCAGCTCTCGACATTTCTGATGAACTCGTCCACCTCTTCCAATTTCTCGACAACATTGGAAGCCAATTTCTTAAATGACCGCATTGTTGATGAAGTGGCGGCAGACATTGCCACAAATCCTGAAAACACTGCCATTGTTGCAACTGCTGTGGCGCTCACTGCTTCTGTCAATATCCCTGCAATTTCAGCCTCTGAGGCATCTGAAGCAGGACAATGAAACTGGCATTTTGAGACATTCTTTAGGCACAACACTAGCTGCGCAATCTCCTTTTCAACATGCCGTTTCGATCTGAGAGCAGAGACAAGGCAGATTTTATCTGCTCGCCTGATTGCAGATTGCACCTCTGCCTGATGCTGCTTTAGGGTTACAACGGCAGTAACAAACGAGCCGTAAATGTCGGCCAGTAGAAGAAAGTCTTCTAGAAGGCCTTCGGTTGAGGCAGCATGGCACAGGATCTCCTGTTTTTGGGAGAGAAGAAGGAATTTTTTGACGACTGTCTGGAGTATTTCAATCTGGGCCAGGCCGGTCACGACCCAAACTGACGAACCATCTGAACTGACAGCCCAGGATCTTACGGCCCGGATTTGTTCTTCAAGTTGAGAGATCAGCGGGTGGGAGCGGCAAGGCAGACTCACCGATCGAATGTGGTATGATGCCGCACGGACATTTTTTGCGGTACATCTCGGGCTGAGAGGGAGAGAGAACGAACGGCTGAATCCAGGCACCATGAGCTCTCCTGTTAATTGTTTTCTCTTAATCTTTTCTTTTTGTGGATGAAAAATCTATTGAGCTGTTGGAGCTGAGATTGACATGGAGAGAAGAAGCCGGGAAGGTATTTAAAGAGAACCGCGTTGAGTAGTGCATTTCAAATAATTGATTTGAAAATGAAGTGTACACGAGCGGATGGTTAGTGGGGTAGGAGACTTGATCCGAGAATCAAGCTAACCTGTCACAGTATGGCAAAAAATTAATACAACATGAAACCATGCAGATCTGAAATCTTGCTTTTATTTGAGCTTATGGAGAGCCACCACGTACACTATTATATCATGCATGCTCAGCATCTGTTGATCATAAACAAACAGTATATACTAGTATATATTCTACCAAAACAAAGAACAAACAATGTCTCTCTGTTTGTTATGAGCTGTGCATGTAGATAGTAACCTTGTTTATTTGTTTCCTATTAATTTTCTCGTAGACTTGACATCTAAGTCTTTACAGGTACGGACTGTGTTTCTATTTTATTTGTGTGTAGATTCCAAATGTCGAGTTCATAGCTGTACGTCCAATTGCGCGTTATTTCTTGAGACAAAGTTACAGTTCATTGCTGTGAATACACGTGTTTGTCTTCACAAAATGCATGACATGTCTGATAATATATGAAATGTTTCAGGGGGGATTATCGAAATTAGACAACTAGTTATTAGATCCAGCGAAAAATGCCAACAAATGAACAGAGTGTGTTATACATTGTGGGAGTCCTTATTTGTCAGTTCCTATTTGTTTGTACCAGCTTGTAATTAATTACATGTACGGATCACTCCATAATTTAACTTTTTAAGCCCTGTACAAAAAATATTAATTGAAAATGGGCTGAGGTAACAATGATGTCTGGGAATCTTTACAAAGAAATATGTGAAGAACACGGCATGGGCGCATGGCTGACTAGGCGGAGAGCTGTCTCGCTCCTATTTCTCTTCCGCATTTAAAACAAGAAGGGAATAAGCATCAAGTAAAAATGGAATTCATATCGTGGATCACAAAGAAAAATTTGTTCATAAACTGTGTACATTGACAGGCAGCAAAATCAGTTAGCAGATGTACTGGCAAAGAAGGGAAGGGAAACCTTAATTTGTTTTAATGAATCTGTTATTGTCAATCTCTGGAGATAAATGATGTAAACAGTCAATAATTTAATTTTAAAGAAATGTAAGGGCTACGGTAGAGGTGAAAACAGAGCGAATACGGAACGGATAGTGATAAAATTATATCTATATTTTTTTTTCCGGATATAGATATGGAACGGATATCAAATTAACAGATACATATATGGATCTGGATCGGATGGAATGTATATTAAAATAATATAAAAAATTATTAAAAAATAATAAAGTTCATAATATTTATCTAATTATAATTGTGAATAACATAATTTTTTATAATAAATATATAGTATATATTTACTATTCGGAAACGGATAATTAAAACATAAAACTATATAGTATATATCGAATATCCACATCTAATTTTTTAATTAGAGATGGATATTATCCATACTTTTCACCCCTAGGCTACGGACATACCTTAATGCAAAAAAAAAAAAAAAAATTACAATTTCATAAAAAATTAAAAAATGCTCAAGTATATTATATTATTGTATACGGGGGCCGGATATATTATTGGTTAGCAACAAGTGTACATGTCACTTCCACAAATGAGCTGGAACTGTGTATTGGGTAGTGTGTAAACTGGGTCAGGGGCTGAGCTTGGTTGCACGTGTCAAGAGCTCATTGTTCTTATTAATCATGCATTAATTGTATAAAGAGAAATAATTTTACAAAAAGTTTACACCTAGTTGATATTGCTCATCATATATATAAATATATATGTATGAGTAATTTATATTTGAGAAGGAATCAAGTTACAACAAAATTACAATAACGAGTTTTTTTATTTTTAAAATCTAAATCGTCGATCCAAACCGTTCAACATGTTTATCTAAATAAAATGTGCTTTCAGATCAAATTTTATATTTTTTTGAATTTTTTTACTATTTATTAAGATAAGTACAAAATTCAATAATCTAAATTTGACTAGTTTTCGTGAAATACTTAATACAAAATTTACATGTCACTTTTTAAATACAATTTCACTCTGTTTGTAAAGTTGTAAACTTGTATACCTTTTTAATTAAAGGAATTATAGGAAAATGTGTGTCGTTAAGTAATGGATTTTGAGCTTTGTTTGTGATTCAGTTTGATTTGATTTTATTTTCTATTGGCCCCGTGTCAATAAATATGTAATAATAAGTTGCATGTCAGACATATTTTTGGATTCAGATCCTCTCTAACAGTACAGAAAAAGAAATGAAACCAATAAGTATGAACCAATTATACGATCTTGCAAGAATCTTGCCTTCTAATTCTACAAATTATTTGTCAAAATATTTATTTAGACCGAACAACTGCAAATTACAGCAACAAATTATTTATTTTAGATCGATCGAATAAGCGCGTACAATAAATTATCTAAATAAATATTGTAGCCCAATCATTGAAGAATGGGGCGATCATAATGTGTATATCACATAATCCAGATCTAGGTGTGATTTCGAAATCAAGAGAAGCCAACTCTTGAAAGCGACTAGAGTCGGCGCGCCTCTACCATCATATTGTTTTGGATTTTGGGTGATGAGAAGTGAGAAGGGATCTAATTATATTATTTTATGGTGGTACATCTTGAAACTTAACTGTTCAGTATGATTTTTATATTAAAATGTACTTGGATATTAAATTTTTATTTTTATTTTTATTTTTTTAGTGTTTATTAAGATATGTACAAAATTATTATTTTTTGATAATTTTGAACCATTAAAAAACAGCGATTTTCAAAAATTTTAAATAAATAGTAAAACAATTTTAATGTAAAATTTGATATGCAAGCACATTTTAATATGGAGGTCATATTGAGCGGTTCGAATCGACTCTTTAAATTTTAAAATCACAAAAATAACTTATTTTCATGAAGGCTACTTCAGATGTAATACATTAGCTGAGGGAAGTGAAGTGTTTCTAATGGATATCGGATCCAAATTAGTTCGACTCAAAAACCGTCTGATTTGTTTCAAAATTATTACATGTCACAGGTCACTTTAATATTTGTACATATCAAGTACGAATCAGTTGCACTAGACCAAATCTCAATTTAATTAGCGCCACATCAAAATATAGATCTGCAAATTGCACAGTCATATTTGAAATTTTGACTAGGCAGTTATTAATCATCACATCACTTTGTAATTTCGTATTTAGGTAATTAAAATTTTGAGTTAGTACCGTCGGATCAAAATTCTGATTAATATGATTAGAGATGAAATATATATGCATAAAGTTCCTTAAAATAATATTCGTTGTCAAAATAGATTGGACGATCAGGATCCACACACAGATAAAATTTGAGTTACCTTTATAGATATAAATTCCGTATTTAAAGCCCACCAGCTGGCTCTAAATAGTTAGTTTTAATTTCAATAGCAAATTAAGTTGACACATTTTCTTGAAATATCTACATTTTTAATACCCCACGTCTAGGGCTGCACAAAAAATTCGTTGTTCGTGATTTGATTCGAGTTTGATTCGAAAAAGTTCATAAAAGTTCGATTCGAAATAGTTCAAAATTAATTCAATTCAAACTCAAATTGGACCTAATTCGTTCGAAATAGGTTCGCGAACTATTCTAGTTCGAATCTCAAAGTAACATGAACCGTTGATTTCCTCTGACGACTTATGTTTGCTGATGACTTCAAAGTTAAAACATAAGGTCGTTTAGCCATAAAGCATAAACTCATAAATCGTAATCCTCGCTCTCAGTTCTGAAACCCTAGACGACTTTCACCTCTCGCTCTCGGCTACTATGATCACTCTTCTTTGTCGTAAAAAAGTTTGTAAAAAATTCGAAATTCAATTCGTAAAAAATTTGATTCGAAATTAATTCAAACTCAAATTGGGGTAAGTTCGATTTGGTTCGATTTATTTGCAACCCTACCCACGTCGTCATGTTGTAAAGCTTCACATAACTTGTTGTGTTTAGGGCTGTAAATGAGCTGAGTTTGACTGAGTTATTCTCAGCTCTTTCTCAGCTCATTTAATTAATAATTGAGTCAATTCGAGTTGAGATGACAATAACGAGTTGTAAAGCCAATTCAAATCGAGCTCATTATCTAAAGTTGGCTCACAACTCGTTTAACCAGTTAAGTTTCTTAGTTATAGTTATATACTAGTAAAGGCTCATCTAACCACAAACAATTCAAATATTCTAGCTAGTAAGAGTTTATCTAAATACAAACAATTCAAACAAAATTAACAAAACAACTAACAAAACAAACAATCCAAACAGAAGTATAGGAGTCATTTAGAAAGACATGAGATTTAGTGTGACGAATTGTGTAACTCGAGTTGTTAATAAACGAGTTGGAGTATGCTCTAACTCAGCTCATTTATTAAACAAGCCAACCAACTCGAGTTAGAACTGACTCGAGTTGTAAATGAACGAATTAAAGTGAATAGAGAGCGAGCGAGCTATTAACAAGTTATAAGTTTAAGCAATTTTTTTTGACAGTTAGTTGTCTTCCATTTCAAAATAGGAACAACCATTTAATTTTTCTTAATTAATTAAATTTATTTATTTAGAAGTTCAATAATTAATTATTGTTAGGATCGCAATCAGTTAACAACAATTAATTAACATTCGTTGGGATGTTGGTCGAGATGGTGGTACAGATATTGATGCTTATTATACAATTTCTGCGAATGAATTATGATGTGCCGGAAATATCTTTTCGGATGCGTTAGACATTTAAATGTAATAATTAGATCCCTGTGCTCACGGTATCAAAAAATGTGTTGCTCAAGTTTACGTGCGAACCCTACAAATAATTTAAATTCGTGCAATATTGTACAAACATCTAAACAAGTATTCGGTTGTTGCTCTATATTTAAAAAAATGTGTCGCTCAAGTTAAGTGCGAACCCTATAAATAATTTAAATTCGTGCAATATAGTACAAACATCTAAAAAAGTATTCGGTTGTTGCTCTATATTAAAAAAAAGAAAAAAGAAACGTTTTTGTAAATAAAATGAAAAAAAAAATGCTAATAATCATCGTGTCCGCTTGTAGATATCTCTTTCATAAATTGACGCTTATCTATAATCATCGTGTTTGCTTGCGAGCATTTCAAATAAGAGCACAACTAGGATGTTTCTAAGTTCACCAAGTCTCTTTGGATGCGTTTGGATGGATGAAAAATAGCTACTATTCCGGATTAGCACTATTCCGAGCTACTAATCTACTTTTGGGTGTGTTCAGATTAGCGAATAATCACTATTTTTTATTTTATTTTTATGAGATAGCTCATTATTCTACTAATCCAACAAAATGTTGGGATAGCTACTATCCTCTCACTATTCTTTATTCATCCAAACGCACCCTTTGTAAACTAACTCTCAAACATATTGGATTAATTTCAAATAACAAATCTAAATTGTTAAAATTCTCCTACTTTACGAGTAATAGGTCTACATGTGAAAATTTTAAAATTTTAAATTAATTTTGTTTATAGTCAAGTGATCAAAAGCCGTTTAAAAAATAAATGCATTAAAATTAATTTATAAATCTTCTAATTTTGACCACTTGACTTTACAGTAAATTAATTCGAAATTTTAAAAAATTTACATGTCGACGTGTCACTCATAAGGTAGAAGGATTTCAACGGTTTGAATTCGTCGTTTGAAACTAATTCAATATATTTTAGAGTTGAGTTCACAAAAAGAGCTTAGTGAACTTAAGAACACCCTAATTCTACTCTTCAAATAATAATGAATCTCGTTTCTTTATAAAAAAAAATCAAATTCATTTGTTTTTAAAAGACATATGATAAAAACGGAAATCATATTTAATGATAAGCTTTATTAAAATAATCATTATTACATTTTAATAAATTTAAAGATGTGATTTTCTAAGATATTCGAAAGATTATTTGACGTTACCCCCAAATTAAAAAATTTCTCTGACGGATCACCAAATCACTTATTTTATTCTGCACAAGATATGCACTTAATTATGTGCATGATGTGCACAAGACATGCACGCGGATTTTATTGATCAAACAATCATTATTCTGTGATTGTTCAGCATTTATATGTAACGTCCCATTCCCATTAATTAGTAGATACATCGGTATCATGATTGAACCCCTTATTTTCTTTTTCTGGTTTTCCGAAATTCAGTAAGAAGTCTAGTTAGTATGATATTTGTGTCATTTAGAATTGATTTTTAAAATTTATTGAATAGATTTTAAATAACAAATTCAAACTGATCTAACTGACCTACTTTATGAGTGATGCATTTATATGTAAAATTTATAAACTTTCAAATTATTTTAGTATCAAATCAAGTGGTCAAAAACTGATGAAAAATGAACGTATTAAAATTAACTTTAAAAAAACTCACATTTGACTGCTTAATTTGATAATAAATAAATTCAAAAAATTATAAATTATGTATGTAATTAGTTTAAACAGTTTAGATTTATCTTTTAAAGCATATCTGATATGTATTGGAGTGACTGTCATTTAGGTTGAAATGACATCGATATCATACTAGCATGACTCCTCAATAAAATATATTTATTGAGAGAAAAGTGTCACTTCCACAGATAAGATACAACAGTGAGCATATTACCTAAAGTAACTCAATTTTTTAGTTTAGATCTCAACCATCCGATTTACTTTGCCATCAATATTAAAGAGGACTGTGTATTTTACTTCGAACTAGATGGTCCAAATTTGAACTTAAAATTTGAGTTACTTCAGCGTATCAAGACACTCATCTAAGTTAATTCAAATTTTGAGTTTAAATTCGACAGTCTAATTTGCTTTAGTATGAATATTAAAGAGGCTCCGTATATTTTACCTCAAACCAATTGATCTAGATTCTGATCAGTCTGTCGGAATCTAAACTCAAAATTTGAGTTTTCAGAGGATCCGAAATCGGCTGTATGGAGCTGGACTCTCAGCTAATAGAATTCGCATTTTCTGAGATATCTCAAATTCCAACCTTTCAATTTTTTTCTGCACAAATTTTAAATTACGAATATTTAAAGCCTCCGTGCATTTGGAATAGATACGGAAAAAATTTGGCTAGCTTTAGATTAACCGAGATACCTCAGAAGATACGGACTCCAGCTAAAAGAGGCACCACGTGTCAAGAGCTCGTTGTCCTTATTAATCATCCTTTAATTGGAATCTACACCTTTATTAAAGTGATAAAGAATGTAGGTAGCCGTTGTTAAGCTTCGATCTGTGCTATTTTTGGAGCAACCTGTGTGTGGGAAGCAGCTCAGGTCCGATGCCCATCGGACTCAACCTAACTGCGATGGGTTCTACAATTGTCTGATCTTCTTTAAGATCTGTGTTCTACTTTAATATTTGTTCATGTTCGCTTTAATATCCGTGCGCACAGATTTTAAAGTGGATCGGACGGTTATGAAATTCATCGGACTCAGTTTGAGTCCGATGAGCATCGGACCCAAGCTGCTCATGTGTCTGTAATATAGACATGTAGTTCAAGGTTTCAGGTCATAGTGACAAATGAATTATTCGTTTTCAGTTTAGTAGAGTTAAAAATTCGTAATTCAGTAATAATTCGGGTATAATTCGGAAATGAATTATTCGGGTTTAGTTCAGCGAGGTCAAAAATTTGTAAATCATAAATAATTTGGGTATAATTCGGAAATGATTTGGTTTCACAAGAAAAAGACAATAAAAAAAAAATTTTGTTTTATTCATGAATAATTCGTTCAGTCAAATAATTTGTTGTTTGATTCGAAAACACTGAAAAAATACTTTATTAACAAATTATTCATGAATAAAACACAAATTATATCACAAATTAATCATGAACAAAACGCTAATCCAATATTTTAAAAAAAAAATTGTAATTTTATCATTTATAATTTATAATTTTGTAAGTATTTATAACTTTTAGTCCCTTAATAATGTTATTTCAATTTATTCGATTTTCTATTTATTTTTTTAATTTTCATTCCTCATGTTTATTTTTAATTAAACAAAATGTGCACAGAATGATTGGATGAGAGTCTAGGTGTCATTTCAATTTTAATTTGTTTTTATAACTGTCATTTCAAATTTAAGAGAAGCCAACTCTTGAAAGTGACTTAGGGTCGGCGCGCCAACCTCAACCTTTTATTTTGGATTTATGTGTGATTTAAGAGAGATACATCAGATGTGCTTTCTGTTAATTGAGATAATGTCATTGCTGTCAATATCAATTTAGATTTGCAAGTTGCAAAAATCAAATATATAAAAGTATAAACTATTGACTTAGCATGACTAATCAGACTTTGAATTTATAACCACCAGCTAGCCCTAATTAGTTTCAATTGCAAAGTATAATTAGTATATCTTTTTGGAAATCAGTGAAATATCTAGTTATTTAATATCTGCGTGATTCTGTGTTTTTTTTTTTTCTTACCGTTATATATATATATATATATATATATATATATATATATTTATTGAAAGGTTTACTTTTCAAGTGAGAAAATATTGTAAATGTGTTATTAAACATTCTCCCTCATATTCTTATTTTTTTTTTATCACATTGCCCTAAAAGTATAAAATCATTTTTTGTGTTATGTGTAAATGTGTAAACATAAGAGTATTTAGTCTCTTTCAATCAAAATACTAAAATAAAATTATAATATGGAGGGTTCAAATGTTTTTATTTTTCATGTCTCCATCATGTCTCTGTTTAAACGTGAATAACTTAAAATTTAAAATTCAAATATTAACATAAAATCATTAGATGTGATCTATATTATTTTATCCATCTACATATAAAATATTACGATATTTGGACTTTATTTTGATCGATATCAAGAGCTTGCAAAAATACATTGATATGGATTTAATTATGGACGTTGATTTTTCAACTTATTAATTCATATAAAAACAAAACCGAAAAGTGGTAAAAAAAATTATGTACATGTAGAGAAAATAATATAAATCACATCTAACCGTTTTATTTTGATATACAAATTTTAAAATTTTTGTTATTCAGAAATAAAAAAATCGAAAATATATTAGAGATACAAAAATGAAGACATTTAAACGCTCCTTAGTTATAATATTGTGAGTAAAATCAATAATACATGTGGATAGATAGACATGTATTAATTGGATGTGCACAACATATAAATGGGGATTTTCCTTATTTATTGAGTAGATTTTATTGTATTAAATAACATCCCATTAGTTGGTGAGATTACCATTAATTACCGTTAGAGGCCATTGACTTGAACAAAATGCTGAATGTAGACCACTTGACTTGAGGCTTGATTCATAGATGCCAACTGTAAGATGCATCATGCTTATCAATTTCCAGCCGTATTGATGGGTTAATTAACCATCACATAATTAACAATAGTTAAATGTAACTCAATAAGAAAATAATAATTGAGAAAATATGCCAACTAAGAACAAATAAATTCTAGGATTGAGGTTCACCAAGAACAAATTAATTTAAAATGTTTAACAGTTGTTGAAATAAATTATAAATTTAAGTTCCACATTTGAAACATAATCTGTTCTATATTATAACATGAAAAAGTACAAAATATTATACTACTTTAGCATTTGAATTTAAGTTTAATATTTGGACTATTATCTGTTCTTTGAGATAGGAGTAGGTTCGTTGGGCATCGGACCTACTTTTAGGTTCAATTAACTCTAACACCATACAATTATCACTAATATCTGTGTACACGGAAATTAAAACAAACTTGCACGGATTTTAATATAGTTTGCACGGATCTTATTACAGATCTAATGGTCATTACACCCATTGAACTAAAGTGAATCCGATAGGCATCGGACCTACTATGAATTCCTACTCTATACATATAGATAGAATAAGGAGTGTGTATCCTCTAAGATATCTCAACTTTTGCGTGACCAATGTGTCCGGTGTCTATTCGGAGATAGCATAGGGGCAATATTATTTGTGCTTTACGATTCGTGCAGAATGTATTTGAATAGTTGAGATTTTTCATGAAAACACGCAAAAGTTGAGATGTTTCAGAGGATGCCAATTCTAGAATAAGTATACCATACACTTGATAAATAATAAAGTATATGATACTTTTACTGCTTTTGAAGTTGTAAACGTTCTTATTAAATGATTGTAAAATTATATGACATTTAATACACGTCTAATTTAAAAATCTAATAACATGCTTATAATATTTTCTTCTAGTTGTAACTTCTTTTTTGGTTGATTAAAACTACGATCAAAATTATTAAGTTAATTTATCGTTAATAATTTTTAAATATAGGTTGAAGAGAGACATAACAACAAAAGTCCAGCTGTCCAATTGTCCAAAGAGTTCTTAAGTAAGACGTCAAAAGAAAAATTATATTTTTCTCAAACCGTGCACAGAGTGTCTAGATCCAATCGTCTACTTAATTATCTTTTTGACAGATTCTTGGTTTGTCCTGCAATCATGGGCGCCAGTGTGCATGTGCGGCAGGTGTGCCGCGTGAATCTGCGGCATCACCTGATCTCCTTGCTTTGTTGTACTTGCACATCACAAAAAGATACTTCAGTGATAACTACGGTGCTTCTGAGTTTATCAAATCTTTTGTCAACTTGACTCTAAAATATATCGAATTGACTTTAAACGATGAATCTAAACCGTTGAAACCCTTCTACCTTTTGAGTGATGCGTCTACATGTGAAAATTTTAAAATTTCGAATTAATTTAATATAAAGTCAAGTGGTCAAAAGTTTAAGGTTTATAAATTAATTTTAATGCATTTATTTTTTGGACTCCTTTGACCTCTTGACTCTATATTAAATTAATTCGAAATTTTAAAATTTTCACATGTAGACGCATCACTTATTAGGTAGAAGGATTTCAACAGTTTAGATTCATCGTTTAAAGTCGATTCGATATATTTTAGAGTCAAGTTCACAAGAGATTTTGGTGAACTTAGGAGCACCCTAGTTCTACTCCTTTATTTCCAAATTAAGTTAAATACCTATGTGTTTTCGAATTCACATAGTTTTTACTTGAGGAGCTGCTTTTAATCTGATCCGTTCGTTGTGATCGGACGGACCAAATAAGATTTTAGCACGAATCTCAAAGAAAAATTAATACTGACACTCCATCATCCCAAGCACTCACCGGCTAAGAGTAAATTTGGACCGTCCAATCAGCTCCGCAGGTAAAACCTCCGCAGAGAATATTGGTCCACGGGTTTTCATCAAAACAAAAAAAAGTACCAGGTTAGGCGAATTTTTTTTAGAAAATCATAAATAAGAAAAAAGAATTTACTAAACTAACTTGATTGCTTTGATTTTTACAACATAAGAAGTTAAGAACTGAGTTGCCATTTCGATCTGAATTTTTTTTTCGTATCGAATTTCCATTTCGGTCCAAGCCACTTCACAGATTTTGGAAAAAAAAAAATAATGTAGCTGTTAGTGTAAAACTTGTAAAATATCTCTGGCTGAAATGTCAATTTGGTCCGTGAAAAAAAAAAACATTTAGAACCGAATTGGCAACTCAGTTTTTATGATTTTTGTAACCAAAGCAATCAAGTTGGTTTGATAAAAAAAATTATTTATGGTTTCTAAAAAACTACTAGTTAAGCCGAAAGAAAACAAAAAGGAAAACTACAAAAAGTAAAAATAAAAAATAAAAAGGTAAAACAACGAACCAACGTAAAGCGATTTATGTTAGATAGAGCATGTAGGATCTCAATTATAAATTTGTGTTGTCCGTACAATTTGATAAACTCAAAACTAATTTAGAGAGTTACTGAAAAATAAAACAAATATATTTTTTCTAAAAAAAATAAAATATATATATATATAATTCGAACATTATTTAAAAGTTGTATTACTGTGATAAAATATATGAGCAAGGCCATACTGCATATATAGTAGAAAGTAGTTGATATTCAAAAGGTGAAACAATCTGCAATCTTTCATAGCCCCGTTTATTTGGAATTCTTGTGAAATCCGGTAGTGAATAATATGGTCTTGACTTTGAGAAATTGCAATAATAAACGAAGCGCTCAATGCGCTTCTAAGCCCAGTCCAATTGAAGAACTTGTAAGGCCTACATATTCTCAACTTCGTCCATAAGTTTAACGGCCCATATACAATTTTCATTAAGAAAATAATATACATGTTGCTTACAAAACAAAAGGAATTGATATCAAGGATTTTCTTACTTTGTTTCAAATCTACAATCTTCTATATAAAACTATGTATATTTGTCACTAGACTAAAGACAGATTCTTTGAACGAACCATTATTTGAGAGGACATTACTATCATCCCATGATGTCTCCACTTTTAGAATTAGAATTTGGGTTATAAAGCTTGGAATTAGGGGGCAGTTGGAGGAGCATCCGATCAAATTTGGTATGATGTCCAATTTGAGCCAAATAGTTTTAAAATTTGTACAAATTAAGTGCACATAAATTTTAATGCAAATTGAACAGCTTCAATCGTACATCGTACTATTCCTACTCTGGCACGGAATTAGGAACGGTCGGATGAACAGTAGACCAAATTCAATCTGATACCGGATCATTTAAGTTATAGGTGTGCTGAGCCTCTGAGATGCATCAGCTATTTTGACTTGAACCGGTCTGAGATGGGCTGGTCTAACCAGGCTGGACCAGAAAAGAAAAGAAAAATGTTGCTTCAGTCCCCCAACCAAGGCATTTCTCTGTCTTCCATTATTTGTTTCCTTTTATTTTGTTGTGTGTCTAAGTCAGATTGCCAATTAATTCTCAGCTAAATGCAAAGGTAAATGTTTTAAAGGCAAATGCGTGCTCAAAATGCTCCAACACTATTTCTAAATGAGCAAACTCAGAAGAATATTTCATAACCCACAATCTGCGCCTCATGCCATGGAAGAGAAACAGAGAATAATTTTTAAGTGGTTCTCAATGATGGCCACTGTACCAAATTACAAATTTGTGTGATCCAGCTCTGCTGCTCTGGTCCTGACCAACAAAACCCAAACTTCATGTCTGGTGCAATTCCAAAGTGGGCACAGATGCAATAGTGCAATACCCACTTCAACAGAATTACAATTCATGTATCCAACTCAAACAGAATTTCTGGAATAGTGCTGCTTTCAGTGGCGAGGCGAGGATTTGAGTTAGGGATAGGCAAAATTCGGATTTAGGTTCGAATAAATTAATGGGTTTGGATTCAGTTTCAGGTTTGGGTTAGCGTCAAGCTGCATGATTCAAAGTAATTGATGTTATTTCTTTGTCATCTTTTCTTAATCTGTAAATTAAATATTCGGGTTAGCATCAAGCTGTATGATTCAAAATCGCGCACAGACGTCTCAGCGTCTCCTCTGTGTGGAGGCGGAGGGTGTTTTTTTTTTTTTCATGTTATTGATTTCCCTCTGGACAGGGCGGCTGGGCTCTGGATTAGAGATAGGCAAACCAAAAAAAAAAAAAATCTAGGAGTAGGCAAATGCCTACCCCTGTTGTATGCTAGCCTCGCCACTGGCTGCTTTGCTGGTATATGTTGAGCATTGTCATAATGAATTTAGATTATGAGGAATACCTGACCAAGTAAAATGAGATCCGAGTCGTCAGTTTCAGTCTGGCACAAATCTTAAAACGAACCTCCTATGTTACAATTTACAAATAGACACCAAATTAATTTTGATCCAGGAAACATTCTACTCTGATTATTTGATTAATTCATTACTTAATTATATTGTAAGTTAAATGTATATTAAGAACCGCACCTTTAGTGCAGTGAAGGGAGACCTTTAATTAAAAAACAAAAAAGAAAAAGAAAAAAGTAAAATGTATATTATTATTTTTTTTATAACACTTAGTGCTCATAAACAAACTTGACCTTAGTTACACCTGACTAACATAAATCCATGTCCATCGATCAGAGGGAATCATGATATATCGATCAAGTCATTGGGTTATATTATCTGTGTTGATGTTTTTGTTTTTGTTTTGAGATATGAATTATTTACAGCAGATATACAAAAGCATGGATTATACTTTCAAAATGAAGAATGAATACATTGGGTATTTGGGTTCGTTTCTTAGATTGAATTACTTTGACTATAACACTTGTATTTATTTATTTTTAAGTTTTTGGAGATAACAGAAATTAATTTTGTTTATTAGTTTGATTCCATTTGAAGCAGGTATGATTTTTTTTTGCACTTGCCATTTTTAATTGTATTATCATGAGAGAAAAAAAGATTGGAGAATTATGTTGTCCGTGGTAATTAACAAATTACTATCTGTTGAATATTCGGTTAAATAGAATCCTAATTTTAATATACTTAACTATACTCATTATTTAATATAAAGTGCCTGATGACAGTATTTAAGAATTATTGTCCTTCATTTTTTATGTTTTCCTGTGCTTCAATATAACGGTCGGTTTGACGAGAGGCTCCTTAATATAAGTTGAAAAGAAAAGGTGAATGATGTGCGGTATGGATAATGGATTCCAATGTCAATATCTACATTTCAATTAGCTGATCATGTATGCGTCATTTACTCATTTTTAGTAATGGTGGGGTAATCACTTAACAGCAATGTGCTTTAATTTTCGTGTCATCAATCAGCATGCCGGTACCATGACGACATGGGATTACATATATGTTTAGTACCAATTTCTATGGTAAAAACAATTTGATACAATTAATAATTTTGAAGACCTAAAGACTTTATAAAATTTTAAGGATAAAACACAGATAATATTGTTGGAAAAAAATTTAAAATAAGAGATGAGAAATCCAAACAGTGATCTGAAAGATTTCATCATTGTGCCGTATTGTCAAATTCTTTAAATTATTATTATCTTGTTGTGGAAGTTAATTGTGTCTCTTATTCTGTTATGATCTGTAATTATTGAAAGTTTAATTAGTTTATCTTAAAAGCATGATCAAGTTGCTTTTACAGGAGAAAATGGGAGCAACTTATGCTGACCACATGAAAATCTTTAATGTGTGATTGAGTTTTAAACTTTTAATTCTCAGACGTTTCTTTAATGAATCTTTAACGGGTCGCCCAATTAATAAATTAACTATATTAAAAAAGGTGGACTATATAATTTTGTAACGGTTCAAAGAGTTGAAGGTATCATAATAAAATATAGAAATATTAACTGACTAATAATGTAAACAAATCCAGCTTTCCAAAGAATTATTTATGATTTGACAACCATATTGTTAAGAAATTATTAACGGGTCGCTATAACCCATCAAACCATACTGATCTATTAGATATTAAGAAAATACTTGAATTTAGAACTCTTTTTTTTTGTCAAAACTTAGGATTTAAATAAAATTTCTAACATAATTTACACAAACTATAACAATGCAAATAACTCTGCACAGTATGATTTTTTTTTCTTCTAAATTACTGTGAGATTTTATGTTTTTATATTTCGAGCGAATTTAAGAGACGAATACGAAATCATTGATTTCCCGTCCAATTTTTGTTGGAAGTAGCTATAATTATGATCCCACCAAGACTAAAGGTAGATGCCATAAATATTAATTTCTATTGGTATTGGACCCATCTAGAGATCAATTTTTTTTTTTACTATTTTTTAAAATAGATACAAAATTAATGTTTTTCAGAAAATTGTGGACCATCCAAAAACAGTGATTTTGTACCTATATTAAAAAATAGTAAAAAATTTCCCATTACGATTGGAGCATGAAGTAATAAGACATTTGAGCCCTCCTCTTAATATTTACATATTTACCCACTCTTCTCACCAGAAAGAATAAATTCTTGCTATTCATATTCAAGCCGTTTAATCTAAAATGGACGGATTAAATTCATCTAAAATATATTTTTGTAAAAAAACAATTACTTAAACCATCTACAAAATTCCAATGCAACCCATAAAATTAATATCCGACGTAAAAAATCTCTCCTGTGTCCGCCGTTCAATGAATCAATATTCTCTGTATTAACGTACTGTTTGAGTTAATCTTTTCGTCCGTGATGGGGCCCTTCGATGTTAGTGCGGTTAATGCAGAGGATAAGAATTGCTGTTCAATGGGTGAATAACAACGCTCATTGTTGTCTTCACTTTTCTTTTACCACTAAGTATAATGGGGGATTTGTTTATTAATAATAACACAGAATTTCCATAAGATAAAAATGATTGTGCATGTGGAAATTTCATCGACATAGACCAACGCACCAAAACTAGGAACTCCAAAAGCAAGTCTTTTTAAATCATGACACAACTTTCTCATATAAAAGTGTACACGATTGGATTGGATTAACAAAATCAATTGATCATGTCATCCGAGAAACCAAAACACATAATAATTTACAAAATCCTATCACCTTACGAGGACAGCACCAGACCAAGATAGCATTATTTAAATCTCTGGCGACGCATGCTGCCGATCTCTCTTTGTCCCATTCGGTTCACGCGATCAATTCCAAGATTCCAACCTTGAAATCGCTTACACGAGAGTTTTGTTTTTGAGGTAGCAATCTGTCAAAAGATGTTTCTTTCGTCTTCTTTCATCGGATCATTAAAAAATGCTGCACCACCCACACTAAAAAACAACAAGGCACAGCACCGCAACTAGCTCAATTTCTCTCTCTATCTATTGTTTTTTTTTTTTCTTTCTTTTGTTCTAAACCTGAAAAGGCCTTAAAATATGAGATATACTCCTGAAAAAAGAGAAATATCATGTACACCCCCAACAACCAGATAAAAGATCAAGATTTTACCCCTAAAACATGAAGTATCTCATTCAATCCCCTTTTTTTGGAGAATGATATTTTTCATGTGATAAACAGGGCCAGATTCTATTTCTCGTTTTCCAGGAGCATATCATGCATATTAAGAGCACTCAATAAAACAGAAAAAAGAAATAAAAACCACAGACCAAACTTGTGCCTGGCTTCTCGTTTTGTATGCCTCCTATTCTCATCAAAAATTTATCATCTCCATCTCTCTCTGTAAGAGTTATCAGGACAACAGCTCTCTTGAGCTATGTCTTTGATTTGAACCTTGGCATCGTACAACTCACCGATTTTCCAATCAGCCGGAAGAACTTCTTCCTCGGTCCAGACCCATTTCCCATCATACCCACCAGTAACCACCAGACGGAATCGGAGTGGGCCCAGTGGAGCCCGAGGTGTACTCCAAATTGGGCCCGTTCGTTGCGACATGTATTGCCAGACTAACGAGCCGACCTATGGAAAAAATAATGCATCAGATGTAGATCCATATGTGCTTACATGATGAGGATTAAGCAATACATTTAAGTAACTGACTATTGTCAATAAAACCTAGTTAAGTGCAAGTATGACTGATTTAAAAAAAAAAAAAAAAATAATTCTAAAGAATGTATGCAGAAATGATTTCATTTCTGCTCTGGCAAATACGATGAGGTTGGATTAAAATAAGAAGACCAAGGAATTTTCCATTACAGAAATAGAAATATAGAGACTCAGAGCCAATGAATGGAAATGTTAGCTTATATTCCTTTTTTTTATATATAGTTGAGTAGATGAAAAGCCATCTCATGTGAGCAGGCTGTTGCAATGATAATTGATAAATGTCAACTAGAAATCCATTTTGAAAAGTGAAAAATAATCAGTTGGCTGCATCATAATTAACACCATCTGATTTGTAGTTAAAGCATATGGGTATCTTATATTAATTAGTAATAGAAAATGGAACTGCAGTTTGAAGATTCCAACTAACAATGGCATAGTTCATCTACTTGCATTTTTTGAAACCAGAACTGATATAGTTCAATTATGAGTGATTCCTCAACATCATGGTATGGTTGGTGCGACAACAATACATTTGGATATGTTAGTACATCATAAACATTTTTTTAAGGAATTTGGTTGTAGCAAATTATAATTACCTGTGCTACTTCCACAGCCATGATATCAGTCTGGCCACCTTGATAAAGAAACTTAATTATCAGGTGACCCGGCTTGCGGCTTCTCTCTTCTACTCTGATTGATAAGTTCTTGTTGTATTCACACGGTGTCCTGCTCATTCATATACAAAACAATCACTATAATATAGATATGAATCAGTTAATTAGCAATCACGATTATATAGTCATAGATGTCAAAATCATGATTATTTCTTAATTGAAGCAATCCTAATTACTACTTAGCTATCATTTTCCATCCTTCAGTTATTTCAACATCTCAGCAAAGAGACAATGACCATGAAAAATGCAAATGGTCGTATTAAAGGTGAATAACATCAAAACATAGGCAGTGAAAAGGAAAGATCAGGCAACTAACCTCCTAAATTCAACATCTAAATTTCTATGTTGCATCAAGTCATTGGCCATGCCATCATGGCCCAGAGCAATGAAAGCCTCCTTGCTAAGCACAAAACCTGTCTGGTTGTTTCTACTGTTGTCAGTGACTATGACTTTCACCCCTTCCTTCTTGCATAGCTTGTCATCCTTGCACCGCACCTGCACGTGCAGTCGCCATTCAAAATATTCTCAACATCACTCAGACATTTCATCAAACATGTAACATACGAAATATAATGCTCAAATGAATTAACTATGAAGGCTTGTTTAAAATGCCTAAAGTTACCTCGAAGCAACTGCCGCAACTATCCCCTTCTCTGAAGAGTGCCGGGCCAGCAGCGGCAATGTAGCCGTTGTACAATTGTGTGGCCATGGCGCCATACCCACAAGCCCCAACTGGGTACAAATAGGAGAACCGAATAATTAAACATTTGTTAACTCAAAACAATTGGGTAATTTACAAAATTCTGTCGAAGACAAAAGAAACTTACCTTTTAAAGGGCCCGGAGAAGAGAAGAAAGAGGCCTTAGTTTGCTGAGCGCACCAATCACAAGCGGAGGTGGTGGTTATAGAGAGAAAAAGGAGAAGGATTGAGAAGACACCGATGGTAGAGGTAGACATTGCGCCAAATTGGGAACTGGTTTCGTTTTTGTTTTTACTTTAGAGTATTTTGTGGTGATGTGAGGTAGCGAGGTAGGAGAGCATGTAAGTGGGATGCATGTAGTGCTCTGTTTTAAGGGAGAAGTGGTCGCATTGAATTTGATTTCAAACAAACCAAGCAAAAAGCTGTATACAAAAAGAAAAAATAAAGGGGCTGTACTGTATATTAAATGGAGTACATTACATACAAGTCCTTAATTTATTACCTATTTATTATTTCCCGCTTTAATGTTGTCGTCTCGATTTTATCCCTAAACATTTTAATTATTCTTTCAATCGCTTCATGTGTAATTTATTAATTTTAGTCAAGTGGACGTGTTTCATTTTTTTTCTATTAAAAATGGCTCATTGGTATTACTCAGGCTATGCTAAATATATACATATACAAATACAGCATATGTATTTAGATACGATAGAAATAATATATCTTATTTTGAAATATATTTATTTTTGATATATTAAATTACATAATTTTAAAAATATGTATGTCAATATTTTTTTATTTTTCAAAAAGTTATGTATAAAAGAAGTTAAAAAGTAAAGGATCTATAAATACTTAAATAGTATATACGAGTTAATACAAATTTTGAAGTCTTCCATGCATGAGTGCACAAAAATATGTATGATTATATTCTCGAGTCGAGTTATTAATGTAATATTTTACATCTCCGATAATTAATGCACTGAAATATTCGGAATTTGAATTAACAACCTCCTACACAAAAGGTGCTCCTCTTTGACACTAGACTAAAAACTAGTTCTTATGCTCTATACGGAGGGACGCAGAAGAAAGGTAAGGGAGAATCACTGTGACGCTCACCCTAGACCTGCTCCACCTAACAGTTTCTCCTGCTCCAGAAGAGAAGAATCGGAGGTGAAGGTGGAGCACTATTCAGAGAGAAGAAAAACTTCGCGTGGTGTTGATTTTTGACGAATTCTGTTACTCCGATTTGAGATATAAAATCACTGTTTGTTCAGAGGTTGCCTCACCCTCAGATCTCTCTCTTTCCTTCTCTTTAATGAGAGATTTACCCTTCCATTATGGAGAACAGCCTAAGTACCATTTGAAATTCGATACGGTTTTTTATATGAAGGAACACATGAATTTGAAGTTTTCAAGGAGTTAAACGAAAAATAGATAGACATTTTAGGAGCGTTTCTTTTTTCGGGAAAAGCCCGTAGGCCGATATATTTCAACACAACCAAACTAAAGGAGCGTTTCTTTAGTTTACTCAATAAAATAGTAAAATAACATAGCTCTAACTTCCGGAAAAAGGTATACGGTAAGACTTGAAGAGAATAACGGCAACACAACTTGATCCCTTTTTTACTCTGAGACGCAAAGGATCAAAGAAAAATACAATCCTATGTTTATTATATTCCTATTCTGTTAAAGAAATAATCAAAAGATATTTTTTTTTAAAATGAGCTGTTTAAAATTTGACTGAAATATCTCTTGTGTAATTTTAAAGTTGAAAAATTTGACCTTTTTATGTTTGGGTATTTTCTTCAATTCCATATCTCAAAATATGTTTCAACTTTATCTATTAAAATAAATCACTAATCTTTCATCAGCTTATTTATTACAACTTTATTTTCAGCATGAATTGCAAGTCAAAGAAGTATAGCACGCTCCAAAGGATTCGAAGTTGATTTTTTTTTTGTTTTTTTTGTTATCCAAATTAATATCAATGATTCAAATATCCAACCAGAGCTCAATCAATGTTCCTTGGAGGAAATCTTTTGCTTGAAAGATATTGCAAAATAGCTCATTATTGGTATTATTCTAAAAAAGTTGCTTGAATTTTTTGTTTATTAGAGGCTCATTGTTGGTTAGTAATTTTAATTGTTGCTTGAATTTTTTGCTTAGAAGATATTGCAGTTTCCGTTGTTTTAGTTGGCTGTGTTGCTAGTTTTTCTACAATTTTTTTTCGGTTGATGCGCTGATATTTTTCTTCATCGGACATGTACGTGAAAAAAAAAAAAAAAAAGCAATTTTGTCATGCTAACTAGTCCCACGTATGAGAAAGAAGCAAAGGCAATCATGTTGATCACACAGTTTGTGATATGGAGAGAAAGGTGTTGCAGAACTTCCAAGGAAATTACGAAGAAAATTGAAAAACTAGTGGACCAAGTGCTTACACAGTGGAGATATAGCTCAATGCATGCACCACGGAGTTCATAAATTATTTTTTCTTTCTTGCATATTTTTCTATTTTTCATGATAATTTTTTATTTTATTTTTAAAACTCAATGTTTTTGAGCATTTTGATTTTTCATACTGAAGTTACAAACTCTATGTAACTTATCATGTAATATAATCAAATGAGGGCATGATCCTTATTTTTTATCAAAAAAAAACAGCAATTTGCGTGAATTGGGGCATATATATATATATATATATATAAGAGGAAAGCATGTCTCTGAAAAAAAGACTTCTCATGTAATAAGTTTTCACAACTTATTTTTCCAATCCTAATGTTTTAAAATTAAAAAAATATATATTAATTTTGCTCTTTTTCGCTACAAGTGTCCCACATAAAATTTATATATATATTTTAGTTTTGTTAAAGCAAATTAAGAATTCAAGATGCTAATAGATGAATGCACAAAATTTTGTGCAAGGTAAAAAAAATAGAAAACAATAGAGATTGTGAATCAATTTTTCAGGCATTTTAATAACATTTATTGCTGCGTCAGATGCCATTAAATATAGATAGTTACAAATTTTATGTTATTTGATAAACAACAAAATTTGCATGAAATTTTATCTTTTTTTATACATACGATGTGTATGAAAGATAGATGCCATTTCAAAATTGTAAGTTATTTTTTTACGGTTGTCACTAATTCATTGTTAATGAATTCGTACTCTTATAGTTAACTCAATCTGTCAAAATTATAAAAATTTAATCTTGAAAGAAAAACAAACAAAAACATATAAAACGTAAACTTTTAAGTGGACACATCATTCACAAAGAAAAACAAAAAGAACTTTCTAAATATATTATTTGGCTTTTCAATTAATTATTTTTTTGTGGCAACTTGTGCTACCCGGCAGAATTTATGTATCGGAATGGAACCATCTCCGCTCCTTTTCTTGAGAAAAGGAGGGTCCTCCTATTCTCTCATTCAGATCGTTCAAAATTTATCATACGGTCTCAATTACTTTTTATTTTCAAATCAATTTAATCAATTAAAATGATTCAGATCTAATTGAAACCGTACAATGAATTTTCAACGATCCGGATGAAATAATAGAAGGGTGCTCAGCAGATTTTGATCCGTATCGGAATACATCCCATTTGTTTGACCCAAAAGGAAAAAGAAAAATAAAAGAATAAGGGTTACCGATGACGACAAGGAGCAAAGATTGCATATCTCTCAAAAATAACATACCATTAACTTTTTTTTTCAGAAAAGCTGCTGTAGAAATATTATTATTATTATTATTAATAAATATTTTTATTAGGAGAGCTCCAATATTTTGTGTCTTTCATATCTTATCATATCTCATATTTTTTTTTTTTAAAATTCAAACTGTCAATTCAAACTGCTCAACATGATATCCATACTGAAATATACTTGGGATAAAATTTAATAATTTTTGAAATTCTTTTACTATTTTTTATGATAGGTACAAAATCATTACTTTTGAACGGTCCAAAAACAATGATTTTGTATCTATCTTAAAAAATAATAAAAATATTTCAAAAATTATAAATTTTATTTCAAGTATATTTTAGTATGTACATCATGTTGAGTGGTTTGTATTGACAGTTTAAATTTTAAAAATAAAAAATATAAAATATAAAGTACGATAAGATACGAAAAAGTATGAGGTATTGAAACGCTCTCTTTTATTTGTGTTTCAACTTGCAAAGGCGCGCCTGCGCTATGGATGGAGACGCAGTTGAAATTGTGCAAAGGCTTTTTTTCAGTGGGTTGCTGGGGCTCACCTTCACCTAGAACTGGAGAAGAGAAAGAATAAGAAACAAAAAAGGAATCAAAAAGGAAGGCTGCATCAGAAAACAAATAGAAAAATGCAGAAAATAAAATAACATAATACCCCACCAACTCCACGGGCAGAACAGTTCCACTAGAAAAGACGAAGAGATCGAGAAAACATTGTTATGGGACGGTGAACCAGGTTTTGTCTTTGTCGAATGAATGATTATATACAAATTAGATTGTCCGTTTACCTAAACATATATTTCAGTTTATATGTTATAAAAGATAAAATATAATTGAGCATACAGTAACAGTCGCCAGATGCGTGCCAAATGGAGAAAATATATGATTCATTTTGTTGTCCCAATAAATTTTTTTAGGCATAATTATACAAAAGAAGATCCAAAAATGTTTAGGAAAAGTTATTGATATAGATAAACTCATAAAACGGCGATAGATGCTTTCTCTCGCTAATCAATCAACTGGAGAAGATAATTATGAAGATGTTGCTTTTCCTATTTATATTATCTGATTTTAAATAAGTGATATTATTCGGTCTCCACTCTCCATCTGGATTTGGAACTCATGACCTCTCATATAGAGACCATGTGCCTTAGCCACTAGACCAAAGGCCAGTTCTTTTTTTTTTTTTTTTTTATCAATTTAATCTATTGAAATGATTCAGATTTAATTAAAGCCGTGTGATGGATTTTGAACGATCCAGATAGATCTCAAGAAAAGGAGCAGATTTGGTTCCAGTGACTTTATAGAAGAGGTCACGTTCATTATAGACTTGAACCAAATTGATCAGAATTTTAATCTGACAGTCTGGATTCAAACTCAATGTAGTAATGCAAAGGAACCAACTAATCACTCACAATTGTGACCGATGTAAAATTGCAGGAGAACATAGCAAGTTTGACGGCCATCAGACTTTTGGGTTTAATGACTTCCATAACTGTCTGATCTATCTTAAGATATGTGCATATAGAAATCGAAGCAGACGCATACAAAATTTAAAACATTTCAAACGAATTTTAAAGCAAGTTGAACGGTAATTGAATCTATCCAATCAAAATAGATTTGATGGGCATCTAACCTACTCAGTACTCCCAAGTAGAATTGCAGATACTTCAATTTTTTTACTGACAATCAATTGGCAATTTCCCAATTTTTGGGGTAGACTAAAATCAACGCCACTAAAACAACATGTGATATTACCATGTGGAGCCGTGGAGGGTATGGTCAGATCTTAAAGTCCGTGGAAAGTTAATGATGGATTGATGGGACCTTATAAATGGTAGATTAGATGGTGAACCTGTAGCATCTCATGCTTTACTATTCCTTTTGTATTGTTTTTCTTTTTTTTGAGGTAACATGCTTTTATTGTTTGCTCCTTGGAGTTTAAATGCTGCTCATCCATGCATGTCAATTTGTCAGAGATTCTCTCTTTTTATTGTCAAAATTATATTAAATAAAACATCAATCAAGTGATCTCCTTTTTGCAAAATACACATCTAATTACTATAAAATTAAAATATAGTGCACAAATAATTATAAAGTGAGAATCTCTTTTGGGCTAGTGATAAAGCAATGTTTTTCGTGTAAAATATTGCAGATTTGAAACTCAAATGGAGGATCACTTGTGAATATTAAAATAGATTTAGGGTTTGATTTCACTTTTGTTTAAAAAAAAAGAAGTTATTATTAAGGTTTTCTTAAATTTTTTTAAATAGTAAAAGATAATTAGAGAATATTTGAGGATCCGAACTTAAAAAGTGTGCAACTGAAATAGTGAAATGTATTATTTATTTTTTAACAGCTTTATTCCCTCTTCACTACGGCACGGTCAATGAAAACTGTGGACCCACTTTCCGTGCTCTATATATTAAAAAAAAGATAAGAATTAAATACTGAAATCCTCATAACAGTTTTACCAGCACTATTATGTGTGTCAGTTAGGACGATGTCGTAACTGGTAAACTATAGCACAAAGAAAAAAAATAAAAGAGACAGAAAATGTTCTGTAGAGCACAGCGACAAATTAATTATTCGGATTCGGTTCGGCGAGATTAAAAATTCGTAATTCAGAAATAATTCGGGTATAATTCGAAAATGATTCGGTATTATTCAGATCAGAGATCTCAGTTTTGTAAAGGAGCAAAAACAAAAAAATAACCAAAAAATAAAATTCTGAAAAAAAATTTGGAAAAAATTTGTAACATTCGCGAATTATTCGGTAATTATTCGGTAAAAGTTCAGTCAACCAAATAATTCGACGTTCGGTTTGGCATCATAAAAAAAAAAACCATATAATTCACAAATAATTCAGAAATTATTCACAAATCTTGTCACTATACTGTATCGTATAGTATAGTATAGGTGTTGAAAATGCCCTTTGCATCCTTGTCTATGAGGATTTGTGAAAAGATGAACATAACACAAAGGAGAAGCATTTCTTTTTTACAAGTTAAAGTGCAATCAGTTGGCCGTATTCAAGTCATCTCTTGATGGCGACCCTTGAATTTTATAGTTTGCAAAACTGGGAAACTAATAGGAAAATATTACTAAAGTAGATTGGGACGTGTCGGAACTTGGAGGATTGTGCCCCATTTTTTTTATAAACTATAATTAAAAAAAATTATGAAACCAACTGATTACTTTTTTTTTTTATTAAAATTATAAGAGCCAAAATGTTATTTTAATCTGTTATTTTTTTTAAAACCAAAATGACATTTCAGTCCAATGTGATTTTATAACTTTTCATACCAATGTTTCACAATTTTTAAATGAGACTGAAATGTCATTTCGGTCTGAAAAGAAAAAATTGGCGGACAGAAATGACATTTTGGTTCTTATGAGTTTTATAAAAAAAAATAATCATATTGGTTTTCTAAAAATATTTTTTAACTATGGTTTATAAAAAAAAATTCAGGTTTGTGCTCCATTTTTTTTTAGTAATAAAGGTGGAGTCATCCAAATGAAATATTTTTTTAGTCGATCCGAACTGTTCAACACGATCATCATAATAAAATATGTTTGGAGACCAAATTTTATATTTTTTTGAAATTTGTTTACTATTTTTTAAGATAGGTACAAAATCATTGTTTTAAGGAGATTGTGGACCATCTGATAAAGTGATTTTGTACATATCTTAAAATATAGTAACGAAATTCCAAAAAATATAAAATTTGGTCTCCAAGCATATTTTATTATGATGATCAGGTTGAACGGTTCGGATCGACTATTCGGATTTTGAAAATGAAGATAAAAGATTGAGAACAAATGAGTGCATGAAATTTTGGATGCATTGGAACCCTCCTCAGATTTGATTGCCAATGAGAATATTTAACCGTGGGAATGAGATGCGTCAAATAATTCCTAAAAGATCTTACATCTATTCTTTAATATTTTTAATGAGGATTGAAATATTTTTATTTTTTTTATCTTTATCATGCCTCTACTTTTTAATTTCTAATAATATATTTTTTTAATTATATATTAAAATAAAATATTTAGATTTGATCGATATTATTTTCTCTGTATGTGTATAAAAAAAGTTACTTTTTTTATTTTGATTTGATATGAATTAATAAGTTAAAAAAATCAACATCCAAAGCTTATTCATATCGGTATATTTCCACAAGCTCTAGATACTAATTAAAACAACATCGAAATATCAGGATTTGTTTACAAATGCATAGAGAAAATGATACATATTAATGCAGTTTTTGTTGCATCTCATTAAAATATTACAATACTTGATGTGCGAAGAGATTTTTTTTTAATTTTTAGTTATTGTTGTTCTAAAATTAGAGACATAATTAAGACAAAAATTAGAAACATTTAAATGTGGAGACATAAACATTTAAACTAGAGGCACAAAAACTAGAAACATAATATTTTATATACCTTTTTAAATTTTAAGTTGTACTTCTAATTTTTAATTTTAATAAGCCCTTATATAGATCTATAATTTTAAATTTTTTAATTGAAGCAATACTTTTTAAATATTATATATGAATGTTATACAAAAGTATTTTAATTGTATACTAAAATCACCAATAAAATATTTGAATAAAATAAACTATTCTAAATAACTACCTTTCATATAGAGAAGGAAATTTGTCACGTCACGTCACGTGTGTCAATTACGTGACTTGACTCGCGTGTTGCGTGACGTGACCACATTCCAGTGAAAAATACACGTCACGTCACGTCACATCACGTCACAGTATGAAACATAGAGTATCCAACTTTTTTTTTGTATGTATAGAGTATTCTGATTTTTATTTTAGTGTAAGTTCAGTGATACTGGTACTGATGTAGTACTTATTTTTATTTTCTTTAATTTAGTCTAATAAATATTTGTAATCTGAATTTTTAAAGTAATGTCCGATGCAACATTTCCTAAAAAAACTAATCTTGACAACATTATTTACTTATTTTACAATTTTTCATATTTTTTTTTCTAAATTTTCAACAATTTAAATTAAAATATAAAAAAAAATTTATATGACTAATTTATGTCGCGACACGTCACGTCACGTATGGTCACAGCGTGACTACGCGTGACGTGACCATTTTTCACCATTTTAGTTACGTCACGTAAAAAAAATTAATCACGTCACGTCACGTGATCAAATTACGGCGTGTTTAGTGTGTTTGTCAGTCACATCAAGACGTGTCACGTATTTCTTTCTCTACTTTTATATATATATATTTTTTGAAAGTATTCGTTACTAATAAGAATTTTTGTCGTTAGCGTCTATTTCGGAGAAAAGGAAGGTCCCTTCTGCCATTATCAGCATGAAAACAAATAGAAATTTTGTCCCTAGTTGTCAAAATCTGTGATGAAACAAATGTGGGAATCAGTGCCTTCACACACAGAAACAGAATCATGGTAGGTGTAATTTTTTTTAGGGTAATGGTTGGTGTAATCAAAGAAGGGGCGATGCATGGTAGGTACTAGGTTGCAAATTGAAAAAATTGTGCTAATTTTAATTAGTATGTTTTTTCTATTTTAAATTTTGAGGATTAATGTTGAATTGAACGTAAAATGAAGGGGAGAGAGGGGTGTCCGATGTCCATTGGATCAAATTTGGTTCGATGGGTGATTTCTACCGTCTGATACACTTCAATCTCTATATGCATCACTTTAATATTAGCATTGTTTGCTTCGTGCGCATAGATTTTGAAGTGAATCTGACGGTAGAAACCACCCATCGCACTAAGTTTGGTCCGATGGGAATCGGACAAACCCCTCTCTCAAAATGAAGAACTTATTTAGCTTCTCCATCAATAGTTTAGGGACTATGTTGGAGAGGCTATTCGGCAATATTTTCTTCATTTTATTCAAGTTTTGTTTATAACTTTTTCAGCTCACTAATTTTCAAGACCATGAACTTTTTTAACGGAAAATAGAACTCATTTAGCCTTCTTTTATGTGAACATAAATCTAGACCTGAAGATCTACTACAAATTAATTTTCAAAGCCTTTATCAATAGATTATGACATTAAAGTACTCCTTAATGTATGTCAAAATTTTAAATCAATCTTACGTCATCTCTACCTAAATTATTTTTTTACCTTTATCTATTTATAAATAAATGTTAGAAATAATGAATCGTAATGTTTAAACTCAGAATTATCACAATGGAAAGCAATTTGATATTGAAGGTTTCTTTTACGTCTAATTCTTCTAAGATCCATCGTAGTTTATCTAGCTTGTTTTTTTCATGTCAAGTCTTTGAAAACATTAGTTGGAGACAATAAAATACCAAGTGTGTCTTACTGATTCACAACTAAAGTATCTAATATTCAGAATCTTTTTTTTTTTTTTTTTGTATCTAGATCTAACTGATTAAAATATTTGTTCTATGTTTTGAATTTGAGGTATGCTACTGCCACTGTATTTATTATATATGAAGACTCCTTCCAAGAACACATTACTTCAGCGAAATGATACATCTCTTGAGTTTAAGAACGCGTATTTTGGACATATTTTTAGCAAACAATACATCTGTCTCGCTCTCACATAATAGTTTTTATACCCAAATTCTAACAATTAAGATACTCGTTTTGAAATCTAACTCAAGAATTTTAAAATTGGAAAACATGACTCTTAGTTTTATATATCTACAAAATGAATATTATTACCAAGCAATCCTTGTATTATGAAATTCAAACAAATCAGCTCATATATAATCTCTTTTGTTTAAGAAGAATAATAAACAACTTAATCGGAAACTTGTATTTAAATCAGAACTTGTACGGACCACACGACACATCGATCGCTTCCCGTGAGTTGAAACAGATTCGAAGCAGATTGAAATGAAATAGATAGATAGGTACAGGTATTGACTAACTAATTAAGTAATAAAGAGCGCATGAGTTATTTCAGCGTTCAATGAAATGAAATAAAATAAAGAGCAGCTGTCTGGCAGGCAACAAAGGATCAATATCCTCCAAGGTACCGTAGAAGAAGATTGTCCTAACTTTACGGTTTATTGGGCTTTGAGATAAGTGTCGTGCTAAAAAAGAACGGTCCAGATTCATTAATTGTAAAGATTCTCTTTTTAGGTACCTGAGAGAATGTGAATTCGGCAAGAAACCAACCTCAAACCTTCCCCAGTTTTATTATTATCTCGTGACCGCTAACTATTAACTAATAACTATCCTCTCCCTGCCTCCAAGTCTCCCTGCCTCCATAGTTATTGCATCAATTTATTGACTTGTGTCGCGTGACCGCTAAGTTCCCCACTAAAGTCTAACACCATTAATAATATTTATTGTGTGTTTTTGCTTTGTTATTCGTTACATGTTAATTCACGACGTATTCTTCTAGCTAGAGTTAGATATCAAAGTTACTCTAGGGACCTACTTGTCCTATGATTTCTCTGAATTTATCTCATATTTTGCGTGAATATCTGTTCTCTTGTGCAGCTCTGAAGACCAAATTTCTTACTATGACATTGACAGCTTGCACAGTCTCCCTGCTGCTTTGAAAGTTAAAACAGAGTAGACAGGTTTGATTTTGCAAGAAATGTTTTTAAAGAATATTTAAATTAACGGTGCTTTTATATCAAAGAAAAAAAAGTAGCACACATTAAAAAATTACAAATTTAAAAAAATTAGTAATAAAAAAATTGAGTGTTAGCGATAATCACTATTTAACATTTCTTAACATTTAGAAAGATCTTACTAACATATATATAGCTATAATTAAATATTGATCTTATTAACATTTGGTTATCATTGTTCATATACTTCATACTTCAGTGTTATAAAGACTTCGATTTCGCATATTTAGATCATCATTATTCATAGGCAATCGTGATGAAAAAACAATTCAGGTCGGCTACCTCTCAAATTTGTCGAAATCTGTTTTTTTTTTTTTTTTTTTTTTTTATATTAATAAATATGATGCTGTTACTATCCTACAATTATGTTTGGTTAGCAAATATGCATAGCCAACAAACATATAGCTATATATATTTTGCTATTAACAATACAATTTTGTTGCTTACTATAATTTTAAGCTAATGTAGTATTGACGAATTCATTGTTCTCTATTCAACAATTAGCTAGCTAATATGTAATTAAGCAATGCTGATCGCATTATTACAAAACATAACAACAACAATTTCAAACAAGAAATGAATAACATACATCATTAAGAGCTTGTTCGGCTCTGTTACTGTGCGCATGGAAAAAAAAATCCAGTTCAACTTCGTGTTTTTTTGTCCGATGCACACAGTAAAAATCAGTTCAAAACCAATTTCCATTCTTGTTCCCGCCTGTAAACCGAATAGACTCTAATTTTAGATCCTGTTCGGCCTCCATTTGAAAATGAGTGTGAGTGTAGGATTTAAATGAATTTTACTGTGTGTGGGAGGGAAAAAAAAATTAAATGTGAGTGCAGTATTTGAACTGATTTTTTCCCACGTGCACAGTAAAACACACAAACAGATTCCTATAGGCCGAGTTAGTCAACTTGTCATCTATGCGCACTATAAACGCCTTGTTGTGGTGGTACAAATCAAATCCCTAATCAAATTGGTGCTGTAATGACAACTGCGCAGTTTTTGTGCCACATAAAGAGACGGCAATAATAAAAATTTCCTGTTGAAAAAATTAATGGTCAATGAAACATAAGTTCTCCAGCCTACTAATTAAGGAACAATTAATATGCATTGATGATTATTGTAGAGATAATTATTCAGTTGAATTAATTATATGATAGCGAGACCTTTTGTGAAACTCATTATTTTTCAGTACATGTGTGATATGTCCTATATGAAATATTCATTAAATGTGAACACATTTCAATCTAGTGTATGTTTAACCACTAGCACATTAAATTCTTTGAAGGCTATATTAACAAGCCACACAAAGTAATCATATGAGATTATATGGTGACAAAATGGACGTGACAAGACAAGGGACCACCTGTTCTGTACATGCATGCACCTACACGGCACAATTCTGAGCGGGATTGAAAGGCCACATTAACATCGAATAGGCACATAGAGAAGCAATTGTTGCGTTGCAACCAGTCTTATAAAAAATCATCGTTTAGATTGATTAATTTTTAATTAATTAATCGGTTGATTAGTTGTTCATCATGTTGAATGAATTGGATTGATTGTTTAGATTTTAAAAACCTTAAAATCGAATTATTATAAGAGGTTATAATTCTCTTAATAATAAACACATAAGTTTAAAGCTTGTTGTGAATGCGTGCGAAAAGAAGTATGCAATGCGATAATGCACAGAAGGGGTATGCAATGCGACATGAGGTGTGTTATGTGTACTTTTCTTGTGGAATCTTCTCATCACCTATTTTTCGAGTGCCTAAATGCGTTGGAGGTATGGGGACGATGTCGCAATCTTATTCAGCATGCTCCCACTATCACCGCGACATGGGAGGCATCACTTCGAGTTCAGGGCCAATGTCGGAAACAATGGGCTGCTGCTTTCATGGCAGTACTATGGGCGCTATGGAAGCAAAGAAATGAAATAATCTTCCGGGGTGTTAAGTTACCAACAGTGGTGGTGCATAGTCGGGCAAAGGAGGATGCCATGTTGTGGTCTCAATATTGTCAAAACAGAGGAGCTGGCATGAGTCGGTTTTGGGTAGGGAGCCAGTTGGGGTCGGATAATTCCGCATAGATAAACATAATTAATTTTGTAATTCATTAGAATTGGATGTTGTAATCATATTTATTAATACAACTTTGGTAGTATCTACTAAGTTTCAAAAAAAAAAAAAAGGTATAAAGTTGTCAGTGCTTAAAACCGAAATATTATATTATTTATTTGAAAAATCAGTATATATAAACAGATCGATATAATTTCACTTCAGTTGTAAAATTATAGGCCCACTATTAATCGACCGTCTATCAGCGTGGATATCAACGATACGGACGGACACGTGGTGCAAAGGCCAAGACACGTAGAATTAACAACTAAAATCACAGCCAAAAACGCTTCTGCAAGATACAAAATTGTCTCGTGACCTGGAGCATGACGTGTGACGCATCGAATCCGTTTTTGTACCGATCTGAGACATTTTATGTTGATTATTAGAGACGCATTTTTAATTGTTGAGCCGACTTGACACGTCGACCTGATCTCTAAATTAAGATTTCATGATCATCTAGCATGTTCCATCCAAATCAACACGTCACGTTTAGTTCTAATTTGCTGTTAAAATAAGAAGATTTTCTCCTTAATCAATCTAACCAAATGCAATATTAAAAAAATGTGAGGACTGAGGACACGGTGATATCACTGATATGCATATTACAAATCCATATAACATGAATTCATATTTTTATTTTTAAAATTAAAATATTTAATCCGAACTGTTAAATATGACAGCCATATCAAAATATACAATTAGAGATCAAATTTATATTTTTAAGATGTTTTACTACTTTTTATAGACTTGATTTAAATATTTTGAATCAATCGAAAGCAGTGGTTTTCTATCTTTTTAAAAATAGTAAAAATAAATTCTAAACATGTCAAATTTCATTTCCATATAGATTTTCATATAGAAATCATGTTTAACGGTTCACCATTTGAATTTTGACAACAGAGATATAGATCCATGTCATAGGTTGATTCGTAATATGTATATTTACCGTGTGACTCTCTAAAAAAAAATAAAAAAAAATGAAGAAGTGCAAATACTGTATTCAAAATGCCTATACAAACAAATATTTCGTACCCGATCTGATTCTTATTGGATTTAATCTATTAATAATTTCTTGATCCAACTAAATCATAGTTTTTCAGGCCCCATTTCAACCCAAACGATCCATTGCAAACGGGCTAGTGTCCTGGCCCTGTAACATTTTTATCCCTGTACAATAGACCCAAGAAAACAGAGAGGAATTGTAAATGAACAAGACATTTTTAATCATCATGATATAATCAATCGCAAAAAATAAGATGAAAAAGAAACAAAATAAGATTATCATCTAATTTCAAGAGCCCGCAATGAAAATAATTGTCCCAAAAGGTCACAGATTATTATTTAATTTAAGCTTGCCATGTGTCGTCGCTCTTCCTAAAGTCTAATTCACCTTGACATAGTTCATCCAGACAATGTCATTTGAGATACAACTAATTGCTAATTTAGATAAAATTAAGTGTCAATGATGAGAATATGAAAATCCATTTCATAGGCTCTCAATCAAATAAGCATCAACCCTGTCAATGAATGGGGAAAATAAAACACAATATCATATATTTTGGGGGGGGGGGGTGTTGAACTAAAATTTTCACAACTACAAAATGAAATTCTAACCACTTTACTACATCCGCAAACTTAGGATTTACGAGGAGGACTGAATCATATAATATACGTAATTAAATTTATAAAATTATTTCTTGGTCTAGCTTTTATGGAAGCTTTAACAATTCATGGACTGGTTGTGACATTAGCGCTTTTATTGCAAATCTTTTTGTTTAATTCTAGCAATAGAAAAAAAAAGAAAAAAGAATGGCGTGGCTAAGCATACTCTACACGAATTTACATCCTCTCTATTACTGCACAAGGGAATTTTTTACAATTAGTGAATCCGGACCATTCTTGTTTACTTAGCATGAATCTCAAAGTCCAATAACACTACCTCTAGGTTTCCCGAATCTCAAACCGTAAAGTAATAGAGAGAATACGGATCCTACCCTACACTGGCTACACACTTGTCAATTTCATGTGTCATGTGTATGTCAGACGAACTAGGTTTATAATTAATGCCCGCTTTAAAACATTTCTAAAACTGACTGAAAATGACTGGTAAAAATAAAATTACAGAGCTATGTATAAATTTAGCGAGCTCACGTGATCACCAATAGAAAATGACCAGAACAATACTGATCATATCTCAAATTTAAAAAGGAAATACAAGGCCTATATGGCAAAACATCAATTAATGCGAAACAAGGTGAAACCGAACATTTGTTTAGGCTATAGTAGGTTAACCCAACCTAGTCAGGCCAAACCAATTACCAAATCACAATTCTAAATATATAAAAGAGAAAATGTTTCTATACCCAGTGTTTTGTATTCAGTTTTTATCCACACCCTATCCAACTAAGTTAACCATCATTAACAGTCAGCGCCTCCATTGTATAACCCAGCCTTTCCGCCATTACACGTTTCTGCGTCTCATTCAAATCTCCGCTGATCCAAAAATTTCCTAGTTTGGCGATATTTCCCAATTTCATCTCCTAGCGATTCCTTTCTTTTCTCTCTCGATTGCATCTCGCGATTGCATCTCCATCTCCTGGCGATTTCGATTTTCTTCCATTTTTGCGCGATATCATCTTCTCGCGGGCGTTGCATCTGACGATCATATAATCGTGATATCATATAGTCAGAGGTTTAATCATCTAATATAATCGGAGATTTACTGATCGGAAGGCGATATCAGTAAGCAGTTCATCGCTCACTGAATCTAAATTAATAATCTAGATTTTGTTCAATATTTTTTTCTCCATTTTTCCAGTAGTTCATCGTTCATTGTACGAAATTAGGTTTTAATTTTCATTTTTACAGTTGCAAGTGTATCAATTGCCTTTCAAAATTAAGATCAGAGTTCAGATTTATGTTTGCAGTTGCAAGTTGTACGAAATTAGTTTTTCTTTCTTTCAGTGTTGATTTATGTTTGTAACATTATTTAGTTGCATTTGTTACAGTGTTTTCTATTGTTTTTAATTTTGAATCTAGATCTTGTCTTCAGATTGTGATTATTACAGCATATGTGCTATCTGTTACATGATCCACTCCGTATAAATTACAGTATTCCCTTAGTATGTTACATTATTTGTTTAGTCCTCTAAGTTACAGTCTGCATGATGCAGTTACATTATTTATTTAAGATTGAGCAGTATTTATTCACATCTGTTACAGTATTGTTTTATATGTGTTGCATTATTTAAGTCAGTGTTCTTGCATGCAAATTTAGTGTATTCATGTTTGTTAAAGTATTTATTCATATCTGTTACAGTATTTTTATTCCTTTGTTACATTATAGGTTTGCATGTTTAACATATAATTTTTTTTTTGTTCAGCTGGTTGAGGTCGTTCTGCAGGTGATGCAATTTGAAACACCTGTTGCTCACCCTTGGTTTTTCATTTCCCCTTACACCTCAGTAAGTTTTTATTCTCTTTTTGTATTTTCATTTACATTTATTTGCTACAGTTCTAGAATTTGTTGTAGTATTGTACATTATTTAGTACAGTTATGTTAGACATTTGTTACATTATTTCATTTCATATTTGATAGTACTGAATTATTATGGTACAGTTTTGATTTTTCTTTGTTACATTATTTGTTCATATTTATTACAGTATGTTCTCTTGTAAAATGCAGATCTTGATGTACACATACACAGAGAAACAGGCGGTGGTGGCTATTTCTCAACTGTCTGGCCAACAGTTTGAAACAATCAAATGGCTATTTGTCCCTATGTGTAAGAAGAACCACTGGCAACATTGTCTATAAGTATTACATAAATATGTTACAATATTTATTTATATTTGTTAGATTATTTGTCTCCAGTTGTTATAGTATTGGATACTGATTGATGTTCAGTCTTAGTTTAATTGTATACAGCTGAGACAATTTTCAACACTAGTTGATATTCAGTATATCTGTTACAGTTTGTTCCTACATTTGTTACGTTATTTGTCTATATTTGTTACAGTATGTTGATATTGATTGATATACAGAATGAGTTAATTTGTTACAATATTTGTCTATATTTGTTACATTATTTATCCACAATTGTTACAGTATCTTTTACATTATTTTGTGTACATTTTTTTTTGCAGTTTTATTTTCTTATTTGTAGTTTTAATTCTAAGATTTGTCGTATTTTTTTGCAGGAGGATATATCGAAGGAGCGTTTGATTCTTGCTATGAAGCTTCTGACGCATCATAATAATGAAAACCAAATATCTATAGTTTAATTTTTTGTGTTTGTTGTTTGCTGGATAAAGTTTTGCAAAGTTGTTTGCTGGATAGTGTTTCTTTGACAAAATTATGTTTGTAAAGTTTTTTTTTAATATTTTTGTTGTTTTATAGTTGTTATGGTAATTGTTACAGTTTACATACTTCATTGCTGCAGTATTTCTTGTTACAATTTTGATACTTTATTGTTACAACTTCTCATAATGTTGTGTTATAGTATTTTGGAATATATATTTTGTTGTTATTTTTGCACTTTACGCAGCTATGTTTTACTATATTCAATTTCATTAGTTTGAATCCGTAATTTTACAGATTATTTAATTCAAAAAATGAAAAAATGAAAAAAAAATAATAATAAAAACTTCTAAAACGATAGAAAAAAATTAAAAACTTCTAGAAGGGGGAAAGTACACAAGTGGGCAGATTCTTAAGTAAAACAAGTACAGTTAACTGTTATTAACTGTCAAAGTACAACAGTTTTGAAAGTACAAAGTACACAAAGTACAAAGATGTTAGAAATTGCAAGTTGTTAATTTTTAAAAAAATAATCGCATCTTTTACATTATTCCATATTGTCTGTTACAGTATTATTATCATGTAAATGACAGTTGGTTTGGGTAAAAAATGGGTATAAATCCTTAGGTATAATTAGAAGAATCCTATATAAAAAGAGGTTTTTAAGTTTCCAATCCTTTTAGCAATTTCACATCATCAATGTCCAATTGTCCGATAATACTATTCCAATCTGACTTTGCTGCTCTTCAGATAGGATATCAGGATCACTCTGCTGCTCTTCAAATAAGAGAGCAGGATCCTATTATTTCAAATCTTCAAATCTAACTGTTGATATTTTTCATGCATGGATCTCAACATAGATGAATGGTTAGATTTAGAATAACAAAGTCGTGCTATCCTATTTGGAGAGCAGCAGAGTCGGATCCATACTTTTCTTCTCATTTACTTTGATCCGATGTTCAAATTCTTACATGCTTCGCTTAATTTAAAATAAAAATTATTTTGTGTGTGTGTGTTTTAATTATTGAGCAACTGATTGTGTTATTTTTCATTATGCATATATTTTTCTTTTCAAAAAAGATATTTATTTATGTTTACAATATACTTAATGTAAGACTTTTCATATAAATATTTCTCTTTCAGAAGAAATTCGAAAAATAATTCTACTTAAAAAAAGCAATAAAGTTTGGCTCCTCTCTCCAATTGCCAGCAAATCACTGTATATATTCAGGCATATCTAAGAGGTTCATTTTAGAGCAAACATTATATGCTATTTATGATCATAGATGTACACTTTAAGGACTCAAGAAAAATCTGGCCCGTTCAATAATTCAAACTAATGGTGGTAAGGCCATTAAATGATTTGGGACACCTCGAGAGAAACATACCTAGAAACAAGCTTTTAGGTCAAAAATCTAAAAAAAAAATTTTATTATTTTTTTTTTTGCTTCAATAAAAATTGATTGGATATGGATACTTTCACTAAACCAGCAAATATAAAAGGGAATTATTGGAGAATTGATATGTACGTTAGGCCTATTGGTCAGAATCTCAGAGAGGTTCACATGGAATGCTGGCACCGTATTGGTTTTGGTTGAGAAGGGAAGCATGGGTTTGTCAGTATTTGATGTGAGATATATAGGTTATGTTTTGCTCTGGAATAAATGTCTTATTTTATATTTTAAATTGTTAAATACAATGTAAAATAAAAGAAAATAAAGTAAAATTTGAATTAATCTAAAGTAAGTTACTTCATCTTTTCAAATAGATTAATTTATTTTACATTCATTTCGCATGTAAGGTTGACTATATATTATAGTGTACGTTTGGATAAACTCTAGAATAGCTAGAATAGTTACTGTTTAGAATAGTAAATGAGAATAGCCACTGTTTAAGAACAATGCTATTCAGAATAGTAAAAAAGTTGTTTGGATTGCATATTTAGAATAGAATTTGGAGGTAATAGCTACTGTTTAATAATTTTTGTGTAAGATTAAATATAATATAATATAATATTAATTCAAATATTAAATGTAATATAATATTATTTTAAATATTAGATTAGTATTAAATAAAATGTTATATTAAATATTATATAATATTAGTTTAAATATTAAATATAATATAATATTAGTTTAAATATTAAATATAATATAATATTAGTTTAACTATTAAATGTAATATAATATTAGTTTAAATATTAGATTAGTATTAATATTGAAAGCAACAAATGCTATTCCATATTTTTGTAAGAATAGCAAATAGCAATGCTATTCTAAGAACAGTAGCTATTCCGAATAGCTCTATTTCTCGTTTGGATGCATCTTGTTCCGAATAACAATGCTATTCTAAGAACAATAGTTATTCTTGTGCATCCAAACATACCCTATAAGTATATATTTATTTCTCAACATCTTATTTCTCAACGAATTAATTTAAGTCATAATTTAAGCTGTCAAAAAAGATATAAAATATGAGATGTAAGATGTAGTAACTTAATCCTCCTTAAATTAACAACCAAACATAATCACTGGGAGTTTTTTTTGTAATACTTAATTTGGGTTCGTATAATTAAAATCATTTTTTTTAATAATTTTTCATTCGAAATTTAAATTTGAATATTAATCCATTAAATTCCAAATATCTGAATATCTTCTGTTAGATGATCTAATCTCAATTAATTTGACATGATAATTTCAATAATATCTAGTAGACAAAAATATCCGCAGATGAAAATATCCAGCGATTAGCATCTACCAAGTGTTAGATGTATACCAACACAACAAATTTTATATCTTAGATTATTAATTGTCGCAGTTTTATTTTTGTTCTGTTTGATTTCATGTCGACATCGTAAACTCTCCATTTTATTAAATCAATCTTACAGAAAATCTTCAAAAAAGAAATAAAATAAAACGAGAAGAAAATATTTTCTGTTTAACCAATCTTAATTCTCATCAAATATATATTGTGATAATTATATAATTATACAATAATATATTAATATTCTTGTCAGAAAATTTCTCATCAAAATCCAATTAATAATGATTATTCATATATTTTTTTTGGGGGAATTTCACATATGCCCCTCAAAAACTTCAAAATTACGTATTACCCCTCTAAAGTTTGAAATTACGTATTTCCTCCTCTAAACTATAAAAACTCACAAATTTATCAATTTTATTGTTTTTTATAGTAAAACTCATTGTAAAATTTTAAAATACCCATTTTATCCATTAATAAAAGCATATAAAACAAATCAGACTCAAATTTGAATATGAAGGGTTCCTTTACCGTCCGATATGTGCACATCGCTTCAATATTCGTGCTGATCATCGTGTATCGCATTAAGATCTGTGCATCTCGCATTAAGATTCGTGCTGATCTTGCGTGCACAAATGTGAAAGCATTTCGGATGGTAGAGGGACCATTCATATTCAAATTTGAGTCTGATGGTATTTATATGCTTTTGATAAAGGGTAAAATGAGTATTTATAAATTTAGAATGTAATATAAAAAATAATAAAATTGGTAACTCTGTGAGTTTTTGAAATTTAGAAGGAGAAATAAGTAATTTCAAACTATAGAGAGGGAATATGTAATTTTGAAATTTTTGAAGAGTACACGTGAAATTCCCCCTATTTTTTTTTATGTACCGGAACTCACTCAAATAAAAAATGTGCATAGTACGAGAGGTGCATGGGTGGTTTATAACAGGGGAAGCACCTGTGAGCAGCAGTATTTGTATCAGAGAGCTTTCCATGGATAACAGGTAAATAGAACCTAACCTTCAGCAGACGAGGAAAGGAAATGATATTTTCCTCTAGTAATTAAGCTTTTAAATTTTAATGGGTTTTAATTGTAATTTAATTGAGAGTAAATCATTTGTTTTTAGATTAAAGATATTGAGAGTCTAGAGCACATACATTCCAGCAACTCAAATGAGTTTCTAAATAATTGTTAACTACTTATCAGAAAGTAAGGTCGCTAACATTTCTAACTCTCATATCCTTAAAATTAATTTTAGAGTTTTAATTAGCTAATAAGAAACTTTTCTGCATAATTTATAAATAAGAAACTCTCTCACATTCCTGAAACTAAATTAGAAACTGCCACATCAAGATTAAAAACTCTAATAGTATCAGAGATGTAGGGTAAATATTATAAAATGAAGTTTAGTTGAGAAAATATCTATAAAATAAAGTTTTAATAAATTGAATTTTTTCAGCACATTAATTCTAGTAAACATTATATATTAGCCAAGGCGAATAATAATATAAAATAGTAAAATGGAAGAAATGCGCAAACTAATTATCTAAAAAATTTCAGCATTACTTAGGATAGGAGGAACAGTTAATTTAGAATGGAGCTGAAATTACTGAGCCAAAATTTCTATAACCAACCGTAATGGAATAAGATTTAGTCCAAATGGCTTTGGACCGGACACCGTTTAAAACCTCTAAAATAGTACGATTAAAGTCCGAACAGTCGATCCAAACCGCTCAAGATGACATCCATACTAAAATGTGCTCAGAGACCAAATTTTGTATTTTTTTTGGAAATTTTTTACTATTTTTTTTAAATACGTACAACATCACTGTTTTTGGTCCAAATACGTATTTAAAAAAATAGTAAAAAATTAAAAAAATATATAAAATTTGGTCTCTGAGCACATTTTAATATGAAAATCATGTTGAGCGGTTTGGATCAACTATTCGAACTTTAATCGTACGATTTTTAGAGGCTTTAGATGGTGTACGGTCCAAAACCATTTGGACCAAACCTCATCCCAACCGTAATTGCCCAAAGAAAGAAAGAGATTAAAAAATGAAAGTAAAAAAACAATACCACATGTACACCATTCTTCATGTCCAAATTACTCCACCTTTTCAAGCACCTTTTGATTTCTTCTTTTATTATTTATGACAATTTGTTCAGGTCGTTTTCCACTGACATCACCTTCATATCTTCAATCACATGGTTTCGGCCCGTACCACCAAAAAATGGAAAACAAAATAGTTTTGGACCATGCCAAATTTTTTAAAAGAAGAAAAAAAAAATATCTTACAAGGCCTATATAAGGAGATGAAATCGACAAAGCCAATCAAAATCAACACATTCAAAACCGTTTTCGCTACTCAAACAAAAAAGAAACAATGATTCATCCTAAGAAGCTTATTGAGATGGCAAGAAAGTGGCACAAAAAGATCACAGATAAAGGCCATTTTGTGGTGTACACAATAGATGGAGAGAGGTTCATGATCCCTTTGAGTTACCTAAACAGCAAAATATTTGAGGAATTACTGAAGATGTCAGAAGATGAGTTCGGGCTATCGAATGACGGGCCAATTGTACTCCCGTGCGATGCGTTTCTTGTGAAACGCATGATTTCTTTGATGAGAAGCCAGAATTCACAAGAGATGGAGAGGGAATTGATTGAATCTCTCACGTCGCAAACAAGTCAAAATCCATTGTTTTTGCCTATTGTAGGATTGAGTCAGCAAGAAGCTGTCTATTGATTTTGAAAAATTAGCATTAGATCTCTGACAGTTTGGCTCAACTCCATTTTATTAGATAGATTTTCATATTCTCTATTAGATGCTCTCTTTCATGAGATTTATTGATGTAAAAAACCATTGTTAAGGAAAAAAGTTTCTTTATTCTTCTGTACATTTATATATATACGTGCTGTTACTCGCCTTTCACTGATATGTAGCAAAAGGTGTTGTCCCAGAAAATTATAAATTGAAAAAAAAAAAAGTTCGTAAACAAATGTCAAGCTATAACAAGGGAATAAATCCACAAAAACATTGGATGTTTGTGTTACTGGCTGAGGATGATTAGTAAACTAAATGTCAACTGTGCTTCATTGTACCTTGATCCAAAGTTGGAAGGCAATGTTACTGGCTAAGGATGGATTAGTAAGCTAAAAAGTTGAAAGGCAATGGTACTGTACTTCATTGTACCTTGATCCAAGTTGGACAGGTTGTTAGCAATATGCTAAATGTCAACTGTGACCCAAGGAAAGTACAACAGTACCATAATAATTGTTTAGATAATCTTAAATCAGGATTCTCAGAAACCAAAATTAAATTTCAAATTACCATCAGTCACTAATCAGTTTTCAGTGGTGTCTTACTCTTTTATGTACTCCACCTCGACCCTACTTGTATCATTAATTATTCATTTAGAGAAAGATCAAACAGTATTTAACTTCCAGACCCTTATTCACCTGTTAAAGAGAAGCTAACAATGAGCAAATTACCGACAGAAAAGAACATTTGTGAATTATATTTCCTAAATCCAAAAGCAGAAAAGACCAAAATAATGAATGATAGACAACAAAATTCAAACCGGTACCGATTTAGAAGTACTATTCATGGTTTTTCTAGATTAGTGTGAAACCAAAATGTAAGAGGATCTGGAGGCCAATTTTTTTTTTTTTTTCGAAATTTCAAATCCAATTAATCCAGTCCACTAAATTCAGGTAGCTTCAGAATTCTCCAGCCAAGTGTGTAGCAGTTGACATGCACTTTCAGCTACAAATCAGTTGCCTAATGCGTAAGTAGCATGAAAGTGACACATATGTTGTAAGAAACCAAATCTGTACACCAGTCCCAACCAGTACTGGTACCATTAGATTAGTTTTCTTATTCTATATATCAACTTTTTTTAATAACCTATATTGATAAGTTGAAGGAGAGATGAAAGATCCGTATCAAATTTAGAGCCAACATGCTGACAGATCAGAAGAATGGACCCAAGATGTACTTGGGCTTTACCTGCACTTCAATTTTTCAGTTCCTCACAAATCACTTGTCTACCCAATAGAAGCATGATACCCCACTAAGATTACCTTGATATCTAACATCACATGACCTGCTTCATTCATTTAATTCTTGCTAGACTGCACAAGTACATGTTGTGGTGCGTTCAATTAACACATCTCACAACATGAATATCACATTAACTATTTCTCTGATAGTGCAAGCAGACATCATGGTCAATTTATTATTTCAAATGGTATTGGTGTTGATAAAATAGCTAACCTTAACCAAAAAAAAACAGTATATTAATTATGCTGGAAATTGGTAAGTCGGAGAAGATATGCATAATTTTATTTTGTCACACAAGTTTACATATCCACCTATGTTCTGAATTGGTCCTCCAATTTACTTCTCTATACTGTAATAAATATTAACTCTAGAACATGTTTGTGGGAACTGAGTGATAGACTTTAAAGATACAAAGACCTAGTAAAACCTAACACCTCATTTCTGTAAAACACCATCTAATTGATGGTTAGCTGGCACTTCAACAATGAAAGTTTTTGTGATAAAATAATTTAGCTAGATCATGAGAACAAAATTTATTTCCGACGAGATGACTCCAAAAATGTTAGGCAAATCAGAATCCAACCTTATGCTTAGACAAGGCATTACTATATGACTTTTCAAAAGCGCATTAATCCAGGCCTGTGCCATTAAATACCAGTCATTGGACATGTTTCAGTTTAAAAGGTAATAATGAAGCCTTTATTGACTGATTTTGGCTACACCTTTATTCAAATACCAGACAAAGATGCTTATAACACTCAACAGCAGACTGATCGCATCAACCAATTATTTACTAGCTACGTACACCACAGAAGGACCATACAAAATTAACAGCGTCAGTACCCACAGGATAGGAACCATTGGAAAAGCACATGGACTGTTGAGAAAGTATGTGCCAAGTTAGAGAACAGGAAACATGACATCCATTACCAAAATTGGAAGGGACGGGCAATAGATCTGTACTCTAAATCCACCGATAGTTTCCCGTTTCTTTGCTTACTTTATATTATGTAAATTATCAGCACACGGGAAAGAAAAGATAATCAAGGCATCCTTAGGGCCTAGAACTTGTGCAGAAAGCGGAAAGGCTAAACATATGACTATTATCTCATACAACCATCCATAGGCTACAATTCAAACCATTCCAACCTTCATTAATTAATTGTCGAGCTAAGCCAAGCATGTTGCCCCCACTAAGGTTATCCTCATATCTACAAGAAAATGACTCTGTTGGATTCAATTAATGCTAACAAATTGAACTAACAATTGAGAAATCATAGCAGTTCCTTTACCTATATAAGTAGGGTGGAGCTATGGTATTCTCACAACACATCCACAACCAAAAAGAAAATAAAACCAAACTCAGATCTCCTCTAAACCAAGAAAACAATGATTTATCCAAAGATGATGATCGACATGGCAAAGAAATGGGAGAGAATAGCTACATTTGGGAGAAGGACGTCAGTTAATGCCTCCAGTTGTGGCAAAGGCCACTTTGTGGTGTATACTGTTGACAAAAACAGATTTGAGGTTCCATTAGATTACCTCAATAGCAGAATCTTCATGGAGCTGCTTAGAATATCTGAAGAGGAGTTTGGTTTATCAAATGATGGGCCAATTATATTGCCTTGTGAAGCTTCTATAATGAAGTATGCAATGAATTTGCTTCAAAGGAAGGTCTCAAAAGAGGTGGAAAATAAGTCGCTCGATTCATTAGTCTCAAAGCACTGTCAATCTTATTGGACTGAAATAAATTTCAGACAACAGATAGATGTATACTAGCTTATAGGGTTTTTTAATTACTGATTTTTTTTCCTAACCCTAAAAAGGGTTAATTTTCTATTTACCCTTGAAAACTTGTTCAGTTTTCTATTTACCCTTGTACTCTTAGTTATATCTAATATATCACTCAACTCTCATTTTTCTTTTCTATTTAAACTTTGAGTTTAATAAACTACAATTACATATTATCTAATTTATTTGTTTCCCATTATACCCTTGCCATTTTCCTGTGATTTAAATGTTGTAAGAGGCAGAGGTGCATGGGCACAGCGTAGGTGGAGAGCGAACAAAATAGGGAGTCCGTAGAAAAAAGCAAGGGGCGAAGGCGCTGAGCAGAAAAATAAGGGCTATAATGCATTTTTTTTTTTATATAATACAATGTAAGGATATGATGAGAAAACACCTCTGCCCCTTGCATAAGTATTGTTATATTTATGGGGAAAAATACATAAGATTTGGCAGGAGCCTGATGCTGTAACCTATGTCAGGGTATCATTGGTTACATAGTCAGGGACTGGTACGGAACCTTTAACATAGGGGCAAATGTGCAACTTCAAACAATGCTAAGCTTGGAACATTCCAGTAGATTGTAATCTGCACACTTATCTGGTTTTTCTGGATGGGTAGCATATGTGTTTTAGATATTTTTTTACTTTATTTTCAGAATGGCAGCAGAATTTAGTTGCCAGTAGGATCATTTCCAGTCTTCTTCTTCTAAGTTTCAATTTTATTGTGAGCATACAATTCAATCAAGTTTTTTTCCAATCCAACAATACATCTTTAAATTGGATAATGTGCAAGCAAGAAGCAATGATCGCTGGTAAAATTCTGGGCTACAGTGACGGAACAAGGTTATTTTTGAAGCTGCTGGTAAATGTAGACAAGGCTGTCAGAGGGATATGAAAAATTTACCAATTGATCCTCCATGTTTTCACTTTTTACAAATTGGAAGGGATGGACAGCTGCTGTCTTTAGTGATTTAAATTAGTTTGGTAGTATTTATTTTAGAATTACTTACTTTTATATAAATGTAACTTTGTTTAGATTATTTTCAATTAATGCAATGTAACTACGGGTTTCTCCTAAAAAAACAAGAAAAGGTGAAATTGAGAAGCCAATGGAGTTTCTACATGGCATGTTTTGCCTTGTATTCAGTCTATGTTAACAAGGATTTGTAAAGATTGTGATCTGTCATTGAAATTGGTGGATGTACCCATATTTTTTAAAAGAAAAGCATTTGCTTGCTGTTACGCCCAATAGCACTCTTATGAAGGCAATGGCCAGTGTTAGAGATTAATTTTCAGAAGATAATCCCATCGCTAGTGTTAGACCCCCATATTGCAAATTGAGTTGTTTCATTGTGAGAGAAGGAAATGTAATCCCAAATCACGTTGAATGCTGATTAAAGGATGATATGCAAAAGTTCCCTGTGAAAATATAAGAAAATGGAGTGAGCTGTTTGCCTACAATGAAAATAATGAAATAAAAAGAAAAAGAAGCTGAAAAAGAGTGGAAAAATAAATTTGTTCAGCTTTAATTTTTCCCCATAATTTTTTTTCATCCAAATGATTTTTCATAAATTGCAGGTACAAGTGCTAGTATTATATTATTATTTTTCATTTATTTTAGAGGAAGTTGGTGTGAGATCTTCATTTTCTCCATCAATTAGCGCTCCCAGATGTCGGTAGCATTCCCTGAGCAGGGTTCAATTTTCACTCAAAAGATTCAATTTTTAATTCATTTAATATTTATAATGCAAATGCTATTTCATTTAAACTAAGAAATCAAAGATAATAACACACTCAATAAGTGATCTATGCAATATGCATGGCAGCTCTCGCTAAACTACTCTAACACTGAAACACTAACAGGTGTTCTACAAGAGTTACCATTATTACTGTCACCGTTGCTGCTACTCTCCGCTCCTTCTCCTTTAAATTTAAAACACAATTTTAGTTCCCAGATATACAAGACTGAATCTACTTTATATCTCATCAAACTAGCTTACGGACACTGCTAAACTAACATGTCAAGAATTGGAGGCGGAAAAACAAAGGAGATCACAAGAGAAGGAGATATCAACTTACAAGAAAGGGCAAATTTGTCTTTTATTATTTTAACTAGAGATTTAACTATAGTTAATTTCATAGTTACTGTGTAATGGGTAGAAAAGGAAAGAGCTTCAAGAGTTAAAAGATAAATTGAAGTATGAAGGGGTATATAAGAAATTAGAAAAGTCTTAGATGATATACCAAAAATTAACCCTTTAAAAGAAAACTTGGCTTACCGAGAGCTATCTATTTTTAGTTCAGCAAAATTTACAAGAATAGTCAACTTTGCTACAAAAGCATACCAGGTTATTATGGTTATAATAATGTTGCCATCAAAGAAATGCTGTGAACATGAATTTTAAGAAGATGCACTGAATCTACATGGAAAGTTATATAATGCGCACTGAAGTCAGCACCACACAAACTAAACCGTTGATAACTAAAGAGTTAGGCTAGTATGACATCGTTGCCATTTCAACTGAAATGACACTAGCTCCAAAATCTACCAAATAAGCTTTAAACGATGAATCCAAACTGTTCAAACCGATCTACTTGATGTGTGATGCGTTTACATGCAAAAATTATATATTTTTTTAATTTATTTAATATCAAGCCAAGTGGTCCAATATGGGGTTTTGTTAAGTTAATTTAATGCATTCATTTTTCATCAGTTTTTGACTGCTTGACTTGATACTAAAATAATTCAAAATTTTATAAATTTTGCATGTAAACACATCACTCGTGAAGTAGGTCGGTTTAAATGGTTTGAATTTGTCGTTAAAAGTCCATCCAATAGGTTTTGAAAATCGGTGTCACATGACATTAATGTTATACTAGCCGGACTACTAATAAATTCTTAAAGTAGCCCTATAAAAGAAAAAAAAAAAACAACAACAACTTGCGTATCAATTCTTTACAATTTTCGCTATCAACAACCATATTTATATGAGAATGTCAGAGCAAATCCAATTAATTTATCGACTTCAGTGTGATCATACCAATTCAAAAGAAAAGAAAAAAAAAAGCAGCAACAACAACAATTGTTGCACAAAATGCCAGAAATCTACAAAATTATATGCTGGTGTGTGCTTTCACATTAGATTTCTGATTTACTGGCTAAGGATGATAAGTAAACTAGGCAAGTTAAAAAGTTGAAAGGAAATGGTACTGTACTTCAGAGTACCTTGCTCCAAAGTTGGACAGGTTTATGTTATATGTCATTTATGACCCAGGGAAGTGGTGGTATTCATGGTTTTTCTTGATTAGTGTGAAACCAAAATGTAACAGGATCTGGACCCCAAACATTTATCTTTTTTTTTTCCTCAAAATTTCAAATCTAATTAATCCAGTCCACTAAAGCGAGGTAGACTCAGAATTCTAGCCCAAGTGTGTAACAGTTCAGTTCACATGCAATTTTAGCTACAAGTCAGTTGCCTAATGCATTAGTAGATAGTGTCACATATATAGTAAGGTACCAAATGTGGGATCAATCCAAATGTAAACATCAGTACCCACAAGTACTGGTACCATTAGACTTTTTTTCTTATTCTATAAATCACCTTTTTTTAATAACCTATATTGATAAGTTGAAGGAGAGATGCAAGATCCGAATCAAATTTAGAGCCAACATGCTGACAGATCAGATGAATGGACCCAAGATGTACTTGGGCTTTCCCTGCACCTCAATTTTTCAGTTCCTCACAAATCACTTGTCTACCCAATAGAAGCATGATACCCCACTAAGATTATCTTGATATCTAACATCACATGACCTGCTTCATTCATTTAATTCTTGCTAGACTGCACAATTACATGTTAAAACAGTGTGTGGTGTTCAATCTACACATCTAACTACATGAATATCACATTATCTATTTCTCTTAAGAGTATAGTGCAAGAAGACACCGTGATAAATTTATTATTTGAAATGATATTTGTGTGAAAAAAAATAACTAACCTTAAAAAAAGAACAGTAAAATAATTATGCCCAAATTTAGCAAGTTGGAGAAGATATGCACAATTTTGTTGTGTCAAATAAGTTAACATATCAACACCTATGTTCTGAATTGGTCCTCCAATTTTACTTCTCTATACTGTGATAAATATTAACTTTAGAACATATTTGTGAGAACTGGGAACAGTGATAGAATTCAGGGGTGCAAAAACCTAGTAAAACCCAAACCTCATTCTGTAAAACACATCCAATTAATGGTTAGCTGGCACTTCAGTAATAAAAGTTATCTGATAAAATAATTTAGCTAGATCATAAGAACAAAATTTATTTCCGACGAGATGACACCAAAAATGTTAGACAAATTAGAATCCAACCTTATGCTTAGACATGGCATTGCTATATGAGTTTTCAGAAGCGCGTAAATCGAAGCCTGTGCCCTTAAATATCAGTCATTGGACATGTTTCAGTGGAAAAGGTAATAATAAGCCTTTAATTGACTGATATTGGCTATACCTTTATTCAAATACCAAACAAAGATGCTTATAACACTCAATGTCAGACCGATAGCATCAATTACAACCATACCCACCGATTATGTACTAGCTACACCACAGCTGGACCATACAAATTTAACAGCATCAGTACCCCTAGGATGGGAACCATTGGAAAAGCACATGAACTGTTGAGAAAGTATGTACCAAGTTAGAGAAAAGGAAACATAACATCATTACCAAAATTGCCAATGGACGAGCAATAGATCTGAACTCTAAATCCACCAATAGTTTCACGTTTCTTTGCTTCCTTTCTCTATATTATAAAAATTATCAGCACATGGCAAAGAAAATCAAGGCATCCATGGGGCCCAGTACTTGTGCAGAAAGCGGAAAGGCTAAACATGTGACTATTATCTCATACAACCATCCATGGGTTACAATTAAAACCATTCCAACCTTCATTAATTAATTGTTGAGATAAGTCAAGTATGTCGCCCACACTAAGGTTATACTCATATCTACGAGAAAATGGATCTGTTGGATTCAATTAATGCTAACAATTGAATTAACAATAGAGGAATCATAGCATCTCCTTTACCTATATAAGTAGGGTAGAGCTATGGTATTCTCACAACACATCCACAGCCAAAAGAAAAGAAACCAAATTCAGATCTTCTCTAAACCAAGAAAACAATGGTTTATCCAAAGCTGGTGATCGACATGGCAAAGAAATGGGAGAGAATAGCTACATTTGGGAGAAGGACATCAGTTAATGCCTCCAGTTGTGGCAAAGGCCACTTTGTGGTGTACACTGTTGACAAAAACAGATTTGAGGTTCCATTGGATTACCTCAATAGCAGAATCTTCATGGAGCTGCTTAAAATATCTGAAGAGGAGTTTGGTTTATCAAATGATGGGCCTATTGTATTGCCTTGTGAAGCTTCTCTAATGAAGTATGCAATGAATTTGGTTCACAGGAAGGTCTCAAAAGAGGTGGAAAATGAGTTACTCGATTCATTAGTCTCAGAGCACTGTCAATCTTGCTGGGCTGAAGTAAATTTTAGACAACAGATACATGTATACTAGCTTATAGGGTTTTTTAAATACTGATTTTTTTTTTTAACTTGGCTTACTGAGAGCATGTACTTTTAAGTTCAGAAAATTTACAACAATAGTCAACTTTGCTACAAAAGCATACCTGGTTACCATGATTATAAGAATGTTGCCATCAAAAAAATATTGTGAACATGATTTTAACAAGATGCACTGAATCTACATGAAAGTTATATAATGCACACCGAAGTTACAGCACAAAAACTAACAGTTGATAATTAATAAAATCTTCAAGCAGCCCTAAAAATAACAAAAACACTTGTTGTAGCAAATCTTCTCAATGTTGGCTATCAACAACCATATTTATATGAGAATGTCATAGCAAGTCCAATTAATTTATCGACTTCAGTGTGCTCATACCAATTCAAAAGAAAAAAAAATCCTCAGACAAAAAAAAAGAAGAAAAGAAAAATATCTAGTATAAAGATCATTTTAACTGACAGTCCTAACGTGTTGCACAAATATTTTCGAAGGAGTATTCAATTAAGCCAGACCAAGTAATAGAAGAATAGTCATTTAGTTGGTGATATGGTCATGGACCCCAGGTCCAAGGCCTACACTAGCTTCACTCTCTGACAGGGGCTGTCAAAATGGCCTCAACAAAGCCAGTCAAACCAGGTAAACAACCCCCTTCGTCTCCATATGAGAAGCAGGGACAAATTAAAGAATTCACAACTAGACACCCCTTGTTTAATAAAATGAATGACAAAACTGAAAGTACAGCCAGCGTTCAGTGAACGAACAAAGGTCAGAAGCCAATCTTTCCTATAAATACACAAGCTCACCTAGTGGTAAAGGACAACTCTATCATGCTCTTTGCTATAAATCTAGCAATATTCCTTGATGCTCTCTAAGACATATTAGGAGGAAACTGTAATTCACAACCAAACAGATACAGACAGAAACATACCCACAAAGACATGTATATTTTAAACTCCCATCTGTAGTTTCTTCAAACAAAAAAGACACTGACCAATAAATATCACTTTTTTTTGCCCCACCATCTGATCATAAACAATAAAGATCAATTTTTTGAAGCAACAATATTTCAATATGACTACAAGAAATAAAACATTTACATTGACAAGGGAAGGAGCATTCTTTGCTTATACTTCCTATTCTGTCTCATATTCTTGGTAACTCTCATGCATGTGAGTATGATGAATGTCATACAAATTAAGGACAAAGCAAGCCTTGAATACTGGAAGTAAAATGCAACCCCAGAGAACACAAGGGAAGAGAACATACACCGCTTTAGTAGAAGAATTGTTGTGTCACCCCTGAAACAAACAAAATTAAAGCAACAAATTAAAATGACTGACTTTTAGTTTTTTCAGGAACTTCTATTGTTTAGTAATTAGATTATTAGTTAGCATAAGCTTAATTTTCAGTAAATACAATTACACAACTACAAAACCAAATCAAGTCTAATTTAACTTCAATCTGTAATAAAGAAATAATTCTTTTTGCCACAATCTATAATTGATTGAGTACTTGAAGCAAAGATTAAGCCTCAATCTACCCCAAATTTTCTTCGATTTCCTTGAATTATGAATTTATACACAAGACAGTCAAAACATGAATGCTAAAAACAGGAAAAAGGGACTAAAATTCAGTGCAGCAATCAACTGGTACATCTAACATATCATCCAGTCCTTGCTGATTGAGTTTATACTCAAATCCACCAAAACTGACAAACTTGATACAGTAATCTGGCTGAGAAATAAGGATCACAATCCTTTAATTACAGAATTATGGATTAAATTATGTCAGTTTGTAATCCAAGGAGTATGAAGGCACTTGAAATTTGGAAATTGGAGAACGAATTCCCTCAAAATTGCGTATTTGAAGAAGTAAAACAGCCCTTCAACTATACAATCATGTCAGCAGACGGTAAAATTTGTATATACTAAAACTGAATAAAATTCGATTACAAATCAAACATGCACGATCAACAAATCATCACTGATAAAACAGAACGCCATCCTATCAGCAATTGAATCAAGTACGGTCAAGGGAGCTATTAGGTCAAATACCGAGACAACAAACCCCAAAAAAAAAAAAGGAAGGAAAAGAGAAGAAGCGAACCGGGATGTCAAATTCGAGGTGGAGGAAAGAAAGGCGATCGTGGCCCACTGGTGCTTCGACCGGATCTGGTACTCCCTCAGCTGCTCAGCCAAGTTCGATCGCGTTATCATCTCCCTTTTATAAGTTCTATAATATTTTCCTCTCTATTGGATGATACAAGGTGCTGATTTCGCTACAGTTCTTGTTAGAGAATGCGATTTCTCTTGCACTGATTTTAATCTGTAGTGGGTAGTGGCGGAGAGCAGTTGATCGGTAACTACCATGGAAATATTCCGGGAACCGGTTCAATGGTTCGGTGAACCAGCAGGACTTAACCTAAATAAATTAAATAAAATTAAAGATAGACATTATTATTATTTTTCTGTTAAAAAGTTTCAGTCCAATTCAGCATTACTTAGAATCCACATTTCTCCGCGTATTTGAACCCGTATTTTTCTGTAAATAGACGAAATTTGTGCCACGGTGCTTGAAGTATAATAATATGAGCTCATGATAAACCCATCTTAGAAGGATTATAAATTGCAAATATTATAATTTGAGAATGATTCTAAATAATACAAACACAAGTTGGGCATTTTTTTGAAATTTTTGATAGATTAACATTTTGATGTATAATTAGCATAATTATACTAAAATAAACTAAATTATGTTTAATTATGCTAAATTATGCTAATTATACTAAAATACGTCAAATTACGCTAAATTATGCTACTTATACTAAAATATGCTAAATTGCGATAATTATGCTAAATTTAGTGTAATTTAGTGTAATTAGCGTAATTTAGCGTAATTTAGTGTAACGTAACGTAATTTAGCGTAATTCAGCGTAATTTAACATAATTTAGCGTAATTTTAATTTTTCATGTTATGTATAATTAATGTATTTTTTATTGAAGGTGTAATGTTGGAGTCTATTAGTAGTCAAAAGACATCATGTCATTTATCACATGGGCACTTTATACTATCTAGTTTGGATAAAATTTTAATCCAAACTACATCATAATCAAAACTTTTTGCATCATGAGCCCAAAATTGGGCCGAAACTTGATGATCATATTATTACTATGTAGTCATGACATAATTTTAATGCAAACATTGTACTAAATCTTATTGCTTGATACATGTTATATTGATCACATGGGTTGCGGATTCCATTTTTGGGAAGCACTAATTTAGCGTAATATCAACATCTTTTGGCTACTAACATAATTTAATGTAATTAGCGTAATTTAGCGTAATTTAACATAATTTAGCGTATTTTAGCAAAATGTTAATCTATCAAATATTTCAAAAAAGAAAAAATATATCTGATCGACCATTTTTTGACCGATTCGAATTTTTAATCCAGCCGGCCAAAAAATAGCCAGCCTGGGCATTTTTAAAAATACACAAAAAACCTGAGTATATTTGCTATTTTTATTTAATGTTGGATATCAAAAAAAATCGGCATATTTAAACAAAAAATTCCATGTAATTTTAATAAAGATTAAGAAAATATGAAGTGTTAGTACTTAGTAGTTAGTACCCATGTAAGGCATGAATTCAGATCACTTCCGGTACCATAGAATAATTAAATTTAGATCATTCTTTATTTAGAAATCGAATTCCAATCGTTCTATTGGAAATTAATTTCAACTCATTAGACGGAGTGCGATGCCGTATATCATACGAACTCTAAAATATTAGGTTGACTTCTAGGCCTCTACGAACAATTTTGGATGCCTCCTGATCTGGATGACTGGATCTAATATTTCTACAGTTGTTAGCTGTTACAGCCACTTATGCAGGAATTCAGAGTAGGTCTGATGCCCATCGGACCTACTTTGTTTCGATGGGTGAAATGACTATTTAATTGCATTAAGATCCGTATTAAGTACATTAAAATCTGTACAGATCTGTTTCAATTTCTGTGTGTACTAATTTTAGTGCTAATCGTACGGTGTTAGAGCTAATTGAACCTAAAAGTAGGTCCGATACTATTTGGCGGTTGATACCGATGGACCGACTGATGAAGACATTTCAAGCAAGACAGACAAAACAATGGAAAAGGAGGGAATACATAACAAATATACCCAGTGTGTGTCTTGGAAAGGATCTACATGCTTGTAAATATTTTGTTATGTTTCGTTTGGGTTGTAATAAGAATGCAGATATTAGTTTGGTAACCTCTCCAACATGGATCGAGCCACTCCTATAATTTTAAAATTTTAGTTATTTATATTAAAATTTAATTTTATTTTATTTTTTCAGAATTTTATATATAGTCCAGTCTTTCTCAATATAATAATCAAATTTTTGCTTGTAGTCTAGTGGTTAGAACTTTATTTTGTAATTGAGAGGTAATAGGTTCAAATTTCACTCACCATATTATATATTTTAATTTTCAGCCTCCTTTATCAAAAATGTATAGTTCTGCTCCTGAGCGGGTCGTAAAGTGTACATCTAAGGCATCATCCAATCCACTGTCTAGCATCTAGCCTATATAATCTCGCGGCCTGCCCTTTCGTTTCTTTTCTTTTTCTATTGCTCTGGAGGCTTCAATACCCATGTGCGAGTAGAACTAGAGTGTTTCTTTGTCAACTCAACTCTAAAATTTATTGAATTGACTTTAAATGATGAATTCAAACCGTTGAAATTCTTCTACCTTATGAGTGATGCATCTACATATGAAAATTTTAAAGTTTCGAATTAATTTAGTATAAAGTTAAGTGGTCAAAATTAAAAAGTTTATAAATTAATTTAATGCATTCATTTTTTGGACAACTTTTGACCACTTGACTCTATACAAAATTAGTTTAAAATTAAAAAAAAAATGCATGTAGATGCATCACTCATAAAGTAGAAGGATTTCAACTATTTGGATTCATCATTTGAAGTCAATCTAATAGACTTTAGAATTGAGTTTACAAAAAACTTTGATGAACTTAGGAACACCCTAGTTCTACTCATGTGCTCTCACTCTAGAGTGGTAAATGGGGTTAGAGAAGGAAATTTGTCACAGCATGACTAGTCACGTCATGGGACGTCATGTCTCGTCACATCACGTGTGTCGATTACGTGACGTGACTAGCGTGACGCGTGACGTGACCATATTCGCGTGAAAATATACGTCACGTCACATCACGCGAACCAGTCACGTCACGTGATCACGTTACGTTACGTCACAGTATGAAACATAGAGTATCCAACTTTTTTTATATGTATAGAGTATTCAAGATTTTTATTTTAGTGTAAATTAAGTGATATTGGTACTCATGTAGTACTGATTTTTATTTTCTTTAGTTTAGTCTAATGAATGTTTGTAATTTGAACTTTTAAAGTAATGTCAGATGTAACATTTCCAAGAAAAATAATCTTTACAACATTATTTATTTATTTTAGAATTTTTTATATTTTTTTTTCTAAATTTTCAACAATTTAAATTAAAATATAAAAAAAATTGACATGACTAATTTACGTCACAACACGTCACGTCACGTATGGTCACAGCGTGACTATGCGTGACGTGACAATCCGTCACTATTTTGGTCACGTCACGTCACGTCACATGCCCAAATCGCGGCGTGTTTGTCACGTCACGTCACGGCGTGTCACGTATTTCCTTCTCTAAATGGGGTCCATGTATGTTGACTGTTGAGTGGGGGTAGAAATGGAAATCAAAAGAAAGAAAAAATTTCGATTGGATCCTTCTAATTGTACCCAAGGGTTTGTATCCACTTTTTACCCAAACTAACTGTTAATTGACTGGTAGTAAGAATGTAACAATATAATATAATACTGTAACAAACAACATCTAATGATGTAAAAGATGCGATTAATTTTTAAAAAATTAATAACTTGTAACTTCCAACATCTTTGTACTTTGTACTTTCAAACCTGTTGTACTTTGACAGTTAATGACAGTTAACTGTACTTGTTTTACTTAAAAATCTGCTAACTTGTGTACTTCCCTCTTCTAGAAGTTTTTAAAAAAAAATTTCAAATTTTTTCTATCGTTCTAGAAGTTCGGATTATTAATTTTTTTTTCATTTTTTTAAATTTCTATTTTTTTTCATTTTTTAATTAAATAATCTGTCAAATTACGGATTCAAACTAATGAAATTAAATATGGTAAAAAATAACTGCGTAAACTGTAAAAATAACGACAAAATATATATTCAATAAATACTGTAACAAGAAATTATGAAAAGTGTAACAATAAAGTATCAAAACTGTAACATTGAATACTTTAGCAATGAAGTATGAAAACTGTAACAATTACAATTACAACTATAAGATAACAAAAATATCACAAATATTATAAACAAATATAACTTTGTCAAATAAACACTATCCAGCAAACAACTTTACAAACTTTGTCAAAAATAAAGAACTTTGTCCAGCAAACAACAAACACAAAATCTTAAACTACAGATATGGTGTTCATTGTTTGGATGCGTCAGAAGTTTCATGGCAAGAATCAAATGCTCCTTGGATATATCTTCCTGCAAAAAAAAATACGACAAATCTTACAATTAAAACTACAAATATTACAAAGAAAATAAAACTGCAAAAAAATGTACATCAACAAGTAAAAGATACTGTAACAAATGTAGACAAATAATATAACAAATGTAGACAAATAATGTAACAAATTAACTAATGCTGAACATCAATCAGTATTAAAATATTGTAACAACTTTAGACAAATAATGTAACAAATGTAGAAAACAAATGTAACAGATCAACACATACTGAACATCAACCAATATCCTGCAACTCCATACCAGGAAGATCCACTACAATAAGCATCCAGTGGATCCATTTACAAATCGGAACAAACAACTATTTTAAAGTGTCAAGAGCTTGTTTCTCAGTGAAATCATGCATTAGAATATGTATTACAAAAGAAATAATACTATAAAAATTGAAGGGAATATTGTAGATAATGTAAACTACAAAAAAAATGCAAATCAATACTGTAACAAATGCAAACCAATACTGTAACACCTCTAAACCAATACTGACCATTGTATCAAAACATGTGAAAATCAATAACAAATACTTTAACAAATTCAAACTAATACTGTAACAAATTCAAACTAATATTGTAACAGTTATAAATAATTCTAAAACAATTGCGGATCATAGCTTCTATTTTCATCCCTTTATTAGAAAAAAAATCAGCAAGAGTATGTTAGGATCAGAGAAGAAGAGATCAGTAACTAGAATTTTAAGATCTTGTACCTGAAATCGACGATAGCCGCGCGAGAATTGCAGAACTATTCGCCGATGAACCGCTGCCACGCAAGGACCTCCGCTAGACCGGAAAGTGAAACTAGGTCACAAGAGAGTAGATAGGGCGACATTCGAACCGACCGATGGCCTGATTTGTGATCAAGAATCCCGTAGAAGAAATTTGCCAAGACTCATTTTGTCACTTGAATCTAAACTCTTTGCCAGCATTTGCACGCAACCTGAAAATTCAATCAACAAGATCAAAATTCACCTCAAATCTCAGAAAAGACAAACAGATAAGACGAATTACACTTAAACTCTTCGATATAAGTACACCGTTGGCCTAGGTACCAGATATAATCCTACGATAATTTTTTTTCTTTTTATTGCTTTGTGGATATGCAGTGGATATGCGCGAGTCAATGAGATGTAGATAAAATGTGAACATCTCTAACAGATGAGTTACAAGCTTGAAAATATCAAATTTGCAGCCCTTGTTAACAACAATCTGTCCTATCAAAAGTCGACAAAATATTGGAACTAAGAATTTCACCACAAAATATTTATAAATAAAGTATCTGTATACAGCACAAGCTCCAAATGTTTGCAACTTTTTGAATAACGTCACCTTGATTGGAGAGATCGGATTGATAAAAGGAACAATAAGAGAAGAAGAAAGAATGCATGCTGCACAAACAAACAAATTTGTTTTGTCGAACTGTCGAGGAGGACGTGTGTGGCCTGATTGGGCAGAGATGGTCTCTCTTTCCAATGGGAGACGGTCAATCTCGACGTAGATGTGAGATCCGACAATGACGGTGACGATCTGACCGGAGCGTTGGCAGATTTGACATTGACGATCAATTTTAACGAGGAGGAAATTGACACTGAAGTGGCAACGGTGCTGCAATTGTAGAGAGGAATAAATAATCGGTGTTTTAGAAAGAAGGAGATCTGAAATTTAATATGAAGGAGGATTCTTAAATAAGAGAAAGTTGGAGACTAGTGGTTAAAACTTAAAAAGCAGTTAAACCTTATCCATAACTGCCGAGTACAAACTGGGTACAAAGAACTGGATATAAAAATCTTTTCTCTTTTCGATTTGCCTATTCAGATTTTCTTGGAATTCAGCCGATTAGTTTGAACTTTGAAACAAAAAAAGGTGCCAACCGACACCAGTCAAAGTCAAATCTTAACAGTTTATTATGCAAGAGATCGTACTAAATAACCTTGTTTTTTTTTATCTCAAATCACATTTTAATATAGATTTTATCTCAAATTACATTTTAATATAGATATTATGCTGAGTGGCTCGAATGAACTGTTTGAACTTTAAAAATTAAAATAAAAATGTTAGTTATAATTGGATGTACGAAAATAATGAAACATTTTACTCCACTCTTGATTATCTTGGAGAAAAAAGAAGATAACCTACTGTAAAATATATAATATACTGATATATTGCCGATCTGGCATTGTGCAGAAGAAACAGAAAAAAAAAAAAACAACAAAAGAAAAACATTCTTAAAAGACATTTTTATAATTCCCGCCAACAACATTTAACCCAGATTTACAGTTTTTGACACGTGTCACCTCACCAAGGTTAACTACTGGACAAAGATACACTCCCCCCACTTTCTATAACAAAAATCGTACATAGAAGAGCCGATGACAACACGTGTAAACAAAAAATCATACACAGTAATGTGTAAACACATCCTCCTCTACCAGACTAGAGACTACCACACATACAAATTTATTGAATTATTAAACAGAACTAAGAAAATCGATGAATGAAGAAGCCAAACAACAGTATTGAAGGAAAACAATTCTAGCAGCATCTACAGGACACAATATCAACACATGTATAAGGCCTTGCTCTCGCCTCCAGTTCCTCAATTGATGGCATTACCTCCAGTTTGAGAACATTTTCTCTGGAGCAACAAGAGGCAAATATGTTCTTGCACATACCTCTACTGAATGGATGTACCGTGGCAGGAACTCCTCTGTAAAATCAGAATAATATCAATAAATGAGGTACTCAGTCAAGGCACCTGAGTTTTAGTTAGTTATTTGTTCACTTATTTATTGTTGGCCAGAGTTGTACTGCAATATATTCATTAAATCTTACCTAAAGTAAAATATGCGCCTCCTTCTGGTAAACTCAAAGGTTGTTTGGTTTGTTAGTATCAGATAGCTGCACACAAATAAAGATTAAGCATAGTATGTTGAGTGAGTTTCTGATTTAATAATTAAGAAAAACAGTAGTAGGTGAAGTACAAGGAAAAGATAATATTGCAAGAAATGAGAAAAACTAACGTGTGGAAAATCAGCAATGCGGAAAAGAGTATCAAGGCTATGCTCAGTACCACAAACAGCACAATTATGATTGTGTACTGCCACCTGATCATGCAATGGCAAAGAAACTGAATTATATAAAAAAACAGAAGTAATGAAGATGGTTAACACTTCTTTAATATATGTAGCAGAGCTAAACTAGAGTGAACAGAGATAATTTACCATTCTTTCGAAGCCTTGGATCTTGTGTAACTTATGTACAAAGCCATTGTCCATACACAAAGGACTGTCTCGAAAAGAATGTACCACCTTGAAAATTTAATAATTGGAAAATCACCTTATTGAAAATACTAAGAAATATATACAAACTCCTATATATCTTTATAAATTCCACAAAAGTTGAATATTCTTCAGCAATGCTGATAGCAACCTTCCTTTCTCACAGGCTAAAAGAATGAGAAGGAAAGGGTAAGGTAGGCTATAATAAACATTTTCCATGTTAAATATAGCAACACAGTACATTTGTCACAATTTTGTGGCCAGTCACAAACGTTTAAATTAAAATAGTAAATGAGGCCAACTTACCAAAATTGGCAATGATTGCCTTTCCCAATACAAGTGCCAAGCCATGCACAATGGTGGTCGAATTGAAGTACGCATTTGTCACAATCATTGCAATGTTTTGCTCGTGGAGGCTTCACATAAATTGGATAAATGCAATGTAAGTCATGATTTACACTATAATCCTCAAAATAACATGGGAATTTTTGCAAATTACATCACATTCACGAGTAACACCTAACAATTTTTTTGTTCTCTGCAAGTTGCATGTAATTGTTAAAACAAAAGGGAAAGAAACAAAAGATGACTACACTGGCTTTATCACCATGATTCAAATCATTTAATAAAAAATGGTTTCTAATGGGTATCTAAAATCTCAGAAGCACCACTAAACCCCTCTTTGTTTGATTCTAGCTAGCTTTGTATTTCAGGCTGCATTGTTTATCAGGAGGGCCAAAACTGTTAGTAATTAAGTAATATATTATTACATTAATAGCTTAGCCTATAGTTTGGGTGCTATTCTAAGAAGTGAGTCTCTTGCATATATTCAAAAGGATAAGGTTTAAATGTGAATATGAGAATATTAAGTATATTTGCAATTATCTATCCATTTTTCTCAAGGAAATGTACACATAAGATATAAAAAAACCAACCTAATTTATGGTACTTGTATTATTTTAATGTCTGGTAACGTTACCACAAAAAATGAAGTCTAGGCACCTCTGGTAACAGAACTGTCAAAACAAGAAAGGGAAGTCACAGAATAAAAGAAAAGGAGAAGTTACCCGACTTATTTTACAATGGTCACATGTCCAGTTCCTACAATGAGGAAAGCAAAAGGAAGTAGGCATGCATCAAATATCAAATTACCCCCAAATTGATTTTGTAAATATATATTTGAACATCTGAAGCAAAAAAAGAAAATGAAGAAAGAAGCAGTAGGCAGTAGAAGCAAATTGCATCTTGCACAAAGAAGCTTCTAGCCATGCATCACTAAAAATGTTTATATTTTTGCACAAAAGGCACTAATCCCATTTTGATAAAGTTTTAAGTTACTATTAAGTTGTTTAACCAGGTGCTATCAAACATGCAGTGGAAACTCCAATCTTATTTTTTTACATTGTTTCAACATTTTTTTACTATCTACCAGAGATGTTGGGGTACTGCTTCCTGATCTGGTAATATAATGTATGCAAGTAAACAAAAAATGTTGCTGTACCTGCTAGCAGAACCAGGAGGGTATAGACCAGTCACTACCTTTTGCCATGACGAAATTGACTGAGTTGAGGACGAATTCGAGTCTTCCGTAATTGGAACAAACTGCCTTTGCTTGAGCATTAAAAATATTCAGGTAATTTCTTTTCTTCATACAACATTCATGTTTTTAATCTTTTAAAACAGGGGGAGTTTTATGCATGCCCCTTAAAAATGTCGAAATTATGTATTCTCCCTCTAAAATCCATATTATCATATTTACCCCTCTAATTTTAAAAAGTCACAAATATACCCAATTTATTGCCTTTTGTATTATAACTCAGTTGAAATTTATGAAGTTCCCATTTTACCCTTTATTAAAAAATAAAAATATGTAATTAATGTAAGAAAAATGTTCAGTTTTCTAATTGATCAGTTTCCGAGAGCAAATGGTTCATTTCTCTAATTGTGACGCATACACAATGACATTTAGGCATACGCTTATGTACATATCACAAGTAAGAAAATGAACTATTTGCCTCGCAACCGGTCAATTAGAAGAGCGAACATTTCTCTTAAACATGCTACATATTTTTTAATTTTTTTATTAGAGGGTAGAATGGGTACGTTATAAATTTAAATTGAGTTTTAATAGAAAAGGTAATAAATTGGGTACATTTGTGAGATTTTAAAATTTTGAGGGCGAAAATTCGTAATTTCGAGGTTTCTGAGGAGCATACATGAAATTCCCATAAAAGAGTGGCATAAAGAATAATGAAAATCTCACATCAAGGGTTGATGAATCAGCTGAGGTGTAATACATCTTATTCACTTCCCTCATTGCATCGACAACATACCTAATGGAAACAAAATGTAAAATAAATTAAAAAAAATAATCGTGCAGTTGTGACAGAAAATCAAGTATAATTAGTGGAAGATGAAATTACCCAGGAGATGAGCAACATATAAACAAATACTGGAACAGAGCAGCCAAAAAAACACTTACATAAAGTGCAGTATACCTGAAACCAAAAGGTAGTAGAATTGTTCACAGAATTTATTGTGGCAAAGCATTCAGCACACTGAGCAAATTTAAATTATCTGAGCAAGTGCAAGAGATGGGATGTCAAGTACCAGGGATGCTCCTTAGTTTGTTGTACCAAATTGGTATCAAAGAGGAACACGGTCCCAACCGATGAAATGTGCAGAACAACCACCACTAATTTGAGATATATCAAGCATCTAGTATCTGTAATTATAAATAAAAGTAGGCAGATAATGGGGGCCACAAATCATACATTTCCAGACTTAAATAGCTATCAAAGTTTGGTTTAATTCCATATAAACACCAAAACATAGCAATTATTAAGGCCCTTATTATTTTTCACGTGTTCTTTTGGGTGAAATGGAAAGGCACAAAAATCCTACACATCTATAATTCTGTCAAGGGAGAAATTTGGAACTATCGCAATAACAGTCTCTAAGAAAGGCGGCGAAACCTCAGATCAACTTCAAACAGCTACCAAGTTGGACACTGGTAAGATCAAATGCAAAATTAGAGCTGGAATGAAAAGAGACAGACAGACCGTAGCTGGAGAGGCAAGGAAAGCGGCGAAAGAAGGCATCGGCGAGGATCGCGCGTGCCTCTAGCAATGGCGCGCAACATCCGAAGCTCGTCATTGGAGAAGACGATGCATCAAGTAAGACAAGGAAAAACAAGAATTGAGTTCTTTATTTTAGACAAGGTTGGACTTTTCGCGAATTCGCCAGGGCTTTGATTTAGTTTAATAGCGCGGTTAAGGTTTGTTTATTTATGCATACAGTTGAGAACTTGAGATTTGAGTTCTAATGGCGAGTCCGACTCCGCAGTACCTGTTATTCTAATCTGAACTGTTAAAATTTTTCATACACGCATCTCAACAAAGATGAACGGTTGAGATTATAATAGCAGGGTCCTGCTGACCGATCTCTGTGCGCAAGCGCAACCAATGGGGCTAAGCTAACGCTGACTGGGTGATGGGTCAATAATTAATTGCTTTGACCAAATGATTTGGATCGTTGATTCGTTGTTGATGATGATAAGGCCGTCATTTTTATCCATGCCCACCAAACCTTACATTTCCCCAACTCTGCCCACCAAACTCAAATTTTATTAAAAATGTCCAAACCGGCGGCTTAATAGCCGGTTCCTAATTTTTATTAGAAACCGGCGGTATAGCCGTCGGTTTCTAATAAAAATTAGTTTTTTTTTTTTTTTTTTTTTTTTTTTTGTAATCTGGACAGTTGTTATATAATTTTTGAGTAATTTGTAAGTATCAAATTCGCTCTGAATATTTGAAATATAATTTTGATATTATAGGTTACAAATCGTTTGAAATTCTCGTTTTTAAGACGACGAATTAACAAAATTAGTTGATTGATTTATTTCAACTAAATTTATTATGACTTTAACGAGAAAAACAAGACGTAAATGACAAACATAACAGATCCAAATGACAAACGATAGAGGTAATAAACAGATCGAAACATAACAAATGACAAACAGATCCAAACATAAATAAATAAACAGATCAAAATGTAAATCCTATGGAACAATAAAAGTAAAAAACTATCATCATCTAAACGGAGAAGGGGAGTATCGGTCGGCCGGATGTCCTCTGTTAGCCCTTTCGGGCAGTCCAGCCCAGGCCGCATCACGTGTAGCAACAGCAGCGGCATCAGCCTCTCTCTTGATACGTGATGCGGTCTCCCACGGATCATCATCCCCCAGAGTAGTAGCCGGCGGGGGTGTAGAGAAGAAAGTCTCTACCCGGCCAAGCCGCATAGTCAGAAGGGGCCTATGACCCGTGGCCTCACCGTCGTGTGCCATCGCCGTAGAATATCGCCCCGGCATAGATGGTGATAGGCTCTCAATCTCATCGAGACTGATAGTCAGCCTATAATCCTCTATGTGGTCGAAAGATGAAGACTCGTCGTGCGGTGGCTATGGTGGCTGTGGTGGCGGCGGCGGCGGCATGCTAGCCGGACCCTGTAAACCAAACCAAACAATGGTATAAATTTTTCTACTAATAATTACTCGACTTATAATAAATACGACTTACCGGTGGCTGCACTGGACATCCCTCGAGTTGTAGTAGGTCGCCCAACGGAATTAGACAAAGACCCATTGATAGTAGTCCCAATCCGCGTCCAAGCGGGGTGGAGATGGCATATCCTGAGTGCAGACTAGCGGCGCATCTGGCTCGTCTGGCTCTACCGCCCGCCAATCAATGTTCTCTCTGGCGTCGCGCAACATGTTGATCGTACGCCCACTCTGTCCAGCATCATCGATAAGTGGGCCATGCTCTTGCAACTTGTTCCATCAGGATGGACACAATCTGAGACAGTCGTGTCCCGCAGGATAGACACAATCTGATATAGTCCCAGCCGGATGAGATATGGGTCCATCTGTGAGAAGTACTGCATCCGAGGGACAGAAAAATTGACGTCCATCAGAAACTCGTCCTGCGTTGAAAAATAGCAAAATAATGTATTACATAATGTATACAACAAAATTGAAATTTCGTCGGAGGTAGACAAAAAGTAGCATACCTCACGGGAAGCCAGGGATACCCGGTGCTCGCAGTGGGGTATCCATAAGAGAGGGCTGAAGTGCTCAGTACTGGTGGGGTCAATCGGCGGCTCAACCTGTGGTGCACGTCTAGGCCGTCCTCTACCTCTATCTCCAACCATTCTAATTTCATAAAGTATGGTTAGTTAAATTATACTATACTCAACTATACAAAATTATGCTAAGTTATATAACTATACCAAATTATACATAATTTTACCAAGTTAGATAACTATACTAAATTGTACTAATTGATGGGCATGGATAAAAACGACGGCCCTAATTTATAACAAACCATAATTTATACCCTAATTCTACCCTAATATATAACTATAATAAACTATACTAAACTATACTAAATTATCTAATTTATAAAAAAATTTGGAACATTTCTAAATAATTGGTAGCAATTTATAACAATTTCTAATAAATTATAACAATTTCTAACAAACGGTAGCAATTTATAAAAATTGGTACCAATTTCTTTCTAATTTATAAAAAAAATTGGAACATTTCTAATGAATTGGTAGCAATTTATAAGAATTTCTAACAAACGGTAGCAATTTATAACAATTGGTAGCAATTTATAACAATTAGTAGTAATTTATAACAATTTCTAACAAATACTTGCAATTTATAACAATTGGTACTAATTTACAACAATTTGGCCTACTTACAAATATAAAATAAAATATAGAGACTTACTTGCAAAAACAGAAAGAGCAGGAGAAATCTGGGAGAAAGGGAGAATATGAGGAGAGATAGTGTCAAATTTGATGAAATGAATTGTGAGGAAATTTCGGAATAGTGCACACTTATAAATAAACTAATTTTTTGGAGCGACCGGTGGCTTAATAGCCGGTTTCTAATTTTTATTAGGAACAGGTGGTATAGCCGCCGGTTTGGACATTTTTAATAAAATTTGAGTTTGATGGGTAGAGTTGGCGAAATGTAAGGTTTGATGGGCATGGATAAAAATGACGGATGATAAGGTAGCTTCCGTTAGCAATTATTTATCCAAACTTATTTTATTTCTATAGAAACGAATTTATGTTTGGATGAAGCGATAATTGCTAGAATTGCGAAAAAGTTAAAGAGTTAGTACTATTTTTAATTTGTTATTTTATGCTTAATTAGTTAGAAAAAGTTGACATTAGGATTCGATCGGCAAACTATCGAAATAGAGAAAAAGTGAAATTTGGAATATGATTCAATTTCTCACTATTGTGGTCGTATTCGGTTGATGATGGAAGAAGAAAATAACGGAAGAGTATTAATAAACGAGTCAAATTGATTTCTTGAAAAATATCAACTTCTCTAAAGAATTGATTCACGGAGAAGTAGAAGAGGAATCAAAATGTTTAAAACAAGAGTTTGAACTCAATTTTACTATTCTCAATTCTCTAATTCTACTTCCTTTTTTGTTTGGCATAAATAATTTTTTTTCCTATTTTATTCCTTTATTCCACACTTGCTGAACAGACCCACAAAAATTAGATTAGCGCTATTCTATAAATATTCTATAAAATTAGATTTAACATGCTATTTCTAGTTATTCTAACTTTCCATTTAAATATATGTATTTCTCAATCGATGCAAACAATATCTAATTCGGACCTGTTCGGCGGACCATTGGGAATGGACATGGGCGCAGAAATTGAACTAAAAATTACTGTTTACATGAGAAAACTCTGAAATTTTTAGTTCAATTTTCACGCTCATGCCCATTCCATCAGTCCGTCGAACAGGTCCAAAAGAATAACTATTATTTAACATAGCTAAGAACATTCAAACAACAATTTTAATGTTTCTCAGGTTTTATTCCATTTAGACTTTAGAGTGAGGAATCGTGAGTGCTGTAGTTTACATTATAAATTAGTAGATAAATGAATTTTTTTACTTGTAATATTTATTTTTGAGACTTCAAATTTTCTTATTGCTTTATCCAATTCATTGATGCTCTCGCTGTGGAATTCTGCTATGGTTTGAGGATTTCGTTTCGTCTCCGACGTAGGAAATTTTTTTAAACATAATGAATCTGTTGAATTCATTTTGTAATTTGTTCTACTACAAATTTCAAAATTCCTCCAATAAAGTATCTAGCATATATCTATAGACTTTGAGAGTAGGTCCGATGGGCATCGGACCTACTTTAGTTCGACGGATTCAATCAATGTTCAATATGCTTTAAAATCCGTGCGCAATGCTTTAAATTTTGTGCGCATCAGTTTTGATTTGCTTTGATTTTTGTGCACACAAATTTTAAAATGAATTGGACAATCATGAAGCTCGTTGAACCTAAAAGTAAGTCCAATAAGTATCGGACTCACTCCGTTCTCATATCTATAATCTATAGAGACAGATAATGACTGCAATTTGAGTTGTTATTTTTTCAAACGATCCTTGAATAAGTTTTTGAATTAATTTAACTTAAAAAACTATTTTTGAGTGAAGTATTGATATGTTTGTGGTCATCAGTTATAAACAATTAGCGCCACTACGTCTTCTAAAATATCCAACTAAATTGCTTTGAATTTATTACTTACGAGCTGGCTAATGCTTATATTTAAAAACGATAAAATTAATATTCTTTTGAGCATACAATCCAGCCACGAAATGTTTTCGTTTACGACGAACTTGATCTTTCAAATACTTTTGAAAAACAAAAATACTACTTTTTTTGAAATAAATGTTATCGTAAATGCTTATGTGGTGCAGGTCTATCGTATGGATCTCTATTTTATGTGAAATTTAAAAACTCGTCACTAAGACTTTCGCAAAACACTATTATAAAGAAAATTAATATATATCAAATATAAATATCTTTATTTTTTTATTTTTACCATGCCTTCATTTTCTAATTTTTTAATATTATTTTAATTTATATGTCAAAATAGAAGGGTTAAATTTTATCTATTTTATTTTCTCTACATACACATTTGTTTTTTTTGTTTTTTTTTTACTTTTTGGCTTTATATTTAAACAAACAAAAAAGTTGAAAAATCAACATAAAAAATATATCAATATCAATATGTTTTTGCAAGTTTTTTATACTGATTAAAACAAAATCAAAATTTATTAATATTTTACTAGTATCGCGATCATGAGTTGCAACATGGACATATATGAGAGGAAAAAAATTCTCATTCAAAATGACATATTTTCATACAAAAATAAATAGACTAATGAAAAGAATAATTATTCAATGATAATAAAAAAATAGACTAACATATTCCCATACAAATGTAAAACCCATTCTTTAATGACATACCTATGAGTTTCTTTTTAATGACACATAACTATTTTGTTTTGTTATGTTGCTCAATGGAGAAACAAGAGAAATAAATAAAAATTCATTAAAATAAGTTGTATTATGACACATTTTGTTGTCATATTATAACTCTTGTTAATGTTATAAATTTATCTTATAAATTTATCGTTCTCTCTTCAGGATTTATGTGTATTTGTGTATCTAAATAGAGAATAAAATCACGTTTACTTAAATAAAATCATTAAATGAGAAATAACAAAATAGAAAGAAAGAAAGACACAACCAATTAATTATTAATCAATTCAAAAGTTTCTTAAATGACATTTAAAAAATAGAAAGAAATCAGGACAGACAAAATGCATACTAAATAAACTTGTCGCATGTACGTGCGACAAGTACGTATCTAAATAAATTTAAACTTCTACCCAAAACAAAAAATCATACAATTAGAGGGTTGATATTGAATCTGAAAATTTCATCTTTTAATCACAACTGTTGGCAGATCAATAACATCTATGTACTTAATATAAGAATAGAAATATGTACATAATGAAAATGATATAGATCAAATCAAATAATTTTATTTTAATATTTAAATTTAAAATTTTAATTTATTAACGTTTGAAAAATAAAGACATAATACATACACAAAAAATAAATAAAAACTTATGTAAGAAAAAACAAAGTTTCTAAACCCTCGGCGTATCAAATAGAACTTCCAAAATTTTCCTTACTTGCGAAGTGCCAACCACTATGGATGCATTTGGATGAATCAAGAATAATGCAAAGATAATAACTATTTTAATTTTGAAAATAGTAGTTATTTCAATATTTTGTAGGATTAATAGAATAGCGAGCAATTTCACAAAAGACAAACAAATAATAGTGACTATTTGCTAATCCAAACACACCCAAACGTAGATTATTAGTTCGAAATAGTGCTAATCCGAAATAATAACTATTTTTCACCCACCCAAACGCACCATATGAAAAAGAAAACTTATATTTTCAATTTAAGACAATTGGAGGTACTATTGTGTAAAACATCAATCTAAAACCCCTCGTCTCCCAGCTCCCGCCGCATCGATCCATCTAACACCTCTCAGTCTCAGCTCTTGAATCAAATAGTATCATAGAATAGTAGAAATCGGAGGAGGAAAGGAGCGGAAAAGAAAATTATACGAGGATGAACAAAGATAAGATCTTTAAGCTCGCTAAAGGTTTCAGGGGCCGCGCCAAGAATTGCATCAGGATCGCTAGAGAGAGGGTCGAGAAGGCGTTACAATATTCATACAGAGATCGCCGAAACAAGAAGAGGGATATGCGCTCGCTTTGGATCGAGCGAATCAATGCTGGCACCCGCCTCCATGGGGTAAACTATTTTTAGTTTTTCTTTTAAGATTAGTTTAACAAATGAAAAAGAGGAAGACATGCTCCGTTTAATTCATTTCTAGGGTTTTCAGACGATTAGGAAATTTATATGTCCCTCGTATGAAGTGTTAGAATGTGGATTATAGTTGTTTCGAAACTTAATGTTTCAGGTTCAATTTTTAATATTTGCCTCTAGGCACTGACATGCTAAGAACCAAGTTAGATTGAGAATGTTTTCTGAATTAGTTTACGACCATATTATCTCCATATAAGTGCTAATGCCGAGTGTTTCAATTTTTTAATATTTGCCCCTAGGCACTGAAATGCTAAGAACCAAATTAGATTGAGAATGTTTTCTGAATTAGTTTATGACCATATTATCTCCATATAAGTGCTAATGCTGAGTGTTGTTAGTTACATTTGTGACATTTGGCTGTCTAATCTTGGCCAGTTGTTGGTTAAAAAAGTTTAGTCCTGACCGTAATCAGAACTGAACTAAAACTGTAAAAAAAATTAAATAACAATAATAAAAACTACGATTGTGCCTCAGAGAAAAAGCTGCAGAGTGCAGATTCATGGGTACAGATTACAAGTTAATTAAGTTATCGAGTTGAATTAGCTTGTCTAGCTTTAATTTTAATTATTTGTCATGTGTTTCTGACTGAGATCACATAGTTTTGAGTGTGGTATGTGCTGGCATAGAATGAATCCATGTGTACCTGGTTTTACTGGTAATGCATTTTTTTTTTACTAAGTTCCCATAGGTGTATCTTTTATAGCTTTCCTCGTGTGAATTTCCAGAGAGGAAATTGGCTAAAACCAGTTTATCAGATATCTAGTGGTAGAATAGACTCATGTCGTCCTTTTACTATTCATTGGTTTGAGCTCTTGGTGAAAAGTGATTCCTCTCTCATTCATTAATGTAAAATAACAATGACATTGAAGGTATCTGATCCTACTTGAACTGTTATGATATTGCAGGTGAATTATGGAAATTTCGTGCATGGACTGATGAAGGAGAACATCCAGCTTAACCGAAAGGTGTTGTCAGAGTTGGCAATGCATGAGCCATACAGTTTCAAGGCACTGGTCAATGTTTCACGTAATGCATTTCCTGGAAACAAGGCTGTACCAAAGAAGGAAGGCCTATCATGTATCTTATAAACTGGTTTGTTGAGAATATGATGCTCTTTTATTTCATATAGATGCTTTTAGTGGAATTCTCGGAGCTGAAATAAAACTTGTTTAACTACTGTATGAATGCTTTTCTTTACTTCTCTAGTGTTTTTCTGTGGAACAATAGTTGTACTTTTCGTCATGCATACCAGGGAATGAAATGGCTCTGAAGGAAAATGGCCCAATCATACGAGTGACTCGTGATCGTTTTGGATAGTGTTTTTTTTTTCGCTTTTTTATTAGTCTAAACAAAAATGGGCATATTCTTTCCTTGTTAATGAATGCCTTTTTTCCCTTCAATGCCCTCTTTTTTTCTCCTTTGATTAGGTGATCATTCGTAGATGGGGTTGAATGTTTTGTACAGAAAATAGTATAATCATGATGAGATGTGCAAACATTTTGTGGTGGTTGGAATGTACTTGGTGAGAAAGCACAGAGTTTCATCTGGTCATTCGAGCAACAAATACTTTGCTTGAAGTATTATGTAATAAATGAATATAATTAATGGTTAGATTTAGATAAGAGGAACAGCTTCACTGTGCAAAAGGGAAACTTGGCTCAAACTGACGAGTACTTCATGGCGGCGTGAAGAAAGTATAGTTGCACCAGAAGCTGGATGGAAAGCACTGACATTTTGAGCAGCAAGTAATACAAGTATTGGTTAACTATTACAAATGATTAAATGAAAAGATGTTTACTAACATAATTCTGTGGGCGTATCAAACCAGTTTAAGAACAAAAAAAAGGGTTAATAGAACAACGACTTGTTGATACGATGCATTCTTTTTTTCTGCGGAAATTTATGCAAGGAAATGATTTCCATGTGAAAAGCCATTCAGTTCCTAAGAGATCATAAATTCAAGTAAGATATAGATGAAAGAAACATGCTTCTATATTTATGCAGTAAACTAGTGAGGGAAACTAACTGTAACAATATAACGACTTTTGGGGCGTATTTGTTGGTATGTTTGACCACTGCTCAACATATATCTAGAAACCAAATTAATTTAACAGAAGCTGGCTCCAACAAACCTCTCTTTAGTGATAAATTTGTAAGTTCAAAAACAATAGCCAAGGAGAGGAAGCCACTATTTTTAGCTAAGAACAAAATTTATTCTACTCGACAGTTCAAATATGAAATTAGCATTTCAAACAGTTCTGTTTTTCATACCCTGTTATCCAGAAATGCATTATTATCCATCAATTTCGAACTTGGATAACTAACCAATCATATAATTAGTGACTGGTACCTTTTACAAACAAATAGACTTTGGGAAAGAACCATATCTCTCAAATTTCTTCTCTAACAACCTTGGAGATGTGGCTACGTAGCTTATGAAAAGATTAACCTGTTCTTCACAAACTTACCAATATAAAGAACAGAAAGAGCTCAAGAGCTGAGCTCTTTTCAAATCAGGGTTAAAGATAAAGAAAAAGGCACAAATAAGAAGAAAATAAAATGCCAATGGGCCAATGTGAGATCACTCCACAGTCGATGACAAATGCCTTTGATTTCTTAACTTTAGAGATAATCTTGCTTTTGGTAGTCTCTAATATCCTCCATTTCTTCCTCCGACGCCTCGGACAGCCTAGTATCGTCTCCCAATTTCTTGTAAGTGCCTCAATTTTTATTCCCTTAGCAAAATAAAAGGCCATCAAACCATATCTGCCAAGGCATTTGTTTGGGTTTTATATGCCATCTAAGCATTCAATTATGTTTATTTATTTACAGGCAGGGATCATTGTAGGAAAGACAGTTTTACTGAAAGGAACTAAATTTAGTCAGAGATCAGGAGGGATAGTGAACTATTTCGACAATGTGGTGCTAACATGCCGCTTCATCTTCATGTTCATCATCGGCCTAGAAGTGGATATCATCTACCTCCGACAAAATATCCGGCGTTCTTGCTCAGTAGCCCTTGCCAACATTGCTGTGTGCCTCGTTCTCGCCCTTGCTGCATCCTCCGTACTCTATCATTACCTCGCCAGTGATGGTGCACATATGCCCCTATTCATTCTCACAATCGGCCTCTTTCTCTCCAACACTGCATCTCCTGTGCTTGTTTGCATTGTTACAGAACTGAAACTGGTGTCTTCCAATATAGGAAAGCTCGCCATCAGCTCTGCAGTGGTAAATGACTTGACTGCAGTTGTGGCTTATGTCTTGTATTCTATGGAATTTGAGAGTTCGGGTGATCTTATCAAGGGGTCTCCAGGTAGGCTCCTTGATGTACTTGTGTGGGGCATTACCATCACTCTGGCAATATTCTTTAATAAATGGCTGGTTAAGATTCTTAATGCATGGAACCGTAAAAAAAGGTACACTCAAACTTTCCTTGCACTTTAATGTCTGTGTGTTTCAAGAATAAAAAATTATATTGCTTGTTGGAGAACAAAATACTGACGTTTTAATTGTCTGGGACAACAGGTACATAAGCAGTGTCGAGGTGTGGCTTTTATTGATAATTGTGGGAGCAATCAGTTTTGACATGGAATTTATTGGGTACAATAACACTTCAGTGAGCTTCTTTCTCGGTCTGGCTTTCCCGAGAAGAGGTCCCACAGCAAGGACGATGCTGGATAAACTCATGTTTCCTGTACACCAACTAATTCTACCATTGTACTTCTCTGGGGTTTTTGTAAAGTATGACCTCAGTGATCTAACTGGAAAAGGAACTGGTAGGATGATCGGCATTGCATTTTTTGTATCATTTCTTAGTATGATTGGAAAGGTTGTGGGGACAATTGTAGTCACTAGGTTGTTTTTCAAGATGCGTCTCAAGGAAGGTGCGGTGCTCGGTATCCTCTTAAATGTTAAAGGATACATGGATATAGTGTTCATTTCCATCGGTGGACATTTTCAGGTCAGTTTTCAATAGTCAGTTAGCTGATTGACAACACGTTGACGAGAAATCTGCTTCTTAAAATTAGCCAAATTTAACAAAAAGTACTTTTGTAAGACATTTCCATACAAAAGATATCATTAATAAACAATTTATAGAAGGGCATAAAAGGAAATAAAACAATCTAGCAAAATTGACAGCAATCCATCTTAACTACGAAAGATTGTTACATTTATCTTTGCAGCTTTGGGGAATTAGTAGTGGGTTGGTCCTGATGTTTACTATAATCATCAACACATTCATTGCATGCCCAGTAGCGCGCCTAATTGTGTCATGGGAAAGGAGGGCATACCGTTACAACCCACAGTCCCTCGAGCATCTTGGATCAGACGGCCATATCCGTATTCTTACTTGTGTGCACAGGCAACATGATATCCCAGCAATGCTCACACTTTCTAACCTGTGTGCTGGTAACAGTTGGTCTCTCATATCAGTCTACCTCCTGCACCTCGTGGAGTTGACTCAAAAGTACGCAGTCACCTTGTATAACCAAAAAAGTTCGCACAGCTCCAATTGGGACAGTGACAGCAATGATATTAAACAAGTTAGTGTGGCAGTCGATACATTCTCTCAAGACACTGGCCTCTTGGTACGACAGTTGACCGCAATGTCCGCTTACAGAACCATGCACGAGGATGTCTATCTGAGTGCTGAGGAGGTTCGCGCTTGCCTTGTACTGCTTCCCTTCCACAAGGAACAAAGGTAATCTTTTCATCCAGTGTCCTCGAAAGTGCAAAAATGGGTGATGAATTAAATGGCTTTATTATTACATAAGAAAAAAAAAATCTGAAAATAGAAATTAAAACTATTAACTGGAGTATTTCTCAATTTATGTAGAAAACTTAAAGCATGTGCCTATCTATGCTTACGAAAGAACAAGGAGGGACCATCAATTTTTCGAATACTACACAATGTTTAAAACAATTTTTGGTCTTTATTACCAGGTATGATCGTAAAATGGTATGCAGAAGAGATGAGAAGCGTCAACTAAATCTCAAGGTCCTACAACATGCACCTTGCACCATTGGAATCCTAGTTGACCGTCCAATGAGCACCGGCATGTCCATTGGCATGTCCAGCACTGTTGCAAATGCCCATTCTACCGACCGAACAAGCACAGCCTCGACCGACCCTGAGACACCAGTACCAGTAACACCAGTTGGGCCAGTACACCAGGTCGCAGCCATCTTTTTTGGGGGCCCAGATGACAGAGAGGCTGCCTCATTCTTGGCTCGGATTGCTCCTCACGCATCTGTAAATGCAACATTGATTCGGTTCCTGCCAACTTTAGAAGATTCCCAAAGCAAGAACTGGTCATCGAGATGCATGAGTGAGTTTGCACTGATATCTGAGCAAGACATGCAATTTGAGATAGATGAGCAGTTCATTGCTTCTTACCAGCAGAGGTACATTTTATGCCTTCATTCTTCATATATAATTTTTAGTTATTTTCGTAAAATTATATAAATGCATAGAAAGAATAGTTTTTATTTCTACAATAATCCCCCTAATTTTATAGCATATCACAAATAATGCTGCATGGGTGCCAGCATAGGCAGATCCAAATAGGATCAATTTAATTGAAGTCCTAAAATTTGAAAAATTAAATATATATGTAACAAACATTAAATCTCCATAGTGTAATGATAAAAAAAAAATCAGATATCCAATTGCAAATACTGTACAATCTATTGTAAACTCATCTTTAATTGAATACCCAAATAACAATTTTTTGCTTCACCTCTCGTTCCAGAATAAAAATAATCTGGCTCAGGAATGACTAGAATTGGCATATCTCCTGTGATTAATTGACTGGTTTTACTATAACATATACTACCTTTTGTACTTAATTTGGGTTTTCTTATGAAAATTCCACAGAAGGTCCAGCCCAATTTGCCTCAAAACCCAGATTAAACGCCAATAAAATGAAAAATAGGCGATGCAAGAAAAATACTATCTCAGAAATCGAGCACTTTGCATTTCCAGGTATATAGCACCAGGGCTTGTGACATACACAGCGCAGCACGTGAGCAGTGGACCTGAGACAGTCACTGCCTTGAGCTCAATGGCCGGGATGTACTCGCTCTTCATTGTCGGGAAAGGGGGCCCGCATCTCTCTACCATGATGACAGGCATCAGAGACTGGGAAGAATGCCCAGAGCTGGGCCCCATTGGGGATTTGTTGGCTTCAGAGGATTTCATGGATTCTGGTTCAGTGTTGATAATGCAACAACATAAGCTCGCTAGCAACAAATCAAGAGATAGATGAGGATGTTCTCAGGTAGTATATGTAATGTAATATAGCTAAATTTGTCATGATTTTTTCCTTTGATTCTTTTGGCAAAAGACTAGTAAAAAGAGTTTGTTGTACTTGTTCCATCAGTTCTATCGGCAAAAGACTTGTGAAAAGAGTTTGTTCTTCTTTTTCCTTAATTGTTTAATCTGGCAAGAGGATTGTAGGAAGAGTTAATAGAACACTAGCAGTTTAGTACTTAGTTTAGTTACTAGTTTTTACGAAGGATAGTGGCATTAATACCTACTAACAATTTAATTGATAAAAACGTATTTACAACGAGTCAAATAACTCTAAATTTTTAGATTACTCTTTTATTCTCACAAAATCTTCAAAATTACTCAAAATTACTCTAATCACCCTTAATTACCTCTAAATTCTTAGATCTATACTTTTAATCCTACTTATATACACTCATAATCACTCTAATATCTTAATTCCTCATCCTGCTCCACGACTGGATTTGCTATTTCGACCGCCGACACGCTTCGACGACCAGATTTACTCACCGTCGTGCTCCAATCGAGATGAGAACTCTACACTCTCCGACGATACCGCACTATCGGATCCAATCGGCTCCGCTCGACTCCGTTCCCTTCCCTCTTCCTCATTCTATTCTCCATTCAAGAAGATAGAGACGAAGGAGAAGAGAGAATATCGTTGTTCGAAGATGAGATCTAGAAAGAGTGAGGTCGATGAAATGAGAGACGGGGGAGGAGAGTTTAGTTACTAGTTAAGTTTCTTTTAAGCCAGTTTCTCTCTCTCTTTTATTAAACGAAAGGGTTTAGGCCCGTTTTCTAATAACCACGTGATCATTTTTTAACTTTGAAAAAAACAATGATTTGATATGACGACTAGATTACAACTCTTAACAAGTGATCATCCATTGGATGATTCGATTGATGCATTTTTTTCCAGAAACTTTCCTTTCCTTGTTGATGGTCTAGTTACACACTTACACGATCCTAGGAGTAATTTCACCCGAAATTTTTATTTATACTATATTAAAAGAAAAATAAACTAAATAATCACTGTTTTTATAAAATTAGAAAAATACCACGTCCGTCAATTGAACGACGGACCAAAAATTGAGGGCCCACCAATTCAATTGGTGGATCAACTTTTTTTTTTCCTCCTCCACACGATGAATTATGTTAAAAAAAAAAGTGAGTTCGCCAATTCAATTAGCGGATCCGTCTTTTTTTGTCTGCCAATTCAATTGACAGACGTGGTAGAAATTGAATTATGTGGAAATAGTAGTTAATTAATTAATTGGATTATTTTTATTTTAATATAGTATAAATAAAAATTTCGGTAATTTCACTGCTGGCGTCAGTAAGCTAGCTAGATCAAGATTATATATACACAAATTTATAATGCGAGATAATACCTGATAATTACCAATTGAAGAGGTGGTTCGGTAAAAATAACTCGACGAGACAGCACTTCCTTCCATATCGCTCTACAAGGGCTTTTCAGACCCGATTTTTTTTATTAATAGAAAAAATATAAAAATAAATATTGATAATGGGCAAAGGTGTTATTAAATTTTGAAATATAGAATAGGTTGCTAGTTTATATTGACAAACTTTTGGTATAGGTTGTTATGTTTATTCAGTTAATTTTTTGATCATATATGTTTCTTGTTTCTGGTTTTCTTTTGGCAGTAAGCTTTGATGTATGACTATATAAGTTTGGTATCTAGTTTGGGTACTAAACTTTAACTTTGGGTTTCAATATGAAATCGGTGGAGCACCCACTACTTTTCAAAAAAAAAAAAAAAATTGAAATATAGGAAGAACGTTATGATTTATAATGTCTAGGGCACTGTAGCTGGACATTATAAATTGACGTTTAATCTGATCGCTAATTATCTTTAAAAAAATACAGTAGCTGGACGTTATGGTTTATACCGTTTAGCTATAGTGTTTTTTTTTTGTTTTCTTTAGTTCTAACTATTGTTGTTCTGAGATTGTTTTTAACAGAAAAATACTGTAGTTGGACGTTATAAACCATAACGTCCAAATACATTTTTTTAACAATCATTAGCAATCAGATTAACTAAACGTTATGGTTCATAACGTTCAACTACAGTGCTCCCGGACGTTATCAACCATTACGTTCTTTTATATTTTGAAATTTTATGAAATCTTACCTCTCTTTATTGATATTTTTGTTTTGTTTTTCGTATTAATAAAAAAAACGGCTTAGTCACTCTAGGTTTCAAATTAAACAGGAAAGGACAAATGTCAGCTGTCCCTTTTTTTCCCTGGAAGTAAGCCATTACCAATAAAAGCAGCTTGCAAGAAGATGAAAAATATACAAAGAAAAGACATCACCTGCCATCTGGAGGTAGAATTTTCCTGCCTTCAGTGCCATTGATACGTGGATTCAGACGGATTTAAACATTTAAATATTAATTTTTAATTTTGCTGCGGACCCACATTTAGCGACACAGGAACAGAAAAATCCTGCTCCGGAGGAAGCAGAGAATTCGGTTCTATATACAAAACATCAAGAACAAGAAAAAACCTTGCCAACATAGATTTTCCCACAAAAAACGTAAACCCCAAGCAAGTAGAATTATATTAGCATCCTACGAGATATCTCAAATTTTGCGTGACTCTTTGGAAAATCTCAACCGTTCAAATACGTTTTGTACAAATCTAAGAGCTCGAATAATACTGGACGTCTGGACCCCTGCGCTATCACCGAATAAGAACCGGACACGTTGGTCACACAAAATATGAGATATCTCAGAGGATACGCACTCAAGCAAGTAAAGATTCTATTCGCAGCAGTCCATAGCCTCTGAGGTAACATAATATTTCTGTTTAGATCTGGACCGTCTGATCAGAATCCGGGTCACAACTGCACAAGTGCCAAGCCTCTTTGATATTTGTGCAGATTCTGATCGAACGGACCACATCTAAACAAAAATATTTTACCGCAGGTTATATGAATTCGCAGCAATGTACATTGTCAGAAGTTGATTAGTTGATGAAAAAGCAATGAGGTGAGCCCAGAATTTTGTGATGAAGAAGGTTCACAAAATTCCTCCCCATATTGTATCCAACAGGATTTGAACTCAATTGAATTATTTGTTGGATTTTGATTTAGTTGTTGTTACGATTACTTTCATATTAGTTAACTTATATCTTTTTAAAGTACATGTGTCAAATTAAAATTAGAAATTACTTGCATAACATGGTTGTAATATAATTAATTAAGTGATGTGAACTCAAGCACAATTAGCATAACTTTTGGTTATAATTAATTAAATACACTTAAAACCAAGAAGCAAGTATGAAATATAAACCATACAAATTAATCAAGGTCTAAACAAACAAATTCGTGTCGGATTTACCATACAATTGTTGCCCAGGACTTCAAATTAGAAAATGGTTAGAATTTTATTAAGTTGTTCATACAGTCAGCTAACGAACTACTCTAATTTATCCTCTCTAATGCTAAAATAAGCAACTAAAAATAAAGGTCTAAATGTACCAATACAACAAAATTGATAAACAAAATAAACTGCTTTTGTTAGTTCTGTTAAATACAATTACCATAAAAAAGGACCAAATACATTTAATTTGACCTCAAACATAAATATAAATTTGAACCAAAATCGCAACAACATAACCTCCATCTATTCTATATATACATTCCCACTGTCCATTTCAAATCTCACAAAAAAAAACAAAAAAAATCTACTGTGTTCATATTCCACAAAAAATTTGAAATAAAAGTAGCTTGATTTTATTTGCAAATATGGTGCTCATGTCCTTCCCTAAGTTGGCAATTGTGGTGGTTCTGTTGTCTTGTCTTATGATGAGTCACAATGCGTGTCTGCTTTAAGCTTTTGTAGGGTGAATGACGACGGAATCGAGTCTTGTCTACCGGCAGTAAGAGGAACGCACCCGCCACCACCGACACAAAAATGCTGCAGTTATGTTAAAACTGCTGATCTAAACTGCTTATGTTCGTACCAGCACTCTTACTTGATTCCTCTGTTGGGGGTTAATGTTGCCCAAGTTAAGAAATTACCAGGTAAGTGTGGTATTAACGGACCGAACTGTTGAGATTTTACGGTGTACATGATTATGTTTGCTTCTATGTATAATTTTTTTTTATTATGTTTGCAAAGAGTTTTAGTTTGTATAATTGAGAGTTGAATGTGATTGTAAATTATGTTGCACTGCTGAGTTTTTGAAATAAATAAAACAAAAATTTCACATTATGTGCCTTGTAATATTTTTCTTATCTGCTCTCTTAACTCTGTTAGCTCGTTTTTCTTTCAAATCATTTAAATCTTTAATCCAAATAAAGCATACAATGGTCATAAGAGGTTTAGCCGAGAGGTAGAACCAACCTGATTCCTGCCGAAATTTTTATTAATAGAAAAATAAAAAATAAATATTGATCAATAGAGAAGCAGTTTTTGAAAATTCGATATCTAAGAAAAACGTGATGGTCTATAACGTCATCTAGACGTTATATACCACAACGTCCCGTTAATCAAAATCTGATTAGCGAAACAGCGTTTTATTAAAAAAAATATGGATGTTATAGTTGAGAACATCCATCTACAACATTCTGTTTTTTTTTCTCGCACTATTTCGTTAATTAGCGGTAATCTGATTTTACTAATTAGGATGTTGTATAGATTATCATGTTTTTCTTATATATCAAATTTCTGAAATGCTTTCTCATTGTCGATATATATATTTTTTTTAATTTTCCCATTAAAAACAATTTCGATGATCCCAGTATTGTTTTTCTATGAGAAATGCATACAGATCTTCTCCATGTTAAATATATTGTCCACGAAGTAGTATATTTGTTAAATCAAGATCTGTACTAAGTACATTAATATTCGTGCAAGTCTGTTTCAATTTATGTGCGTACTAATCTTAATATTAATCGTACAGTGATAGAGCTAATTAAACCTAAAAGTAGATCCGATTCCCATCAGAGCTACTCCTATCTCTATTTGTTGGCACTCTTCCGACCATTGTAAACAAAAAAAAGGATTCTCCTGTAGTACATAAATTTTATTTTAACACGCGAATAAAGAGGGAGCGAAGTGTTGTTGGGCTTTGTTAAGTTCACCACCACTCAAATCCACAACTAGAACAGATAGAATGGAATGAGGCCCAAGATACTGGGCCAACCCTATCTTAACAGTACTGGGCTTTATGTGTATTCTGCCCGGCCCATATCTTTCTTGGTATGGGGGTGGTCGGATTCAGTTCAACATCTGGTTGGTGCCGTTTAATCTATATTGAGATTTATATGCAGTACATTTGCACAAAAGTTGAATTTTCCTATGTGAATTTTAATGTAAATCAACAGTTTCGATTAGATGCTGAACCGAATTTGACGTGATGTACATCGAACTATTCCGATTCTTGTCTTTTATTGGATGTATCCGGTAAATCGGGTCTAAGTTTACCGATTGTAACTACTTTTTACCAACTTATCATTGTCAATTACAAATTTTTCATGGATCATACCGGGACCATTACTACCGAGACCTCACAATCAGCAAAATAAATTTGCTGCAATTTCAAATTCTGAAATCTCTGCAATTCGAATTCAGCCGTTGAACTTTTTTTAAAAACGCATCTCAAAACAACTGGTTTTCCTTACACGCATCTCGAAACAGTTCGACAGCTAGATTCAGATTGCAGAGATTTCAAGATTACTGTTCACTAGTCTCGAATTTTAGCAGGCTCGGATCCCATAATCTGGTAATTACAACTCATCATTGTCAATTAACAATGGCTTCAGGCTTCAGCATCTGTAATTTAATCATCATATGCAATCGTGCACATCTTTAGAGATGCCAATTAACAATCCTTCTCTGAACAACATATTTAGAAGAAAAGAAGTAAAATATAGCTAATATATTCATAGCTAGAACCTAGCCTATGTAAAAATAAAACGTTACACATGAATTCTTATTTATTTGGGAACAAGTGGCCACCTTCTGAGTTCTGATTGACATTTTCAAATTCAGTTTTCTATTTTTCTTCTTTCAAATTGCTCATTATTTAAGAGAGTAGCTGATCAGTAGGGGTATCTCAATGATATATATTCACTGGGAACAAATGTAACATAATTTGTTATTGATATTCACACATACCAAATGTATCTGCATTGAGATATTTTATTTTTAAAAACATATGTGGTATTTTTATTTTAAAATGTAACGTATTTTTAATTTTTAATTTTTTCCTAATTATTTGTATTGGTTATCGTTATCTCTTTCATAATAATAATTGTTGACCTAGCTAATAAAATAAGTAAAAATAATTACACGAAATAAAAAATTTAGGAATTAAAATTAATTTAATTTCTATTCAGATGAATTAAGGAGAGAGAAAACAAAAAAAGGAAAGGTTTACAGCTTATCTGTAGTATGGACTATGGACACCTCAGAAATAACAAAATCTTATCCGAGTCACCGAGCCAATCCAAAACAAAGTCCAGTGGTCAGAGGCTCAGAGCAGAGTGGTTACTACTCACTAGTCAGTCCCGAGGTCAGGATTCTATGTGGCGGATTCTCTGTAGCATAGGTTGTCATATACCGCTGCCGCATATGCTTTTATCATAGTGACAACTCAATAATTCGGGAAAGGTTCGGCGGAGTCAAAAATTCATGATTCATGTATAATTCGGATATAATTCGAGAATTATTTAGTCCAATAAGGAAGCAAAAAAAAACCAAGCAAAACCCTAAAAAAGTAAAAAAAAAAAAAAAAATTAAAATTCGCGATTTTATGGCAAATAATTTGTATTATACGTTTTCACATTTTATTCAGAGTTCGGTTCTAAAACAGTAAGAAAATGAAGTTATACTTTTCTCTCTCTCTTTTATTCTGATATAATTAAGAATTAATTTATACTTTCTGCATTCCAAATAATTTTTTTCACAACAAATTGGTAAGTAACTAACCTAATATTTATTAAAAGAGAAATTAAACACCTATAATTTTAAAGAAATAATAACACTTGTCACTAAAAATTTGACATAATTGAAAGTGAGAATCTAGAAAGAAAAAAAAGCTGGAACAACATTATCGTATAATTTAAAAGATATATTCTATAGCAAGTTATAAAACAGGCTCATTTAAAAAATAATAATAAATTTATAGAATTTCTGAACAAATGGAAAGTAATAGCTAAGAAATTAATCTTTTTCAAAATGTACATCCATCTTTCTGGAAAAAAAATCATACCATATTATCAGCTACTCATGTTACATCCACACAGCATCCAGCGGCTGTGCACAAAGATGCCACGTAGAGATATACGTGTCATGTCAGTTTTAAATATATCCACTTCCTTTCCTTGTCTCTTTCTCGTTTCCCTCCCTCAACGCTGCATCAAACCACAAAGATATATTTGTAGAGCAGAGAGCATGCAGTATTGCAGTAACCATCCTCAATCACACGCAGCCACGCTTTTACTTGCCAAAAGAAAATAAAAGAATCAATTAAGAAAGAAAGAGCACACAGCGCGCACACACACGCTTCCAGTACGTACACTTCTCCAACGAGCGATCCAGATTTAATTGTCTTTTGCGATCAAATATATTCAAAAAAAAATTCTCGGTGAAGAAGAGAGGATCCATTAATGGCTCGACTTGTCAGTGGCGTCTCTTTCCGGGTTCTCATTGCTCCTCCATCTTCGTCCAGGTTAGACAGCTTGTTATTTTTAGAGTACAAATTAAGTGTGTTTGGAGTGGAGATTCTACCGTTGCGGATAAATTTTCCCTTTGTTATCTGGTGAAAATGAATATTAGTGGTAAATTGAAACCTCAATGCTCGAGGATCAAACTAGAGAGAGAGAGAGAGACAACATGTTCATGACAATGTATTAGTTTTACGTATAGTATCCACAAAAACACTTGCAAAGATGAACTCATGAGGTCAATGGCACTGTATCAAATTTAACTATTTACCAATTAGATTGTAAAAAGAAATAATATGGGTAATTTTACAATTTTTCCCTTCTTTATTTTTAAATCAGGCGAACTTTATATTGCAACCATTTTAATTGTATTTTGCACCTTAATCCACAGATTACAGCCAAATCACTCTACAAGTTTGAGACTGCAGGGTCCTAAGCACCAAGTTATCCGTATAAAGAAATGGAGTACCACCTCAGTGAGGTACTAGATTGGGTTAATTTCCTTCAAGAACTTCCTTTTGTTGTTTAAAAAACTTCTTTTCTTATAGTAGTAATACATGTGTGAATAGATGTGATGTGAAGAATTGGTCTTTGCGTTCTGGCCCAGAATCGGTACAATTAGAAGTTCCCACATCAGTACCAGTTCGTGTTGCAAATGAGCTTCTTCAGGCAGGGCACCGCTATCTTGATGTTAGGTAATATATTAAACATTGGCATTTGCAATTCAAAGCTTCTTTACTTTATTTTTACTGTCGGAGGACATATTGATCTAATTTGGTCAACTAGAGGCTTAATTAAGCTTAGTTGAACGATTAGGGTAAACTGGACCTATTTGGGAAATTTAGATTTTGTTGTATTACTGATGGTTGAAGAGGCTATGGATGAATATATATAGATTTTTTTGAATAATTGAATAATTTAAATATGACATGACACACTAATCTGCTAAAATTTGGGCTTCTTGTCTGAGGTTGTGATTCTTAGGTAACAAGCCAACTTTTTGGATAAATTTTAACATTTCTTAGCTAAATTTTAAATTTTAGCAGTCTTAGGTTGCAATTTTGAATTAAATTTTATGTTGAATATTTGTAAAACGTAGTTTAAATTGGTGAAATACTTTTCAATTGTGGTTAATAGGACTGAAGATGAATTTAAGGCTGGACATCCAGCAGGAGCAATAAATATCCCATACATGTTTAAAGTTGGATCAGGTAATTATATTGGCACTTCTTTCTATCCATGATATCACTTGAAAATAAATGCAAAGAAATTAGAAGAAAGTACCAAGATAGACTAGAAATGTAAAAAAAAAAAAAAAAAAAACATTGGTATTTAAAAGCAAAGCTCTTATTACAATTTTAAAAGGTTATGATTTTCTGACAATCACCTGTTGGTGTATGTAATTTTTCTTGCAGGGATGTCAAAGAATCCAAAATTTTTGGAGCAAGTTTCCTCAGTTTATTCTCAAGATAGCGAAATCATAGTTGTATGTGATATTATCTGACCACGTTTCCTCTTATAGGTTGTCCTTAATTTTTGTTCTGATTTTGTGAAACCTATTCCTCTTTTGATCTATAGGGATGCCAAAGTGGGAAAAGGTCACTTATGGCTGCAACTGAACTTCATTCTGCAGTAAGTTGGTTCAAGTTTCTTGTTGTTTTGTTGTTTGTTTAGTTTTACCGACTTCAGCCTGACACCATAGATATTGATAACATGACCAATGTACCAGTCATTCTATCCAACCAATTACTTAACCAATTTGGGTTCCCTTATTTTGTGGGCTAGTGTTTGGTTTTTAGTTCTGGTTGAGGTAAGGTGAAACATTTTGAGAAATCAAGTGAATAACTAAGGCTTATCGATTGTTGGAACTTGGAACCTGCAATGCGCAACTTGGTACTAGTTTGTCATACCAGCCAATTCGATAATTCAATCGTTCCAGTGTTTTCTTGTGTGTACGTATTCGCTATGTATTTAGACTGTTTATTTTCTTTTGGATTTCTTTGAATTTTTCAGGGGTTTAGAGCTGTAGTGGATTTGGCAGGTGGATATTCTGGATGGGTTCAGAATGAACTTCCAATTGAGCGTTCTAGATGAAAACATACTAGATTTATTACTTATCATGGAATGAAAGAATAGTTCTTATTTTTGTCTACTGTTTTTTTTTTGGGTGCTTTACACTGATATTTTTCTTACTGAATGAATAACCACACGCCTGGTGTTGTAAATATTTACCTAATAAAAATAAAATTTCTTCATACAACCTGAATTCGCATTTACATCGTGATTTGTTGCTTGCTCACTTGTTCATTGAATCATTGTGTCTACAAAATTTGATCTGCAAATTAAAGTAGCCACGAAGGCTTGATCATATATCAATCACAGAATGCTCAGAGCGAGGGGAAAGAAGCAAGTCCACAAATCATATCTGAGGTGTAAAGCCCAGTACCCATTCTCTTGAAAGAATGTAATGAAAACAAAAAACAAATTAGATGTACATGTTACAACACCCAAAAAGCGAAATGAAAAGCTACATGTGAGCATCTCCACCAGAAAACATGTACAAAGTCGAGGCTCTCAACTCTCAATCAACAACAGCAATTGCCTACAGACCAAGATTCTGATATTTCATAAATCCAAACACGGTATCACACAATATTCTTGAAGAAATTGAATACAATCCGTACGCCAGGACATATGAAGAACATTTACATGATCTTACTTCAATTTAAGACGAGATAGAAACCCCAATTTGTGATGTTCTTCAGCTTTGACCCCAACCTGTTCCATAAAAGAATTTTCTCTTATGAGAAGTAATAAAATAAAGTAAAGTTCAACATCCAGATATGAAATGTTTTTAAAGAACAAATAAAAAAATAGGAAAGTAACAAAAAAATTATGAAACAAACCTCATTGGCTATATGTTGAAGATCTATTATAATAGTACCAAAATCAGGGCGATTAGAAGGCCTTTGCTGCCAGCATTTCTCCATGAGCTTAGCTAATTCTGGATTAGTGCCTTTTGGTATTGTAGGTCTCAACTCCTGCACAGGGCATTTCATTCAATTTTGTCTTGAAAAATCAAAGAACAAAACATAAAGAGTTCAAACTTTTTTTTTCTTTAAAAAAAACTAATGAAGAGATGACAATTATGGTTTAGACTGAAGCCATACTTTTTGAACAACGCCGATTGCTGCTTGTAGAGGAGTTAAGTATTCATAAGGAATCTATCATTCAAAAGAAATTATAAACAAGAAATGTTAATAGGTATTCAGAAGGATTTTATCATGGAACAGAAATTATAAATTAGGAGTTCAAGAATGCAAGTCGATGTACCTTTATTGTGAGCAATTCCCATAGCATAATTCCAAAGCTAAACACATCAGCTTTGTGATCATACTCCGTATGAGCTATAATCTACACACAAAACCACCAAGTGTAAACTCAACACCTTGTGCCCGAAATATGAAAAGAAAAATATTATCATTAAGAAGCATGAATGCACCAGAATGAATAACATACCTCAGGAGCCATCCAACGGTATGTACCAGTTTCAGCTGTCATCACACCAGATGTCGACTTAACTCTCGCTACTCCAAAATCAGCTATTTTGACTATCTGTTTAATTTGTACCAAGTTTAGAATTACAAATTAAGCTGGATAAAGAGAAGCACATTTTGATTATGTGTGCTTGCATATAGAATCCAGCATTTCTCACATTTGAAGCTAATCAACATAGGTTATTTGCAGTTATCACCTAATTGTTTAAAAGAAGGTTCTGGCAAGCATAAAAGACCAAATTGCCCATGGTTATTTCATGTTTTAGTATTGTACTCAACAAACCAGCTCATTACTAATACATATAAAATGAAAAACAAAGCATTACAATCATCTATACGCTTCACTATAGTTTGATTTATCAAAATTAAATGGTTATTACATCCCCCATATCATTTTACATGTCAGGTGTATCTAAACATCTCAGACAATTTGAATGATATTCAAGTATTAGAAATGTTGGTTATTATGCACATATAAAGTAAACTATTGGTCAGTTGTGTTTGCAAAGAAGCCCAATATATTGCTACATTTACTTGCCTCTTTGTCATCAATGAGAATGTTAGCAGTTTTCAGGTCACGGTGAATAATATTATGTTGGTGCAAGTAGTCCATCCCTTTTGCTATGTCAAGTGCAATTCTGATCAAGGTAGGAAGATTTATAACAGCTTTGTGTTTGTGCATATGATCATACAAACTGCCACCTGACATAAACTCTGGTAGAAGTATATAAAAGTACTGTCAAGAAATAGTACGAAAGATACGCCAAGCACTAGAGGCAAATATAACTTTTGAACTTACCAGTTACAATGCATAAATTTGGGAGTTTGGTACATGCACCGATAAATTGCACAACATTCTTATGACGAACCTTTCTGGAAAAGTTAATGAATATTGTTACATAAAAGGAGTTGGCACAGCAATTTAATCATGAAATTAGTCTGCAGATCATTTTTAAGGTGAAAAAGAAGATAAAATATGGGAAACAAAGATAAAATATAGATTTGACTGTTCAGAATCTTTTTTTTTTGGGTCATTGATGGTTTTATATCTTCTTATTTTTTTCTGTAAGAGAGTGCTCAAATTCTTTCCTTCTTTTGGTTGAGCAACTAAATAAGGTTGTAAACAATCAATCAAATCATTCTTGACAAAATTGAAAAACAAACCTCAAAATAACCACTTCGTGACCAAATTCGCGCACCATGTTATCATTCAAACGGTCATCTTTGATAACTTTAATGGCTACATCTTGGCCAAAATATACGCCACGATAACTGCATAATAAGACAACAAAAGCAAAAGAAAAAATAGAAAGGTAATTTTTTATTAAAGTGGCAGTGATGAATTAGAATGACAACCATTAAAAAAAACATACAGATCGCCGTATGTGCCAGACGCCACTTTTTTTCCAAATTTAAGGCACTTCACATCAATCTCCCACTCGTCTGTGCTGTCAGATGGTATTTTTATATGATCAGGAATAGGCGGCTTCTGGTTCTTGACATATTCTTCTGACGTACAATGTTCAGCATCTTGTATCTGAAGAGTTGATTTCTTTGCTTCCAGTTGTTGCTCCTTAGAGGATAAAAAAGTAAAACATATTTTATTTGATTTCCAAATTTTGCATGATTTAATTTGTCTTGATTGATTCTTGCCAGTAACCTGACTTGAAATTGTCATGAATTAGGTGTATCTGTATGAAAACAATTACAAGGATTGCAGCATTAGTGGGTATAATAAGAGGTGGTCTTTACCAATGACAGTCTAACTAGTACAGTAGTGAAATGTCTCTGTATGTTTTTGGTTGCAGCAGAGCATACTCAGCAGAGCAAACTATTATAAAAATCACAGTCTCTCTCTTCTTTTTTAAAATCTCGGCAGTGACTTCCAAGGGTATATCATAGTCTCTCCCTCTCCCTCACACACACACACATACAGAATTACCTTGATGTTCTTGATTTTCTCTTCTATAGCTGTAGTCAGCTGTTCAGTTTCCTACAAAAAAGAAATGGGTTTTTTATTTGTTCATCAAAAATATCCAAAAATCAAAGGGAACAATATAAACATTGCCATTTTGTTCCCTAAATAAGCATATTATTTTTTTCTATAAATCATTAAAAGTATGTAGTGTATGTAGTGCCCTAAAATTAATTGACAAGGATAGGATAAAATTTGAGCAACGTACTGCAATATACAATAACATGACTTTTTTCAGGAAGACTATTTGAAGATAAGGATCATTTACTTGGTCTATTTAATCTAAAGAAAATAATATATACCTCAAGATGCCATCCAATAACAATGAAAATATCTAATGAGAAACCATCATTTGTTGAAAATGCATGTGCTTCTTCAATGTTTAGGTTAAGATCACCAAGCAGGCACGTAATCTGCGGAAATCAATAATAAATAAAAGAAATTTACTTTGGATAATTGATTCTATTTTACCTATATAAAAAAAAAAAAAAAATCAAACCTGCAGCTCACTATTTGACATGGTCAGGGAAAATATTCAACAAATGGCAATTCTTATTTAACAAGTTTTTTCTTTTTTGAGGAAAGATAGGGGTCATGCCCGTATTTGATTGAATTCTTATTTAACAAGTTGAGATTGTAAAGGACCACCTATGAATAGTAGGGCCTAAAACGAACCCTACCAAATAAACTATAACAATTAATTAATCTTTCAATTTATGAAAACTTTCAAAGTTCATGAGGAAACCAATTAAGTACCTGATTAAGAAACTTTGGCTTGTCTTGTGACGCAAAGGTAATTTCATGCATAAGCCTGTATATTTTGTAAATGTTAAAATAAAAGATAGTCAATTATATCAATCTCCTGTTGTGCCCCCGTTCCCTTTTTCTGGGTCTAGATGAAATTGAGAATGGACCACTGTTTATAGATCATATTATGGCCGAAAAATATACCAGATACCCTAAATAAAAATTATTGTACTAAAAATATCTTGTAATATAACATATTAAACCACACAAACCTTAAAAAAGGTAAAGGATTTGAATCGGTTCCTTCATCATCGTTTTGAGATATGCTCGCCTGACGAACCAAATCCCTCAATTTGGATGTATCAAAAGACGGTGAAGGATGGATACTACAGATAAAAAAACTAAATTAAAAGAGTATTTAGAAAGTAAATATTTTATTTGATAACAATGTTCAAATATGAATTAACCTTCTTTTATTTGTATCACTAGGAGTATCATCCTCATCTGACGACACCTAAGGAAGCAAAAGCAAGAAAAAGAAAGACAACATAATTCAGCACAACAATTACGCTATGTTTTTGTATGCACAGTACCAGTATAAAGATAACATAATTCATCACAACAATTACACTTTTTTTTTGTGCACAGTACCAGAATGCACCTGTGTAAGCCATTATTTAAATTCAAAAGCTAAAAATAATAATTCGTCGACAGAGCTGACAATACAAATAAAATTTGCATGATTTTGTTTTATAAAAGTAAAAGTGAAGAAAATACAAAATGAAAAAAAGATCTTTACATGAACTAGTCTGACCAAGAAAGACGGCTGGTTTGCAGGATTCCTTGCATCCTCTAGCAAGTTCATGTGCATCAAAATATCCTCTGCTTTCTCCACGTTTATATCCATGGCATACCTACATCAATGCACCGATAAAAGCAAATTAACACAAATTCTTTTTGTCGAACAGGTTGTGGGCATTAAAAAACAAGGAAGAGGTCTACCTTGCCGGGAGGCGATGAAAGTGGTCCCACAGTTCTTTGGCAAACCCTGGCTTCGTGAACTCTGGCACGCCGGCCACTTTGAGGTTTCTGAGCACCTCTTCATATACCTCAAGCACATGTTGTTTTTCCTGTTCCTTCTTAGTCTGACAGTTGGGCCCCACTGCCCCCTTTCCTTTCCCATTTCCGTTTCCATTCCCTGTTTCACTGGCACTTACTTTTCCTCTCTCTGCTGAGTCCTCCATTGCTAACCACCAGCGCACCACAGCTAAAAAGGCCAGTATCAAAGATTTGTTACTTCAAAAAATTTCTTACTTTGTTGTCGTCTCCTCCAATTTTGATCAGCAGTGGAGATATGGAAGAGCATCATCGCTTTGTGGCCCCCAAAAAGCCAGAAATGGAAGTATAAAAAGTGGGAAAAACCAATTTGAAAACCATTTGATGCCATTTTTCTATTTGTGATTATTAAATTCTTGTATTATTTATTGGTTGAAACCGAGCGAGAAAGGGATGTATCATGTTTAATTGCAAAGTCAACTCATCGGATATGCTTGACAGATTTTTATAGCTTTAATCAATGTTTCACCATTTCTTCCTCGATTGTTTAGATTAGGTTGGAAGAGAGCTTGAGATACCAAAAAAGTCGTAGTTGAAAAGTTCAGAAAACTTGTCAGTTTTCATAAAAAAATTATACAGTTGATCTTCTGTTATAACTTTGTGCAACTTATCGTCAGGCAACAGATATCCCTTCGGAAAGAAACCTAAAAAAGAAAGCATCACAGAAGTACTCACAAGAATTTTAACACAAGTTCCAGCGTGACATGTCCATGAAGGTCTTTCGGCCCATGGCCCATGGGCTTCTCCTAGATATTAATGAGCCGGTTCCAAGGGGCCGCATATTCTTGGCATCTTACTGATTGCTCGGCCATTAATAAATCATTAATTTCTTTGGTTTTAGTTTTTTAAGAAAATTAGTTTTAAATTAGGCGAAACATAAGAGGGAAATCAATGTTATATCAGTAAAATTATGCTCTATACGGAATAAATACATATTATGCTTCTTTATTTTTTCTATTTAAATTTGAATAAATCAAAATCAATATTTTCAAAAGTTTCTCTGCCTGACAATTCTCATTGTTGCTGAGAAGCTATATAAGATCACCTAATAATGAAACAGTATTACAGATTGCTGTTTTCATGTAATTAAGGGTTATTTTTTTCATTTACAATAGAGAAAGCTCAAAAATCTACACGTTTTATATTTTAAAACTTAAATGTGAAATGACAGACTGGCTAGGCCTATTGATCAGGTCCTAAATGAATATTGCTCAAGAATATTCCTACACTGGATGAAATCATGAAATCTACACGCTTTAGGTTTCCTATAAATTAAAGGCCGGATGCATGCACTGGATGAAATCATGAAATTTGGGTAAGCATACATGTTACTATTCCAGTAAGGACCCATATATACCAGCTCGGTATCAGAAAAATTAATGGGTCATGTAATGATCTCACAAAAAAATAAATATTATTCATACAAATCGGTGCTTTTTCATGAACTTATTTAGCACCTTCACTCAAAAATAAGTTTATACAATTAATACAAACATGGATTGAATGAAATACCGAACCAACACTAGCGGAGAATCAGCAATCAGGATCGGTCGAAAACAGCTATACTGTTTGTAATCTGTACAATTTCTACTAGTGCAAAGTAAAGGAAAATTATATACGTACGACAAAATAATAAAGCATCAACATATCTTATGATTATTAATTTAATAAGGGGGCACTATCGGAATCAGCAAAAGGCCTTGGGGATCCCGTATAGAATTCAGATGCCTCATCTCGCATTGCTTGTAGTGCTTTCCTCAATCCTTTCAACTGTTCTGCTACTTCTGTCATTGTCGGCCTCTCCTCTCCGATCGGCCTTAAACACTTTCCTGCAATATTAGCAACCTTTACAAGCAGCTCCAGGTTATTCTCGGTAGCAATATCCTGATCAAACAGCTCTTCAGCCTTATTTTCTCTCACTGCTTTAAGAAACTCGGAAGCAAGAGACTTCGATTCATTGTTCTCAGCAAGATACACTGCCTTCTTTCTTGTGATAAGCTCAAGTATAATAACACCAAAACTATATACATCGCTTTTCTCTGTTAACCGATGGTCTCGCAGGAACTCAGGATCTAGATAACCAAATGTTCCTTGCACAAAAGTAGCAATCTGGGTCTTATCCGTTGATAGGAATCTTGATATGCCAAAATCAGAGACCTTCGCCGTGTATTTGTTGTCTAAGAGAAAGTTTTCAGATTTGACATCACCATGGAGGATAGGTTGGACAGTTTCTGAATGCAAATGTGCAAGCACTTTTGCTGAGTCGCTGCAAATCTGTAAACGAGTTTCTAAAGTAATACGCTCATGGTTTCCATGAAGAAATCTGTTGAGAGTACCCTTGGGGATGTACTCATACACGAGCATCGGCACATCTAGTTCTAAACAACAACCCAAGAGCCTCACGACATTTTTGTGGTTTATTTGTGAAAGTATAATCATTTCGTTTATGAAGTCTTCTTTCATCTTTTCATCATGACTGACTGCTATACATTTCTTTACTGCAACCTCACGATTGTCCTCCAAATGCCCTTTGTAGACCTCGCCTTGGCCTCCACGACCGATAACCGTGGTAAAGTTGTCTGTGATTTTTTCCAATTCTTCCACTGTGAAGACCTTCATGGTCTCAACTTTTTTTGATGCCAGTTGTTCATATAATATTAGCCCTCCATTTTTCTTGAAAAAGATCTCTCTTTCTTTTTGAAGTTCCTTGAAAAATTCATCTCGTTCTCTCTGAATTCGTTTCTTTTGGCACACAAAAATCATCGAAAGAGTGACAACTAGTAGAACAACTGTACTAGCACTAATACCTGGAGATCGAAATTAAATCTGATGTCAAGTGATGCAAAAATAAAGCTAATTAGATATAATATCTATTAAAATAGAAACGTGTACATGTACAAGCATCTTTCCTTTTTTTATTATGGTTTCCCCAGATAGTGTTATTGATTACTGTTGATCCTTACCAGAAAGGCAGAAACAATGGAATTTTATCCAATAACATTTTGAAATAATTAAAGTAAAACCTTAGGGAAACATCGTATTTTAATGTAGATCAAGTTCAATTATAGAATGCAATGACGAAACATCCAAGTTTTGAAGGGAAATATATATACTGAAATTCACCAATTGCAAGCCTCTCCCTCAGGGGGAAATTATCAGCGCAAGAATTATTGAATGGATTTCCATGTTTGCCTGACTGGCACTTGCAATCATAAGAACCTTCCTTGTTGTAACAGATTCCATGACAAGGATATTCATCAGGTAACTCACATTCATTTATATCTGCACAATTGATTGTCATCAAGGTGAGCAAACATTAATTACTATTGATCTATGATTTAAAATTGTTTAAGAATGTTGTAGCTTTATTAAAAGGTTCAAAAAAGACGAGCAATTGATCATGCTTGTTATTTTACCTGCACATCCATTGACAAGGTAAGGATTACCCCGATACCCCTTTAAACATTTGCAAAGATATCCTGGGCCATTAACGGAATCATAACACTCGCTATTCCTGCTACGGCATCCATATAATTCCGGGCTTTTCTGGGCCTCTGCACACTTATTTTTCTCCCTTAATGCCCAATTGAGCCACACCGGCACGCTCGTGTTTGTAGACATTGTCAAGTTTGACTTGCCAAATTTGAACCAATCCTTATCCACCAAAAACGCATAGTCACAAGGGTTAAAGGATAGGAATCCGTCATGGCTGTAGCCATCAAAAATAACCGAGTTATCAGTAAGACCAGAAGGAATGGTAACTTGGCAACAACCCACGCCTGAGCAGGACCCATCGATTATGCTGTTTGAGTCATTGCAGTATGACACGCAGCCAGTGTAGTAGTTATACGAATAGATACCATTGCTATCTCTCTGGCTTTGGATATAGCTCACGGTGTTGCACCCAATTACCACAAATAGGTTGTTGGTGTTTGAGATCCTGCATAGGTAGGAAATTATCAACTTAGATGAAATTTTATACAATTTTGTTAGCAACAATTGCCATAGAATTTGTTCACTAAAAAAAATTGTTGCTACTAGCTTGGTTGGTCATGCGCAGTATTGATATCCCGTGAGCACAGAGCTCTGTTTGTAATTCGACTTGTTTTATAAGGATTCTCAGAATTTCAGGAGAGCTATTATATAACTTCACAAAAGATACAAAAAGTCAATTGTCAATTGAGCTAATTAAGCGTTATCGGCTCCCGTGAAATGCAACAATTTTGACAGCATAATAAAATAATTGAATTGCTCTATGAATTTTATTATTCATGGTAGTACCAACCTAACTTCATACTGTCAAAGTGTTAGGCGGACGGAATTTGAAACCCACCGCTTTACAAATTCAGATTGCCCCAGCCCCAGATACCGGAGGGTAGAATTACTAAATCCTTACCATTATTGAATTCTGGAACAAATCTCAAAATATTGAAAATAGGCACTGAATTCCTGTTAGCCTGGCTGGGACTAAATCCGGATCGTTCTTCCTAATTGTAAGAGTAGCTACCTGAGAGGATACGGATTTGTGGTTTACTGTGCTACAACTGACAACGGGTAGGTGGCAATGGGTCAGATAGGGCCAGGTTTGTGTCAAGCCCTAACTCCTAAATCTGGTCCTTCATTTCAAATCTTAGGCCTGGCTTGTTCGGCTCTGTTCTTGGATCTAAAAATTGCGGTTAAGCCTGCCGTCATACATCATTTATCAAACTTGATCCAGTTTGGCTCAATCCTAGTCACTGTATTTATTTTTCGTATATCTCGCTGTATATTGCTTTTTTTTTCCAATGATATTTTGTGTTTATTGATTTATAACAACACAAATACACTGAGTTTTACCTGTAAACTCCCTTCGGGTTAAAGTAGACTTCTGCTGTGTAGTACTCCTCTATCCCGGATTTATTGTAGCACTGCCAACCAATTGGCAGCTGCACCTGGACCTCAGCAACCTCCAGAGATAAGTTGAGAACTTGTACTGTGGCACCTGCCAGTGATGCAATATATTTTCTATTGGTGGTGGTGTTACTCATTTTGCATGCAATCTCAAAACCATCACGGAAGCAACCTGGACCGATACCAAATGGGTAATGAATGGTAAGGCTACCACAGCTTGAAGGGCATCCTGGCTGTGCACTTGCTAGTGTAGTACTTGGATATGCAAGAGCAAGAAGAGTTACCAGTAGAAGCATCGTTTTAGTCATATAGTACACTTGAGAGGGTAAGAGTGGAAAGGATATATAGGTCGAAATAAACTTGTGAAGCGATTCTATTAGAGGACGTACTATATATGCATAAGCTCCCTTAAAAATTTATGGGAAACATTTCCCCACGAGAGGTTCCAGGAAAAATGTCAAGTACCTAGTACCTAATACAGAAGTTTCCGATCGACGACCTTATGTACATGGCATTTGGGAATTGGACGAACAACAGCCATTTAATCATTGTTTCCTTTTTTTTGAAGAATCTCACCTCATATATATAATATATATAGTTTCCCAAAGCTCCAAAAAAAAAAAGGGGCCCGGTGAAGTGAACTGTATCATTAATTATTTGTTGGAGGAGAATACAGACTTTAGAGTGATGCAATATGTTAATTGTAAACAGAGCAAATAACAGTAAATTAAATAATTAATTGAAATGCACTACTACAAAAAAACAATTTGTACACGGACTTTAACTGGAGAGCTACACGGATTTGGAATCGTGTGCGATACTGGAGTGTAGGAAAGTCCACCATTTACACACAGATAATTTATACGTGTACAATTACACTAATCCTACACGAATTTTTTACTCAAGATCCGTGTAGCTAGGGTATGGAGCTACACGGTTTTTTAACAAAAAACCGTGTATGAAATATATTCCTACACGGTTTTTTTTTTAAAAAACCGTGTAGCTCCATACCCTAGCTACACGGATTTTTAGTACAAATCCGTGTAGGAAGATTCTAAATCAATTTTTATTTTTAACACATCCTACACGGATTTTTTCAAATATCCGTGTATGATTTTTTTTTTCTTTTTTGTATTTTTTTTCTGTTTTTGGCTAGCCTCCACTTTTGCTAGCTATTATATATAATATCAGAATGTTTTTTTAACCCAAAACAGAACCCCAAAACAGATAGAAATTGCCAAAACAACATAACAATTCAAATTTAATAATTACACAAATTAATTTATACGAATCCATATTGTGGAGTACAAAATTAGGAAATAAACCACCTTACCCACATCCCTCTCACTTCGTTGACTTGCTCGGGTGAGTAAGCGGCTTGTCTCCGGTTATACTACAAATATAATTTGAGTTAGTAACAAGAGAAGTACCTTAGAGGTAGTTGGATTCTATGTAAATTACCAAAAGTCTACAAACAAAATTAGAGGAGGAAGAAGTGAACTGACAAAAGAAAGAGAGAGAGGCAGCAATGGAGGCGCACACACCACCTAAACCCTGACAAAAGAAAGAGAGAGAGAGACAAAGAGAACAGAGAAGAGAAAGCGCGGCGGACCAAAGGAAGAAGAAGTGAACTGGGGACTTAGAAAATTTTGGAAGACATAATCTAGTTTTGAACTGCTACAAAGATTCCTACACGGATTTTTATTACAAATCCGTGTGCGCTAGGTATCCTACACGGATATTTAAGTACATATCCGTGTAGCTCTCCTCTTTTCCTACACGGTTATTAAATTATATATCAGTGTAGGAAGTGCACTAGCTCTTTTCATAATAAATTATATATCCTACACGGATTTTTATTAGCAATGGAGGTGCACTAGCTCTCCTACACGGCTAAACAGCAATAATGGACTGCATAACACCCTCAAATCGCTCCTTATTTGTGTGTATTTTATACTATCAAGCTCGGTCCAGCTCAGTTCAGCTCGGTTCAGCTCGGTCCAACTCGATCCAAAAAATTTGTAAAATTTATTTTCTTATTAAAACAAGGTTCAGTCAAATCCAGTGAGCCAGCTCGCGAGCTAGCTCGGGCTGGCTCGTCACGAGTTTGAGCTGAGGTTTTAGCTCGGAAGTCCTAGGTGCAACTCACTCAGTCCAAGCTCGATCCAGAATTAACGAGTTGAGCTAAGGCCCAGCTCGGCCCGAGCCAGCTTATTTACAGCCCTACCCTCAGTGTTTTCTAGCATTGAACGAATATGGAATTTGTGTGGAGGAGAGCCTCTCTTTCTATTCCTCCTTAAATTATCCTACTTGGCAACTTCTCATTTTTCTTTGTTTTACTTTTTGAAGTTTGCCTCGTGTTTTGTAGCATTGAACGAATATGAAATTTGTGTGGAGGAGAGCCTCTCTTTCTATTCCTCCTTAAATTATCTACTTCTCATTTTTCTTTGTTTTACTTTTCAAAGTTTCAAATCTGACATTTTATCCTCAGGAAGAATGATGGCGATTTTCATTTAACTGAGGCTAAGTTTCCAAATCTGCACATGCTACACGGCTGACCACATAGTAGGTCTTGTGAAAACTGAAAAATGGTCTCAGACCGAGTTAGCAACTCGGTTTCTATAATTTTTGTAAAAACCCAAACAATCATATTGTTTCTATGATTTATGAGGTCCAAAACCGCTATAGCGGCGCTATAGTAGCTATTTAGAACACTGGTTTAAACCTCTAAAACTGATAAAAATTTCATTGGTTCTAATCTTCTCAGAACCGACAGAAAAATAATCAGTCCCAGCAAGATGGACATTTTATCGGCCAAATAACCTAAAACTGATGGAAATTTTGACGGTTCTAGAATCGTTGAAATTTCCGTCGGTCCGGATGAAATTATGATTATGAAGGCTGAAGTTGTGATGTTCAATTGCGACATAACTGAAATTTACGTCGGTCCGGATGGAAATGCATTATTGAAATTTTCGTCCGTTCATACATGCATTCACACCTCAATTTTAGTGGGTGAAGTTGTGCTTTGAATTATTTATTTATTTTTTCTTATAATATCAGCATCGCAAGTGATGTCATTTGTAACACTACATAATTTGTAAAGTGGACGAGCCTACAGAATTCTTATCTATAAAGGTGAAATTGAGAAGATGAGGAAATATCTGATTTTCTTGATAATAAGATTTCAAAAAGGCGTGAGGCTAATGGTGTGCTCTACGGCACTCTAACATTGAATACCATGTTTTACTTCAATTTTTTACTTTATATTTCATTAAATACCATATATTTCGAAGTCATGCCTAGACTAATTTCTAGAATTTAAATATGTAGTAATATTTTAGTAAGTACAATGTTTATGATTATTAAAATAATTGATATTCAATATTTAGGACTATTTAAGAATTAGAATTTGTGATCAAACAAAAAAAATTATCAGACCGATCAATCCAACAACATAAAACATAAAACCTTACAACAACAACAAAATCCAAAATATGAGAAATTTTCTTAGAAACAGTACAAATATAACTCTGACAACCTCTCTTGCAAAGTCCCTCAAATTGTTGAAATTCACAAATCAATTTTTTTTTTTTTTACCTAATCAATTTCTACTTACCAGCATTAACTCTTCTCTCATTGATTAAGTGGACCATATCAATGATGCATAATTTCTAACATCGATCAATAAATAGTTATACATTTGTTCATTCTACAATACACTAAACCGTCCAAGATAGCTCATCTAGTGTTCAATGAATTAGATCAAACCTTGAAACAGTCAAAACGTCAACTTCATCATAAAGATAATCGCTAGATTGCATATACCCATTTTAGGAGTAACAGTGCACCGTCAATACTAAATAATAAATGACGAGGATTCACTTACAACATTTTGAATCTTACAATATTCGATTTTGTAATTTTCAAAGTCCAAACGGTCAATCCAAACCATTCAACATGATCTCTATATTAAAATGTACTTTGAGATCAAATTTTACATTTTATTGAATTTTTTTTACTATTTATTAAGTATTTTATAAAACTGTTGTTTTTCAGTGGTCCAGAATTAATTGACTAAAAATAGCAATTTTGTAAAATACTTAATAAATAGTAAAAAAATTCAGAAAAATATAAATTTGGTCTCAAACCACGTTTTAATATAGAGATCATGTTGAACTGTTTGGATTGACCGTTTAGATTTTAAAATTTTCAAAATCAAATACTGTAACACGTTGTAAGATCCCAAATATTATAAGTGATCCCTCCTCATAATAAATATACTTATACTAGCTATATTACCACAGTTCTATGTGTGTGTATATAACTTATTAAAATAATATTTTTAAACATACAATCTAATTACATCATATAGTGGGGAACACATAAGTCGAAATAACTTTAGAGTATAAGTGAAAGGGAGGACATACAAATCAATACAGATAATAAAGAATCATATGTGAAGGGGGGCATTAAGAATAAAACCACACCAAAGTCCTTTCTTTATTTTTTTTTTTCTTAAAAACAGACAATTGTAATACCAATTTCTTAGAGGTTTTCTCCTCTCAGCTACTGTTAGTTTGCTCCAAGCTATAATATAAAAAAAAAAAAATACAATAGACAATAGACAAAGTTGATTTACAAAAAAGACAAAAGTTACGAAAATGCATTAAAACAATAACTTTAGCATGTTTCTCAGTTTCTTTTTGTCCTTTGCTGGTTGTAAAACTTGAGAGGACCCCACACATGCCGCTACATGTACCTGGAATAAGGTTCATTATGAACGTAAAAGTTGGTGAAGTCTGGACCTAAACATTAATTCCTCAAATGTTTCTCAAAGTTACCTTGAGGTTGTTAATAATCCAGTCCAGCTATGCAACCAATTAGTCGCTCGAACTTGCTTTGAGCTTTTTCCTTACAACCCAGTTTCGCCTCCAGTAGGCCCAACAAAAGGCTGTTGTTGCAACTTGTAGTAGGCGGCAATGTAAGAAAATAAAGATTATGTGGTTCAAAATAAAACATTAAAGTACATACGAGCCATACTAAAAATATGTGCACCTTATATGCACCTTTGATGGGCCGCGTTAAAATTCAATATGGGCCTGATTTAAAGGTGCGAATGAATGGGTGTGAATGAATGGGTGCAAACGAAAGGATCAGAATTCTTTGGTCCCGAAAAAATTTGGGACCTGTCTAGTTCCAGTCAATCTGGAACGTCCGATCAAAATCCAATGGTTAGAATTAAAAACGCTCCCAAAACTAAAAAAAAGAAAAAGAAAACGCTGCCCTCTCCCTCTTTATTTGCCCGTGTCGAGTCTTCTCCCAAAATACAAAAAAACAGTTTGTAGACGGAATTTAACTGGAGAGCTACACGGAATTGGAATCGTGTGCGATACTGGAGTGCAGGAAAGTCCACCATTTACACACGGATAATTTATACGTGTACGATTACACTAATCCTACATGATTTTTTACTCAAGATCCGTGTAGCTAGGGTATAGAGCTACACGGTTTTTTAACAAAAAACAGTGTATGAAATATATTCCTACACGGTTTTTTTTTTAAAAAAACCGTGTAGCTCCATACCCTAGCTACACGGATTTTTAGTACAAATCTGTGTAGGAAGATTCTAAATCAATTTTTATTTTTAACACATCCTACACGGATTTTTTCACATATCCGTGTACGATTTTCTTTTTCTTTTTTGTATTTTTTTTCTGTTTTTGGCTAGCCTCCACTTTTGCTAGCCATTATATATATAAGATTTGTGTAGAATTTGAAAAGTGGGGAAACCGTGATTGTTTACAATGGTCTGATTAGTGAAATATGATTAGTGCTAATTAAAAAAAAAAAAAAACACTGTAGTTGGCCATTATAAACAGTAACGGCCAGCTACAGTGTTTTTTTTTTAGGTTCATTTCAATTCAGTTCTATGATGGTATAGAAAAAAAAATCCATTGTAGCTAGCTGTTATCGTCCATAACGGCCAGCTACAGTGTTTTTTTTTTTTTTGGCGTTAATTAGCGCTAATCAGGTCGTTGTAAACAATCACGTCCAGAGAACGTTCTAAACAATCACGGTTTTTGCACTTTTCAAATTCTCTCCAAAACCTTCTCCAAAAATAATATTTTTTTTATTTATATTCTTATTAATAATAAAAATTTCGGGAGGAAGGTCACCCAAGCTGATCACGCTCTGCCGTCAATAAATAATATATTTTTTAGCATATAACCTCGAAGGTCACGCAAGGTGTTCACATTTTTAGTATATTATATATAACCTCAAAGACCCGGGAAGCGCTAGTCAATGAGCTGATCTCAGAGGTAAGGTGAGTAGCACTAGACGACAGGAAAAAAAAAAAAAAGGAAGAATCTTAAGTTCAGGTCAGCTTTGTTTATTTGGTTTTGGTAGATGAAAATGAATTCAGACCAACCTTCGGCTCAGATCTTCCTGGAATTGAAGCTAGTTGTGGTTCCAATTTTAAAATAAGGTCAAAATTTAATTAGACAAGTTTAATTTGTGTCGAACAATAATGCAAGTATTTTCTTATATACCTTCAAAGCAAAGAAAACATTTTTTTTGTAAAAAAATATTCAGACGTTATCTTCATTGCTACTATCAACGTAACGATTGAACCGAACAGGTCTAAAACCTGTTCAATTTGTACTAAATGGCAGCCTAAAACCTGTTTTAAAGAAGTTTGAATAGGTCTAGCTAGATGAAAGAACCATATCGTATCAGCTAGCAATCAATTATTTATTTCTAACAAAGTTAAGCATGAGGGGTGTAATAGAAATGTGAAAAGGCGAGTTGTGATTTTCTGTTTGGCTCCTCCTCCGACCTCCGGTGAGTTCGAATAAGGTAAGGTACCTGACACTATCAGGTTAGATCCAATCCATTTGGTTTAAATTAGCACAGATCTTAAAATAGACTCTTTACATTTTAAATAAGATAGAAAAAAAAATGTGACTCAGTTTTGACTTAACCAGGATGCAGTCTGATATTCTTCCTCCAATTGCAATTATAACTAATTTATTTATGGTGCATTTGGATGAGTGAAGAATAGTCACTAATTCGGATTACCACTATTTCGAGCTACTATTTTTTGTTTGGGTGTGTTTGAAAATTAATAAATATGGATTATTCTTTATTTGTCTTTTGTGAATTTTCTTACTATTCTATTAACCCAACAAAATGTTGAGTTAGCTACTATTCTCAATCTTAAAATTAGCTTTATTCTTGTTTTATTTCTTGATTTATCCAAACATCCTTTTACTGAATAGTTTCCCACAAATCTTACTCTTACATTCCAAAATAGATCATCCACGTCTACTAACACTATTTAATGAATTCAATACAATGAGAGCTGAGCCTACCACTTCTCCAGTATTAAGACTTAAAAAGAATCTAGTAGCCCGTAGCTTAAGAAACATAGGTTCAACCCCTAGCTTAAGAAACATAGGTTCAACCCCTCGAGTAGGGCTGTAAATGAGCTGGTTTGGGCCGAGTTGGACCTTAGCTCAGCTCGTTAATTCTGAACCGAGCTATTAGCGAGCCAGCTCGGTAACAGCTCGCGAGCTAAAATCTCAGCTCAAACTCGTGACAAGCCGGCTTGCGAGCCACGAGCTGGCTCACTGGATTTGGTTGGACCTTATTTTAAGAAGAAAATAAATTTTACAAACATTTTTGGACCGAGCTGAACCGAGTTAGACCAAACTTGACGGTATAACACAAATTCATACAAATTTACAAATTGATGCCTAACCGAGCTAACTCGTGAGCTGGCGAGCGAGTTAAGGTCTTAGCTCAGCTCGTTAATTTTGGCCCGAGCTGTTACCGATCGAGCCAGATGTGAGTCACGAGCGAGCCACGAGCTACGAGTTTTTTTGACAGCCCTACCCTTGAGTCTGTATCCTCTTAGGTAACAGAATATTTCCGTTTAGATCCAGACAGTCCAATTAGAATCAGGGTCAATCCGACTCAATGTTAAATGCAGAAGATCTCTTTAATCTTTGTGCGAATTCTAATCGTGGTCCGGATCTAAACATAAATGTCATGTTACTTTAGTTGATATGAATTCGAACCCCCAACCCCTAACCCCTTTCTTGAATCTACACGTTTTTATATTTTAAAACTTAAATGTGAAATGACAGACTGGCTAGGCCTATTGATCAGGTCCTAAATGAATATTGCTCAAGAATATTCCTACACTGTACTATATATAATATTTCAGAAATTGATTTTATGTCAAATTTAGCATTATAAAATGAATAAATGATGATGCTGAAGAAAGGACTTGGATCCAGTGATCTCATGCAAGAACACAGATTAGACAAAACTGCACCTAATTTCCAAATGGTGGAAATCATGAAATTTTGATTGAGGAATCAGTAAAAAAAAAAAAAATTTGAATAACATAACATACATGGTACTATATTCCAAGAAGGACCCATATGTACCAGCTCGGTATCGGCTAATATTATGGGATATGTAATGATCTCACAAATGAAAAATTATTCATATAAATCGGTGCATTTTCATGAATTCTTATTTAGTACCTTCACTCAAAAATAAGTTTATACAATTAATACAAACATGGATTGAATGAAATACCAAACCAGAGGGAAATTATGTATGTACGAAAAAATAATAAATCAACAACATATCTTATGATTATTAATTTAATAAGGCAGCACTATCGGAATCAGGGAACGGCCTTGGAGACCCCGTATAGAATTCAGATGCCTCATCTCGCATTGATTGTAGCACAGTCATCAATCCCTTCAACTGATCTGCTACTTCTGTCATTGTCGGCCTCTCCTCTCCAGTCAGCCTTAAACACTTTTCTGCAATTTCAGCAACCTTGACAAGCAGCTCCAGGTTTTCCTCAGTAGCAATATCCTGATCAAACAGCTCTTCAGCCCTATTTTCTCTCACTGCTTTAAGAAACTCGCGAGAGAGAGACTTTGATTCATTGTTCTCAGAAAGATACACTGCCTTCTTTCTTGTGATAAGCTCAAGTATAACAACACCGAAACTATATACATCACTTTTCTCTGATAATATCTGGCATTGAAAGAACTCAGGATCTAGATAACCTCTTGTTCCTTTCACAAAAGTAGCAATCTGGGTCTCATCCATTGATAGGAATCTTGATACGCCAAAATCAGAGACCTTCGCCATGTATCTGTTGTCTAAGAGAATGTTGTCAGATTTGACATCACCATGGAGAATAGGTTGGTCAGTTTCTGAATGCAAATGTGCAAGGGCTTTTGCTGCGCCGTTGCAAATCTGTAAACGGGTTTCTAAAGGAATATGCAGCTGGCCGTTTCCATGAAGAAATTTGTTGAGAGTACCATTGGGGATGTACTCGTACACAAGCATTGGCACATCTAGTTCTAAACAACAACCCTTGAGCCTCACCACATTTTTATGATTTATTTGTGAAAGTATAATCATTTCGTTCATGAACTCTTCTTTTTTCCCTTCATCACCGACTACCATACATTTCTTTACTGCAACCTCCCGATTGTCTTCCATAAGCCCTTTGTAAACCGTCCCTTGGCCTCCATGACCAATTTCCACCGAAAAGTTGTGTGTGATTTCTACCAATTGTTCCTTTGTGAAGATCTTCATCGTCTCAACTTCTTTTGACAACAGTTGGTTGAATAATATTAGTCCCCCGTTTTTCTTGAAAAACTCACCTCTTTCTCTTTGCAACCGCCTCTTTTGGCACACAAAAATCATCAAAAGAGTTACAATTAGCAGAGTAGTTGTACTAGCACTAATACCTGGAGATCAAAATTAAATCTGATGTCAAGTGATGCTAAAATAAAGTCGATCTAATTAGAAATAATATCTATTAAAATAGAAATTTGTACATGTACAAGCATTCTTCCTTATTTTTATTATGTTATGGACCTTATTGGTTCCTTAAATTCTCAGATAGTGTTATTGATTACTATCAATCCTTACCAGAAATAATGGAATTTTGATAACATATTAAATTAATTCAAGCAAAAGCTTAGCAAAACATCATATTTTAATGTAGATCAAGTTCAACTATAGAATGCTATGCTGAAACATCCAAGTTTTGAAGGGAAATGAATATAATGAAATTTACCAATCGCAAGCCTCTCACTCCGGGGAAAATTATCAGTGCAAGAATTATTAAATGGATTTCCATGTTTGCCTGACTGGCACTTGCAATCATAAGAACCTTCCTTGTTGTAACAGATTCCATGACAAGGATATTCATCAGGTAACTCACATTCATTTATATCTGCACAATTGATTGGTGAGCAAATATTAATTACTATTGATCAATGATTTAAAATTGTTTAAGCATGTTCTAGCTTGATGAGAAAACAAAAATGACGAGCAGTTGATCGTGCTTGTTATTTTACCTGCACATCCATTAACAAGGTAAGGATTACCCTCATACCCCTTTAAACACTTGCAAAGATATCCTGGGCCATTAACGGAATCATAACACACGCTATTCCTGCTACGGCATCCATATAATTCTGGGTTTTTCTGTGCCAGTGTACAATTGTTGTTCTCCCTTAGTGCCCAATCGAGCCACACTGGCACGCTCGTGTTTGTAGACATTGTCAAGTTTGACTTGCCAAATTTAAACCAATCCTGATCCACCAAGAACGCATAGTCACACGGGCTAAAGGATAGTAATCCAGTATGGCTGTAGACCCTAAAATTGACCATATTATCAGTAAGACCAGAAGGAATGGTGACTTTGCAACAACCCACGCCTGAGCAGGACCCATCGATTATGCTGTTTGAGTCATTGCAGTATGACATGCAGCCAGTGTAGTAGTCATAGGAATAGAGACCATTGCTATCTCTCTGGCTTTGGATATAGCCCAGGGTATTACATCCGATTACCACAAGTAGGTTGTGGCTGCCTGAGATCCTGTGTATAGGTAGGAAATTATCTCCTTAGATGAATTGTTATACAAGTTTTTTTTTTTTTTGAGAAATGCCATGACAGAAGCTGTCAGGTGTTGTTGCATTTAACGGAATGCACAAACCGCACTTACAGAGTTCATCCTACAAAACTGCACACACCTACACTGCACCTTACCAGGAAAAACTGAAACGAAAAGAAAGAAAAAAAAAATTATTTCACCGACCTGATTGTTGCTAGCTTGGTTGGTCATGTGCATATTGGTATACCATGAACACAGAGCTCTGTTTGTAATTCGAATAGCAATTAAAGAACTAAAGAAAAGAAACAAAAATTGAATTGTCTAGTAATTAAACTAGGCATTATCAGCTCTCAGTAATTGCCTAATTTCATTACTCTCTGAATTTTATTGCCCTGCTAGAACCAATCTAACTTCATACTGTCAAAGTGGTGGTTTTTGTTTTGAACTTAGAGCTGGCCCAAAATTCGGCCCAGCCGCAAATACCAGAGTCGGGTGCGGGTGCTATTATTTGTGGTTGAGGAAGAAAATAGCTTGCACTCTCTCTCTTTGCACGCCATGAAAAAAGAAGAATGGAGAGAAAAAAAAGAGATCGAATAGGAGGAAAGAAGTGAATGTCAGCCAGAAGTTCAAACCCAGTGGTTTATTGTGCTACAACCTGACAAAGGGTAGGGATGGCAATCTTAGTTTATCCTTCCTTTTTACTTGTATTGCACTGTATTTTTTATGTTTTAGTGTTGGAGATCCATAGCATAACCTACATGGTGGGAGACCCAAAACTCGGGTACCTGAATCATAAAGTGAGATGGGAATTTTGCAAATCACACCAGAAACAGCAAAAGAACCTTTTCCGTCATTAAATGATATATTTGTTTTAATGGATTTCTAACAACTGTATAACACAGAGAGTTTTACCTGTAAACGCCATTCAGGTTAAAGTGGATATCTGCTGAATTGTATGCCTCTACCCCTGATTCATTGAAGCACTGCCAACCAATTGGCAGCTGCATTCGGACCTCAGCAACCTCCAGAGATAAGTTGAGAACTTGTACTGTGGTACCAGCTAGGGTTGCAGTATACATTTTATTGGTGGTGGTGTTGCTCATTTGGCATGTAATCTCAAAACCACCACGGAAGCAACCTGGGCCGATACCAAATGGGTACGGGATGCTAAGATCACCACAGCTTGAATTACATCCCGGCTGTGCAATTGCTAGTGTAGTACATGGATATGCAAGAGCAAAAAGAGTTACCAGTAGAAGTGTTGTTTTAGTCATGAAGAGAAGTTTATAGATTGCGACTTGCGACTAAACTTGTGAGGTTAAGACTGGAAAGGATAGGTCGAAATAAACTTGTCAAGCGACTCTATTAGAAGACTATGTAAACATAGGCTCCCTTAAAAAATTATGGGAAACATTTTCCCCGCAAGAGGTTCCAGGAAAAATGCTAAGTACCTAGTACCTAGTACCTAGTACAGTAGTATTATTAACTTAATTCAACTGCAAGAAAATTTAGAAAAAAATATATTTTTATCCTTTTCTAGTCTGCTTTAATCGTGCTGCAGCTCACAGAAGTTTCCGATCGACGACCTTACGTACAAAGTCATTTGGGAATTGGGACCAACAACCACCATATTTTTTTTTTATTATCTAGTTTCACAAAGCTCCAAAAAAAAGGGGCCCGGTGAAGTGAACGGTATCATTAATTATTTGTTGGAGGAGAATACAAATATGTTCTGATAAATTAAAGGCGTAATTCTTAACATATGAACTAAATGTGGTCACATAGAACTTTTTGAGATTTGTTCCATGATTTTTAGTATATAATCTCGAAGACCTGGGGAAGGTCACCCAAAGTGTTCGCGCTCTGCCGTCAATAAATAATAAAAAAAAATTAGTATATAACCTCGAAGCCTCAAAGGTCACCCAAGGGAGAACGGAGTTGGTCCGATGCTCATCCGATCTATTTTTAGGTTAAACGAGCTATATGACCATCCGATCATCTTAAAATTTGTACGCACGAAAATCGAATCAAACACGTACAAAATTTAAAGCATTGTGCACAAATCTTAAAACAAATTGAATGCTGATTGAACCAGTCATCCGATGACTATCAGACCTACTCTCAAGTCCACCCAACCAAGTGGGAATTCGCATTCTCCAAGATATCTCAAACTTTGCGTGACTTTATGAAAAATCACAACCGTTCAAATATGTTCTGCACGAATCTCACATTTTTAGTATATAACCTCAAAGATCCGGGGAAGCACTAGTCAATGAGCTGATCTCAGAAATAAGGTGAGTAGCCTAGACAAAAAAAAAAAAAAAAAAAAAAAGAGTAAAACTATGCTATACACGTTTTCTTAAAAAAAAAAAAAAAAAAAAGGAAGAATTTAAATTTCAGGTCAGCTTTGTTACTTTGGTTTTGGTAGATGGAAATGAATTCAGACCAACCTTCGGCTCTGATCTTCCTGGGATTGAAGTTGTTGTTCCAATTTTAAAATAAGGTAAAATTTAATTAGACAAGTTTAATTTGTGTCGAACAATAATGCAAGTATTTTTCTGATTTAAAAAGAAAACATTTTTTGTAAAAAAATATTCAGACGCTATCTTCATTGCTACTATCAACGTAACCATTGAACCGAACAAGTCCAAAAATAAATCATTTTCTGTCAAAACTTTCTAAAATGAATCCACTGGATGCTTTGTGGACCATCCATTTTAAATTGAACGGTTTAGATTATTCAGATGGGATCAAGGAATATAGAGGGCTTTTATATCAGGGTGAATTGATTCGTCATATCATCTGATTCGGATATATCTACCGAAGAGAAGCCCAAAAATCAATCTAAATATTAATATTCAACTCTATAGGCATATTTGGGCTTCATAAAAATAACTCCGAATAGTAAATATTAGAGGCCCAAATCTCCGACAAAGCCCGTTCATTGATTATCTCGCATGGGTGAAGCCAGGATTCCAAAATTGATCATTACTTCAATGCAATAAAATATAAAAAATAAGATTGGATGGATAAAAAAAAGATAGTCTCTCTAAAATATAATAATCAAACTATGCCGCTGCATTATTTATTTATTTATTTTTAAAAGTTGAATGTCATCTAAATAATTATTAAGATAAATATTAAGAAGTCTTCTCCTTTAAAATATTTAAAAAGAATTTCTTATTCAATTACAAATCTGTAACCTTTCACACAAATAACAATACTTTTAACCACTAGATCAAAAACTGAATGTGATCTAACAATTCTAAAATTCTAACAATTGCCACTGCATATTAACAATTATAAAATTCTAACAATTTCCACTAGACCAAAGGTTTCATGCCACTGCATATTATTAAAACTTTCTTATAAAATTCTGACAATTGCATATCGTGCCGGATGCATTCCAACACAAATAGGAGTGTAAACGGATACGGATTATCCGCGGATAATCCGCTCCGAATCTGCTTATTATCCGTATCCGAATTAAACGGATACGAATACGGATAATTTTAGTATATGGAAAAATAATGCGGATACGGATAATTCCGTGAACTGAGCGGATATCCGTATATATGCGGATCCGAAATTTAATCTTTCAGCAGCTTTCAATTCATTTCACCCTTGCAAAATTTTCAAAAAACATACATATTCGTTTAAGTCCAAAAATCTTAGTAGAAAAATTATATAATCTATTAGGATAATGAATTGGTTCTCTGAACCAATAAGCAATTAGTCATACATAACCATCACTGTGCAAACTTAAAAAGACTATTAAATTTTTGTCAATTTAGGTAATCAAATTAGGTAATTTAAAATTATGAAATTTAGTAGAATTACTCAATATCCAACAATTATTCGCTCCATATTCGTATTCGAATCCGTATCCATAGATTATCCGTTATGTATCCGTATCCATTTAAAACAGATATGATTTTCAATTTTGATATCCGTTTACTATCCGTATCCGTATCTATATCCGCTTGTTAAAAAACGAATGCGGATATGATATTAGCATTATCCGCTCCGGTTACATCCCTAAACACAAAACAATAGAAATTAATTGAGCAAGTTGTAAAAGTGTTTATTGGTACGAATGGAAATATGGAATATAAAATTTGATACGACTTAATATGCGCTGTTGGCTTAATGAGGACATCAGTAGGGGTCAAAGATAGGTAATTAATAACCACAAAATCTCCTATTAACGAGGGAAATCAATGAAAATTAGGTATTAGGTGGTGATTTGCACCTACTTCCCATCAAGTGGCATGGCGACACAACATGAGACGCACAGTTCCCGGGTTCTCTGATTGAGAGATGCATGCATCTTTGACTGTTAATTAAGTAGGTAGTTTTTTTTTTTTTAAATGAGATAATCAGTTCAAAATAGATATAAAAAATTATCATAAATTCAGGATACAACGTGTGACAAGCGCACGAGCAGATGCGGAGCGATTGGATCGGAGGGCACCAATTATCAATTTATGGTTGTCTTTGATGAAAAGTCTTACTAGGAGATACTTCCCCTAAAACAAATATGGTACTACAAAATCTGTGATTATGGTAGCAACTTACATTTTGATTTTGATTAGATTGGATATCTATTTGGAAACTATCCGCACTCCAAAATCTGTATTGTACCCGCATCTTAATTGTCAGAATTGTTGGGACCACAAAAATTGCAATTTATAATTTTTTTTTCTAAAGTATTTATATTAATTCGCAAAAATATGTATAGCTATGCACAAAACTATTTATACTTATGAGCTGAACAATTTTTATGTAAATAATTGTTTCACTAACCAAATTTCTCAAAATGTATCCGCATCATAAAAACACATGGGGTCCATTCAAACTACATGGGAGGACCATACACCTTTTTAGAGGTTGCTTTTTTCTCCGTTAAATCTCATCCATATTTCTAACGATCTGTAAGAAATTTTGCGAATCTAAACCACGAACGTCTTCTACGCAATTTTCTCTTTCAAATGAGATCTATGATGACATATATTCGGACTCGTTGTCACACAAATATTTATATCTCGTCGTGCAAGTATTTAATATACCTATACTTGCAATTATTATTTTTCTTATGGCACTAGATTACATCTGAAAGTATTAATATTAAGTATTGCAATAATTTATACCAATTTTATATCTATGATGTCAACTAGTTTTGTTAGAAGAAGATTGATGCAAGATGATTGGAGAAAGTTGATGCGGAGATATGGGATTCCTACTATTTCATTAGAGTAAGGTTGACGCGGGGACAATTGGAGAACTGAAAAAGGAAATGATCATATCAAGTTACGCATGCAAGTATTGATATCTAATATCTTATTTTTCAAGTATTTATACCTATGAAGATTGACGCGGAGACAAGTGCGGAGACTGGAAAAGGAGAACTATATAATTAGTGGTGACTATAATAGAACCTTTTTTCTATTGTTGTTGCGGGTATGATGCAGGTATTGGAGTGAGAGATTAAAATAATTATTCTATCTAATTTTATGAGAGCTGTTTTTTTATTTACCAAAGAATTCCGTATATTTTAGTATCTTTTAAATTTTATTTTTGAAAATTAAACTTGCATCTCTTTATAGAGACTAGAGACACGAGGGCTCGTATCTCTACAGTTTTAGAGCAACGAGTTAATTCGATGGGTGTTTGTATGTTAATTTAAGGGCATGTATATATGTGAGATAGATGTTTGTATGTGAAATAGAGAATAAAACTTGGATATACAAGTTTCAAAAAAAGAGGTGGCAATTAGTTAACATTTGCTTATTATTATTTTTTTTTGTTAGTTATCATCAGTTAGTTGGAGATCAAACTATTTAATTATTTAATATTTACAAGAAGTACGTAATTGAACATTCAACTTTTTTACAAGCTCTATTTACAAGAAACATTTTTAATTTTCAATTTGAATAATATTTTTCAAATATATGCACAGTAAAAAGTTGGATGTTTGCGGAAATTAGCCCTTTACAATAGAACCGAATTTTCTGTCCCTCAGAAGATGGGATTTTTCTGCTTCTGTGTTGCTAATACGTGGACCCACAACAAAACTAAAAACTAATATTTAAATACTTAAATTTATCTGGACACATGTGTCAGCGGTACTGGAGGCAGAAAAATTCTGCCCCAAAAAACAGGTGATGTCTTTCCCTTTACAATACCGTTTGTGCCAACTAACTTTCAAACGAACAGCTTTGTTTATTTTTCGGCCGAAAAAGAAAGATTATCTCAAGAAAAGAAAAATGAACCTCTAAGATAACGAGATATGTGGCAATCAAAATTCGAAGGATACACCATGAATGCAGAGTTTAATCTTTCGGGTAATAATTAATCAATAAGAGGAAGCCATTGAGATTTTCAACAATGTTTAAGTTGCTATTGCTATGAAATAGGCCAGAAGGAGCCGCCTCCAGGAAAAGAAAGAGCAAAAAAAAAAAGCCCCAGGCGATTTCAAACTCTAGGCAGCCATATCATCTGACTTTTTTCTCTTACAACACATCTCTACTTTCAATCCACTCCTCTGTTATTTCCTTTAGGTTTCTCTTCTGACAAAGTATCTCCTCTCTCACCTCTACCTTGAGAGGAGAGGAACTGGAGTAGAGAGTGCGGTATCGTCGGAATTCGGAGTGTTGAGTCTCTGTGCTATTTCTATCGGAGCGCGAGTGAATAATCCGGTCGTCAGAGCGCGACGGATGTCGAAAAAGTAGATCTAGTCATAGAGAGCGATAGATAAAGATTATAGAATAATTATGTGTATACAAATGAGATTAAAATTATTTAGAGTAGCTTAGAAGATTTTGTGAAAATAAAAGAGTGGATTTAAGTTTCGAGTCATCTGACTCGTTGTAAGTTCTTTTTTTATCAATAAAATTAACCTTAAGGAAAAAAAATAGGCCAGAAATGTATATAGAAAAACCAATAAACCATGAAGTCTTAATCAGTCGCCCCACATCCTGTCTGGTTAGTACTACGACATATGAATAAACAACGCGTTAAACATCGTTTTCCAAATATTTTTTTCCTAAATCTAGAAGCAATTCAGAAAGGAACGATGTAAAATCAATTCACCTACTGTTATGACCTCCAACTTGCACACCAAATTGTTGTCCTTGTTGTCGATACCACAACATAATGCAACAACGAATGCAATTGCATGCTTTTTCTGGAGCTTGTAAGCGTAATTGCACAGCAAATAATAAACTGCTTAAATGAAATCAATTTACAAGTACATTATTGGGACATGTTTTTTAACCCAACATGTTGTGACCATATTATATTCACTGGTACAAACTGTACTAGCCACCCTGTGGTACTAATTGCAATATCAAATATTGTTATTCTTTGTTTAATGCAGAAATCAGAAATCACCACGAGTGGGGCTAAAGAAGAATTTTTTGGATACGAAGTTCGATACCAACCATATCTTATAGATCTACCATGAATTAACAACAACATTTATGTAAACAAAGTACAAATCTTTGAGTTAACAGCTATTTGAACCTACAAAATATAAACCAATAAAGTTTTCCGGCTGGTCAACTTCACATTTGATGATTCAAGGAGAAATACATTCTGAAACTAGCTACCAGTTGTTAGTTAAATAAATCAAGTAGTCTCGTAGAATACGGGGAGATAAAACATCAGGCAGAGAGGTAAATGGTTTAGCTAGCATCCAGATACGGTCGCACCATGACATGTCAGCAATTCATCAGATGGTGATACGAAATCATTTTCGAGCTTGAATTTTGTGTAGGGCCACAAAGTACTAATCTGAAACGCGCCTACATGCACTGCATGTCAGGAGGCGATCGAACCCAGGTGCGAGGTAAACCATTTTTCTTAGGCATTACGGTCTCTACAAGCATCTCCCCGTTCTTTTTGTGCTGGCATTTCTACAAGCACCTGCCTCCATAGCCGGAATTGTGAAACAGCGTTTGTTTTATCTCATCTGTACTGACCAATTCCCTCCTTTGCATGTCCTGATCGGTGACCATAAACAAGAGAAAAATGTCACCAATGTGGGGTACTAGTTTTGCAAAACACACTCAATGATTAAAACCTTTTCACAAGTAAAATCCAACATTCCCCTCATTAGCAAAAGAAACCCAACATTTTCTGGAAACGTTTCCATATAAAGAAAAATAAGCCATATTGTACATAACTAAGACAGCTAAAAATATCACTACCTTATCCCGAGTTTCCACCAAATCAACTATTACAGAAAACTACATATAACAGTGCTCTTTTTTTTTTTTTTGAGGTGAAAGCCCTTAGGCGTCATATAACAGTACTCTTTTGTTCAAATCAGTGAACATTGATTTTGGAACACAAATGACAAAAAATTTCACCAATAAACAGTGGTGGAAAGAAAGGTAGCCATTGGTGGGTCCTATAAATTGAAAATTAGCAATTTTGCCCTTTAAACTTCATAATTTTTGTAAGGCTAATACATTCCAGGTCCAGGATAACATGTCATAAAATTGAAATTACCATACACCTAACTCATTAGGCCCCTCCAAGGAAACATGAAAAAAGAATATCGATACCACAGCCCCCAGAAAGCTGCCCAGACTCTTGTCCTCTGTTACAATGAATTAACAGGTTCCATGTATAAAAAGAAATAAAGCATAAGCATAAAATATTAAATACCTCAGAGCAGGATGCCTGCATTGCAAAATCACTGAAGCAACTTATGACACATTGTTGTATTTCCAACCCCAAAGCCTCAAGTGTGTTCACTGTAGAAAGCAGGAGACCTGGTTTTGCCCCACAACAGACTTCAACTCTAGTATCTCCCTCTCTTCTCTCAACATCAAACTACAATGGTAACAAAGAAAACAAAAGAAGAGATGAAGATTACTTGAGAACACTAATATGGCATTACTATAGAAAAAAGACAAGTTGGGTTTTTTAGTTTATTAGTTTTGATGAACAAAAGCGAGGAATCAATTCCACTATTTTCTCCGGGTGTTGTCAATTTTACTTGACCAAACCTTTTGTGACCAATTCGATCTTAGTTGCAAATAACACAAACATAATCAATATAAATAATTAAATATCATGCATGCAGTTTGTCAATACACTACTCTACAGGTATAATGTCCAAAAATACCTGTTTCAACTTCGGAAAAAAAAATAACATTGAAGATTAATCAGACCTTGGGGGAGTTTCTGACAAGCATCTCATTTGAGTCCCTGAACAGACCTAGCATGTTCGGTGAATCTGATTCGATCTCCATTTCCTCCTGTAGCTGCTTGATCCTCTCAAGCAGCTCTTTCATATAATCTATTGTGTCCCCTAGTATTGATGTCCTATCCATCTGCAAATACACACAAATGTATTACTAACAAAAGAACAATATTTTGTTACAAATTTCAGCATTACCAAATTGCCAAAAAAAAAAATTATATACCTTGGGTTGATCAAATGTGCATTTTCTAGAAAAATAATAATGTATTTTGCTATAAAAAATTTCTAGTCCAATATACTATTTGGGCTAGTACACTTATTTTGACATAGTAATGTATTGTTCATCTATCAGTCTAATATTGATATTTTCTAGTAATAGTCATTGTGCCAGAAATATTCCTCTTGTTAGAGTGGGAACCACAATTCCCATCACATTTTCAACTATGAGTCATGCATAATTAATTTAAACCAAAATCAAATATAAATGCTAACACTAAGACTACCTTGCTAATCTTAGGTACTACGGATCTAAGCATTGATAGGCGATCATTGAGCCTTTTTCGACGGCGGCGCTCGGCCATGAGGTTTTTGGATGGCATCCCTTCTACTTTTTTCTTCTTTCTCTCTCCACACATCCCCATCCCAAACAAAACTGGAGACTCCAGTACGCTCTGCCCAGACTCCACCTTGCACACAACACCATGCACCTGTCCCTGCTGCTCCTCTCCAGTCAAGCCTCTACTGTCCCCTCCATTGACCATCCCAGGAGGGTCTCCACCGAAGGGACAGTAGACCTCGCTGAGGCAGTCAAAGGTCGACACGGCCGGCTGAACTGGAGGGTTCTCGTACGCCGGGAAACTGGGGAGAACAACTGTCGAGTTGGCCTCGTGGAAGTAATCGAGAGCGCCATCACTGGAGAAGAGCTCCCCCATTCCGACAGGGAAGGCCTCCCATGTGTCTCTTCTAAGAGACAGGAGTTCTTCTAAGAACCCATGGTCATCTAGCTCCATTGACTAAGATGAACTGGAGAGAACCAAAGGCCGGAGGAAGGAAGCTTGTTTTTGTTTTTGTCTTTTTTTGTTATTTTTTCGAGGAAACGAGGGAAGTGAAGAAGAAAGAAAGTAGAGAGAAAATGGTAGTGCGACGGGCTAAGCTAGAAAGGGAAGTAATATATAAAGGCAAGGAGCGACAATTATTCCTTCGCAATAAATGAAACTAATGTATGTTATTTTATTCGTTAGACGCTAGAATGCTAGATGGCCTATATATTGTGAAAAAGCAACGTAGGATAGCATGGGCTTTGGAGCAAAAGTAGGGTGCTCGTAAGTTTTTTTTTTAAATGTAATTTTAAAATTTATTTCAAATGAAGAATTTAAATAGTTGAAATTCTTGTATCTTATGAGTTATAAGTGGTGCGTCTACATGTAAAAATTTTAAAATTTTGGATTAATTATCTATAGAGTCAAGTAGTTAAAAATTGTTTAAAAAATAAATGCATTAAAATTAATTTATAAACATTATACTTTTGACTAGTTGACTTAATACTAAATTAATTCAAAAGTTTAAAATTTTTTGCATGTAGATTTATCACTCATAAGATAGAAGAGCTTCAACTGTTCGAATTTGTCATTTGAAGACAATCTAATAAGTTTTAGAGTTGAGTTTAAAAAAATACTTGGTGAACTTAAGAACACCCTAATCCTACTCTGGGCTTTGATTGGTACCAACTTATTTTGTAGTGGTACCAACGATTACGCATGTACACGCATCATTTCTTACCCTTAACCTCCCATCCCATATTGTTAAAGAGAGTGAAAGGCGGTTTAATGTTCGATCGAAGTAGTTTGATTTAGGAGCACAGCGATATTTTCGATTGTATATATATTGTTGTAAGCAAAACATCTACTTAGTTTATTTGATTAGATATATAAAATATATATTTGTTGAAATTTATGATTTTTTTTTGTCTTGAGATATTGTGCAGATTCATGATTACATAAATTGCTAGTTGAATCAAGGATGAATCACGATAAACCAAAAAATAAATTAAGACTTGACTCAAGATTATATAAATTATTTTGTGTAACCCGTTACAACGGTTAAAAGCGTTGTCATAAATGAGAGCATTAAATACAGTCAATTGGGACCAACCGTTGTAACGGTTATTTTAGCCTTATAACGGTTGATGCCAGATGTCTAATTTTGTTTTTTTTTTCTTTATAAATAGAAACGAAATCTAAGTTTCAATCTAATCTTTGGCCGCCTCAAATTTCAAAAACTCGAATTTCCAACATATCTAGAATTCTCTATCGTTGCTTGTGCCTTAAATTTTAATATCTTTACAACAATCACAAACCTACTTCATCATACTCAAATATTGATAAGAATTAGAGTGATTTGCGTGAGATCTTTTATTTGTTCAAACACTAGAGCCATTGTTGCTCAAGAGCCTTTAGTGCTCACTTGTTTAGGGTTGTGAGACTTTTTAGAATTTTGTAAGGACTCATCGGTTTCACTTTGTACCCTTTTCTTATTAGATAAAAAAAGACGCACTATCTCAAAAATCGCAGAGCCCCACAGATGTAGGCATCTTTAAGTCGAACTTCGTAAACATATCTCGTGTCAAGTGTTTATTAACTCTTATATTTATTTTTACATACACTTATTTATTGTTAAGTTTCTTGATTCCGCCAAAAACAACTCACATATTCAGCCCATCTAGGTGTCATTAGAGACAACATTATAGAGGTCAAACACACAATGAGAATCGATCGTATAAAGTTTTTCTATAAATGATGAAAGTCAATTATACAAGACTATCACATTTTACTTTGAATTATACAAAAAAAAAAATATCTAAACACACATTTTTTCAATTGAGTCTGTCCTTGATCCGATTTGTATCTCAATTTGTGTATGCTTGATCAGAAGTTATATACATTGAGTTATAAAGTTAGATTAAAACATAATCAAATATGATCTCAATTTTGATTGTCCTTGTCCTTTTGTTTTGTGCTTGCGCGGCTATGCCGTATCTTTTTCTTCTAGAAAATAATAAAATTAAGAAGCGAGAATCACGGCAAAGGGATCATTGTCGTGTGTAGGATGTTGCGTTACATTTTATCAGAGGCTTTTTGAAAATTTCGATCCTCATTCTATATACGTTAAAAAGAAAAACTCGAGTATAGAACTAGGCTAGGCTGTTTCTAAGTTCACCAAATTTTGTTGTGAATTTAAATCTAAAATTTATCGAATTGACATCATTTGATGAATCTAAATCATTAAAATCTATCGATCTTATGAGTGATGTGTATAAATACAAAAAATTTAAAATTTAAAATTAATTTAGTATAAAGTCAAGATGCCAAAATTAAAATGCTTATAAATTAATTTTAATGTATTCATTTTTTTTTATTGTTTTTTTAGCTCTAATTCTATACAAAATTAATTCAAAATTTTAAAAAATTTATATCTAAATGCATCATTTAAAATTAATTCAATAGATTTAAATTGAGTTCACAAAGATATTTTGAAAACTTAGGAACACCCTAGTTTTACTCGAAAAACTTAGCAATACAAATAACACACTGATCATTTAAGATGAATATGCAAACATAGGTAAGATAGAAGATGTGACAACGGTTGAATTTGAAGATAAAAGAGAATTTGGGCTAGCAGTCTATTAAACTCATTAAACTCTAGTGGTGGTTATTTAGATCAAAACTGTTACTAATGTTCAGTCAGTGGCCGTCTCTTCTTAAATAACCGCCACTAATACTGTTCGGTTATAAAAGAGTTATATCGTTATTTTTTTTAGTGTCCCTTTTTGGTATCTAGATTTTCCTCTCTTGATTTTGAAACTGCATGAGAGTGTACTATTGTATATGTTAATTTTCTGTACTTGTAAGATTATTTTGATTATATGGATGTACGTCATGTGTTTTTGTGATTTTTTTCCGAAAGAATTTTCATATAAATCTTGTGTCTTCTCTATGTTTTCTCCATTTATTTGAGTTTCGTTGTATACGCACAAGATGTTTGTAGAAATTATTCTTAAAATTTTTTTTGTGGTGCTACTTGATTTTATCCACAACAACTAGAATATTTTTTTTAGTAAAAGTTGGAGGTCAAGTTATCTAATTATTTAATATCCACAAGAAATTATTTCATCCGAGTTTCGAACATGCGACCTCCCACACACAGATAGAAGGGCGTTGTCGTGGCAACTAGAAATTGAATTTAAGTATTTCTAGTTACAAAATAAAATTCTAACCATCAAATTAGAAACACCCATTAGTTTTTTTTTTTGAATAATTGAACTATATGAAAACTTCTAAAAAAATCAATTTATTTTCAGCATTCACAATTAAGAAAATATATACTGAAAGGCAAAGTACATTTTAATTTGATTGTGGATCTGCCTGCACATTGTTGTAATTTACATAAAACACCTCGTTTGTCTCCATTTAATTTTTATAATTAACCAAAAAGTTAAAAGCAGAAATGTGAAACATCATAAGACAACATTGTTGGACATAGTCACCGCTCGCTCGCATGTTCTAACAAAAAAGTTGGGAGAAGAATATCCAACTTACTCGGTTAAGATATTATTATTTTTATTGAAAGGTTGACATGTAGAGAGAGAGGGGGGGTGTCCGATGCCCATCGGACTAGAACAGTGTTCGATGAGTGGTTTTTACCATCCGATCTACTTCAAGAACTGTCAGCACGGATATTAAAGCAAACAGTACGGATATTAAAGTGATGCACACAGATCTTGAAGTAAATCGGACGGTAGAAACTACCCATTGAACAGACTCTGGTCCGATGGACATCGGACACCCCCCTCTCCCATGTATAGAGGGCTATCGTCATTTGATGCTCAAAAATAAAAAAGATAACAATGGAAAGTTTTCTATGTTGAAAGACTTCAAATATTATTACATAATAATCCCACAAAACATGAGATGCTTAATCAGGACTTGTTCGGCTGTGTTACTGTGCGCGTGGGAAAAATAATTTGGTTCAACTTTGTGTTTTCTGTCCCACGCATGCAGTAAAAATTAGTTCAAAATTCATTCCCATTCTCTTTTCCGTCTGTAGACCGAACATGTCCTTAATGATGAGATATTAATAGCACAACATACTATTATCCAATATACCCAAAATACGAGGAGCTAAAAGGTGTCCTTATGATCATATAAACAAGACGAGAGCAAAGTAAATAAATACCATAAGATAGAGTATAAATATTAAGACAGTCAGTGTTCTTATATATATTTTAAATAACAAACATAATTTTTTTTCAAAGACACATAATTCTCATAAGAAAAATCATGAGTTTGAAACTTACAAATAAGAAATTCTAATTAATATACATAAGATTTGAAAATATGTTAGATAGCTTAATCTCTAACTCATGAATAAAAAAAAAATTGATATATCAATTTTATGATCCGATCAACAGAGACAGATCCAAATTTAAAAATATTTTTTTTATTCGATCTATAAATTGAATGATCCGATCTACAGAGACAAATCCAAATGTTTTCATCTAAAAATTGCCCATACAAATGCTGTTCTGATGTCATCAACGGGATCCTGGTATTATGTATTTTTAAGCTTATCCACATGTTTTTTATATGCGTGTAGACTATACAGAGTAATAAATAGCAATCATTTCCCTCTCTTATTTCCTTGACTTCTCCTGTTATATTGAATTATGCTGGAATGGAACCTATTTGCCTATTTGGTTTTTACGAAATTATGTAAACTTTGTATAGTAGAGTGATATTAGTTTGCTAAAACAACCAAATCTATATATATATATATATATATAGGGATGAACTATATATATATAGGGACGAACTATGGTGAGTTGCGAAATAAGATGTCATTTTTTACTTCACGTTTATATTTTTATTTTTAAAATTCAAATAACTGATAAGAACCGCTCAACATGTTTTCCATATTGAAATGTACTTGGAGACCAAATTTTACATTTTTTAGAATTTTTTTACTATTTATTAAGCCATTTTGAAAATTGCTGATCCAATAGTTCAGGAAATTTTACTGTTTTTACTGTTCATCCGGATCTGCAATTTTCAATTTAACTTAATACATATTAAAAAAATTTCAAAAAAATGTAAAATTTAGTCTCCAAAAACATTTCAATATAGAAAAAATATTGAGCAGTTCGAATCGGTTGTTTAAATTTTCAAATTGAAATACAAGCATGAAGTACTTTATAACTCACCATAGCCCAGCCCATCTCATATATATACATCTAGGAATGAATAACCAATATACCAAAGCGTTTCATGGAAACATACACAAAGCATGAGAATAGAACTTATATTTTGATATAACCACACAGATGACTGTACTGAGGCAGCCACAGAAGAACTCGGTGTTGGAACTTGGGAGCGTCGATTCTGATGTCAATGTCTGTCAGGAACCTGTTATCCTGGAATGAATTTTTCATCAAAAAAAAAAAAAAAAGAATTTCAATAATCTCCGTTTTTTAATTACCATTTACCAGAAAGATTCTGATTTTCTTCATACGGTAAAAATCTACTTGTACGATTTCCTTATGAGTTATGACTTTGAACCTTGGTAATCTCGACCGTTCAATCAAATAACTTGTGATCTCCAGTTTACATGCACTGGAGGGTAAACGAATTAAAGGGGACAAAGAAGTTTGACTCACAGAGTGTCGGAATTGAGAAGGCCAAGACCATGTCAGGAATCAATCATATATACACATCCTCTGATATATCTCAAACTTTGAATGTTTTTCTAGAAAATCTTAACCGTTCAAATACATTATGCACGAATCTTAAGCACAAACAATACTGCCCATTGCGCTTTAATAGGCGCCCTACACGTCGGTCACGCAAAAGTTGAGGTATCTCAGAGAATACTCACTCCGCTCCTTCGAACAAGTTTGCGCGCGAATCTCAATCTTCCTCTTATCCTTGTAAGTTGTCTGCTAAAATTGATGATGGAGTTTCATTAAATTCTAAGTTCATATTTGTATTTCTCGTGATAGGTTACCTGGCTCCCTGACTGTCAGAAATCAGAATGCACAGATGTATCATATGATTCGCATGACGAATACAACAAAAATTATTGCAACAGTACTTATCTTTTATTTTAGTTTTTATTGTGAAAAAAAAAATAAGTGTCTCGGCTGGATACAAGTGTATCCCACGACATGCCTAATCAGAAATTAGGCTCAATTAAATCGGAGGCGGCTATCATTTCATTCTCTGCATTAACTCAAAGCTTAGTATGAATCTTAATTAACTCAAAGCTTAGTATGAATCTTAACTGTCTGATTTTTAACATAGCCAATCTAGTTCATGCTTATAATATATACGGTCTTTCAATATTAGTACGGATTTAGTCTGCACAAATCTTAAAATAGATTGAACAGTTAAGATTTATTAACTTAAAAGATTCTCTTTTGAAATAATGCAGAGGATATGAATTTGAATGAAATTTGCATTGACATCTGGTCGTGCCATTTGATTCAACTTAAAATTTACGGGGACAGTTTAAACTTTAAAGATTCATACGACTCTAGCATGCACGATTTTTAATGCATATTGAACGGTTCTAATCAAATATCGAACCATATTTGATCGATGTTCAACGGACCGTCTCCTACCTCTGTGATGAAGCTTTGTATAAATTGAAAATTTAATTTTATTCGGGAAAAGGTGCTTCTTTGTTGCCGTAATGTGCCTCAAAATTTGCTTGTGTTATTTAAATAACATAATTTCCTCGTTTCTTATTAAGTAATGACACAAAAATCAATAAATTAATATTTAACAGAAAAAAGATGACAAGTCTATTCTCTACTCCTCCTTTCTTAAGGTACGTTTAGTTTGATTGAGAATATGTTATTTTTAGAATTATGTTATTCGGAATAGTTTATTCAGTGTTTTGTTGGATTAAAATAGTTAGAATATGAAAAAAATATATCTTATTAAAATAGATTATTCCTAAAAAACTTGAAATTTGAGTATTTTTAATTTAACTATACTAACTATTTTTGTTTTACATCTAAACACAACTTATTAGATAAGAAAGTCTCCTCTCTCTGTCCGTAGATATACAAATTCAATTTTTATCAGTGTTTAAGAAAATATATACCGCAGTTTATGAAATCCTTATTAGAAAAAAAAAAAAAACATAAATCAAGTTTGTTTACTTATTTCATGGACTATTACTTTTATCTTATTATAAAAAAATAAAGCTCTCAAAAATAATTTAGTTTTATCAAAGCCGAACCAACTCCCAACCCATTTTGGCAAAAACATACAATAAGGACATGTTCGGTTGTCTAAAAGAAACAATAATGAAAATTTTTGAATAGCCGAAATACTGTGTGCGTGGACTGATTTTCTCAACGTCTGAGTGAATTTTTTTTTTCTCACGCACACAGTAAACGGTCAAATAGACCCTAAATATCCTCCAAAAACCCATGATTTAAAAAAATGGCCTCCAAAAACCAAAACAAATTACATATTTCTGCTTCTCATTTAGTTATCTTCCATTAATTAAGTCCAAGTTCACTAAAACTCCTATAATAACCTCACCAAAATGTCAAATAACAACTGCTGTTCGTATCAGAACCAATTCAGATCATCACTGAATGATACCAGTTCCTTCGATAGCGGCCTGACCAGTATCAGTCCGTTATCACCGCTAGAAGTCACACTCTAAGCGTTGTAGCGAATTTTGTATTCGTTCAAGGCAACTACATGACCTTCTAAGCTAATATTCGATAAACTTGTTTGCGGTATGAACTCATTTGTTAGAAGTTGGAACCCATTGAAAGGAATTGAAGAAATTAGATCAAATTTGAGTCCAACTTTTACAGTACTTTTTATTTTGGTAATAAAATGACAGTGTGCACTCCAGGCATCAAAAATTCAGGTAACCTAAACCAACAATCCTAAAATTAATGAAGCGAGACAAGGGGCCACTTAATGTGAACCAGGGGTGTTCATTGGGTCCGGTTTAATCGGTTTTGGACCGAACCAAATTAGTTCGGTTCAAACGGTTTAGTTTTTTTGGTTTAATGGTTCAGTTCGGTTTGAAACTTTCAAAACCGAAATAACCGAACCAACCAAACTTTTATATATTCTGAATTTGGTCCGGACCGCCCCGGTTTATTTCTTAATCAATTGCTTTAAATGTTTCAGTTTATTTCTTAATACTCCAATTTATTTCTTAATATACTTCAGTTTATTACAAAACAATTGCTTTAAATAAATAAAATTATATATTTCAGTTTTAACCGAACAAACTGAAATAAAACTTTGGTTCGGTTGCAATGCTAATTCGATTCGGTTCGGTTCTATATTTGAAACCGAATTATAACTTCGGTTTGAATTGAACCGATGAACACCCCTAATGTGAACATGTTGATACTCTGGAAACTTATGGTTTGGCTTATGCGCGCGGCTAAACCTATCAAGGGCTGTGGGAAACAGTCCTGCAGAGATCTGAGAGGATCGACAACAACTTTCGGAACAAAGCAAATAATGTTGAGATGTGGCATGGGCGGGAAGCTCGTGGCAATATGAAAGGAAAGAAACAGAAGGGCCTTCACTCAGAAGAAGAAAACATATTATATTTTAATTAATGAAGCAACAATTGATGTACATAACTGATTGCTATTTAGTCCGATGTAATAGTAAAAGAGGTGGCCTGGACACTATTAGTTTTTTTTTTAGTTTTATTAGCTGAAGTTTTCAACATGAGATACAGTGCAATTTTTTCTAATTGTTACATGAATCAGTTAGCGTGTGTAATACCCCCTCTACATATTTTTTTCATATGAATATATCTTAACAGAAATTTCCAATCGCTCTAAAAATAAAGTCCTAAAATTTTGCACAAAGACAAAAAACAAAATATATGAAACTGATCACATGCTATGTTACCAATCACCTGCTAGCCTACTCGTATTAGTATTGCAACTCTAAGAGAGTTCCAATGCACTCAAAATTATATGCTTCCATTTACATTTAATTATTTATTTCCTTTATCTTTATTTTCAAAGTCTGAATTGTCGATCCGAACCACTCAACATGATCTTCATAATAAAATATATCTGGAGACCAAATTTTATATTTTTTAGATTTTTTTTACTATTTTTTCAGATAGATACAAAATTATTATTTTAAGGAGATTCTGGACCATCTGAATGGGAGCATAAAATTTTGAGTGCATTAGAACCCTCCTCTTGCAACTATATTTATGTAACAACTGTGCTAAAATCCGAGGTGCATCTCCGCATTAAGCAAGTGTTAATTTTATTGGCCTCAATTTTTTTTTTTCTTCAAAATGCAGCAAATTGCAAAAATGGTCAACTTCATATATGAGAAGAAAAAAATGAAACAAATATCACATATAACATATATACAGATATCATCCTTATTTCCCTAAGCTAAAAAGTGATATTTAAATAAAAGAAAATTACAATCTCACATTTTTTAAACATATCGAACATAATTATTTTTCTTAGAAAAAGATGAATGCAAATGTGATTTTTTATTTCTGTGAATCATTCTGATCATGTTAAATTTTGTAGAACCAAACAAACATAGGAAAGATTCGTTTATAGTCTGAGAATGGACAAAAGTTTGTATGTAAAGTAAACAAATAGATCCAATTAAAAGGACCAATCAATAATAAATGATCATATTTTGGTTGGTTCTAAACTCTAAAGACATCTTTTCATTTAATTTTTTAATGAGAGCCGAAAGAGGGTTCACGGCCACCTACCACTCTACCAGGCCCTCTCTATTTCTCTCATACCAGGTGTCCTTGTAGGAATATAAATAACTGTCTTGTCCATGTCAATACCATAGCATTCCTAAAGAGCACACAATGCTGCGTTCCTTCTATTAACCTCTTTGAAATTGTACAAGGAATCATAACGGATCCTAAAGAGCACATCCATCTAGTAATTAATGCAAGCTTAATTTGCAAAAATTACCAACAAAAAATCAGGAAGTTTCAATGAAAGATGGCACATCCATATATTTACTATTCCTTTTTTTAACAATGCTTATCAATTATTAAGATATTGGAGACAACCGAAATTTCCTAAGAACTTATTTCTCTTATTTAAAAAGGTAATTAAATCACTAATATTGAAAGATGTGTAAATTTTTTTTGAAGTTTTTTTTATTTTTCATATTAGGCACAGTACTCGACAAGGCATTGAATAGCGTACTCTTATCCTATGAATTATCCTGCAATAATGGAATTTTATTTGTTAAATGTGAATAGATTGGGTTTAGAGTTTATTTTTCTTATTTTTTTGTTTTAATACGTAGTTTTATTTGTTTACTTTAATATATAGGTTTATTTGTTAATTCTTTAGGTTTAGGTTTATCATTTATAAAAATGAAAAATATTGTGACTATATTTGTAATATATTTTGTACAAAAAAAATGGATTATTTATTAAAAAAAAAACATTTGCATAAACACGTAAATTCTCTTTAATATTGGGTTTATTTGAGTTTTTTTTTCCACTTTTGTAGGAATGGATGAAAAGTATGTATGTGCATGTTTCATAGGTTCATTTGTTATTTATTTGTATATATGAAGATCACAAGTTCGTTTATTAATTGTATAGCTTGTATTTTTTTTTCATTTATTTATCACATGAGTGTATTTGTTAATTTTGCATGTTTTTTGGTTGATCACATAATTCTCCATTAATCTACATTTTTTGCCAATATTGTAATGAAAAATGTAGTACAAAAATTACTTTTTCATCTCCAAATAAGGTCAGCTATAAAATATTTAAATTGCATAGCCTCCATGTTTTTTTTATATACAATCTAAATGTGTTGATATATTAATTTTTTCCAATATAGCCAAATTTTACGATAAAAATATATATCTCAAGTTATTAAATATAAAACCTTTCAGAATATAGTTTTACTCATTCCAAGTATTTAATTAGAACTTTCCTTTGACTATTTATATAAAAAAAAAATATTGAAGCTTTGCATATTGGATAGCAATAGTACTCTTAAATTCATAAAGGAGTAACTTGCAAGTTAAATGTATATATTAGAATTTTTTTTCTAAAAATTAAGTAGAATTTAGATGCAAAATAAATAGATAATGCTTGAGCATTTTGCCAACCTAGATAATGTTTCAATGCTTTCTCAAAAATTGCCAAGATCTATTTGATAATTGATGTTCTTATTAGTTGTTTCTCCTGATTTTTTTTAGTTAGCATTTAAAATAAAATTAGATTTGGCAGCACTTGTGCAAAAATTACAATATATTTTTTTTAATAAAAGGCACTGAAGTGTCCGTTTCAATATATTGAAACTGGGAGTTAATTTACAAGGCGTCTTTTAACTGCTATCAGCATATAATAGTGGCTAAAATATAACAAAATACATAAGCCCTGCGGTTTAAGCAACCACCAAAATATAATAATAGAAACAAAGATTACAATTTTAGTTAAAACAAAAAATATTTTTATTATTTTAAACACATGAAGAGACAATACATGCGTTCATGTTAACGTTGAATTTTTTTTTTAAAAAAAATGCTGCCAGGCCCAGCTCAGAATTTGTTATTATTTTAAGATTCTGGTATTTAGCCGGGTCGACATAAAACTCCAACAAAAATTCTAGCTTGCAGCAGTTCTGAGTTCTGACACAAGGTCCACAGCAACGTGGTAGACCGGGCTCGGGAAATGATTCACTGGCGACTGTGGGCCCTGCCTGCTACTTAGAAGGACTAGCGAATACCCAAGTCCAAGTGGTCACGGCCCGTGAATCGAATTCGCATTCTCTGAGGTATCTCAAACTTTGATTGTTTTTCTAGAAAATATCAACCGTACAAATAAGTTTTGCACGAATCTCCAAGCACAAACAGTGTTGAGGAATCTGAGAGGATCGTTACTCCCGTGAATGGACCCAAGGCGAACAGTAACTGCGGCGCTGGCGCGAGAGAGAGAATCGCAGCGCTCGTCTCGTCTCGTCTCGTGTTGTGGTCATGTTCGCTTCATGTCGAGCTCGGTAAATTTTTTGTATTTTCTGTACTCTGTACACATATTTTACTATCTACGTGGGCTCTCCTGTTACACTGAGGAAAAAAAAAAGAAGAGGAAGAAGTTGAATAAGTGTCAGCTGCATGCGCGCCAAGCAGTTGTTCTTTTGGATAAAAGATAAATACTTGGATGAATGAATGGTGAGAATTCGTTCTGAATCAGGTTGATAAATGATAGAACTTTCTTTGGAACTCCTATCTCCTCAATTATTAGTAGAGATTACCTTCTATCCATATATATTTAATCTAGATTTTTCTTATTTTTACACATATCTTCTACCAGCTAGTAGTTAAAAAAAATTAAAAAAAAAATACTCCAATTAATTAAATATTAAGTACAGTAACCGTGCCAGAAATGAATAAGGAACAAGTTCAAGCGACTGCACTCTTAAATGATGATCTCTGATGAGGATTGCGTGTAGACAAAAGATGGAAACCCAGTGCATGCACATGCCAAGCAGCCTCTGATCAGCTGATCATGTAGAACCACCTATCAGTCATCTACAGTTGGATAGTTCTCAACTCTGATTCGTTTTAAGAAACTGGTAGCTGGCTTGATATGTTTGTTTATTAATTTCATTAGTTCGTTCCACTAGATTTGTATCTTTTTGTTATTTACTGTTTATCATGAGAGTAAGAAAAGTGGTGGGGGGATTAATTTTTTTACATGTTAGCAGTTTTTACAAAGTCAGTAAAAAGGAGAAGGATTCGTGATAGGTTTGGCGAGTCAGCAGTAAAAAAAACAGTATATTTATGAAAATGAAACCCTCACAAATTAAGTAGGAGTAGTATTAGGATGGATGACCTCTTAGGAAGTCCCTGTGTTGCTGATTTCAGTTGAGTTTCATTTCTAGTTTACTCCAACTTATTTGAAATAAAGACTTTGAAAAAGAAGAAGTATTTATCCTAGATCACGTTACTTAGTATTTTTCTGCTATATTTTATTTTCTGACAATATGCTTGTATTAAGCATTTCTTTAGATTTATTTTAATATACAATTGTCATTTTACAAGTATGTATGAAATATCGACACTACGTATGAATTGGAAACGGTCTGATCGGCATCTGACAAAATTCGGTCCAATACCTAATCAGAACCATCTGATCTGCATCGAATTCGTGCAGGTAACTTTATAATTCGTGCAAATCAAGTATACATGAATTTGACATTAATTGAATGGTTTTCATCAGACCGCCATCTAGGGATGCAAACGGGTTGGATATTATCCGACCATATTCAAATCTGTATCCAAAAATTAGATATAGATATCCGATATCCGAATATCTCTTTGGATACGGATACATATATGATTTTAAATTTTAATTATCTGTATCTGAATAGTAGATATAATATATATTATGAAAAAATATATATTATTCACTATTATAAAGAGCAGATATCCGTATCGGTGTCAGAAATATAAAAACGGATACGGATATAGTTTTACTACTATCGTATCCGATCTGTTTGCATCCCTCACCGCCATCCACTCCAAGAAACATAACGTGCGGTACAGTAAGTTATTCTGGCATGGTAGCAAATGTAGGCTTGCAATTTCATACCAAACCGTCAAGAACACCATCATTGGATATATTTGTGATCTGGCGAATGGCGCATGTGTAAACGCAGCCAATCTGGTACTACAACCAACTTTACAATTAAAGTATCAACTGCACAAAGCAGACCAGGATCCGATTTTTATTGCTTTTGTTGCCATAAATTTGTCGATGCATGACTCAAAAGTCAGCCTACACAAAGATTGAACTCCCCCTGTTTAAATTCCTTATTTATGTATAATTCTCTGTCACCGATGAATGCCTCGTGCATGAAGTGGTGAAAACGGAGCGGATAAAGAACGGATAGTTGTAAAATTATATTTATATTTTTTATTAATTTTCTGAATACGGATACGAATCGGATTAGATATCTATTAAAAAATGTATAAAAATATTATTAACAATACTAAAGTTTATAATATTTATCTAATTATAATGGTTAATAATATAGTTTTTTCATAATATATATTAAACTGTAAAGTATATATACGATACGAATAATTGAAACGTAAAACCATATTTATATTCATATCCATACAGATGTTCGGATATCATTAAAACAATAAGTTCATTTTTGTTATTGTTCTTATTTGGGAACTGCCTCATGCATGAAGTGGTGAAAACGGAGCGGATATAGAGCGGATAGTGGTAAAATTATATCTATATTTTCCATTAATTTTTTAGTTACAAATCGGATCAAATCAAATATTTATTAAAAATATAAAAATATTATTAAAAATACGAAAGTGTATAATATTTATTCAATTATAATAGTTAATAACATAATTTATTCATAATATATATTAAACTGTATGGTATATATATACTATTTGAATACAAATAATTAAAACTTAAAACTATATTTGTATCTATACAGATATTCGGACATCATTAAAACAATCAGTTCATTTTCGTTATTATTCTTATCTGAGAAGGAATTTGAATCCAAATCTTCCAACGACAAAAGAAATGTGTGCGCAAAGGAGCTTTTGTTTGTGCATGGCCAGTGCATATATATATATCTACAAAATACAGAGAAATGATCGAACCAAATCAACTTTGTTCTGACAAATAAATAGACTGAATGAATTATCACAAAAAAGGTTCGGGTCGGGTCGGGTCCCATACAAAAAGAAATACCGTACAGAATTAAATCCCATTATCCCAAGACACCAGACACTTGTGATGGGATGCAGTAAGCCAGTAACAGTACAGCAGTAAATTAAATCGTATATTTCTAAAGTGCGTGTCAATGTGTCATTTCCTCCTCCGTGGAGAACATGCATATTTGCATGACATGATTTAAGAAAAAACAAAAAAAAAAACATATTTGCATGATATGATGAAAATGTAGCACTGTACATCTCGTGATATTAAAACGAGCACATCAAGGTACGACTGTGTGGAAAGAGCAGGGTACATCTAGCATTTCTCTGGATTGAAAACCAGAGTGGTTTTGAGGAAGAACAAAACTGGATGTACACGCATATAATACGGGTCGGTTAGTCATTCTCATACCCGTATTCGTTATGATAATAAAAATTAATTTTTATTTTTATCTATTTTTTCGAATACAGTACGGATCAGATAAACGGATAAAAAAATGTCATTGACATTTCGATTTATATTTCTAATAAAATATTTTTTAAAACAAGAAAAAAAGAAAAATTATTTTGTATTATCAAAATTTCATAAAATATAAAATTTTATTGTATCATATATTATTATCGTACAAACATATTATATATAATTTTAGTTTTAAAATTATCTTATATAATAATAGATAAGATAACAAACAAAAAAAACTCGTTACTCTCATCCATATCGGGTAAAAATTCTTATCCTTGCGTGTAAAAGATGCCATTAACAGTTTAACACCTCTAAACAAAACAACCCCTGTATTTTTTTTTTTTTTTTTTGTCATTCAGAAATCAGAAGCACGTAGGCGAAAACAACCCTGTATGGGAATTGGGAATGTGAAATTGTAGTCCGGTTTTGAGATTTGTCGCCATGCTTCTGATTCCCGCCCACAATATTTGATCTTACTTGATTTCCGTTTCACGGCTTTTGATTCTCTCTCTCTCTCTCTCTCTCCCAGCTCCTTGTCCCGTCTCTTGTTTTGTACAGTAGCTCAGAATTGGGCCGGTCGTTGGGAAACGACAGGCCCGGATTCGCTACAGGCTTTTTCTTTTCCTAGCCTCTTGACTCCTTTTGTTCTCCGTTCATACCTTCTTCTCCATTATTTTGGAAATGGAGGCGTCCATTTTCCACAGGATTTGTGTCCGATTTCAAAATATAGCTTATTATTTTCATTCTTTTTACCCTTTTTTTTTTTTCAACATTGTGTATTCGTGGTGTATTCCATGAGGTGAATATGTACATTTTTAATTGGAAATACTTGAAAAATTGTGGTGGAATGGTGTCGTAATAGATGCGTATTCGAATTGATTAAAATGGTGTAATTATGGAATCCTAAAATTGAATACAAATTTTACAATCATATTCTTCATTTTTGCACTTAAGTTCCCTCTTTTCTTCTAGAATTGTTGATATACATTTTTTTCAAGAAGTAAAAATAGCTCAAACTCTGCTTGTGTAGTTTCTACACAACCTGTCCCAAACCAGAAAAAAAGAGAATGATTCATGATAAGTTTGGCGAGCCCGTAGTAAAAAAACAGTCTCTTTATGGAAATGAAACCCTCACAAATTGGACATGAGTAATACTAGAATGGGTGACCTTCTGGAAAGTCCATGTGTTGCTGATTTTGGTTGGGTTTCATTTCTAGCATATTTCAACTTGTTTGAAAATAAAGGCTTTGAAGAATAAGAAGAAGTAAAAATAGCTCAAATTCATTGGTCGGGTTTTCAAGATGGAATTGTTCTCTGTTAAAAAAGATAAAATTTTCTGAGACAATATGATTCTCAATTCCACCACAGTTCCATGTTCCATGCATTACCAAATAACACCTAAAAGACAATATACTCTTGTCAAAGAAAAACTACCATTGATAATAAAATTGGTATCAACCACAATGCACTGTGATTCTAAATTCCACCACAGTTCCATCTAGGGCTGTAAATGAGCTGGGCCTTAGCTCAGCTCGTTAATTCTGGACCGAGTTGTTAGCGAGGCAGCTCGTTAACAGCTCGCGAGCTAAAATCTCAGCTCAAACTCATGACGAGCCAGCTCACGAGCCACGAGCTGGCTCACTGGGTTTGGTTGGACCTTGTTTTGAGAAAATAAATTTTACAAACCTTTTTGGACCAAGCTGGGCCAAGCTTGACAGTATAAAATACACACAAATTCATACAAATTCACAAATTGATGCCTAGCCGAACTAGCTCGTGAGCTGGCGAGCGAGTTAAGGTCTTAGCTCAGCTCGTTAATTTTGACCCGAGCTGTTAGCGAGCCAGCTAGTTAACAACTCGATTCACTATCGAACGAGCTGTTACCGATCGAGCTAAACGTGAGTCATGAGCGAGCCACGAGCCACGAGCTTTTTGGACAGCCCTAGTTCTATCTATTACCAAATAAAACCTAAAAGACCATTTTTGAATTAACCGCATAATTTTGAAAAAAAGAAGAAGATAAAACTACTATCAATAATAACGTTGTGATCAACAACACTGCAATGTGCATGATAAGAGTTGTGGCCTTTTGAAATTTTTAAATATTGTTTTCATAAATAGTGATGTAACGAGAATCAACTTTTGATATAGTGGTAAAGATAATGTTCTCCGTGTGGGAGGTTATATATTTGAAATTTGAATATGAATTTTATTAATATTAAATAGTTAGGTGACATGACCACTAATCTTTACTCAAAAAAAAGAAAAAATAGCGATGTAACTTTTTGCAATTTTTATCCCTTGGAGATTGAAAATAAGTTTTATTCGCCATCTCCTGTTTATAATTATCTAATGTCAAAAACAATATTCTCTCTATAAGAGGTCGCAGGTTCGAAATTTAGATGACGTAATTCTTTGTAGATATTATATAGTTGGGAGATTTGATCTCTAATTTTTTACTTAAATAAATTAATGTTATTCATATTCCTATTCCGAACAATTAGGACGTGTTTGGCGTACAGTCGAGAATGAAAACGGAAACCAAATTTGAACTGATTTTTACAGTGAGTGTGGGAAAAAAAATACAGTTGCACAATAATGACGCCAAACATAGCCTCAAGCAAAAAAAAAAAAAGTGTGTCAGTCTAATAAATCCGAGTCACAGAATGATATCATATTATTTCTTTTCAAAATCTGTATTAAAATTTGACAAATCGTACCAACAACATATTATTATTCTAACTTATTCCACTATTTGGGTGAAATTACGAAATTTTTGGTTTGTTTTGTACAAAAAAATATGAGTTCTTTAAGCGTACTATTCGTATTATAAAAATAATAAATTAATCCTGAATTATATTACATTACACCAAAATTTGTAACAGTACAAGAGACAAAAGCGGTTTTTTTTTTATAAATAGAATCAAATTTAAATATTTAAACAAAACAAGTAAACTGAATTTGATTTTTATAAAAAACAGTTCTACCGATTATGTGGATTAGTGGAGACAGTTTACTATTCATGTAGTAAGTATGATGGAGCAAAACAAATTCTGCTTTAATATCCGTGCGCATAGATCGTGAAGTGGATCGGACGGTAAAAATCGCCCATCGACTCTGGTTAGATGAGCATGGGAAATCTCCCTCTCCCTTTTTCATAACAATCAAATTCAAGTATATTTGTTTCGTTAAAATAGTTAAATAGTTAAATTTAATGCTATTCAGAAGATAAAAAAAAAAATCGACAAAAGGCGTAAGCTAGAGTCTATCTAATACCTACAATCCCTTTTGGTCTCATTAAGCCCCTACCTAGTGTTCACAAGATCAAAAAAAATGAAAAGCAGAGACCAGTAGTTAGCCTCCGGTCCGAACAAAACAGATCATGTATTCTCTCCTCTCCATTCTTTCCATTTTTTTTCCCCTTTGTAGCTCTTTAACTGGAATAGACTAGAGCTGAACAAACAATTAGTAGTTCGTGATTCAATTAAAAAAAAATTCGTAAAAAAATTTAATTTGAAATAGTTCGAGATTAATTCAAATCAAACTCAAACTGAATCTGGTTCGTTCGAAATAAGTTCGCAAACTATTCTAGTTCGAATCTCAAAGTAACGTGAATCGTTGATTTCTGCTTATGACTTAAAAGTTAAAACATAAGGCCGACCAACCATAAATTATAACTCGTAAGTCGTAATCCTTGCTTATAGTTTTGAAACCTTAGACGACTTTCACATCTCGCTCTCAGCGACTATGATCATTTTTTCTTATCGTAAAAAAATTCATAAAAAAATTCATAAAGAAATTGAAATTGAGTTAGTAAAAATTTTAATTTAAAATTAATTCAAACTAATGTCAAGCTGAATAAGTTCAATTTTATCCGATTCATTTGAAGCCTTATCCAAACCCCGTCCCTTTTCATATTTTCCTGTCCCATTTTTTCTCCGGTCCTTGATATTTGAGAGAGACTTGCTACGGCTCTCCTACAAGCAAAGAGGATGAAACAAAAATTGCCATGCACTGAACCATTGCTAAGTAACAAAAAGGATAAAGAAACCAAGGGAGGTGGCAGGCAGCTAAGTGACAAAAGGAAGGTGCCAAAGAGAGCTTTAATTAAGAATTTGAATTTGAGAAATCCTTGAAGGGTGCAAAATTAGATGGTGGTGCTTGTATATTTTATATATACAAGAATTTTTTTGTCTGTTTTTTTAATTGTGGGATAGTCCGTCTGGCAACATGCCGTGTTGTACGGCTACACACTACCTGAAGTAGTACAGATCTGACACCTAGCTTACTTTTAAATCCTAATTGTTGGAAATGAAAAAAAATATATATTTCAATGTGCACGACACATGCAATCAATACATGGGTAGCAAAAAAATATCTCGTAGTAGCTAGTATGTCGTAGCTCGATCGCAATTTATACCTGATTGCTAGTTTCTTATTGGACTGATTTATTAACGAATCAATTTGTCGGAGTTGAATTTGTAAATTTGTATGAATTTGTATATATTTTATATTGAGTTTAAGTTCGGTCCAAAAAAATTATAAAAAAATTCAGCGAATCAGTTCGTCAACTCACGAGTTACCTCGGTTTAACTCGTGACGATTTTAAACAGAGATTTTAACTCGGACTTCTAAAATCAACTTGCTCGTAACTCTGAAGAACCAGTTCGCGATGAGTTCAAACTAATGAACAAGCTCGTTACCACCCCTACATGCATATGACATATTATAATATAAGTAACAACAGGCCTCGTGAATATTAAAAAATTGAAAACAATTATAAAGAAAAAAAAAATTCAATGAGAAACAATTCATTGATTGATCATGGAAAATTTTCACACACAATACATAATTTATTATTTTAGAAATATATTAAACAGTTGCGGGGAAGAAGAAAAATAAAACTTCAATAAAAGGAACGAATTAATAATTCGGTTCATTATTGAAAAATAATTGGTTCAGTTTTCTAAAGTTGGCGTACATATTTAATACTTATAAAATACTTTATATGTATACAAAATATAAACAATCGAGTAATTTCAATCCTTAGTCACATAAAATACTTTGTATGTATACAAATTCTCAGGAACCAAATTAATAATTTGTTCTCTTAGAAAATATTTAAAGAAACTAAATCGATAATTTAATTTTTCATCTTTCTACCACTTTACAAAGAATTTAGAGTAGGTCCTATGCCCGTCGGACCTACTTTGGTTCAATAAGTGTAATGACTATTTGATCTGCATCAAGATTTGCGCGAACTATATTAAAATTCGTACAAGTCTGTTTCAATTTTTGTGTGCACACATCTCAATGGTAATCGAACGGTAGTACAGCTAATTGGACTTAAAAGTAAGTCCGATGCTCATCGGACCTGAATTCGTATCCAGTGTGGTATCGCAAAAGAGAATTTTTTAGAATGATTCTTTTTAGTGGATCTGGACCGTTCTTTTAACTTGGCACGAATCTCAAAGCCCAATAATACTGCCCCCTATTTTATCTCGAATCTCAAACCGGCTGAGATTTAATCTCAAACCGTCAAGTGATGCGCATCCTCTGTAGTAATAAAGAGGATATGGATCCCATCAGACCTACTCTTATCTTCTCTGCAAAATATTTAATATATTTCTAAAAATAAAATATTGAACGCAAACTTCACACACATAATTAAACTTGCTACTTCAATATTACGTGTGGGTCCAATCAATTTAGAGTTGTGAGAGCAAAGTATTGCATGAACATGGCAAGTTGGATCACATTTGGCATTTCATTATTGCAAATAGCAAGTACATCGATCCAACATAGTACTGGGACCCGAATGCGAAGTGCATGATATTTTCCTAGCGTCACAAACCCTAAATTTGCCTATATTTTTATTAATAAGAACAAAAATAAAAAAATATCGAAAATAGTGAATAATTTTTATAAAATTCGAAATTAAAAAAAATCGTGATGCGCGTTATAAACCATAACGTTAAGATAATTTAAATTAATTAATCACTAATTACCAAACAAAAAAAAGAATGTTACTAATAGTAACGTTCAGATCAGATAATATTATGTGTTTATTTTAAGTTTGGAGACCAGAGCGCTATGCTAAATTAAGAGGCAATGTCCGGACGTTATTTTTGGTAACGTTCTTATTTTTTTTTTTTTGGTTTGTCTATTATGATTAATTGTTTAGATTATCTGAATGTTACAGTGAATGTTATAGTTTATAACGTTGGTTTTTGTTAGATTTTGAATTTTGTCATATTCGTTCTGATTTTTTATTTTATTTTTTTATTAATAAAAAATTCGGTTAAATTTGAATCATCTCCAGTGATGCGCCACGTGGTTTGATAGGAAAAGATCCCAAGTCGCATCAGTTGCTATGGCAAAGATATTTTGTCATTCGGCAATTTGTTGCTTTGCATGCAGTTTGATGAAAAAGGTAGATAGAACTGAGTCATCAGAGAGCAAAAGCTCAACCGTTTTGTCTTGTTTTATAAATTGCTAAATATGAATGTAGATTGAAAAATTAGTAGGCTTTACAGCATTTATATTTTTATATTTTTGATATTACAAGAGTTTTTAATTTAAAGGACTAGTTTTTAATTCAATTTTAAAAATATGAGAGAATTTTTTATTTAGAAACTATACAAAAAAGTTTATTATTAAGAAACTATCTATAAACTTCACATTCTCAAATAATTGACTCAAGTTATTTCTCTTTTATAGAAACAGTAAAATTAATTTCAGAGATATGAGAATTAGAAATTTTAGAGACCTTAATTTATAAAATATAGTTAACAGTTATTTAAAAATTTATTTGAGTTATTGAGATGTAAATACTCGATAATAGATTCGTTGTGATGAGTTATTTTAGTTATCTTAATTGAAGGGTTCTTTTCTTTATGCCTATATCAGTCGAACATTTGTTATTGAGTTAGTCTATTGAAATATTTTTGTATTTTTATTGGGATATAAATGATATTTTTGTTTCAATATTGATCTAATATATATACTAACTTTATGATCGGAATAAATGTTGAATAATAATTCAATAATTATTTTTTTTAGAAAAATTATAGCAGAGGCTACCATGTTAATATAATTCAATAATTTTAATAGAACATAAACAAATATGTAACTTAACATGTTTTTTATATGAAACGGATCTTGTAGCCTTATTATTAAAAATAAAAATAAAAATAAACGAATAGAGTTCAATTTACAATCATGTTTTTCATTTCGGGATATAAATGTAATCTATGTATTAAAATCTTATAAAATAAATCATGCATGTTTTACTATCTTTTCAGATTTTTAGAAATTTCTTTTATTTAATATGCAAACATTTTCTTTTTCTTTTACCACAATAGATCATTATCAACTCAATTCCATTATTTAATTTTTCACATTTTTATTCAATTCCAATTCTATCCAGCACTTCGTTTCAAGTTGCAAAATAATTAAACATGTGTAAAAAAAATATATATATATTTTTCACAAAAAGATGGACTAGTTTGTAATTTTTGAAACAACAACACTCTCTGTTTTTAACTATTTCCACGTGAGGTATCCCATCATTAGTGCCCCTCAGAATATCTTTTCAGTTTTCAGACGTCCCGTGTTTTTTTGTACCGGAATGACACACCGAGACAGCCGAAATTTTTATTTACAAAAAAACCAACTATTTTGTCACTTGTTCCACGTAATTTAATTTCTACTTCGTCTGTCAATTGAATTGGCAGATCAAAAGGAGAGTCTCCTAATTCAATTAGCGGACCTCATTTTTTTTTTCTTTCCCTCCGTTAGATGTTAGATAATTTTTTGTTAAAAAAAAGAGTCCGCTAATTGAATTGGCAAACATTGTAGACATTGAATTATGTGAAAAAAAACGGTTAATTGGTAGTTTTTTTTAATATGGTACAAAAAAAAAAAAAAATTCGGCCAGCCGAGACAGACATCATATATGCCGAAATTTTTATTTATACCATATTAAAAAAATAAAATATTTTGTCACTTTTTCTGGAGAATTTCATATATACCACGTCTGCCAATTCAATTGGCGGCCCTGTCTCAGGTTGGCCAATTTTTTTTTTAACAGAAAGGGGTCTGCCAATTCAATAAACGGGCCCCCCTCCCTTTTTTTTCCCTTTCTCTCTACATTAATTTCTGTAAAAAAAAAGGGAGTCCGCCAATTCAATCTGCAGATTTCGTATTGGGTCCGCCAATTCAATTGACGGATGTGGAAAGTTTGAAATTCTCCAATAAAAGTAGCGAAATAGTTTATTTTTTTAATATGGTATAAATAAAAATTTTGGTCGTATACTCGTATATGTCTCTGAATAATTTCCTATCAGTCTCAAATGAATCAGATTCAGTAACACTGTTTAAGAGAATTAAAAGACTAAAAAATTCTTAGCTGGAGATTTTAATGAGGTGGTACAAAAAGGAGAGTTTGAGAGCACATACATGAAAGACAGCACCAAAAAACAATACACAAAATTGTCAGTTCTAAACACTCGAAGGAAGTCAGTTCTTTTTTCCGCGTGAGGTTTGTTCTCTGATTAATACCTATAATACACAATGTTCCATAAATTTCTAAATCCGAAATTTTTATTTGTACCGTATTAAAAAAAAATTAACCACTTTTTTTACATAATTTAATTTCTAAGACGCCGGCCAATTAAAATGGCGGACCAAAAAGAAAGATCTGCCAATTAAATCGATGGACGTAGTACATATGAAATTCTCCTTAAAAAAGTGATTAAAATAGTTTTTTTTTGAATATGGTATAAATAAAAATTCCGGTTTCTTAACTGATGCAAATTTTTATGCAAATATATATCATTGAATTCTTTTATAACATGTTTATAAGCAATACATAGAGATTTTTGACAAGTTCATGGCTCAACTCAAAAGTTTGTAAACAATTTGGGCTTGTTTGGCTGCAGCACTGTTTCCATAGAAAGAAAAAAATTATGAGTTTTTTTTTTCCTCGAGAACAATATTTTTTAGTTTAATTTCTGTACTCATGCTCATTTCCATTAATAACCCACCAAATAGCCCTTCAAATATAAGCACATATTTGCAAAAAAAGAGAAAGAGAAAGTTCTAACGTTGCAATGTTTCGTGATACAAAAATTTCACAACCTCATTTTGTTTATATTTTTAAGTTATGAAATTTCAATGTAGGGTACAAACATAGTGGGGAAATAAACAATTTATAGCTACATTAAATTAAAAACTGAGAGCCAAGTTATTTATTCTTATTGGTGGGAAAATAAATAATTATTAAGCGTTGATGTAAAAATTGAATACTCAGCAAAATTTGATGGATATGAGAATAGTGGATCCGAATCTACTGAAATCCGAGACCAATGAACAGTAATCCTAAAATTCCTGCAATTCGAATCTAGCCGTTGAACGTTTCGAGATGCGTGCAAGGAAAAATCAGTTGTTTCGAGATGTGTTCTCAAAAAAAAAAATCTGACGACCGGATTCGGATTGCAGAGATTTCAGAGATTTCAGAGTTACTGTTCAATAATTTAGAAATTGCAGCAGATTTATTTTCAAAAATAATTATCCAAAAAAAGTAAAAAAGAAAAAGAAATAGTAGACATGCCATCTCTAGCACTTTATGTTTTGTTCCGCTGCTCAGGCCCAGCCATAAAATTCGCAGGCTCAATAAAGTATTGGACTCGGCCTATAAAGCCCATAACCAAATGGAGGGAAACTTTTTTTGGGGAAAAAGAAAAAAATGTGCGGCAACAATGGTGCTACTAGGCGGGACAAGGACAAGAGAGACTACTGAGAGAGTGAGTGAGCTCGATCGATGAAAAATGGCAAACATATCCAACCTCTTACAGGAGCTCCGGGAGAGGATCGCCTCCTCCTCATCCTCCGGCGCCTCCGCTAGCGGCGATGAGGACCCGCTCGAGGTCAAGTTCCGTACTGTATTGCCTAACCTCCTCCATGCGTACGTTGTCCCTGAGTCCAATGGTATTGCGCTTCTAGCTCTACTTTCACTTTTTTTCTTACATTTATTGCCCGATTCGTGGTTATCTATGTACTTTTTTGTTTCTTTTGAACTCTTAGTAAGGAGAGAATTTATGTAGGTGTTTCAGAGGTAAATTAGGTAGGAGAAAGGGTTTCTGTATGATACGAAGCGAGTTGACTATGTTACTTCCAGATAAAGTAATATGTTGATATCAAATTTTTGGAACCTTTTGATTTATCTCATTAATAGAAAGGTTTTGCAACTCTTTTATTAATTTATTAATAAAATTATAAGGGAGAAATTTATTCAGGCGTATGAACGGGATGGGGGTGCAGTGCTTATATGTTTACTTTTTCGCTTTTTGAGCATTTGGGAGGTGCTTCTTCATGTGTTCTCTTTTTTGTTTTTGTTTTTGGGGGTTTTGTAGGCTAAGGTTTTTCTCCCTAAGAAGAAAAAATCTACTTCCAATAGTTTAAATAAATTAATTTACATAGTATAGAACTAAAGCTGATATATATTTTGTTGAAGCAAATGAGAGGGAGGTGACGGCTGTGCTGAAACTTCTCTCGTACACTGCCCGAAATTTCCCTGGAGTTTTCTTTCATGGTCATGCTGCAGCAGTCCTTCCAGTTATTGGCCGCCTTCTCCCCTTTCTTGCTGACCCCTCCTTCTGGTATGGTACTTAATCTAGGTTTATCTTTTTAGTGTTTATTTATGACCAATTAAATGAGTTTTGGCAAAGTTTTGTAAAATCCAACTATCCCACCAACTTAGTAGTTCCAGAAAATAGCCAATGCTGAAGTTTACATCAATTATAGGAGAGATCAAGCGGTCTTGTATTTGTTTTTAATTTGATTGTAATTAACTTCTATTTCTTCAGCTCTCAGCATGGAGTGATCTTTGAGACAATTTCTTCTCTCCTGTCACTTCTTCGCACTAGAGAGAGAGAAGCTTACCGCCGATTCTTCCTAGATACCATGTTTGCCATAGAAGGTACTAGTTGCAAACTTATTGCTTTTTCAGTTTTGTTATTTGTAAAAGGAGCTGATTATTACCTAACTCGTAAATCAACAGATGTGTTATATGTGGCATCCATCCATCCAAACAAGCTCAGTGCAGCACATGCTGGTCCCATAAAGGTCAAGTGTTTGTCTGGCACTTTCGCATTAATTGCAAATTCGCCAATGAATTTCAGTGAGCTTCCTGCTAGTTGTCGTCCCGGGAGTGGGCCAGGTGTTTTGGTTGATCTGACTGGGGATGCAAGGTGGAGGCCTTTTGCAGCATCGCTTATTAAGTTCATTAGCAAGTGCTTGACAGAAGGGACTCTTTATGTGGAAGGGCTTCTTGACATCTCTTTTGTTACTGCTGCATGTTCTCTACTTAGCTACGGTGATACTGATTTGCATATGGTGGGTAGCTTACTTGTGTGAATCTGTTTATCTCAAGAATTTCTAATTTACTGGTATTAGATTTTGTTAATTGAGTTGACCAGCATGTACTATGTTACCAAGCTAACTACCCTGCACAAGCCTCTAATGTGCAATAAACCCCATACCCAGAGGAGCCTCAATTACTCTTCAAGGAGCAACTTTGATGCAATCAAGCTTCAATTGTTCTTAATCTATCTCAAATTAGACTCAATAAACAATTTACCCTCAGTGTGCACCGAGCACTGAATGAGCCAAGTAAAAAACTTGCAAGAATTACTTTTGGTTTAAAGGGCATTTTATGCTGTTATGACATATGCTTGGTACTAGGTGCCAGTAAATAAAAAATGGTATTAAAATCTGGCATGGTAACGCTTTGTCTAACAACTGTTTTCTACTATCTCAGTCCCTTCTTGGCATGAGTTTACTTTTTTCTTTGTGATTGAATAGGCATGCTTTGACTTCGCAAGAATTACTGCAACAATTGTGAATGTTGTTATAGTTCCAGCTGAGAAAATTATTCGCTCAATTGCGTGTATTCTGGAGCAAGATAAGAACAGCCTTCCTCATTTCAGGTGATTTTTTTAATACTGCTGCTCTGTCATTCATAAGTGCTATATTATTGCTTCATCAAAAAAATGTGTTAACTTGAATTTTTAAACACAGAGATGCCAACTATGACTCTACGATGGGGATGTGCTTTCATGAGCTCCATTCATCTTGTCACGATTCAATTATTGAATCTACTGCGACTGATATAATCGATATTTTTCCAAAAGCACTGGAAACCACCAATTGCCCAGAACTTCAGGTCAGAAACCTAAATTACAAACAACACTTGAGATATATCCTTCCAAACATCAAGATGCCAAAAGTTATTCTACATTGCAGAGATCAAATTCTACCCAGATGCACTTGTTTTTCTTAAGCCTTTTTCCTGTCGAACAGCATTTCTGCTGATTGTGATGTAGTGCCATGATAGGTCCTAACAAGCATTTATTTACACAATAAAATGTAATTAGTCTGTCAATTTCAGGTAGCAATGTGTACTGCTTACAAACGAATAGCCCAATTATGCTCTCCTTCTGTGTGGAAGCCCGAAGTACTTGTTAAGGTATTATACACGTCAAACCCATGCTTTCGGCTCATTGATTGCATTTGCCTGGCTATAGGCACTTTTGGTGCTGAAAGTTTCAACAAGTTGAGTGGTGCCACTGAAGACTCTGACTTGTCTGGAGTTGGCAAAAAGAGAAAAACTGAGGATAGAGAAAGCACCTCCTTAAAGCGTCAGAAAATGACCGAAACAAGTTTCTTGATGCATGGGGAGCAGGAGGAAAGCAAAATCTCTAATCCTTTTCCTAGATTACTTTTTCAGTTAGTTGCATATTTAAAACCTGATAGTGAACTACACAATTCCATGACACCGGAGAATGCTATAAATGCTTTAAGTGTGTTGTGTTGTGCATTTTCTTTCTACTGGGATACGAGCTTGAGTGGTAGTATTTTTGATCATGTCGTCTCCTGGATACCATGGATCTGCAAACAGGTTAGTAGGAATAGAACTAATCAAATATATTCAACTTTTCTTTTGTTTGGCATCTCATATACGATGTTACTTAGGTGAAGGAAGGTGGCTCCCTTTTGTTCAATATGTCGTTGTATTTGGAAGCAGTTCAAAGCATATTGCTCATTCCATGTAAGGATTTAGCCCATCTCTCTCTCTATCTATTGTTTTCCCCCTATGTATATGTTCTGTACTTCTTCATGATAGTTTTATATCAACATTCCTGTCTCTCCAATTAGCCTATTCATGATAGTTTAATGTCCCTATGTAAAGTTATTGGTTGAGAAGTAGGTTTTCTCAGGGAATGTTGTTTTTTTACCATCATATTTTGTATCTGGATGTAAGATTAGTCTGTATTGCTTCGACTGACGTTTCTGTTACCTGTTTATGTTTATGTTTGGTTTATTGGGCTTGTATTGGTTAGTGTGGAAGTCAAGGTCCTATCGTATTACTAAGGTTTTGCCGAATTGTTGAATACATATAATGAGAAAATAGAAGTTCACATGTAGTTCCCTGCTACCTGTTGGGCACTTCAGTGGCACAAATCAGCCTGTTTGTGGTGGATATCTAGTGGTGCTGCAATACCTCAGTTAACTGCATGCACTAGCTTAGCTTCTCAATCCCTACCATTCTTCATTGATGCAGATAAAAGAAACTGCATTTCTGCAGTTTATGCCGATCTCTTAAATGTGCTAATGTTTTCATGGAGCAACACTCACCTTATAAGTCCCTCTCAGTCAATGTCGCATCTAAAGTGCCTCATGATACAAGTTCTCTCAAAGCTTGGGATTAAACTAAATTCGACATGTGATCTTGAATTGTTGGACTTAGCTATGAATGATGAGTCTGAAGAGGTCAGGTGTGAAGCTGTAATTTCATTGCCTATCTTTGTCTTGTTCTCTGGTTCTGGTCTGCTTGAACACATGGTCAATCGACTCAAGTAAGTATCTTGTTATTGTTTTATGCATGTCAAACTGACAGATATGGACTGATATTTTTTGTTTAGAGGGTAAATGATGCTTTTAAAATATATTTATCTATGTTTCAGGTCAGTGGAAGGAGGTGGAAGTGCATCAATCAATAAAAGGATAGTTTTCTCTCTTGGTTTTTTGTCATGCTTGACTAGTTTCTCCGGTTATTCAAAAGTAAATGGGAGAAGTGCCTGTAAGCTGTTCTTAGACAATAACCATCAAATTGGTGTCTCAACATTGGATCTTCTGTTACAAGGATTCTTTTGTTCCACATGCGAATCCAAAGCAAGAGACAGTGAAGAAGTACTGTTGTCTGCTGTTGTGCAAATGCCGACGTTGCAAAGTGAGACAGATGGCCAGTCAGGTGCCTTTGTGGGGATACATTCTCTGTTTTTCAAATTCATTTTTGGAGACTATTCTGAAGAAGTGGCTGTTTCGTGTGTACAGATATTGCCCCGTATCCTGAGGCACACTAGTCAAGTTGTGTTGGGTGAAAATAGTTTGCGCTGGATGGAATGCATTGACTTTCTGCTATCTCATAAAGTCAAAGCAGTTAGAGAAGAATTTTGTGGGGTGATAAGCTGCTTCATGAAAAGTGAGATTCTGGCTGCCCTATTTGCTGATGATGCAGATGGAGAACTGAAATTCTTTGACCGCATCAAAAGTGCCATTGCTAGAACTGAGAATCTCCACGAGAATCGCCAGATTTTGCTAACACTTCTAGAAAGTGTTGCTAGAATCATGGAAGCTGTTGATGTTCATGCCCCAGTTTTCTTTGAATGTTTTACTTTACTTATCACACAACTTGGCCACCACTGCACGATTGTCAGATTGACGGCACTTAGGCTGATGCAGAGATTGACATGCTTCAAGGGAGGCCTTGAGCTTTTCTTGACCAAGCATATTCTTCTTCGCAACAAACTATATGATTTTCTATCTGATTGGCTCATTGGTCATCTGGCTGTAATAAAAGAATTTGCTGAGGCTGTTCTGGGGGTTAAAATTGATGAGCTAGTAGAGCGCATGGTCCCAATTGTCATCCCAAAACTTGTCATTTCGCACAAGAGTAACAATCAAGCGGTCCTAATTTTGCATGAGCTGGCGAACCAACTTGGCACAGAGGCAGTCCAGCTGATAGTGAAATGGTTGCCAAAGGTGGTTGCCTCTGCATTGTTTCATGAAACTCCGCAAGAACTTTCCTCTGTCTTGGAGTTGTATCAAGGGACAGGATCGGATATGAAAGAAGTATTTTCTGCAGCATTGCGCTCACTTCTTGATGAGCTTTTGTGTTTCCATGGGGACACAGATCAAGATGAAACAAATCGCAGGTAATACAACTTTCGAGAAGATAATTTATCACTATCATCTGATATAAATGAGAGATGTCATTATTATTTGACATGAGTCCCGCAAAGAGGCAGCTGCTTTTATTGTTAAGATGTCTTATGTAGTACTAAAAAGGAGAACCTAATGTAACCCAATGTAGGTGACTTGATATGTTTGTGTATTACTAAAGTAACCTAAAAGAGACACAAGCTGCCAACCACAACATTAGTTCTGAAAATTATGCATATTCTTGGTGTACCCCTTTACAACTTCCAAGTCTTATAATTTATTATTTTGGTACCAGGACTACTAGAATCCCTGTGATAATTAAGAAGGTAGCTCGAATTCTGACGGGGTCAGAAGACTTGCCTGATTTCTTGAAGAATGAGTTTGTCGGTCTTCTAAACAGCATTGATAGGAAGATGCTCCATAGTGATGACCCACAATTGCAGTGCCAGGCCTTGCCCCGAATTCAGAAACTAATTGAGATGATGGGGCCTTACCTCAGCACACATGTGCCCAAAATCATGGTTCTCTTGATCTACACGATTAAAAAAGAAGCCCTTCAGAGTAACGGCCTTGATGCACTGCACTTTTTTATTAGACAATTGGCTGAACTTTCTCCGTCTAGTATAAAGCATGTGATGTCACAGGTCGTGGCGGCCTTTATACCGTTCTTGGAGAGTTGTAAAGAATGTCCCTCTGTACACCTGGATAAGATTATTGAAATTTTACAGTACATTATTGTGAAGAACTATGCTCGTGTGGAGCAGGAGATTTGTAAATTGCCACTGCTGCCTAGCATTCCAGCTTTGGAAGAGGTACTCTAATAATCTGATTTGAACTTTTGCATGGTATTATGTTTCGATTTGGAATTAAAATAATATTTTAGCATGACAGGTTAATGGACTGATAAGAGAGGCGAGGGGCTCAAGGACGCTAAGAGATCAACTCCAAGGCGCTGCTGATGGTCTTAACCATGAAAGCCTAAATGTCAGGTACATTGTGGCATGTGAACTAAGGAAGCTCCTTAAGGCTAAAAGAGAAGGCATTACAGCATTAATTGGGGCTGATGATGCAGCCGATCTAGATGTGATAAGCTCCTTAATTGCTACCTTGCTACGGGGCTGTGCTGAGGAGTCACGTACTACTGTTGGCCAGAGGTTGAAATTAGTATGTGCTGATTGTCTGGGTGTACTTGGTGCTGTGGACCCGGCAAAGTTCAAGGGCACCTCTTGTGAGCGGTTTAAGATTGAGTGTTCTGATGATGATCTTATTTTTGAGTTGATAAACAAGCATTTAGCAAGGGCATTTCGGGCAGCTTCTGACACAGTCACGCAAGACTCCGCAGCTTTGGCTATTCAAGAGCTTCTAAAAGTGGCTGGTTGCCAAGCATCTAGTGGTGATTTAAACAATCGAGGTCAGAAACTGTGGAGCCGTTTTTCCAATTACATCAAGGAAATAATTGCGCCTTGTCTGACCTCAAGATTCCTTCCCCCTAGTGTGACTGATTCTGCTTCTACTGGTTCAATTTACTGCCCACAGATGTCCTTCCAGCTGTGGATTTATTTCTGGATAAGAAAATTAACAGCCCATGCCACTGGATCCCGCTCCAGCATATTCAGTGCATGCCGAGCGATAGTGAGGCGTGACATGCAAACTGCACTGTACCTTCTACCATACCTTGTGCTAAATGCTGTTTGTCATGGCACAACAGAGGCACGTCAAGGGATTACGGAGGAGATACTGTCAGTCCTTGAAGCAGCTGCATCAGAGAATAGTGGTGCTGCTGTTCATGAAATAACTAGCGGCCAGAGTGAGGTGTGTATCCAAGCTGTGTTTACTCTGCTTGACAATCTCGGCCAGTGGGTTGATGATCTGAAGCAGGAAATTGCACTCTCTCAGCCTGTCAAGGGGAAAAATGAAATTGCTTCTGTTTCTGCTTCCAAAAATGAGGACCACCTGGTGCAGTGTGGAAATGTGTCTGAGTTGTTATCTGCTGTTCCGAAGGTAACTTTAGCTAGAGCTTCTTTCCGTTGCCAGGCTTATGCACGTGCTTTAATGTACTTCGAATTGCATGTGAGAGATAACTCTGGTTCATTCAACCCAGCTGCCGAGACTAGTGGGGTGTTCTCTGACAATGACATATCCTTTCTGATGGAGATATATGCTGGATTGGACGAACCTGATGGCCTTCTTGGTTTGGCAAATTTACGCAAGTCATCGAACCTTCAGGACCAGTTGCTCATTAGTGAGAAATCTGGTAACTGGGCTGATGTTTTGACATTCTGTGAACAGGCCTTACAAATGGAACCCTGTTCGGTGCAAAGGCATTCTGATGTGGTTAACTGTTTACTTAACATGTGCCACCTTCAGGCTATGATTGCACATGTAGATGGCCTGATATCCCGGATACCACAGTACAAGAAAACTTGGTGCACGCAAGGGGTGCAAGCTGCTTGGAGATTAGGTCGTTGGGACTTGATGGATGACTACCTTTCAAATGCTGACAAGGAGGGCTTAACTTTTTCTGGTACTGAAACAAATGCCTCTTTTGACATGGATCTTGCAAAGATATTTCAGGCAATGATCAAGAAAGATCAGTTCTTGGTGGAAAAGCAAATTGCTGAATCAAAGCAGGCTTTGCTAGTGCCATTGGCTGCAGCCGGTATGGACTCTTACATGCGTGCTTATCCATACATTGTTAAGCTTCACATGTTATGCGAGCTTGAGGATTTCCACATTTTGCTTGGCGAAGATTCCTTCCTTGAAAAGGCTTTCACTCATAACGATCCAGCGTTTGTCAAAGTGGTAGAAGACTGGGAGAACCGCCTCAGAATCACTCAACCTTCGCTACGGGCTAGAGAACCATTACTTGCTTTTCGCCGGCTGGTGTACGGTTTGAGTAGTTTAAACTGCCAGGTTGGGAACTGCTGGCTTCAGTACGCAAAGCTGTGCCGATCAGCCGGTCACTATGAGACCGCACATCATGCGATACTGGAAGCACACGCCTCAGGTGCTCCAAATGTGCACATGGAGAGGGCCAAGTACTTGTGGGATGTGAGAAAACCAGATGGTGCGATTGCTGAGTTACAGCAAACTCTGCTAAACATGCCTTCTGACGTGCTGGGGCCTGCAGTTGTATCATCTCTCTCCAGCCTCTCGCTTGCATTACCAAATGCTCCTCTCTCTGTCAGCCAGGCTTCTAAGGATAATTCAGATGTGGCTAAAACTCTTCTCCTTTACACCAGATGGATTCATCAAACAGGACAGAAACAGAAGGAAGATATCATCTCCCTTTACTCTAGGGTTAGAGAGTTGCAGCCCAAGTGGGAGAAGGGTTACTTCTACATAGCCAAATACTGTGATGATCTGTTGGTTGATGCAAGGAGAAGGCAAGAAGACAGGCTTGCTGCAAAAGTGGGGCCCATAACTTCTGGCACCAGCAGCACATCTGTTGAAGAGAAGTTGTGGTGGACATATCTACCTGACGTGTTACTTTTTTATGCAAAGGGTCTCCACAGAGGCCATAAGAATCTTTTCCAAGCTTTGCCAAGACTGCTGACCCTCTGGTTTGACTTTGGGAGCATTTACCATAGAGAAGGGTCAGCCTTGAACAAGCCCATGAAAGCTGTTCATACTAGGGTAAACATAATTTATTTTAGCTTTTTTTTATTGTTGTGCATTCACCTCTAGAAAGCTGGTTTAGGTACCTATCAAATTTTTGTACCATTAAGTTGGTAACAGCCCCAGTTTGGTTCATGTAGGTGTCCCCTGCTCTCACCCATGCTCAAAATAAAATAAGATACAATAAATGGATGAATGGAGAAAGGTCTAAGATAAAATATTCTGTCAAACAAATAAAATGACAATAAATCTGCAGGTCCACCATCAGTTTTATCCATGTCCAAGAGGGTCACTACTGTTACTTTCATTCTATTTCATTCCTTTTGGAGATTAACACAAATGTGCGACTTTTCCCTGAAAATGAAGTCTAATTAACAATATTTTAGGTACTAAGCGTCATGCGAGGTTGTTCGAAAGATCTCCCCGCATACCAATGGCTGACTGTCTTATCTCAGCTGATCTCTCGCATTTGCCATCAGAACGATGAAATAGTGCGAATCGTGAAGCACATAGTTACATCTGTTCTACAAGCATACCCTCAACAGGCCCTCTGGATGATGGCTGCTGTCTCCAAATCAACAGTTCCTGCTCGGCGTGAAGCTGCTAACGAGATAATCCAAGCTGCAAGAAAGGGGTCCCGCAACGGAAGTGAAAACAGTAACTTATTCTCACAGTTTGCAAGTCTGGTAGATCATCTAATCAGGTTGTGCCTCCACCCTGGACAGCCCAAATCAAGGAGCATTAATATATCGACAGAGTTCAGTTCTCTGAAGAGGATGATGCCACTTGGGATTATTCTGCCGGTTCAGCAGTCTCTGACTGTTGCATTGCCATATGATGTGGATTCAGAAGATCAGCCTAAATTTAATGTTTTCTCAGCTTCTGAGCATGTCACAATTGCTGGTATAGCTGATGAGGCCGAGATCCTTTCTTCTCTCCAAAAACCCAAAAAGGTAAATTTATATTTGCTTTTTTTTTTTCTTTCACCTTTTTAGTAGATTATCTAAGCAACTTTTTTTACTTTTTTTATTTGATTTTTTAAACAATAATAGTTACAAAATAAATCTGCCAGAATCATTACCTTGGGCATCAATAATACCTCTGATTGGTCATGTAAGATAAACTAGGTCTCAAAGTCAGAAAAAAAAAGTTAAAACTCATCCTCAGTAGAAAGTTAGAAAAGTTATGATTGTACATTTGGATAAAAAATGTTGCATCCTTCTAGCCAAAAAGTTGTGTTCATGTATCCCATCTCAACAAAGGAATATTTTACAAAAATAAGGTCTCTTGGGGCATACGACATCTCCTGTTGGTGGTAAAATGTATTTCTCAAAATGTTAATGACAACAAAAAACTCTTGAAAACATCAGGTTGTTTTTCTTGGAAGTGATGGTGTGGCACGGCCTTTCCTATGCAAACCCAAGGATGACTTGAGGAAAGATGCGCGTATGATGGAGTTCAATGCAATGATCAACCGCCTCCTTTCCAAGTATCCTGAGAGCCGCCGTAGAAAGCTTTATATTCGCACCTTTGCTGTGGTCCCACTAACTGAAGATTGTGGCATGGTTGAGTGGGTCCCACATACTCGTGGCCTTCGACACATCTTGCAGGACATTTATATGACATGCGGGAAGTTTGACCGGCAGAGGACCAACCCGATAATTAAGAAAATTTACGACCAATGCCAGGTAGGTATATCAATACTAGATGTGATAGTACTAGGATTGAGAATTCTTTAAATCATGGTTTTGTATTTTCTTTCAGCTGTCATCTGTATTGTATTGGTGAAAGTTGTTCACATGTTATATTTTTAAAAGAACAGAGCAGAAACTATTATAGTGCAGAATATGTGTCTTTACTGTTTTCTCATAAGCACTAGAAATCTATACTTCAAATTATGTTGTGGATCACAAAAATTTATTTGAGATTATGTCATGGTTAATTAATGATCGAAAGTTAATCAGCTGCTGATCTGACATGTTGACATTCGTATTGCCAGGGTAAGATGCCAGAAGACGAGATGCTTAAAACAAAGATCCTGCCCATGTTTCCACCGGTTTTCCACAAATGGTTTTTGACCACTTTCTCTGAACCAGCTGCATGGTTTCGTGCCAGGCTAGCATATGCACACACAACAGCTGTGTGGTCAATGGTGGGGCATATTGTAGGGCTCGGTGACCGGCATGGAGAGAATATCTTATTTGATTCAACAAGTGGTGACTGTGTTCATGTAGATTTCAGTTGCCTGTTTGATAGAGGCTTGCTCCTGGATAAGCCCGAGTTGGTCCCTTTCAGGCTTACACAGGTCAGAAGTTACGTTGCAAATATGGCCGTATGAAAAAAGTAAATTCTAGAAATGAATACAAGTACCTGGATTTTTCATGTTTTTGTCAACGGATCAGCCCCCCTTTTTTTTTATAAACTCCACATTGTGCTAGGTTTCAAACCAACAATCTCTCACAAGTACCTGACATGATGTGTAAGCATAGGTATGCATTGTAGATTTTAGATACTAGGATACTGTCACTATTGCCTGATGTTTAACCCAAGATGAACCTTTCTTTTATGGCAATATAGAAGGGCCTATTGATTATTCCAAAATTATAGTGTTTTTAAAAAGAGCGTGAGAGAGTGAGCTAGCACTCAACTGAGATGTGGGTTGTATAACAGCCTTAATTTTGGTTACCAATTAGTATAACATGCCCTCTGTCTCTCTCTATCTATCTACATCTGACAAGTAAAATTCGGTGCAGAACATGATTGATGGTCTGGGGATCTCTGGATACGAAGGTGTATACTTGAAGGTATGCGAGATAACACTATCAGTGCTAAGGACGCATAAGGAGACTTTGATGAGTGTTCTTGAGACCTTCATACATGACCCGCTTGTTGAGTGGACCAAGTCTCACAAGTCCAGCGGAGTTGAAGTTCAAAACCCTCATGCTCAGGTCTTGTAACAACAACCTTTTCAATTGATTTCTTCTTTTTGCAAAACATGCCCAGTATTTTACTCAAGCACAAGCTAATAATATACCTTCATAAAACTTAAATATAGAAGTTAACATTGAAATGACTTTGACTGCTGACCTGTCTGAAGGATGGTAAAAATATTCAAATCTAGTTAAAATTAACTTGGTTCTAGCTCATGTGTGCTCATGCAAAGGGAAAAGGAGGGTATCACCATTGTTAGGGGCCATAATTGTTATAAATTTATGGAATATAATTTCTATCCTCTTACCTGAAAAGGTGGGTTGTTGTGTACAATAACCCTTAAAATTTATGGATAGGGGACCGAAGGAATTAGTTTTTCTCTCCAAATATGTGGATTTGCTTGGGGGTAATTCCTGAACTTTTTCTAAATTTTTGCAAATATGTTCAGTGTTTGATGATGAATGCCTTTTTATTAATATTTCTAGAGGGCCATAAGCAATATCAAAGCCAGGCTACAGGGAGTTATGGTTGGAGTTGTAGCAGCACCTTCTTTGCCTTTATCAGTTGAAGGGCAGGCTCGGCGCCTTATAGCTGAAGCTGTTTCGCACAAAAATCTTGGCAAAATGTATATATGGTGGATGCCTTGGTTTTAGGTTTTTTTTTTTTTTTTTTTTTTTTGTTTTATGAAAGAAGTGGGGTATACGGTATACCCACCGATTTCCATTAAACAAGAAATCATACAAAGCATTCAGTTCCGGTACCACCACTATGGTACAAGTTCATGCAACTTACAAATCAGAAATAAACCTACATAGGTATTACAAGTCAAATACCTATATTACACGAACTAACAAAGCGCTTATGTAATATCAGGAGAGACTCAAAAACATCAAACTGACAACTGACAAAACATACGCATAAAGACCCCTGAACAACTAGCAATATCAAAACAACTGCCAAGTGTAAACTGCAATCTTCAAGCTCAACTATCTGTACCTGTCCTGTTGTTTTCAATAAAACCATTCTCTATCCCCAAGCGTATGGGTTATATCCATTACTGTATCCTCCATGGTAATGGTAAGAAAATTTTCTTGTAGGTCCTTTACCTCACAAGGAAGCATACAATTTAGCAGTAGCAATAATCTGAGAACCAATTTTCTAATACTTCTAATATGTCCTTCGAAAATTATTTGATTGCGTTCAATCCAGTGTCCACAACACTGCACCCCTTATAGGCTCCACTAAATTAGGATCTTTCAAAGGGATACATCTATCAAGCTCCCATAAATCCTGTATATTGGTACCTCCAAATTCAAAACCATTCAAAATGAGAAATCCATTGCCATATTTGGTTAGCAACGGAACATGAAGTGAAAAGGTGATCAACATATTCATCCTCCTGGCAAAACACACAATTTAAAGGACCAGTCCAACCACTTTTATTGAGATCATCTCTAGTAAAGATTCTGTTTTGTTTGGCCAACCATAGGAATATCCTAACCTTTAATGATATTTTTGCATTCCAAATGGACTTGTAATCAAAATTAAGAAACCCATATACTCTAGCCATGAATACACAGAATGGACAAAAATTGCCAAGAGATGGCCACCACCAACTTACTTGATCATTACCATCACTTAATTTAAAATGTTGAAATTGTCTTTCAAAGCACAACATTCTTCATGATAATTACCAACCAATTGTCTAGCAAATTCAATTTGAAATCTACAATTTTGAAAGACCTGATATATTAAGATATTTGGATCATACACAGATACACTTGAAAATAATTGAGGATATAAAGTATGTACTGCACAAGATACAGCCCATCTGTCCAACCAGAAGCTCACAGTAAGACCACTCCCTACCTAATAATTCTTCAACTAAATTCTTATCCTTAAAGAACATCCTTCCAAAAAGGAGAGGGCTGACCATGAGTACATGTAATACCAACTTTATAAATCAACAAAATTTTCCAAGTACCATTCATGGAATCATCATAAAACCTGAACATCCATTTGGATAATAATGACCTGTTAATTTGTTCTAAATCAAGGAGTCCAAGATTTCTCCCCCACCCCCACCCCCCGTCCCCGTTTTTATTTTTTGAGTAAAAATTGGAGATCAAGCCACCAAACTATTTAATACCATGTTATTACAATAAATGATTTCTCCATCTGAGTTTCGAACCCATGGCTTCTCATATAGAGACCATGTGCCTTAGTCACTAAATCAAATGCTAGTTCTCGAGTCCCAGACCCCCTTGGGTCTTGCTCCGACAAACAGTTGCCCAATTCTTACCCTTTGGTTTTTGTTTTATATAGCGGAAAGGAATACGCCAAGAACTTCTAGCTATTAGGAATTCATCTTTTGCTGTGGAAGTGCAGCATAATTGTAGCATTTTTTGCATTTTGATTAAGATGAAAATATCCTTTCTCATGGATGACCAGTACAAGAGAAAAAAACTGAAATCTCAAGTAATTAGAAGCCTATTTTGATCGGAAATCCGCCTTTTCCAAGAACCTGATTGCAGCATTTTCATTTTCATATTTAATTAAGCCTTTCTAACAGAAGGTTGTGCAACGGAAAAACTACATAAAACAGACAAATTTCAGTTTTCCCCCGAAAAACACAGCAATTCCAAATTAATCAATGAAGATACATAGCTCTGAAATTAAGGTGATTGGAATTCGAAAGTCAACAGGTCCCGATTTTTTTTAGTTAACATTAAATAATTTAAAATTTATATTGTGGGAAAATGTTGAAAAATAATACGACACTAATTAATCATTGTGGCCAATCGGATCGCTATAATTCATCATGGCAAAGTTTTTTTTTTGGGTGCTATTATTTGTTACGACCCATTTTTTCGGATCACTAATGTTCATTCTGACTTATTTTTTTAAATGTAAACCTTTCTAGTTAAGTTGATCGGAAAAAAATATTCAGAAATAATTATTTTTTAATTAATTAGAAAATTAGAAGTAAAATTATTGGCCAAAAATATAATGTATAAACTAATATCATCTACGACTAAATTCAAATTTACAGTACTGGTCCTAAAATGATTAGACCGGAATGAATTACGTCCGCCTATTTCTCAACGTCTTCCGAAATGAGCCGACAATTTAATTTTGTATTTTCTTAATGCCAGGAAAAAAAAAATTGACAACAGGTCATAGATCTGGACCAGACCCTGTAATATAACGAAACTAGACGGAAGTAGAACCGAATCCATATCAAACCCAAATTGACTCGACTTGGCCGGGAATTCGCATCCACTCAGGTATCTCATATTTTGCGTGACTTTTTGGTAAATCTAAATCGTTGAAATATGCTCAATACTGCCTGCTGCGCTATCCCCGAATAGGAACCGGACACGTTGGTCATGCAAAATATGCCGAAATTTTTATTAATCGAAATTAATTTTAAAAAATATCGAAAAGGGGAGCAAATACAATTTATTTTGAAAAGTAAGTAAACCGGGTGAAATTATTCCGTCCCTAGAGACGGGTAAATTTTTAATGTCCTTCGTAATTTTACTCCTACCGTAATTTAATCACTAATTAACAAACAAATTACATGGAAAAAAAATATTCAGGGATGGGAAAATCTTATCCGTCCTTCAGGGATGAGAAAATCCTATCCGTCCTTCAGGGACGTAAAAGTTTTAACCGTCCGAGAAATATTCATCTTCACGCGGACCATCATTTCTCCGCTTTCTGTCCGCTACCCTTGTCCCTCAGCGACGAACCCTGCTCCCTCAGCGACAGCGACTCCGACCTGACTCCGACCCCACTTCACGCACGCGAGCACCCGGACGGGTGGAAATTTGACATCCCTGTCCGCATCGCCCTCACTCCCTCGGTCCAATCTGTCGCCTTTTCACCGTTAAATCAGGTAATTTTTTTTTTAATCCGAAAAAAAATTAGTATAAAATTCAGTAAATTAACAATAAGTTTAGATTTAATTTGTTATCAAATAATTAATTGTATTTAATTTTATTAATTTACTAATTGTCTTTTAGAAAAATTGATAAATTAGAGTTTAGGGTTTAGAAAAATTGATTATTTTTAGGCTCATTTGATATGGTATAATCAATTTTGTTTAGTTAATTTTGTTTGATCAAGTAATCATAACATTATATTGATTTATGTTAAATCAACCTTTTTAATTCATTCATTTTGTACTTTAGGTAATATAAGTAATTTAGGTTTCATTTTATTAGTTTGCAAGAATTGATAAATTAGATAATTTATACCTCTTAATTTATTTATTCATGTGATTTTTAGAGTTAATAGGTAGTTGTTTTATTTAGTAATTTATTTAATCATGTGATTGTTCAGTAAATTTAGATTGTTATTAATTCTAGAGTTATATAGAATTATTTCAAAATGTTATGCATACATAATGTCAAGCAGTCGTGGTCCGTGTGACCCTACAGATGCTACAACTGCAAGTGAAAGTTTTTTGGATCCCTCGTTGTCAGCAAATAATTATAGCGATTTATTATGGATGCCGCACAATTTCACGAATAAATGATGATGTAAGTTACTGAATAAATCATATAATATATTTTTTTATAGAATGATGTAAGTGTTTAAATTACAGTCTTTTATTTAAATCAATTTGTATAACATTGACAGGATTACAGAGATATAGGAGTGGATGTTCGACATACCCGGACTGGGATTGCTTACCACTATATGTGCAAACCATTCTTGTTAAGACTCGGCTTGTATCAAGTGTCTCGAATGAAAAACATAATTATCGATCGGTCACTTCTTGCGGTCTCGTGGAGCGATGGAGACCAAAGACTCACAGTTTTCATCTTCCAGTGGGAGAGATGACGATTACTCTTCAGGATGTTTCTTGTCTCTGGGCGTTGCCGATCACGGGGTCACCGGTGAAGGACCGTTCCGACGGTAATTAGTGTACCTTAGCGGATGAACTTCTTGGAGCTGGGACCGCAAGTGCGGTGTTTAAAAAAAAAGAAGAGGTCGGGGCCGAATGACCTTCATGAAGTTCGCATGACTTCCGGATATGCCATAAGTTTGAAGTTATTGCATGATCGGTTTGCTGCAATGCCAAACACAGAGCCAGGTGAGCCTACATATGAGCAAGTACGCCAGTACACTAGGGCGTATGTACTCGACTTGTTCGGGTCTATGTTTTTTGCTGATTTGTCGGGAGATTCGGTTCCGGCAATGTATTTACAATTTATACAAAATATTGATGCACCGAATCAATACAACTGGGGTGAGGCTGTTCTGGCATATCTCTATAGGAGCCTTTGTGTTGCGGTACAGCGTAAAACAAAGAGTATGTCGGAGCCAACTGTGCTTCTACAACATTGGTGTTGGTCCCCCTTACCGACCGGCCGTCCTCGTTCCTTGCATAGTTGGACTCCAGATTGGCGCAAGCCGGATGAACACAGTTGCCCTGCATTCGGAGAAAAATGGTGTTGTCTCTATGATTACCATATAGGTCACAATCGGAGTGGTGTTAGGTCATATGATAATTTGGGAGCCTCGTGTTCACCGTGCAACCCGAGTGGTATGGACTGCATTGACATGCATTTGGTGATCATTTTTCTTAATAGAGCTTCAACTCGTGCTGACCAAGCTGCTCAGTGGCTATGCGAGCCATTGCTTTCTCGAGCCTTTCCGTAAACCACGCGACACATTTCGAAAATGTAGCATCCACGAGCGCACGGATTGGCAGTTTTCGGGGATCTTTGAAAACCTTGTTCAATGATTCAGAACCATTAGTAGTCATTATTCCCCAACGATACCCGCCGTCTAAGTGTTGATATACCTTCCATGGTCTAGGTATCTCGTTATGATTGTCATGTTGGTATTTTCCGACAGTTTTTAAGTATTCAATTGCATCCGGACTTTTCTTGCGCAGTATTTCGAAGAACTCTTGAAATCTTCGTGGCTTCTTTTTTTTCACAAGTACCTTAAATAGTTCACAAATTTTTTTATTGTGTACCTTCTTCATCAAATTCTCAGCCACGTGTTGTGAACACAATCTGTGAACGCACTGGTTGCCTTCCTCGTACCAACCACCATATCTATCCTTGAATATTTTTTTTATCCCCATGTGCCGGTCGGAAAGGACGCACATAAACCTATTACCAAATACCTCGATGCGCAACCACTTCATGAACCATCCCCATGTCTGGAAACTCTCTTCCTCGACTATTGCAAAAGCCAGGGGAATTAACTGGTTCTCAGCATCGTAACCGCATGCCATCAGCAATCTTCCTTGATACCTGGCAGACATGAAGCATGCATCAATACTAATGATTGGCCTGAGATGAGGCACTGCAGCAATGCACGGATTGTAAGCCCACGCGGCTGCCTTAAATAACCTTCTCTTGGATCATCTGTGGGTACATGTGCAACTCCATATTTTGTCCCGGGATGTGTTCTTTTAATTGCTTCCAAAAGTGGGGTGAGAAGGTTGTAAGTGGCTTCCCAACTACCGAATATTTGTGCGATTGTCAGCTCTCGCCCACGCCACAACCTGTTATATTTGGGATTAATTCCGTTAAATTTCTGACGGACTAACCCTTTAATGCCTTTAATATTTTTGGTAACATCTTTCCTAATATCTTCTCTTATACAGTCGGCGATCACTGCTGCACTTAATTGTGCATGATCAGTACAATCAGCAGAGGACCAGCACGTATGTGGTGCTCTAATTGTTCTAATTTACCACTTAGATGAAAATAATCCAAACCTGGCATACAAACGCCACTCACACCTACTGTTCTTGCAATCGACTACCAAGATTGTTCTATTGCTTTGTGTGTATGTTATTTCAATATTTTTTCCGATATGGTAATTATTTATTTTCATTTTTAGAGCCTCTTTTGAAGAGTACTCTTTACCTACACCAAGTGGATCATCACTGTGTTGGGACGTACCGAAGAAGTCGACATCTGCCTCTCGGAATCCTGAGGTGTCATTGAAGCTTGCCACCGGGTGAAGTGGTGGTGGCTGGTGTGATTGTACCGGTGTATCATGCGGGACATCTCCTTTGGAATCAGCTTCATCATCCCAGTCGGCGTCATTCTCACATGAGTTAGCGTCATCTTCATCATCACTTTGCGGCACATCATCAAGATTATCACAAGGATCACGTACCTCCGGCGGATCAACCCATGGATTGTACTCATTATTACATTCAGGATAAGAACCACCGACCTCCGACGGATCAGCCCATGGACTGTACTGATTATTGTATTATGTCTGAACAGTCGGTGACAAATCGTTCATATTAGGATAAGTGTTTAAATTAAGGTCTCGCCTCGGTGCTTGTTGTGTTTGATGGGGTTGAAAGTGACCAGGACCCACATAGTTATCACTATATTGGGTTTGCCAAGGTTCTGGTTGTGTCGGATGTAGATAAAGGTCTCGCCTCGGTGTTAATTGTGTCTGATGGGGTTGGAGGTGGCTGGGATCCGCATAGTTAGCACTATAGGGTCTGTCGAGGTTCTGGTTGTGTCTCCGGTATCATATTATCAGTGAATAACTACGGTTGCCCTTCACCGATGATTGGAACCAACTCAATGTATAAATCGACATAACTATACTGGGTCTGTGCAAGCATACTTTGGTTATAAATTCCTCTCCAAGTCTAATCGCACACGATTTCTATGGTCTCGTAGTAACGTCGGGTTGTTGTACCAACATTAACCCGTGCATGTGCTTTGAGGTTGTACTCACTCTCAGAATATCCAAGTTGTCGATAAATTTCACCTTTCACATCGTACCAAGATTGTTCGCCCAGTTACGCTCAATGCAAATTGAGAGCTAATATTATACCGTACTCCACTTTTATTGTGTTGTATTTCACCGCCAAAATGAATCCTCAATATTAGCATGATTATTTTTTTTAATCAACTAGCCTACAAAATAATGAATAAATTATTTATAATTTATTGTTGTAAAAAATTACTAATTAATTAATATATACAAAAGCTTACCTGTTTGAGATTTTCAGACTGCAGAACGACAAAACACCGAGAAACTTTGAAACAAAATCAACTTGTAGAAAAAATACACACTGGATAACTATTAATAATATATATTTAAAAATATACTAATAAAATTTGTAATTTATAACGATTTGAATTGAATAAAGAAGATAGAGAGCTGGCTCAGAAGAAATCGGGTTGGATATATAACGCTCTCGGACGGATACTATTTAGGCGTCCTTGACGGACGGGATATATTTGGCCGTTCCTGATGGACGGGTAATAAATAGGCGTCCCTCAAGGACGGAGAATAATAGCACGTCCGTGATCTTTTTTTTTTTGATTCGTTGTTAGTTAGCGGGTAATGGTGGAGGATTACGATTACCATGGACGGTTCGAATTTTCCCGTCCATAGGAACGGAATAATTTTTCACGGTCTTATTACTTTTGTAATAAACTCAATTGCATCCCTTTTCGAAATTTTTTTAATTTAATTTCGATTATTAAAAATTTCGGCAAAATATGAGATATCTCTGAGGATACGAACTACTTGGCCGGTCCCACTTGAACAAAAAGAGTTCAAGGCCAAAACAGAAACTAATCGACTATTAGTCAGGATTCCTGAAGTACATCAAAATTTGAGTTTATATTTGGACCGCCGGATCAGAATCGGATTATTCGGCAGAACTTACGAACTAATTGATCAGACGGTTCGAAGAGTAACTCAAATTTTAAGTTACTTTAGGTCATCCGAATTCGCTTCCTCTGAGATATCTCAAACTTTGCGTGACATTAGGGAAAATTTTAACCGTTTAAAATTTTGCACGAATCTCAAAGTACAAATAATACTGACGCAGGCGAATAGGCACCGAACACGTCGGTCACGTCCTCCATTGTTACCATTTCTCTGATTCTCTCTGCATTCTGATATATGATAACTATCGCGCTGGTTTAGCTCTACTTCGTCGACTTGTATTTCATATGATCCTTCATAAAAATCCGGTCTTATTCGCCTCTCTGGCATTTTATCAGACACCTTCCAGGCACAAAGGCGTAGTGCGGGAATGAAAGGCATCAGCCCAAGGAATGATACTAGGAGAGGCATCGCCAACTTGTGGAAAAGGGAGATCGGTAGTATTGCCCCTCGAACCTTCGCCGATTCAATTCGTGCTTCCGAGGTGAGCGTTCGTTGAATTGCTGTTTTTTTTTTCCTATTTTTTCTTCAGTCTTATATTTTGGGGTTTTTTCTCTTAGTAGGGAATTGTTAGGTGTTTAGGGATTGAAAGGAGGCTTAAAGAGCATCGAGGCTGTGTGAACACCTTGTGCTTCAGCACAGATGGAAATATTCTCTTGTCAGGTGCTGATGATCTGAAAATAATTCTATGGGATTGGCAAGTTGGTTCATCCAAATTTTCTCTCCATACTGGCCACGACGATAACATTCTCAATGCACAGTTCATGCCATGGAGTAATGACAGTAGCATAATTACTTGTTCTGCTGATGGGCAGGTTAGTGAATATTTGATAATTGGAACTTATTTTATTTTTATTTTTGTGTGTTAAATAGCATGTAGTGTGGATGCTAATTGGTTGGTAAGGTTTCCTGTGCCAATGCAACTGCCTAACCAGTATGGTTGGGTAAATTTTGGTCCAGTCAACATTATGCAAGATACTAGCTTATACTTCTGCTGGCATTCAAACTTTCAAAGTAAAATCCTGGCTTTCTTTTAATTAAAAATATAGCTAGCATACAGCATCTGAAATATCACTGCAAAGCATCTTTGCTGGTAATATTTTACTTAGAAAATGTATAAACTACTATCTGTTTGATTACTTAAGTGATGCATATAGCCAGCCCTGTCTCCAAAATTTGGGTTGTCTGCGGGTTAAATTAACATTCCTGAACCATTCTTTTGCTATATGTTTGATGTTTTAATGTAGTTAGGGTGATACCGCATCTAACATGTACCATAATCTGGTAACACTTGTTGGTATCAAAATTTGCTGGATAATTCTCAGTTGTTTCAAATTATCTATTTTTTTAATTCTATTTTTTTTCTTTTTTTTTTATAAAAAAATAGGTGAGGCATGTTCATCTGTCACATGGTGCAATTGTAAAAGTGCTCGCCAAGCGATTGGGAATTGTTCATAAAATGGCAATTGAGCCGGGAAGCGCCAATACATTTTACGCCTGTTCAGAATTAGGGCTCGTGACACATGTCAGTTATTACCCTAATATCCTATTCACAGTCCCTTTATGTTCCATTTCCTAAAGTTATGTTGTGTATGCAAGTTCTGTCAACTACTTATCTGCACTAATTAGGCCAGGTCACATCTGAATTCATACAGTAGAGTTATGATCCTGTGGTAAACTAAAACATGGAGGCTCCATTTGTAAGTTTTGTTTTTGTTTTTATTTACAGTTTGATCTGAGAACAAATGAACCTACAAGTCTCTTCAGCATCACTGACTCATCCGCCTATGTTGTTGAGTTGTATGCTATTGCAATAGACCCCACAAACCCTAATCTTTTGGCAGTGGCTGGAACTGAAGAATATGCTCGCATCTATGATATCCGCAAGTGGGGCGGCAGTGATTCAACACCAAATAGCATGGTTGGTCGCGTATCACCAACCCAAATATCAAGCAGCAATGCGGATGGAATTACAGGTCTGGCTTATTCCAACACAGGCGAATTGCTAATATCTTATTCCCGCAATGATATCTACCTTTTCCCCAGAGAGCAGGTGTCTGGTTTCGACATTTCTGACAGATCTGAACTAAAGGTTTATAAAGGGCACTCAAACAGGAAAACAGTGAAAGGGGTTTATTTTCTTGGGCCTAGTTGTGAGTATGTGACCAGTGGATCAGATTCAGGTCATGCTTTTATTTGGAGAAAGAGGGATGGAGAGATTTTACGGGCCTTGAAGGGGGATAGATTTGTGGTAAATTGCATCGAGCCTCATCCTTTAGTTTCAGTACTGGCAACCAGTGGGATTGACAAGGATGTGAAGGTGTGGGGCCCACAATCCTTTGAATGTGACCATAGCAAGAAAGAGGTATGCTTGTGTTTTTATTTATTTATTTTTATGTATGCATTTCTCATTTTTTGGGTGCTGTTGTGCAGTGGTGACTGGAATTCTAAGGGTTCACAGATTTTTAGAGGTTTTGTGGGTCAAGGGCACAAACCTGATTATTATTTATTTCTCAGCTTTGAGTTAGTGAAATATAAATAAGGTCCAATATGTTTGACTTTTGAAAAATCTGAAGCTCAAAACAAAGAGAAATTACCCGTGTGTCCTTGTATAACTTAAACTTAAAGGTATCTTATGTTATTATTCATGTTGATTTTTATTTCCGCTTAAATGATATAATGATATTTGATTGGAGGATTTGTTATTTCTCACTTTGTGTGTTCTATTTAAACTTCCACTGCAAATGCTCCTATAAATGGACAATTTGCTCTAGAAGCTCAAGCTCTTAAATGTGGTTAAATTATTATAATTAGCTCACATGTAGTCAATTTAATTCTAGCCCAAAATATAGATAGAACTTGAGGGGAGAGATGAATGCATAATAGTAGAGCATTCTGGTGCGGTTTTCATCTCAAAACCCTGCTCTGATATCCCATGAACTCAGCATTTGCACAGATTGAGAAAAATATTTACCATAGGATTACCCCCCAAGTATTTCATTTATAACCTTTGATTGACAAAATGGTCCTTTTTGTGAAGGTTGAGATGGCTACTGAAACAATGGATGGTTATTCAAGCAGTGATGGTGAGTACAGCAACTTGTTTCTTACTTTGGTGAACAATGAAGACAGTTCTCTTTATGACGAGAATGACAATGATGATGAGGACAGTGATGGCCACAATTATGATCACGATCAAAATGATGATGATGATGATGATGAGGATGATGATGATGATGATGATGATGATAGTGATAATGATGATGATGGTGGTGGTGGTGGTAATAAGGGGGGTTTTTATATCTGAAGATGAGATGCAATAGGGCAATTAGGATAGTAGGAAATTAAGCCTTGTTAATATCATTAAGTCTCCATTATTCCCTTCTGCTCAATTTATAGGTAGGTGTAGCCGATACGGTATTTTCTGTGATTTTTTTTTCTAGTGAATTCGAGTCTTGTAAGATGGGTTTGCCTGATTAATTGCATGGTTCCTCCAAACCAAGTTTTTCTCTGCATCATTGCACCTGAAATCTTTACTAAATGTGAACTGTTTTAGGATTTTAATGGATCTCTAATACGTTGGATTACGTATAATTATGAACATGTTAATTGGTGCTTTCAAATTTAACCAATATGAAATCTTACACAAAATTGAGTGAGATTCCGGTGTCTTCTGCTTAAATTTTTAACTACTGAAGGATGATGGCACAATTCAGAGTTGTACCTTACTTATACTGAGAAATTATTTTCACTGTTTGGTTATTTGTCAGAATTAATAAATGGGGCAAGAGTAAAATCCGGTTCGTAATTTTAAATCATTTTAAAATTTCAATGGCAAGAAAACCAAGTACCAAAGAAAAATGGGACAAGAATAACTAATAGAAAAGAGTACATTAAAATAAGAGAGTGTTTTCTATGGACATAAAGATCTATTTGTAAAATGAATATATTTTTATTTTCAAAGTTCAAACAGTCGATCCGAACTGTTCATCTTGTTCTTCATATTAATATGTGTTTGGAGACCAAATTTTACATTTTTCTGAATTTTTTTACTATTTATTAAGATGGGTACAAAAAATATCAAATTCAGACCATTGAATTTTGTACCATCTTAATAAATAGTAAAAAAACTCAGAAAAATGTAAAATTTGGTCTCCAAGCACAAATTAATATGAAGAACAAGATGAACGGTTCGGATCGACTGTTTGAACTTTGAAAATAAAAATATGTTCATTTTACAAATAGGTCCTTATGTCCATAGAATACTTTGTCTTAAAATAAAGGAGGGTTTCAATATCTCATCATATCTTATATTTATATCTTCGTTTCTAAAGTTCAAACTACCGATCTGAAACTGCTCAACATGATATTCATAATAAAATATGTTTGGGGATGAATTTTTTTTAATATCTTTTAAGATAAGTATAAAATTATTGTTTTTGGACCGTTCAAAAATATTAATTTTCTACCCATCTTAAAAAAAAATAAAAATAAGAAATTATAAAGTTTCATCCCAGCATATTTTAGTATGAATATCATGTTAAACGGTTCGAATTGACAATTTAGACTATAAAACGTAGATATAAAATATGAGAAATGATAAGATATGAAAGAGATAAGAGATATTAGAACCCTCTTCATTAAAATATTAATTCAAAAGTTTACTGAATATTGATGTTAGGCATTTTTCTTCCCATACAGCCATACAGGATTTTTTTTTTAAAATAGAACAAATTTTATATATTTCAAAAGAATAAGTACTATTAATTTCGTTTTTACTAAAAACAGCTTCACTAATCCACAGATCGATGGAGACAAAAACACATTTTCTATCAATTTTCGTAATTATATTGTATAGATGGTAGATCGGTAAAGTAAACGTATTTTTATCTCCTCTAATACTGCGAATCGTTAGAGTCGTTTTTTTGTAAAATACAAAATGTTGGTTCTTTTGAAATATTTACATTTGATTCTATTAAAAAAAAAATCCGCCATACATGACAAAAGGAAATACAAATTAATTTTACGGGCTAAGCCACAATATTGTCTGTATTTTGACCACCGTAAGTTTATCGCCTTTGTCTTTTTGTTTTGTTTTTCCATGATCTTTAAATTCCCATCCGTTCATTTTATCTACGCCCGCTACAAATTTCTCCATTCCTGAAAGAACTGGACATCTTCGTTGCTTTTGTATTTAGCAATTGGCTGTTCATATATACTGGAGCCAATATATCTTCTAATTTTTTAAACTAGTTTAGAAAGCAATAAAAAAACACATAACCAGCTTGATTTAGTTAGGCCATGTCTCTTTAAAAATTTGACAGATCGCAAATTCGAGAAATACTATTTTACAGGAGGAGGGTTTCAATGCATCCAAAATTTCATGCTTCCATATGCATTCAATTATTTATTGTTATTTTCAAAGTCCGAACAGTCGATCCGAACCAATCAACATGACCTTCATAATAAAATATGCTTGGGGACCAAATTTTATATTTTTTAGAATTTTTTTACTATTTTTTAAGATAGGTACAAAACCACTTTATCGGATGGTCCAGAATCTCCTTAAAACAATGATTTTGTACCAATCTTAAAAAGTAGTAAAAAAATTCTAAAAAATAAAAAATTTGGTCTCCAGGCATATTTTATTATGAAGATCATGTTGAGTGGTTCGGATCGACAATTCGGACTTTGAAAATAAAGATAAAGGAGATAAATGATTTGGTGCAAATGAGAGCATATAATTTTGGATGCATTGGAACCCTCCTCATTTTACAAACAATTTTTTTTGAAATTCTAAAACTTATTTACCATGTATTTTGAATTAGTGATAAATCATTCTGCTTTTTTTTAATATAAAATTGTTATAATTACACTACTAAAAATATAAATACATCTGTACATGTTATAATTGAGTCAAAAAAAATTTATACGAAAATCAATTGAATATCACAGTAGAGTTATAATCGTTTATAAGTGATAGAATATTAAATTAATGGATGAGAAAACAACGTATAATATAAATAATGTAAATATAAAATTTAGAAGTTAGATTTGTTATTATAGAGGTTGTTACTGGAAGAATTATACTTTCTTTTCAGAAAATACTAATAGAATAATAAAAAAAAAATCATTTTTGTATCAATTATATTTATCAAACTTTTGCAAATTCCACGATTTATTTCATTTGAATTACAATTTATTGTCAGACAATTCACCATGGTCAATGATAATTGATATTATATATTTTCTGTACAATATTTTTTACTTGTGAGTTATATCTCAAGAAAGCTCTGTTAATAATTGTTGTAAAAAAAAAATTATCTTTCTAATATAGCCGGGAAAGAAAAAGTTTCGATCAAAACAACTCTTATAAGAGCTTGGTTCGTAAAAGACTACGTGAAGAAAAAGAAAGAGAACGAAAATGAGTTAAAGGGTGACTGAATCCAACCGCTCCTGATTACTTTAGTACTCAAATTTCGATAAAAACAGGATGAGTTATATCTTACTGTGTACAAATTTTACAAATTTTTATAATATCTTATTTGAAATGAGAACTCTCTTTTCTTTTTCTTTAATAAAGTTTTTGTAAACACAATCTAAAATTTCAGCTGAAATGTTATTTATATGGATTTATTCTACTCCACAGAGAGGGAAAACAGCTGTTTTGTCAAAAATGGAGACAAGTTGCATTAAGTTTTCCGTTTCCATCCGGACTCTTACTGTACACAATAAATACCCAGCAGGGCAAATAAGGAAAAAAAAAAATCTCAGTTGTCTCTCCCCCCTCTTCCTCTTCCTCCCCGTATCTCTCGGGCAAAATGGAAGCCATTGGTGCACCCTCGCCTCTCTCTCTCTTCTCTCCCAAGCGAATTAACCTCGGAAAACGCACTTCTTCTCTCCTCCCCGTCGCCTCCAAGAGTAATTCTCTCTCTCTCTCTCTTTGTGTCCTGTTTGATCTCTCGTCTTTCCAACTGATCGCTGATTTATTTTTTCTCCATATATTTCAGATAAAAAAGATGATCCGGATCTTCACTCGGAATCAAAGAATACAGACATCGTGCCTGTATTCAATCGCCAACTCTCCATCTCCCCCCTCTCCAAGGTACTCGTCAATTGCATGCATAAATTTGAGAGCTAACATCAGTCTGACAAGTACATCTAAAATGTATATTTACTCGATAATAGTACTAGTTGTGTTGTTACCTGACACTAGTACGGAATTCCATACGGTTTGTGTTGAAAACTAGCATAATTGGCTGTAGTTCTAGGAAGAACCTTTCTGGAGGGAGTTCATGCCATGAAATTGAGAAATTATTTCTCTTCAATTGAATCATGGAATTGCAAAGTTCAAGGCACATTAAGACCATCCATTTCGGACTAGACACTTCAAATTTGTAACTGAATACTAATTTTGTAAAACCATCCAGATTGGTTAGCTCTATTGTTAGGGAGATCATGCTAGCCTGATGATCCAAAAGGGTCGGCCAAGATTCCTGAGATTCTACAATTTTGTCTACGCAAATTGGAAAGGATCTGATATTGGGTTATACCATTTTTACACAATCCAAACTGTTCCTTTCCTTGCAGGCCCTTGTGATATAATTCAGAAACAAGTTTTTTAACTCCTGCTCTCCCTTCCCTGATAATTTAATATTGGGAGCTAAAATAATTAATTATGACGGACAATTCATAACGGTTTACTGCAATTTGACATGAGAAAAGAACAAGGAAATATCACTAAAAATGTAAAACTATTTTCTTTTTGGTGGATAGGATGCAGCAATGGGATTGGTGCTAAGTGCTGCAACGGGCCGAGGCTGGACAACTGGATCAGGAATGGAGGGCCCACCGACACCGGCTGAATCAGACTCCACCAACCAGATGGTGTCAACCTTCCCGTGGTCCCTCTTCACCAAATCGCCTCGCCGGAGGATGCGGGTTGCCTTCACATGCAACGTGTGCGGCCAACGCACGACACGTGCCATCAACCCCCATGCCTACACTGACGGCACTGTGTTTGTTCAGGTCCGAACTTGCACTTTACTATAGTATCAAATATCAATTCCATATGTCAGTTGTTTTGTTTTTGTCGTTTGATTAGTGTTCCAGCGTATATTATGTAGGTTGTTGATTTTTTGGTTGGTTCTATGACAAATTGAGGTTAAAATTAGGTTCTATCGATTAATACGCACTTCATTGGTTCTCTACTAATTACTAAGCAAGTTTTTCAGTTCAGGAAAAAAAAACTGGTGGTACCTATTTGAACTGACTGTCATAGTACTCTTAAGATCTGTGTGTCCTCAAATTTGGGTGTGTATCCTCTGCTGATTCATCTGGGAGGAAATTAACAGAAAAAGGGGTTATCCTGACATAGCATCTGTCACTATTAAGAGCAGAAAAAGAGATCTTTAATAGGTGGATAAACTGTGTACATTTATCTAATTAGTTGGCAGCTAAGAGGAGTCCCTGATTTCAAACTCTTGGTTAAACCAAAAGTGAGACTGGAACTTTAGTGTTTCAAACAATTCCTTTGCTAGCACCTAGGAGTTCTATCACTTCATTTTCTGGCAGCTTAGCACCTTTCTCCTTGTTGATTTCCCTTGCAGCATATATTTGTTTTGCTTGTCTAGCAACAATGCTAGACTTTAAGCTATACTTCTTGCTTAGTTTAACATAGGACAACAGAAAAGAGTTTGTTAATGGCATTCTATAATTTATTTTTCCAAGCATGTGCAACTAATTTATTGTTGACTAATAGCCAGACTAGAGAATAGAGTCTAGGTTCCATTTTTCAATAAAAGCATATCCTACATTTTGGTTATTAACTTTTTCGAAAATCAAAATAACAATTAATTGGTTTATGTCTTGGCGGCCAACTTATAGAACTAGCTTAATACCTTAATTGTAAAAGAAAAGTAAAATGAACTGACACATATTTGCTTTATCATATCTTATGTTGTTAAAGTAATGCATTAATGAAGGTAAAATACTTAACCCTGAATCATTGACCAAAAAGAGGGCCAATTTGGAATAATTCCTAGTCATGCATTATATTTGGAGCAGATTTTAGCTTATTTCATCAATAATTCATGCAGTGCGGAAGTATGGCAGGCTTTCTTATTCTAGATAATCATAGCAATATTTCTTTATAATTATACCTAACATGCTAACTATTGTTCCTAATAAGGAAACAGTTTATATTTGACCATTTTGCTACGAGTCGTGAATTGTGGGTTCACTTCCCCTTCCATTTGGTACTCAGAAGATATTTTCTTATGACATAAGAGTTGGATTCTTTTTCTATTGGTTGGAACAGAAGTGGAAGAAGGGTAGAAGAACAAGAAAAATACCTAGTTAATGACCACAGCTGCAGGTGGAAAAGTAGGGATTTTGACCAGGAATATTTTTCATTGTTGGAGCAAGAACCTATAAAGACTGCCTTTTTAGGCACACATATGCCACACGCATGTATGAACACAGAGTTCTTCGCTGGAAACTGTTAAATAGATTAATGACCTTAGCTTCTGGATCCTTCCAACTATCCTTTAATTTGCGGAGTGTTTTTTGTTTGGATTTTGGGTCTCACATTACTTACGGTATACGGTGGTCTTCTTGGCTTGTACTTAGCTGCCACCTATCATTAGCATCTCTGGAAGTCAGATCAAGGGAAAACTTAATATATAGAGGGAAGTCGAGCATCTGAGCAGAAATATTTTTTAGAGATCCTGAGTAATTATTACCAGACTTGATTGTCCAGTATTACACCATGATTATTGTAGTTTCAATTCCAGATACTAATAACCTTAATGAATATCTTTATCCCTACTCTTGCTTTTCTCCTCTTATAATAATTACGTTAAACATGGTTTTATTTTTTTATTTTCATGCAGTGCTGTGGTTGCAACATTTTTCACAAGCTGGTAGATAATTTGAACCTTTTCCACGAGATGAAATGTTATGTAAACCCTAGCTTTCGCTACAAAGGAAGCTCCAGTTTCGGCTTTATTGGAGGAGAGGAAGACGATGATAACGCATTCCCGAAACTTTGAGAGAGAGAGATGCTCTGCGTACTCCAAATTGATATCTCTATTCTAGGATCTCTTGTTTATAAATAATAATGTAATTTCAATAGTTGTCGTGTGTTCTGGTTCCTGTATATTCCGAACTTTATCTGAACAGATGTATATATAAATATATAATATATATAATAATGTGTCTTTAGCGTATTAGTCTATTTGAAATGAGAATTTTGCACATAACAATTTGATGTTGACTTTTTTACAAGCTAGGCTAAAGACCCAATGTTTTAAGATTTTTTTCAGAATTGCTAGATTTTGTCATCAAGTTGCGTTATTAGAGATGCTTGTAGACTTTATTAATTGATTAAGAGAAACGAGATGCTTTTCCATTATGTTTTTGGTCACGTTATGTTATGATATATAATTAAAATTTATTTTTTATCTGATGTAATTAAAATAGTAGCTGAGAGTAGAGTGGACAAAACATGCCGTGTCGTGACTAACACGCCGTGACTTTGGTCTCGTGCCGTGCCGTGACCAAGTGAACAGTGACACGTGCCGTGTCATGCCGTGTCGTGCCGTGCCGTGACTAACACGCCGTGACTTTGGTCTCGTGTCGTGTCGTGCCGTGACTAAAATGTGGAGGGGTGGTCACGGCACGCAAGTCACCGTGACTCCCGTGCTGTGACTTTTTGCGTACCGTGTCCAAACGTAACTGGTAACGTTTCTCACATTTAACTATTTTTTTCATAATTTAGGTTAGTTTATTCAAGATTCATCATTTGATAAAGACTTAACGGTCCTAATTACACGTGACTCGTGTGACCACGTGCCGTGCCGTGTCAAATTTTCAAAAGATGGTCACGGCACGCGAACAGTCACACGTGCCGTGCCATTCCGTGCCGTTCCGTGCCGTAACCGTTCCGTTCGGTGACGGAACCGGTTCCGTCGTGCCATTTTTTCCACTCTAGATGAGAGTTATACTATGTGAATAGACATATTATGTTTGACCATATTCTCATCTAAAGAAGGAAATTTGTCACGGCGTGATTAGTCATGTCACATAATGACACGCCACGTTAACGTTATGTTACGTCATGTGTATCAATTACGTGATATGACTTGTGTATCGCGTGACGTGATCATTCGCGTAACGTGACCGCATTCGAGCGAAAATTATACGTCACGTCACGTCATGTTATGAAACACAGAGTATCCAACTTTTTCGGTATATATAAAGTATTCAGATTTTTCTTTTAGTATCAGTTCAGTGATACTGGTACTCATGTAGTGTTGGTTTTTATTTTCTCTAGTTTAATCTAATGAATATTTGTAGTTTTAATTTTTAAAGTAATGTCAACAGCTTTTTCTAAAAAAAATAATAATCTTTGCAACATTATTTATTTATTTTATGATTTTTATATTTTTTATATCTTTTTTTTTCTTCTAAATTTTGAACAATTTAAATTACAATATAAAAACAATTGACATGACTAATTTACGTCACGACACGTCACGTGTAATCATGTGACGTATGGTCATAGCGTGACTACGCGTGATGTGACCATTCGCGTGACGTGACCATCCACCACTATTTTAGTCACGTCACGTCACGCACGTTACATGACCAAATTACGGCGTGTTTGTCACATCACGTCACAGCGTGTCACATATTTCCTTCTCTACTCTCATCACATGATGTGACTGATTATGTTTAATTTTTATTTTCAAGTTTTAAGTTAAAAAAAATTAGAAACTATTACAAAATATTTTGTAATTAAGAAATAATATTTTAAAAAAATAGTCATGTAATTAATTTATGTAATGATATTATTAAGATAGTAGATGACAGTCATCTCACACAGATAATCACATTAAATAATTGACATACAAGATGTGTTATAGTGTGATATGATTAAAGGTGCTACTTTTATCCGATTATTTGGATCCGATCCGGAACTGATACGGATCCGATTAATTTGGATAGGGTATGATTTAAAAAATATAACCGGTTAAATGATGAGTACGGTTACAAAACTAATAATTTAATATCCGACCCATATCCGAACCAGAACCGATACTGTAATGAATATGATATGTTTGATTTAAATATCTGATCCATAACCGAACCGACTCGGTACCTGTATAAATACCCGATAAAATGATAATATCATTTATTTATAATTATTTAATATAAAAACATATATTAGTAACTATGAAAAGACAATCGTTTGTAGTATTTTTTTTTATTTCTTGAATGAAATTTATTGTTCTTTTCACACAAATAATTGAAATCAAATGTCATGTTCACCTTTTGCCTATAAATTTTCGAAGCTAATTAATTTCTTTTTTATCTCTTTATCTATCATATATCTGTCTTTTTGTATAGATCATTGAAATTTATTGCTCTCTTTGCTGATTGAAACAAATTAGTATTAATATTCAATTTTTGGAACCATAGGATGAGATCACCATCTCCAATATTTTACTTTCTAAAATTATATCACCTTCAATATTTTGGAGCATATTTTAATTTATATTATAATGTATATTATGTGAGTTGCGATATGTACCCGCTCCGGATTGGAACTAGACCCGATAATCCTACCCGGAACTGAAAAAATAGATCCAAAATATCTACGGATAAATAGATATCCAGATCCAGAACCGATGCAATTTGAAACTAATAAGTATATGGATCAAAATTTTAATCCGAACACTTTTAGAGTACGGATCCAAATATAATAGTATTCGGAGTCTACCCGACCCGATATCACCTCTAGAATGCAGCACCACATGTAACAATCCATTGAATTATATCTATATATGTAATGTCTCTTGCTATCTCATTCGATAAATTATTATTTTTGTTTGCAAAACCACCAGAGAAGATTCAATTTATTTAAAAGAAATCCTAGTCACTAGCTAGAGAAGATTGAACTTATTCGAAAAATGATGTCTTCTTTTCTCTGGTCAATAAAGACCGGTTGTCTACTTCTGAGAGAGTGGTTTGTTATTTAATTTTCTTTAGATATTTGTGTTGTTAATCGTTAGATATTGATGTATTCTGATATAAATAATATTGTAAATGTAAAACGATAGATGTAATTTTATGTTTAATTAATTAAAAATATATAGTCAAGATTTCATAAAAGTGATTCAATTTACCTAAAAGTAAAAAAAAAATGAAGCATGATCCAACGAATAGAAAGTTTAGTCCAAATTCCCTACAGTAACTCAATTTTTAGATTTAGCATATCACCGTTCTTTTTGTTGGAGAGTTCAGATTTAATCATCTTATAAATAATGATATATACTTATCAAATACGGGATACCGTCCAGCGATTAATTAGTATCTGGCCGATGAATCGAAATTTTACAGATAATTATATATTTTCAATAAAATTATGTATATATATAACTGTAATTATAAAATAATTAATTTAACTCATCAAACCTATCAAATAAATTTATTTTAACTTAATTTTATTATTAATTAATAAAATTTTATAAAATTATTATTTAAAAAGATTAAATAAAACAAGACAAAGTATAATATATATAATAAATAAATGCAAAAATAAAAATAAAAATGATCAACTAATTAACTATATAAACAGAAAACATATTATTCATAACAGTTAATCACAATTAATAACTAATCAGTTGATTTGTCAGAATAGCCCCCCCCCCCACACACACACACACACACAATTTTTTTTTCCCGATTTCTTTCTTTCTTTAGCTGAAGACAGCCAAGCGTAATTTTTTTTTTCTTTCTTTCACAATTTCGCTCACAAAATCAAAATTAAGTTTAGAATTTGGCTATCCCTGCTCTTATTTTTTTGGTAGTGTTTAATAAGATGGGTTAAGTTTCACTAGAAAATAGGTGTTTGACAATTTTTTTTTAGAAGACCCAATTATTTAAGCCATATAAAATTAGGACTTAAAAAATTGAATTGACGTAAGTTTAAAAAATGGGACAAAAGAAAGGTTACGGAAGTGATTTTTAACTTTGGAAACAACAAGTTTCTGACAATCTTCAACACTTCGTAGTTCCCCGAAAAGAAAAGGATTAAGGAGAGTGTGTCCAACGCTACCTCCTCTTGCTCCCTCCCTCTCCCTCCCAGTCACCCTTCTGTTCCGAGATTTGTTTTGTATAGAGCTCTGTACAATTGAGAAAATAACACTGTGATCGGAACCGACTCTCACCCCTTAAAAATTTCCTGTCGCGTTTCTGATCGGAAGCGGAGGTGACGAAGGAAACGAGAGGAATTCAGGCGAATTTTCTCTTTCGAAATTCCGTCGGGAAATCCACGCCAAAACGAAGGTATTTGGTGAGAATCGTACGGAGCCGCGTGAAGTGACTCAAAACTCTTTCTTTCTCTCTTCTTTCTCCCTGTTTGCTCCGACCTGTGATCTGATTGCGAGACGCTTCTTATTTACTCCGACGAGGTGTGTTTTTATTTTTCTCCTTGATTCTTCTTTCTATCCACTGTCAAAAAATTTCTTTCGGTTTCCTTTTTCTTACAAATGTAAACCCTAAAAGCTTGATATTGATGGTATTATTTGTAAATTAAAAGAAGTTTATGGGTAATTATATGATTGTTGAGAATGAATTCGTTCTGAGAAAATAGTCTAGCCGATCATAAAATTTCAATTTAGAATCATGTCCATTCTATTCTATTGAATTCTCACTCATTTTGGTTCTGATCACAGTGGTATGAAAGAAAAGTGAATCCAGAGAATGGAAGCACAAGCGCGATCTCTCTTGCTGAGAGCATACCGAAAGTCTGATCGGGCCGATCAGGAATCTCGCGCCAAAGGTTAGTTTGAAGGGAATTTGCATTTCTTTTGTTTAACTAAGTGGAGAAAGGATTTATGAAATTTGGGATGGTACCAGTTGCAATGAACTTTTTGAATTGTAAAAAAAATGTGGATCAAATTTCCTTTCAAATCTCCTAATTTTCATCTTATCCCCTTTTAGCATTCGGGAAACATTTGCAAACTTTCTGTTTGAGGTTCCATTGAGCCTCAATCCCCGCAAAATCCTCAAAAATAATGATTTAGGATAGAAGAATGAATTATTAAGTGTTTCTACACAACTGCTTATGCTGTTAGTTTGCTGTTGAACAGATGACGAAACAGATACTTTCTCTTCTGGTAAGGGAGACCCGACGAGAATAAGTTGGAGAAATGGATTTGTCAGATTAGCATTTGTATGTGCAATTATATGGGTATTGCTTATTCTCTTTGCATTGCTGTTTCACCTTTGGTCTTGCCATTCTTCTATCAGCTTCCTTTCAGGTATCTCAAATCAGCACTTTGTAGCATCTAATTTAAATACTTTGAGTTTGATAATATGTTGTGGTTTTGTGACGATTGAACATGAACTGTCACTACAAAGCTTTCAAATTAGTTTTACTAATGAAAATTTTGGGTTTTTTTCTTCCAAACATTTTCTTCTATGAACTAGTAAATGATGCATGTTCTATTATTGTAATTGTGCAGCTCTCTGTAGAAAAGATAGCAAAGTTCTTGTAATATTAGACTCAATGGGGCTGACACCAAAACCACTCCATCGTAAGAACTTCTTTCAGCTAACTTCAATTAATATAAGACACTTTAACTTTGCTTTCAAGCAAGGATTATGTATTGCGCTGTAGGGTTCTTTTAGTTTAACTAATGCCTTAAATCTCTAGTGCAATGTGAGGATTTGTTTACCACCCTATTGTAATGCAATGCCATACCAGTCTGGAATGTTTCCAACAGCACCGGTAAATTTATTTTTCTTTCTTTTATGTTTGTTTTTGTTTTTTTAAGGGGGGTGGGGGGGGGGGGGAGTCGGCTATAATTTAATAATTAAGGCTTGGTATATATCTGTTTTCAATGCTTGAACTTCTTTTTGCAATTGTTTTAATCTCTCATTTTCCTTTGAAATTGCAAAACAGGTTGTCCAGTACCTGTTTTAGACGACCCGAATGCTGTTGTAATTCCTGAAAAAACACCTGATACAATTCCTAAGAAATTATCATATCTACAATTCGACAAAAAGGAAAATGGAGAAGAAGAGTCTTTTCCTTTGTTTGGAGGCCATGAGAGCTGGGAACAAAGAGAGGAGAGTTTCAAGCTTAAAAGCTCGATGAAGGTAGAATTTCATAGTTTAGGATTTCAGTACCAATTATAGATACAGTAGTAGACTATACCATTCAATTTGTCTGGTTAAGTACCAGGTTTCTGTCAGTTTATAATATCTTTTCTGCATTACCTTTCCCATGTTAAAAGAAGCAGAGAGAGTATAAAGAAAAATAATAATTTTAATCACTTGTATGTTTCTTTTCAGGTACATTGTGGGTTTATTGAAGGTGGAGGGGGTGAAATGGTAGAAGCTGACAAAAAGTTTGTAAAAAAATGCAAATTTGTTGTCGCATCAGGCATATTTGATGGTTATGATGTGCCTCAACAGCCATCAAACATAAGCATGCGTTCAAAGAAACTTTTTTGCTTTCTGATGGTTGTAGATGAGGTGTCTTTAGACTTTATAAAACAAAATACTAGTATAAGAGTAGATAAAGAGGGTGGTAACTGGGTTGGAATTTGGCGCCTTGTTACTTTGCATAATTTACCATTTGACGAGCCTAGAAGGAATGGCAAAGTGCCCAAAATTTTGACCCATAGGTTGTTCCCACAAGCCCGGTATAGCATCTGGATTGATGGCAAGATGGAGCTTATTGTTGATCCATTGCTTATTCTTGAAAGGTGTGTTCTCTATATGTTAAGGGAATAATTTTATTGTACCCTGAAAAAGGTATTCTTTGTACACTTATTCAGCTAAAAAATGACAAAAGTGCCCCCCTCCTTTCTTTTTCTGTATTTCTGCATAAATGAGGCAAAAGATCTATTTTTGAGAATTTGGAGATGGTAAGCAATGCATCAGGAGAGCAGACTCAAATTTGGGTTCGACGGGTTCCATAACCGTCCGATTTGCTTTAAGACCAGTGTGCACGGATATTAAAGCAAACATGCAGGGGTATTAAAGCAACACCCACGGATAGTTATGGAACCCATCAAACCCAAACTGCTCTCATGCATCAGATAGTTACCATGTCTGCAATACCTCATACATCAAATAAAAGATAGAAAGAAAGAAAAAGGAAGAGGGGGGGGGGATAAGAAAAGTACCAAATATTTCTCAAAGAATCATAATTTAAACAAACTGTTAAAATGGGGCAGGAAGCCCAAAATAGAACAGAGAATATATGTGGTTTCTGGGACCAGTTGGGTGCCATATGCTATCATTTCTCTTCACAGTAAGCTAACATATCTCATCACGTTCTCTCTTAATTACAAGTCTGTTTAGATTTACCAATTCTTTGTACCCTACAAAATTTTGAAATTTAACCAAGTACGCTACTAGCAGGTATCTATGGCGAGGGAAGCATACTTTTGCAGTGGCACAACATAAACACCACAAGAGCATATACGAGGAAGGCGATGCAATAAAGCGCAGAAAGAGATATGCTCGGCCACTGATAGACCTCCACATGAAAATATACTACTATGAGGGGATGAGACCTTGGAGCCCAAACAAAGGGACACTTGGTGGTGAGCCTTTTCTAAAATGTCCTGCATAGCCCCTAAATTATGGAATTCAAGAAATGATCCTCTTTTAGTTACAAAAATATTCTGGATAATTATAAACAATTAAGTCCCTTCTTGCAGAAAAGGTCTTCAATAACCGCCTCATAATAATAATTCTTTCTGATTAACATGTCCAACTGTTTCGTTGAAATAGAAATGTTTTACTTGCATAGGTACCAACACATACAGAAATATTATAGTATGAAGTACACAAAGGAAGACTGTCTTGTTTATTTGCTCCATGGATTGCTCATCATAATGCAATATTAAATACAGATGTACCTGAGGGAGCAGTACTGATAAGGGAACATACAACTATGACTAATTTGTTCAGCTGCCTCTGGTTCAACGAGGTCAACCTTTTCACACCAAGAGATCAGCTTAGTTTTGGCTATGTAGCTTATCGGCTAGGAGAGGCTTTCAAGTTCTTCATGTTCCCAAATTGCGAGTATAATTCCTTGTTTATACTTCACAGACACATGAGAGAGCATTCGTCCAAAGTGGAATGGGTCAAGTCCCTTGATGAGTTTAAAGGGAATAATAGTGAATTGAAGGAAAGTAAGGCAGGTTTAGGGCTTTGGTTGCTGTACCCTGGTGACCTTACCTCGGTTAAACTGCCACCAGTTACTAGGTCATCACCAGCAGGTTGATTTTGTTGTTTGGAAGTTTTTTTTCTTTTTTTTCTTATGAGGTCTTGTAAAAATGTTGGCCAACTGCTATTCATTTAAATGTACGTTATGATAATTTCTTTAGTCCAAACTATTAACATAGGAACTTAAAAAGGGACTTTCAGTTTCGTCTTCTATCAGATTTTGATCGAGCGTATGTTTTTTTAGAGCCTATTAACAAATCGTTAGGGAATTTTGTACAAACTATCTTTACAAATGTGAATTGTGTTTGAATTTATGATTGACACTTTATTGCTTGTTGCGGGCTGAAATAGTGCATTCGTATTAGTAGACGAACCGTGAATAAAATTAACTCGGGCAAGCCGAATAGTTTTCCTACATTTTATGTCCTTTGTTTTGTGAAAAGTGAAAGCCGAGAATGCTACCTTTCCGTAATCGACCGATTACACTCTCTAGAATAATCCAAATGCACGATTTAAGTACCGTAATTAAAAGACAGTACACAAGCTTCAGACAGTTAATACAAGAAAGTTAACAAGCAATAATCATGGATATCAGATTTATTTCACTCAAAACAATCAGGTGCATACATCTCATGATCTTGGGGTAAAAGTGTAAAACGCATATTTAGACCTATTACATGGGAATAAGATTAGCTTTGCACCAAGTGATGAAAAATGAGGTGCATAGCTGCACGAATATATTGCAAAGTTAGAGCTCCATTCCACATGACTGCCTCATAAGTCAAAAACTCATCAGCGATCATGGTTATATCCCTATTGCATTGCTCTTGTATCATCTGCCAACAACAACTGTCATCTAAGTTACTTCAGCTTCTAGTTGAATCATTTCTACTTTCTTCAGATGCACGTAATTATCATCCCTCACTTCCACCTTTTGTTATGCTTTCAAGAAAATCAAGCATTTCAGAAAAATCATCAGGTGGGGGCTGTGAAAACTGTAGGAACTCTCCAGTATAAGGATGCTTGAATCTGAAAAAGGCAGATTGGTTAAACCAAACATTAAGTTCTTACTTATTAGATAGACAAAATTATAATAACATAACCAAGTTACATTATACTATTTATACTTCCTAGCGATATGTGAGTAATTTTAATCGCTAAGAAGTTTTGGCAGATATAAAACCATATCACTATAATAAATTATGTTATGCACAAATTGGACCAATCCAGTATCAGTATGAACCCACTAATTCTATATATCAGAATTAACCTGTCTTACCCAAGTAATAAAGCATGAAGGCATGGCCTGTCTAACTTCGATACCATTTCGGAGATGTTATCATGGAAATGAGAAGTGGTTTTTCTTCTGAGAAGAGATATGGCCATGTTTTTGGTCCCTCCATACACTTCATCTCCAAGCAATGGCACTCCTATATATTTGGCATGTGCTCTTATCTAATATTTAAAAAGTAAATTTATTACCAAAAGGAACAGCAACATTTAATCTCGAAAGCTAGATTCAGGTGTTTGACAATAAAGATTATGAACTCTAGATTATGCTAATTAGACCTGAGGCTGTACAAATTGGGTTTGCTTGTACAAGGGTTCGGTCATTTGATCGTTTTTTAAAGGAAAATAACTTCAATGCAAAATTACTTCAAAATATGACAAATCAAAAGAATTCCTAATAGCTTAAAGCAATATGATTTAATGGTTAAATCCCATTCAAAAGAAGCAAATTGTCCATACATATTATACCTACTATCAATGCTAGCTTATAATTAACATAAATGCACAAATCTTGAAATGTTTTTACCCCCAAAAGACGATTACTATGCTCAATTACCTGGTGTGTACGGCCAGTTTCCAATCTCCACTGAACCAATGCACATGCACCACCAGCAAAAACTTCCATAACTTTATACCTTCAAACAATTTAAAAGTAACACAGTCCAATTTATTCCTGAAATCATTATGATAACATTAATTTTGCATAAACAGGAAGATGGATCACCTACTAGCGGCATGGCGTGCATTTCTATTAGATGAACTTGGAGTAGCAATCATGCGAAGGCGGTTATTTGGGTCACGGCCTATTGGTACCTCAACCTGCGCTGATTGGCCTTTAGGTACACCAGTTGTCAGGCTGACATAAACTCTTTTGATTGTGTGCTGCTTGAATTGCTCTGCCAAATGCGCATGAGCATGCTCATCCTGTCAACTATACTCGTCAATTAATCAAGCCGCACAAAAAAGTACTTTATATGTGAATTTCAATCAAATTTTGGTTTCAGAGAATATAATTATTCAACCAATTGGTTAAACAGTGCTCACCTTGGCTACTACGAGAAGCCCACTAGTTCCTTTATCAAGCCTGTGCACTATACCAGGTCGAACTAGGGCTTCACTGACCCGGGGCCCATTACCTTCAGTTGGGAACTGATCAACATGGAAAACATCTAATTCTTCATCAGAACAATCAGCACCTTCTTCAGAAAGACTTGCACTATTTGTCAGCCAAGTAAAGGTCGAAACTTTACAGTGGTGAAGGACTGCATTCACCAAGGTTCCACTAGAATTCCCCGGTGCTGGGTGAACTACCTGTACAGAACAAGCAACTTTTAAGTCAATTTACCACAAATGCAAATCATTAAGAAGTCACAAAAAGTTTAAAGTTTTAAAATTTCTTACCATGTGAGGAGGTTTGTTCACCACAATCAGATGCTCATCTTCATAGACTATATCTAAAGGTATGTCTTCAGCTTCGGCTCTTAAAGGCTGAAGCTCAGAAACAGTACAGCTCACAATATCTCCTCCCTTGACAATATGTGAAACCTTCTCAAGAGAAAATGAAGACAAATTATACTTACTAAGTTAAAACCTATCAATTCAAGAAATAAGAGAGATGATTGAACCTTATCTACAGCACGACCATTGACAGTGACAAGACCTGATCGGATGCTGGACTGGATCCGAGCCCGACTGACGTCATGCATCCGAGAGGCGATCCAGGCGTCTAGCCTTGATTTCTCCGACCCAGCCTCAACAGCCTCTTCCAGCCGAATTCCCCCATACTTGCTTCTGACTGGAGGCGAATGATCAACTGAACAGGTAGAAGCGAGAGATGAGAAAAGGGAGTTTGAAAGGCGGATTCTAGTATTTCGACGGAGAAAGGGAAGCGAGAAAGGGAGAGAAGCCAGAGCGGCGGTTTGAAAAGAGAGCATCGGCTTTGTAAGAAGGGATTGTGCCATCTCTGGCCTCTGTGACTGAGAGATGAGAGGAAAGGCAGAATTTTGTTTATTTTGCTTTTAAACCTCAATGAACCTTGATTTATCTAGATAAATATTGGATTTGTGAGTTATCTCAATTAGTCATATGTTTTCAGATTTTATTTTATGGAGGCTGTTTCGAATTATCTTGGAGTAGCAATAGTGTCATTTCATCTTATGTAATATCAATTTTAAAATTTATTGTATCGATTTCAAAGTGTGAATTCAAACTGATCACTTTATTAGTTGTGTATTTACATGCAAAATTAATAATTTTTTTAATTTTTGAGTATCAAGTTAAGTGACCAAATATGAGAATTTTTAAGTTAATTTTTATTCATCAGTATGATAAAATAGTTTGGAGATGAGAACTCTCTGAGAAATTTACACTTAGATCTATGTATAACTTCTTGAATTTTAGAGATATAAGCTCTAATAATGCTTTGGTATGGTGGTATTCACTGGTCTCTCCAAAAATAAGAGTATTCATAAGGTTATTACTTAGAATAAGATATTTACTAAAGATAATTTCAATATAAAAGGTTGGATAGGTTATGTTAAATGTAAATTTTGTCATGAAAATGAAACAATAGACTATCTATTTCTCACTTGTCCATTGACTCAACAGAACTGGCTCTGAATGTAACTAGTCATATTTCACATTTGCCCATTGACTCAGTGTAAGAAGTTATGCTTGTGCCAGAACTGATGCACTAAGGCAAACAATTAGTAGACAGAGATGACACCTTTTTCCATACTGGTATTGAACCGAGATAAAAAAAAGGTAGTAAAAGGGAGTACTTCCTTTCATAGTTCCATTTGTTGCATAGTTTGAACTTTGAAGATCTATCTCCAATATTGCCTTAGCAAATGGAGCTTTGAATATAAGCATCTAAAGCAAAAAAAATGTTCAAAATGGTGAATACCATTCAAACATGTCTGCAGAGAGTCATGAACAATCCCAACCAAGAAAATAGCACAGGAAATAGTGAACAAAAGAACTGAAACGAAGGTCTGCCCTCCTCTGAAATCACACTATTATTGGGAGGTTGGCTAATATACAAATGTTTGTTCCAAGAATGTGGAACAAATGCTTCGGTTTTTATATTTTCAAAGTCTAAACAGTCGATCCAAACTGTTGAACATTCAATCTATAATAAAATGTGCTTGGAAACCAAATTTTACATTTTTTGGAACTTTTTTATTATCATACACCCAGTTTTAAAATCATTGTTTTCAATGATCTATAAATTTTTCACTGTTTATTAAAAATCAGCGATTTTAAAACTGACTTAATAAATAGTAAAAAAAAAATCCAAAAAATATAAATTTCTCCAAACACATTTTAATATAAATATCACATCTAACAGTTTCGATCGACCGTTTAGACTTTAAAAACTAAAAAATAAATTGATTGCACCACGGTTCCAGAACAAACGTTGTGATATTAGTAACCTCCTATTATTGATATGGTGGTAGGAGCAAACCATCTTTATCAATATAGAAAACATAAGCTTAGTACGTACAAAGTTACAAACCCACAAATGTCCATATATAATCCATCATATTGTGCAAGTTGTCTTTACAGATCACAGGTAAGAGCTAGAAGACTCTCCTCTCCTTTTATGGATAAGAAGAGTCCTCTAAAAGAAAAAAAGATAAAGTTGATCAAAGACCAAAGAGGCAGCTTTGAACGAAAGGGGATAAGTAAATAGGGATAAAATTGTCATTTTAACTTCTAATCATTATTAATTTGTAATTTTTAGTGAAAATATTCAAAAATGGACATATTAATAAAACGAGTGAGTTTAGATGGAGAAATAACTAATCTTTTAAGTTTGGATGGGAAAATATCTAATTGAAGTTATGATGGGCATATTTCTAAATTTCTCTGTTTTTTTTAATAAAAGATTGCATGAAATACAAATAAACAACACATACACTTGCCATTTCTCTCCATAAAAATTTGGATACACTAAGCATGAGATTAAAATAAACATAAACATAACTGCTAGACCTCTCCTCCATGCACGATTCTGCTTTCTTTCCAAAACATAATTTACTAAAAAAGAGTCAAATGGACGTGGAATAAGATGCGACTGTACTAGCGGATAGGTTTACACCGCCTCCTCTGACTGAGATCACGGGGCCCCGGTTTGAGCTGGCCTTGCTGATGAGATTCGAGTCAAGAAATATTACAATAACTGTAATGTCATCATGGAAATGACGGCGGACACCACGGTCGATTTTCTTAAGGTCAGAGTATCTCATCTCTCTTTTCTTGGCTGCCTCTTGCATTGCGGTTTTTATAAGCCTCCTCGCACTTCCCTGTATGATTATATATATCAATTCAATTCTAGCTTTTGTATTTTTCCAATTTGCTTTAAATATATTGTCAGCAAGTTAGCCTATTGCTAATGTACAAGGCGCTTGTGCAACTGGCACCCATAACTTTGATGTTTTAAATAACAACCATCATTATTCAGATAATTCACAACAAGACCAATTTCAGAGTAGCATGCAAAGGTACATTCATTAAGTCTAATAAATTTGCAAAATCAAATCTCCATTTTTTTATAACCAAATGAACAAAACATCAAGCTAAGCATCTAGATGTTAGTTACATTGCGAAGCAATTTGATTAACTAATTATGAAAAAGCCAAGAATTTTAATGATTTTGATTTGGCCTTGTAATTTGATACAACCTAAAGAATATTAAATGTGGCAGTAAGGGCTACAATTTGTTATTGCAGTAAAAATTGAGAAATCTTAAAAATATTGGGTCAGTTTACAAAAGCCTCCAATTAGGGATGCAAACGGATCGGACAGTGGTAAAACCATATCCGTATCCTTTTTTTTTTGGATACGGATACGGATCGGATATTAAACGGATACGGAGACAGATACCCGCTTTTTATAATAGTGAATTATATATTTTTTTATAATATATATTAAACTATATGATATATATCTACTACTTGGATACGGATAATTAAAATTTAAAACCATATCCGTATCTAATTTTTGAATACGGATCTGGATACGTTCGGATAATATCCGACCTGTTTGCACCCCTACCTCCAATAACATGTTAAAGGTTCCCACTCAAAGCATTTTGATTTATTCATATCATAGCAATTATCTAAGAACTTACATTGCGAGGGCCATTTTGAACAATGTCAACAGCCTCTTGGTTTGAAAGGTGCTCCCATAGGCCATCAGATGCAAATATTAGAAAATGATCATGCGGTTGCAATGGTTGCACAATTATTGATGGCTCCGAGCTTAGTATTGGCTTCTTGAAAGTCTCACGGAGGCGGAACTTTGAATACAGTGGCTCCCTGTTGAATTCTGGCTTCTTTAGATATACATCACCTATGGACCTACAAACCTGTAAAATAAAGTGATTATAATTAAGCCATTGCATATGTAAAAGCACGCTTAGTTTAGGGTTCTTTGCAAATGGCTCAATTTCCTACTTGTACAGTTCTGTATTGCAAAAGGTCTACAGATAATTAAGCATCAATAGATGTACCTATTTTTAACTAAAGCTGAACTGCTAAACAAAGGTCAGTGAAGCAAAAGAAATGACTAAATTGACCTGAATTCTACCTATCAACCCAATCATCTGTAGACAAGTCAAACAAAACCAAGCCTACATGTCATTTACAACAACCTATACAGTGCTGTAGCACACTTGCTGTAGTCTACAGGAGCGGAATATATGGGATGCATTAAAAGTCATTAATTATTACCTGAATAAGACCCTTGACACGCCAAACATTGTGCCGCAACACGACGATCTGATCATCATCAGGGTGCATAGACCGGAGCTCCTTCCTAACCGACTCAATCGCAACATTATGCTCAGCTGAAAGCTGCATGGCGAGGACTTCGCCGGTGGCCTTCACGAGCCGACCGAGAACAGCACGGGAGTCCCCCACGTTAGCAATGTAGAGGACCCCACCAGCAATCACGCCAACCAGGCAGCACGACCCCACTGCTGCTATCTGTGGCTTCACCGGCCATTCTGCCGTTACCAGTGACAAAAACTCGTCTTCAGTTGCCTGGTATGCTTTTTTCAGTACCTCTGCTGACATGGTGTTCTGTTCTGAGGCAAATCCTGCCAGAAGGAAAAACTTGAAAGTTAGATTATAAAGTTGTGTTAGCTAAGAAGGGTGTGTTTGATCTTGATAGTATAACATAACATAAATTATGCCCCTTTGCTTGAATGCAATTTCCATACACATTAACACCGAAAGTTGCAAAATAACATAAAAATAATATCCAACTTATGACATGGCATTTCGACTTTCGACTTGCTTGGTCAAAACCAAAGAGCTAGATAATGATCTTTGAAAAAAAAAAAAAAAGAAGAAGAAATAAGGTCAAAATTGTCATAACATCTCCAAGCTATAAATACCAAATTTAGCTAAATGTAAGGTCAATAAGCTCAACTTAATTTTGCAAATAAACAGCCTACGTGGCATGTTTCCAAATAACAAAAAACTTTGCAAATAAACAGGTAAGGTTGCGAAAATACCCTTGGACTAGGTGAAAAATCTTTCAATGACGTATAAAAAAGATAACGAAGAGCTCACTTTTAAGATTGTTAAAAAGATGGTCATTGATAAAGCAAGCTGTCTCTGGACCGCCATGCCCATCATAGACCCCAATAAACGTTCCGCACAGGCCCGAATCCATAAAGCTGAGTGCACCCGATTCAACCTGGCATTGATCCTCTAGTAAACTATTCGCTTGCACAACAGCCATAGAGAACTCGCCATTAACATGCTGACCTGTATCCTTGTACCACAACAGGCCGTCCTGACGACCGGCCCCATCTGAGCCCACGTGCCGGCTTGAGGATGGCAGCCAGCAGGACTTGAGGAGTCTTAAGAGTGACGTGCACATATCTCCTCATCCTACCGAGACCCACCTGTTGTTTCTCATGTGATGTCAGAGGTCTTTGTTTTCTCGGAGTTCTTTGTTAGGTCGCAGTTCACTCCCAGAGTTATGTAGTGTTTTCCTGATAAAAGATGGGAGTTCATACTTTCAGAAAATATACATAGTATAGAGCAGCATACCTATTTGTTTGTACTTTGTACTTGTACAGATACTGACCTGATCGATACTGCCGGTGTAGAAATTAAGGCATCTATATTTAAAATGGTAAGTATTAATTTACTATATATAACCAGTGTGATTATGTGTTTCATGGTACTGACAAGCGAGACAGTAAGTAAATCATATGTGCTAAAAATTCATCCCTCCTCCTAAACCCCCAATTCTATAGGTTTGTGAAGTGTCTTACCTTAAAAACTAAAATTAGGATCTTTTACAGTGGCAATTAGCAAGCAATAGTCAGTACATTGTTGCTACCATACCATAGTTTTGGAAAATCTATCTATAGGCAGCCCCGATCGGATACTAAGCGATTATTCAACCCAACTGGCTGCGTTTTGGTTTTGGGAGAAAGATCAGCAGACTCACCTTCCGAGTTCCGCTGTTGTGACGCACTGATTCTTCAAAATTTGAATTTTGACCAATCCAATTCGATTATTCAAAGACAGAAAAAGGTGGTTTTGAGTGATGATCGGAAGAGAGATTTGGGGCAGCGTGAGAGGTCTTTCTCGTTAATTAGGAAGAGAAAGAAAGATGGGGCTGTCGGGTCGCTTTAGACAGCGAACAAATAACTCCGAAGTCCGAACACCTCTACAAACATGAAATGACAATATTACCCTGCTGATTAGATTGTTTGATTGTGCGATATGCCTCTATGGTTTATTTACTGAGAAAATGTTTTTTTACCTACATTTTTGTATCCACTTTTTACTCACATCTTATCTATTTGGATTAACTGTCATTTAAGATGAGAAAGTACAACTGAATCCCACTAGTTAATCCGCCTCCGCTTATATAAACAACGATTCATGCGTTTAATCATTTTCCGCGTTTCATTTCAAATCTCTGCCATTTCAAATATGTCGCGCGATTTCTTTGGCGATTTCTCTTTCCTCTTCCAAATTATTTCCATTTTCGCTCGATAATCCTGTTGAGATTTCCTTCCATTGTTGCTCAAAGGAATCCGGTTGAGATTTCCTTCCATTTACTGAGGATATTGCCATTATCTACCAATTTCCTTCTTTTAACTGGATTTACGGAGCGTTTTCTTACCAATTTAAACGGAGCGATCTCATTCCATCGGTTTAGGTGGAGCGATCTCATTCTATCGGTTTAGGCGGAGCTATATCCTTGGATCGGAGGTTTAACCGGTTTTCAGTGAATTTAGTAAGTTTCTAATTCATAATCTCTCTGTTGTTCGATCTTTTTTTTTTTTAATTTTTGCAGTAATTCATCGCTCATTGTAAGAAATTAGATTTGAATTTTCATTTTCGAAGAATTTTTGTATCAATTTCCTTTCAGAATTAAGATCATAGTTCAGATTTAGATTTCGTATGTATTTGTCATGATTTTGATAATCTGTATGTACTTTTTTGGAATTAAATTTCCATTTTGTTTTGTCAGACGATAGATATCATTTGTACAGTTTTGTTTAGATTTATTATAGTATTTTTTATATTTGTTACATTAATTGTCTTCCATTTGTTACAACATTCTTAATGTATTTGCTGCTGTATTTATTTCATTTGTTACAGTATTCATTGTTGATGTTCCCATGTGAAAATGCAATGTTCAAATTATTTGTTTACATTTGTGCCATTATTCCTTCATTAATGTTACAGTGATTTTTTGAATTTGTTACATTATTAGTTTTTATTAGACATGTTTTGTCACTGACGTTAGTGTTGGGTTTTCATGGTACTTAAGACAGCGGAATTTCAAAAATTTTGACAAGAAAAGTATTAAAAGATCATTATGTATGACTAAAATTAAACCAAAATCAATTTCCAAATCAATAAGCATCATACCTTTAGTTTCTTGTCTCCAAACAAGAAATGAAGATCCTTGAGATGTAGGGTTGTAGCCTCCACCTCCTTGTTGATCGATGCTAATGGTGGTTGATGCTTTGCAGCGCCCTGGTGGTTGATGTGTGCGTGACCTTGAACGTCTTGTACCAAGATGAGACTCCAAAGTAGAAGCCCTCCACGGTATCCACCAAGAAATTAATTAGAAACCAAACTTTCCTCTTGCTAGAGAGTAGTAATTTGGTCGCTCCTTAATCCCTATCCTCCAAGAGAACAAGATCTTGATTCTAGGGTTTGTGAGTTCTCAACACATGAGAGAGAAACAAGAAAGAGAAAGAGTTTTGGCAAAACTTCAACTCTCAAAAACGAATTGCTCTCAAAAGAAATGAGAGAGAGTGCATATATAGCAAATAAGGAATGTGAAATTCTGTTTTCAAAATTAACTCCGTGTTCTACCACGTTTTTTGACCACGATCTAATTCGAATTAAATTCTTCTCTCTGAATAAAAGTTATAGATCTTTCTTTTACCTTTCTATCCATATATGGTAAGCTCAAAACAAACATTGTATGAGGGTGTTATGGTCAAAATACGAAACATGCGCAGCAGTTTCCAGAACATGGTAGTCTAAATTTAGCACCACGTTCTACCACGTTTTTGAGCATGATATATTTCTAATTTGGTTTTCTTCCAGAAATACAAAGTTGTAGATTTTTCTATTACCTTTCTAAAAAGATATAGAACGCTAAAAACGGATATCGTACTAGAAATATATAGCCCAAATAAAAAACATTGCGCAGCAGCTTTCAGAAAATGTGGTAAACTATTTTGGGCTAACTTTTAATTATGGAAACAATTCTTTAAATAAACATGAGTCATAATTAACAACAGCCATTAGGCTTTGTTTATTGGGCCAAGTTTCACTTTCCTTGTTTGAATTAATCAAATACAATTAATCTAATTAATTGTAGTATCATATATAATTATCCAAATAATTATATTTCTCATGTTTTAGTGGAGAAACCAATTTATTTGTCATGTCATACATGTCAAATAAATTAAGGAGCATTTCTAATTAATTCCTTATTGGTGTGACCCTATGGGATCTATGTCATTCGGCAATAGAATCTGAAACTCTTTTCGATTCCATAAATTACAAGCGGCACCTAGCAATATGCATTGTAATTACCCAAATGACACAGATGATAAGTACCATACTATATCACGATCCTTAAGCAATAATTGCCTCGTGTCAATTCCATGTCTCATGATATCATAAATAGATCCAAGGTAGGAGTGTGTCATCCTTGCAAATCTACTCGTTTCTTGATTCTGAAATAATTCAGTAATTATAATTAACTCCTTAATCATATGTGCACATACTTGTAATATTTCATCAAGGGGCCCAGTGATATCATCGCTAATTATATGAGGGACATTGGTATTCTTGATAATTACTACCCCTCCACATAAGAAACACATACTGAGATAGAATCTGTATAATTGCCAGTTACGGACAACGTTGGATAATATCCACGAATATATATTCCCATGTGAGAGAAACAATCATCTCATACCTTAGAATTCTAGACACAAATAAAACATTAATGACACAAACACAATCCATATTAAATGTTTTACTTTGGTCACGTCCAATCCCCTGATCTCCATCAGGTATCCATTTGATCAGATTGACAACTCCTTGTCATATGATCTGCAGAACATGATCATCATCTAATCCAAATGCTAATCTTATACCGGTAATTAATGTCCCTTGTTAATTACCAAGACTAGAGACACTTTAGAGTATTTATTAACACATGTATAGAGTTCCACAATTTCAAGTCCTCAACCTAAATGATCTATAATTAATAAAATACTCAAGGAACAAAATGATAAACATAATCATTCAATTACATAAACAAAACTTAGAAAACAATCATCCTATTATTGGCTTCTAGATCACAACACTAACAGTTAGAAATGTTCTATTTAATAGACAGATTTCTTAATTTGAAGTTCTGATTTGGTATTTTAGGATTTCGATTTGATATTGTTACATTATTGTCACTGATTTGTTTAATTTATAATTAATTCTACATGTGTACAGTTTTGTTTTAATATTGTTACTCTATGTTTTAGATTTATTATAGTTTTTTTTTAGATTTGTTAAATTAATTGTCTTACATTTGTTACAATATTGTTACTAAATTTGCTGCTGTATTTGTATTCATTTGTTACAGTATTTATTGTTGATGTTCCCATGTGATAATACAATGTACATTATTTGTTTATATTTGTGTCATTATTCTTTCATTAATTTTACAGTGTTTTTCAATTTTGTTACATTATTAGTTTTTATTATTTTCCGTATTGCTTTATGTAAGTTACATTATTTAGTTGTATTACTTGACAGTGTTTTCGTTTGATATTTACAGGTTCTTATACAATGGACATTGATTTGAATGATAATTTAGGAATTTATGTGTTGTTAGCTGATATAGTTCCAGTTGATCAATTTGATCAAGTTGTGGAAAATAGATCAACATTTGAATGGGATTTGAATGTTATATGTGATGAACTAAATATAGAACCAGAACCCGAAATATTGTTAGAGAGAGTAAGTGACAATTCTGGACATTCAGGGATCCTTAACATCGATTTAAATGTTGTATGTGATGATGGGGGGCTAGAAGGAGAACCTGAAGTTGGGTTTGGGCAGAGATCTGGAGGAGCAAAGGTGGCAGATAATGGTTTAGTAAGTCCACTAGCAATTGGTGATGATTTTTACTCCATTGAAGAAGCATATGATTTTTGGAGGCTTTATGGGTTTCAGTCTGGTTTTGGTGTATGCAAGAGGACCAGCCACAAGAAGGGTGATACTGTTGTTGCAGTTAGGTTTCAATGCACCAAATTCAGAGCAAAGCGTGAGACAGATGAAGATGGAGAACCCTTTCCAGAGAGGCGCAGACCTTCAGGAAATGCAAACTGCAAGGTGTTTTTAAAAATCAGATATTCTGAGCTTACTGGATCTTGGCGAGTAAGCAAATTAGATTTAGATCACAATCATGAACTCACTCCAGGATCTTCTTTTCCAAACCCTGCTTATAGGTATATTACAGTCTTTTTTTACATTTGTTACAATATTGGTTTATAATTGTTATAATATTGTCATGCAATTGTTGAAGTATTATTTTTCATCTCTTGCATTGTTGGCTTGCATACATTACATTATTTATTAACTTTTGTTACATTATTGGCTGAGATCTGTTACATTAGTGATTAACTTTTGTTACATTATAATTGTTTTGCATTTGTTTATTTCTATGTTCTATATTGGCTGACATCTGTTACATTATTATTTCTAATCTGTTACAATTTTGGTTTTCAGTTGTTACATTGTTGTTTTGCATTTGTTTATTTCTATATAACAATCCTTAACTCACTCCAGGTTCATTTTTATAATCACTGCTGCTTATAGGTATATTCCCAAGAGATTTCAAGATATGCTTGAATATAATTCTGACCAAGGATTGTCGACTACTGATAACATTGAATTGGTATTAAAAATGGCTGGTGGTTATTTCAAAGGGACGTTTACTCAAAAGGACACCCAAAACCATATTGACAAGTACAAGAGAACTAAATTGAGGGCGCTTGGTGGTGATGATGCTTCGTTACTAGCAGACTATTTTGATAAAAAGAAGAAGTTTGATGATAATTTTTGGTATGCCTACAATCATAACAGTGATTGTCGTCTATGGAATATCTTTTGGGCTAATGGACGAGGCCGTGCTGCTTACAAATATTTTCATGATGTGGTTGTTATGGATGCGACATATCTCACAAATAGGTATTATTTTAGTTTCAGACTTTTTATTTGTACAGTTATCGTTATTGAAGTATTATGTTAATTTGTTACATTATTGAATGCAACAATTTACAATATTTGTGATAAGTGTAATGTTATGATTTAGTTTGCTACATTATTGGTTTACTTTATTACATCATGTGTACCAGTGTTTGGTTCAATATATTGTAGTATTGAGTTAGTTTTGTAACATTATTGGTTTACATCTGTGACAGTATGTTGTCGCTTTGTTGGTTTGCATATATTACAATATTGATTTACTATTGTTACATTATTTGGTCTACAAATGTTTCAGTATTGGTTTTCATCTGTTACAGTTTTTTGCATTATTGGTTTGCATATGTCACAGTATTGATTTACTGTTGTTACATTATTGGTTTTTGTAAGTTACAGTATTGTTTGTCATCTATTACAGTTTAATGTTATTTATTTTCAGATATGACATGGTACTGGTTCTTTTTGTTGGTGTGAACCATCACTGGCAGACAATTATTTTTGCTTGTGCACTACTTGGAAAAGAGACTGAGGAGGATTATACATGGTGCCTGAATAAGTTTCTATCTTGCATGAACGGTGTCAAACCTGGTGGAATTTTAACCGATCAGTGCCCAAGTATTGAGAAAGGCGTCAGGTTTGTTTATCTTTTATGTAACAATTTTTTTTTTGTAATATACAATATTGAATGAATTGATGTACATCATTGGAACTGTTGACTGACAATATTATTCAACATTTATTGTGTTAATTGTGTTTGTTGGTTCACAATATTTATTTAGCTGGAGTACAGTGTGTCTTTGGAATTGTTACAGTATGTTGTACCATATGCTACATTTTTATCATATTAAATGTTTTTGTTACATCATTTGGGGCTGTTGATGTTCACTATTTGTCTATATTTGTTATAGTATTGGATCCCTATATAATTTATTGTTTTATTTAATTAACATCTGTGTTATAGTATTGTATGCATTCAGTTACATAATTTCATTTCTTTCCTTACAATATTTTTTATCATGGTCAGGTATGTTTTGGGAGATGACACTATGCATAGATACTGTGCTTGGCACATTCTGCACTAACTATCAAGTAAATTTAGTGCTCAGGACTACAAGGATGCATTAACATACCTCGTGAAGGCAACTGTATATGAAGCGAAAACACCGTTGCAGTTTGAGGAAAGCTGGACGAACTTAATGATAGAGATTGGATACGAAGACGATGCGTGGTTTAAGAGTATATTCAGAAAGAGGCGTAAATGCGTCCTGGTTTTCTTAAATGACCGATTTTGGGTTGGCATGAATACTACTCAAAGGGTTGAGAGTATGAATGCCTTTTTTGACAATTTTTTTAGGGCCAAGTCCACCCTTGCTGAATTTGTAGTTAACTTTGAAGCTGGTTTGAATAAAATTTGGCAAAGGAAACACTACATGGACCACAAGGACAAGAGTACAACACCAGTTTTGATTTCTCAATTAGATTTTGAGAAACAGTTTTATACCATATACACAAATAGTATTTTTTTACAAGTTTCAACACGAGGTCAGAGAGTCTTTGAATCTGACTTGTGTTTCGAAACTTCATTTAGATCAGTATACCAAGGTCTATGAAGTTCAGGACCTTTTTGGTAACAAATTTGAAGTTCAGTATAATTGTTCTTTGACATAATTTTTTTGTATTTGCAAAAAATTCGAATCCTCGAGAATTTTGTGTGCCCATTCCATAATGGTCCTCAAATATGAGAAACAATTTCATGTGAGTGAAAAGTATATTCTGGATCGATGGAGGAAAGACAGATTTAGATTTGACTTGATTCCTGCTAGCTGTCCTGAAGGAACATCTGCTGAAATTAATAGGTAATATTTTTACTTTGCTACAGTATTTTTGTTAATATGTTCCATTATTATGTTCCATCAGTTACAGTATGACTGATGTTTGTTTACATGATCAGTTTATTTGGTACGTTATTTTTGTTTATTTGTTCCTGTATTATGTTCCATCTGTTACAGTTTCCTGATGTTAGGTTTCATGATAAGTTACCTTGGTACAGTATTTTTGTTTATTTGTTCCAGTATTATGTTCCAACTGTTACAATATTCTCGATGTTAGGTTACATGATCAGTTACTAATCTTGCATTATTACTCTTGATGTTATATAATTTAATTCTTTTAAACTATATTTTTTATGTATAGGAGGTATGATTTGACAAGGAAGATGAATCCTATAATTGAAGATTTCCTTAACTTTGGTTGTGTTAGTGATGAGAAGAAAAATGATGTTCTTAATGGTCTAGAGGATCTTCTCAGCAGACTTAAAGGTTAATTTTTTATCATTGGAAATGTTCTTAATTTAGTTTGCTACATTATTATTTTACTTTATTAAAGTATTTGTTTTCATGTGTAACAGTGTTGGTTTGCATTTATTACAGTATGACTTAGTTTTGTTACATTATTGATTTACATCTGTTACAGTATTATTTTTGCATTGTTGGTTTACATTATTTTTACATTATTGATTTACATCTATTACTTAGTATTTGTCTATAGGAGGTATTCTCTATTCTATTTTTTTTGTTCGTAAACTTGTAACATAATTGATTAGGGTTAGAATGCACCATTGGTTTATGTTTCACATCATTTTTTTTTCAAAGTTCGAACAATTGATTTAAACTGCTCGATCTTCATACTAAAATGTGCTTAGAGACCAAATTTTATATTTTTTTTTGAATTTTTTTTACTATTTTTTAAATAGGTACAAAATCATTGTTTTAGATGGTTCAGAATTTTCTAAAAATAATACTTGTGTACCTATCTAAAAAAATAGTAAAGAGTTTCCAAAAAATGTAAAATTTGGTCTCCAAACATATTTTAGTATGAAGATCATTTTGAGCGGTTTAGATCATCTGTTCGAACTTTGAAAATTGAAAAATTGATGTGGAGCACGATTGGAGTACAAAACCAATGGTGCATTTTAACCCTATTCAACATAATTTCTAATTTAATTTTTAATTTTAAATAAATTTATTTCTAATTATTTCTATTAGATCTTGTTTGCGTCGTTTTAAATTATTTTGGATAATAATTAGTGAAGTATGATACTCATCTCCTCAAAGAAAATGTTAATTGATAATTATGAAAAAATAAATCAAGCCAGGCTTAAAAACAAAAAAAAACAAGGGGTGAGGAGGAAGTAACTTACCTGGGATAAGCAATGAAATTCAAATATGATTCATTATAATATATGCTAACTGTACAGTAGATTAAAAATAAAAAAATGTATTTTTAGTGAACAGAATATTGGACTGTATATTTTTCCTATATGTAATCTGGTATCAATACATTTATATACTTGTTACTTCTTTTTCTCTATTTATATCTTCAAACTTAGAAATAAAAAAAAAAAATTGACCGAAGAAAATATCTGAAATTTTTATTTATACCTATTAAAAAAATAAAACATTTTCGCCACTTTTTCTGGAGAATTCCATATACGTCACTTCCGCCAATTGAAATGGCGGACCCTTTTTTTTACAGAAATTAAATCTTTTTTATAGTTTATATATTATTTTTTATTTATTTTGTATATTTTTTGTTACTTTGTTATATAGTTTATATATTATGTTTAATTGTTATCTTGTTTTAAATGTCAGTTATTTTGAAATTATCGGTCGTTTGTCGAATCAAAATCTTGAATATATCATGTGTTTGAAATTTCGTTTGTGAACGAAGAAATAATGATGCAATGAACAAAATAAATAAATAAATATTGTGATATATTCAAAAAATTCTTTGTTGACAAACGACATTTCAAACACACGATATATTCAAAATAACCGACATTTTAAACATGATAACAATTAATCATAATATATAAACCATATAACAAAATAAAAAACATAATATATAAACTATACAAAAAGATTTACTTTCTGTAAATAAAAAAAAGAAAAAAAAAAGGTGATCTATATTTTTGGATCCGCCAATTCAATTGGTGGAAGTGCCATATATAGAATTCTCAGAAAAAGTGACAAAATAATTTATTATTTTTTTCAATATAATATAAATAAAATTTTCGGGAAAACTATCAGATATTGCAGTGTCCGTATCTGATAATACAAACTTATATAAATTTATAATAAACCGTATTCTATATGACATGCTTCATAATAAACAACGCCCATTTAAAACTTTCGTCTATTTTATCAAATTTCTATAAAGTATTTTTTATAATTTTTTTACTTGGTCCATTCTTCACAAGTATTTGTATATGCCATACTTCGCAATTAATATGGCCATTGAAAAAAATATATTATTTATACGGCTAAGTCCATTCTTACTTGGTCGTATACTCGTATGTCATGCTATATATATTGGATAAAATCTTTTTATAGCAATATATTAAAAGACAAAACCACCAATATATTGGATAATTTTTTTAATAGCAATATAATAAAAAACAAAAGCTCCATATCTATTATATGATCACACAATATAACGCGGTTTTTTCCTTTTTAATGGTAAAGTGGCAAGTTATCATCTTACAATTTTATATTGATAAAAAATATATTTACACAACAATAAAGGCGTTTGTTATGATGATGTGTGACTTGACAAGTTATCATATTATTTTTTTCATGCTAAAAATGAAATAAAATTTATAATATTTATAACATTTTACTCTAAATTATATAAGAACACTTGTATAAATAACCAAAATTGAAAAAAAAAAAAAAAATAGAGATTAATTGACTCGGTCTCTGGTGCAGGACTGCAGGGTCTGAGTTTTATTGTCTGCAGCATTTAAAAATTTGATCTATAACATCAAATCTTAAAAATATTTAATTTTCGAAAGATGATACAATTTTTTTTATTGTTTTCGGCATTTCAAAACTGAAGTAAAACACATGCTTGTAAAAAGGTTGTTATTGTTTTTTTGTTGGTTGAAAGCTCGTAGGCGATATTTCATTAATCAGGACAAAACCAGTTACATATTGTTTCGTACCAGTACATACAGAATTTGTACCGTATTTTCAATATTACAACTGAAACCCCTTTACAAAAGTAGACAAGAAAAATCAGAAAAAAGCAGAAACCAAGAGTTACTGCGCTCAGATCAGTAAATAGTGAGCTTGTAGGAATTCTGTGCTTATACTCAGATTGGTATATTGTGAGTTTACATAATTTCTTGTCATTAGCACAAAGTAGTGCTGTTGTAATCGAGACGAGGTAGAGGTATTCAGGAGAGCCTTTGTGCTCAGATGAGATTTGTACCTGAATTATTAAAAAGAGCTACAGAGAAAGGAGATAGAAAGAAAGGAGAAGAAGAGGATAGTCATTCATCATCATCATCATTAACCATAATCATACCTTATTCATACGTAGATATAGTAGATATTAGAGTAAAGGTGGAGCGAATTTACAACACCCACATCTAAACCCATTGAATCGAGACAAACCCTAAGAAAGCTAGACGGGACGACGAAGCAAACAAGGCGGAGTGAATGAACTGCGACTAGATCCGAGATGGAAGCTCCGGCTCAACGGAAGTGAGGTGGTGATAGTTGGCGACCAGATCCGAAACAGAAGGGCCGACTAAATGGAAACGAGATAGTGGAGAGCGACGATCAGATTCGAAGTTGAAGCGCTGGCTCAACGGGGAGACTGCATCTGCTTCTTAGGTGGGTTAATGGAGTGAGTGGAGTGGGTGGGCGGGGAGGAGGCGGAGGGAGGAGCGTCAACAATAACGGTTTTTGAGAAGCTGATGAAATACAATTTTAAAATTTTAAAATTTAAACTGATGAAACGCTATTATTTCACTCAGCCAATGACAACGTTTGTGTTATATTTAAAAAAAAATCGAATTTAACATTATAAATCATTTTTTTTGTTAAATGTCACATATAATTTTTTTTCGAATTTGCCAAGAACCATAGTGACAAATTAATAGTTCGGATTCGGTTCGGTGGAGTCAAAAATTCGTGATTCGGGTATAATTCAAAAATAATTCAATACAACAAAGAAGCAAGAAAAAAAATCATGTTTTTATCACGAATAATTTGCGATTTATTTGCGTATTGTTCGGTTAAAATTCAGTCAAACGTTTTATTCGTGATTCAGTTCAGAAACTCCTAAAAAATATTTTATTCGTAAATTATTCGCATTTTAAATACGAATATTGTTACTGTGATCACAACTGAGATGGACAAAATTTTCACCACCGCAAACACATTTTCATTTTCATGTCGAAAATGTTATTGGCTAATCAATTATTGTTATAGATATTATTTACATCTGTAGTTTGATTTAGACTGCTAGTCATCAAAGAAGAATTGTAGGAGAATATAAACAGCATTGACTTTAATGTGAGATCAATATACAGAGGTGGATTAACCGTCAAACCGCACGTGCAGTTAAACTTTTTTTTTTAGCGTGCAGTTAAACTTTTTTTTTTAGATTTTATAAATGAGTGGTTAAAATTTTATTTTGTAACTGTGGAAATTTGAGTATTTATGTTTTAGCTTTTCAATTTAATTTTTTTAGTTGTGTCTTTATCGGTATATGCTAGTTTTCAGCATCTTCATAGATATCAAGGATCACAATCTGTTGAAATCTAAGACCAATAAACAGTAATTTACCTTGCCTGCATCAGTCAAGTTAAAAAAAAAAAAATAAATAAACAGTAATTTTGAAATTTCTGCAATTTGAATTCAGCCGTTGAATTATTTTGAGATGCGTGCAAGAAAAAAACTAGTTGTTTCGAGATGCGTTCTAAAAAAAAAATTCGACGACTGAATTCGGATTGCAGAGATTTCAGAATAGTTCACTGCTTTTGGAATTGCAGCAAATTTATTTTCAAATATCAATCCTTGTGAATTGTGACAAAGTACAATATAGTAGAAACATTATATCAAAGATTTTTTAAAAGTAGCTAATGATAAAAGTAGATATAATATATTTATGATTAACAATAGTGAACTAGCATATTAATCTGAAAATTTTGAATGTCTTATTGGTTTGGTCAAACAAATTAATTATTTAGGACTTTTATTATTGCATAGATACAAGAGGTGATATGAAACATTCCGCAATTAAATGCTTTTATTTTTCTATTTGACTTATCTTAAAGTGACCAAAAATAATAATAATAGATCATTTTTTTAGTATATTCTTTACACATTGTTTGGTAATTTTTCATATCATCCGATTCGTCTTTTTAGTCTTCATTTCTCATTGATAATCATGAAAATAAAATAAATTGCGCTTGGACTTGCTCGTCGATTGGACTATATTTTTTGAGTCGGGGTTTATCAAAAGCTTTGAACATGAGAATTGATTGGGGCGGCCCCTCAAAAAGAAATAATTAGTACGAATATATATATATAGAGAGAGAGGGGTTGGCTAATATCAAATCAGTTGTTCCTGAGGTCCCGTGCGACCAATTTATTTTTCAATTTTCGAAGTCCAAAATATCGATCCAAACCGTTAGATGTGTTCTCTATATTAAAATGTGCTTGGAGACCAAATTTTACATTTTTTGAATTTTTTTTACTATTTATTAAGCCACTTTGAAAATTCTTGATCCAACGGTAGCTTAGCAAAATAGTAAAATTAGAAGCCACCGTTGGATCTACGATTTTCAAAGTGGCTTAATAAATAGTAAAAAAATTTCAAAAAATATAAAATTTGGTCTCCAATCACATTTTAATATAGAGAACACATCTAACGGTTTTGATCGATGTTTTGAATTTCGAAAATTGAAAAACGACTTGGTTGCACGGGACCTCAGGCACAACTGATTTGATATTAGCCAACCTCTCTCTCTCTCTCTCTACACACACACACACACACAGAGTAAGGCTACCCTGCATTGCGAATTAAAGTGGGTGTTTTAATTCGCGCTCATATCGCTATTTCCAAAGCTCAAATAGCCGATCCGAATGCTCAACATGTTCTCCATATTGAAATGTGCTTGGAGACCAAATTTTATATTTTTTTTGAATTTTTTTACTATTTATTAAGCTACTTTGAAAATCGCTGATCCAATGGTGGCTCAACCAAATAGTGAAACTGTTGGATCAGCGATTTTCAAAGTGGCTTAATAAATAGTAAAAAAATTCAAAAAAACGTAAAATTTGGTCTCCAAGTACATTTCAATATGGAGAATATGTTGAGTGGTTCGGATCGGCTATTTGAGCTTTGGAAATAGCGATATGAGCGCGAATTAAAACACGCACTTTAATTCGCAATGCACGGTAGCCTTACTCTCTCTCTCTCTCTCTCTATATATATATATATATGAGTACGGCTAACATTTTATATTTCGTTAACAAACTTTTATAGGTATCAGCAGTGTTGTAAGAAAAGGTATGCGTTTGTTGGACGGATATAGTACTGTCAAGCGATTAATTGGAAATAATCAGCCGATTATTCAGTCAAATCTGTAATGGTTTGATTACGGCCAACGATTAATCCGTCTAAACGGACGTTTTTTACAACACTGAGTATGAGAAGAATAGATATTTGAGCGTGGCATATCCCTAGATAACTCCGCGTCCACTGTTGTTTCTTCTGTGATATTTTACTTTTAGTTGTTTTTTTTTTAACAATCAAGTTATTTAGTACGGTGGTGTTTGGTTGTGGATTAAAATTAGGAGGTCTAAGTTGATTATTTTAATTAAGACCGGTTTAAATTATTTATGTTTATTTGATATTTAAAGTTATACTTAAGTTATTTTTTATTTATTAGAAATTTGATAGCTTAAACATATCTTAATTTATTTTATAATAGAATTGTAATTGGTGGCCGTAAAGGCTCTACTTACTTTTATAATTGGCCTTTCCAATCTTTAAATGACATTATTATATCAAATCCATACTTTAACACAAAGAAGCAAGAACTAAAATATTAAAAAAAAAATCTTACAATAATTAAGCATGAATAAGGTCATACATTAGCATCCTACAAAAGTCTTACAATAAAATAAGTTTATACATGATAAGAAACATAATAATTTCATATATTTTATATATTTATGTAGAAGTGACTTTTTAACCGAAATTAATAACTCAGATTCATAATATTTTTATTTTTTTTTTCCAATAACACACAAAGAAGTATTTTAATTTTTCTTACAACCGCAAAAAATCCGGCCAAAAAAATGTTGATTCGGATTATTTGTCGCAGTCTTTCTAATAAATAAAATTATACAGTATACCATCTATTTCAAATAAATATATTTCTAATATTTCAATTCAAAAAATAAATAAATTATAATATTTTTTGTTTAATTAAAAAAATAAAACCGTTAATTTAATGTCCTGTTTCATGAAAAAAAAAATTGAGATCTAAACCGGAATTTTAATTTCCTGTTCTATGAAACCGTGAATTTGTTCTGCATTTTTGAGAGGGCTAAAACCATGAATCAAAACTGTCGTTTGAGCATTTTTCGAAATCTTGTCAAACATGATGTAGAATTTGAATTTTTTTTTATATTAATAAAAATTTCGGCAATTAATTATACTCTTTGCACAGTTTATTTTTCCTCTCTTTTCGATTTTTGCCCAACAGATCTTAAATTTAATTAATTGCGGTTAATAACGGCATGACCAAGGTTTTTTTTTAATGTACAAAGGATTAGTACATTATTACAATTTTTTTAAGGGTGGTAGTTGATAAAAATTAAGAGGGAGTCCAGATGCTTGAATATAACACAATTGTTGGGGCCAGATTCGAAATCTCCAGCAAAAAATAATAATAAAATTACAGCATTTTTTTTTCCATCTGTGTTTTTTTTTAATTTAATTGAAGCAAAAATTTCTTGATAACCACACCCCTTTAGATTTTTTTTTTCTCTGGCTAATTTATTCTGTCCAATATTTTCTTTCTCTGGGTAATTATTCTTAGGAGATAAGTTTCGGATATTAGTTGCCAGAGAATTTTTCAGCTCAGTTTTTCAACTAATGATTTTTTAATGAGACCATCTTCTAGAAGGTCGCGTATTTACAGCTAACATATACAAGTATTTATACTTATACATATTAATGTTTATATATAATATATCAAATGTTTGTATCTAATATAATAATTTTTTATACATCTCATGTGAAAAATAAAAAGTTTGTAATTTTAAATTTGTAAAATTTCTTATAGATTGTTGAAGATATGAACAATATTGAATGAAGAAAAAAAAAGATTTTCTCCTGTTAACGTAAAAGTATAAAAGATGAATGGTTGACGAAAGAAAACAAATTAATATTTTTTTTTAGACAGAAGAAAGAGAAAAAAAGCAAGTTCAAAAAAGAAAAGTAGATGTAGAAAAATAAGTTCAAAGAAAGAATCTGAACTTGGATAATTGAACGTGACATGGCAGAGCTACATATAATGAATGGGGTCAATTGATTCCAGTCAATTACAATTTTTATTTATTTATACTCTATTTTTAATATAATTTAAACTAAAATATTATGAATAATGTGAAATTGACCCTCATTTGTTGTAGAAATAACAGTCCAATACGTTTTAAAATATATGCGCATCGCTTTGATATCCGTGTGTGTTTGCTTTAATATCCGTATGTACAAATTTTAAAGCAGATCGGATGGTCATCAGATGGGCATCGGACCCAAACTGCTCTCTAAAAATTTGCCTTGAGTAGCTTTAAAAATATGAAGTCAAATATTCTGCAAAATCATTTTTTTTTGTATTTAGAAAAGAAATAAATACTTTTTAAAGAACTAGCCTTTAATATGGAAGTTAAATATTCTGAAAAATCAGTTTTTTTTAATATTTAGAAAAGAAATAAATATTTTTTAAAGAACTAGAATGATGATCAAAATAACAATATAACCCTGCTTTATTTGGAAATAATTATTATGACACGTTAGAAAACCGCATCAACTCTTAGCGAATTACCAAAGAAACTGTATATTTAATTTAATTTCTTTTATGTATTTTTCAGTTTTTTTTTTATATTTATATCTTTCTATAAATAAATAAAAAGGCTGTTACAAGGAACCAAATTTTCTGCCCCCAAGAGGCAGAACTTTCCTGCCGTTGAATCACTGACATGTGGACCCGTAGCAAAATTAAAACCAATGTTTAAATATTTAAATCCGTCTGGATCTACGTGTAAGCCGCATTAGGGACAGAAAAATACTGCCCCGAAAAGTAGGTGATCTCTTTCTCTATTACAAGATGCCATGATTGAGGAGGCAACTCTTAAGGCATTAACTTCAGAGAACAAGTGGTGGAGCTTGAAATCCCCCTTTGTGTTATCCAAGTGCTTTGAATGTTTTATTTCATTCAAACTAATGTGCTTTGAATGCTGTTTGGTTGTTTTCTTTATACGCATAAAAAGGTCTGAGATTTCATTAAGTCGGTGGGTCCCAAGGCTTTATATATCATAATCAACCAAAAAGTAATGGTGAGAAACTTGGTTGATGGTTTCTAGAATTAATACTCTTTTAATTTATCTCACAAAAATTTATGTTAATTCTCCCTTTCAAATGAACAGAAAATTTGAAGAATCGCCATTCACTATATGCTTGAATAAGACATTAATTACGGATGTTTGAACTTTCTTATTAAATTGGAGCTAATAATTTTGGGTTGAATTTCTGAGAAATTATAAATGTCAGTGAAACTTAAATATTAGATTCATACTGTATTTTGATAAAAGAGGAGGGTTCAAATGTACCATGATTTTTGTGCTAAAATATGTTTCACATTTTTTATCTCTATTTTCAAAGTCAGAATAGTCGATCCGAACTGCTCAACATGATCTTTATAATAAAATATGCTTGGAGACCAAATTTTATATTTTTTATAATAGTAAAAAATTTCTAAAAAATATAAAATTTGGTCTCCAAGCATATTTTATTATGAATATCATGTTGAGCTGTTCGGACTTTGAAAACAGAGATAAATGATGTGAAGTATATTGGAGCACAAAATGATGGTAAATTTGAACCGTACTCAAATATACGCGTCATTATTTTTTGTGAATACATTTTAAGGTAATACAAAAATTCGTTAGCTTAAGAAGTAAGAGCACTAATAAAAGCAATTTCATACAATTATTCCATGATAATGCTAAATACATACTCTTTTTTTTACAAATTTAATAACTTATCTAATCAATTATGTAATAATATATTTTCTACAATTATACTCGATCATGAATAATGTTTTGAAATAATTGATAACTAATAGTAACTTCTAAGTGATGGGGCAATTAAATTTTATAAAATTTTGTTCTAATTTATGGAAATCATATAATGCATGTATAGTAGATTATTGGTGTGTATATAAAATTGCTTCACATTCGGTTTAGATCAATATGTTGTTTAATTAATTATATCATTATAATTTGATGATATTGTTGCTAACAGACCTTCATATTTTTTTTATGACTATTGTTGTTTTCAACGCCTTAACTGGTAATAAGTAAAATACTGATAAAATTAAAATTTTAACGGATAAAAGTAGAATACAATAATGTAATTCATCATAATACTGTAAAAAAATATCTACTCAAATTATACTTTAATTTTTGACGTTCACACGGAAAAATATATAATTGTTATGGAAAATTGTTTGTCTAGTATGCCATTGAAAAAAAAATGAAATTATACTACATGTGTCATATTTGAGAAGACATGTATGAGTAAGAATTTTTTTATTAACTTGTTAGATAAAAATATATATTAATACTATTTCCTATTCATTACTCTATTCAGTAAAGTAAATATATATAAATTTATATATGATAATTTATTCGTACATATAACTATATATAACTTTTAATTCTAAGATGAATTGATTTATACAACATTTTATATAGTTTTTTTATATAATAATTTATGAAAAAAAATTGATTTATACAATATTTTATATTAGAAACTTATATTTTTTTTTAAATAATGAGATCAATAATCATTTCATGATATTGATGTATTTAACAAATTTATTTTTTTGGTTATCTTTGAATATGTTATGTTAACTATCAATTTATTTGATATTTATCATTATTTGTTTGTTATTAATTAATTTTAATGGATAATGATAAGATACGGATACAAATAATACGTAATGAGTAATGATAGGTACATACAAAACTTGCTTTAGACAGATAAAAATACGAAAATATTTTTATCCGACTCGTAAAATTCATCCTCTATTTTGTCATAATCAAGTAATCAATTAAACTCTCTTCTATTCACTTTACCAAATTTCTTGAGAATGAAGCTTATATAGTACTTATTTATTCCATCATTATCAATTATTACACTACATCTTTTAAATTTTTACTTAGCATTCACACTTTCCCAATTCTTATAATTTTTTTGGTATAGAATGAGAGCTAAAATTTGGTCATAAGTTTTCTATAATAGTTGTCATTATCATTCTTCATTAATGCAAATAGACTTTGAGAAAGAAGCTTGAATGAAATAATTAATTCCATTATAATATTTCGGATAATTATAGACCAAATAAAGCTTTCGTTACTTCCAAATCACCTTTATTTGGGAAAAATCAATGCTTTCACTTTCCAAAAGAGAAAGTAAATAGTTAGAAGACTTTTCTTCAAAACTCCAATGGCGATGCAATGTAATTAAAATTAAAATAAGGAATCGAATCTCCTGCTTCTCTGGGCAGAACATTTTTACTTCTAAAGTCACTGCTGAATGGATCTGAAATGTATCCGAAATAAAATTATATTCAATATTTAAATATCAAAATTCACCTCAAATTCATCCGACGGTAATTTTAGAGACATAAATTTTTTGCCTCCTTGTGGCAGGTGAGATGGTTCGTTAAAATAACATTAAATTTCATCACATCAACGGTCAACGGCGTATTAAAGTTTCAGCGTGATATTTTTCCTTTTTTTATTCTTTTAGTCTAATCATTTCGTATGTTAAACAATTCCATTCAAAAATTTGATTATTGTTAAATTCGAATATTTGGAGTATTTGATGATTATTACAGCGTCCGATCTGGTACATTCCCCACCGTCCGATCTGATTCGTACAGCGCAGATATGTCGAGAATTCGTGGAGAGTACGAAGGTAACGAAGCTATCAGTCGTGATTCGTGAAAACGACGACAAATCCAGATTTTTATTTATTTATTTCGTTTTCTATTCTCTTAAAATGTTCTAACTGGGCTTAGCCCAAACTTGGGCTTTGGTTATTTTTCTATTTTTTTTTCGGATTGCAATGTATGGTCTGTATCGAACTTTATTGTTTTTTTTTTATCTTTTAAATTTGTCCCGGCCCAAAATTTGTTTTGGGCTTTTATCACACATCTTTGCTAATTTCTTAGATTAATGGGTATGTAATAATAAGACTACTCAATTATCAAGTTATTTTCTTCAGAAAATGATCCTAATTCTTAAATAAGAAAAAGAAAAATAATTCTGTTCAGACGATAACAAATTTCAAATTTCAACCAATTAGATCTTATTCACAATCGAAAACGGGTAAAAAATTATTCTTATCCATATTCTTATAAAAGAATTTCTAATTTGTACGGGTATGTAAAAATTTTGCGTGACAGGCATGTCCGGTGTTTATTCGAGAATAGCGCAGGGCCAGTATTATTGAGCTTTGAGATTCGTGCAGAACGTATTTAAAAAGGTTGAAATTTTTCAAAAAAATCACGCAAAATATGAGATATTTAAGCAAATTCATCGTATTTAATAAGATACGAACGGATAAACAGATAAAAAAAATATTGTTAACACTCTTAAAAGGAGAGGATGACAACATAAAGTCACTAAAGTTACTGTCGGTAGGAAATTTCTACTCCTAAAGTCACTGACATATAAGTTCAAAGTGAGTTTCAACATTTAAATATTAGATATAGTTTTGTTTTGAATTTATTCTGAATTCACTTGTCAGTGGCTTTAGAAACAAAAATTTCCTATCTACAGAAAGCATGTGATCGGGTTAAAGCATCCTGGCTTCGTTAACGCTCTTTAAAAAGTCTATTTCCATCTCATATATCTCATAGTGTATATTCTTGTTTTTTTTAATTAAAAGTTCAATTCCATTCATTTAAGAACTATAAAATCAACTTTATCAATTGAAATAATGTACCATTTGGATTGAATAATGAAGCAACCGAACCATACTTACGACATGTTACATCATTATTCCATTAAAATCTGCTCTATCTAATTTATACAACAAGCTAATTTTTGTAGGCATCTTTATCATATTAATTTAAGCCATGAATTATTATATTTTTTTTTTATTGGTGGGTGGCGCTTGAATTGCCTAGTGTAATATTTTCCTACAACAATTATTAATTTTAGGAATAAATAGCTCGTGGGCCCGCAGAAAAGCCCTTGGGCTTTGACCATTTCAATTTTTCAGTCTAATATCAAAGAATAGAGACAGGAGTAGGTCCGATGGGCATCGGACCTACTTTTAGGTTCAATTAGCTCTAACACCGTACGATTATATTGATATCTGTGTGCACGGAAATTGAAAAATACTTGCACAGATTGTAATGAGTTTGCACGAATCTTGTTACAGATCTGATGGTCATTTAATCTATCGAAAAAGGTAGGGCCGATGTCCATTGCACCTACTCTCATTTGCAAAGGATGTCTGCTAACAAATAATGACACGTTATACATTCCTTGGTGTACGGAAAGTAGGTGCCATAGCTGCATCCACGAAATTTTTATTAATAGAAAAATAAAAAATATTGAAAAGACAGAAATAATTTATGAAAATTTGATATTTAAGAAAAACGTTATAGTCTATGATGTCTTCTGAACCACAACGTCCCGTTAATACTCAACCTAATTGGTAAAACAATGATTAAAAAAAAATTGAGATGTTATTGTTGATAACGTCCAGGATCTCTTACAACTTTGAGCTCAATGGAAAATGCATAATTTTCAACTGAAACACTCTGGACATTACTACCTATAACGTCTCCTTTTTTTTTTTTCCTCCTGTTGTTTCGTTAATTAGCAATAATTTGATTTTGTTAATTAGAATGTTATAACGTTTTTATTATATATTGAATTTCCCAGCGTCTAGTTTGATGAGCATCGTATCAACTTCAGTTTAATATGAGATTGGAGTTGTCTGATTCATATTAAAATTTGCACGTATAAATTTTAAAATTTAAATAATTAAGCACGCATAAATTTTGATGCATATCAGATAACTCATAACTCGATTAAAATCAGACTGAGGTTCAGTGTCAATCAGATCGCAAATTACGTTTGTAAATTTGTCCAAAAAAAAAATTTCCTTCTTTGTTTTATACATTTGTTATTTGCAAATTAAGTACAACTTTTTTATGGAACTTTCTTTTAGCAAATAAAAAAGTAGTTCTTTAAATTTTATTTGTTACACTCCTGCGACATTTTCACTGTACATTGGACATATGAGATCCAAAAAAAAAGAGATGTACCGCATCAAATAGGAAATAAATCTGTTTGCAATCGCAAGGTTTCTGCCTTTTCGAATCAAACCATTTTTTTTCAATTTACGAATATCAAAGCAGTTGATTTTACATACGAATTTCGAAACAAATGAATGGTTTGATTTGGACAATGAGGGACCTACGATTTAAGTTAATTTATCTTGGCCGTCTGATTTTAAACGGAGTCAATCTGACCATCTAATTTTAACACAAGGTTCTTTAATATTAGTGTGAATCTAATTTACATGAATCTTAAAACATATCGGATACTTGAGATCCATTAACTCAAAAAATCCCTTTTGAGTTAATGCAAATAAATATCCGACACACCTTTTTTTTCTTACATTTAATATAGATTTTTTTTAAAAAATTTTTGTACCGAATCAAATTTTCTGTTACTCCTACGTATACTGAAAATTTGATTTGGTATAGTGTGCGAGCGTACAAACTATGCAGTTATTAGTGTGGTGCTGTGATCAGGATTCATTCAGGAATGTAACGATTAACGATTCAATTTTTCAGTATTTAGATAGGGAGAATCATTTGTTGTAATAACAAATGTATTAAATAGTTAGGAAGCTTGAACTCCAATCTTTACTCAAAGGAAAAATTTCAGTATCTTAGAACTTGCTAAATTTGTACTGAGAAAAAAGAAAAAAATCAATCCAAAACCAATTTTTTATTTACTAAAAAATCACTTTTTTTTTATGTTATCTTCAAACGAAACATGCTGTGTCTCTAAGCTAGAATTAAGACAGTACTTTTTTGAGTTATTTGGAAATGTCTCCCAGCCTTTGAACCGGCGCAATTAAAGCAACAAATGGAAGAATTATGATTGAATTGATAGTATGCTAAGTTTCATGTTTTTTTAAAAGCAATGCTATAACATTTTAACTCTTATCTGCTTGATTTTGATTTTGATTTTTCTCTCTTTATTTATTTTAATCGAATGACTCAATAACTCATGTATTATGTGTCTCTTTCCTCATTTGAAAAAGATGTGTTTAATGTACTTCAGATATAATATAACTCTTAATTTTTTGTTTATAATTTGTTGCACGAATTATTGCGTGCGTAATTGTGCCATTTATTATTATACATTTCTTTAATTTTTTTTATTTTTTAATCCAATTTTACCTTTAAAAATTGTCTATTTTTAAAAATTATCATCCTTTAATAAATATAATTTTTAAGAACAAAGTCACACGATAACAACTCAATAGAACAGCTTCATAATAACTTTTAAGTGCTTGACATGATTTTTTTTATAAATGATAATTAAAAAAAATATGAAACCAACATGATTATTTTTGCTATAAGAACTGAAATGTCATTTCGGTCCGATATTTTTTTTTCGGGACCGAAATGATATTTCGGTCAGGTGTAGTTTTACAGTTATTCATACCAACGGTCACAGAAAATCACACCGGACCAAAATGTCATTTCAGTCCGAAAAATTCACTTGACAGCGTAGACATAAAATAAACATAAACTTATCTATTCTATATATTTGTTCCAATAAAACTAATTCAATAGATAAATTAACACTTCAATAAAAATATCACAAATTATTCATGGTCATTGTAAACACCGTATAATTAGTGTTGCTTGCCATCTAAAATGAACCAAACCAGATAGAATCCATTTTATTTTTTTGCTTAAAATAGATAGAATTGATGGCCTCTTTGAGCAGTGCATCTGTTGCTTTCCTATTCACTTGTTTGATGAATGAATTGATGATGCAAGAAACGTGTAAAAGCAGCCGACACGAAACTTCTTTCCAGGCCACACAATTGCCGCACGCTTTTAGATTTGCTTTCTCAAATGAAGATCAACTTTATCTGTACAGTTCTAGAGAAGATTTTCTTAATTAGTTCCAATGATAGAGCTCTGATGTAATAAACCCCTGCTTTATGCTGCCAAAAACTTTTTTAATTGACAATGAATGACATAATTTAGAAATAAAATCATACATTAGAGATTTGGAGGTCTGTGTGTGTGTGGGTGTCCGATGCCCATCGGATCAAACTCGGTTCGATGGGTGGTTTCTACCGTCCGATCCACTACAAGATATGTGCGCATCACTTTAATATTCGTGTTGTTTGCTTTAATATATGTGTGCACAGATCTTGAAGTGGATCGGACGGTAGAAACCACCCATCGAACCGAGTTTGGTCCGATGGGCATCGGACATCACCCCCATCCCCCCCTCCCTTATGGGAGGAGATAGGAGTAGGTCTGATGGGCATTGGACCTACTTTTAGGTCCAATTAGCACTAACACTGTACAATTGATATCAAGATCCGTGCGCACGGAAATAAACATGATATGCACGGATTTTAATTAGTTTGTATGAATCTTGATGCTATGGGGGAACCAAATTTCCTGCACAAATCTTGCCAGCATGATCTGAACGGTTAAGATTTATGTATGGTGAACATTTGAATTTTGAGAATATAATACTCATCTTCAATCTACACAGTCCATATTATAAATGGACGGACAGATGAATCACGCTGGCCGAATTTTTCAGCCCATATGTGAACAGGAGATTCGATTCCTGAGCAAAATTATATTGTCTGAAGAAAAGAATTAAAATTAGTGGGGGGAATTTTATGTATCCCCCTCAAAAACTTCAATATTACGTATTTCCCCCTCTAAAATCAATAATTACATATTTATCCTCCAAAAGTACAATAACTCACATATTTATCCAATCCATCATATTTAACATTTACTTTATATTATCTCCCATTTTATCCTTGTAAGAACTAAAAGAAATTAGTATTATAATCCATCTCCCCCGTCCATTCCCACTCTACACGAACAACCCAACTACCTATTAATATGTTTTCTACCTATATATGGGCTACACCTGCCCTCCATTCAAAGAATGACTAAATCATGATCACCAGGATACTAGTACAGGGCATATAGATAATAGATTCGTACTTTCAGGGAAAATATAGGGTACCGCTAATTGCCGGATACTGGTACAAGGCATACATAATTGCATTTTTTGGGAATAATATAGCGCTAATGTGGGTTTAGGGAATGGTATCCTTTTTCTATCTTGCTTTTGTAAGGTTTACGGGCATCTACTGTAAAAAAAATATATATGTTTCCTATAAGAAGTGTTGTCATGACACGCTTTAATACGTTTCCTTGCGATGTTATCAGTAAAGTCCTTTTTTAGTCTACACGAACAATCCATACCTATTAATAATTTAATATTAATATGTTTTCAACGTTGTATCATACCGGTTATACATCTACCGACTAGATAGTTATAATAATAACAGTCATGAAAATACCCGTCCAATCTGTACAACTCTTGTATAGTATATATTATACTGTTTTCTAAGAAGAAAAAATGACTCATAAGAAATAGATAAAGTTATAAGTATTATCAATTTATCATGTAAACAAAAGAATACCAAATAAATCTAGGTCATGGTTATAGAAACTACAAAAGGTAATATATGCGCAAACATAATCAAGAGTTTAGGCTTGTCCAATGAGCATCGAACTCAAATTAGTCTGATGCCCACTCAGTTATGTCCAATTTGTTTCATGATCAGTGGCACTTAATCGGCACAAATATTAAAGCAACACGCAAGAATATTAAAGAGGTTTGCACAGATCGTGAAGTGAATCGGATGGATCTGAGTAGGCATCATGCTGATTTGAATCTGATGCTTATCGGATGCACCCTTCTTCCAAAATAATTTCAATTAGCTATCAGCTTATGCTGCTTTGACACGAAACTTAATATCAAATGATTCAAACAAAACACCAAATCATAAATGAAATTCGCGTGAGAGCAACAAAAAAAACAATGTTAAACTGGCAACATTATTTATTGGTTTAGAGAATCAGATAGAGCCAATAGTCCAATACATAATGTGAAACCACTCGTAGAATGAGTTAGTCAATACATAATTTGAAATTACTGATGCTCCCAAAATATAAAGTGTAGTCAAGACAAAATACTGATACTCCCAAAACCAAACTAATACGCTCCCAAGTAATGCGCCTCCAAAATCCAATGCTCTCACAAAAATGAAATCGTACGATTCTCTCAAATGCGCTCAACATCGAATGCCATCAGGGGCGGATCCAGAAATTTGATCAGGGGTAGGCACAAAATACACACTTTTTAAAATTTCAATGTCTGAAATTAGCACATGAGAAAATAGCAGCCTATACAAAACTAGCATGGAAAAATAGAAAAAAAAATTTATAAAATTATAACTTGTAAGAAAATTTTAATAAGACAAAAGACAAGTCTCAAATATTCACTAATATAATATAATATAAAATTAAAAATAAACTAAGTTGTTTCAATTGAATAAATAAAAATTGATCCCAATATAATATTAACACGTCCCCATATCAAAATTTGAAACAAAGAACTTAAAACTAATCAGTAAATATAAACAAATACTGATTTCAATATAATATTATGACGGCCCAATATGAAAACCAAAATCTGGCCCATTCAAAAAAATTGAAAACATTGGTCCCACCTGTCACATTCTCCTTTCTTTTTTCCCATCTCCTTTCTTTCTATAGTTAATACAACATTTCCTTCTTCTTTTCAACGATTTTTCCATTTTCTTTAATATAAGAGATATTATAAACATGGAGCTGATCTCAACTGGACCATGTTTTCTTATTTTCTATTGAACCAGGGGTAGGCACTAACATTATTTAGAGTTAGGCACTAATGTATAACCCTAGTTCTACTCCAAAACATTTCATAATCTGGAGGTAGGCAATTGCCTACCCCTGTGCCTCTTTAGATCCGCCCTTGAATGCCATACTAGAGAGGGAGGAGAGACGAACAGAAAAAACTTAGGAGTAGCTCTTCTCTTTTGACAGGCACTCTATAACAAAGTAGAGAAATAAAAGGGTATAATGGTCTATATTTTATTAATTGATATTGTGTTTTGAATTATAGAGTTTGAAATATTATTATTTTAATATTTTTGGATATATACGATGTATCTTAGAATTTTATTGGACAAATACGTGAGTTATTGTAATTTTGGAGGATAAATATGTAATTATTAATTTTAGAGGGGAAAATACGTAATATTGAAGTTTTTGAGGGGGATACATGAAATTCTCCCAAATTAGTATTATAGTTGAACATTTCTGAGCTGAACATTTCTGAGCTCAGGTACTTTCTTCATTTGAATTATTAATTAATTTGGTAGCTTTTTTAAATTTTGCTATGTTGTTGATTAGACTCAAGTCCAGCTTAAAGTGGGATCAACTTGACTTCTTAATTTAAAATTTATTGTATAATTAGTCAAGAACAACAAATAAAATTTCCATACGTATGTAGGGTTTGACATTATTTATTATTTTCCGAGTGTTTCAATCATTTTTACTGCCTAGAATCCTAGAACTGGTATGTCACCTCGGATTTTTTTTTTTTAAGGAAATGCCAATTTTTATTATTATCCATTTGAATTAGGGATGAAAACAAAGCGGATACGGATCATACAGTGGTAAAATTATATCTAAGTTTCTTTTTCATTTTATTGAATAACATATTTGAATATCAATATGGATCAAATTTGATATTTATTAAATAATATAAAAAATATTAAAAAAATACTAAATTTCATTATATTTATGTAATAATAATGGTGAATAACATAATTTTTTATAATATATATTAAAATATATGTTATATATCTACAAATACGAATAATTAAAATGTAAAACTACAACAATATCCATATTCACACAAATATTCAAATATCATATATCCACATCTAATATTTCGGATACAGATTTAATATAGATCGGATATATCCATACCGTTTTCAACCTTTTGAAATAAGAATGGAGTGGATTCGATGTCCATTGAACCTACTTTTAGGTTTAACGAGCTCCATGACTATCTGATTCATCTTAAAATCTATGCACACAAAAATCGAAGCAGACACACACAAAATTTAAAGCATATCAAACAGTGATTGCACCTGTCGAACCAAAATAGATCCGATGCGTATCAGACCTATTCTCAAGTCTCTATGAAACAGTTGAAAAGAGGTGAAGTCTCACTCACAAGTCACAAGTCACAAACCTCATGTTTGGTTGTGGCCTAAAGGGTAGAATAAGGGGTTTAGTCCTCGTTATTCCACCAAACGGGCATTAATTAAGCTGAACTAAGATGAAATAAGCTGATCTTTAGACTGGCCTAAATTAAACCACCTCACATGGTAGCTTAATTTTATTACACGTCGTGGCCTAACTCTATTGATTATAATAATATATTATTAGTATATAATTAGTTATATTATTAATTATTATTATTAGTATATAATTATTTAATTAATATCTTATATTGTTAATATATCAAATAATTATTATAATAATATTATAAAATTAGTATCTTTTTTATTAATAATTATTATTCATTGATAATATATTAAATAATTATTATAATAATATTATAATATAGTATAGTTATTAGTATATTAATATTGTATAATTATATTAAATAATTATTATCATAATATTATAATAAATTATAGTTATTATTAATATATTAATATTACAAAATTAGTACCTTATTATTAATATATAACATATAATATATAATTAATATGTTATATGTTTAATATATTAAATAATTATTATAATAATATTATAATATAGTATAGTTATTAGTATATTAATATTGTATAATTAATATCTTATTATTATTATTATTAATATAATTATATAAATAATATTTTATATTGTTAATATATTAAATAATTATTATATTATTGTTATCTATTTAGTATCTTATTATTAATAATTATATAATTAATGTCTTATACTATTAATATATTAACTTATTATTATTATAATAATATTATAATATATTATAGTTATTGTTAATATATTAATATTATATAATGAGTATCTTATTATTAATATATAATTATATAGTTAATGTCTTATAGTTAACATATTAAATAATTATTATAATAAAATTAATATATTATAGTTATTAATAATATATTAATATTATATAATTAGTTTCTTATGATTAATGGATAATTATATAATTAATATCTTATATTTTTAATATATTAAATAATAGTTATAATAATATTATAATGTATTATAGTTATTATTAATACTTTAATACTATCTAATTATTAATAATTAATTAATTTAGACTTTCAAAACTTTAGTCCACCAATTCTAACCAAACATGAATAATTTAGACCGGCCTAAGTTAAAATAATTAATTTAGATCTTCTTATCTTTAGTCCACAACCAAATATTTAGAAAAGGACGCCATGTATCCGAAATCGCATCCTCTGTGAAGTTTTTACCTGCGGAGCTGTGTGGTTCTTTTAATCTGATCCGTTCGTTTTTAATTGGACAGACGAAATAAGATTTTGACACGAATTTTAAAGTAAAATTAATACTGCCCCCTCCATCATCGGAGCGCTTACTAGCTGAGATTAAATCTGGGCCATCCGATCAGGTCCGGGAAAACTTCGCAGAGGATACTGGTCCCCATGTACGCAATGTACTGTAAAATTATTTAATAATATAAATGGAGATGTGCAAATCCCAAGTAACAAGGACCGTACATATTTCCGCACCGTCTATCTGCACCTTTTGCTGCATCCAATCCAAATCAGTTGTTGAGGCCTACAGAGAGAGAGAGAGAGAGAGAGTCTGATGTGAGCATAGCGCCATAGCCGGATTTTTGTTTAGCACTGTTTTCTCCAATTGGTCTCATGACAGGTACAGTCAACCTACCGAGCTCCCACACGGAATAGAAGTTAGTGGATCAACACGGCAGCTGTCAATTATTAATAGATTCAAGCGTGGATTTGGGTCTAAGGTGGACTTGGCGCGAAAATAAACAAACAAAAAAAAAATATTGCGAAAGGAAATTGACTTGGTGGAAATTTGATAGAGACGAATTTTATTAAATCGGATTGGTTTATTCTGTCCCATTAATTTGTTTGCAGGCATGAGTTTATGTAAATCAAAAACAATTTTATCCGTGCAGCACAAAAAGATTATTGAATGCAATTATAAGAACATCTTTATTGAAATTTCATTTTTTTATTAAAGTGCGCTGACACGTACTATTTTATTTTTTAAAATACAGGGAAAATTTTCAATTTAAGAAAATTTCTTTTAAAAAACGGCTTTCTAATTTTTTCTATTAGCTATCGTTTCAGTCGGATCCGAATCTGCTGTAATCCGAGATACATGAACAGTAACTCTAAAATTTCTGCAATCTGAATCCAGCCGTAAAATTGTTTCGAGATGCGTTCTTGAAAAAATTCGACAACTAAACATATTGCAGGAATTTCAGAGTTACTATTCATGCATCTCGGAATTGCAGCAGATTTATTTCCGTTTCAGTCGCTCTTATTTCGTACTAATAATTGGCAACTTAATTAACAGTTAGTTACATGAACATAGAGATTTAAAAATTAAAATTATCTTAATTTTTAATTTTTATTAAGTGCTCAACAACTATTTAAATTTTTTAAATTACTACATCATCTCCTTTTTGGTTTCTTTCAAATCGGATTACATTAGCCTAGTCGGTTGCACATTTTTGAAGATAGTATTATTACTGGTTTATAACATAGCATCCAATTCAAACTAGCAATTCAGGTGAGTAGTTGACTAGTAATAGTAAGAGCTTGTCCATGTTATTCTACAGCTAATGTAATGTTGCAATTCGTATAACAGATGGAGACTACACTTCACATTGACCCGCTACATGGTGGCTATAGAAAAATGAACTCTTTTTTAAGACTGGAGTTATCTTAGAATACACTGTTTAAACAGGTTTTGAAAGGAAATTTAGCCTGATTTAAATATGATTACAAGGCCCACCACAGCTCCTAACCCAAACAGTTTCCACCAACCACCCCAAAATAACAATTTTCACAAAAATGAAAGAACATAGCAACTTCCTTTTTACAGAAACAAAAAAGATGATTAGCAGTACAAGCTAGAATAAAACATGTTTTTGATTGAAAACAAAATACTTTAATTTTTGTCATGAATATATTTCATCAAATTATTTTCGCAGTTCATTGGTGATATTTTTAGACGAAATATTTGTTGTCATGCCCATCAACAGCTAAATATTCAATTTACTATCAACATTTAAAAATAATTTATTCTATCACTAAAAACAAACATTTTTCTCATTTCCTTTTTTTTTAATCTAAATTTAAAAAAAATATTGCCATTTTTAGAATATAAATTTTGCTAAAATATGAGAAATCAGTCTAAAATTCTACGGAATCAAGAACTACTTACCGACAGCTCAAACATTATTACATTTGGTTGGTATTCTGAGTTCTCCAATTGTTAATTTGTGTTGATCGTTTCTCTCATAAATTGTACCAAAGTCAAGTTGTTTTGGTATGTATTATTCTACTACCCATCACTGAGAATCTAACAATATTTTAAACTTTCTTCAAATTAAATAGTGAAGTTATTGCTTTTACTTAAGATTCTGGTTGATTATCAGATTTAGCATGTAAAATTAGTGTCTCTTCGGTCGTTTAGTGTGTGTGGAAAACAAAAAATTCACTCAAATTTTGCAAAAATCAGCCCACACACATAGTATTTTGACCATTAAAAAATTTTCATTTCCGTTTTTTTAGACAACCGAACAGAAGACCGAATCCTTCGCTCTTGCAAGAGGTAGAATTTTCCTACCTCAGTGTCGTTAACACATGAGTCCAAAATAAAATAAAATTCAATATTTAAATATTTAAATCTATCTGACTTCACTTGTCAGTCACCAGAAAAATCCTGCCCTAGATGATCTGAGTTCGGTCACGGAACAGACTCTTAAGCAGTACATGATATTAATTTGGTTCTTGAAAATAAACGTTCTTTAATTGCTAATAGTACATTAATTTAAAATTTAATGCACTTCATCACTTAAATTGACTTTGGCGAGGTCTTCTTCTTTGCTGCTTCACTATATTATATTTTTTTTATACATCTATCGCAACCTGATGCGAGAGACCACGTCATCTCTTTCTCTTTCCTCATGGTATCAATCAATCATTATTCAATGCTTGTTCAATCTTTCTTCCATTACCGACCATTCCAACCACATTTTGTTTTGTTTCTTCCACACTTTTTCCTCTTGACAAGACGACGACTTTTAAACGCGTCCCTCTTTCTTCATAATTCTAGTCTTCTCTCTATTAATTTCTTTTATTTGTTGGTTTTTTTTTTCTCTTTCCATTGACTCAACAACACATCACAATTCGAAGACTCGGTACAAATTTCCAATCCATCCCCACTACAAACAGACCAATTCAAATCATACTTTATTTCTCACAACAAACACTTGATGGCCTTTTACACTTCTCTCCCCTTCCTACTGATACTATTCAGTACCACAGCTTTCACACTCGCCGCCGCCGCCGGCGACACATTTCGGGTCGATTTCCACCATCGGTTTTCTGACAAGGTTCGCCGATGGGCTGAGTCACAGGGCCTTCCTGCCACGTGGCACCCTGAGGTGGCACCAAAAGGAAGTGTAGAGTACTATAAGGAGCTTGTTAGGCACGACCGAGCACTGTTAAACCGCCGTGGTCGGTCGCTTGCGGCCATTGATGACGTCTACAGCTTTGCTGCTGGTAATGAAACCGTGCGTATATCTACTCTTGGCTTGTAAGTACTGCTCTGTTCTGTTTTCCTTGAAAATTGGATCAATTGTGTCTTTAATTAGTGTTTCTGTAATTAGAATCCTTTTCTTTGGTTGCTTCATTTTTTATGGAGAGAACAATTCTGGACAGTTCTAGTACAGTAACCCGCACTACTCTGTCTCTGGTCCCATCATTTAGTGCCCTGATTGGTATATTATTTAATTACATATTAAATTTGTTCTACAATTTTTAATTTACTAGAAATTCAAAATAATTCTATTTGATAATAATGCAATTTGCCCCTTTTTTGTTTTTTCAAAAAAATTATTTGCACACATCAACATAAAAATAGTTCGCCAAATGATTGAAATGAATCACAAATCAGTACATACAGCTAAAACAAAATTTGCAATTTGTGACCAATTGATGGGTAATTTTGTTAATATGTGTAAATTTTATATTGGATAGTTTAAATTTAACTATTGATCTTTTGGGTATGACCCATATTTCTGCAAATTGTAAATTCTCTGACTGTTTTTTCATTTATTGTGATTAATTTGGGGAGAGTAGCTTGCATTATGCTGTAGTTACAGTGGGGACACCAAATCAAACATTTTTGGTGGCGATGGATACTGGCAGCGACCTTTTTTGGTTGCCCTGCGATTGCAAGCAATGTGCACCTGTTAGCTCTCCTTTATACGGAGGAGTACGCTTCTTTTCTGAAATTTAATCCTGTTAATTTAACAAGCTACCTTCATTCTAGAAATTTATTTGTTACACATGCACTAATTAGTGTGCATATTTGAAAATTGGGTAGGAGTTGGAGTTCAATATATACCAAACCAAAGAATCTAGCACAAGCAAGCCGGTCACATGCGGTAGCAGCGATTGCAACATCCCTACCAACCTACGTCAAACTTGCAGCGGGAAGAGCAGCACCTGCCTCTACACTATCAAGTATGCTTCGGCGAATACTTCTTCTTCAGGGTTCTTAGTAGAAGATGTTCTATACTTGTTAAAAGGAGATACTGGTGAAGACATCACGCAAACTCCAATTGTCTTTGGGTATGTTGTTTTATTTTTTCTTTTTCTTACTATTACCATTTTGTAGAATTAGTTAACTGGAACATCAATATGAATACACAAAAAGTTCCTTGAAAAATGTACATTTATCATTCTAAATTTATTAAAATTTTGTACTCGAATAATAAAAAAATATATTCTTAGCTATACAGAAGGTGGAATTTATCAGGGGGAAAAAATTGTTATGAAGCAAATAATTGTCAATGATTTCTGATTAGTAATTTGTATTTTGTGAATTCTTAAAAATATGGAAAATTATTGTTTCTCTAGATGTGGAGAGGTCCAGACTGGTTCTTTCCTAACGAATGGTGCGCCAAATGGTCTGATGGGTCTTGGAATGGATAACTCGTCGGTGCCTAATATGCTTGTGAAAAAGGGTCTCATTTCAGATTCATTCTCTATGTGCTTCAGCATTGACGGCTCCGGGAGGCTCAATTTTGGGGACAAGGGAAGCTCTGATCAATCTGAGACCCCATTAATTGTCGACAATAATAACTAGTAAGTGCTCTTTGCAGAACAACTGTTAACTGGTATCGAAATTTAATAACACATACAAGGCTACGGATTATGACATTTTAAGTTGGTTGTTACTTATTTTTTCTTGGTTGGTACTTGTATATTTAGTCCATATTACAACATTAGCTTGGATGGGATGGTGATAGGAAATGTAACAACTAAAACTAGCTTCACAGCTCTGGTTGACTCGGGCACTTCCTTCACAATACTTGCCGATGAAATTTACAAGGAACTTACAATCACAGTAAGTGGATAACTTTTCTGAGCAATTTGTTAAATTGTTAAGTTTGTCTTGCGTTGTTTAATTTTCTCTTCTATTGCTGTTATAGTTCACAGAACAAGTTACAGAAACCCCACTGTCGGGTCCAAATCTTCCTTTCGAATTTTGCTACCAACTTAGGTAAGTATTATTGTTTTTCTTAGATCGCATCAATTTCGTTGAAGATCTTCCCTGATTCATGTAAGTTTAATATTTGCAGAGCCGGACAAAAGAAATTTGTACCTCCAAATGTTAATCTCACAACAAAAGGCGGAAGTCAATTTCCTATATTGCATCCATTAGTATATCTACTCTCCCAGGTAGAGTGACTTGACAATTTCGTCAAATTATTACCAACCTATATTAAACTATTATCACATAGAAAAGGTCTGATATGTGTCTGATTGTTTTAATGTTATAATGGTTGGCTGAGACCAAAAGCAGCATAGAATACCAGTTCTAATGTACCATTGTTTTTAATTTATCTGCTTACACAATATGCAGACAAGTCAGGACCCAGTTGGATACTGCCTTGCTGTCTTGCCAAGCACTGATATAAACATTATTGGCCGTAAGTAGGCTTACCTGATCCCTCTTTTCTTTATTGAAATACATACTGTTGAGATTGTCTATCTTGAAAGCCACGATCAATTTTCAACAGAAAGTCTCTTGTTCTATCAAATTGACTAATATTGTTGAGATGATTTGCGTGGTACAGAAAATTTTCTGGCGGGTTTGCGTATAGTATTTGATCGAGAGAAATTGGTCTTGGGTTGGAAGAGCTTTGACTGTAAGTACTCCTGATGTATATAGAATCAACATAAAGCAATTAGCTCATGTAATGTAGTTGCATTGACTATTTGGTTCTCATATATATTCATCAACTAATGAAATATAAACCGTCACAGGCTACGACAGTGAGGATTTGACAACTCAGAAAGCTTCTGCCCCTTCATCATTCGCACAAGCTCCTGCGACACCAGATCCAGTGGCCACTCCACTGCCGAGTAAGAAATCAGGGGCCCCACATCTCAGCCCCTCTACAATTTTGAATTCTGCATTGAGTCTTTTCCTTGGGGTTTTTGTTATGTTTTATTCTATTCATTGATTTATACAGGACTACAACAATAGAAGAGAATTTTTTATTCTTTTTGTTTTGTTTTAGTTTTTCATCTTGAGGTCATGTATATAGGTCGATATAAATATGGATGATAAGGTATATTTTTCATTTTTTTTAATGTAAACTGTAGGAAATTCAGATTGACTTTAAACAGCATATAGTACCTCATTGATTATAAATAAATAGTATTGTTAGCTTTAAATTTTTCGTCTTTCAATTAAACATGCAATCGATTATTATATGAAACTTGTTCCAATGCACCATATTTTAGTGAAGAAAATAAATTTACTTCTGACCATCCAAAAAATTGAGAATGATATTGAAAATCTAAATATAATGAGTTGTACTTTTTTGATAACAAATCTTATACACACAATGAAAGGAGTTTTTCTTGTTTAAGCACTCATGATTGTCACAATATATTATGATATATTTTTAAGAGAATGACATATGTTTTTCAACTAAGTTTTTTGCAAGAGAAGACATGTTTGTGGTTTCTTAGGTTACCGGCACTTCTAGGACTAGCCAACACATAGTTGTGCACATTTTCTACATGTTTTGCCACCCAATCATTTGTCCCCTTCTTTCGTGACATCGTAAATAATACTAGACAACGAGTTCTACTAGTCAATGTTCTTTTCTCTTTCATTTCTTCTATATTGTCTGATTTTTTCTCCAAACAATACCCCTCACATGAGCATACATATCGGCGATATCTTACTTCATTACTTCTTGGAAAAGTAATAGTATTTCGTTTGCGCATGTTAAATCCACTCGCTTGAGCATAAAGTTTGTAGAAACAACCAGCCTTCTCAAGTGATTCGAATACCATGCCATTAAAAGATTGCACATCCTCATATTTTCTTGACTTTTGTGAATTTTGTACCTCCTATAATATCATTAAAAATGTTTTATTAGACTGAATTTTTTCTGTATTATATATCATGGAAGCAAAATAAATAATATCATTAAAATATTTTTGTTACCCTTTCAAGTTGGACCGTGCTTCTGATTTCATCTAATTCCAAGTCATTCATTAGATTTCCTTCCAAATCCTCAATTCCATCTAAAGTGACATCATCCATTTGTCTAAAAAAAGAAGAATAAACAATTTCATCAATAAGACATCGTTGATTTAAGCATCATTCTTCTAAATTGTTGATTTCAGTGTACTGCATATTTAAATAAAAGCAAGATTAGTTTACATAGAAATGATATTTTACAAACTACTCTTTTAGTTACGATAGCAGTAAATTAATTTGTTCAATAGATAACACTAAATTAAGCTATATAAGCCCGATTCTACTACAAGCCAAAAACAAATAAAAAGTTCATAGCTTCTATATACTTATGGTACCTGTGAATGATGTCAGGAGATCATAGAAATCCACACCAAGCTCATGGAAAAATGCCTTTAGTATATTGACCGCACTGCACAAAATGGAGTATCTTTCTTAGATTTATTTTGTCGTCTTATAAATAAATATTGTTGATATGGAAAAGCTACTGTGTAATTGCCATGTGGATTTAAGTTCCCTTGTGTGTATACTGCTTCAAAAAGCTTCTGTGCATGTCACCTACAAAATTCCTTGTTGATTGCGTGTGGAGGTCAGAGAAAGAAGAGAAGAGAGGGGGTGCGAAGGGCTGGCTGGGATCCAAATCGTATTGGAGAGAGAGTGCGAACGGTTTCAAATCACGTTAGAGAGAGAGTTTGAAGGGTTCGGAGGATCCAATTCGTGTCACATAGAGAGAGAGCGGGGAAATTGGGATCCAAATGCATCAGAGAGAAAGAGAGAGCGGGGAAATTAGGAAATACCAGTTCCCAAAATAACTAGACAGATCCAGTTCTGAAATCTATTTCTTGCTGACAACTGAAAAATCTCTTGTGTCAGTAAACCAGTCCTGACAACTGAATTTTTTTATGTTCTATTCTATCAATTGATCCCAAATCAATTTGTTCAATACTAAATCATGAGTAGAACTAGGGTGCTCTTAAGATCACCAAGGCTCTTTATAAACTTAATTCTAAAATTTATTGGATTGATTTCAAATGACGAATTTGGATCATTGAAGCTCTTCTACCTTATGAGCAGTGTTATCAGAACCGGACCGGACCGGTGGTTTAACCGGAAAAAACCGGACCCGGTCATCTTTCCGATTCGGTTCTTTAAATGGATCGCTTCAGGTGATGAACCGGTCATAAGAGATTAAACCGTCCGGTTTTTATTAGAAATCGTTGATTTAAACCGACATAAAACCGTGGTTCAAAACAGATTCTCTTCCGATGTTGTACATTTCTCCTTTCTCAAATCTTGTCGCTTTGTCTCTCCCTCCCACTCGCTCCGTGTCGTCTCTCTCTTTATGTATCCCACACGCACTCTCGATTTCAGATTAGCTCTTTTGTTTTTTTGGTGACCATATGCCGTACGAAATAAGAAATGAGAAGATAAAGAAACGAAGCATTTGTTGCATGTTACTTCTTCTAAATTTATTGTAGGTCAGGAGAAATTGACGCAATCAATCTTTTGTCCCCAATTTTTTTTTTGTTGATTTCCACTCTCTCCAATTTCATTGTTCTATTTCCGTTACAAATTAAGATCTGTAATTCATTTTTTATTCGATGCTGTTTGCTTAAATACGCCTTGATATTATTGTAATACACTTTTGATTGTTTATGTTCCTTCTTTTGGAGAGCAATTCAATCAGACCCGATGAACTTATAAAAAGAGTACCGACCCACTGTTAACAGTAAGAAAAATGTAAGTTATAGAGCATTCTATGATTTCTTTAGAGAAATGACATCAAGTGAGAACACAAAATAAATAGAAACCCAAAAACTGTATGAAAGTAGGTGCTTAACTTACTGGTACCGGTTCAAGTCACACCTCATCAGCACCTGAACCCCAACTGGTACAATATCCCATGTCAAGATGCATGTCAGATATTTCATAAACAAGAATGTGTAATCATATAGGCTTTAGTTATTTATGAATCTTTTAACCAACATTTCATCACAAACTAATTTGCCTTCCTGTCCCTCTAGCAAAAGTAGTTTCAAAATCTAAACATAGTCCAAAGGACAACACAATTTAAGGTGATGAATAGTACAAGAGTGGGCTTTATCTACTTGTGCTCATTTAGGGCCTATTCGGTGCAGCCCGAGAACGAGAATGGGTGAATAGTAAACAGCGGGTTACTGTTCACGTGGAAAAAAAAAATTCAGTTCAACTGAATTTTTTTTTCCCGCGTGAACAGTAACACGCGGAATGGCAGCCGAACATGCCCTAATTTAAACTGACATGTACTGTTACTGGTAAATTCTATTGTGATTATAAGGATATTTATGCAAACTTTATTCACATTTTCTGAACTTAAAATGATTATTTTGTAAAATGTGACATTTATTCTTGTAGGAAGGACTTAGAGATAGAATTAAATAATCTGCTGGGCTTTTAGGTTATAAGTTATAGTTGTATCAAAAAAATCAGCAATTGAACCGGTTGACCCATTGGTCCGACCAGTGACCCGTTAACCCGGAGCATTACCAGTTCGATGTCCGATCCGGTTCTTGATAACATTGCTTATGAGTGATGCATCTACATGCAAAATATTTAAACCTTCAAATTAATTTAGTATTAAGTCAAGCGGTCAAAAGTAGAAGGTTTATAAATTAATTTTAATGCATTCATTTTTTTGAATAATTTTTTACCACTTGACTCTATACATAATTAATTCAAAATTTAAATTTTTTTGCATGCAAACGCATCACTCGTAAGTTATAAGAATTTCAACGGTTTAGATTTGTCATTTGAAGTCAATCAGATAAATTTTAGAGTTAAGTTCACAAAGAGACTTGATGAACTTAAGAGGACCGTATTTTTACTCCTACAGAGAAGTCTAATTACCTTGTTAAAGTTCAAATCAAATTGAATTAATTCTCCACAAAATTGCTCTCCACATTGACACTACAGCAATTAATTGTTCTTTTGCAGAAAATAATATTTGTATGTATATATCCATTAGATACAACTATGTGTATCCAATATATAATGAGGGCAGCACTTTGTCAATTTTAACTAGGCAAGCAAAATTAAGAAAACTAAACTTCTCCACAGAATTCCATAAACATTTTTAAAAGACGAAAAGAAGAAGCCTTCTGCAACATCGCGACATATTTTATCAATTAAGAAAAAACGAAGTTGTGTTTTGGGCCTGTGGCCCTAATTTCATATTTCTTAAAAGTTGGCAAGCTGCGGAGGATTTAGCAGTTTTTTTTTTAAAATAATTAAAAGTAGTCTTTCCAAGCTAATGTTATCAGAACCATACCGGAGGTCGACCCGATAAAATTCCGAATCAACGGTTCACTGGTTCACTAATTAGATTGGTGAGTCAATCAGTCCAACTGCTAATTTTGTAAATAAATAGTCATAGCAAGCGGACTCCATTTGTTATTTCATTTGACATACATAATGTGGGAATTACATCTTATGCTGAGCTTTTACCTGCGAAGTTTCTGCGGTAATTTTAATCTGATCCGTTCGTATTGATCGGACGGACCAAATAAAATTTTGGTATGAATTTCAAAGCAAAATTAATATTGCCCCTTCTATCATAAATCTGGGCTGTCCAATCAACTCTGCAGGTAAAAACTCCGCAGAGGAAACTCGTCCACATAATGTGCTGTCGTTAACGGTACCATTTTTAATTTTTAAGAGTTGAATCTCAGTAATCTCGGTAATAGTTTTCTCTTTCTCCGTTATATATTATCTTTCTTCGGTTTCTCACCAGAATTTGGTCTTTGTGGCCATGGCGCGCCGCTGGCCGTATAGAAAAGCAAGGCGAGTTCTGATCTATATCGCTGAAGCTGCATTTTGTGTACCCCTATCGTACACCCCCTCCCCCATTACAAGCATTGCATGTGTTCGACGAAATGCCTGAATGAAGTTTCCTCTCTATATAGAGCTGTTATCGGAGAAATGATAAGCAACCTATATATATATATTGTCTATACTTGTACCGTTATTGTTGCATCCAAATTCCAAGATTGTAATACTTCCGCTGGAATAGTTACTACAAGTTATTGTCATATGGGCTGGACAGTTGACCAGAATTCGATCTGAGCTAACTGAGCAAATTACGTTCTATTTCTATAACAATAAAGTTATTTCTTTAATGACTAGAATTGACTCCATGCAAGTGTTATTTCCGTTAATATCGGACTTCACTGTTTTTATAAGTTAATTCATTATTGACTTAAATTGAGCAAGTCTTCTTCACATTTCACTATTATATTGCAACAAGCTCATCATCTCTTTTTCCAATGTTATTAATAATTAATCAAATCCTCCCCTGATCTTCTACCATTTGAACCACCTTTTATTTCTTCTGCTTTACAGTACCTCCACCATTATTACCCCCGGGTAAACGCCTTTCTCCTCACTTGATCTATTCTCTCTCCATTGACTCAAAATCATAACATGACTCGTTCAAAGTCCGCGGTTCATCCAGCCTTAAATGCTAGGATCTGACTCTGCTGCTCTTCAAATAGGAGAGCAGGATCCTGTTATTCCAATCTCAGCTGTTCATCTGTATTGAGATTTGTGCATGAAAAAATTTAACGGCTGAGATTGGAATAACAGGGTCATGCTCTCCTATTTGGAGAGCAGCAGAGTTGGTTCCTAAATACTAGCACTATATATACACCTATTCGAATCAACTTTTTAATCACAACAATCTATCCATGGCACCTCTCAGTTTTCTCTACTTGTTACTACTGTTCACAACCACAACTTGTACACTTGTGGCTGGAGATACATTTCAGGTTGATTTCCATCATCGTTTTTCTGACAAGGTTCGCCAGTGGGCTGAGTCACAGGGGCTCCCTGCCACATGGCACCCTGACGAGGCACCAGAAGGAAGTGTAGAATACTACAAGGAGCTTGCAAGGCATGATGTTGCACTGCTTAGCCGACATGGTCGGTTCCTTGAGGGCACTGATGTTTACACATTTGCCGAGGGCAATGAAACCCTGCAAATGTCTTCTCTGGGCTAGTAAGAATTATACTGTTTTTACTTTCATAAGATGTTCTCACTGATGAGAGTTCAGAGTAAGACACAAACAATTAATTAAAATAAATCACACAAATGTACCACACAGTTCCAACAATGTGCAACTTGTCACCAAATGATTGGTAATTTTGTGTGATCCCAAGTTTTAACTACTGCACTTTCTGGTATATGTTCCCAGTTTCTCATATATGTTGATCATTTAAAATTTTCTGACTGTTTTTCTTACATGATAACTAATGTGGGGACAATAGCTTGAATTATGCTGCTGTTACGGTGGGGACCCCTAATCAAACATTCCTTGTGGCACTGGCTACTGGCAGTGACATTTTCTGGTTGCCTTGTAATTGCAAGCAATGTGCACCCGTCACCTCTCCCTTATACGGAGTAAACTTCTTTTTAGAAATTCAATTATAAATTCCAATACCTATCAACAGTCTACTTTCATTTTAAAATTAACTCGTTAACGACTAATGTGCATTGTTGGAATTTGATTTAGGACTTGACGCTCAGTACATATAGTACCAATGAATCTAGCACAAGCAAGGAGATCTTATGTGGCAGCAGCCAGTGCAATAACCTAGGTGTAACTTGCACAGGGACAAGCGATAACTGCCCCTATTCTATCGAGTATGCATCAGTGAATACTTCTTCTTCTGGGTTCTTCGTAGAAGATGTTCTATACTTGGTTAAAGGAGATACTGGTGCAGACACTGTGCAGATTCCAATTGTATTTGGGTATGTTGCTTTATTTTTTTCTCTATTTCTTAGTTCTTACCAGTTACTATACCACTTTACAGAGGTTCTGCTAAATGGAAAATTAAAAAGAAGCTCTTTTAGCTAGAGACAAAAGATGTGAAACTTATTTTTACTCGTCAAGAGAAAAATTGTTTTTACTTTGGGAATGGCTTTCTTTTCCTTTTCTTTTCTTTTGAAGATTCGTTTGATGTTCTGGTTAGTAAGAGTGAGGCTACGGTACCATGTCTATTGCCAATCAGTCTGTACTATGGATTCATATTTCCATTTTCAAAGTTCAAACAGTTGACCTGAACTGTCCAATCACTTGATCTAAAGATTCTAGTCCATTCAAAAGTATTGATTTTTACCTATCTAGACAAATAGTAAAAAAAAAAAATCTAAAAAATGTAAAATTTGGCCTCCAAGTACATTATCATATGGAGATCATGTTGAGTGGTTCGGATCATCTATTTAGACTTCGAAAATAAATATGTGGATTCATAGTTCGGACCAATGTGCGCTATGCATAGTACAGTAACCTCACTCGGTTAATAATTCATAATTATATTTTCTGTAGATGTGGAGAGGTCCAGACTGGTGCTCTCCTAGATGGTTGGGCTCAAAATGGCTTGATGGGCCTTGGCATAGATAGTGTGTCAGTGCCTACCATGCTTGCGAAAAAGGGCCTCATTTCAGATTCATTTTCTATGTGCTTTGGCACTGATGGCTCTGGGAGACTCAATTTTGGGGACAAAGGGAGCTCTGATCAATCTGAAACCTCATTAAATATCGACAATAATTCGTAAGAGATCTTTGTAGAAGAATTCCTTGTAGATTTATCTAATACATAGTGGGTCAACCTTTTGGTCCAACACAATATCAGGCCTCCTGTCAACGAAATAAAAAAAAGAAAAATTATAACAAAATAAACAATAAAAAAGATTAATTTCAGATTACAATGTGCCAGTATGGATGATATTTTTCCTCCCTTCTGAATATCTTGTTGCTTTGTATCAAAATCATATAATGTATGTGACTTCTAGAACTATCAATTATGACCTTTAACTTCTTTGTAACTTTCCTTTTTTTTTTTTTTTAATTTGTATGTTTAGTCCATACTATAACATTAGCATAGAGGGTATGGTGATAGGAAATACAACCACTGAAACTAGCTTCACAGCTGAGGTTAGCTCAGGCGTTCACTATACATATCTGATTGATGAAATCTACAAGGAATTTACAACCGCAGTAAGCATTCAAGTTTCACAAAAAAATGTTTAATTGTTAAGCAATTCTTTTCTTGTTTAATTTCTTATTTTTTTAATTATTTAAATAGTTCACAGAGCAAGTTAAAGAGACCCAGATCTCTGATCCATCTCTTCCTTTCGAATATTGCTATAAATTGAGGTAATTACCATCATTTTTATAGGACAAATCAAATGCATTGAAATAAACTTCCCTAATTCATCCAAAGTTAACAATTTGCAGTGCTGGAGACACAGAAGCAGTATTGCCAGAAATGAGTTTCACAACAAAAGGCGGAAGCCAATTTCCTATATTGGATCCGATTATATATCTATCATCCAAGGTAGAGTAACTTGGAAAAAAATTCATATTATTTTTTGAAGTAATAATTTGTCGAATCACAAGGAAAAGTGTTCTAATATATGCTTGGAACAGATAAAGTTGTAGTGGTTGAGCTCAATAGCAGCATGTCATACAATCTATGCCTGTTTTAATGGATTCTTTTTTTAAAATAGCATCAAATTTTAATATTTCAACTAAACAAGCATACTAGATTTGATTTTTATGAAAAAAAAGCTCCACCGATGATCGGTGGAGGCATAAACTTTTGCTCCAAAGTATACTAAAATGTCTAGATCGGTGGAGCTGTTTTTCATACAAATCAAATCTAGTGTACTTGTTTATGATTCTATATATAAAAAAAATTGTTTTAATGTATTATTTGATCTACATGCTCACAAATTGCAAATTAATATGCAGACAAGTCAAGAACCAATTGGATACTGCCTTGCTGTTGCGCCAGTGAATGACACAAACATAATAGGCCGTAAGTAGCCTTACCTGACTGAGTTATTCTACGCTTACTTTCATTCGAGTACACATTTAAATAATAATAATTTCTTACTTCATAATGTCTATTATTTTTCATGTAAAGATAATTTTTTTATATAACTATTTCCTATAAAAATAAAATAAAGAATACAAAACCATAAAAAATGAAATAGCAAACATCTCATGTATCATGAATATTTATGAAGTGCCTATTTTTTTTTTAAGAAAATATTATTAGCTTTCTACAAATTAAAAAAATGTTATAATATAAACATTGGGGATATTTTAATTATTTTATACTTAAAATTAAGCAATAAATAGAAAATTAATTGCCAGGAGGTTATTATCACTAATTTCATAGTTTAGAAAGATAATTATCCACAATAAAAATTCGGAGACTAATCTCACAATTTATAAGTTTGGAGACTTGTAGTAACATTACCTTCTTTTTTTCTTTTTTGAGAAACTTGGTAGATACAATATTATCTCTTTTTCAAAATCAGTATTCTATAGAAAAAAAAAACACTTTCTTCATTCTATTTTTTTTAATTTTTTAAAAAGAGGCTAATTGCCCATTTCATTTCTGAAACATAATAACTAGAACCATCAGTTTTACCAGAGTACTACCCTCTGGTCTTTGCTGTTCTCAAAAGAAATAATTGCACTAACAAAACATCCATTTCTTCATTCTATCAAATTCGAATTGGCTAAATTAATTTTGTTGAGATGATTTGCTTGGCCCAGAAAATTTTCTAACGGGTCTGCGCGTGGTCTTCAATCGAGAGAAGATGGTTTTGGGTTGGGAGAAATTTGACTGTAAGTAATCCTTCCTTCCATGTCTGATTTGTACAAAACTAACATCATAGCATCACCATTTCATATATTGTTCTATAGTACAAATTCCATACTAAAATGAAAAAAAAATACAGGCTACGGTACCAAGCTTTCGACAGCTCCTCCTACAGACAAGAACGCTTCTCCTCCTACAGACGAGAACTCTTCTCCTCCTACAGACGACAACGCTTCTACCCCGCCACCAGCCATGAAAGCTCCAGCCCCAGTAAATTCAGAGACAACTCCATTAAAAAGGACGAAATCGTGGGCCCGAAATCTCGGCCCCTCTACCATGTTGAATGTTGCACTAAGTCTTTTGTTTATGGTTTTTGTTATGTTTGATTCTATTCATTGATGGATACTGGTGTTAACCTTTTCTATTCAGGCTCATTTGTATCTCTGTTATCTTTAGTTTTCTGAATGTTATCATTATTTATAGATTAATTGAATTCTTTATCTTTTTTTATATTTCATTTTTATCTGATTATTACGTCTTCTTCGTATGAGTTGGATATGGATCAAACGAAAGCCAAAGAAGAAACTTTCAAAGCTCTCTTGGATTTTGAGTTTTAGTGGAGATCTATTGGTTCTGACTGATTTTGCTCTCTTCTAAAATTTTTTTTGCCCCTCTTTGAATGTTTAATTGGTAATTTGGGTTAAATTTAGAGTTAAAATTAAAATATTTTTTTTTGAATTATGATTGGTAATTAGAATTACAATTAAGAACATCAGAAATTACAAATCAGAGCATTATAAAATACAATTTAAAGTATTATTTTTTTTATTAAATACTCAATTAGTTAATGAATAGCTATTTAAACCCAATTCGATATTTTTTTTGTCTAACCAAAACATCTGGATCCGCTCTTGTTTGTCATGCTCTCCATACTAGTAAGTTGATGGTGCAAACAGAGCATGCATCATGCCACCGATAGTTAATATATATATTTTTAGAAATTTTAATTTAAAAACCGAAAGTATCATTACCGAATTTTTTAGTACGAATAACATAGTTACCAAGTTTGATCGCAACAGATATAAATTAGCATCATAAATGATATGGTGAGAAAATGTTTATGAACTATAGAAAAAAGAATGTCATGTCTCAAGCATTCATTCTCGAATGTGTCCTCCATCTAGTTCAACTATTAACGTCTTTTGTCAATTTATCTTCAAGTTAAAAAAAAAAAGGATTTCTTTCATTCACTTCATTTTTTATCTGATTATTTTTGTCTATTTTTCCGATAATCTGTAAGAAATTTTACAAATCTAAAACTACGAACGTCTTCTACTTAATTTTCTTTTTTAAATGAGATTTATGATAAAGTATTTTTAAGTTATATTCATGTTACTATTTCTTCTTCTTCTTGATATGCTACTATATAAAAACTTAATGCTAGGTCTACATGCTTCATATGCTGGGTTTAAAAATTCGTAAGTTTAAATATTTCATATGTTATGTATAAAGATTGCACTTTGAATTTTTTAAAATCTTGCAGCCTTGCATCCACTTTTTTTTATTTTTCTTAATCAATTTTGTTCATTTTTCCGACGATATGCAAGGAATATCTAGAAGTACTTAAATAGTCTAGCTAAGTCAAAACTTTCCTCTTTTCCATAAAAAAGATTGGAGGCCCTTACAAGCTTTATTTTGGTTATTGGGATGGACAGCCCCTTCTGAGGCCCTTACAAATTTTATTTTGATCTAACTTTATTTATTTATTTTATTGCACTTTGTTTATTTAAATTCGTAAGTTCTTGATTCCGCTAAGAATTTCACGTTGATAGATTTACTTGAATTTGTGTATATGACCAATATTTACAAGTTATAGAATTTAAATTTCAAACAAGCTCATATTCACCGCTCTCTAGATGAGGTTAGAAACAACACGTACAAATAATAATTATTATTAGCAGATAAAAATAAATAATTAGATAACCAATGAAAATAAAGCTTGACATTCTACTATTATATACTTCTCAGAAGAGGTCCTCATCTCCGTCATGTACGGTTCGTCCCAATCCGAGTGAAACGAATAATCGTCAGTTGACTTCTATAATAATTTTTTTTTTTATAATGATATGATCCGGGACCCAAATCAGGGGAAACGAATTCCTAGCAGTCTCTCTGGTGATCAGGTGAGATGTATTAGTCAATGGTCGACTCTACCAAGTTTCTCTTCTCCTCCCTCTGACCCATTCCATCTCATCTTAAATAAATGGCGCTCTGCTCTCACTGCATTTCTCCTCATCGGATCTCTTCTTTCCTTCTTCGGATCCCATGGCCTATTCCTCTGTTTCTCTTCTCCTCTTTTTAACCACAGCTCTGATGATCACCTCTTGTTATGGAAACAAGCTAGGCCTAGACTTTCACCATCGCTTCTCTGACAAGGTGCGGGAATGGACCGACTCTCGAGGGTTGCCGCCCGCTTGGAATCCAGAGGAAGTGCCACGTGGCACAGTAGAGTACTACCAGAGACTTCTCAAGTATGATCTCCACAGACACCGTGACCGTTCCCTGGCTGAGGGTGACCTCTACGCTTTCGCCAAATCAGGAAATGAGACCTTCGAGTATATTGGCAAGTATGTGAAATTGCTTTGCTCTTAATTTCAGGTTGTAGAGATCAGTAGCTTCTTACCAGAACCAATAATGCACTTACAATTACTTGTTCAGTTTTGAAAATGAAAAATATGTTTTTTTTATTGAGAGGGTTGAGGGTCAACCATCTACCATTTTTTTTTTTCAAAATTTTGTTATTTCAACAAAAAAATTATGAGTTTCGAACCGATGACTTCTCACATAAGAGGATATGTTTTAAACCAATGGTTAGCTAATTCCTAAAAAATAAAAAAATATGTTAATTTGTCAAATTAACAAAAAGAAAAGAGTGAGTCTATGGTACTATGCATCTCACGATTTAGTTTGTAATACGGATTAATGTTTTTGTTTTCAAAATTTCAATGGTCAATCCGAACAGTTCAAAATGATTTTCATATGAATATATACTTGTAGACCAAATTTTATATTTTTTACAATTTTTTACTATTTTCAAGATAGGTAGGAAATCATTTTTTTTGGATGGTTCAGAATTTTTAGATCAAGTGATTTTCTATCTATCTTAAAAAATAGCAAATAAATTTTAAAAAATATAAAATTTGGCCTGCAAAGACATATTCATATGGATATCATGTTGAATAGTTTAGATCGACCGTTAAGATTTTAAAAACAGAAATATTGACCCGTATTACGGATCAACTGTGATATGCATATTACCATAGACTCACTCAAAGAAAAATAGTTGCACTATTTTACTAAAGAAAAAACATGCATTAATTTGGAAACTGACCATATTTTTTATCCTGAGCATCACTGACCAATCAACTGTCATTTTTTTAATGGCAACTTGTGTATGTTCAATTTGACTTCTTCTTTTGTTTTTTAATTTTCTTTTGAATGCCTGTTTCGCAACAATAAAAGCTTGCACTATGCTTTTGTGGATCTTGGGACGCCAAACCAAACCTTCTTGGTGGCACTCGACACGGGCAGTAGTCTTTTTTGGGTGCCTTGCAACTGCAAACAATGCGCTCCTAATTCTGACCCGTTATACGGAGTATGTCTAATTATCAACTTTGCATTACAATTTGATACTTGTTTTCTACTCTACTTATGTTTTCTTCATGCTAATCAATACTAACGAAGTAATGGCAAACTTTGGTTTCTTTTAATTTTGGTTTGTCATTGGGAAACGATGTTGCATGTGGCTTATTATGCCCTAATAAATTTTCACAGAACATTGTATTTAGAAACTATGAACCTAGCGCATCGACAACAAGCAAGAAGATATCATGCAGTAGCGACCGATGCTTCACCACCTCCCGATTAAAATGCACCAATCAATCTGCAGATTGTACTTACACAATCAGATATGGATCCGGAAACGCTTCCTCCTCTGGGACATTAATTCAGGATGATCTTTACTTGATTAAGCAGGACATAACTTCAGAACTTGTCAAACTCTCTGTTGCATTTGGGTATGCTATATGATCCATCAGTGAATCTACTATTCATATTAGTATTTGTTAAGTAAATTGTTTGACATTAGGCATTTAGTGATGTTTTAATAGATGGAAAAAGGCTGTTATTGAGAATTATTCAGAATAACTAATTAGTGTATCAAATTTTAAATTTATCAGCTGCGGAGAGGTTCAGACCGGAGATCTTCTCAATGGTGGAGCACCAAACGGTCTAATGGGTTTAGGACTTAGTAATATATCAGTTCCTTCCATGATAGCAAACAGTGGGTTAATCTCGGACTCCTTTTCCATGTGCTTTGGGTTGGATGGTGATGGTCGGCTTAATTTCGGTGACAAAGGCAGTGCTGATCAATTTGAAACTAAACTTAACATTGATACCAAGTATGTTACTTTTCCTCCTCTTCTCTGTATTTTGTTCCCAGGATGCTAATAGTAACAGATTAAATACCCATTTTTACTTGATATTAATTTTTCTGTCCATCTGATAAGTAATTGAACAAACAAGAACCTTCTGTTAATTAGTAAAGAAACATACCGCTTCTGATGTTTTTGTACCGGACAAGTTCATTTTGCTTTGTTAATTAGTAAAGAAACAGGTCTTTGTTCTGTAAAGAGATGAAAATTCTGCTTTTTTTTTTTACATATGGATAATTTTCCCAGACCATTCTACAACATCAGTTTGACTGGAGTTGCAGTAGGGAGCATAGAAAGCAATTTGTCTTTCACTGCTATTGTCGACTCAGGCAATACGTACTCAGGATTTACTGATGATGTTTTTATGAAGCTTGGAACCAGCGTAACTTTTTATTATTGCAGTTCATCAATAGTGACATATTTACAACTATTGAGAGTTTGAGATTTACTTTATTTATCAGATTTTTTTTTTTTGTTACTAGTTCTCCGCCCAAGTTTCGGAACAGCAGACACAAGTTAAAGGCATTCCTTTCGAATACTGTTTTGAGCTTAGGTAATTATTCTCAGAAAAATGTGCATTAGAATTTTAAGATAGTGCGAGTTATAAACCAGTGGCATTACTTATAAGCCTACAGGGGTTTTGGGGTTTTCTTTTGAGTTTTGTTGGTGATCAGGAACATGGTAATTCTCGTTGTTTTGTTAAGAGAGGTAGCATCTTGCTACTTTAAAAAAATAAAATAAAATAAAAAACAAAATAACAATACTAGTATATAATGAGGGTTCTTCTGATTATCAAATATCTAGAAAATACAAAGCAATTTTGTAATTCTGGTATCATCTTAGTTCTGCCATTGGTTGCACCTAATCAGATCAATTTTCTCATTCTGAAAGTACAAAAATGTTCATTACTTAAATTCTGGGGATATTGAGTTTCTCCTTGTTTCAAGAAAAGGTAATGGCTGGGCATAGTTGCCAATGAAATTTGCAAATTTGGACAGACTTGGTTATAAGAAAAATCTTGACACAAAGCACCTTGCTTTGTATATTCTAATGAATATAAAAAGAGATATCTGCTTTTAAAAATCCTGGATAGGCAAAAAAGTTGATTTTTTTAGTAAAAAATTGGAATTTTTTTCAACATATTTTATATGGACGGAAACATTGAGGAAACAATAGGCATGAACAAATCTAGGAACAGTTGATAATAGGTGCTCTGGAAAGGAATAATCCTACTCTAATCTGCTATATGAGACTTCCTAAACCGATTCTTCTCTGACCATTCAGTGAGAATCAAACTGTAGTGCCAGTGCCGCCTCGTGTTTACTTCACGACCAAAGGTGGAAGCAGATTTCGAGCACGTTATCCTGCTGTTTTACTTTTTGAAAAGGTACATGGAGAGAATTCATTCTTTATACATCATGCATGATCATATACAATTGTTGGCCATACCATATAACTGATTTATACTCCTGTCATAAATGAATCAGAACAGTAAGAAACCGTTTGCTTATTGCTTGGCCATCCTACGTTCCGGATTCAACATAATCGGAGGTAACGTAATTTTGATAATTTATCATGTTCTGATTAGCTTTCATCATATACTTATCTCCTTTATTTCAATGCAGAGAACTTCCTAATTGGCCAACGGATCGTCTTTGATAGAGAGAGAGGTGTCTTAGGTTGGAAACGCTACAACTGTAAGTACCAAGTTCCCCAGAGAAGCGAAAGCTTTTTAGTTTTTTCTCGACATACAATGATTTGAAATCTCAACTACTTTAATATAAATAATAACAGGCTCTGGTTATGAGATCACCGATACACCTGCTCCTCCTGCTCGGAGCACACCTATTCCTCCTCCTGCTCGCACACCAGCTCCTCCTCCTGCTCCGAGCACACCAGCTCCTCCTCCTGATCCGACAACAACTGCTCCCCCTACAATATTAATTCCAAGTAGAGCACGGGCCCGTCCTCTTGGCCACTGTACCGGAATAAGTGTCATGACATCTCTTCTTTCGATAACCCTTATGTGGCTTCCGTTTTATTAATTAATGATTTTGTAAATCAGATTTGGCTGTGCTTTCTTGATGATTGGAATTTTTTGTGACATTTTGATTAGCTGTAATATGGGGCATACTATATATTCTGTTTATTTCAAATTTTATTTCCTGTCGCTAGTTTTATTTGTTGGATCTTTGAGTACGCATGTTATGCAGTATGTATATGTAGATAATTGTGTTACTACTTTGTTTCACTATTATAGCAACAACAATCTGACAATTTATTACAACCCAACAGAATAAAAGAAACTTTAACAATTAGTTTGCAACTAAAAATCTGAAATCCATCACAACTGATTTCCTCATCCAGCCATCAGCATCGGTACCAGTGGTACCGCAGTTTCCCTTAATTCATAAGGCAAGCTATCCTGAGAATATATGCTTTAGATAGGAATGACATCCAAGTCAAATGGCAGTCATTTACTCGGTTGTGACTTGATAGTATCCTCCATATATAGCTCCAGTCCATATTCAACCAACGTTATTAAAATTATGTCTCAAATAGATTTAATGAGCAAAGCTAAGCTAGCATGTGATATGTTCATCGAGAGGTTTTTTAGTGAGCACAACTTCAAAAATCATCGAGTTGGTTTCAAACGATGATTCTAAACTGTTGAAACCGATATGCTTTAAGAGTGATGCATGTACATGTAAATTTTGAATTTCATTTAGTACAAAGTCAACCGGTAAAAAAATGATGAAAAATAAATGTACTAAGATTGTTGAAATATTAAACTTAATTTTGTAATAAAGTAAAGTTAATAGAATAAGTAGTGGAACTCCTTTGTTTCAGCAGTTGCAGAATTAATGGGCTGATTGATGAGGGGATATGAAAGATCAAACGACGTCCGTTTTGGCTGTATGACCTATGGATGGAAAGCTTTGGAAGTCTAGTTTCTGATGGTTCAAATTTCAAAGCATTTGGAGTTCCCTACAGAGAGTAATAGCTGTTTTAGTGGACGGGTCAGCTGAAACAGCTGCTGTTTAGAATTCTATTTTTAATACGAATTTTCTAGATACTTCTGTTGCCTTAGCCTATAAATAGAGTTGTAATCTGTTGTTTGATATGTAAGAAAGATACAAGAGTTTTATGTAAGAAAGATAGCTTGTTTTATCCATCTCTTCTCTTATCTCAAAGTGTAATATCCACCATAATCTTTTATCAAAGTGGTATCAGAGCCCACAGATCCCAGGTTCAAATGGCCACAAAAAATTCTAATATTTCCTTCCAATAGCCAGTTCTAACCAAAACCAATTATGATAAATGGTCGCTGCGAATGAAGGCTATCATTGGTGCTTATGGCTTTTGGGACATTGTCGAGAATGGCTATGAAGATCCCGAAGTTGATACAGAGCTTACGGTAGCTCAGTTAGCTGCCTTGCAAAAGAAGAGAAAAGAAGATCAAGTCACTCTAAGTATCATCCATCAAGGACTGGATGATGAAATGTTCGAGAAGGTTGCCAATGAGACACGAGCAAAGGATGCATGGGAGATTCTTCGCAACTCGGTGGTTGGAGCTGAAAAAGTGAAGAAGGTGCGGCTACAAACTCTAAGGGCTGAGTTTGAGTCGATTGTGATGAAGGAGAATGAGTCCATAGGTGACTACTTCACTCGAATATTGGCAGTGGTCAATCAAATGAAGATGCTTGGTGAAAAGATAGAAGATGTGAGAGTAGTAGAGAAAATTTTGCGATCTCTCAATGCAAAATTCAATCATGTGGTGGTGGCAATTGAAGAGTCCAAGGACATCGACTCCATGACGGTTGATGAGTTGAATGGGTCTTTAGTGGCTCATGAGGAGAGAATGAAGAGAAACCAACAAGAGCTGGTGGATCAAGCATTGCAAGCAAAGTTTTCCTCAAATCAAAAAGGGAATGACAAAGGAGGCCGAGGTCGAGGTCGAGGCCGTGGGCGTGGCCAAGGTCGAGGAAAAGGTCATAGACAAGCTGAAAATGAAGAAAGAAGTGCCAACAAACCCTACACGTGGTAGAGGACGCGGTCGTGGAAGAGGCGGCCGAACGAATCGGTACAATATCGATTGTTACAATTGTGGCAAATATGGTCATTACGCAAGTGAATGCTATTCCGAAAAAAAGGTGGAGGAGAATGCTAATTTTGTGGCTAAGGAGGAAACCGAGAACAATGATGTAGTGTTATTGGCTAACAAGGAGAACGGTCCCGAGAAGGAGAATGTGTGGTATCTCGATACCACATGTGCGGGTACAAGTATATGTTCACCGAATTGAAGGAGATAGCGGATGGCCATGTTTCTTTTAGTGATGCCTCCAAAGTGCGTGTAGAAGGTGAAGGTAATATTTTGATAAAGTTGAAAGATGGAACTCAAAAGTTTATTTCAAGTGTTTATTATGTTCCGGAAATGAAGAGCAATATTTTGAGTTTGAGACAATTGTTGGAACGTGATTACACGATTTTTATGAAAGACCGATCTCTTTACTTGCGTGACAAAAGTAATCAGTTAATTGCCCAAGTTGAAATGGCCACTAATAGAATGTTTAAGTTGAATTTGGTGAATATTGAAGCAACATGTTTAAAGACTTGTGTAGCAGAAAAAAATTGGTTATGGCATTTAAGGTTTGGACACATGAATTTTGGAGGGCTAAAAGAAATGGCTAGTAAGAAAATGGTGTATGGATTGCCATCGATTAATTCTCTCGACAAGTTTTGTGAAGGGTGTGTGATTGGCAAGCACCCAAGGAGTAGCTTTCCAAAAGCAGCATAATATCGAGCAAATAAGCCCCTCGAATTGGTGCATACCGATATTTGTGGTCCAATCAAGCCGAGCTCAATTGGTGAAAACCGGTATTTCATAACTTTTATTGATGATTTTTCTCGCAAAACTTTTATTTCTTGAAAGAAAAATCAGAGGCTTTTGGAATTTTTAAGAAGTTTAAAGTTTTTGTTGAGAAACAAAGTGGCTTTTATATCAAGGTTTTGAGATCGGATCGAGGCGGTGAATTTACTTCAACCGCATTTAACTCTTTTTGTGAAGAACATGGTATTCGGCGTCACTTGACAACACCATACTCAGCCCAACAAAATGGAGTCACCGAGCGTAAGAATCGGACTATTCTCGACATGGTTCGAAGTATGCTCAAGAGTACGAACATGCCAAAGGAGTTTTAGGTGGAAGCAGTGGATTGTGCCGTTTATTTATTAAATCGGTGCAAGACATCTAGCTTAGAGAATGTAACACCGCAAGAGGCTTGGAGTGGTTTGTAACTGACAGTGTCACATTTGAAAGTATTTGGTAGCGTAGCATATGTGCACATACAGGACCAAAGGCGTGTAAAGTTGGATGACAAAAGTTTGGAGTTGATATTTGTTGGGTATGATGAGAGGTCTAAAGCTTACAAACTTTTTGATCCCACTAACAAAAGGATACATATTAGTCGTGATGTACAAGTGAATGAAGAAGCAATGTGGGACTGGAGTGCAATGAAGGAGACTTTTCATGAGAAGGCACCCGAGATGCACTCACCGGTGAACATTCCATCCAACAACCATGAGGAGGTGTCACCAACTGTTAGTGTTGTGATCTAGAAGCCAATCATAGGATGATTGTTTTCTAAGTTTTGTTTATGTAATTGAATGATTATGTTTATCATTTTGTTCCTTGAGTATTTTATTAATTATAGATCATTCAGGTTGAGGACTTGGAATTGTGGAACTCTATACATGTGTTAATAAATACCCTAAAGTGTCCCTAGTCTTGGTAATTAACAAGGGACATTAATTACCGGTATAAGATTAGCATTTGGATTAGATGATGATCATGTTCTGCAGATCATATGACAAGGAGTTGTCAATCTGATCAAATGGATACCTGATGGAGATCAGGGGATTGGACGTGACCAAAGTAAAACATTTAATATGGATTGTGTTTGTGTTATTAATGTTTTATTTGTGTCTGGAATTCTAAGGTATGAGATGATTGTTTCTCTCACATGAGAATATATATTCGTGGATATTATCCAACGTTGTCCGTAACTGGCAATTATACAGATTCTATCTCAGTATGTATTTCTTATGTGGAGGGATAGTAATTATCAAGAATACCAATGTCCCTCATATAATGAGCGATGATATCACTGGGCCCCTTGATGAAATAATACAAGTATGTGCACATATGATTAAGGAGTTAATTATAATTACTGAATTATTTCGGAATCAAGAAACGAGTAGATTTGCAAGGATGACACACTCCTACCTTGGATCTATTCATGATATCATGAGACATGGAATTGACACGAGGCAATTATTGCTTAGGGATCGTGATTCAGTATGGTACTTATCATCTGTGTCATTTGGGTAATTACAATGCATATTGCTAGGTGCCGCTTGTAATTTATGGAATCGAAAAGAGTTTCAGATTCTATTGCCGAATGACATAGATCCCACAGGGTCACACCGATAATGAATTAATTAGAAATGCTCCTTAATTTATTTGACATGTATGACATGACAAATAAATTGGTTTCTCCACTAAAACATGAGAAATATAATTATTTGGATAATTATATATGATACTACAATTAATTACAATTAATTAGATTAATTGTATTTGATTAATTCAAACAAGGAAAGTGAAACTTGGCCCAATAAACAAAGCCTAATGGCTGTTGTTAATTATGGCTCATGTTTATTTAAAGAATTGTTTCCATAATTAAAAGTTAGCCCAAAATAGTTTACCACGTTTTCTGAAAGCTGCTGCGCAATGTTTCTTATTTGGGCCATATATTTCTAGTACGATATCCGTTTTTAGCTTTCTATATCTTTCTGGAAAGATAATAGAAAAATCTACAACTTTGTATTTCTGGAAGAAAACCAAATTAGAAATATATCATGCTCAAAATCGTGGTAGAACGTGGTGCTAAATTTAGACTACCATGTTCTGGAAACTGCTGCGCATGTTTCGTATTTTGACCATAACACCCTCATACGATGTTTGTTTTGAGCGTACCACATATGGATAGAAAGGTAAAAGAAAGATCTATAACTTTTATTCAGAGAGCAGAATCTAATTCGAATTAGATCATGGTCAGAAACGTGGTAGAACACGGAGTTAATTTTGGAAACAGAATTTCACATTCCTTATTTGCTATATATGCACTCTCTCTCATTCCTTTTGAGAGCAATTCGTTTTGAGAGTTGAAGTCCTGCCAAAACTCTTTCTCTTTATTGTTTCTCTCTCATGTGTTGAGAACCCACAAACCCTAGAATCAAGATCTTGTTCTCTTGGAGGATAGGGATTAAGGAGCGACCAAATTACTACTCTCTAGCAAGAGGAAAGTTTGGTTTCTAATTAATTTCTTGGTGGATACCGTGGAGGGCTTCTACTTTGGAGTCTCATCTTGGTACAAGGCGTTCAAGGTCACGCACACATCAACCACCAGGGCGCTGCAAAGCATCAACCACCATTAGCATCGATCAACAAGGAGGTGGAGGCTACAACTCTACATCTCAAGGATCTTCATTTCTTGTTTGGAGACAAGAAACTAAATGTATGATGCTTATTGATTTGGAAATTGCTTTTGGTTTGATTTTAATCATACATAATGATCTTTTGGTACTTTTCTTGTCAAAATTTTTGAAATTCCGCTGTCTTAAGTACCATGAAAACCCAACAGTGGTATCAGAGCATAGGGTTTATGTATGACTGATTTTGGCCAAATTTCCAAATATGGTTAGTCAATTAAATCCCAAAATATGAAATTTTAGTTATAATATTGGGAATTAATTGATTAATAAGATTGCATGAATTGTTTATGCATGTGTGTAATTATTGCACAAAAAATTGACAGATTAATTATAATGCATGAATTGTTTATGCATGTATGCAATGGTTGCATAAAAGCTAACTCTGTTTTGTAGCGAAGAGTGGGTTTGTGTGGCTCATGATTTCAATGCCTTGTGTGATGTAATGAATGCTTGTGTGAATGCTTGTAACGCGGCCCTTGGTGCCCCATGATATTAATTTATTTAATTAATTAAATAAGCAAGGATGTTAACTTGCTTCTCATGTAATTCATTCAAGGCTTGCATGCCTATTACATTTAGGATTGGAAATTTTAAATGTAATTTCAATTTCTATTAGAATAGTTCTAAGTAGATTTTGGGAGGGCTTAGATAATTAAGTTGTTCAAAAGAAGACTTCGGCCATGGAGATGGTGGAAGGAGCGACGATTGCGGAAAGCGTTTTCGCAAGAGCCATACAAACTCACAAAGCATATGTGATATGTTTTCTGTTTATTGTTTGTATAAATTCTATGAGAGTCATAGGTTAGGTATGGGTGTATGAATCACACGACCACCTAAAATTAAATAACAAGTCCGAAAAAATTAAGTGTCATTCCCTTCCTTCTCTATCCAGATCAAACTATCGATCGTTAGTTGATGGGACCTACTTAGTAGGCATCACTTTCTATCTTTAGGAGATGTGGGGCATGACGGTCATGTCGAACCAAATAGAGATAGGTTTACTTGACAAGGATAATCCAAAATGGTTTTGGGCCTTGGAGAATAGTTTGTTCAAACATAAGATGCTTGAATAAACGCCAAGAGTCACCTAGTTGTGATTGGCAAGGGGTTGCCTACCTTATCTAGCTAAGTTCAAGTTTCATGCCGACGCTGGCTTGTCCTAGTAAAAATGAGGGTCTTGGACCTGCTACAAAATTGGACTTAAAATTTTATAGTTGTAGTGGGAGTTTTATTATTGTAGTAATAAAACACAAAAACATAAACTTAACTCAAATCTTCTAATTTGTAGATCATGTCGAAAGAATCTTCCTTCTCGTTGCGTTCTCTTTTAGAAAAAGAAAAATTGAAAAACGACGGTTCAAACTTCATGGATTGGCATCGCACTTTGAGAATTGTTCTCAGGCGCGAGAAAAAGGAATACGTCTTAACTAAACCTCTCCCCAACAAACCAAGTGACACAGATAAACAGGAAACTAAGGATGAGTACACCAAGCACGAAGAGGATGAGCTTGATGTTTCTTCCCTCTTGGTCACGTTGATGAGCCCTGAATTGCAGAGGCAGTTTGAGGCGAAATCATCGTACATCATCATGAGCCAGCTTAAGAAAATGTTTCAAGAGCAAGCTCGTGTTGAGAGGTACAATGTGACTAAGGGTTTTCTAGGATGCAAGATGGCTGAGGGTACCTCTGTGAGTGCTCACATGCTCCAGATGATGAGCTATGTGGAGCAACTGGAGAAGCTCGAGTGTCCCGTGGACAAGGGGTTGGCCACGGACATCGTGTTGAACTCTCTACCATCGAGATATTCTTCATTCATCATGAATTATCACATGCATGGAATGGAGAAGAGCTTGGAAGAGCTGCATGGGATGTTAAAGACTGTAGAGGCTGACATGAAGAAAGGAGTTTCTCATGTCCTTGCGGTCTCAGAGGGAGGGAGGAAAGTTAAGAAAGGCAAAGGCAGGAGCAAACGAAAGGGTGATGCTAAGAGAAAGGCTCAGATGGAGATCTCGAGTACTCCCAAGGCCAAGACCAAAGTCCCTTCCGATGTCGAGTGTTACTACTGTAAGAACAAAGGACATTGGAAAAGGAGTTGCCCTAAGTACCTGGAGGATAAGAAGGCTGGAAAGGTTCCAACTTCTTCAGGTATGTTTGTTATTGAAGTTAACCTTGCTACTTCTATCTCGGACTGGATATTGGATACTGGTTCATGTGCTCATATTTGTTCTAATGTGCAGGCACTAAAGGATAGGAGAATGCTAGAGAAGGGTGAAGTACAACTCCACGTCGGAAATGGTGCAAGTGTTGTAGCTGTTGTCGTAGGAAATGTAGAGTTGTCTTTACCTAGTGGACTTGTAATAAAACTTAAACATGTTTACTTTGTTCCTTCTATTTCAAGAAATATTATTTCTATTTCATGTATGGACATGGATGGTTTTGTGTTTACCATCGAGAACAATTGTTGTTCTTTTTATAGAAATGGTTTATTTTATGGATCTTCTTTTGTGCGAGATGGTCTATACTTGCTTGAAATGGATAAACAAGTCCTTAACATTAATAACAAACGACTCAAGGCCCAACATGAGAGTGAGACTCTTGTGTGGCATTGCCGTTTAGGTCATATAAATGACAAACGCATCAAAAAATTGCAAGAGGTAGGACTTCTTGGTCAATTTGACTTTAAGTCGATTGATGTGTGTGAGTCTTGTTTACTTGGAAAAATGACTAAGGCGCCTTTTACCAAGAGTGGTGAGAGGACAAATGAGTTATTGGCACTCATACATACTGATGTGTGTGGACCAATGAGCATTTGTGCAAGAGGTGGCTATTCATACTTCATCACGTTTACTGATGACTTTAGTAGATATGGTTATGTCTACCTGCTGAGACATAAATCTGAATCCTTTGAAAAGTTCAAAGAATTTAAGAATGAAGTTGAAAACCAACTGGGCAAAAGAATAAAAGCCATGCGATCGGATCGCGGTGGCGAGTACTTGAGTAACGAATTTGGTCATTATCTAAAGGAGAATGGAATTGTTTCACAACTCACTCCTCCAGGAACACCACAATGGAATGGTGTTTCCGAGAGGAGAAATCGAACCTTGTTGGACATGGTTCGATCGATGATGAGTCAAGCTAGTTTACCACCTTCCTTTTGGGGTTATGCACTTAAAACTGCCGCATTCACACTAAACAGGGTACCATCTAAATCCGTAGAGAAAACACCACATGAGATATGGCATGGAAAGGTTCCTAACATGTCTTTTCTTAAGATTTGGGGTTGCGAGGCTTATATCAAACGGTTGATATCAGAGAAGCTAGGACCCAAACTGACAAGTGCTTATTCATCGGATATCCCAAAGAAACTAAGGGATATTACTTCTATCAGCAATCTTGAAAGCAAGGTAGTTGTTGCCAGACATGCTATATTCTTGGAGAAAGAGTTTCTTGCAAGAAGAAGTAGTGGGAGAAGTGTGCAACTTGAAGAGGTTCATGATGCAACACCTAACAATGAGATCAGGTTAGATCCCATTGTCCCACCCATGAATGAAGAGGCTAGTGGGAGTCGGCAAGAACCTATTTCGCAAACTGGTTGCGGAAGAAGTTCAAGTTTCATCCCATGAAGCAATTCCACAAGGAGTTGTGGAAGAAGGTCAAGAAGCAGATTCACAAAGGGTTGTGGAGGAAGCTATTGAACCTCAAGCACCTGTTACTCGTAGGTCAACAAGAGTGAGTCATCCACCTGAAAGATGGTTAGGGCTCCATGAGGTGACAGTATTGGATACTGAAGATCCTTTGACCTATGCGGAAGCGATGGCGAGTCCCGACTCTACTGAATGGCTAGGAGCCATGCAATCCGAAATGCGAGTCTATGTACGACAATCAAGTGTGGAATTTGATTGATCCTCCGGTAGGGATAAAGCCTATTGAGAACAAGTGGGTTTTCAAAAGGAAATCAGACATGGATGACAACTTGACTACTTACAAAGCACGGCTGGTAGCGAAAGGTTTTAAACAAATTCAAGGAGTTGATTATGATGAAACCTTCTCGCCCGTGGCTATGTTTAAGTCAATTCGGATTATCTTAGCAATTGCCGCATTTTATGATTATGAAATATGGCAAATGGATGTCAAAACTGCATTTCTAAATGGAGATTTAGAAGAGGATGTGTATATGACACAACCATGCGGTTTTGTAGATCCTAGTAATGCTAAGAAAGTATGCAAGCTTCAGAGATCTATTTATGGACTGAAGCAAGCATCTCGGAGTTTGAACAAACGCTTTGACAAAGAGATCAAAATGTTTGATTTTGTCAAGTGCGAAGAAGAACCTTGTGTATACAAAAGGGTTAGTGGGAGTGCTGTCACTTTTCTGGTGTTGTATGTGGATGACATACTTCTGATCGGAAATGACATTCCTTCTCTGAATTCTGTGAAAACTTCATTGATGAAGGTGTTCTCAATGAAGGATCTGGGTGAAGCTGCCTATATTCTAGGCATCAAGATCTATAGAGATAGATCTAGGAGACTCATAGGATTGAGTCAAAGTACGTACATTGACAAAGTGCTAAAGAGGTTTAGCATGCAGGATTCCAAGAAAGGTTTCTTGCCAATGTCTTCTGGCATCCCATTGAGCAAGAAGCAGTGTCCTTCGACGACTGTTGAGCTCGATAGCATGAAGAGAGTACCATATGCTTCGGCAATTGGTTCTATCATGTATGCCATGATATGCACCCGCCCAAATGTGTCATACTCGTTAAGTATGACTAGCAGATATCAGACCAATCCAGGATTAGCACATTGGACTGCTGTCAAGAATATCCTAAAGTACCTCAAAAGGTCTAAGGATATGTTCCTTGTCTATGGTGGAGAATCTGAGCTTGTTGTAAGGGGTTACACCGATGCTAGTTTCCAGACTGACCATGATGACATGAGATCGCAATCGGGATATGTGTTCATTCTCAATGGTGGTGCTGTGAGCTGGAAGAGTTCCAAGCAGGAGACCACAGCTGATTCAACCACCGAGGCTGAATACATAGGGGCCTCAGAAGCTGCGAAAGAAGGATTTTGGATCAAGAAGTTCCTGGCCGAACTTGAAGTGGTTCCTAGTTCTTCCGATCCTGTAGAGCTCCTTTGTGACAATAATGGAGCTATTGCACAGGCCAAAGAACCAAGATCACACCAGAAATCCAAACATGCTCAACGAAGGTATCACCTGATTCGAGAGATTATCAATCGAGGTGATGTGAAGATTTACAGAGTTGATACGGACAGCAACACAAGCTGACCCGCTAACAAAGCCGCTTTCTCAAGCAAAGCATACGATGCACACTGCCTCTATGGGTATGAGATACATTAGAGAGTGGATTTGAGATTGTATTAGGCTACACTTATTTAGAGTTTTTTTTATACATGGAGATGTATATGGGATTGGCTCTAGTTCAAGTGGGAGATTGTTAGTGTTGTGATCTAGAAGCCAATCATAGGATGATTGTTTTCTAAGTTTTGTTTATGTAATTGAATGATTATGTTTATCATTTTGTTCCTTGAGTATTTTATTAATTATAGATCATTCAGGTTGAGGACTTGGAATTGTGGAACTCTAAAGTGTCTCTAGTCTTGGTAATTAACAAGGAACATTAATTACCGGTATAAGATTAGCATTTGGATTAGATGATGATCATGTTCTGCAGATCATATGACAAGGAGTTGTCAATCTGATCAAATGGATACCTGATGGAGATCAGGGGATTGGACGTGACCAAAGTAAAACATTTAATATGGATTGTGTTTGTGTCATTAATGTTTTATTGTGTCTGGAATTCTAAGGTATGAGATGATTGTTTCTCTCACATGAGAATATATATTCGTGGATATTATCCAACGTTGTCCGTAACTGGTAATTATACAGATTCTATCTCAGTATGTATTTCTTATGTGGAGGGATAGTAATTATCAAGAATACCAATGTCCCTCATATAATGAGCGATGATATCACTGGGCCCTTGATGAAATAATACAAGTATGTGCACATATGATTAAGGAGTTAATTATAATTACTGAATTATTTCGGAATCAAGAAACGAGTAGATTTGCAAGGATGACACACTCCTACCTTGGATCTATTCATGATATCATGAGACATGGAATTGACACGAGGCAATTATTGCTTAGGGATCGTGATTCAGTATGGTACTTATCATCTGTGTCATTTGGGTAATTACAATGCATATTGCTAGGTGCCGCTTGTAATTTATGGAATCGAAAAGAGTTTCAGATTCTATTGCCGAATGACATAGATCCCACAGGGTCACACCGATAAGGAATTAATTAGAAATGCTCCTTAATTTATTTGACATGTATGACATGACAAATAAATTGGTTTCTCCACTAAAACATGATAAATATAATTATTTGGATAATTATATATGATACTACAATTAATTAGATTAATTGTATTTGATTAATTCAAACAAGGAAAGTGAAACTTGGCCCAATAAACAAAGGCTAATGGCTGTTGTTAATTATGGCTCATGTTTATTTAAAGAATTGTTTCCATAATTAAAAGTTAGCCCAAAATAGTTTACCACGTTTTCTGAAAGCTGCTGCGCAATGTTTCTTATTTGGGCCATATATTTCTAGTACGATATCCGTTTTTAGCTTTCTATATCTTTCTGGAAAGGTAATAGAAAAATCTACAACTTTGTATTTCTGGAAGAAAACCAAATTAGAAATATATCATGCTCAAAAACGTGGTAGAACGTGGTGCTAAATTTAGACTACCATGTTCTGGAAACTGCTGCGCATGTTTCGTATTTTGACCATAACACCCTCATACGATGTTTTTTTTTAGCGTACCACATATGGATAGAAAGGTAAAAGAAAGATCTATAACTTTTATTCAGAGAGAAGAATCTAATTCGAATTAGATCATGGTCAGAAACGTGGTAGAACACGGAGTTAATTTTGGAAACATAATTTCACATTCCTTATTTGCTATATATGCACTCTCTCTCATTCCTTTTGAGAGCAATTCGTTTTGAGAGTTGAAGTTCTGCCAAAACTCTTTCTCTTTATTGTTTCTCTCTCATGTGTTGAGAACCCACAAACCCTAGAATCAAGATCTTGTTCTCTTGGAGGATAGGGATTAAGGAGCGACCAAATTACTACTCTCTAGCAAGAGGAAAGTTTGGTTTCTAATTAATTTCTTGGTGGATACCGTGGAGGGCTTCTACTTTGGAGTCTCATCTTGGTACAAGGCGTTCAAGGTCACGCACACATCAACCACCAGGGTGCTGCAAAGCATCAACCACCATTAGCATCGATCAACAAGGAGGTGGAGGCTACAACTCTACATCTCAAGGATCTTCATTTCTTGTTTGGAGACAAGAAACTAAAGGTATGATGCTTATTGATTTGGAAATTGCTTTTGGTTTGATTTTAGTCATACATAATGATCTTTTGGTACTTTTCTTGTCAAAATTTTTGAAATTCCGCTGTCTTAAGTACCATGAAAACCCAACACCAACTACACATGATGCATCTTCATCTGATGACGAGGCAAGACCCCTCAAAACAAGGAGCATTCGTGACTTGTACGAGGCGACAAGCGAGTTGCATTTGGTGTGTCTCTTGGCTCAAGGCGACAACATTCCATTTGAAGAGGCGGTGGTAGATAACAAGTGGCAAGCCGCTATGGATGATGAGATGCATGCAATTGAGAAAAATGACACATGGGAGCTCACCTCTCTTCTTGAAGGTCACAAGGCGATTGGTGTTAAGTGGGTTTACAAGAAGAAGGTGAACCCCCAAGGCGAAATTGTGAAACATAAAGCGAGATTGGTGGCAAAAGGCTACAAGCAACAAGCCGGTACCGATTATGAGGAGGTATTTGCACCGGTGGCAAGAATGGAGACTATTCGACTTCTAATTTCTCTTGTGGCTCAATCAAAGTGGCGTATCCATCAAATGGATGTCAAGTCGGCCTTTTTGAATGGTGTTTTGGAGGAAGAAGTATACATTGAGCAACCCCCCGGATATTTGAAAGAAGGCTGTGAAGGTAAAGTTTTAAAATTAAAGAAGGCCTTGTATGGCTTGAAGCAAGCTCCTAGAGCTTGGAACACACGGATTGACCAATACTTTAGATCGCACGGTTTCGTGCAATGCCCCTATGAACATGCGTTGTATGTGAATATTAAAAATGGTGATAAGTTGATGGTGTCTTTATATGTTGATGACTTAATTTTTATGGGTAGTAGTGGTGAAATGATTGAGGAGTTCAAAATGGCCATGAATAGTGAGTTTGAAATGACCGATTGAGAACTTATGTCCTATTTTCTTGGTCTTGAAATAAAGCAAGGAGAAGAAGGTATTTTTGTAACACAAGAGGCCTATGCCAAGGAGATTTTGAAAAGGTTCAAGATGGAGGATTGCAAGCCGGTTAGTACTCCGGTTGATTGTGGCGTGAAGTTATCTCGACATGACAAAGAAAATGTAGTCGATGTGACATCATACAAGAGTCTATTTGGAAGCTTGAGGTATTTGACATGCACTAGACCGGATATTTTATATGCGGTCGGCTTAGTTAGCCAGTATATGGAGGAGCCGAGCTCAACACATTGGAAGACTATCAAGCGGATTCTTCGTTACATCCGAGGTACTTTAACTCTTGGTTTGTTTTATAGTTCATCCACTAACAACTTTGCAATTTTTGGCTATTCGGATAGCGATTGGGACGGAAACACGGATGATAGAAAGAGCACCTCGGAATTTGCATTTTACATGGGAGATACAGCATTCACATGGCTTTCAAAGAAGCAACCGATCATCACCCTTTCGACATGTGAAGCGGAATATGTCGCGGCAGCAGCGTGTGTGTGTCATGCGATTTGGTTGAGAAGGCTACTCAAGGAGATAAACTTTGCTCAAGAAGAGGCTACGCAAATTTATTTGGATAACAAGTCGGCAATCGAGTTGGCTAAGAATCCGGTCCATCATGAAAGAAGCAAGCATATTGATGTGAAGTATCATTTTATTCGAGAGCAAGTGAAGGAGAAGAAAGTTGAGTTGATACATGTGGGTAGTGAAGATCAAGTTGCGGATATTTTTACGAAGCCATTACCAACCATGAAGTTTGAGAAGTTTAAAAATCTTCTGGGCATGAAGGATGTAAAGGGAATTAAGTTTAAGGGGGTGTGTTGAAATATTAAACTTAATTTTGTAATAAAGTAAAGTTAATAGAATAAGTAGTGGAACTTCTTTGTTTCAGCAGTTGCAGAATTAATGGACTGATTGATGAGGGGATATGAAAGATCAAACGACGTCCGTTTTGGCTGTATGACCTATGGATGGAAAGTTCTGGAAGTCTAGTTTCTGATGGTTCAAATTTCAAAGCGTTTGGAGTTCCCTACAGAGAGTAATAGCTGTTTTAGTGGACAGGGGTCAGCTGAAACAGCTGCTGTTTAGTATTCTATTTTTAATACAAATTTTCTAGATACTTCTGTTGTCTTAGCCTATAAATAGAGTTGTAATCTGTTGTTTGATATGTAAGAAAGATACAAGAGTTTTATGTAAGAAAGATAGCTTGTTTTATCCATCTCTTCTCTTATCTCAAAGTGTAATATCCACCATAATCTTTTATCAAAGATAACCTATTAAACTTCATTTTTTTTACTGCTCGACTTTGTACTAAATGAATTCAAAATTTGAAATATTTTGCATATACATGTATCACTCGTGAAGTAGATTGGTTTCAACAGTTTGAATTTGTCATTTAAAGTAAATCCATAGAATTTTATAGTTGTACTCACCAAACCACCAAATTCTCTTAATTAGCACATCACAAGCGAGTTTTACTCAAATTTTAACTGTATATCAGGAATTCCTGCTTTTATTTTTGGTTTGATAAAGTCTGTTATTATCTCTTTAAAAGAATATTAGTTTTGATATAAATTTTGAGCAACATGGCCAAAAAAAAAAAATGATCACCAAGTCTCTAGACGACGTGCACATAAAAATTAAATAATTAGATAACCAATGAAACAAAAATGTTTGACATTCTACTATTATATACTCTTGAAAAGGTTCTCATCTTCATCATGTACCGTCCGTTGGCTTCTATGAAAATAAAAATTTATTATTTATAATTGTTGGACCAAAACAGGGGAAACGAATTTCTCTCTCTCTCTCTCTCTCTCTCTCTGATCGTCGACTCTACCATGTTTCTCTTCTCCTCCCTCTGACCCATTCCATCTCATCTTAAATAAATGGCGCTCTGCTCTCACTGCATTTCTCCTCATCGGATCTCTTCTTTCCTTCTTCGGATCCCATGGCCTATTCTTCTGTTCCTCTCCTCTTCTGTTTAACAACAGCTCTGATCACCTCTTGTTATGGAAACAAGCTAGGCCTGGACTTTCACCATCGCTTCTCTGACAAGGTGCAGGAATGGACCGACTCTCGAGGGTTGCCGCCCACTTGGAATCCAGAGGAAGTGCCACGTGGCACAGTAGAGTACTACCAGAGACTTCTCAAGTATGACCTCCACAGACACCGTGACCGTTCCTTGGCTGAGGGTGACCTCTATGCTTTTGCTGAAGGAAATGAGACCCTGCAGTATCTCGGCAAGTATGTGAATTAATTTGATGTTATTACTTATTTGCTTTGCTCTAGATCTTTATTTCAGGTAGTATAGATCAGTAGCTTCTTACCAGAATCATTAATGTTCTTGAAAATTGAAATTACTTGTTCAGTTTTGAAAATGAAAAATATGTTAAATTGTCAAATTAAAAAAAGGACAACAGTTATATTATTTTACTTGTTCAGTTTTGAAAATGACCATCAATGACCGATAAAGTATAATTTTTAAATGGTAACTTGTGTATATCTGTTTAATTTTACTTAGTTTATTCCGGAAGTGCAAAAATTAGCGTGACAGTTTTATATATGAAATTTTCGCCTATCTGCTAAACAGCTGAATGATGAAATATTTCTTTTTATTTCCTTTTGAATGCCTGTTTCACAACATAAAAGCTTGCACTATGCTTTTGTGGATCTCGGGACGCCAAACCAAACCTTCTTGGTGGCACTCGACACGGGCAGTAATTTGTTTTGGGTGCCTTGCAACTGCAAACAATGCGCTCCTAATTCTGACCCCTTATACGGAGTATGTTTAATTATCGACTTTGCATTACAATTTGAAATAAGTTTATCTTAACAATTTGGTACTTGTTTTCTACACTCCTTATGTTTTCTTCATGCTAATTAATCAAATTTAGTTTATACTACTAAAGTAATGGCAAACTTTGGTTTCTTTTATTCCGCTTGTCATTGGAAAAAATATATTGCATGTGGCTTATTATGTCCTAATAAACTTTCACAGAATGTTGCTTTTAGAAACTACGAAACTAGCAAATCGACAACAAGCAAGAAGATATCATGCAGTAGCGACCAATGCTTCACTGCCTCCGCATTGCAATGCACCAATCAAACTGCAGATTGTACATACACAATCAAATATGGAGCTGCTAACACTTCCTCCTCAGGGACAGTAATTCAGGATGATCTTTACTTGATTAAGCAGGACATAACTTCAAAACTTGTCAAGCTCTCTATTTTATTTGGGTATGCTAATAAATACTAATCCAAACATGATCCATCAGTGAATCTACTATTCATATTAGTATTTGTTAATTAAATTGTTTGCAAATGATTTTTTGAAGTCTTTTGAGGATATTAGGCATTTAGTAATGCTTGATGTTGTAACAAAAGTATTTAATAGATGGAAACAGGCTGTTATTGAGAATTATTCAAAATAACTAATTAGTACTATATCAAATTTTAAATTAATTTATCAGCTGTGGAGAGGTTCAAACGGGCAATCTTCTCAACGGTGGGCCACCAAACGGTCTAATGGGTTTAGGACTTAGTAATATATCAGTTCCTTCCATTATAGCAAACAGTGGGTTAATCTCGGACTCCTTTTCCATGTGCTTTGGGTTGGATGGTGATGGTCAGCTTAATTTCGGTGACAAAGGCAGTGCTGATCAATTTGAAACTAAACTTAACATTGATACCAAGTATGTTACTTTTCCCCCTCTTCTCTTTATTTTTGTGTGCCCAGCATGCTAATAGTAACAGATTAAATACCTTTTTTTGTTCATCTGACAAGTAATTGAACAAACATGAACCTTCTGTTAATTAGTAAAGAAACATGCCGCTCTTGATGTCTTGATACTGGCCAAGTTCATTCTGCTTTGTTAATTAGTAAATAAACGGGTCTTTGTTTTGTAAAGAGATGAAAATTCTGCTTTTTTCCAGACCATTCTACAACATCAGTTTAACAGGAGTTGAAGTAGGGAGCATAGTCAGCAATTTGTCTTTCACTGCTATTGTCGACTCAGGCACTGCAATCTCAAGATTTACTGATGATGTTTATACGAAGCTTGGAACCAGCGTAACTTTTTAGTATTGTAGCTTATCAATAGTGACATATTTACAACTATTGAGAGTTTGAGATTTAGTTATTTATAATAGTTTTTTTTTTTATTACTAGTTCTCCGCTCAAGTTTCAGAACAGCAGGTACAAGTTAAAGGCATTCCTTTCGAATACTGTTTTGAGATAAGGTAATTATTCTCAGAAAAAAAAACAGTACAAGTTTAACATAGTGTGATCGTATTATAAACCAGTTAGCATCTTGATACTTTTTTCAAAAATAATAATAAAAATAATATACCAGTTGCAGAGGGGGAGAATTTGTTTAATGGAATTATTTAATGAGTGTTCTTCTGAGAATCAAGTACCTATAAAATACCATGCAATTTAGTAATTCTTGTGTCATCTCAGTTCTGAAAGTGCAAAAAATTTCTCAAACTTTAAATTCTTGTGCGATTGAGTTTAACTATTTTGCAAGAAAAGGGAATGGCTGGGCATAGCTGCCAATAAAATTTGAAAATTTGGACAGACTTGGTTATAAGAAGATTTTTGACACAAAGCACCTTTCTGTAGGAATTCAGAAAATAAGGCATATAGTTCCTTATTATGAAGCACAAAAACTGAATTTTTATATGGACTGAAAAAGTGAGGAAACAATATGCATGAACAAATCTCTTATCTGCTATATGAGACTTCCTAAAACAAATCTCCACTGATCTTTCAGTGCAAATCAAACTCTAATTCTACTACCTCCTGTTAACTTCACGACCGAAGGTGGAAGCAGATTTGAGGCACTTCATCCTATTATTTTACTTATTGATCGGGTACATGGAGAGAAATTCATTCTTTATATGTCATGCATTACCATATACAATCATGTTGGCCATACCATATAACTGATTGATACTCCTGTTAGAAATGAATCAGAACAGTAAGAGACCATTTGCTTATTGCTTGGCCATTGTACGTTCCGGATTCAACATAATCGGAGGTAAAGAAATTTTAATAATATATCCTGTTCTAATTAGCTTTGGTTATATATTTATCTACTTTATTTCAATGCAGAGAACTTCCTATTTGGTCAACGGATCGTCTTTGATAGAGAGAGAGGGGTCTTAGGTTGGCAGCCCTATAACTGTAAGTCCCCCCACAGAAGTGAAAGCTTTTTTCGTGACATACAATGATTTGAGTACTTGATGGTTAACTTTGTATAACTCAAAAATCTTAACTAAATATAAATGACGACAGGCTCTGGTTCCAAGGATACCAATGAACCTGCTCCTCCTACTGCTCCGAGCACACCACCTCCTTCCCCTACAATATCAGTTCCAAGTAAAGCATGGGCCCATCCTGTTGGCTGCTCTACTGTACTAAGTGTCGTAGCATCTGTTATTTCGATAACCCTTATGTGGCTTCCGTTTTATTGATTAATGATTTTGTATTATCAAATTTGCCTGTGCTTCTGATAAGTTACTGTCGCCATGCTGCTTGTGATGTATTCTTGATAATATGAAACATACTATTCTGCTTCTGTGAGTTATTATTTGTTTGATCTTTGAGTATGTTTGGATGTCCTTTTCTGGTGTTATGTATGCAGATACATTGGATAATATATTATATATATTAATCTGATCCTGTTTTTTTTTTAACTATTTTGATCTAATTTTTTCTTCATAATTTCAAAAATATACCCATTAAATTCATTTTTAAGCCTTTTTGAGGTTAAACTGATAGTCAAATTCTTTCATCCTCTTAAGATATACATTTCAAAGCAATTGATCAAAATAGTAATTACTAAACTTCAGTTAACGAACCAAACAAAAAAAGAAAGAAAAGGAAAACAATGTGTATTCAGGCGTTGGAACATATTGTAGGTCTTGTTCGATTGAATGTTTCTTTATTTCAATTTAAGGAATATTTCTGACATTAGATCATGTTGTCAGTTCTGATTCTAGCTTCCCAAACATTTTATGCTAAGCAAAGTAAGGTGCATGCAAGTTCTTGGGATCTAGTTAAACAATAATTTTGCAATCAGTCTGGCTTTTTTTTTAATGGTTGTATATTGGGGTCATTTAATTTTTTATTATCTAATTAATATAATTTTCCAAGTATGTTAAGTAAATTTAATTGAAATAGTTATTTCAGAACATAAGATGACCTTAGTGCTGGGCAATTCAATTAATTGCATTCTGTTTTCAATTCTAAGCATTAAATGAATATTTAATACTGATTCTCATCTTGTATGGTACCAACTATAGATAGCTAAGTTCTTTATTATCTAATCATTTTAGAGTTGCTGGTATTCTTATTCCCTAAACTATGGTCAAATAATATATAAATCCAAAAGCATTAGAATACTAAAATCCTCTTTGAAAAACTGTAACCTCCTAATCATCCACTAGCTAACATCCTTAACTAACAATAACACAAGGATTTTCCAAATCATAAATGTCCGAATTTTTTTATATCGCTCACAGTATTATATTACATGTAGCAGATTGTATATCAAGTAACATGCAAATATCCATAGTAACAAGGTGCGCATTTTATTCGCGAATAAAACGTTTTTAGGGGTTTCCGCACCGTATCGCGAATAATTCGTTTGACTGTACTTTTACCGAATAATTTGCGAATAAAACGCGAATCACGAATTATATATTTGCGATAAAAACACCCAAAAAATTGTTTTTTTAAGATTTTTTTTTTTTTTTTTGAGAATTTCTTTTTTTTTGCTTCCTTGTTGTACTAAATCATTCCCAAATTATACCCGCATCACGAATTTTTGACCCCGCCAAACCGAATCCAAACTTTTGATTTGTCACTATGCAAATATCTCCAAATGAATGTACTGATATACCATTTACATATAGTTCAATAACCCGCTACACAGATTGACAAAACCCCTTGTTCATTCTACCTACTCGCCATGTATCTTTTTAATCTTTCTCTTTCAATCTCTCTCTTGACCCTATCAAAGTCACCTCATGTTAATGGCTATGTTATCTACAGCTCATGATCGGATACATTCCTTCTCTTCTCAGAAGCCAATTATGGCTACTTCCCATTTTTCTCTTTTTGTTCTCTCCATATCTGTAACATTCTTTCATGCCATAGCTGCTAGTAATAAACTAAGCCTCCAATTCCACCACCATTTTTCTGACACAGTAAGGCAATGGCAAGAGTCCCATGGTTTGCCTGCCACATGGCGTAAGGAGGATGTGCCACGTGGAACTCCTGAATATTACAAAATTCTTATCAATCATGATCTGCACCGGCACCGTGGTCGCTTTCTTGCTCAAGGCGACCTTTACTCCTTTGCTAAGGAAGGCAACATGACCATACAGTATCTCAATTTGTAAGTGAAATTATTTATTTACTATTATGTCACATACTGTCAATCAGATTTTTTTTTTTTAAAGAGTGACTATGTTCTGAATTTTCTTTGGTATATATAATTTGGAAGATTGCACTATGCCTTTGTTGCACTGGGGACGCCGAGTCAGGAATTTTTGGTGATGCTGGATACCGGAAGTCATATCTTTTGGGTGCCATGCAACTGTCGTCAATGCGCTCCAAATACCTCGCCTTCATATGGAGTATGTTAGTTTCTGATCACCACTCCGATATAAATTTTTAACGTTTTATCGAGATTTGGGTATTTATATATCAGCTACTTAATTTGTATGTTTGTTTCAGTTGTGAGAAAATTAATGATAATAATTAACTAGAATTATGGACACTTGGGATTTTGATCAGGTTTGACTTTTATCACCTACATAATTCCTTAATTTAGTCCTTATTTTGGAACTTGTAAATTCAAATTATATTTGTGAGATTTTGTATAAGATTTTCAAAACTTTATGCTCATTTTAGGGACGGCAATTCTTAAGCCACTAGCAGGTGAGACCTGATCCGACTGCATATATATATATATATACACACACTTCATTAAGCTTATCCATAAACTTCAATAAAATTTGTTATTAATCTAAGAAAAAAAACACAAGCTGACCACACTGACCTGATCCAACCCATTGTCACCCTTAACTCAATGTACATATCTATGCATGGGTAGATCTTATATATATTTGACTAACGGGAATTAAATCCAAGCAGAAGTTTAAGTTCAACAACTACATGGCAAATGCATCTTCTACCAGCAAAACAGTCACTTGTTCCAGCAGTCAGTGCGATAAACGGTTCAGAAATGTGTGTCTCAACAGTACCGGTGACTGTACGTACTTGGCACAGTATGCAACGGCCGATACTTCCTCTTCAGGCATTTTGATGCAAGATGTCTTGTCATTCATGAACGAGCGCAATACTCAGGATATCATCCAACTTCCTATTGTATTTGGGTATGATTTGATCTTAATAAAAATATCTCTGACATTATTTTGTAAATGTGTTATACAATTTGTAAAAATGCTTTGCATATAATTATGATGATTTATTCAAACAATGGAGATAATCAAATACTTGAAAGATAGAGTTGGAAAGATTTGATCATGCATTAATTTTTATGTAAATTATCCAGTTGTGGTAAGGTTCAGACCGGTGCTTTCCTACGTGATGCACCCAATGGCCTAATGGGTCTCGGGTTAGATAGTTTCGCAGTTCCTACAATGCTAGCAAACAAAGGAATAATTTCAGATTCCTTTTCAATGTGCTTTGGAGATGACGGTAACGGGAGGCTTAAATTTGGGGACAAAGGCAACCCCGGCCAAAATGAAACACCACTTGTTGTCCAGAACGGACTGTAAGTCTTCTTGAAATACATGTGTATTTTTTTATCTTGCATGTAAAATAAATTTACTAGTGATCACAGAAACAGAGACAGTTTCATACTGTTTTAATAGTTTCAGATAAATATTACATGCCTATAATATATGGAATGCTGAAATTTGTAAAAATGATCAATAGCTTTTATTTTCTTTTTCTTTGGCCTGCTTGTGCTTACAATTGAATATTATCTTAAGTTTCTACAATGGAGATATAGTTCTTTAACAGGTGTTTAAGAAGAATGGATTAGCTTATACTAGTTACTGAGTAGTTTTCATTTTTTCAAGTTTTTTCTCATTTCTCTTCAATTTGCTTTTCTTTATTTCCTTTTAATTTGCTTTATGCTCAAATGTTTTGAGCAGAATTGTTTTTCTTATTTAGTTACATATCCTTTGTAACTTCAAAATGATTAATGAAATTAGGACTTGACCGCTAGACCCTTTTTCTTTGTCAAAAAAAAAAAAACCAATGTTCTTATTTGTAATGGTGAATTCAGCTTTCTTTTTATTTAACTACAATTATACTTTGTTTACTCCACTGGTATTAATTGTATTCATTTCAGTCCATACTACAACATCAATATAACGGAAATGGTAGTGGGAGATAAAACTATCAAAGCAGAATTCACTGCACTAGTTGACTCCGGTACTAATTTTGCATTGCTAGAAGACCCTTTATACACCCAATTCACTGCTGCTGTAAGTTGCAAAAAGCTTATAAATTGCATGTGAAATATAGTTTTACATTTATATTTTTATACAAGACTAAGTTTCTCCTTTGTATTATTTTTTGTAGTTTTCTGCACAGGTTGAGGACAGAAGGGTTATGGATCCTGATATTCCATTAGATTACTGTTATGAGAGGTAAGTCTGTTCAAAACTAATTAAGCTCAAATTAATTCAAATGCATTAATATATAGTTTTGGAAGAAAATATAACAAAAAGAATTACTTCATTTAAGCATGAAATTTATTGACATTATATTGCATGATTACCTCCTCAAATTTACTTTTTCATCGAAACTAGTATCCTCCATGAGATCTTGACTCATTTTATTGAAAGTCTTCTATTTTGTTGGATAATTGTATGTTTTCCATTCAAAATAGAACTGATAATTACCTCTCCTTGCTTTATGCAGTAATTTTAAAAAGAATAATGCACATCCGTCTGTGAGCTTTACAACAAAAGGCGGGAGCCAATTTCCTATGCTAGCGCCTATAGTTGTATTGATTGATGAGGTAAATAAAGAACAAGGAAGAAAATTTAACAGTAGTGTGATCAGGATTACCTTATTTTGATGAGCTAGTTGATGCATTTGGAAGTTTAACATGATCATACTGGTACGGACCCGGCCATGACTTGAGTTGGTACAGACTGGTACTACCAAATATTTATTTCCCAATTTCTTTGTCCATCACTATTCATCTAATGATGCATTGAGTATTTTATGTTGGACCAAATACATGATTTTTCATTTGCTGTATCCTGAGAATGTAAACTCCTCTAAACTAAAGTAAGAAATTAAAATTTTGGTCAATTTCATACTTCATTTGCAGAACTCAAATCCAGTTGGATACTGCTTAGCAGTGGTTCAGAGCACTGATGGGAATGTAATTGGAGGTAATAAGATGGATGACTAAATTTTGATAAAATTTCTATGATATAACATGCACATCAGGAGTGAATGTAGAGTATATAATTTCTCAAAATTTTGAACTACAATTTAATTCATATTTTTGTAGTCCTTTTGGAGTTGAACCCTCAAATGAAGGGAAAAAAAATTAAATCATGTCATGTAAACCTTTTTGTAATTTTAATTTAAATGCAGCCATTGCTATGACGGGCCTAAACGTCGTCCATGACCGAGAGAAGCTAGTCTTGGGTTGGCAAGAGGCTGATTGTAAGTTTCTCATCTCTCAGAATCCAACCAAAGAAATGAAACTACATGTTAAAAAAAAAGTGACCTTTTTTGTTGTCATAATCAGATCAATCACTGCAGTGAATTCTGTTTTATCACTTGGTAGTAATGTACTGGCACTGAGTACTTACCTCAAGAATTACAGAAGGCGAAATGTTATTTCCGAAAGCGCTTACGTCAAATATTTACATTAGGGAGAGTAAAAAAAATGTCCAAATGTGCTTTCCTATGCCAAAAATGGTTTGTAGGTGAAATAATTCATATGGTAAACTCATTATCATTGCCATTTCAGAATTAAACCAAATTATTGAAAGTATCAATCTTTTTATTTTCTGTACTCCAAATACACTTAGATGTCAATTGAAGAGAGAATGTATGGAAAAATGGTTGGGTTTTAGGAAATCTTGCTCAGAGAAAACTTGTAGAGCTAAATTTTACCATCCTAAACCCTAGAAGCAAAAGCATGCAATAATCTCTGCCATCATCATCATGGATGCATTCACAATTTGGAGGTGCACAGCAGTTCTATATCACTTGTGAATTGCAATGGAGATGTGAAAAAAGAACCAGAACTATACAAGGCCTGTACCACTGGTATTTAAAAACCGGGCCTAAAACCAAACTCTCTTAGAACCCAAATTGGGCTGGATTTCAAGCATGCTGGGCCCAGTAAATTCAACATAATTGTACCATTTCGGATTCAAATCTTGGTAATGCAAATTATTTGTACTTTGACAGGTTATGGTTCTTTCAAGAACGGTACTATAAAACCAGAAAGCCCAAACTCCTTGTCTCCTACTATGGCACCACCAAGACCCCCAAATTCGTGGGCCCCACATGCCAGTGCCTCAAACGTATTGAACATCTTGATATGTCTCTTCGTGATTGTTTTGTTCGATTGATCTGCTCAAAAATTGTAATTTTGTCATTCTTTTATTTGATATGTTGGTGTACATACACTATAGTTCTGATACTAACATCTTTTATACATGTCTGTCACATATGCATATTCAATTATGCTGTTTTTTTTTTTATTCAATGAATTTATCAGTTGGTAATCACCAATTGATCTTTCAAAAGTACAAATTTTATGGTAATAATCTCGGTGAAGGTTCACTTTTCTATAATTTTATCCTTGTCAACATCGATTACTAAATGTTAATGGTACACATTGGCGGAGCCACCATGTAATAGGATAGGTAATTTTTTACCTCTAAAATTTTAAAATCGGGTATGAAGTGGTATAAATATGTTGACTTGCCTACTTCTGAAAATTAAATTGCCTACCTTGTTCTTTGACAATTCAATACTGCAATCCAATCGAATGAATTAAATTGCAAATTGAGACTGATAATTGACTAAAATTATTGTGCTTAATGTTTTTCTTAAATTATGTTTGAATCTGATTTAGAATTTGGTGATATTGATTAAAATGATTCAAGTATATAAGTTAATTTGCCCACTAACCTGATAACCCAGTAACCCGAAACCTTTTGCACATCTCTGACTCAAATCCTAACTATGCCACTGTTGCATCTAATGATCAAAATTATAGTGATTCTAAACATACATCTAGATTTAATGGTACATCTAATGATCACAATCTAAACTTCAGTTTTATAGCACCTTTTCTTTTTTTATTCATAAAAAATATTCTTTTTATATTGTACTGTTTAAAATATAATACAAAATATTCCGCATTAAATGTACATCTATGATGATGAAAGATGATTTGTATTATACAAGATATCAGATTTTATAGTATTAATTAAATTTAACTTTTTAAAAAAAAAAATTAAGTCACTCAAGTTTTAATATCAATAAGAAATCATCCGAATTTTTAACATGCTGCTTCTTATACAGAGTACATTACCAATTAATCACTAGATTAAATACTTTTTTTTTAAATTAGTCGTGTACACCACTGATTTTCTATTACCAAAAAAACCATACAAAATAGTAGTTTGGTATTGAGTAATACCAATGTATCGATAACTATTCAATAACCCACAGAGCCTACAAACTCTTAAGCAATCCGCATCTCTAGATTAAATACTGATTTTCAATATTATTAAAAGTAAGTTATTTGTTTTTTAAAACAAGGTTACAACTTTTTATAAAAAAAAAGTAAATATATACTAGAATTATCCTAAGTTATTTACTTTAGTTGTTGATTTATGTTGCTGCAAAACATTAGAGTACTCTCCTTATCTTTTCCTAAAAATATGAGATATTATCACCACAGGCACTTATCACAGGATATGATCACATATTCAAAATGTTCAGAGGTTTTCTTTAGATTTTTAAAACAAATTATGTATATCATAATTGGCACTTTATCCAAATTTTATTAATACCTGTTGATATAAAATTAATACTTTACACAAGCCAAAATACCAAAAGAAATAACAAAAGGTGGTAAAATATTGTACTAAAAATATTGTGTTTTTTTTTTTGTTATAGAAGTGCTCAAGGTAATTATTTCGGGGAAAAAGGAATAACAAAAGTGCATATTTCTTAGTATTGTTAAAAATATAAAGTACAGATTGGGTGAAGATAATATTAAATAATGGCTTCATCCATATCTTTTTTCTTCAACATTAGTCTTTATATGTATCCTACTGTTATAAGTTAAGACGAACCTTCCCTTAAACATTAGTCTTTACCTAAATTCTACGATATTAGTTAAGAATTTAAGATCAACATGCCATGCCATGCATAGAAGATTGCGAATAAATAATGAATAACGTAATGATGTATTTAATTTATCCCAAATAAATAGCAAATTAACAATCAACATAGTACTTTAAATGTACATGTATAGAGTAGAACTAGGGGCCTCTTAAGTTCATCAAGCTCCACTGTGAATTCAACTCTAAAATCTATTGTATTGGCTTCAAACGACGAATCCAAACTGTTGAAATCCTTCTACCTTATGAGTAATGCGTCTACATATAAAAAATTTTAAGTTTCGAATTAATTTAGTATAAAGTCAAGTTGTCAAAATTAAAAAATTTATAAATTAATTTTAATGCATTCATTTTTTAGACGCCTTTTGACCACTTGACTCTATACAAAATTAATTTAAACTTTTAAAATTTTCGCATGTAGATGCATCACTCGTAAGGTAGAAGGATTTCAACGGGTTGAATTCGTTATTTGAAGCCAAACCAATAGGTTTTAGAGTTGAGTTCACAATAGGACTTGGTGAACTTAAGAACACCTAATTCTACTTTACGGTCATGTTTGGTTGTGGAGTAAGAGGTGGAGTAAACATCTTACTCCATACTTAAGAAGCCAAACAAGGAGTAAAATAGAAGTAAGAGGTGACTTAATCCGGAGTAACTTATTCCACCTATCTAGGTGGATTAACTTATTCAACACTTACTCCACTTGTATGACTCACTATCATAAAAAGAAACACATTTTCCAACATCTTACCTGGATTAATTTAAGTCATAACTCCTACTATCAAAAATAAGATGTAAAATATGAAGAGTAACACGGAGTAAGCAATTTAATCCTTATTAATTTTACTCCACAACTAAACATGCCCTACATGTATATAATATTATCATAAAATATTGTACTAAAAATATTGTGCTTTTTTTTTTATAGATGTTCGATATACTACGAGGTAATTATTTCGGGAAAAGGAGTAACAAAAGTACATATTTCTTAGTATTTTTAGAAATAAATTAAAGTACAGATTGAGTGAAGATAATATTAAATAATAGCTTCATCCATAATTTTTTTTTTTATTTCGTCAACATTAGTCCTTAACTGTATCCTACTATTATAAGCTAAGATGAACCTTCCCTTAAAAATTAGTCTTAACCTAAATTCTACGATATTAGTTAAGATCAACATGCCGTGGAAGATTGCGAACAATTTATGAATAAAATAATAATGTAGTTAATTTATCCCAAACATATAGCAAATTAACAATCAACATAGTACTTTAAATGTACATGTATATAATATTATCATAAAAATATTATAATAAAAAAAATATATGTACGCGGGTCTCATTAGTTTAGACAACTATAATCTATTTATTAAATAAGTATATGAATATTGCATAAATCAATCTTGCCATAATAATAATTAAAAAGTTATTGTACACTAATTGAAGGTTGAGAATTAACTCTTACTCTTACCATTATCTAACAAACTAATATAAACTAGTTCTTATTTGTATTCTTATTTAACAAGTTTAAAATATTGTACTAAAAATATTGTGCTTTTTTTATTAGATGCTCGATATACTACGAGGTAATTATTTCGGGAAAAATGAATAACAAAAGTAAAAGAGAAGAAGTACAGATTGGTGAAGATAATATTAAATAATAGCTTTATCCATATCTTTTTATTTTATTAGTTCTTCAACATTAGTCTTTATATGTATCCTACTGTGTTACAAGTTAAGATGAACCTTCCCTTAAACATCAGTCTCAACCTAAATTCTACGATATTAGTTATAAGATCAGCATGACATACAGGATTGCGAATAATTAATGAATAAAATAATAATGTATTTAATCTATCCCAAATAAGTAGCAACCTGACAATCAATATAGTACTTTATATGCAACATGTATATATGTGATGAGGAGGGTTCAACTTAAGAGGTGAAAAAGGATCAGATACGAATTAGATATAGTGGGAAAATTATATTTGTATTTGCTTTTATTTTTTGGATACGGATCGGATATTAGACGGACAGTACAGATACGGATTGGATATTGGATATCTGTATATATATATTCGTATTGGATATATGTAGATATATGCATAAATATTTTCATACTATATATTAAAACTAGGCAAAGTCTTCTATGGACATAAGGACCTATTTGTAAATTGAACATATTTTTATTTTCAAAGTTCAAACAGTCGATCCGAACCGTTAATCTTGTTCTCCATATTAATATGTGCTTGGAGATTAAATTTTACATTTTTCTGAATTTTTTTACTATTTATTAAGATGGGTACAAAATTCAATGGTCTGAATTTGATATTTTTTGTACCCATCTTAATAAATAGTAAAAAAATTCAGAAAAATGTAAAATTTGGTCTCCAAGCACATATTAATATGAAGAACAAGATGAACGGTTCGGATCGACTGTTTGATCTTTGAAAATAAAAATATATTCATTTTACAAATAGGTCCTTATGTCCATAGAAGACACTCTCTTAAAACTATATATATATATATGAAAAAGTCTTCTATGGACATAAGGACCTATTTGTAAAATGAACATATTTTTATTTTCAAAGTTCAAACAGTCGATCCGAACCGTTCATCTTGTTCTTCATATTAATTTGTGCTTGGAGACCAAATTTTACATTTTTCTAAATTTTTTTACTATTTATTAAGATGGGTACAAAATTCAATGGTCTGAATTTGATATTTTTTGTACTCATCTTAATAAATAGTAAAAAAATTTAGAAAAATGTAAAATTTGGTCTCCAAGCACATATTAATATGAAGAACAAGATGAACGGTTCGGATCGACTGTTTGAACTTTGAAAATAAAAATATGTTCATTTTACAAATAGGTCCTTATGTCCATAGAAGACACTCTATATATATATATATATAGGCAAATTCTTCCATGGACCCAAGGACCTATTTGTAAAATGAACATATCTTTATTTTCAAAGTTCAAACAGTCGATCCGAACCGTTTATCTTGTTCTCCATATTAATATGTGCTTGGAGACCAAATTTTACATTTTTCTGAATTTTTTTACTATTTATTAAGATGGGTACAAAAAATATCAAATTCAGACCATTGAATTTTGTACCATCTTAATAAATAGTAAAAAAATTCAGAAAAATGTAAAATTTGGTCTCCAAGCACATATTAATATGGAGAACAAGATAAACGGTTCGGATTGACTGTTTGAACTTTGAAAATAAAGATATGTTCATTTTACAAATAGGTCCTTGGGTCCATGGAAGCATCACTCATATATATATATAGGGATGGGCTATGGTGAGTTGTGAAGTAAAATAACGTTTTACTTCATGCTCGTATTTCAATTTGAAAATCCAAACAACCGATCCGAACCGCTCAACATTTTCTCCATATTGAAATGTGCTTGGAGACCAAATTTTATATTTTTTTAATTTTTTTACTATTTATTAAGCCACTTTGAAAATCGCAGATCCGGATGAACAGTAAAATTTTCTGAACTATTGGATCAGCGATTTTCAAAGTGGCTTAATAAATAGTAAAAAAATTTCAAAAAATGTAAAATTTGGTCTCCAAGCACATTTCAATATGGAGAACATGTTGAGCGTTCGGATCAGTTGTTTGAATTTTCAAAATAAAAATATGAGCGTAAAGTAAAAATGACATCTTACTTCGCAACTCACCATAGCCCATCCCTATATATATATTAAAAATATATGGTATATATTAATTATTCGGATACGAATATTTAAAATTCAAAATCATATCCATATCCGTATCCACACGGATATTCGGATATCGGATATCCATATCTAATTTTTGGATATGTATCCAGATACGGTCGGATATTATCCGATCCGTTTGCACCCCTAGTTCAAATACACCATCTTTTTTGTGCTCCAATATGCTCCACATTTTTTATCTTCATTTTCAAAGTCCGAACAGTCGATCCGAACCTAATAGAGTTAGTTACAATTAGTGAAGTTGTTAAGAAGATGTTAGAAATATTGCTAGAGTTGTTAAGAGGTTGTTAGTGGCATAATTGTAATTAGATAAGACTCTATATATAGAGCATAGTTGTAATCAAATTAAGATACAATAAATACAATACCATTTCATTTCTATTTCTCTCTTCTATTATCAAAGTTTATTAGAACCGCTCAACATGATCTTCATAATAAAATATACCTGGAGACCAAATTTTATATTTTTTAGAATTTTCTTAGATTGGTACAAAATTATTGTTTTAAGGAGATTCTGAACCATTATCACATCTGATAATGTGATATTGTACCTATGAAAAAAATTATTTAATAAGTTTAAAATATTTTTATTCGTAATCAGATTTAACAAATGCAATACCAATCGGATCATCCGAGTAAACAAATTCCATCCACAAATGCAGGGAAATTCCTCTTATATGCAGGGAAATTCCAGAAAAAAAAAATATTTTAGAAATGCATACCTTGACCTGCTCAATTTAGTCAATTGTTTTGCTCGGGATTGCAAAATAGATTTTGGGTAAGCATTAAGCAAGTTCCTTCATGCCAACAATGGCGGCTCAGTTTATATTTTTTCTATATTGGGTTTCTCAAAACTTAGATTAATTCAGTTCACACTGTCTCACTTTTTGGAGGTGGTTTCTTTCGGGTTAGATTGCATGCATCTCAATATACTATTTGATTTTGTGCTGCATGCTTACTAGTTACTAATAGGGGTCAATGGATCATAGTGACAAATGAATAGTTCGGGTTCGATTTAGTGAAGTCAAAAATTCGTGATTCAAGTATAATTCAGGTATAATTTGAGAATGATTCGGTACAACAAAGAAACAAAAAAAAAACCCCAAAAAACTCCTAAAAAATCGCATTTTTATCGCGAATAATTTGTGATTCGTGTTTTATTCGTAAATAAAACGTATTATACATTTTTTTGCGTTTTATTCGGAGTTCGGTTCGAAAACGGTAAAAAAAACAAATAATTTGCTGATATTGTCACTATAGTTACTAGTTACTACACACTTAAATATATAAATTAAATAAAAATAATAAAACTGTACATGTTTTCTCAATTTTTTAAATAGGTTATATATCCATTACATAAGATAAAATCTTGAATTGTTAAATTATTTAATAAATATTAAAATCATGTTATGTATGGTTCAATAAAATTAAGATTGTGATATATTTAATATATATACTTTTAAATAATAGAAAAAATATCTATCATATATTTATTTAACTTACAAAATTATGTTTTTTATATTGGAAAACCGTAGATGTATCATAATTAGGGGTGAAAATAGTATGGATAATATCCGATAAATATTCAATCCGTATTCGAAAACTTAGATGTGGATATCCGATATCCGAATATCCGTGTGGATATGGATACTGATATGGTTTTGTGTTTCGATTATCCGTATCTGAATAGTAGATAACTATATATTTTAACATATATTTTTTAAAAATTATGTTATTCACCATTATAATTAAATAAATATTATGAATTTTAATATTTTTTAATTTTTTTATATTATTTCAATAAATATTCAATCTGATCCGGACTCGCATTCATATCTATCTGATATGTCTGATATCCGCTCCGCATCTGCATCCGGAAAATAAAAAAATGATATATCACTAAGATTTTACCACTACCTGCTCCGTTTTCACCTATAATCATGATATATACAATCATAATACATGTATAAATACACGAACAATCTAAAATCTAGTTAAATTAGAAGTCTGATTTACCGCCCATCCAGAGTTAATTTAATTCAACAATTGAGACTTTATGGTTTAATTTCTTTTTTCAGAAGCAATACATAGAAGAAATTTTTGTAATTTTGCATAAGTAACTAACTTTAAGCCAGATTTAATTTATTCCCCAACTGCAAATCACATAAAGTGTGGCTTAAACTTGAGATCTAATTTACAGTTGACATTATTCCTATAAGTAATTCGTAATTATCTTTGACTTTTAATACCATTTAGATCCGGATACAGAGGTTTATTAGGTCATGCGTGCCTAGTCTATGAAATAGAACAGTACGGCTCAAGCCAGTTCATCTAACCGTTTTTTTTTTTTTCTGTTGTACTTCCTGTGTAATAATTTGTAGGGATGAAATTAAACAAAAATTGATGGGCAGTATAGTGACAAGACTCTTGAGAAATTCACGTTTTGTTCACGTATTATTGTTTTTTTTTACGTTACCGAATTGAACTACGGATAAAACACAAAAAAAACGTATAATATATTTTATTTGCGAATAAAACACGAATTACGAATTATTCGCGATAAAAACGTGAAAAAAATTTACTTTTTTCAGTGGTTTTTGTTTAGTTTTTTTTCTTCCTTTTTGTACCGAATAATTTCCGAATTATACCCGAATCACGAATTTTTAATCCCGCCAAGCTGAATCAGAACTATTCATTTGTGACTATGATGGAGAGAGAGTTGGAACAAAAAAATGCACAATATGTAGTAGGTCAAATCTAAATCTAAATCTCTACAACTTCGAAGTGGAATTCTAACAATTAAATTATATATATATATTTAGTATTTTATGAGAAAATTGAACTGTATAAAGTTTTTAAAAATAATATAATCAAATTTCAATATACAAATTTAAAATCTTAAAATTAAAGAGATGATCAAGTAAAATGCGTCCCTTTTATTTATAAATTATCTAATATGACAGGAATATAATCCTTAACGGTACTGTAAAATTACCATGCATTGTGCATTCCATTCCGTTAGTTTTTTTTTTTTTCATTTTGAATGGTTAGTGGCATGAATTTCCAAACTTATTTTCTATCTCGATATTTAAGTATTTAACAAAAACCTCCAACATATCTTATTAATAAAAACTTCAGAACTCTATATCTACATTTTAAATGCAAATTCTGATTTTTCAAGTACATTTTTTTTCATATAGAGATTATGTTAAACTGTTTAGATCGACTATTTGAACTTAAAAATAAAACAATTAAATATATAAATTCATAGTACGAATCGATCCGTACCATAGCATCACCTAACTATCAAATATCTACAAAGGATTCCATCATCCGAGCTTCGAACCTGCGACTTCCTACACAGAGAACATTGTCTTTGACAATAAACCATAACATCACTCTTAAAAGAACACATACATTAAAACATAAATTCATTAAACCTTTATACATTTATGGAGGGTAGGGGGTGTCAACGGAGACGATAAGAGTCGGATAGAAGCATTTTCATACTTAAATCTGTTACAAATTTTTCTTGCCTATATCCTACTCTTACCTGCTATAAAATACCTTATCCGTACCCTACATTTATCTGTTATGGTTATCGGATAATGAAACGATAGCGGGTAAATAATGTGTGTTTTAAAGATCTAAACTTTATTGGTATTTGCTAAAATTTAATTACGTGTTTTAATAGTTAATTAGGTGTAACACCTATCAAGAATAGTTGAAAAATGAATATTCAATGCTCATTAATATATATAATATTTTTTTTTATAATTACCCGATTAGGTAATTAATGAGTACGGAATAGACTTTACCCGTACCTGTCTTATCAAATACGATACGAGTCGGATAAACAGATAAAAAGATGCCATTGACATCCTTTTGAAGAAATTCAATTAGCACCGTGGTTTATGTTCACTAACAGTCATATTTTATTACAATTAATGTTAATATGAACTGTAAAATTCGAATCTATTTTAGAGTTTATATAAGTAGGATATTAAGAGTATACTTATTAGATTATAGTGGAGATTAAGGTGATAAAATCACTAAGAGATATTAGTGTACATAATAGGATTAGATTAGTGTACATAATCACTATGAGAATAAAGAAGTAAATCTAGAATGATTATCATTTGATTCGTTGTAAATACGTTTTAAATCATTAGTAGTCATTAAAGCTACTAATTAACTTTAAAAAAATGTTTGAATCTATTTAAAAATTTATAGGGCAGTTAATCAAAAGAAAACAACTAGAGAAGTTTAAAATTTAAGTTAAATTAGAGATATAAATTCCAAGTCAGCTTCCGTTGGAGCTAGCTTGCAACACTGAATTCCCTCATAATTACATTGTACGGATACATCATTAAAACTTTACTTCGGAAATTATAATGGGGAAAATGTTATATGCCGCAATAAATTCGAGCCATCTTAACGTCACAACAATTTTATTTTTTTATTTATGTATTGAAGTCGCCAAGTCGGAATTTTTTTTTTTTTTTGGTCCAACTATGACATGATAATCTTTCTTGTTACATATATTTTAACAACGGCCACTCTAATGGACATGGATCGGGACGGAGTCAGACTTTCGAACTATGAGAGTCAAATATATATATGGAGGTCAATCATATGAAATTTTCTTATGAAAAATAAGGATTAATTTTACAATTTAATGACATTTTGCTCTAAATTATATATAAAATCATATATAAATATATAAAATAAATAAAAAATGGAGGGTCAAATCACGACATACTTGCTCTTTGCCTCCACCTCTGCTAATGGACATCAGATTAAATCATATATGATCGGAGTTGTTTGAAGTGATCAAAATATCCTCCGATAACTTTTAAATTCATTTTAATCAAATAATCAAATGTACACAAATTTTAATGCAAATTGAACAGTTCAGATCAGACATCAGACCTAATCTAGTATGATGCATATATTTACTCCATTTCCGCAAAAATATTTTATACTAATTCTGAAACTTTTAGTTTCTGAGTACTTTTTTAAATTGAAATCTTACTAATTTTGTTTATTATGTATCAGTGTGTAAATAACGGTATGTGGTTGTCAGATAGATTGAGTATCGTCAAGTGATTAATTGGAAATAATTGGTCGATTAGTTAGAAAAATCTGTGATGGTTTGATCACCGTCAACTACTAATCGACCGATTAATCGGCCTAAACAGACGTTTCTTACAACATTGTTATGTACCACTATAACGGCTTATAGGCTTATAGCCCAAGGAACAAACACCTTGCATACCAAGAACCGTCATGAAAAAACATTAGATGAAGAAATATATAATTGTTCCATTTTTTGTTTTTTTTTTTGTTCCTTTCGATTTAAACTACTCCGGTTGAAGTCTAATTTCAATTTATCCCAACGAGGACAACAAAACAAGTTACGAGAAAATGCATATCCTAGTCCTATCTTTAATCAATAAGACAATAATAAAATATAATGGATTTGGTACACATGAAGGAATGTATCTAAATTATGTAATTTTATATAGAGAAACGAACATGGCAATCTTTTAAACAACTGAAGCAATGCAGAATTAAAGCGATTAGATTTTTATTATAGGCCCCGCAACTTTAGGAATCTCACATGCAATACATGCTGCTTCAAGTTTAGACTTCTTATGATAACATTTCTCACTTCTATATAAATGCAAATGTTCCATGTATTATCATTCCTACACATTTAACAAATCCAACCAATTCATCAAATCAAAACAGAGCAAGAGAAAAACAGAGCGAAATACAAATGGAGTTCTCAAGATTTTGTTTAATTCTGCTAGCTATGAACTTTATGGCGATTCATGTTTCCGGATTGCAACCGTCAAGATGGTTCAAGGCATTTGCGACATTCTACGGTGGAAGTGATGCAGCGGGCACAATGGGTATAATTGGAAAAACAAAATTTAAACATAGCTAGTGTTGCTTGATTCATAAAAAGAAAAAAGAAAGCAAATATGGTATCTGATTTTATTTTAGAGATTCTCAGTTTGTTTAATTTAAAAAAAAATTATATATTATGATGGATACAGGTGGGGCTTGTGGTTATGGCAACTTGTATACACAAGGATACGGTACCAATACCGCAGCACTGAGTACACAACTGTTCAGTAACGGGGCTCGTTGCGGGGAGTGCTACAAGCTGAAATGTCGTGATGATTTGGCCCCGAAGAATTGCATAAAAGGCGTAATAATCACTGTTACTGCCACAAATTACTGCCCACCAAACTACGCATTGCGTAGCGATGCTGGCGGATGGTGCAACCCTCCTCGAAAGCACTTCGATCTGGCACAACCAGCCTTTGAGAAAATCGGAATTTATAGGGCCGGTATTATTCCGGTTATGTATCAAAGGTGATTGTTTTATCCCCATATAGACAAATAAGGTCTAGTAGCAAGATGTTCCTATATTATTTCATTTCACCTAACAAATATGAACAATTGAGAAGAGTAAAATTCTGCTGTCAATTATTGAAAAGTAGCAAAACACAATATCCTAGTGAAATGGGTGTTCTGACAATAGAATGAGATACAAATTAATTGAAAATGAAGAATATAAACAAATCACAACCTCCATTCTGTCTTTGGCTAATAATCACATGATGTTCTGAATACAGAGTTCCTTGTGCAAGGAGCGGCGGAGTGCGGTTCACGATAAACGGGCACAGCTACTGGGAGTTGGTCCTCGTGACAAACGTTGCTGGAGCCGGGTCAATCAAATCCATGTCAATAAAGGGATCAAAAACCAAGTATTTACCGATGGTTCGGAATTGGGGTGCAAACTGGCAGTCTAATGCTTTCCTCAATGGCCAATCCCTCACCTTTCGCGCCACAGCTACTGACGGCCAGACGCTGATCTTCCCTAATATTGTCAATGCCAATTGGCAATTTGGCCAGACTTTCTCCAGCAGGGTGCAATACAGCTAACATGATAAAATGTGGCAAATGCAATGTATTAAAGTTTATAAATTATCTAAGGATGGGTGGTTGATTAGGGTGGCTGAGGCATGCTTTTCGTAGGTCATTAGTGGCCCGCCATCTTTCGGTTATTAATATTTGATTATCAGTGATATCAATATATTGATTGTTATATATTACTGTGAAGTGGAATGACAGCAAGTGTAGCTGTAAGCAAAGTCAGATGCATAATGTGTCCTAATTGACTATTGTAAATTTATAATTATTGATGGATTGATTTAATTTATGCTTATTTTGTTTTATTAATTTTTTTTTAAGCCCGTAGGCATAGTTTGTCAGTAAAATAAAATACTGGTACAGAGGGTCCAGTTAATGAACATGCATCTGCAAACAGTTAGCCCAAGTCATAACTAAACTACCTTACATAACCATAACCCTAAACTAGTTTTAAAGTAAACAGGATCAATGTTTACACTTTACATGCAAAATGAGTTCTCATGTTTAAGTTGCTAGTTTCATTAGCCCAGTATATATGGGCTTTTGTAGAAGCTCAAAAGGGCTGAATTAAGTAGGCTCAATATAGCTTACGAAAAAAGTTTGGATAGTTGGGATGACCCAACAAAAAGCCCAGTTTGACCCACTGTATTACAGAGGCCTGTTATTAAGAAAAATAAAAAGTGTGCTACAGTCTGGTTCTCGATCGAAAAGAAAAAAGTTACGCTATGATCGGATTCGTCATCTCACGGTCTCACGGTCAGGGGTGTTCAACCGTTCAACCGTTGATTCAGTCCAAACTGAACTAAAATGACTAAAATAATTTTTTTTCGGTTTTTGAAAATCCAACCGAACCAACCGAATTAAAACCGAACTGATTAAACCAATTTAAAATTCGGTTTGTTTGATTGACCCGAATAGAGAAATAAATAAATAGTTTGGTTGAACCGAAAATAAATTGTCTCAAACTATTAATATAGTTTGTTTCGTTGAACCGAATAGAGGAATTCAATCTTATAAAACCCAAACACGTACATTCAAAACCGAAAATGAACCAAACTATTACACGAAGTCTCTAACTATTAATAAAATCGGTTGGTTCAGTTTATTCGGTTTTGAGAATTCAAAACCAAACCGAACTATTTCATAATATCAACCGAATCGAACCATTTAAACCGAAACCGAACTATTTAAACCGAATTTTTCTGGTTCGGTTTAAAACCAAATAAACCGAACTATTTGAACACCCTTACTCATGGTATGAGTCTGCTACACTATGTCACGGAACATGACTCACATGCTGTATGATGTGTTCTATCCAATGTTCTAAATAGCGTGCTATAGCACCGCTATAGCGTTTTTGGACCCTAAACGCTAAACTATGGTATCAAAATACATTAATTGAGTTACAACCGCTATAGCAGTAATAGTGGTCCGCTATAGCGGATAGCATATAGCGCCAATAGTATGCGCTATGCAATATGAGCATTTTTTTAGGCAATTTATATGGGCTTTGACTTGATTTTGTTTGCAATTGACGTACTATGCTCTATATTAAATTATTAATTGTTAAATGAGAATTCATCGGGAAATTAAATAGTTAAATAAAAGCAAAAAAATAATAATTGAAAGCTTTTTGCTATAAAAGGAACCCATGTCGTTGAAATTAGAAAAAATTCTAAATTGACTACCTTTCCAAAATGATACTTACTATATGGTAGTTGGAATATTTTTTATTTTTAATTAGATAGTTTGTGTCATGATATCTAGGTTATTTTAGAATTTGAATAGAAAAAAAGAGATTATATCATGAATCATGATACTTAAGATATTTTGTAGAAAAAGATCAATAATTTATGACATTATTATTGATATTTTGAACATCAATTTGGACTTTGAACTGATTCAATATGAATATTATAATTTATTAATCAATTTAGTATTATTTATTGTTACATGAGACTTTACATAATATTGATATTTAGTACAAATATATAATATAATTTTTTGTAAAAACAAAAAACGTTATGTAGCATAGCTTCCTCTATAGCTACACTATTTGCTCTAGCTTTTTTTTTTCAGTCTTCTCACGATGACACAATAAATACTATTTAGAATCTTGATTCTACCAGATGACGTGACTATTATCAGATGAAATATTAATTATGTCATTTCACGTGAATCGACTTTAACATGTCACGGTATGACATATGGTTACATGTAAATAAGCGGACATGTCTCATTACTAAACGCCACATATAGACACGCATGATTTTATCTGTTGGATCCCGATCTAACAATTAATTTTAAAAAATATATATATAAAAAGAACATATGAAGAATATACTAGTCATGTTACGTAAGGTTATGACATGACATGACCAAATCTGATATCACCATCAGAATAATGTGATTATCCTCCATCCATCATTTTAAGCACATTACGTTATATGAAAAAGAATTAATCATGTCATTTGATCAAGTTACGACAATATATTAGTTACAATATATTATTTACATTACATCACATTTTTACATCGCTATGAACATATGGTACAAAATTATAATTTTTTCTAAGTGCATTATTATTATAGAAATGAATTCGGTAATCAGATCCTTCTGTTAGAGCATCTTCGATCTTACACATCATTTAAAAAATTATATATTAATTCCAATTCGTGTCCGTTGATGCAACATATTTTTTTAGTAAAATTAAGAGCTACTCAACTAATTTAATATCTATACAAAAATTCTATTTTAATTCGAACCTACAACCTTTTGCACAGAGAAATCATGCAATACATTTTAATTGGCACTTAAAAGTACTTTTTTTTTTAGAAATGAGAGATAGCACAGTTGGTTAGAAAATAAGTTCTAGAACTGTTGGTTATCCAAAGTATTCAAAAGTCGAGAGTTCAATTTCCTCTCACAACTTCGCAATTTCTACGAATATTAAAAAAAAATAGGTTTTTTTTAGTATAGATTGAAGATAAAATCATCCAACTATTTAATATCCACAACGAATTTTCTATCGGGATTGCGAACCCTACGAGGCACTTACAAATATTTATAAAGAATAATATTATAATTTTTACCAGATTACCAATGTTATTGGTAATTATTTCACAAAAGGTACAATTAATTTGTTTTTTATTTCTGACTGCCACGTTTTCTCAAAAAAAAAAAAAAACTATTCTACATTAATATCTATTGTTTATTTAGAAGTGGAATGAATATTTCTTAGATATTTTATTTTGCCAGCCTTATTTCAGTTAATAATTTTATAGAAGATAACGGAGAGCGGAATAGAATTGGGATAACAGGAATTAACTAATAGATATATATTGAATGGCCAGAAAGAATTACTAAAACACACACTACGAATCGTGCACGTCTTGCCTCTTGCTTATATCTAATGACTTTGATAACAAATAACAAGAAACATTATGATATATTTAATAGTATTATAAATTTTTGATCAGATTTTACAACAAAATCGGGGATGTAGCTCAGATGGTAGAGCGCTCGCTTAGCATGCGAGAGGTACGGGGATCGATACCCCGCATCTCCAACAATTATTTTGCCATTTTCAAGATAATTGAAGCAATACTGCTTCATTGGCTGAAAGCCTGAAACGCATCTAGGGACTAGAGGATGATTATAATTACTTGTTTATTATTTTGCGCACCTCATAATCTCATATGTTATAAAAAGATTAAAATTGCACATCAACTATAGATCCAAATAGTCATGTGCTCTATAATAAGTCAAAACCGAAATTTTTATTTATACCATATTAAAAAGAAATAAACCAAATAATCACTGCTTTTGAAAAATTAGAACCACATCTGCCATTAGAATTGGCAGACCACTTTTTTTTTTGGTTCTTCCTCCACACCATGAAATTTTGTTAAAAAGAAGTGAGTCCGCCAAATGGAATGATGGACCTCCAGACAAGGTTTATCTCTTTTTGGCCCGCCAATTGAATTGGGAGACGTGGTAGAGATTAAATTTTGTGGAGACAGTGATTATTTGGTTTTTTTTTTTAATATGGTATAAATAAAAATTTTGGAAGTCAAAACAATGATTAAAAAAAATTAAATTAAAATGGATGTAGGGTTCATGAACCCAAAACATTTAAATTGACATGAATCCACACAATCTACAAAGGTTAATTATCTAGCAAGCCATTTTGGTTAGGGTTAACGGCTTCGATGGTGAAATTCCCAACTCTCCCTGGTGTAACTTGCTATCCAATTCTAAAAGTTTAATTGCTATTAATACATTTATTCACTTAAAAAACACACAATATTAATTTAATAAGGTCGTATTAGTAATTCGGAATAATCATCTATTTACAAATTACTCTTTAAAGAATGGCCTAATTAATTAATTTCTCTATAATTTATACTCAGTGTAACATCAGAAAATAGAAATTAATTAATAAAGAAAAAAATAATGCAAGCAATTCTCTTCAAATCATGTACTGTCTGCCCTCAATCTCTTGTGCAACCAATCTCCTACTCCTATTGATTGTAATCATGCATAAATACACATGCTCCTCTAGCTCCTCTAATTGTTCCATAAATTCTTCCTCTCCTTCCACCACTTCTCTTGTCACCTCTCTCACTAGCGGTCTTTCCCTCTCTTCAAGAACCATCCTGACCACGTTTCGACCGTGTTCAACCTCATCATGTGCCCGTTGTACCATTCTGCTTATCGTGTCAAAATCCCTCTCCACAATATATGCGCCCTTCACCGCCATGTCCATCTGTAGTTCTGCCCTCTCATTGCGGTTGATTTTTTTGGCAATGCACTTGAATGTTATCATTACCGAAATCTTCTTGGCGACACGAATGAAACAGGCTTTCCGGAGTATTTTTCTATGGGCAGCAGCTAGGCTTAACACAAGTGGGTGGTACCTGCCAAATTATTGATCATGAAAACATTATTCTTTGAGGAATTCAGTTATTATATTTCAGGATCAAAGGTGCTCTTTGATGCAACAGGAAACATTATCAACTTAACAGTATCTTGTGACCAAAAACAAAGTCCTTTACTCCTTTTCTTATCTATTTTGGACATGCGACACGCAGGGCACGAGACACAAAAGGTAAACAATGGAATCCGTAAGCACAATTCAAATCGGTAAACAATTGCAATGTGACATGGAATCCATAAACACGAACGAAAAATATGACCATGTTTTTGAGGTATATATGTCCTCACAATTCACATAATAAACATAGCAATACATGCACATGTGACAAATATGATAAACAAAGCATACCTTGAGTGAGCACTATGAAAGAGGGAGAGGTTTTGCGATGAAAGCGGGTTGTCTATCTCAACTCGCTTCTCCAACTCCGTAAACACAGCTTGTCCCGGTTGATTTTGCATTTGTCGTGCATCCACCTCAGACAGTCGAAGTAGCAAAAGCCTAATGTATCTATGGTGTCGTCTCGCCCTATTTAGTGAAGCAAGAATCACACTACATGCGACACAAGCATCCATAGTTGTTTCAAAAAATTCTACCAAAATTGACGAAAGTTGAATGTTGCGCATGGTCTCTGGGCTCGGGCTGATCACAAACTGTGGAAGGTTTTTGAAGAAGCTATTAGGGACAGGAGAGAGGTTGATGTTTCGGTTCGGACTTGGGTTCATATTTTGATCTTGATTTTCATTTGCTTTGTGGTTTTGATTTTGATCTTGGCCTAGGTTTTGGTTTGGATGCACCATGGTGTAGAGCTCCATGTATGATTGTGTGCGTAGATTTGCGTTGTATTCATCTTCTACATTAAGGGGTGTGCTCCCGGCTGATGTACTTAAATCCATTTCTTTCTCTGCGTTTTCATGAAGAGAGAGAGGAGGTTAAGAGAGAGAAAGATGAGAGTTTTGTTACTTGACGATGAAGAAAGACCAAAAGAACAAGAAATTACAGAGGCATGCACTGTCAAATTGATCATAATTATTATCTCCTTTTACATCAAACAGGAGACTCTGTTTCATTCCACATTGAGTTATTTGACTTGTATAACAAGCTACCTACTGTTGGAACACTGACGGTACGAATTGGAGAGGATACAAAAAGAAATGTGTTTCCACAAATTAATGCAAGGTGATACCGTGTTCAAATGTTGCTTGTGTGAAATTTCCTTTTTTCAAGGATTAAAAACCAGACTGATTTAATTTATGCTACCCAATAAATGTAGGTTAAGGTAAATTAATTATTCCTCCATTAATTAGCAAGGGCAGATCCACATTGTACGGGGGGCAACCGTAAATCATGAATTTTGAATTTTAGTGGAGATTTATTGTTTCCGACTGACTTTGTCCTCCTATGAAAATTTATTTGTCCTTCTCTGGATGTTTAATTGTAATTTGAATTAATTGTAGGGTTAAAATAAAAATAAATTTCTTGAATTATGATTGGTAATTAGAATTATAAATCAAAACATCAGAAATTACAAATCAGAGAATTATAAATTAAGTATAAGTTAAAACATTATTTTTTATCGAACATCTAATTAGTTAATGGATTTAAGTCCGGTTAGCTATTTAAACCCGATTCGAGAAAAAAATCTTGAATCCGCCCTTGCCCATTAGTTTTAGCTATAAATTCTCAGTAAATTACTAACTTTTTACCAGTTGTTCCCCGTACACACTATAATCAAAATGTATATATCCAATATTTCGAGTGAAGACATGCAAAAAGAAAGAAAAATAAATAAAAAGACAGAATCAATGAAAGAAAGAAAGAAAAGGAATGAAAACAGGGGATAAATCGTTACTTGCCTGATGCTAAATTCTCAAAGTGGCGCGATCTAACAGCAGAGCGAGACTCCAAATTGTGCGACATTCTGATTTTCGGACACATCTTCGACCATATATATATTTATTTGCTTTTATCTTCACTGAATCTCTGAAGATATATAAATATTATATAACTTGGAGATCTAGTACTGTGACTAAGCGAAACAGATATTTAAAATCTAAGGTGGCAACTGGCAAGAATAAAATCTGAAAACGAAGCGGTGTGTTATATAAGTGTTACGGGGGAAGAGGCAATAATTTGAATTAACAAAAGAAAAGAGTAGGAAAACGCAATTAGATATAAATCACCGCCACGGCGCCACGTACACTAGGACAATCAATTTTTGCTGAGGCAGATAGAAACCTACCTTTTGTGTAGAAGGTTATTGAAAGATTTGTGTACGAGGTGGATACTGATGGGTCTGAAATGTCAGTAGTTTGACACATTTTACATCTAGCACGATAGCCGCAGAGGACTCGGATGATTGAAGGAGAGTGTTGGACAACTGTGCGAGCCCCACGTGCCCGGTTTTCAATGGTTGCCGCGTTTTCTCTCTTCTCAAACTCATTTTGTATAACTTATTAGATTTCGCATCCTCTATGATATCTCAAACTTTCGCGTGACTTTTTGGAATATCTTAATCGTTCAAATACGTTCTGCACGAATCTCAAAGATCAAATAATAGTGCTCCCTGCGTTTTTCTGAATAGGAACCCGACACGTCGGTCACGCAAAAATTGAGATAGCTCAGAGGATATGCACCCAAATTATTAGGAGCGAGATTTGATTGATGAGGCAAGGGCCAGTGCCACACGCTACCAACTTCTTTTTTCCAACTTCTAATTAACACTCCCCCTATTACAAATTTTTCAAGCAATAAACAAAGGGACAAAAATATCTTACTAATTAATTTGATATGTATACCGCTTTGGGTGTGAAAACGGTATAGATCTTATCTGTATTCGAAAATTTAAATGTGGATATCCGATATTTAGATATCTGTGTTATTCACCATTATAATTATATAAAGAGTTGTTATAACTTCCCCTCTTAAACGTCCTCTAAACTTCTCCCAGATTTCTTATTCTTACTAACAACTTAACTGATTTCTCCATTTATCTTCTCTATTTCCTCTCCATTTCTTTCTTCCTTCCTTCCTCTTTTTCTTTTCTTTTCTCATTCACTGACAACTCAAATGGACGACCACGATTCTTTCAATCTCTCCTCCTCTGACCACCACGTGTTCGATCTCTTCTCTGACCTCACCTCCGATTCATTCTCCGTCTGCCTCTAACCTAGACCCAAAGGCTCCTCGACGGAGAGCAACAGATCTGAAAGAACAAGGTGTATAAGTGGCGCAAGTTTGAGTTCTTCGAGAAGTCTGATGGGAAGGTCATGAGCTTATTGAGATCACCGGAAGGATCCAATGATGCTCCAGCAGTAGAGGCAAGATCGTCATTGGTAGCGACGATGGTACTGTCGATCTTATTGATCCTAACTTTAAGATTTCAAGTACGTTTTAGGCACACTCCTCAATCTCCATCGTCCTCTTTCTCCAGCAACTCAAGGTCAGTTCATCTAAAGATTGCTATTTATAACTTCGGCTCTTTATGGATCATGATTTGAAAATTTGGATCTTCAAGAACTATTATTTAAAACTCCGGTCTTTTTCTTTATTCAAAACTGAGTTTAGGAAAATTCAACCAGGTATCTCTCATTGAATACCTTAGCAGTCTTGGACTTCAACCAAGTATTGTGAATGAATTATTTGGTATAGCATACATAATGATAGTCCATGCCAAGTATTGTGAATATCTTTCTTTTTAGGCATGAATACTCTATCTGCACTTATTGAATACCTTAGCAGTCTTGTAAGAATACTTATGGTTGTTAATACCAAGTTGTCTGAATGGTGATAGAATGCTCTATATAATCTGGATAAATACTTACATGTTAAAGTTGAATACTTTGAATTTCTAAATGAATACTTTGTTTACTATTATTTTTTGTGCTCTGAATGAATACTTTGTTCAACCAGGTTATCCTTATGTCAATTTTTTTAAAATTTCATGTGATCCATAAACAGTGAATATATGGTGTTTAATGAATACATATCCCTATAACTATGAATACCTTACAGTGTGTCATTCAAGTTTCGGTATCAATATTTTGTTCTAATGAAGACATGTTACAATGTTGTTGAATACTTCATTACATTGGTTGAATACATTAACTGTATATCATGTATTATTCTGTCCTTATGTTGGCTGCATGAGATGAATACTTGTATGTTAAGAATAATTTCTTTATTTTAAAATTTGATTGTATATGAAACTGACTCTTTTTTATTTGTGAAAATTTTTAGCGGATGATCAGTGTGGAACGGGTCATGTTAGCTTTTAAGATGCTGGTAGACGAAAGAAATGATCTAAAGTTTGAAGTTGTTTGAAGTTAGCATTATAAAAAATTGGAATTGTATTTGCTTATTTTAATTGTAGTTTGTGATTGGAATTGTTTGAGTCGTAAATCGTATTTACTTATTGCAGTTTTAGAGTTTATTGGAATTGTTTGCGTCTTAACTTGTTATTTGAATTGTAGTTTCTGATTATACTTGAAGTTAATTTCTTAACTCGTATTTACTTTTTTAAGGGTAATTTTTACTGAGTAATATGTTATGCTCATAAAAGATGAATACTTTGTCCATTACAGTTGAATACTTTAAGGTTAAAGATGAATAGTTTATGTGAATAATTTACTGTGATCATATGAGAAGTGTTTTCTGTTAAATACTTCTTTAATGTGGTTGAATATGTCAGTTGAATATGTATGTTCATGTGCAATTAGTTTTAATTCACACTTGAAAAATATTTTTAAAATGTGAATTTTTTGTTGAATGAGTATTTTCTGGTAAATACTTATCAAGTGAATACTGTATGGTTTATATTGAATAGTTTGGCCAAAACAGATGAATATTTTTATGAGAAGTGTTTTCTAACAGTTTTTTTATGGGTAATTTTTACTAAGTAATATGTTATGCTCATAAAAGGTGAATACTTTGTTCATTACAGTTGAATACTTTAAGGTTAAAGATGAATAGCTTATATGAATAATTTACTGTGATCATATGAAAAGTGTTTTCTGTTGAATATTTCTTTAATGTGGTTGAATATGTCAGTTGAATACTTTTTTAAAGTGTGCATTACCTTCCATGTCGCTTTCAAAGGATGTTAATGGTCCCCACAGTTAAGTACGGTATTGATGTGGACGTTTGCGTTCCCCCCGGGTTGCCGTTGGAATGACTTGTGCCGTTCTTAATGTGCAGACCATGGTTGAATACTTCGTGGCAGCAGAATGAATACATTTGTATTGATGGTGGAATACTTTAAGCCGTCCGATTGTCTTTTGCGGGATTAACGCGTTTTCTGGGCGGTTTTACGTGTTTTTATTTGTTTTTAGCTGTTTTAACTGCTTTTTATCCGGAGGACAGATAGGAGACGTTTCATGGGGGACAGCTAGGTGGACCCTTATATAAATACTATGAACTTTAATATTTTTATATTATTTTAATAAATATCCTATCTGATCCGAATCTGTATCCGTATTCATCTGATAAGTCTAATATCCGCTCTCTATTTGTATCCGGAAAATAAAAATAAAAATATGAATATAATTTTACCACTGTCATCTCCGTATCTGTTTTCAACCCTAAATTTCTGCTTGAGCCGTCTCCTTCTCTCTGATATTTTTCTGAATTTGGGCGGAATATCTTTTATTTATTTTTCTCATAGACTGCGACTGTATAATCATAACCATCAGTAGAGGAGCAGTGATAAATACGAGTAGATTGGATATTATACGTCTATATCTGAATTTGTATTGAAAATTTTGCAATTTGAATTTTTGGATACATGTACAATATTAATTTAGAAAGTAGATACAGATACATATTCATATCCGTATTTTTTTTAGTTTCTAGATATCCGATAGTGTCAATAAGAATAGGAATACAGATAATTATTTGTATTCAATTATATTTTTATTTTTTTAGGATTTTATTTAGTTTAGACACACACAAAAAGAAGATGAAATATTATGCAACGAGTGCAATTTAATTTTGCTCATAATTATTATGTAAACAAATGTTCTTAATTACTTTGTTTTTTCATATTACGGATTGTAAATTTTATCATTTGAATCAAACTGCTTTCACTAGAAACTATATGTATATGCATCAAACTTTCATGATTGCAAATTAAAAAAATAGACAATTATCATATAGTAAATATCAAATATTAAAATTTATATGATTTGTCGTACGTATAAGAATAAAATATTATTACTTTGTTAGTGTGATAAATAATTATTATCATATTTCTCATATTACATGAACTTTTGATTTCTCAAGTCCGAGTTTGTGAAATTTTTATTTTGTGTACAATTTTTTTTTTATTTCTCATATCCTATCTAAATTAATAATAAATTAAAAGCCAGGTCTCGCACTATTCATTTTTTTATTTCTTTTATCCAACAATATTGGGATACAAATTTATTCATCTAAAATTTATCCGTACTCGAATATTTGCATATTGATATGAATAACTGAATATAAATATTGAAATATAAAATTTTAATTTGGAAGCGCATACGTATTAACGTATACAAAGACATACTAGATATAATAAAGAGTATAAATTTAAATAAGAAATTGAAGAATTTTTTAAACATTCATCAGAAATTTAACCCTTTTATTATTAGAGACCCATCTAAGTCATGAACCGAAAAATAAGACGAATAAAGTTCTTTTTACGAGGCCCAAAATGTGTATATTTGAAGCCCATTGAGGTGGCCTCTTAGTTCATGCTATCCAAGTATCTAGCCTACTTTGGTCTATTGACAGTACCTGAAAACGGAGCGGATAGTGGTAAAATTATATTCATATTTTTTTTTTCAGATACAGATGCTGAGCATATATTAGACATATGAGACGGATACTAATACGGGCTCAGATTAGATCGGATATTTATTAAAATAATTTTAAAAAATATTAAAAATATTAAAGTTTATAATATATATCTAATTATAATGATGAATAACATAAATTTTTCATAATATATATTAGCATATATAGTATATATCTACGATTCGGATACAGATAATTGAACATAAAACCATATCAGTATTCTTATCCACATAGATATTCAGATATTGAATATCCACATCTAAGTTTTCGAATATGGATCAAATATTATCTATACTGTTTTCACCTCCATGAGACTAATACCTTTAAAAATGTAATTCGTACCGTAAGATCTAGAAATGAAGTTTAAATACTAATTAATGGCGTTGTTAGTTTATTCTCTTTCTGTTCTGTGTTTTACTTTAAAGACAAACTGAACCTAACATTCTCTCTAATGAATGTGGAACAAAAGCCAATATCACAAATTAAATTATCCTTTGTTTAAAAAGAGGCATTTGGCTCCATTTAACTATCAAATTAATGCATGTTATCCTTTTAAATTCCTATATTAAGGAATCCTATGTAAGTCATATTATCTAAAGAAGTTTATTGCATGCCATTATCCTTTTGTTTCATGATAAAGACAAACAGGTTACACAGTTCTTTACTAGAGAATATTTACTTAGTCATGTCACAAATAAATAAAAAATGGAATCATGGATCTTTGTAAGCTATTTAATTGAACTGCATGTAAAATAGATTTATCAAAAAAGGTGAAACTGGCTTGTAGTTTCCCCTTTCGCTTTATTATTCTGATCAGAAGACGAATACAAGTACACTATTAATCTATAGATATATCAACACAAAACAAAAAAAAATTCACCCCTCCATCACTTACAAAAAAAAATGAAAAGACATAAACACCAGTATTTTTTTTTCAACAAATACAAATATTCGATTTCACCGCACCTTTCTGCAATTCAGCCTGACCTCCTGACCACCCGTCAGGCTACTCATCCGTAACATAGATTTAACGAATGCGAGGTTAAATGCCTGTTGTGAATTTGCAAAGGTGGTAATAAAACCCTTCGTTTTCGGGTGCGTGAGGAGCGCAGCATCCGAAGAGAAGAGGCTCATTCCCCCCAGGAGCATCTTGTAGTACATGTTGTCAAAAACCGTGCTGGTTGCGTCCAATGTTGCACCGGCATTGCTCGCTGTGTTATTTGAGGGGCACGCTTTCCTTAGGCTGGATGCAAATGATGGGTTCAGTGTTGGGTCTATGTCATTTGCTGAGTTGAAGCTGTGGATCCGGTTTTGAAAGGATGAGCAGTGTGCAAACCCTAGAGTGTGACCCCCTGAAATTTAATTAAAAAAATATATCAAGTTAATAATTAAGGTTTTCTCAATTGAAAACAAATAGATATATATACATGTTTTTCTTTTTAATAAGATTAATTGGACATGAATGAACGTGTTAGGTTTATGCAACATGGCCCATTTTGGTGGGTCAGGTTTAGTATGATGGGTTATGCTTCACATGAAAGCATTTCGGTTTACATAGATAACCCTGTGAACAAAATATTTTCATGCATATCCTTGCAATTCTCTCCAGCAAGGTTTCTTTTTCTGGAAAAAAAAAAAAAGAATTCTCCATTTAGCTGGTGTTTTATCAGAATAAATTTATTGTTACTTAAATATTGCATTATGAGAATGTAATTACAAGTTATATATAATAAGGGAATTTGTGCATAAGAACTGATTTAAGCGCAAAATTATTGAATTTCACAAGAAAAGTATACAGCTTAAAATATGTAAAAAGGTTGGTCATATTTGTGCAAATTTGCTTATCATGAAAAAAATAATTAGACTTTGTGCTCAAACTAAAAAACTGAAAGAATGATCAAAGAATTATTTTATCCAATTTCCTTGCTGAATAACAACAGTATAAGTTGGCACTGCACATGTTCTTGTCTACATCGATATTTGGCTTGTACTGTGAATGTAGTTCTGTCATACTTACTGGTTTTTTTTTTTGACGGGTTATTGTCTACATCAATATTTGGCTTGTACTGTGAATGTAGTTCTGTCATGCTAACTATCAAAGAATCAGTGTGCTGTGTTTTGTTTTCTTTCTAGAGTTTCACAAAAACCACACATCATGGTCCCAATTTATTTTAATTTTTTCTTGGGATAATCCAACTTTTATATCCATACATATTATATTCAATACGTACCAACAATAGTCCAGAGTTTAAATATTAATTTCATGAATTGTGAACTTTTAGAGAAGAACAGATTAGCTGTAGGTCACTGACAATGATTATTTGTTGAAAAGGAACAAGCATGCTAATGCTGATAAGGACAAACCATAATAAAGTTTTTGTGCTGTAATAATCTAATTTGTGAGGTACTTAGAAGACAAAACATATGTCATATCCCTTGTCCTACAACATTAGTCCACTAAGTTCTGTCTTGGACCAGTTTATATTCATTGATAAATTAATCTAATAAACCATTTCCTTATAGTACTTTCACCAAAACAAAGAGCATACCAGTTTGCTCTTTTCATTTTTATAATTTTCTGAAGGTTATTTGACAAATTATTACACTAATGTGAAAACATTTGACAAATATTGATCATGGCAACGAAGTATCAGAATATATGTAACAGTATTAATGGAGCATTAATATGGGTTGATATAGTATCAGTATCATAGTATGTACCTGAGAGAGTGACAAGGTCTTTGACTGATAGGTTAAGCTGATTAAACCTCTGTTGCAATTGTGCAAAATTGGAGGTTGGCGCTGGCAATAGTGATGTTTCACTTGCTCTTGATATCCTGCCATCTAACCTCCCCACTGGAACCTTCCATGTGGGCCCCCCTGACTGCCAATTTGAAGAAGAACTGAATTGTTAATTCTTGTTTGGACCCAAAAAAAACAAGAAAAGAAAAATGGAGGTTCTTATATTGTAATTACATTTAGTACAATGAGGTACTTGAATATGTGGGAAATGTACTGTTCAGTTCATTATTGTTAGGGAAAATTGGTTATTTGCCATTTCAAAATCTTCAAATCTGAAAAATGTCATCACAAAACTATAAATCTGAAAAATGCCACTCTAAACTTAGTTAATTCTTAAATTTGACACAAATACAAAAATTTTATATTTTTTTTATTAAAAATTAACTGAAAAATACAGTTTTGAGATATGTATAATGAGGGGTCTGAATGGTATATAGGAAAATATAGAAATACGTATCTCAAAACTTATTTTTCAATTAATTTTTAATAAAAAAAAGTATAAATTTTTTGTATTTGTGACAAATTTAAGAATTAAGTAATTAACTAAGTTTAGAGTGGTATTTTATAGATTTATAGTTTTGTGATGGCATTTTTCATATTTGAAGGTTTTGGAGTGGCAAATAACCAATTTTTCCTTGTAACAATTATACAACAGGTAGAACTACAAAATATAGTTGTGCATATAATTCTGAAGTAACATGCCAACAAAAAACATTAAATTGTTTAAACCATTTTTATCTCAATTCAAACAAAAAAATTACTACCAAGAAATTATTGTACCTTTAACCAACAATGTATGGGTTTTGGAATCTTGAATGCTTTTAAAAGCTGCTTTTTGTTCTCCCCTTTTTCTATTATATTATGTGTGATGAACGCATTGAAAAGAGAGGTAACAAAGCAAGCAAAACAGGGGAAAAACTATAACAAAATTTAGATATTTGTGATTAGGACAATTCATCACATGCCCCCTTCAATCTAAAATATGAATGAAGGACAAACTAAATGTTTATTAAATAGAATTTTTTAGTGGTGGACGTGGCTACTACCAACTTTACTACTAAGAATCTAAAACTTTAATTTTTCTTTCCTTTTTTACCCTCCATTTATTCAGGCTTAATAGTAATAGCATTCTATTGCTTACCAGGATAAAGGACACCTACCTTTTGATTATTATTTTTTTCTGAAATTTTTAGTTTACTAAAAGAGTAATTAATCAACATTGAAAAATTGAGCATGATTGATTGAGTAATTAATTAACAATTATGACTTACGAGAGCGACGGCATCTTTAGCAGCTAAAGCGAGGATATCGGCACAGGAGACAACACCAGGGCATTGAGCCTCGATTGCTGATTTGGCATTGTCGATGACGAAAAATGCATGGAGAGACACATTTGGCGGCCCCGACTTCTCAGCCGTGTTGTTCGCAGTTGAGTCCAGCAATACTGATCCATCACAACCCTTTAAAGTTTAAACATGTTACAGCATTGTTAGAACAATAGAATTTCATATGCTGACATGATACATGAAGTCATAAACCTCATAAACCTTTTTTTTATTATTTTTCTTTTCGTTTCTCAGTTGTATGATGAGAAAGTGACATCAAGTTTGCATGCGATCTAGAACCCAAAAAGGGAAAAATGAAAATTTGAAAAAGAACTTTGAGAAAGAGACATATAACATGGCAAGCACACTAGTCAGAACAGAAGTGGACATGATACATAAACCTTAATGGACTTTAGCCATGCTTTCATTTTTACTTTTTCTTTCTTCTTCTTCTTCTTCAAGATACTCTCTAGGTATCCAATTGACAGTGAAATAAAAAAAGTTCTAATGTAGCCTAAATATATTGACTCTAACTTTCATTTATTATTTGTTCATTTTAAAATAAAGGGGTATTAAATATAATTGCTAGTAGTAGTTATTGTTAGCCACTGAAAAAGAGGTGAAGCTGCAGCAGCATAAATGCAGATGACATTCACTAGAATTTTTTTTATTAACTCAATTAATGTTACAAATTTATTTAAAATTTCTAAAATAAAATAAAAAAAAACATTTTCTTGAAATAAAACTTAGAAGGAAAAAAATATGTGTGTTAGTGTGATCTTTTGGATATCCTTTGTTTTGAACAGTGTGCAGATTTATTTGCCAGAAATTATCAGCTGGCAAACCCTTTTACTTTGATAAAAATTATGAGCACAATGCCGGTGCTCATCAGCACCCAAATGCACATGAATGCGCCCGCACATGCGTGCGTTTGTGTGTGTGTGTGTGTGTGAGAGAGAGAGAGAGAGAGAGACCCTGACGAAGCAGTCGTGGAAATGCATACGGAGCAATGCGGCAGGAACCGTCTTATCAGTCGCCATTGCTTGCTTCACAGCGGCGGTCACCGTTGCCTCGTAATTCGGACAAGTTTTGTCATAGTAGTTTAGGCTAAGTCCACTTCCAACATGTAGAATAGAGAGGATAAGAAGTGATACAAGAGCAACTTCCATCCTTCTTCTTCCTCACTCTATCTCACAAAAAGGTATATATTTCCTTAATTGTGGTGAAAAGGGATAAGGGGAGATGGGTCATATATACTGCCCACAGAGAGAATCAAAACAAAAGGAGACCACATGTATGCCAATGTGGTTGTTAATTAGAGGATGATAAAACTAAAATTATTGATTATTAAAGTGATTTGGTTTAGAGAGATTCTTGTTAGAAAGGAATGTGTGTTGTTTGGGGGTGGCTTTACCTCTGTAGGTTGTATATATGTGCAATTGTGCATGTTACCTTACCTGTCAGTTTCTCATTGTCAGAGTATATATATATATATATATATTTCTTGAACAAATAATTTTCTGTACCTTCTGTTGTTTGAGATAATTGTAGATAATATAATGATAAATGGAAATTATTCTTTTATTGTCTGAAGTAATGATAAATGGAATAGTAGATTCTATGTACTTGTGGTGGCCTATATACAGTCTCACAACAATAGATTTTGACTCTATGTAATTAAAAGCAATCTACAGAGATATTGTTGACCTTCATTTCATTTCATGCCCCTGTTTTTGTTTTTTTTTAATCAATATAATCACTTCACCAAATGCAATTAAGTTAATTAAAATGGGATAATTATATGTTGATCAACTATTGAACAAAACAGGAATATATTTTCCCCTGCATGTGTGAGTTTACAGTGGTAAAAGGACAAAAATGCGACCTCGCACCAAGCACAAGTAGACAAAAATATAAACTCCACCTATTGTACTATTGAAAACCTTTTCAACTTCCATGATAGGGTTCATCAAACGAGAAGCATTTGGATGTAACCTCCAAGGGAATCGTTTTCTAGTTAAGATTTAATAAAATTTTCAATACTCTGTTCCTCTTTTTCTTTTAAAAAGCGAGGGCTTGCGCGTATGTCTGTCCGGTTTTAGGATTTGGGAAGTAGCTTAATTGTTTTAGTAAATATCATTTAATATATTAAACAAATATTAGTTAAATCAAAATAAAATATATATCAAATTTATGTTGAATTGATTTAATTATTTATTTATCGTAAATCCCAATCAACTCTGTTTTTCAAAAATTAAACTATATAATGAAATATGAATTTCTTTCAAATCAAATTAAATTATTTGATGAACATGCAATTTAAGAATGAAAAAAATTATAATTTTAGTCTTCGAATTTGAGCAATATTTTTCCAAAATATCAAAAGCAATACATAAAAGTTAGTAGTACAATAAAACTAACCTTCAAATAATTTATGGTTAGTTTTAGCATTTCAATCAAAATAATTATGATATAAAACTAGGTTTCATCTAATACATGAAAGTAATTTGTAATCATATGTGTTGACTAGGAGCTGATTCCGACTTGCACTAAAACGCAAAATCCAGAGGAGCAGCTGCCCTCCCTGGTTGCACTTGGGTCTGCCCTTAGTGTTGACCAGACGTTTGGCTTTGGACAAATCCTATCCAAAGTCAGATTTAAAACGTCTGATATGTGTTGAGATTTGAGCAAACAAATTTGAAAAAAAAAAAAAAAACTAAATAGTTCGTTAATTTAAATTGTTTGTGTGAATTTTGACGCCAATTGAACAGTTTAAATCTTGATTAATTTTAGATAAGATTTGGATTATTTTATCCCAAACCCTTTAAACAAAAAGAACTCACCAATTGGCAAATATATATATCATGGGATTACATAAAAGATTATGAAAATTAAATTATGTAACAATTTTACCTTGTTATTCAATTACCGTAATTAATAGCAATTAGAAATCATACTTTGCTTTTAAGCGTTTGTATCTTTGACCGGTCCCATCCCATGCACTAGAGAGTGGGACATTCCTATTGCCTATTGCCTATTGGTGGGTTAGGATAGGATGACTACCTTTTTTTAAGGTGTAACCACCGGAAGCAAATCTGCTGTGATTGTAAAGGATCGCAGGATCATGCTATTCCAATCTCAATCATTCATTTATTAAAATGCAGTAATCTTTAGTTTTGTGCACGAATTTTAAAATATATGAACGGCTGTGATTTGAATTGCATGGAGATGCAATCCTTTGGGATCACAGCAGATTTATTTCGGTAACCACCACCTCCATTTCTCTTGTCGCCACTCATTCTTTCATTTTGAATTCATGCATCTTCAATAAGTGGCAACATCTCGTCTTGCATGCTCTTGTGACTTGTCATAATATCATATGTATCCCTTTAAATTATCGATATATAATAAAATCTCCCTTAAAATACTTGGGTCAATTCTTTATTTTACAAACAAGTAGCATTATGACATTCATCAACTTTTTTATGCGAAGTAAAATTTTGGTCTATTTTTGTATATTTTTACGTAAGTGATAGGTGAATTTTAGGCTGCCGCTATTTACTCATTCTCATAATAACAAATTCGGCATTAATTTTATGGATTTGAAATTCGTGATTTGAATATATTACACATATATGATCTATAATAATTCATTTTTTGCATGTAAATATATTAAATTATGAAGTTTTCAGAAAGAGGATTCATAAAATTAGCATCTGGAATCTTTTTTAATTTTTCTATGAATTCCGGGATGTGTTAAAAACAAATAATTTGCAAATCTTTTTTTTCTTCCAAAAATACAAACTCATACCCTAAATAGATCCAGACCTGTGAAGAAAAATGTGACGGACATGACGTGACATAATTAACACGATGTGGCTTGATCACATCACGTTATGGCACGTGACCAAATTTTATTTTTATATGACATGACGTGATGTGACTTAATTATGGAAGATAGTTACAACACGTGTGGTTATGCTGTGAGCCCGTGACCTTACGTGACATAATCAAATGTGATGTGTCAAAGAAAATAATAACAATATATATATACCAAATAATAAGAAATTACTGCAATAATTAAGAAATAATGTTTAAAAATTAGTCATGTGTCACGTGATGTGACCTGACTAAGATAATAAAAAAGAGTCATAACATGCATTATGTGATCGATACATGTGACGTGAGAGAACTGATAATATATGATATTGGTTCACTTCTCTCCAGACCCTCACCTCTCCAAAAGCCCAAACAAAGGAATTCGCATCCTTGGAGTGTTTTTTTCTAGAAAATCTCAACCGTTCAAATATGCTATGCACGAATCTCGAAGCATAAATAATATTGCCCCTGCTCTATCCCAGATTAAAACGAGCAATTCAGATCTCATTCTACACGGTCAGATATTGCAATGGATCTGAATTCATAAGACAGGTGGTCAGGGGCGGAACTAGAAAATATTAATAGGGGTGGCTAAATATTAAAATGCACAAATTGTGGCTAGTGGAAATTGAACTCATGCTCACTCACAATAAAAGCATAAACTCTAACAACTAGACTACAAGCAAACATGTGATATTTATGAGGTGGCTGGACTATATAAATTGTTCCAAAAAAAATTAAATTCAATTAAACTTTAGTATACATAAGAAATTTTTTGAAATCATAGGAGTGGCTTAGCCACCTTTTGAATGGCTTTAGATCCGTCTCTGCAGGTGGTCAAGTCCTCGATGCCTTTGGAGTTTAGTGTTTAATTATTAGCAAAAAAAAAAAAAAAAACCAAGAACATTATAATTTTTTTTTCTGAAAAAAGACATATTAATTACTGTCCGTTTCATTAGAAAAATAAGAAACTATTGCAAGTCTTTCATTACCAGTCAACAAAGTAACACCTACTATTATGGCCTAAACTTTTATATCACACCCTTTTGACAGAACAAGCAACTTTTGTCTCACTGTATTTTACATTTGAGTTGCATCGATCATTGGCTCATTCCAAACCCCCCCCCAAAAAAAAAAAAAAACCAATTTACTAGTCAAATGTTTACCAAGAACATTTTATAAAAAAGCAAATCATATTTGAAAACACTATATACATATGCCCCATAAATAAGTGCATGCTATTTTGGATAGCCTATTGGGTGATTGTTTTGTAGCTAGCCACACCCGTTTCTTTATAGGCACTACCTTTTTTTTCTTAGTTTGCACGGTATGCTAGCTAGCAAGAAATTGCCAAAATATGGAACTAAATCTGCTCATTTTTTTTCAGAAAAGGAGCACCATTTGGATCGTTCAAAATCCATCACATAGTTTCAATCAAATCTAAATCATTTCAATAGATTAAATTAATATAAAAAAAAAGTAATTGAAGCCGTGTGATGAATTTTGAACGATTCAATTGTAAAAAAAAAAATGCTCTTTTTCTCAAGAAAAAAAAAAACAGATTTGAATACTCAAAATATCTAACAACACAAGTCACAAAACAAAAATGTTCATCATGGGAAATGGCAGTGGAGGTGAAGGTAGAGGTGGAGGTCGTTTAGAAGATAATCATGGAACTATATATTTGGTGTCGTGTCATTCTCATTTACTGCCTTTTAGTTGCAACTGTACTATGTTATGTGGCTTAAGTGGCTAAATTAGCTCACATGCATGGCTATAGTCTCTCTTTAAATTGAAACAAGCTTCTCACCATAAAAAAAAATAAAAAATTTGTTAATGGTCTGCCAAAAAAAAAAGGATTGGACAGCTTTTTATCTCTATGGGATGTTTTGAATTACAGTTGTACCATTTATGATTCCAATCAATAAACCAACAAAAAAAATATCTAAAATTCCAAACACTAAAAACAAATTCCTGATAAAAATATGTGGCCCTTGATACTGTTAGGCCTAGAAAAATGTATAACAGGGCCGAAAGATGGCCCGAGTGTTTTTCTGGCATTTTGAATTCAAGCCATTTAAGAAAGAATAGTGTCAATTCAAACACAGAGAAAAAGGAATTCGGCCTACATACGGCCCAAATTAGCTATCAGGTAAGGACTGTTAGATATGGCCATGATAGAAAAATCAAACAATATTACAAGAAATAAGTTTGCATTTGCATGTTTAATATTTAAAGTAGGTCTACTTTAAATTAAACGCAGCATTTTAGAGCAGTATATCAATTTAAATATTTACAGTACCAATTATCACTTGATCAGGGGTGATGATTTTAACACCACATTTTACTTTTGCTATAAGACCTTGCCATATATTATATGGTAATATATCTACGATTTTGATTTTCACAAAAAAAAAACATAAAGGGAAATCATGGTAGGCATTAATAGGAAAGATTTAGTTCTAAAAGACAATAATAAATGAAGGATAAATTTGTCTAAATAATTAAAATATTTGAAGGTGTTGTGTTAATAAAAAACTTAGAATACGTTTGGATGCACTCTAGAATAGTTAGAACTTAGAATAGTGAAAAAATAGTAATTTTCATAATAGTGTGAAAATGGTGTTATTCGGAATAGTAAAAATATTGTTTGGATTGTACATTTGGAATAGTGAATAGATCTAACTGATAAATAATAGTATTAACAAGATGCTTATTAAGAGAAAAAATAGGCAAGTGGGGTCTCAAATGAATTATCACGACGTAAAGATAAAATAAGTAGTGTTAATTTTATCATTTCGAATGTGTTGACGGTAATAAATATTATTTTCTCGATTCACACTTTCGAATAGTAGCTATTCTAACATTTTCAAGGAATAAAAAATAGCATCTATTCTCGCTATTCCGAATAGCAGCTATTCTAGCTATTCTTACAGGTGTCCTAAAGCCACTTTAATGATCTAAGAACTCATATACTGCACGTAGTTACAACAATTAATAGATCTCTCAACCATAAAAATACAACTAATAGATCTCTCGAGTCATCAAAACAGTTGTTCATAGATTCCTTCTGACGTGAAAAACACACTAGCCCTTCCATATGATGATAGATAGCAGATGTACGTCTAATGTTTGTCCACATGTGAGATAGCATTATTTGTAATTACTAGAATCTTTTTTTTTTTGTGAGGAAAAACATGGCTCAGAGCCATATTCCATGTCAGAGACTAGCTTTAACAGAATAAAACACAATTTGTCCAACACCGTTGTGCTAAATTAAGCAGGAAAAAAAATGAACTTAAACTAAAAAAAATGTAAAACATAATTAAAAAAATCAAAAGATCCAAAAGAAAAGAAAGATGGTGTTGCCGCTCCAGAGCATTGCTTATGAGACTGGAAGGGGGGAGGGGGGTGGGAGCGCATCCTCTGCGGAGTTTTTATCGGCGGAGCTATGCGGTTTTTTTAATCTGGACCGTTCGTTTCTCTAGTCGGTGAGTGCTCGAGATGATGGAGGAGGCAGTATTAATTTTTCTTTGAGATTCGTGCTATAATCTTATTTGATAGATTAAAAGAACCGCACAGCTCCGCACATAAAAACTCCGCAGAGGATGTGATTCCGAGGGGGGGTGTCCGATGCCCATCGGACCAAGAGTCTGTTCGATGGGTAATTTCTACCGTCCGATCTACTTCAAAATCTGTGCGCATCACTTTAATATCCGTGCAATTTGCTTTAATATCGGTGCGCACAGATTTTTAAGTAGATCGGACGGTAGAAACCATCTATCAAACAGACTCTGGTCCAATGAGCATTGGAAACCCCCCTCTCCCACTGGAAGGAAGCTTAGCTGCGTCTGTATGTCTGCCCTCAGCTCCATATTGTGGATCTGTTTCCCCCTGTGAAGATTCTGGAACATCTCTCTTTCCATATTATGAAGTGAGTTATCATTAGGATTGCTCTAGTTTTGAGTGGAATGTTGTCATCCAATATAACTCCATTAGTGATCCGGTTTACTGGTATGTCCAATATCCCTTGCTCATTTAACTCCTGGTAGAGATCAATTGGTGTACCGATTCTAATTCTGATCTACACAAGGAACATCTGTTAACTAACACCCATCCCCTTCTCATGAGATTATCAATTGTGAGAATTTTATTAATTGATCCCAACCAACCAAAAACTCTAATTCTCGGGGGTATCTTAAGGTCCCAAATCTTGTGTCTGTTCCGGATGATCCTTGGTCCGTCTTTAACAGTGAATTTCCCTGCGGAGTTCCATTTCCATGTTATGTCATCTTGTACATGTAACATGTTGATTTAGTGTGAGGGTCTGCATATGTGGACCAGTATTCTCTGTGGAATTTCCCCCAGCGGAGCTGATTGGACGGCTCAGATTTAATCTCAGCCGGTGAGTGCTCGGATGATGGAGGGGGCAGTATTCATTTTGCTTTAAAATTCGTGCCAGAATCTTATTTGATCCGTCCGATCAAAAACGAACGAACCAAATTAAAAGAACCGCACAGCTCCGCAAGTAAAAACTCCACAGAGAATGCAATTTCCTGCATATGTTGGTGAAGCTCCTGTAGCTCCTGGGTTGCCAGTATTGACAAAGAGTGTACAAATATGCCCCTTATATCTTGTAAGATTACCGCTTGATTAAGTGTTGTGATTTCACTTATTGCATGGGTGAATAGATTAGGCAGCCGATCGATGTTTTAAGATCCCAAAGCCCCAGTGGTTAATGTTCTGAGGCAATGGTTATTTCTGAGAAATTATTACTGTGAACTTATGTTGCATGGATACAGATACGGGTATCGTATCGGATACAATACGGATACGGCAATTTTAAAAAATTCCGGATACGATACGCCTATTAAATATATTATTTTTTATTTTTTATTATATTATTAATTTAACACTTATTAAATATAAAGAAAAATCTTAAATCAATAACCCATTTATATATTAAATAGGGGGAATTTCATGTATCCCCCTCAAAAATCTTGAAATTACGTATTTCCCCCTCTAAAATTCATAATATCATATTTACCCTTCTAAAGTTCAAAAACTCACAAATTTACCCAATTTATTAATTTTTTTTTAATAAAACTCATTTTAAATTTATAAATTACTTATTTTAACCTTTCTTCATCTTTTCTTTTTCTCCTCCTCTTGGTTCCGGAGAAATCTCAAGCTCTGATTTTACCTGTTGGGTTATCGTATGAAAGATGCAGCGTTCTTGAATTCAAATAGAATAAAAAACGAAGAGAAACATTGAAATGGAAGAAAGAGACGATAATGTAAATTGTAAGAAATAGAACACAATACAGTAACCAAAAGTTTTCAAGAAATTCTCTCAAATTTGTTATTATTTTCCATAATTCGTTTCATGCATACATTGGCCTTATATAGGCGATTACAATGGAAGAGAAACTGGTAAAAAGGACCCACTAATGACTCCTAACTAAGCTCAGCTCAACAGCTCGGTTCTTCTCGTCCCCAGTTCTCCCTAGTCGCGACTGACACATTTACCCTTTCCTCCGCGTCAAGGTAGCAAAAGGAGTGGTTAACTTTCGGCATTAGACATGAGGAGCTCATGCTTGCCTTCGTAATCAGAGGAAGTTGTCAATATTCTGAATTCTGAGATGAGGAGAGGGAGCTCACTATGGTGTTGGTAGTTCTCCCAGACCATGTAGCACTCTTTCCCCTGAGCTTCTAGAACATCTGCTAAGCTTAGAATGGCATCTATCATGGAGGTCATGCGTTCATCTATGATTATAATTAGTACGAGGAGAGAGAGTAATTTTGATTTCAAGGAACAGTGGATGGACAGAAAGGAGAAAGAAAAATATAGGAGAGATGGTGATTTCTCTGGAATCAAGAGAAAGGAGAAAGAAAAAGATGAAGCAAGGGTAAAAATGGGAAGTTGATTAATTTAAAATATGTTTTATTAGAAAAATCAATTAATAGGGTAAATTTGTGAGTTTCTCAATTTTAGAAGGGTAAATGTGATATTATGAATTTTAGAGGGGGAAATACGTAATTTCAAGATTTTTGAGGGGTATACATGAAATTCCCCCTATTAAATATTATAGAAACTCTCTTCTAACAAGAAATAAGATTTGGTGTAGTGGTATAGGCGCACGCTGTTAGCCCGTAGGCCGCTGGTTCGATTCCTGCAAGAAGCAAAAATTTGATTTTTAGAGCTTGGTCCATCGCGGTTCACAGGTCCACAGGTGTTACGCGGTTCACGGGTCCATGTTCGCTGGTGCACAGCTCCATTTCCTGTCCTAATAAGTCATGTCGGAGCGTATCCGTTTCAAATATACCGTGTCAGTGCAGTGTCAACCGGTATCGTTGACCGTATCTGCTGAGTATGGACACGCCACGTAAGCCGATACGCCAGCTGGCATATCCGACACATATCAGTGCCGTATCGTGCACGTATATATCCCACATGAATTGAACTACTGGGATCCCTTTTATCACCATGAATATAATTGCTTAAGAGCATGAGTGTTCACAGCTATGTTACACGGATACTCCAGTTTGGCAGTCGTACCCGTGTTCACAGCTATGTAGCAGGAAAAAATAAAGAGAAATTAGAGTTAAAAAGAGAGAAGGAATAACAGTTTTTTTTTTATTAAAAGCCCTTGGGCATTCCATTGAAATTAAGAAGTTGTACATCTTACATAAATAAAGAAAACATAATTTAATTTTTATATCCGTATCCGTTATGATAACGAAAAAAAATCTTTTTTCTTATCCGTTTTTTTTAATACGGTATGGGTCGATTAAACAGATAAAAAAATGTTATTGACATTTCGATTTGTGCTTTTGATAAAATATTTCTCAAAACAAGAAAAAAATAATAATGAATACAATGAATACAACTAATTTGTATTAGAAAATTTAATATAATACAAAAATTATTGTATCATGTATCATCTTCATACAAATATATATCTATATGTATAATTTTATTTTTAAAAATTATCTTATATGATGTATTTTTGAATACGATATGAGTCAGATAAACAGATAAAATGATACCGTTGACACCCGAATTCACATCCTCTCTCTTACCGCACAAGAGAATCTTTTACAGTTATTGCATCCGAACCATTCATTTTAACTTGGCACGAATCTCAAAGCCCAAATAATACTACCCCTATTTCCTCCAATTCTCAAACCGGCTGAGATTTAAGAGTTTTTTTTATAAACCATAATTAAAAAAAAAGTTCGGATTTCAGCATGATTAGCCGAGTTTTTACAAAAACCATAAGAAACGGTTTGCCAAACCGTTCCCTGTATCCTCCAAAATGGATTGCCAAAATGTTGTTGACTTTTTTCAGTTTTAACTTCAAAAACGGACTGCCAAACCGTTTTCTACAGTATTTTTTTTTTTTAGAGTTTGTTTATAAAATAAATCAGATATTTTGTTTGATTTTGTATATTAACAATAAGATTAATGGAACAATCTGAATATATTTTTTTGTGTGTATTTTGACCATTTTATCAAATCAATGGATTGATTTTCTATATAAAAAAATCAATAAATATTTCCATGAAGAAAATTAAAAGAAAATGTAAAAGTGAATTATAATAACAATACTAAAAAATTATATATCTGGATACTTTTTTTCTAGAAAATAATGATTAAATGATTAAATTTGTTTGTTTTTAAAATATAAAAAGTAAATTTTAAAAAAATAATACGTACATTTGAAAACCAATTCATTGATTTTTATATATTTATTGATTTGATAAAATGATAAAATGGTCAAAATACATAAAAAAAAATATATTTAAATTGTTCCATTAATCTTATTGTTAATATACAAAATCAAACAAAATATATGATTTATTTTATAAACAAACTCTAAAAAAAAAAAATACTGTAGAAAACGGTTTGGCAGTCCGTTTTTGAAGTTAAAACTGAAAAAAGTCAAAAACGGTTTGGCAGTCCGTTCTGGAGGATATAGGAAACGGTTTGGCAAACCGTTTCTTATGATTTTTGTAAAAACTCAGCTAATCATGCTGAAATCCGAACTTTTTTTTTTTAATTATAGTTTATAAAAGAAAACTCGAGATTTAATCTCAAACCTTAAAACATTAAAGTGAGGCCCATCCTCTGTAGTAATACAGAGGATAGGGATCCATTGACAGTTTGACACCCTACATGCGGACTCAAAATTAATGTTGTGACACCGTGACAGTGAACACTGACATGAAACGTTTTTGTCTATAAATGAATTGGTCCAGCATCCGGTACAGCGAATCTGTACCAGAATGTCAGAGGATCAGGATTCCCACTTTCCCCATTAGGAGGCAAACAAAGTGGACACAGTATAACCGAAATAAAATTAATACTAAAAAAAGTATAAGATTTTTTTTCTGTGAAGTAAATAATTAAGGATCTAGTACTCATTTTGTTTCTAAAAAGTGGAAGATTTTATAAAAAAGATTGGAAAATCACTGGAACACCTGTCAGAAAAAAAGAAGGAAACGTCCTGTTGACAGAAGGTGCTTTTCAAGCTGTAGTGGGTATTCTTTTGTGCCGAAATGCTCTTTCTTTGGTTCAAACTTGAAAGGAATCCAATTAGATATGAAGATATCATGTAAATACTATAAAGAGATTTGTTTCTCTGTGCCAATTATGGAAACTAGTGTATAGGTTTATAAAAGGAGTAGAATCTGATCCGAAAAGGCGACAATGGATTTTATTTTAGATCTAGTCACTTTTGGTACATTCATATCACATTAAATTTGATAAAAATAGATAAATATCTTTCCCAAGTACTTGAATTAAGTAGTTGAAACAAGGTTTCTATGCTTTGCAAAGAACTCCCTGAAATTAAGGGGAATATATCCAAATACAGATTTGATCTGTATTCAAAAACATAGATGTAGATATCCGAATATCCGTGTAGATAATGATACTATATGATTTTACATTTTAATTATCAATATTCAAATAGTAGATATATACTATATATTTTAAGAAAAAAAAAAAAAATTTCCGATACCGATCTCTCTTTCCTTTTCCATTTTCACACCTCCATTTTTCTTCTCTCTAGTCCCCCTCTCTCCCTCTTTCTTTTTCTCCATGATTCTCTCTGTCTCAATTTTAAAATGAGATGAGATGCTTCCCACAGCCTCCAGCATAGTCTCTAGCGAGTGAAGGTGGAAGAACACTTCTAAAAAGTATAAAAGATGGATGTGTGATGTATAGTTTTTTTTTTTCGAAACAATTGGTATTTTATATATGAACACTTAATATGTTATATATTAACACTTGCGTGCATATGAATTCATATTTGTGTGCACCAGTTTTAAAATATATCAAATATTAGTGGTCCTCCACTTAATTAATGATCTCCACCTAATTAGTGACTGGGAGATGAATGGGAGAAATGAAGTGGAGGATAGTTAGTCGGTCCCTATATTTTAATATATATTATGAAAAATTTATATTATTCACCGTTATAATCAGATAAATGTTACGAACTTTAATACTTTTATATTATTTTCATAAATATTCAATCTGATTCAAATCCATATACCCGTTTGATATCCGCTATGTATCCGTATATATCTGCATCCGAAAAATGAAAAAAAATATATATATTAATATGATTTTACCACTATCCGCTCCGTTTCCACCCCCTATTTGAAATCCATTATACTAGCACGACTAGAAATTGATAATGAGTGCCAAATAGACTTCGTATTGTAATAAATAGAATGAATATCAAATTATACCGTACAAAAAAATTATTGGCATTGCATAGATTGAATAAAATATATATTTGAAAATAAACATTATTTCTTTTTCACCAACTAAATCTTACAACAAAATAGTTGTTATGGATGAGATCAAAAGCCAACATATTTTTGTTTTCTGCCGACCTGAACTGTCAATATCCAACTAAAACTTTTTTTTTTTAATCAGATATCGAACTAAACCTAATAAACACTTGGGTCAACATCAAGAAACAATAGTTTTCTCTTTCATGTATTGGATGGAGAATATGCTATTATTTTCCGAGAAACACTAGAATCTTCGTTTTTTTTTCATCCAACCATTCAAATATTTTCAATAGTTCATATTTTGAAAAGAGACAAGAACTGACATTATGTTTCATCTTCAAATATTAACTGTTAAAAAATATTTAAACAGGGATGAAGAAAAACGTATTCCTACTTTTTTTCGAAGAAGAGGAACAGATTTGATTCCTTCATATTGCACCTACTCCCCATGTTTGGTTCATTGGTTGTGGACTAAAGCTAAGTTGGACTACAACTTAGATCGGTCAAAATAATTTATGTTTAGTTGTACCTAAATTAATGAGGAGAAAATGGTGAAATGATTCAATTTCAATGACAGTGTGTCCCAGACTTCCAGTGAGATAAAATTAAAGAAAAATTTAAGGCACCTCAGAAAGTAGGTTAATTTAGGTCGGTTTAAGCTGGACTAAATTTAAATCTATTACATGTTAGACTAGTCAGTTTAAATTATATTTGGTGGAATAACAATGACCTAAAGCTTTTATTCCACCTTTAGTTCACAACCAAACATGGGGACTTTGTATAAGGAATTAAGGATCTAGTAAAATTACATAAATGTTGATTATCATGCATTTCACATATTAGTTAAGAAAATTAAATTTCTTTTTTTTTTCCAAATTAATTTTCTATTTTTTCCAAATTAATTTTCTATTTTTTTTCAAATTAATTTTTAGTCAAGTTACTAAAACAATACGTCATGCGTGAGAAATCACATGTTTGATACCTTGACCGAAAAGTACTTTATAGATATTTAAATTTCTAAGAATTTGATCCAATTTGTCTATTAAAAAAAATTCTAATTTCGATTTTGCACCTATTTATCTATTCCAAATTAATTCTGTCAACAGTAAAGGATTAAAGGATGACAGTTGAAGGACATACATAAAAATATATATATTTGCTTAAAATACATCAGAAAATTTCTTTCAAAAACACCCAAACTTTTCAAATCGCCAAAAAAAAGTATGAATTATATGCACTTGATCAAATATTGTTGAACACAATGACGGATCTATATTGATTGAATGAATTAATTGATCCTCATTAATTTTCAAAATTATTGTATTTATACACGATTCGTGTGTGTGTATAATTTACCCCTATTTAAATTTGATCTATTTCAATTCACATTTGACTCATATAGTTCGAAAATCTTAGCTCCGCTCCAAATTGAACAGATATAAACCGTTCAGTTTAGATCCATAGTTCCAATCAAACTTAACTGGAAACCAGACAAATGAGGAGCAATTATAGCTGAATCCTATTTGAACCGTGCAAATCTAAAATAATTATACAAATAAATAACCCTGCGAACAATTGTGTCCTTTCGTACGTGTTTTGGTCCCAAAACCATGAAAACTGTACAGTTGTTTGAAAGGAAAATGACAGAAGAACTGTCCGAAAATGACAATATAAATTTTGAAAATTACATGTACATATGTTTTAGCAAGATTTTATTATAACTATCTACGTCCAGCAAAAGGACGAAACTTACACCTTAACCACATTTAAAGGAAATTTTTTATCTATAGAAATTATAAAATTCTGATCAACACAAATAGAAAAAGTACTTTAATTGCAACAAATATAGTAAGATCGAAGTCAATAATCCCGATCCATGATTTTTTTTTTTTTAACTGCACAGAGAATTTGCAAAAAAAAAATATGAATTGGTATTACGGACTCCGATCCATAAAAAAAAAAAAAATTTTGTGACATAAAACTCTTGTATCCAAAAAAACAATAGTTATAGATATTTTGAGCCACAAAAAATCAACCCACTGACTCTGATCTTAATATATTTGTTGCAATTAAGGTATTCTTTCTATTTGTGTTGATCAAAATTTTATAATTTCTATTGATAAAAAATTTCCCATCTAAATTGCATTAATTAGTCAAATGGTATAAATATTAGCAACTGCTCAAGAGATAATAAAATATATATATATATATATATATAAGATACATATTTATATTTCGAATGATTAATTGTCTTTTTATAATCCAAGCCCTTATGCAGATTAATTGTCAAATTTGACCCTCAAGTTCGTAAAATACAAAAAATCCATGACTTATTTATGTTACATCGAGAGTTCCAGACTAGGGCTGCAAACGAATCAAATCGACTCAAATTTAATCCAGTTCGAGTTTGAGTTTAAATTAATTTTGAACCGAGCTGATTTGATTCGAATATGGGTTTCAAACTGAAAAGAAGAGTTCGAGTTTGATTCGAATCGATTCGCACCAATTTCAAACTGAACTGGTTTGAAATTGAAGCAAGGTTTAGAATTGAAATAAAGAGTTTCGAATCAAACTTAACCCTGTTTGCGTTCGAATTCGAACCAATTTCGAACTAAGCTGGTTTGATTCGTTCAGAACGAATTAATTTTGAACCAAATTAATTACAAACTTTTTTTTAATCGAACTCAATCGAATCACGAGCTACGAACTTTTTGTACAGTCCCAGTTCCAGTGACACATTTGTTGTGCCTTTTAAATACATTGTTAAATGTTTAATAAAAACATTTATATATTTGAAAATAAAAATAAAACAGTCAGCCATTAACTCATGTATGTGCATGGAGACTGTTCACCCCAAAATTTTTATTTACATCGTATTAAAAAAAAAGAAATAAACTAATTAACAACTGTTTTTATAGAATTCAAAATTTATTATGTCAGCCAATTGAATTGGCAGACCTCATTTTTTGAGTTCGCCAATTCAATTAGCGGATCCTTTTTTTTAACAGAAATTCAATTGGATTAGGGGAAGGGGAAAAAAAAAAGTCAGCAGGCGAACCTATTTTTTACCCCTAATCCAAATTGCCAATTGTCTGGGGCTCCGCTAATTTAATTGGCGGATGTGTAAGTTTCGAATTTTACAGAAACATGAGTTAATTTGTTTATTTTAAATTTTTTAATATGGTATAAATAAAAATTTGGGCAGTCAACCTCAGACAGCCTAAGCATTTAAAAAACAATGCAATTATATGGAATACCACGTAGATATCTATACGAATCAAGTTAATGTCTATAAACTATAAATAAAAAAATTAATTTTAAAAAACCAACATGATTACTTCTGAATTTAGAAAAACCATAAAAACTGAGATTCTGAATTTAGAAAAACTATAAAAACTGATAATTCTTGTTGGTCTGAATTTCTTTTTTTCCGAAGACCCAAAATGCATCTCGATCTCTAATTTGTCTCTATCTTTTTTTTCCATTCTAAGCCACAGAATCATTCTAAGCCACATCTAATTCTGTGTGCTACACAAGACCGAAATAAAATTCGGTCCATACAGAAACCGAAATATAAATTCCGTCCGTAATATGCTGCTATGCTTAGAAGTTGGAATAAATGTCCATCAACGGATTCTTTGCCTCCTCAGATTGGACTTTTTTAGTTGATTTTTTTGCTCCAATCACTTAACATCTTTTAATTAATTTTAAATAAAGTTATTTTGGCAGCTTATGCTGGTGTATATATACAAGCTAACTTAGATTAAATTGAAACGAATCATGATATTTATATAATTATGCAGCGGGTCAATTCCTTATTTTTATCTACCCGCTACATGCACGTGATTTGAAAGTGTGCAAGACAAAAACGAAGACCCGATTCAAAAAAAAAAAAAAAAATCAAAACCGAATTTGAATTTCGGTCTATCCTCAAGACCCATTTTAAATTTCAATCTCTACTGCAAATCCAATTAAAATTTCAGTCTCTACTCAAGACCCAATTAAAATTTCGGTTTCTAACAATAGGATTTCCTGTGGCGGGAGTTGGAAAAATTAAAAATTAATTAGAGACCGAAATATATTTTGGGTCTTGAGAAAAAAAAAATTCCAGACCGAGAAGAATTCTCGGTTTTTATGATTTTTCTAAATTTAGAAGCAATCATATTGGTTTCCTAAAATTAATTTTTCTATTTATGGTTTATAAAAAAAATTCCCCCACAGGGCCACACCCACGTGAATCCCCTTGAATAAGCGAACGAATCCAAACGGCGTAGAAAGTTAAAAAAAAATAATAATAACGTATCGCTGCCGTGTCGTGCGTCCAGACAGAGATGTATCTTTGCTGTTAAACATGTATCGGATGGTATAGGATACGCCACCTAAAAGCCAAAGTATCAGGGCCGTTTCGGGCGTGTATCAGTATCCGATACGTATGCGTGTCGAGTAGCCCTCTGTGAAGTATCCGGTAAACATAGTTGGAAGTGAAAACATGCCAAATTGCAAAAACAAAAGGCATTAAATAATCTTTCCGTACAATCAATATCATATATATTTCCATCTATCAATATCATATATATAATTGATTATAAAATAAAATTATTTTGCGTCCAGACAGAGCCGTATCTCTGTTGTTCAACACGTATCAGATGGTATAGGATACGCCACCTAAAAGCCGAAGTATCAGGGCCATTTCGGGCGTGTATCGCTATCCGATACGTGTGCGTGTCGGGTAGCCCTCTGTGAAGTATCCGAGTAAACATAGTTGGAAGTGAAAGCATGCCAAATCGCAAAAACCAAAGGCATTTAAATAATCTTTCCGTACAATCAATATCATAGAATTGATTATAAAATAAAATTATTTGACAACTAGTAAAATGAGTATCAAAACCAAGAAAAATGAAACTGTATATATTCTCTACAGTTTAGATTGATTGTGTTTAAAATTTGGTATAATTTTAAATTTGATTGTTTACATGACTTACTAGAGGGTTCTAATGTCTTCATTTTTTTTGTACTCTTATCATCTATTTACTTTTTAATTTTCTAAATAACAAAAAAATTATAACTATATATCAGAATGAAAACTATACATGTGAGCTATATTAGTTTCTTTACACGCACATAATAAATTATCATTTTCAATTCTCTTTTTACATGAATTAATAAGTTGAAAAATTTACATTTATAATTTATCCATATCATTGTAATTTTACAAGTTTTTGATATCAATAAAAACAAAGTCGAAGCATTATATTTTTTAAGAATAAAGATTTTTCCCCATTCATCTCTCAATAATTAATTATCTAGGGCACTACAACTTCCAGCTCAAAAAGACAAAAGAAAATGTATCAATCATTAATTACGTGGGGACCGTTTATATTTGAAAAAATTTAATACTGACGCGCACAAATATTATATTTATGTACACAAGTATTAACATCTAATACATCAAGTATTCATATCTAAAATATCAAGTATTTCTTTGAAAAAATGGATATCAACTTTATTTTATCTCTCTCATCACACGCACATCATTTACACGTTTTTAAAGGTGGATTTTTTTTCGCCCATATTTTTGACGATATGGGAAAATTTTTGCGAATCTAAAATTACAAACGTTTTCTATGCAATTTTATCTTTCAAATGAGATACATGATGAAGTACTTTTGAGTTATCGGTCGCGCAAGTATTCATACCTCGTAGTGCAAGCATTCATACCTTGTTGTACAAGTAATCATATCTCGTCGAGCAAGTATTCATACCTCGTCTTGCAAATATTCATACCACGTCGTGCAACTATTCACACTTGTATGACGATGTATGAATACTTGCAATACTTGATATTAATACTTTCAAATATCATCTAATGTCAGAAGAAAGAAAAAATAATAGAAATGTTAGATACATATATTTGATACATGAACTATTCACACTTGCATGATGAGTTATGAATATTTGCAATACTTGATATTAATGCTTTCAAACATCATCTAATGCCATAAGGAATTGTAATGCTTGGTATTAATACTTGATATTAATATTTTCTGAAATATTTGGTATCTTAGGTAGGAATACTTGATAAGATATGAATACTTGTGTGATAAACAACCTGAAAGTATGTCATCATAGATCTCATCTGAAATAAAAAATTGCGTAGAAGATATTTGTGGTTTTAGATTCGTAAATTTCCTCACAGATCGTCATAAATATTGACGAGATTGAACGGAAAAAAAAACTCACCTCTAAAAAAATGTAAAAGATGGGTGTGTGATGTATTATTTTTTTTTTTTTTTGAAATACTTGATATCTCTATATATATATTATATATTAACACTTGCGCGCATAGGTACCCATATTTGTGTGTGCCAATTGTAAAATCTATCAAATATTAGTGGTCCCCACTTAATTGGCAGTCCGCCACTTAATTAATAAATGGGGATGAATGGAGAAATGAAGTGGGGGATAGTTAGTCGGTCCCAATATTTTATATGTGCATAGAGAAAATGATATAGATCAACTCTAACGATTTTATAATGATCTTTGAATTTTAAATTTTAAATTGTTAATAGTTAAATAATAAAGACATAATAAAAGTACACAAAATTTTAGAAAATATTTAGCAGTTCAAGTCAATTAGTTAAATTTTAAATATTAATTATGAATTCAGTAATATCCGTAATACGCATATTACATAGTTCTCGGCATCAATGTTGTAAAATGCGGTTTTGTTCATGCATGCAGAAGATCACTGCATACCGCATATGCGGATTTTAATGCGGAATTATATATGCGGATTTTAAACTACATATTAATTTATTTTCACTCAAAACATGCAATATATTTCCATTAAAATAACTTCTGTCACATGTCAGAGAAAGAATTACATAGAATTCCAGCATATTAAAATCATTCAGTGAATTGGATCTGAGCATATTAGAATTGGGTCTGAGCAAGAGCATTGATTCTAAAGTAACTCACTAAATTAACGAGTTGCAAATATTTTTTTCTAAACCAGATGCAAACAATTAATTAATTGACACTCAGTGATAGAATCGCATGATGCCAGATGCAAATAATTGCATAATTAAAAATTAATATGCCTCTTAAACTAAAAATATGCAATTTTCATGTGAAACTATATATATAGAACTTCATATATATATAGAACTTCATGAAAATTTTCATACGGAATCGAACTACATAAGCATATACGGTCGCATGAACCGCATTTCACAACACTGCTCGGCATGGTTTTGAAACTTCTTTGGATTTAATATGAATTCAGTAATATCCGTAGTATACATATTACAATTACATGGTTCTCGGCATGGTTTTGTAAATTCTTTGGAAAGCAAATGTTGGGTGTTTTTCCTTTTCTAAGAAAAAATATCAGAGAGAGAGAGAGAGAGAGAGAGAGATAGGGTTAAAAAAAAAATCAAACTGTCGACTATATTTTATTATTTTACTATGCTATAGGAGGGCCCACAGAGAAGGACAGCTGATGAAAGCATTATTACTAGAAAAAATTAAAAGTTAAAAACCAAAGGTCAAGATAATACTTGACACAAAAAACAAGTATAAAATAACTATGTCAGCATAATACCTAAAGAACCAATCCAACTGTACCCTCTCCACCTTCTCTTATATCTTACCCTCTTCCATCTCCCCCACCGCTCCCTTTCCAATATCAACAACGCATCACAGCAATAGAAACAAATACCAAAAAAAGAATACAAGAAAAAGCGATGATAATCCAAGGGAAGGAAAGAGACACTATAACGCTAACAAATTACCAATTTCAAATCCCTATTCCTATTCCTATTCAAATTCCAATTCAAAGCCCCTCCACTTCTCTCTCTCTCAGCTCTCCCCCAATTTCTGATCAGCATGAAGAGGAGAGTACATCCACCTTCTCCACCTCTTATTTCCATCTCTTGGGTTCGATCGGTGGGCCCCGCACGCCAGTAGGAGCAACAAACTACTTTGCCAGCAAGAGAGCTTTGGAACAGCAACTGGCCGATGGTGGCGACTCTGACAAGAGTGCTGATCCTCGAAAGAGGCGTCTGATGAAGAATCGAGAATCGGCAACAAGATCTCGAGCTAGGAAACAGGTTTATTTTGATCTAGTCACAACTGTTCTTCAATTTTCTTTCTCTTAATTTGGATTGACCAACAAATGTATACTGGTTTTTATCAAAACCCAAAAACCCCACACGAACAGAAAGTAAAGCAAGGATATGAATGAAAATTAGGTTCAAATTCATCTTGATCCAGTATCTATAGCCCCTCAGTATATTATATATAGCTTTCCCGACTTTCTATTAATAAATTTGTTTTAAAAAATAAATATCTAGGCTCTGATGAATGAGCTACAAGTGGAGGTGGCAAGGCTAGAGGAAGAAAATCTGAAGCTCAAGCAAAAATGTAGAGAGGTAACTATTCCCTTTTTTTTACTTGTACCCTTTAAAACCATGAAATTTTGCATTTTTTTGTTTTACCCTGCATGCTTTGGTCTTTCCTAACACGCCTCTTTTAATCATTTTACTTTTTTGTCACGACCTAACTTAATTTTCACGCGATTTTAGATATTTGTGGGACTATGCAAAAGCAATCAAATATATGTGCATATGTTGTGTCATCAACAAAGACAATTAATTTACAGTTTACTTGATTTATTGTTTAATTATACATAATATCTATTGTGATTAGAAATTAATGATAGTATTTTATGTGTTTTGCATTTAGCTAAAATTTGCAATAGCTGCTGCCAGTGTATCGTCAAAGAAACTGCGGAGGACGACTTCCTCGGAGTTCTGAAAATAGGAGAAAGTAGAAGGGCTCGTGTGTAATATTTATTCTATGAGACCTTTCTTTTTGTTCCTGGTCATGTTTGCACAAAAATAGAAGGTCCTTATCTCTTGTAAAATACCAAAAAAAGGGCTATCTAGTATCAAGTAGTCATTGGACTACGTGGGCTAAACGCTAAAGGCAGGGGAAACATGTGGGCCCCACTATCCTGCGCTTGAGGGGGTCCCCTTCTGTCATGAAAATGTTATTAGTTTTTTTTTTTTTTGCCAATTGTCTTGGGAGTTGGGAGCTCTCAGTGGTGAGTGGTGACCGGTGGCATGGAGCTTTCAAGTTTGGTATTAAACGATGCAATGTTGTAATTTTCTTGCAAAGATGTAGTAATTCATATTATCTCCAAATGGAATTTTTTTTATAAACCATAAATAGAAAAACGGAATTTAGGGCAACTTGATGACTTAGAGAGTAGGTTCGATGGGTTCAATCACCGTTTAAAGTGTTTCAGGATTCGTGCGAAAAGTTTTAATTTTCGTGCAAGTCTGCTTCAATTTTTGTGAGCAATAGATCGGACGGTTATGGATCTGGTTGTACCTAAATGTAGGTCCGATGGACATCGGACCCACTCTGTTCTCCAACTTGATTGGTTGATTTTTTACAAAGATCATAAGTAACAAATAGCTTTTCTTTCGGTACCAAATAGTCTAATCGGCACCGAAAAGTTTTACAAATTTTTAACATGAACTATAACACATGTGAATAACATTTCGATGCAGAATAAGTTATTGGGTACCAAAAAAATATAAAAAAATATAAATGGTTAGTGTCAAATAGCCTATTCGAAACTTATAATTTTTCGAAAGAACAAAAATAAAGGTGTATCAATTAGTAAAAGGTAGAATTTGTTAAAGAAAAAAACTGTGGGAGCTATTTAAAGAGAGAAACAATCGAGGAAGCTGAATTGCAATATGAGTTTGCTTTCCAACGCTCTTCTAATTTATGCTATCAGGTGGACTAGGAGTAAAGACAGATTATCCGATATTCGAATAGTAGATATATACCATATAATTTAATATATATTATAAAAATATTTATGTGTATATATACGGATATCTGATATCTAATTCATATCCGTCTAATATCCGATACGTATCCGTATTCAAAAAATAAAAACAAATACGAATATGATTTTACCACTATCCAATCTGTATTCGATCCGTTTTCACCCCTGGTGGACAGTGTTTGCATCTTTAGTTTTATGATCATTTGCATTCATAATAAATCAATCCATTAGCCCATAAATAAGAAGGAACAGTTTGGTTTGAGCATTTTATTAAACACCTTGAGTATTGACTCATGAGAACATTCAGCATAAAATATATAAGTGCAAATGAAATATCAGCCTTCCAGTAATAAATTCCCAACAGAAATTTACCAAGTAGGTGAGATGGTTACAGTAGAACTTTTGGGTGAGAATTCTGACAAACATAGATTCAACCTGTTTTGATTGAATATAGAACAGGGAGCTCCTATTACGGTGCTTGTGGAGACACAAGAACCACAAGAGGTTAATCCAATCATATGGGAGAACAAATTCAAAGAAAAGAGAAATTTGGCAACAACAAAAAAAAGACCACTGTTTTATTTACTGAGAAACCGTCTATTTTCCTAAGAACCCGGTTTTTTTCTTAATGGCTAACTTGGCTTTTTTTTGTTATAAAAAACCAGTTAATTAACCCGGTTTTGACCGGTTACGTTACATGTAAGGCCTTTTTTATAGACCAAACCAAAATGTCTTCTGGATCTGGTTTTTTTTTTTTCTATTCGAACTGATCAGTTCAGTCCGGTCTTAATAACATTGCAATTTTTATAGATATATTGGCAAAATCACAACTAATTAAAAACCTTTTTAAAAAAAAATGAAATTTAAAGGTGCTTTCAGGTTCCATTAAACACCAGAGGTGTCAGTATATTACAAGGTTCAATAAGAAAACAAATAAGAAATTAAACATACGCAATTCCAAATTCAAGTTCTATGTAACATTCAATTAAAATCCTATAGCATTTATTAAAGGGTCTATTGAATCTGTGTGATCCAACTAACCACTTACAATTGTACTAAATACAGCTGTAGAGACTCAATGTTGAAGGATAGAACATAGTGGTTTAAATTATGTAACGTTGTGTGCTACATATGTTGTTGGCGTGACTAATAAATACATCGTGATTCAGTCACGTGACATGATACATCATAAATAGTGAAAGAAGGCCTGTTACATTTGGTCATACCGTGACGTGCTAGTATGTCTGTCATAGACTCGTAATGTGCTATATGTAATGTAACATTCATATTTAACTTTTCTTCTTTTGATTCTTATTTTCAATGTTTATTAAAAACAAAAAAAAGAACTACCAAAAATTATTGAAAAATGTAAAATGAAGAAAAATATAAGAAATCTTGTACCCAAATTTTGAATTAATTGTTAGATTAAAAATTTGAACAAAAAAGATCTAAATTGTGGAAAGAATTAGAAAATTCGGATAGAAAATCCTTTATCAATATTATCATATTAAAATGTACTTTGAGATCAAATTTTACATTTTTTTTGGATTTTTTTTTTACTATTTATTAAGTCAGTTTTAAAATTGCTGATTTTAATAAACAATGAAAAATTTCTATATCATTAAAAATAACGATTTTAAAACTGACTTAATAGATAGTAAAAAAGTTCCAAAAAATGTAAAATTTGGTCTACAAACATATTTTATTATAGATTGAATGTTGAATGGTTTAGATCGATTATGTGGACTTTAAAAATGTAAAAACTGAAACATTTGTTCAACGGCTCCATAACAAATGCTTTGATATTAGCCAACCCACACACACTTAAACACATACAAAGCATATATATGTAGAGGGATCCACTTACGCCGTTTTTGGTGACACCGGTTTACACTCTACATTTTAAAAGTTTTTAAAGTTCAAATAGTCGATCCAAACCGTTCAACATGATCTCCATATTAAAATGTACTTGGAGACCAAATTTTTTTTTTTATTATTTATTAAGTATTTTACCATATCGTTGTTTTCATACCATTGAATTTTTGTACCCATCTTAATAAATAGTAAAAAAAATAAAAAAATATATATATAAAACTTGATATGTCAGTATATTTTAATATATCAATCATGTTGAACAGTTTGAATTGATTGTTTTAATTTTTATAAAAATGTAGAGACTAATTCGGAGTTTAAAAAACAAAGTGTAGTTACTGAAAAAAGTGTAGTTGCTAAAAAAATGTAGTTGCTAAAAAAGTGCAAGTGGAAATCACGCCATTTAACTATGCAAGTTGTTATACCAGTTGTATAATATAAAATTCTAATATGTCACGACGTGACCTAATGGCATATTATTTTGAATTCTCTGTCTGCATAGATTAGTGCATACTTCTTTATTAGACTATTTCTATTTCCTTTTTGCAGGAATAACAGGAAAATGCTTTCCTTTTTGGAAATAAATATGCTGTTATTCCAAGGGAATAACAGGAACCTGTTATTCTAATATCAATCCGGCATTTTTTTTCATAACCAAAAAAATAAATAAGGTGGGGCGGTTTGGTCTCAAGGTAGACCGCCCCACGGAGAGACGATTTGGTTATAGGTGAATTTATTTTTAAAATGTGGTTATTAATATTACTTTATTTATTTTTTTAGTTATAGAAAAAAATACCGGAATATCAACTGTTGATATTTATTGAGATTCGCGTTTGAAATTTTTTGCCTCCTTGAAATTAGGAATTTAAGTTGAAATTCAAGATTCTCTAAAATTCCTGAAATTCGAGATTCTAACCGTTCAATTTTTTCTGTGCGCGTATCTCGGAACAGCTGATTTTTCTACGCATGCATCTCAGGACAGTTCGACGGTTGGATCTGAATTTCAGAAATTTCAACAACACTGTTCATTTATGTTGAATTCCAGCAGTTTCGGATCCTGAAATTAGCGGAGAAATTAGCGCGTGGTCCTGTTATTCCTGGAATAACAGCAAATTTGTTGCCCTTTTTACATTACTCCACTTTGGATTGGAGTGCAAAAAGACTGGTTAATGTCAGGCTGCGTGCACCTATGCCTTTGGAGAAAATCCCCACCTAGAGTTTGACTGCATTCTTTATTTTGTAAAGACTCGGCGTACAGAAACGGAAGCCTTACCGCTCTAAAAATTGAATTACGATTTACGCACCATGTCCTTGTGCCATCGGCTCACCTGATTTATCAAGTCCTAAAAAAATTAGAGGAATATCTTAGCTCTATTTATTGGGCGTGGGCCTCACAATAACAAGATTTATTTGGGATAATTTCACGTATATCCTTCAAAAGCATCACAATTACATATTCCCCTCTAAAATTTATAATATTGCATTTACAATTCTAAAGTTTAAAAACTCACAAATTTACTCAATTTATTGCAGTTTCTATGAAAAATCATTTTATATTTATGTAGTTCTCATTTTGATTTATTTTAGGCAAATAGTTCATCTCTTTACATATATACAGTGAGCATATATGTATATATGAGGAGGGTTCTAATGCCTCATACCTTCATAGGGATCCGACTCTGCTACTTTTTTATAACAAAAGCGGGGTCCTTCTTTTCCGATCTCAACCATTCAAAATTCGTTGAGATTTGTGCATGAAAAAGTTTCTTTATTGAGATACACAAATGAAAAATTTTGAATGGTTGGGATCGGAAAAGCAGGACCTCGCTTTTGTTATAAAAAAGCAGCAGAGTCGGATCCCCTTCATACCTCATCATACCTCAAATTTTATATCTTTATTTTCAAAGTCTAAATTGTCAATCTGAACAGTTTAACATGATATCTATACTAAAATATGGTTGGATATGAAATTTTATAATTTTTTAAAATTATTTACTAGTTTTTAAGATGGGTAGAAAATCACTGTTTTTGAACAGTCCAAAAAACAGTAATTTTGTACATATCTTAAAATATAGTAAAAAAATTTCAAAAATTATAAAATTGTATCCCAAGCATATTTTAGTATGGATATCATATTGAGCGGTTCAGATCAATAGTTTGAACTTTGAAAATAAAAAGAGTAGAACTAAGGTGCTCCTTTTAACTCTAAAACCTATCAGATTAACTTCAAATGATTAATCCAAATCGTTGAAATCATTCTACCTTACAAGTGATGCGTCTACATATGAAAATTTTAAAGTTTCGAATTAATTTAGTATAAAGTCAAGTGGTCAAAATTAGAAGGTTTCTAAATGAATTTTAATACATTCATTTTTTGGAAGCCTTTTAACCACTTGACTTTATACTAAATTAATCTGAAACTTTAAAATTTTCACATTTAGACACATCACTCGTAGGGTAGAAGGACTTCAACGGTTTGGATTCGTCGTTCGAAGTTAATTCGATAAATTTTAGAGTTAAGAGTACGAAAAGACTTGATACTCCTAGGAGTATCCTAGTTCTACTCAAATAAAAATATAAAATATGAAGTATGACGAGGAATGGAAATATGAGAAATTGAGAGTAGGTCCGATGGGCATCGGAACTTCCTTTTTCGATGAGTGAAATGACCATCAGATCTGCATCGAGATTCGTACGAACTCATTAAAATCCGTGCAAATATTTTTCAATTTTCATACATACAAATCTCAATGATAATCGTACGGTATTAGAGTTAATTGAACCTAAAAGTAGGTCGATGACCATGGAACTGCTCCTATCTGAAATTGTAGCCTCCTCTCTCTCTATATATGTGTACGTACGTACGTAGTCCGAGAGAAATCACGCCATGCAAGTTGTTATACCAGTTGTATAATATATCATGACGTGACATAATGGCATATTATTTTGAATTCTCTGTTGGCTAGTGCAAAACGACTGGCAAGTGTCAGGTTCCTGTGGAGAAAATCCCCACCAAAAGTTCACTGCTTTCTTTATTTTGTAAAGACTCGGCGTATAGAAACGGAGGCATTACCTCTCGAAAAATTGAATTACGGTCCTACGGACCATGTCCTTGTGCCATCGGCTCACCTGATTTATCAAGTCATTCTACTGGATCGAGTCTTAAAAAATTAGAGAAATATCTTGACTCTATTTATTGGGCGTGGGCCTCACAATAACAAGATTGATTGGGATAAGTTCATGTATATCCTTCAAAAGAATGAAAATTACATTATTCCCCCTTAAAATTTATAATATTACATTTACAATTCTAAAGTTTAAAAAACTCACAAATTTACTCAATTTATTTCATTTTCTATGAAAAAATCATTTTAATTTTATATAGTTCTCATTTTGGTTTAATTTTTTAGGACAAATAGTTCATCTCTCTACATTTGACGTATACATAGTGAAATTTAAGCATACGCTCATGTATGCGTCACGACTCACGAGTAAGAAAATAAACTATTTACAGTCCTAACCAGTTACTAAGAAGATTGAACAATTTTCTTGAACATGCTACATTTTTTTTTTTTTAATAAAGATTAAAATGAGAACTTTTTAAATTTAAGATGGGTTTTAACATAAAGCAAAAAATTAGATAAATTCATGAGTTTCTCAAATTTGGATTATTACGAATATTAGACGGGACATGTAATTTTCAGATTTTGAGCGTTAAAGTTAGGGGAGAGGGGCTGTCCGATACTCATTGGACGATAGTCTGTTCGATGGGTGGTTTCTACCGTCCGATTCACTTCAAGATCTGTGCGCATTACTTTAATATCCGTGTTGTTTGCTTTAATATCAGTGCGCACAAATCTTGAAGTGAATCGAACGGTAGAAACCACCCATCGAACAAACTCTGGTCCGATAGGCATCGGAAACCCCCTCTCCCTTAAAGTTATCTGCAATTACCTAATTCTATGCGTTTAAGTTATCTATAATTAACTAATTTCATGGACTCTAGGCGCAAGTAAGCGTATGGATTTTTGTGATAAAGTGTACCAACCTAACGTGTTTTCTCAGTTGCTAGGGTGTGAGAGAAAATAAATTGTTTTTTAATGTAATGCTACAGACTAGAGTGGATAATGTGTGAAAAGAGTATGGATAATATCCGATTTGTATTCGAAAACTTAAAGACGTATATATCCGATATCTGAATATTCGTATGGATAAGAATACTGATATGATTTTACGTTTCAATTATCTGTATTCAAATATTAGATATATACCATATATTTTAATATATATTATAAAAAATGTATGTTATTCGCCATTATAATTAGATAAATATTATGAACTTTAATATTTTTATAATATTTTTTATATTATTTTAATAAATATCTGATTTGTTCCAGACCCGTATCCTAATATATCTGATATCCGCTCCGTATCTTTATCTGAAAAATAAAAAAAGGACATGGTTATGATTTTATCACTATCTGCTCCGTTTTCACCCCTAGTTGGAGGTTGAGTCATCAAAGTATTTAATATTTATTTGAATTTCGAATCTACAATCACTCACATATTTGCCACTGGATAAAATACTAGTTTTCAAGGGTTTCTCATCTTAACTAGTGTGTACTTTATTTATCATCATATTAATATGTTGTCAAAATCAGAATTCAAATGAGTATATGTAGAGATGAATCAGGGTTTCTGATATGAGGAGACAATCCATAAAAAGTTAAATGAGCATGTTTAAATTTGAGCAACATTCTTCAGTACATTTGGAGACAAATTCATAAAAAGTTCAATGAGTGTGTATTAACTTTGAGCAACATTATTCAGCATATATGGATAGGCAAATATTCCTTACGTGGTCTGATTATAGTTAGCTCTAAATTTTGGGTAAATATTTTATCAGAAGGCTTTTGATTTCATGCAGACTATATAATTAATTAAAACAGCACTACATATGGCTTGTGCGTTGTATGAAGCCAAAATTACTCTGTTAAAATCATTACCCCAAATTTTGCTACTTTCTTTAAATGTTTTTTTTCTCGGGAAGAGCAATAATTCAATCTTATGGGGGTAACGTGAACGCATGAGGGGGTGCTTTGGGGGAAGCGAAGCATCTCTCTCGTTCGCCCAACTAATTAATACCTAAAATCACATAAATAAATATGCCCGTTAACAATCCTCCCATTTACAAATTTGAAACAATTCATACTTTTGTTAAAAAGAAAAAATTGTATAGAATTCATACATATAATAATGCTTTATTTGCAAACGAATGTCAAACAAATTTGCTTTTGGAAAATAATAATTGCCCAAATCAAGAAACTTTGGTACAAGTTTATGGCACGTATTTCAGTCCCTAGTACAAAACATAAACATATTTTTGGTTATGTCCTCATTCAACTTGTACCTTTTTTAGAATTAATATGCGGCATTTGTTGCCGCGAGCCTGTAAGCAAAATGACTTTTTTTTTTTTTTTTTTTAAATAAAACTAAATTTAATATTTTTAATGAAACAAGCACTATTGATTTGAATTATGTAAAAAACGACTCCACTGATCATGTGAATCGGTGGAGACACAAAAACGTTTGCTCCACTGATCCGCTGGATCGGTGGAATCATTTTATGACCCATCTATACAATTTGACAACAGAAATCAATAGTAGATAGCTCCACCGATATTGGGGAGTTGACATGCTTGTGCCTCCATCGTGGAGCTATTTTTTTTATTAAAATCAAATCAATAGTGATTGTTTTGTTAAATATTTAAAATTGGTTCTGTTTTAAAAAAAAAATCGAGCAAAATAGTTTGATAAGGCCCTTATTTTTGCTGTTATTTTCAAATCAATGGAAAACCTGTCTTTCAATCTGAAACGTCCGATTAAAAACGAATGCGTCAGCTCTTTTTTTTTTTTTTTTCCTTCTTTGTTGTTGTCTTCATAAACCCATGCTGATAATATTAACAGGTAGATCTGACAAATTTTTCATCAAACGGTTTGGGTCGAAAAATTGATTTCCTACAATACTATTCTTATGGATCTACACACACACACGTGAATAAACAATGTTAAGACCAAATTTTGATTATCAAGTACGGAATTTTTTTTCTCAATTATTGATTATCAATTACGTTCTAGTTATGGTGAGTTTAAACTCACAAAAAAAAACTATCATGAACTTAACATTTAAACTTATTGGTATTTTTTAAAAGGGTAAATTTCGTTGGAGGTCACTAAATTTTGTCATTTGTCACGAATTAGTCACTCAAATTTGATTTGTCTCTTTTTAGTCACTCAACTTTGATTTGTCTCTTTTTAGTCACTCAACTTTGTCAGTTGTCCCAATCAAGTCACTTTATACTTTTCCATCCAAAATCTTAACAGAATATTCCCATTCCATCCAAAATATTAACGAAGTGTACTCATTCCGTCCAAAAATACTACGGAATGAGCATATTCCGTCTAAAATACTAACAAAATAAGCATATTTCATTAGTATTTTGGATAGAAAAGTATAGTGACTAAAAATGAACAAATCAAATTTGAATGACCAATCCATGACAAATGATAAAGTTTAGTGTCTTCTAGCGAAATTAACCACTTTTAAAATGACAAATTTCAATAACTGAAATTAGTTTGTTTCCTAAAACAAAGATTTTCTACCTAATTTTTCAACAAATTAAAAACCAATTAATCTGGCATGTTTATTTTTCAATAATTTTTAATATATCTGATCTCATACAAAGTGAACACCAAACAAAAATAAATGCAACTTGAACTTCTCAGTACGGTCTAAACCCAAAATTGACAGGTATGATTAAACTCTTCATAAGTACAAAATGAATGTGTAAACCTTCTCCAATTTTGTCAAAATTGAGAAGGATCAAAATTTGAATTCTGAAACTACAATTACCACAGTAATTTTTTATTGAAATTATGAGTTGGAAGTTAAGTAAAACAATGACCATAGTAATATAAATCCTTTGTACAGTTGACTCAATTTTTTTTAAAGGTCAATTAGATTAGTATATATTTTAGGTACATCCGTGTCAAATTTTATATGGCCGCTGGCAATGATAAATAATCATATCTTGCTGTACTAACGATCTTTGAACGACCAATTATATTTTCTTAAATCTTGAGTAATGATCATATCCTTGCTGACATCAAGATATATTTATGCTAATAATACAGCTCCAATGACCAATTATATTTTCTTAAAACTTGAGTAATGATCATATCCTTGCTGACATCAAGATATATTTATGCTAATAATACAGCTCCAATGATAAACAATCATATCCTTGTTTGCATATTGTCTGACCTTAGGCGGTCATACTTTTTTGGTCGGCGTTTTTTTTTATAAAACGTAAATAAAAAAAGGCAAATTTTGGAATGGACTAAAAAAAATTTGGACCGTCCATTTAGTTACGATCGAACGGTTCAGATATTTTGTAAGAATCAAAACTCTCCGTTAAATTTAACGGAAAAAAATTTCGGAAGGGTAAAATAGTTATAACAGCGAATCGCTTGTTATCTTTTCGCTTTCTTCGCTCTTTCTTGAATATATTGGCACCTCTGCGGCTCCGCCTCATTTCCAAGCCGAGCGGCTACTTCCACCACCGGAAAATCCCTCCACAACTCCACAAACGCCTTGCTGCTCCGTCAAGGGCCTCCAGAAGAAACGAAATCTCCACTGGAGCTCGCTCTGTCTCTGGATCCTGTCTGCCGAAAGGGAAGGAATCTTGACAGTGTACTTTGATACGTGGGACGCCCGAAGAGGAGGCTGTCAACTGGGATCTTTTCAGGTTGTCAAAGAATTGAGGGAGTTTGGCCATTCCATAATAGCCCTGGAGATAATTTCTGGTTCTTTGTACACTTCGCGAACCTCTTACCCCATTCTCGATAGAACCCGCTACAAAGGCCAAGAAGGTACTCTTATTTCAACCATGTTTTTTTTTTTTTATTTGAAGCCCTTGGGCATATTCATTCACCAGAAGCATGAGTACATATGACAGTACATTACAAACAACACACAGCCTAGTGCTAAAAGACAACAGCAACTAGAAAATCTGATATTGCACAAATGCTGCCTATCTAAACAGAAAGAGAGGATATGTGTAACCAGTGTAAGAAACCTTCAATGTTCTAGCCAAATTTGCAAGATTATGGGCTCTAACATTCTCCTCCCTTGGTCTGAACAAGCATTGAAGTTGCGGCTGCCTACTTAGTATTTGTGCAATCCTGACAATGTATGGATATGCCCTCCAGTCTGTCGCATGCAGCGATTTCATTAAACGTTGAGGCTGTAGTGTTCGTACCAGTATCTCAGAATCAGTGACAAACTGACAGTCCCCAATACCCAATGACATCACAGCCTCCATCGAACTAAGCAGTGCCCATGCCTCCATTTGAAGTGGGGATTCAGCTCTTTTGCAATATGCCATATCATATCTAATCAGCATCCCTTGTGACTCAATAATAAACCCGACCCCTCCCTCATTTGGCAATTTAAAAGAACCATCAAGAGAGCATAAGAAAGAGTCTGGATTTCTGTCATTAACCGGGCTGTTGGGTACCATTGTACCTGAATTTGAGGGTTGATTGGCAGCAGGAAATCTTGTGAGCAAGGTGGTGTGCAGTAATGTGTTTGTAGCAGCTATTTTTGAATCAGGTTTGCAAGGCTCTGTCTGAAAGATAAATTTGCATCTTGTTTTCCAAATTTGCCAAGATAGTGTCAGCACTAAACCAATCTGAGAAGAACTCAAGAATTCCAACATATACTGCAATGCCTCCTTGCACGTCATTCCGGCAACAGTTTGTGAGCGAAACCCCAGTTCAGAGGAGAATCATGTTACCCGAGCATGGGGACAGAGAAAAATCACATGCATAACATCTTCGACTGCTCCATGACACAACTGACAGGTTCTTATTTCATCCATGTTATTCCTCCTTTACTGCTAAAATATGATTATTGTAGGAGTGCTTGATTTGTTGTTGCTATTGAATTTTTAGGTAATATTGCAGTTATAGATTGATGCCGCGAGTACACAGGTGCTCCCTATATTACTGCTATATCGGCCTTAAAAATTGTGAGTTATTTCCTTGAGCTAAAGGTCTATTGTTTTTGTTTCATGTTGAACGTTGAGATAACTTGAGAGCATAATGGGTTGACACCTATCTAAGACACATTTCAAATCTTCTTCAAATTGGTAAATTTGGTGCTTTCTGGCACTTTCATATTGTATAATTCCACTGTGATAATCTGTTGCAAAGAGTAAGTATTTTCTTTGTAAAATTAACTGGAGAAGGTTTTCTCTTTAGCTTCAAATGTTATATCTGTCAATTTTAAGAACATGTATTGCAATTATACAAGTTGCTTGGTGAGTCAAACTGGATAGAAATTATAGTTTGAGTGACATGTGGTGTTGGTAAATGCTATTCCACTGTGATACCAGCACTGTTACTGTTTGTTTCCATATAAATGAGGAAGATAAGAAGGTTAGTGGATATTAAAAAGAAATTACCAGCAAAGAGAAATTGTGTGATTTTTTCATTTTTTTTCAAAGAATATACAACATATCTCTTGTAACATCTGATACAATGCAGATTAAGTCAAAGCGGTAACAATGATGGTACTCCTAGTGAAGTCAACTGCAATGGCACTAACACCGTATTCTGTGGTGAACTCAAGCTGCAGAAATGGGACAAGCCTCCCGTACAATAGCAGTGTAAACATTGCCGTGGCTGTGGCCATGGACGGCGGCCTCATCACACCTATTCTTCTAGATGCTGGTAAGGTTAAATTCACTATTACCGATACATCATGGCTTTGCTTTCCTTGATTACTGACAGCATCCCTTGCCTGATATATCTTTCTTCATATAGGTGTTTTATTGGAATATTGTCTGGATTAACAGTCTGCATGATATTAAGAACTCTTGCAACAACCTGGAGATAATAATTCAATTTGTCATTTTGTTCAAGTAAAAATTGTTTTTTTTTCTTTTCAAAGTACACACATGGCAATTTCTAGCTTACAACAATCTGCAACTAACGAATTCCTCATTCTACAAGAGAGATGTTGAAATATTTTCTTAATTAAGAAAGAAAATGACATTTTTTTTAATGTGAAACAAGTCTTCAAAATTACCAGAATGCCCTTGGTGATCACGCTTCGCACGCTTTTCTCTTTTGTGAATTACTGACCCAAACTCCTTTGCAAACCCAAGAATACTGTTAGTGCCATTCCAAGTAGCTAAAAGGGTGAAATTTGGGTAAAATTTAGGTCATATTTACAAATAAAAATTTAGTTTTTTTTTACCGGTTCAGCTTTGTTTAAACAAAAGTTTGGTTTGCTGAAATTGTTGAAGTTCCACTTGAAAAATTGTAAGTTGCCTTGTCAGGTTCAAACCTGATTATCACTTGTACCTCTCATTTACCTCTTTCGATGGTTGTACTTAGTGGGAATTTGCACCGTACCAGCTAGCTAGGAGTACTGGTACGAATTTTCAATGTGGCAGGGACCTTTTTGTAAATATTTTAAGTAAAGGGGCTAACTTGTTAATATATGTGAATGTATTAAATTTATCTTATCAGAGGTATACATTGCAAAAAGGCTTGAGCCTTTCAGTTGTCTGGAAATCAAATGAAAACTAAATTGCATGTATACTTAAGTTTAAGCCAAAATTTGCTTGAATTGACCTCAATTGTGCAATCAAACTGTATTGAGATCCATATTTCAAATGGCAACAGACATAACCTGAGTATGTTCTGACTTCTTCGAACCATTTTAAGGCAGGGAGTGTCTCTAAAATTTGAATTTTTTTTCCTGACAGGGAGCTGATTTGCCAGGGTGCTTTTGGGTCAATTTACTTAGGTACATGTTGGGGTTTATTGCATAAAGTTTGAAGTGACATACTTGTAATTTTAAACCTAGCTGGTGCTTATGTTAGTTATTAATCATTCTTGCCCATATCATAGTGTCACAGTATGTTGTCTGGAATCATGCCAAGGAGCGGGAGTGGGTGCTGTTTGCAAGATAGCCTTTTCAATTGTCAGAGTGCACTAGACCTATTGATGATATGGTACTGATTTGCACCTTCTATTTGTATCAAATCATCAAGTATATCTGAAGATACCCAAAAATTTTGTGACTAAGATTCAATTGTGCTAATGTGAATGTATGCATCAATGACTCAAATGTAGCTGAAACTGACATTCAGATATACAAGCAACCACAAAAGGGCATGGAATAGTAGAAGAAAAAACAAAAGCTATTAACCATACGTTACCAGAGAGACAGTTATGTATTCTAGACATGCCAGTAGAGGACTCCACATAAAATAATAATTAATCTGTTCAAGTAACTCTTTGAAGTGTGGAATAATGTTATTGCATAAATTGTTCTAATGTATGCTGACATTCTGGTGCATGAGGTTTAACCTAAGAATAGTTTCAACTGATACAGTATTGCAATTCAATGCCAGCGTATCTAAGGCTAAATTTGACTCGGCAGATAACCTTTCCTCAGGAGGAACCGGATACCACTTTTTCCCTCAGATGCAACAGGAGTACAACAATGGACCTGGATCCATAATTCTTTTGTTAATGATGCCAATTAGAGTATTGGTCTAAAAATAGCAATTTTGCCTAGCATTTTGTTTTTTGTATGTTCCTTGTTTATTAGGCCGTTTGCTCATGGTCTAATAGATAGTCCATTATTTTCCTTGCTTATTATTTTAGGGGAGGATTTTATCTTCAGATTAGGCATCAAAATCTAGCAGCTCTACAAGGTTTTTATTATGAGTAAAAATGAAACAGATCTTGGTGTACGATTACTTGTATTAGCATGGTGGATCATTGGCTCAAATTTTTATATAGTAGGCTGGTTATTCAAATTTATAAATTTTGAACTTATTATGATGAAGTGACATATCATTTTCTAAAATTGGTGATTATTAAATAGCTGTGTGATGCTTCGGATGAAAAAATGGTTGTTTTTCTTCTCTGAGGCAAAGTAACAAACACTTAGTATGCAAAGGATTTAAAATTCATATGTAAGATTAAGGGATTAAACAGTGAATAGCGTGTCATTGCGGAAAGACTAAGAACACTGTATAAGATAGACGGTCATTAAATTGAGATGTCTGTTGATAATCATGACAACGTATTACTGATCGGATGGCTTAGATTTATATATGTACAAATTAGGTAATGCATGTATAACAAATAGTATGAAACAAATTTAAAAAATATATTTTTAATTTTTTTTACAGGTTCTATAGTTAAATCAAAAGCATACTTATAATTGTCAATTCTATAGAATTTCGTCGTTATTTGTTCCTTCAACATGTGTCGATATATGTGAATCGTTCATTTTCACATGAGCGATCGACGATTGATCTGTAGTTAAATTATTTCAAATTTATTTTGAAATGATCGAAAGAAAATATTGAACATTACTAAACACATGAAACATACAACATTAACCGAGGAGGAAGTCATAATTTGTACAACGATAAATATTCTTGCTGAAAAGCTTATTACAAAAAAAGTTCACTTTCGGCCTCCCTCTCTCCTAATTTTTCCATCTTCCCACTGAGAAATGCCTTTCTGCCAAAACCCTAGAAAATTAAAATCACGTGACCTCAACATTAGTATACAATATCTGTTATAGTATGAAATTTAAATCTACTTAAATTTAAAACTAACAATTAAAAATTTCAACAAATTAAAGATTTAGTTAATTGATTAAGGAAAACTAAAATTTTAGAAATTAAAAGATAAATTTAATTATATAGTAATTGTTTAGTAAATAAATTCAAGTCTTACAATTTATTTAAATTAATTTCCGCAAATAAAATTTTCTGTAGTTAAAAGTTTCGATTTATGAATAAGAAATTTTATAAAAATAATAAGATCATTAGACTTTAGTTTGAGTTATAGCTTAATTTCCAATAAATTAACACGACTAAAAATTCGTACAAAATTCTACTATATTTTACAATATAGATAATTTTACCTTTAATTAAATATTTTTTTAAAAACTGATTCTCTCTCATATCTTATTATAGACTTTCTTTCCTTTATAAACATCTTACTTGAAAGAAGAATTTTAAGAATAATACTTGTTTTCAACGGAGACAATGGTGTATCTTGTTATCATAAATAAGGTATATACAGTGAATACTACTAATTATTAGGTTATGATATTTCGTGCATTCATTTAATTATTTTGTAGCAGTATTTTTGGTATAAATAAAAAAGAGTGAGGCTATGGTATATTGTAATGTACAGATCAGTCTGTATATTGCATTCATATCTCTATTTTCAAAGTTCAAATGATAAATCCGAACCGTTGAGCATCATTATCATAAGAAAGTATTTCCGAAGATCAAATTTTATTTTTTTTAGAATTTTTTCTTTTTTTATATTGACAGAAAATCACTACTTTCGATTGGCTCAGAATTTTTAGATAAAGTAATTTAAATTGTCAAAAAAAATTCTAAAAAATATAAATTTGATCTTCAAGTATATTTTCATATAATAATAATATTGAACTGTTTAGATTAATTATTTGGACTTTGAAAACAGAGATATGAATTCAATACACGAACCAATTTATGCTTTGCAATGTATCATAGCCTCACTCAATGAAGAATTAAAATATGTTATAACATGAGTGACTTTGTGGTACTATTTAGTACTTCACCTTACAAATCTAGATCATAAAGTTATGGTTAGACTAAAAAAACGCTATATTGCGCTATTTAGAACATTTTATAAGATAGATGGCCATTAAATTGAGACGTCCGTTGATAATAAGAATAACACATTACCTATCAGACAGCTTTATTTACATATGTACAAATTAGGTAATGTATGTACAACAAATAATATGAAAAAATAAAATATAAATTTCAAAAAATCATACTTAAAATTGTCAATTCATTTTCACATGCGCGCTTGATGGTTAATCTGCAGTGAAATGATTCCAAATTTGTTTTGAAATGATCAAAGAAAAATATTAAACATAACCAAACATATAAAACATAAACGTTAACTGAGGAGCAAGCCATATTAATTTGTACAACAATAAATAATTTGGTTTAAAATTTTGTTAAAGAAAAGTTCGCTTTCAGATTGAAAATTTTGTTTAAATTTTTTTTTGATCTCCAAGAACATTTTAATATAGAGATCACGTTGAACGGTTTGCCAATTCGGATTGAGGTAAAATGCACCGACTCTTTTTAATATTTTTGCTTAAGAAAATTTGGGCGATTCAGTTTCTTACTCACAATGACAAATGAATAGTTCGGATTTGGTTCGGCAATGTCAAAAATTTGTGATTCGGATATAATTCTCGAATGATTTGATACAACAAGGAAACAAAAAAAATTCACATTTTTTTTCGCATTTTTCTTGCGAATAATTCGTGATTCGCATTTTATTCGCGAATAAAACGTAATACATTTTTTTGCATTTTAAACATAGTTCGGTTCAAAAACGTCAAAGAAAATGAATAAAACACGAATCATTCGCGAATTATACGCGTATATTTTCACTATTACTCTCGTTCATTTAGCTGCTACATATATTGCTACATAGAAATGCATACAGAAAACCAAGTTTAGCGAAATTTTTGGAGAAATGAAATAGAGAAAGAAAAACTAGCGCCAAATGTGTCCGAAATTCAATATCCCGCCTAAACAAAATTCGGGTAAATAAAGAACACGCTCTTCTTTTACAAATCTGTTCAGTCCATTGCTCACTTAATCTTACCCAACTCTCTAACCCTTCTCTCTTCTCACGTAAATTTCAGATCTCAAAAAGAGAAAAAAAAAAAAAAAGATATTGACAAGTTGCCGACTTCAGGAGGGGTTGCCACTCTAGTGTTCTACTCGCAAACCCTAATCCAGATTCTGGTTCGGATCTTCCTGAGATTGTTCTTCAGGTCTTGGATCTGAGGCCTATTGGGGATATCAGCACTCTATACATGTAAGTTTTCCCTTTTTCTTTTTTTTCTTTTCTTTTAATTTGATTTCTACTTTCTCATGCTTTCAATTTGAAGTCGAAATGATTTAATTTTAACAAACCCCTAAAAAAGAAAAGTTGAAATTTCAATTAAAGGAGAGAACAACAATTTAAGAAATGTTTCAACCTTTTCTCTTCATGTTTAAACCTTTTCTTACTCATTGTGACAAACAAATAGTTCGGGTTCGGTTCGGCAGGGTCAAAAATTTGTGATTCGATTATAATTCTCAAAGGTGCTGTAGAGGTGCCATCAGGAAAGGCTAGAAGACCATGGCCTTCTTATTGATACGAAAGGTGCTATAGAGCTGCCATCAAGAAAGGTACTGGTACAAGATTTTTGTTTACTGATACGAAAATGTGCTATAGAGGTGCCATCACCAACGGATACAATATCATTTAGCATAATCAAACATTGATGTTCTTAGATTTGTTGGATTAATATTGATTTCACTTTTACAAAATACATGCAAACAGTCTATACTTGGTTTGGTCCCTTCCCAAGAGTTACTATCAGGGATCCAGAACTAGTGAGATAAATTCTATCCAACAAATTTGGGCACCTTGAAAAATCAAAAGCAAGCCGACTCAGTTGGCTAGCTGAGGGGATTTTGAATTATGAAGGGGAGAAATGGGCTAAGCATGGAAGAATTCTCGGCCCTGCCCTTCATGTAGAGAAGTTAAAGGTAATCTATGACAAAAAATAAATTTGAATAGTACTAAATGCTTTGAACATACATCTGGTTCCTACTTTTTTGATCCAGGTTCTTTGGTGCTAAGTAAATGTAACCAACTCCTCGTAACTCTCCTGTTTTGCTTGTGGTTGAATATGGTTTTGGAGATATTGACTATTTGTTTAAAAACTCACAAATTTGATAAAAAATATGATGTTTTTCACATATACACTACTGTTCAAACTCTTGAAACTTTGATTTATGTATAACATGTAAATAAAAACAGAGTGAGGATCCCTATGTAATAATGCCATGAACATAAACTCTGACAATATTTCTAGACCTACTTGTGACAGCATGTAAGGATAGTTAGGAAACACTATTTCTAATGGGAATTTCAGAAAAGTACTTGTTTTAAAATGTAAAAAGCTTGTATCAGACATAACAACTGACAATTTCATACATTTATTGGTTCCTCTCTTATAATTCTATCAACAGACAAAGGCTTTAGCTCCTTGGTGTTTCTTCAATGCTTATTGCTTCGTTTCTATGAAATTAGTTTGGTTTGTTTCCTAAGTTACAAATTATTTCCAGTGATTCAGTAGTCTTGATGGGTTATTTGGCTAACTACGGTTTAGGAGATATTGACAATTTGTTTATACTTTGTGTAGATGTTATTGTTATGCCAACTTTTTGCATCTTAGTTCTAGACTACTTTCTGCAGGCTGCGTTTGAGTTTATTTTGTGTTGAACTTGAAGATCATTTGTACCTAAATACAAGGGTATATTTTCTTTGCTTTGAGATTTTGTTCTTTATTTTTCTTCCAATATAGGTTGTGTAATGATTGGATATTGTTTTACAAGTGGGACTTGTGTCTTACTGATGGGGCTTTCTTTTGATTTATGTCAAATTTGAAAAAAAAAATGCTAATTGGAGGCTGTTTTTGGAGAGGTCCGGTGCAATGCTACTGGTTGGGGCTGAACAGTGGTACTGGAAATAAATATGAGTCTGAGACATGGTTCTCAGTGTTGCTTTTACCTTGCAAGTCCTCAAAATAGAAGGAACTATATTGAGATAAGCTCCTGCCAATTTTTTAAAAGAAAGTGACAGAGATGAATGGAGAAACAAAATTTTCAAACAGTGGACTTGTAAAAATAGTAAAAATAGCTAAGCAAAGTTATAGTGCAATATAGCATTTAATATAAAATAACTAAAGTATAAAGAAAATTGTCAAAACAACAATCACATTTGCAAAAATTACGACACTCATTTATACTCTTTGAATTTGGTTGAATGGTGAGGTCTTTCAAGTTAGCTCAGAACTAGTGTGGTTCTTATTTGTTACAGCCCTACTTACTCAAATTGGAGAACACCCCCCCCCCCCCCAAAGTAAACTTCCCTCTCTCTCTCTCTCACACACACACACACTGGTACATTTCAGGGCAATAATGCACCTCATTTTTCTATTGCAATCCTCCTTCAACTAAAGTTCATTCCCAATTTGCAAATAAATATTCAAGCGATTCAGAACAGAACCTGAACTGCAAATATTCAAATCATACAGAACCAACCCTTTTATTCAAAAATATCATCCCAAGGACAATTCATGGTACCAACACAACAGATATCAGTACTCACATGACCCTTATTACCCCTCCTACTGAAAGTACCTCACTGGTACGCACAACACTCCAACTAACAAATCATGACTATTGGTACAAACCAATGAAACTATTGATAATACAAAACTGAAATAATACAATGAATTTGATTTGGTGGCGCCGAATTGAAGTAGGGATGGAGATTTAACAGAATGATTAATGGAAAGACTATTTTAGGAAGCAATTCCAATTTTACCCTTTTTGAATTAACGGTTGTGATTAATTCGGACTAAAATTTGAAAAAAAAAAATCGATCCATGACAGACTCACTCATAAAAAAATAATATAATAAAAAGGTTAATTATTTTTCAAATTACAAAAATTATCAAAATCGTGAATTTTTTTTGGTTATTCCATAGATGACCGGAAATTATTTTCGGTTACACCCTGATACGTCCTATCTCGGAGAGAGTAGGCAGTATATGAAAGATTTTGGATTTGGGCTCGTCCTATCTCAGGAAGATAGGCCGAGGATGAGATGTGGGTTGTTGGTTCCGAAGTGGGAAGGTGGTGAGGAATTCGGACTCTAGCCTGTATTGATACCTCACTTATGGGTAAAAATGTCAGCCTCTGCTTAATGGAGCATTTTGCCTTAAATAGACCGTCTCCTAACCGTCATCGTCGTGTTGTCAGAGCAATTAGGGGAGATCTCATAGGAGCAGTGATGCATCAGTATTGATGCTTTTGGGTTTGATTCTTTTTGAGTGAAGTTTTTTCTCGGGGCTGAACGATCGCGAGTTGATCAGCCCCCGAGTAAGTTTTGATCACAGGGCTGAGGGATTTGATTATCCCCAAGTAAGTTTTGATATCGAGGCTGAACAATTTGATCAACCTCCGAGTAAGTTTTGATCTCAGGGCTGAGCTAGTTGATCAATCCCCAACTAAGTTTTGATTTCGGGACTAAGCGAGTTGATCAGTTCTCGAGTAAATTTTGATCTCGGGCTGAGTGAGTTGACCAGCTCTCTAGCAAATTTTCTCTCTCTCCTCCTCTCTCTTTTTTTTTCTATATTTTTGTTTATTATTATTTAAGACGATGTTACGTATGACTTGGTATTATGGGCGATTTTCTATTGTCTTGAATGTTATCAAGCGTTGTCGCAAATAATAAGTTCTAAAAGAAATTTGGAATCTAAAGTCATGCAAAGAAATATTTGTAGAAATTAGAATCTAAGGTCTTCATACAAAATGTGATTTACAGAGTTTTTCTTCTCGCAAATTTTAGTTTACAAAGTTTTCCTTCTCGTAAATTTTAGTTTATAGAGTTTTCCTTCTCGCAACTAACAAGTCTTGTAATTAAGTTAAAAGTTAAAGTCTGACCAACCAAAGTATTCGAGGAAATAAAAATAAAGTTCAGAAAAGCACAAGAAGCGAGAGTTTTAAAAACCATTATAATAGATATAGATCTAAATAATGACATAATCACTCGTTGAAATCGTCATCGGGCGAGAAGTCGCCGCTGAGGTCCTTGCTACGTCTACGATCAGAATCCTCACCGGATCTGCCAAAGTTTTTTATTACTCCAATTTATTATTTTTTATTATTTGAGGGATTTATTGTGTGGCCGTTTGTACACGGGGTAACCGAAGGTTTCATTCGATTTGGATAGTTTTTATATTTTAGATAGTAATCAATCTGTTTTTTTATTTACGTTTTATAAAAGAAAAAGCCCTTGTTGGTCATACTGTTTTTTAGAATAATTTCTTAATTTTTATTTTTTTTTCAAAAACCAATTTAAGGGATACATAAATGCATTGCATTTTCAAATAGAGATGTGACAGCCTACGGATTGCAAGTAAAAAAAAAAATATATGTGACAGCTTTTACCAAATTCAAGCTGCATAGGGGAGGGTTGGTGTAGTGTTTTGAAAAAAATTGGGTGGTTAAGGACCGGACTGTGAGAACTGTGGATCTCATCCGTAACGAGGTTCAAAATCGTACCGCACCGGACCGATTCAATTTAAGGTTTTAGAACGGTTTTTAGCTACTATTTTAGAGTAGAACCGTACTAGACTGGACCCGCCAAGACCCGTGAAGCATGGCCACCAGAACCGTGACAAAATCGGACATAAACCGGAGAAAAACGCGCTAAACTGGCGAAAACTATGTTAAACCACCTTTAACCACTCATAACCGTGCTAAATGCCCCAAAACCGTGCCAGACCCACCCAGAACCGTGCTAAACCCCCTAGAACCGTGCCTGGCCCACCTAGAACTGGGCTAAACCCCCCCATAACCGTGCTAGACCTACCAAGAAACGTGTTAAACCCCCCAAAATCGTGCTAGACCCACCCATAATCGAACCAGACCCACCCAGAACTGAACCAGACCCGAACTAGCCTCAGTTGTTTTATACTATAAAATTCAGAATAAAAAAAAAGAACTGTAGACCCGCTCAAACAGAACCAGACCGTGTGAATTTGGACCATGGTTCTAGGCTTCTAGCACAAACTTTAATGAACACTAGCTTAGACCGTGAAAACTGTGACCCGTGTGGAATCGTAAACCGGCCGGATTCGAATCGGACCGAACCGTTTGATAAACACTAGGTTGGTGTTATACACTGCAGAGGGCAGGATTCCTGTGTCGCACTAACTTTAATGAATGTGCATTTTCTATTATTTTATGAGTTAGTTAGCTTATCAAGATAACTTCAAAATTCATCAATTGATTTAAAACAATAAACTCAAATAATTAAAACTGATTTATGTCACGATAAAAAATAAATACATAAAGTAACTTGCAAACGTTAATTTTATTTTTACCATTTGATTTTGTACTAAATGTATTAAATTTCAAAATTTTACATGTACATACATCACTCGTGCAGTAGATAGGTTTCAACAGTTTATATTCGTTGTTTGAACTAATCCTATAAATTTTAAAATTAAGTTCAAACTCTCTTAATGAAGCTAGGACACACTAGCATCACTCTAAATTTATGTATAAATTTTGATGCGTCGAATCATATAAACATATACATTTATAGAGATTCAATGTTACTCTAATTTGTCATTTATATGAGATTAGGGGTGTAAACGGATACGGATTATCCGCGGATAATCCGCTCCGAATCTGCTTATTATCTGTATCCGGATTAAACGGATACGGATACTTGCGGATACGGATACGGATAATTTTAGTATATGAAAAAATAATGCGGATACGGATACGGATAATTTCGTGAGGATATAAACGGAGTGGATATCCGTATATATCCTGATCCGAAATTTAATCTTTCAACAGTTTTCAATTCATTTCACCATTGTGAAATTCCCAAAAAACATACATATTCGTTTAAGTCCAAGAATCGTGGTAGAAAAATCATATAGTCTACTAGGATAATTGATAAAACCAGTAAGCAATTAGTCATGCATAATCATCACTGTGCAAACTTAAAAAATCTATTAAATTTTTGTCAATTTAGGTAATCAAATTAGGTAATTTAAAATTATGAAATTTAGTAGAATTACTCAATATCCGACAATTATCCGCTCCATATTCGTATTCGAATCCGTATCCGTATCTGTATCCGTTTAAAACGGATATGGTTTTCAATTTTGATATCCGTTTACTATCCGTATCCGTATCCGTATCCGCTTGTTAAAAAACGAATACAGATATAATATTAGCATTATCTGCTCCGAATCCGCTCCGTTTACACCCCTATATGAGATTCACATTTAATCTTAATAATATAAGATCGGAAAAAAATTCCCACCGTCCTTTTTAATAATGCGTCTATGAAAGTCTGAATTTCCGTGCGATTAGATGTGAAACATTTATAAATATAAATTTGTTACCGAACTATTTGTGTACTGACGCATCAAAATTCGTTACATAGCGAATCATATATAGTACGCATTCGTACAATACAGTGAACACACTAACCAATTGCTCGGCAATTTTAATGATTTCCTTGGCCTTTCTAGGCCTTTCTAGGCCTTTCTAGGCGAGGCGGTCAAATGGTAAATCAACGCTGGATTGGGCAAGTGACCAAAATGACCATCTTGCCCCCACAATCTTCCTGAAACTTCGTGTCAGTGCCCCCCATGAAATTTTGTATATTGACATTTCATCGTACATAAATACCGAAATTTTTATTTATACCATTTAAAAAAATATATTTTGCCATTTTTTCTGGAGAATTCCAAACTTACCACATAAGCCAATTCAATTGACAGACCTAAAAAATGGAGTTCACTAATTGAACAGGTGTATCTCATTTTTTTTTAACATAATAAATTAATGCAGAAGGAAAGAACAAAAATGGGGTTCACTAATTGAATCAGCGGACTCTATTTTTTTTTCTTTCCCTCCATATTAATTTATGTTAAAAAAACAAAAAGGGTCCGCCGATTCAATTGGCGGACTCTTATCTTTGGATCTGCTAATTTAATTGGTAGACGTGGTAGATTTTTAATTCTCTAGTAAAAGTGATTAATTGGTTTATTTTTTTTAATATTGTATAAATAAAAAGTTCGGACATAAATGACCTCAACAAATACTTATGTTACACGAGACAATTCACACAACATCTTCACTTTTGGAACTACACAGCACTGAAATACAAAAATTCGTTGCAAAATAAAAAAAATCCGAAATAATTTAAAAAATAATATTTACCAAATTTGGTGGAATCAGAGAAAAATAGGTAAATATTTATTGACAAGTGGAGTTATTAGGAGCTCATATCCTCTCTCTGTGGGATGAAAGGCGTCCCAAAATAGATATTTTGATGCATCCTCGCATGTGCAAGGGCTTATTTCATTGCACAAAAGTGTAGCTTCTATCTCTCCAGTACCGCAACAGCCCCTTGTTACTTCATCAAACCCTAAAATAAATACCAAACCTCATTAATTGGGAAATCTCAGAGCAATGTAAAATACATTATTTTACTGGCACCTGAATACCTGATCCTTTTTCAGTTGAATTTTATAATATCCTCTCTTTTTGCCAGAGTAGCATTTGAAGTTAAAGCCGACATTTTTTTCTAGCACCGTGAAGCCCAATTGGTCTGGCCCAAGGCTTTTTGTATTTGAGTTAATTTAAACATTTGGTCTACAAAAAGCCCAATCCATCAATACCGCTACAATCAATAAAACCGAAATTTGTATTTGAAAACGGACACATATTTGAAACCGAACTAATTTTTGCAAACTAAAAGGTTTTATTCGGTTTTGACAAATAGAATTGAACTGACCGAATTAAATATTCCAATTGAACCGAACAAACCGAATTAAATTTCAGCTTGTTCGGTTTAACCAAAATTTGATAGACTCAATCAAGAAATTCAAAGATTAGACAAAAATAAGACAAAAAATTGATAGACACAGCCTTCAAATCTTCATGTTCTTGTCGTGCATTGCACAAATCAGACAAAAATTACCCACGCTGATCAATACAGATAGAGGAAATGAGAGAGAAAGAGAGGCAAGAGAGAAGGAAAAGCAGCAAATTTGATATTTTATGTTTCCTGTAATCCTGTTACTTGCGGTGCAGATCTGGTTAATTTGGGGTGTTCATGCAATTTGGGTTTAGAATTATGGTACCGAGAAGTACTCTAGAGGACATAACTGACAAGTCAAGGGAGCAAGCATAGATGGAAGGGGTAGGGCAGTGCAAATTATGGAAGTCTTTGTTTTGGTGTACGTGTTGGATGATCTGTTGACAAAGGAATGAGTGAATTTTCTCAAGCAAATTGTAGCAGCCCCATATCGTGGTACTTCGAATTTCGGGTGAGATTGTGTTGTGATGAAGAACTGTGGACAGGCGAGACAGATGGATCATAACCTCTTGGAGGAACCTGACTAGTGGAGTCCAATACATGTATGAAGGTGGCAAGAGAAATATTTTTTTTTTCTGTTAATAGGCTGTTGAGAGTTGAGACATGTATAATGTTGTTTATTGTTACAGGGCAATTTTGGTTTCCTGTCAGTGTTGGTTTTTGGTTTTTCTTGACCTTTTCTGAGTTAATCCAGAATCTCAATGTGTAAGACATTAATTATTTTCTTATCAATAAAATCTATTAAAGGTTTTAAAGAGAGAGAGAGAGAGAGAGAGAGAGCCTCTGACAGGTTATAAAAAATTTAAAGGAGTCAGGGAGCGAGCGTGAAAATGAACCGAACCCAACAGGTGCGATGCGATTTCATCAAAAGAATTTGGTCAGTTCGGTTCAGCCAATTTTAAAATTTTCTAAACTGAAGCAAACAACAAAAATCGAATAACACCAAAAATTGAACTGAACCGAACCAATAAAACTGAACCATTTGATTTGAACTTTTCCGGTTGGTTAAAAATAAAATAAACCGAACCATTTGAACACCCCTACATATCATTGATGAGACTTAATTCTGAGCTTAAATTTTCAACTGATATAGTCTGTACCATAATGAGATGAGTTCATGATAAGATCAAGCAGTATGCTGTATACATCCATGTATATTATCTTGCTGCCAGGAAGCTCTGGGGCCAACCTGGTCATCTCAGCTGATAATTCTTCATTGAACAGTAATGTTGCTTGGTTATAGATGTCTACGCATTCTCTTGTTATGCCTCCTCTCAGAGTTCGTACCGCGGGTACGCAGCCTAGTGGAGGTACTCCCAATGTGGCCATATTTCGGGCCCCTAAATCATACAAATTCTGTAATGGAGAATGATGTGTATAAATTTTAATTGATTCTTTCATTTTAATTAGTCTGAAGTAATGAAAATTCCAAGTACTGTTACTGTTTTTTTCATAGTGTGCACTATTTCAAAACCGAGTTACCATCTACTAAACCTGAAGTTCAAGTCAAAATTTAGTCCAATTATAGATATCCAAATCTGCTGCGATTCTTTAGCTGTGAACAGTACTCTAAAATCCCTGCCTTTTCAAATCCAACTGTTGAATTATTTCGAGATTCGTGCACAGAAAAATCAGCTGTTTTGAGATACGTGCACAGAAAATATTGGACGATTGGATTTGGAAAAGCAGGGATTTTAGAATTATTGTTCCTAAATTCGGATCACAGCAGATTTATTTCCCAATTATAGATCAAAACTTAAAAATCCACCCTCAGATGAATGAGTTTGAAATTTTACCCTCAGTTGTTCTATTATTGTTTTTTTTTTCTTTTTGTCATGAAGAATAATTATTGTACAATTAACTAGCCTCAATTTACACCCAATTTATGCCTACCCTTTATTGCACAACAAATTAAACAAGAAAATGCAGAAGAAGTAAAACAAAGAAGGGCTTATAGGTAAGATTGGTAAAATAGTGTACCTTGTTGAAACTAGAGGCTGCTTGAACTAAATAATTGACATAAGAAGGAATATCATAATTTGATCTTATATTGGTTGAGAAATATGTGGTCATTATATCATTGTTCCCAAGGAATATAAAGTAAATGCTATCGCTGACTATTTTGGAGGCTCTCTCAATTCCTGCCACAGTTTCTATTTTTATCTTGTACTCCTTGAACATTTGTAGTTGGTCCCACAGTGTGTAAGCAGACTAAATATATAAAATAAAATGTTAAATGGCAAAGTAGAAATAAGAACTGTCTTTTCATACAATAATTAATGACAAACAATCAATATAAGCTTTACTGCTAGTTTAGCTGATACGCTGTCAAAACCGGCCCCACCTGAAGCAAAGCTTACACCAGTTAGCAGATCCTCATCACTCAGTTCTGGATCCAGGTATGCTGGTAAGTATTCTTTTATACCAAGCTGAGAAGCTGCATTGAAATTTGACCACTTCATGTTCACATTTTTTGCTAGTAAGACAGAAACTTACCCAATTGTAATATTACCTAACTAACGCAATAAAATGATAAAATTCAATAAGTTAATCAAACAAAAATCCGAAAAGCTGAAAGAAAACTACAGGAAAAGTTCTCTGCAGATGGGTCAAGAAAGAGCCAGTAAATACCAGTAAATTGTACAATGAGCAAAAAGATATTTAACTGACCGATAAATTCATTGTCTAACCCTGTGCATTCATACAACGAGATAAAAATAATGACATTGATCAAATGTTTTTTACTTCAGAAAATCATTAGAATTTATTTATTTTTTTTTTTTACCAACGAAGTCTGGTGGGATCTTTCCATTGCTAAATCTTCCTGTTGCTCTATGATCTTTGAAATCTCTTCCGTAAGGCGGAAAATTACACTTCGCCCAGCTGTATTTCAACCCGTTATTATTCCCCGGATCTGTTATTGAGTCACCAAACACAATCAGTGCCGGCACCTGTGGTACCGCAGCATTTGACTGAAGCACTGATACATTGACAGCAAGAAGTAAAAAGATGTATAAAAATTTAGTTTTCATTTGCATATTAGTGTGTTGGGTTTCTTCTCTAAAGAGAGATTATGCAGTGCTAGGGCTATATATAGATGCTGTTTTTGTACTACGTAGCCATTTATAAATGCTGTCCAAATGCCCGTACCATGCAACTACACTTCATCACTGCATTTAATGCCTTATTCATTCTAATGTCAAGATGGGTTTCTGAAATTTAAATGGTTAAAGTCATACAGTATTGTAAACTTTTATTTTTAGATTCTCCATAGCTATTCTTCACATTACAGGATATATACCAGTACAAACAAGACATGAATGAAGTGACCAGAAACCTTTTTTGCTTGGAACTTGAAAGCAATGCATATATATATATATAGAGAGAGATGGGCTATGGTGAGTTGCGAAGGAAGGATCTTGTTTTACTTCACGCTCATATCATTGTTTTTGAATGGTTCAGAACCATTAAAAACAGTGATTTTGAAATATTTAGAAAAAATAGTAAAAAAATTTCAAAAAATGTAAAATTTGGTCTCCAAGAACATTTCAATATAAATATCTTGTTGAGCTGTTCGGATCGGCTATTTGGTCTTTGAAAACAGAAATATAAGCGTGAAGTAAAACAAGATCCTTACTTCGCAACTCACCATAGTCCATCTCTCTCTATGTATACACACACTAGAAAATTAGATTCTAGAGATATATTTATAGTCCGTCTCAAATTGCACAAGCCTATCATAATATATATTTGAGAAGGGCATAATGTCATGAGACCCTTAAAATTCTCATTTGAAACTTTCAGTTTTAGCCATCGCTCTTCTAAACTTCTCAATCTATGACATTATTAATTTTGTAAAAGTTAAATAACTATTATGCTCCTAACAATTCTATTCTCAAATGAATTTTATTTATGCATTTCATTACTATATATGTTTCAATCTTGTTTTTAAATAAATAGTATGTACTCATTGTAGTTTTCATTATTATTTATAAATTAAAAATCAATTATACAAACTTTATTGTTCATGACATGTAATATTTTCTAATTAAATTAGTCAAAGCATACAAAATAAAGTACGAAAAGCATTTAATGTTGTTCACACACACACATATATATATGCTACGTATTTTACTATTATTTTGAAAATTGTTTAATTTGTTTTCTAATTAGATATTATAAATTTTAAATAATTATGGATGAGATTACATTTAAGGATCACTGTAGATTGAGAAGTTGTCAGGTCTTTATCAAGATGATTCAAAAGACTATTTATTCAAATTAATCATTTGAGACGTCTTGTGTATGAATTGAGAGTGTGTCTGATGCCCATCAGATCTATTTTAGTTCAATGGGTGTAATGACCGAGACATGTGACAAATAAAGTCAATTCATAAAAATATATCCTTCTTTTACTGAAGTTCTGGATGAATTAACAATGGCAGTTCGAATCGTATTTCAAATTGTTTGTTGACACAGACAAAGTAAGGAAAAACATCTGAAATGATTTCCATATTGGACCCTGGACATATAATAGTTACGAATCAAATCTCTTTAGAAAGAAGATCTTTTGTCTCATGGTAGCTTGCTCTAACTTCAAATACAGTGTCAGGAAACACAGCTTGCGGAACTTCAATCTCCACAGGCTTATTAGCTAAATGACAATTGGTCAAGAAATTCAGAAGAATCTTCTGTATCAAGATTTGTGTGAACTGCATTAAAATCTGTACATTATGTTTCAATTTTCATGTGCACAGATCTTGATGCTAATTGTACGGTGTTAGAGTTAATTGGACCTAAAAGTATGTCCGATGCCCATCAGACGTACTCCTATTTCCTTGTGTATGACCAGTCCTTTTAGAAAGCACTTGGATTTAAAAAAAAAAACACTCAAAACTTCTAGACAATCCCTCTCTCTCTCTCTATTTTTATTGAGATTTGCTTTAGTACACTACTTTTAGTGAAGAAACTTTTAAAATTAATTTTAACCATCTAATAATAAATCAAAATCAAGTGCAACATATTACTAAACATATACAGTAGCTGTATTTTTTTTTTATAACAAATCTTATGATTTGGTTTGAAATTTTTGTTTTTAACCCTTATTAGAATACTAAAAAGAGAAAAGAAATGTTTCATATTTAACTATTCTCATTTGTCATCAGTAATCGTAGCAGATATGTAACTAAAATAACATTTTCATTAGGAAATTTACTCATCAAATAACTGTTGGGATCTTAAAGGCCAAACAATTACATTTTATCTGGAGATCAAACAATTACATATCATCTTGAAATCAAACAATTACATCTTGAGAAAGGAAAAACAGTTTCTCATCTTAATCTATGGACCGTCTTATACCAAAACCGACTCATAATACATAATCATAAGTACGGAATACAATATCTAATTCTATAACGTTTGTCATGGAATCCTCAAGTGCAACAAGTCGTTTCTGAGTGCACGAGACAAGTCTTCAATGGTAAAATCATTTCTCGCCGGTACGTCATATGGTCATGATTTAAATCTTACAAAACAACAAGATGTGACCATTGAACAATCATTTCCAATTTCCTTGGGTACATTTGGATGAACTCTAGAATAGCTAGAATAGCTATTGTTTAGAATAGTAAATAAGAATAGCTACTGTTTAAGAACAGTGAAAAAATTGTTTGGATTGCATATTTGGAATAGAGTTTGGAGGGAATATCTACTGTATAATAATTTATGTGTAAGATTAAATATAATGCAATATAATATTAATTTAAATATTAAATGTAATATAATATTATTTTAAATATTAGATTAGTCTTAAATAAAATATTATATTAAATATAATATAATATTAGTTTAAATATTAAATGTAATATAATATTATTTTAAAAATTAGATTAGTATTAAATAAAATATTAGATTAAATGTAATATAATATTATTTTAAATATTAGATTAGTATTAAATAAAATATTAGATTAATGTAATATAATATTAGTTTAAGTATTGAATGTAATATAATATTATTTTAAATATTAAATTAGTATTAATAAAATATTACATTAAATATAATATAATATTACATTAAATATAATATAATATTAGTTTAAATATTAAATGTAATATAATATTAGTTTAAATATTAAATGTAATATAATATTATTTTAAATATTAGATTAGTATTGAATAAAATATTAGTTTAAATATAATAAAATGTAATATTGATTTAATTATTAAATGTAATATAATATTATTTTAAATATTAGATTAGTATTAAATAAAATATTAGATTAAATATAATATAATATAATATAAATTTAAATATCAAAATATAATATAATATTATTTTAAATATTATATTAGTATTAAATAAAATATTAGATTAAATATAATATATTATTAGATTAAATATAATACAATATAATATTAATTTAAATATTAAATGTAATATAATATCAATTTAAATATTAGATTAGTATTAATGTTGAAAGCAACAAATGTTATTCCATGTTTTTATAAAAATAGCAAATAGCAATGCTATTCTAAAAACAGTAGCTATTCCGAATAGCTCTATTTCTTGTTTGGATGCATCTTGTTCCAAATAGCAATGCTATTTTAAAAACAGTAGCTATTCTTATGCATCCAAACATAGTCTTAATGAATTTGTCCTCTCCACCTTAGTCAATTTAACTAATAGAAAGCTTCCCTTCCTAATAATTATGTACTTTCGGACTCCCCATGTGATATGTACTGATCATGTAGGGTCTAAATTCTAAAAGCCTATTCATTTCCTATCATATTCTCTCTCTCATTTGATGCATAAAAAACAAAAAAAAAAAAAAAAAGTGCATAGGAAACAGAATCAGCTTAATAAATCGTTTTTTTTAGTGATTGGTGATTTTTATTTGAACCGGCTCATTTTATTTTATGATAAAGTGAGATACATCAGCACAAATACCAAACCACTGGTATTTTGCTTCATTATTCAATTACAATTATTAAGCTAAACAAAAACTATATTTAACTACTAGCCTGAAAAAACACCAGACCTTACACTCAAAACAAATCAGTTCACATCAGAAATAGAGCACGGATTATTATCACAAAATACTACTAACTTCGTAGCAATCTAAAGACTAAATTTATGCCAAGTCTTCATTCATCAAAACGGTTTCAGATCCCGGTGTGGTAATCATACCATCAGGTTTATCCTCCTCCTGAGTTGTCACTGTACATGTACTGATGTACCTGGTACCAGCCCCTTTATATCAAATCGAACCATTAAAGTGAGTTTTAAAAATTCATTATCACCTGTCTTGAACTAAAATAATGCTCTGAATTGGGTCATTAAAGAGTGTGTATCCTCTGAGATATCTCAATTTTTGCGTGACCGGCATGTTCGGTGCTTATTCGGGGATAGCGCGGGGGCCAATATTATTTGTACTTTGAGATTCGTGCGAAACTATTTAAAAGGTTAAGATTTTTTCTAAAGTCACGTAAAGTTTGAGATATCTCAGAGGATGCGAATTCCTCATTAAATCGGTAGGAGCATCTCTTGTAACTATATAACTGTACAATATCGTTTATTAATTTATTATCACACAATTTCTTAATAACAATAGTTCATCATGACATCTGTGGTGCCAAATATTACGAGCAAGAGCAACGCGCCAACGGCTGCTATGAATTGGCGAGCACTTGTACAGTTATTCTTTTTTTCTGAATTGAGAATTGTACAGTTTAAAGTAGAGCCAAGGCGGTTGGCATTTAAGAGGTGAATAGTGTGTGTGTTTAGCCGACTAAAGTCCTGTGCCAAAAGTTAGGGTTATTCTAATGAGAGCAGCTTGGGTTCGATGCTATCGGATCGAAAGTGGTTATAACGGATTCTCTTAACGTCCGATCTACTTTAAAATTCGTGCACACAAATTCTAAAGCAGATCAGACGGTGAGCGAACCTGTTGGAACCACTTTGGGTACGATGACATTATACCCAAGCTGTTTCCTATCCTGATTGCATTGTAAAGTTGCGACAATAATTCATATCCGAAATGCATTACTGTAAAGGGATTAACTGATATTTGTACCAAAATTTCCTCCTATATTACCGTTTGATTTTATATTCAGACCGTCAGAGCAGAATTCAGACTAATTCTGCTCAAATCTGCAATACACGAACAAACCAGCGATAAAGATCCAAGTTTTTGTGATATTGTACCTATTTGGTTTTTTGTTTCCTTATCTTAATTTCACTATACTAAGATATTTTATTTTAAAAATTAGTTTTTGGTCTAGTAACAAAAACAATACTGCATTTCAATTTGTTTTTGTTGAACTTCACTCTTACATAATTTTTGAAAAATATTATTGTCGTCCGGGTTTTCACCCCTCAATCTACCCTCAAGGGCCCTTTATTTTTTTTTTTTTTTTCACCCATTTTTTCTTCATTCAATCTCATCTATTTTTTCCGACAATTTGTGAGGAATCTTACGAATCTAAATCTACAAACATCCTGTACTCGATTTTATCTATAAAATGATATCCATAGTGAAGTATTTATGAGCTATGTTGGCTTTTCTATTTTTCTTCTTCTTGATATGTTAGTTATATAGATTTCATTTGCTAGATTATAAAAACTTGATATACTGTGTAAGTGCATTTAGAACCCTTTAAAGACTTCTGCTTTGAACATTTAAAATACTAAACATATGTTATGTATAAAAACTTAACATGTTAGGTATAATGTCTTACTGCTATTAATAAAAGTTTAAAATCAATGAATTTTAATATTTTACACTAGCTAGTCCTACTTTTCGTACAAAACATTTATGAAAGATTCCAATTCAAATTAAAGCCAACTAGCATCAGTTATCTAGTCTTCATAAAGAGTTAACATGTCCAATATTTATAAAGACTTGATATGTTACGTATAAAAACTTTATGTATAGATATAAAGATTTGTAAGTGCCAACTGTAAATGCACTTCTAAAAGATGATCCCGGACAAAAATCATTAGTCGAGGAATTTGACCAAAAATAGAGTTTGGGTACACTTATCACCTCCCTAATTTTTTTTTATCTCAGTTTATACAATGTAGATTATTTGTCCCCTAAAAATCCTCGGGCATTGGACCTACTTTGGTTCGACGGGTTTAATCACTGTTCAATATGTTTTAAGATTCGTGTGCAATTCATATTGAATAAATTGAATGATCATGCGAATGTGCAATGCTTAAGATGTTCAATTACTCCATGATCATTCAATTCATCCTAATTTTTTTTCATGCGAATTTGCTTCAATTTTTGTACGTACATATCTTAAGATAAATTGAATAATCATGGAGCTCGTTGAACTTAAAAGTAGATCTGATGAACATCGGACCCACTCGGCCACTCTGTTATAATGTGTAACACTGCGTTCCAGAGAATAAGAGAATATCACATAAGCTTATTAAATGCTTATGCGGTATGCCCGTTTTGGAAAGGGACATCAGCCAAGGATGATAAATGTAGATTCCGATGTTTGGCCTAACAGGTGCTGATCCTGTATGTACCGGTAACGTAATTTATCATAGAAGGTTCAAATGTTTTATATATATTGTCTCATTGTGATTTATATTTTATATTTGAGGAGGGCTCAAATGCACTATTTTTTTTATGCTCCAATATGTTTCAATATACTTCACATTGTTTATCTCTATTTTTAAAGTCCGTACAGTCAATCCGAACTGCTAAACATGTTCTTCATAATAAAATATGCTTAGAGACCAAATTTTATATTATTTTTAGAAATTTTTTACTATTTTTTTTTCATAAGTACAATATAACTTTATCGGATGGTCCAGAACCTCCTTAAAATAATGATTTTGTACCTATGAAAAAAAATATATAAAATTTGGTCTCCAAGCATATTTTATTATAAAGAACATGTTTAGCGGTTCGGATCAACTGTACGGACTTTGAAAACAGAGATAAACGATGTGGAGTATATTGGAGCACCAAAAAATGTGCATTTGAACTGTCATCTTTATATTTTTATTTTTAAAGTTCAAATTGTTGATTAGAACAACTTAATATGATATCTATATTAAAATATGCATGGAGACCAAATTTTATAATTATTTAAAATCTTTTATTATTTTTTTAGATAGAAAAAAAATCATTGTTTTTCAACCATCCAAAAACTATGAGTTTGTACTCTATCTAAAAATTTAGTAACAAAATTCTGAAAAATACTCCAAACATATTTTAATATGGATATCATGTTGAGCGGTTAGAATTGACAGTTTGAACTTTAAAAACAATATGTAGGACATAAGGCACAATGAGATATGAAAGATATGAGGCTTTTGAACCGTAAAAAAAATAAGGTTTTTGTTATTAAATGGGAGAATTATTGGCTTGGGAGGCATCTAAAAAAATAGTAAAATTTTATTATAAAAGGAGAAAACAAAGATAATATAGAGAACTGCAAATAAATAATGAGAAATGTTGGTATAAACTTAAGCTTATTAAGATGGTTAGAGAGTTTAATTCGAAAATTTTATGGCATATATTTTAAGCGACAAATTTCAACAGTTGAAATTGATGTGAGCCAGAAATTGTGATTGGATGGGGTAAAATTTTAAGACAGACATAACTTGCAATTATTTAAAAAAAACAAGCATGTTTTGTATATATTTTTAAAATAAAACAGTAACTTAAAAGTATATTTTAATTTAAAAACTTTTGGAGTAGGGGTGGCAAACGCCTCCCCTTGGATCCATATTGCTTCCTCCATGGTTTATATGTTAAATTGGTAAGTTTCAATTTTATTTAGCGTAAATTTAAACGGTTAAAATATAATTTAAAATGAGTATGATAAAATAACTTGTAAATTTTTATTATTGGACAGATTGAATTTATACTAAATAAATTTATAAATTTGAAATGTAAACATGCTCATAAAGTATATTGATTGAAATGGTTTTAATTCATCTTTCAAATAGATCCAATAAATTTTAAAGTCAAAAGTTACGAATTAGTTTACTAAACTTAAATGTATAATAGCTTCAATCATAAATAATATAATAATAAAAAATGACCAAACTAAGAATTCTAATTTCTAACTTGTATGACAATGTCAAGTGTGATTCATGAAAGGGTCTTTTTATTCCTCTTGTATGGTTAACTGTCAGAAAAAAATACATATTTTTCAATATCTCACTCCATCAAGTAAATTAATTTAAGTCATAACTCCAACTATCAAATAAAATATAAAATATGAAGAATAACATGAAATAAGCAATTTAATCCACAACCAAACATCACCAAAAAAAACTTAACCACATAAAATCTACAATTAATGCAAATCCGTGCGGGGACGGAGTGCGTATCCTCTAAGATATCTAAATTTTTGCGTGACCGACGTGTCCAGTGTCTATTCGGGGCAACGTAGGAGGCCAGTATTATTTGAGATTTGAGATTCATGCAAAACGTATTTGAATGATTGAGATATTCCAAAAAGTCACACAAAGTTTGAGATATCTCAGAGGATGCGAATTCGCGGGGACGGAGAGCAGTACGTACGCCTGACTAGTGACCAGTACCAATCAATGTAAATCAAACGGTTTTTGGCTTCTTTATGAATCAAACTCAGCATGGTCGAACTCTAACTTTTTATAGTCTGATATACTGTCAAATTAATGTTAAGGCTCACCAAGATTTCTCAGCACAATAACTGCAATAAAGATCTTATAAATAATAAGAAAAGAAACCAAATTGTTTTTGGTTATGTTGCTTGTTAAACTATTTTTGTCTTACCGATGCTTTGATTAGTTATGTAGTAAAAATTTAGGATTAGGCATTTCTTCATGGGTACCTGGTATGGTGCTACCAGGGGCGGACCCACACACAGTCAGAGGAGGGCAACTGTCTCACTTTGGATTTTGAAATTTAGCGAAAAAATATGAGTCTGGTACTGCTTTGCTCCTCTCTGAAAATTATTTTGTCCATCTCTAGAACTGGAAAGCTTGTTAGACTAATCCAAAAGCACTGTTAATGGAAAACTTTGTTGTTTTTGTAGAAATATTATAGAAATTTACGGATTCGGACCAACTTTGTTGTTTTTTAATATGTAAAATAATATTTATTGTTTTTTTTATTATGTAATACTATACTATTTTTATTGTTTCTTATTATGTTAATTGTTTTTTATCTAGTATCCGATTAGTTAATGGGTTTGAACCCGATAAACTATTGTAATCCAATTTCTGCTCTTTCCTGACAGAAATCTTGCGTCCGTCCCTGATGCTATTGATATTCGGATTTAGTTTCTTAATGAAATTAGTGAAATTAGTGGCTTGCCACTTTTCCAGAAAAGAAAAGAAAAAAAAAACAACCACATGCAGTGGCAGAAAAGAGTACAACTCTATTCAACAATAAAGAGTTTAGAGGAAGCCAAACTAATTACTCAAATGGTTAACTATTGAGATGACTTTAACTAATTATCAATTTAGATCTCATGACCACAATATCTCATTTTCATCATAGACAACAAGAGGAAGAAAAAATAAATTAATAAACTAAATCTGTTGTTGTATTTCTATCAGTATCGTGCTCCCTAATTGGTTCATGAAATGTAGTTTTAAAGATGCTGTGTGGCAACACGCACCACACAGCTTGCTGGTAGCTAGATTTGGAATGTTTGGGTCATTAAATCTTCTCAGCAAGTAGTTGAAATTGGGAACAATGCTAAGGGATAAGGTTTGGTCCAAATGGCTTTCGACCGGATACCGTCCAAAGCCTCTAAAAATCGTACGATTAAAGTCCAAACAGTCGATCTGAACCGCTCAACATGATTTTCATATTAAAATGTGCTCAGAGACCAAATTTTATATTTTTTGAAATTTTTTACTATTTTTTTAGATACGTACAAAATCACTATTTTGGGACCATTCAGAAACAGCGATGTTGTACGTATCTAAAAAAAATAGCAAAAAAATTCAAAAAAATATAAAATTTGGTCTCTTGAGCACATTTTAATATGAAAATCATGTTGAGCTGTTCGGATCGACTGTTTGGATTTTAATCGTACGATTTTTAAAAGCTTTGGACGGTGTCCGGTCCAAAGCCATTACTCCCAAATGATAATTAGTATTCAGGGACAATGGCTCCGTGTATTAAGCACAGCCACTATTTCGCTTGTCAAGTCCATTTGGAAGCTTGTGCTACCACCAAATCAATTATAACTATGGTTATGTTTAGTTGTTAATTTACTGCAAATTAAATTGCTTACTCCTAACTAGTTAGATAGATTGGATTGATAATGTTTGATTATAACTTGGTGGATATATGAAGTAAGCTGATGAAAAGAGGCAAAATTATAAGATAAATGTTACTCTAACTGCGGAAATCACAAGTAAAGTAAGCTATTGTATTTCAAGTGCAGTAGCTTACTCCAAATTAACTCAAATACTACTCCATCTCTTTCAAATTTAATTCTCATTTAACTACTTAAAGGTCTTCATAAAGAAATTCAAAGATACAGATATTGGAGTAAATCTAGGGTTTGACGTGCTCACCAAGAGGATTTGGTGAGCACAACTCCAAAAATACATCGGATCGGCTTCAAATGACGAATCCAAACCATTGAAATCCATGTACTTCGTGAGTGATGCATGTAAATGCAAAATTTTGGAAATTTCGAATTCATTTGCTACAAGGTTAAGCGGTCAAAGTAATGATGAAAAATGAATATATAAAACAACTAATAAAATAACTTATTAAAAGATTCATCACTTTGATTGACCTCGTAGCAAATGAGTTCGAAACTTCCAAAATTTTGCATGTACATGCATCATTCACAAAAGACATGAATTTCAATGGTTTGAATTTGTCATTTGAAGCCGATCCGATATATTTTTGAAGTTGTGCTCACCAAACTCTCTTAGTGAGCACGTCACACCTTAGATTTACTCCAGATATTGTATCTGGATCCAAATAGGATCCTGATTTCATAAAGAAATTCAAAGATACAGATATTGTATCTCGATCCTGATTTTCGGATTCGTACCATAAAACTGATCTGAAACAATCTGTTGTTGTAGAATGTTCAGCCATTATAGATGCCAAAAGAGAATATTCAGTGTAATTATTGATAAATATGATGTTGTACTGAAATGGGATATCTTTTGAGTTTTACTTTCTTTTTTTTACGTACAAAAAAAGATATTATGTTGTATGAAAGTAGAGAAGGAAATTTGTCACGTCACGTGTGTCAATTACGTGACGTGACTCGCGTGTCGCGTGACGTGACCGATTCCGTGAAAAATACACGTCACGTCATGCCACGTCATGGTATGAAACACAGAGTATCACACTTTTTTTTGTATGTATAGAATATTCATATTTTTATTTTAGCATAAGTTCAATGATACTGGGTGCTGATGTAGTACTGATTTTTATTTTGTTTAGTTTAATTTAATGAATTTTTGTAATTTGAAATTTTAAAGTAATGTCAAATGCAATCCTTTCTAAAAAATTAATCTTTACAACATTATTTACTTATTTAGAATTTTTCATATTTTTTTTTAAATTTTTAACAATTTAAATTAAAATATAAAAAAAAATTAAAATGACTAATTTACGTAACGACACTTATTTAGAATTTTTCATATTTTTTTTCTAAATTTTTAACAATTTAAATTAAAATATAAAAAAAATTGAAATGACTAATTTACGTCACGACACGTGTAATCACGTCACGTATGGTCACGGCGTTACTACTCGTGACGTGACCATCCTCCACCATTTTGGTCACGTCACGTGACCAAATCACGGCGTGTTTGTCACGTCACGTCACGGCGTGTCACGTATTTCCTCTTCTATATGAAATGAAAGTAGATCTATATAAACTATTTTTTGATAGCCTCAAATAGCTTAGTTTCGGGTCTTGTCCAACAAAGTCTCAATTCTCAAGGTTATGCAATTGCATTTCACGAGCTCTATTTGATCCATCCAAATGAAATATACTTCAAATATAGTATTACTATGAGACTCATCTAAAGCCAAATCCACTAATAATCACAGAAAACAAACTAAAAACCTCATCTTGTCAAGTTGAAATATCATATACAATGAGCAACTTGGTGTGAACAACTCGAAGACAAATGCCTAACAAACTTGATCAACCTTCAAAGATTAACTGAACAAAATATTCAAATTAACGCGCACTAACAAGGAATGGGTGTTGGCAGACACCACATTCTATAGTTTCTGATCCAGAAGTTGGAACTTGCACCTGTAAAGTAAATGCATTAAAAAAATTTAGGTCTTTAATACAAAAATAATTCATGGAAAAAACTGAATATAGAAGAACAATTTAATAATATGAAATAAGACCTGAAGATGCACGGTGCAAACAGGGCAAGCAACCTCCCGCATCCGCCTCCCTGATTCAGACTTTGAAGCTAACCAAAAAAAATGATATACATTTCTCAGATGTAATTTTCTATTTTTTCTTATATTCACAACACGAACAATTTGTATCCCAAACAAAACCACTTTAGTATCACCAATGACTAACAAAACATTGTTGTATATTTCTTGATTCGAAATTCACTCGCTCCATCACACAAACACAGAGCGCAGTGATTTCTGTGGTATTTTTGTGCTTTAGCTGCCATAGCTACTATACTTTTGTGTTTTGCAGGGGTATGAATGCTGTTTTGAGGTTTTGCAGGGTTATACATGAAAATATGCGTTGGATAAAATTAAACTGAGTTAGGTACCTGAAGAAGATTTGCGGTTCTTTTCCATCTCCTCCTGTTCAAGTAAAAGAAGGTGCATACAATTTATTAAGTGATGCTGCCGTACCTTCTATTCAATATATTTAAAAAAAAAAAAAGATATTACGAAGTTTAAAACAAGGGAAAAAACTGCACCTGAAGCTTTCTAGCCAGATCCTCATGGCTGTGCACGATTGGTCTGTTAGCAGCTTCTTTCGCATTGCTCAGCCTTTGTGAAACCTCAGCCTATCAAAAGAAGCAAATTCAGAAAGACAAGTAAACAATAAGAACATTCTAGTTGAAAAATAAAAAATATATTACACACCCAGAAGAAGAAAAATGTTTTACCCAAGACATAACCAAATATGTCTGTGTAATACAGATTAACAAAAACAAACAATATTCATCTTTGCTTCAATAAAAACATATTCAAATCAATTACTGCCGATTATCTTCAGCAAAACTGATGTGAGTGAGGGAATAGTACCATGCACCGGTCACAGACTCGAACAGGCTGAGTATCTTCAGCAGTGAGTGGTGTTCTACCCTGTGTGCACTTGTCGCAGAATATGTCTCCACAGTTTCTACAATGGTGCTGTAGATATAAGAATTAAAAAGTCAGAAAAATCAATCAAGTTAAAAAATGCTCAGAATGACCCAGCAGGTGGCAACAAAAGAAAGCCTACCCGGCGAACAAAAGCACCAAAATCAGCTCCACATGCTGTGCACTTGCTGACTGCTTCATCAGGCACCTGAGGAGTTCCAAATGATATTAGATCAGGCAACATAAGATTCACGAAAAAAAAAATGCAATCCCTTCCTGCAAAATCTTTCTAAATAAACATGAATTTCAATCAGAAGATGAAGATGTAATGTAATGATTACATGTTGACATGACAGCCCTTTCCCCTCATTATATATACCTGAAGAACTACTGTGATAGTATTTTTGCACGTTTACAAGTTGCCAAAACTTCAGTTTGATATGAATAATTTGTTTTTCCAAATTTTCAACAATTTTTTTAACCCCAGTGAAATTAGCCCTAAAATATGGATGTATTACTTTGCCAGCACTTGACAATAAGATACAATTGGCAAGACCTCAATTGGGGTCTGGATTAACTAAGCCTAAACAGTAGACACAGTTAGAGATTAATTCTACAAACAACACAAATTAATAAATTTCCATAATTAAGCTTACCCAGTGGTCCTTTTCCTCATTTGGAGGTTTCATAAAGTTCATCCAGAAAACTTTTCTCTTCTCAGCTGACTGCTCTGGCACATTACCAGCATCAGAAGCTGGTCTGCCTCTGCTAAGATTACCTCCCCCCATTTCCTTGAACTACAAGTTTTTTAATTAAAAAATGAGCTCTCTGTAAACCTTAACATGGATAATAGAGATAACTGGCTAATGTCTCATTTAAGAATTTACAAACCATAAAAAACAGTATTCTGTCAAAACCCAAAATCCTGTAGTATTGCAATAGAATCTGATGTTTTACATATTGGCAACTACAAATCAAGTTTATTTGAGCTGTTTGCAGATAACACACTGGTGGTTAAACTGTTGTGATTAAAACTGTATGGTTAATTATAAGTTTGAACTAAAATCTTCACTAAAACCAAACAAGGAAAATCTTAGGTCTAATTCTGAGTTCATATGAACTAGTTCAGGCAATTTCAAGTGACATCATTATTTCAAGATATGGAAATTTTAGTCATTTCTTTTACTAATGAAAAGGTCAGGACAGTTCAGTCAATTTTACAAAACATGAGCAATTTTTATAAAACATGAGCAATGTAGCCTTTTTCAGACTTGTGAAAACTTGAATGTTACAGTTGGATGTCAGAGGCAAACAACCCCTCGTATATATTGCAAACATGATAATTTTGACTATAGCCTCCATGTGTAATATAACAACAAGTGCAATTTGCTGAAGAAAAAACAAAGAAAAATACTTCTCTACTTCAAAGAAAATAACCAAGTAGAACAGCTAAGAACCTGCACGGTTGCAGCAGTAACAGTGTCGAGTATGGTGCTAGTAGTGTAGCTGCTTGATTTGAGCCTAATTCGCCTTGGTTCTACATCAACAGTGCTCTTCGACCAAAAAGCAAATATGGACGAATCTAGTACCTGGTTGAAAGTATAACATAGTTATCAAATACCAACATAAATAGTTGTCAAATTATTCCCATTTGATGTTGTTTGGTGATCTTGCAATAGTGGAATTGGGTAGGAAAAAGGTCGAATAGCTGCTAACGTGATTAAATTTAAAGGAATAGAGTTGTAATATATTGATGATGGAATATAGTGGAAATTTGCAGCCAAATCCTAACATTTTGCAATTGAGCTCCTCAAATATTTATCAGGATGGAACATCATATTCCATCCTTTTCGTTTTTATTTTTGTGGGGGGTGGGGGGTTGGAATTAGATATTGCACTATGCTTGGAATTTGAATTAGCCCACTTTACGGAATGGAATTGGAGTAAAATGGAAGAACTCTCTGTTCTATATTCCCTACTCTCCACTTGCCAAACACATACAACAGAAAAATAGTGGCAACTTACTTCCCATCTGGTCAGGCTCTCAAGCGGGTATATTCTGAGTAACCGGCTTGTGCTTGGATCAAGCATCTTAATTCCATCCAAACCAATCTATACAAAGATTTTTAAAGAAGAAAAAATTTAAAATTATGCAAAGAGTACAGCTAAAATGCTAAATTTGCCAGTAGATAAAAGTATTTAACACTTCAAAAACACCAAAATCTCATAATGTTGTTAGTGCTGTTCCGGTCAAGCATGAAAATAACATGGGCATTTTGCAAAGATGCCCTATGTTTTTCTGCATATACAGAAAGCATGCAGCTGTTGTACAAATTCAACAAAAGGAAAAATTCCACCAGTTAGTGATGACAATCTATATTCCACACAGGCTGAACCAAGGAAAGGTAATTATACATATTCAATTGAAGCAACAATTGATTCAGCAACCAAATTTCCTAATTTTATAAGGTACCATCTATATATGTTTGATCAAACATTTTTTTTTATTATGCAAACTTGGTCAATGCACTTCTCTTAGCCACTTACTGCTGAATAAGAGGTTGGCATAACTAAAAGTTTACTAAAGTAGGTTAGCTTCTAAAGTTCTACCATTTTCAGTTTCTCCAACAATAGTTGCCTTAATCATGTCAATGCAGGGGCCATTTCTACAAATATAAGGATTCGCTAATAGCTTTGAAGCATATTCCTCAAAAACATGTCAGGATCTTCTTGAAACTTAAACAAGTGCTTAAATGCTGCCTCTATCATGCAATTAACAACTAATAGTTTATATCAGCACACCATACATCCAATTCGTATGTAAATAACTGATCTCTGATCTTTCAGTCTAACCTGACAGAGCACATCCATGTTGCTCCCAGCCCCTTCTGGGAGAAGCTTGACCCTGAATTTCTGAACCCCACTCTTGACATCAGGTTGTGCATCCATTTTTGGCACAGCCTTGACGATTTTACCCCTATCATTCCCACGGGAAGGCGTGCTAATCGACCTCCCATAATCATCAAACAGTACACCGGAACTCGAATTTGACCGAGCAGAGCTATGTCCCATAATTCCCCTTGCTCCATAAGGCTCGTCATTCCCACCACTGTAAGCATACACCCCTTCATTGCGTGGCTCTTCATACGGCTTCTTGCTGTACATACTTGGCTCAACGGCTGACATGCTTCTGCCATATTGGTTAGTCATACCAGTTTCATACGGGACATCGAGTGAGGGGTAAGGGGAAGGATTGGGAGGTGAGAAATTCGGGTAATATGAGGCAGGTGCAGGAGATGGCGAAGGAGATGGATCAGGCGGGTATTGGGTCGGATTATGAGGGGGGTAAGAAGGGAATTGGGAAGATTGTGGTTGGAATTGCGATTGGTATTGGGATTGTGGGGGTTGCCCGTAGGAATAAGAGGGTCCAGTCGGAATTTCGGGAGGATAAGGGGTGTACGGAGGAGCCGACGCATAGCTCGACTGGATCGGGTTAGAGGAGTTGAAATCCATGGGATTAGGGTTAGTGTTAGGAGCCGGGGTCGGGTTTGGTATTGGCGGTGGATTAGGATAGGAGGAGGAGGTGGTGTTGTACGGATTGGGGTAGTAAGGCGAGGTGTAGTCGCTGCCTTGCTGGTACTGCATCTCTAATGGAGAGAGAACTGGGGTTGGATCTGAGAAGAGAGGAGGTGGGAACAGGGGAGGAAGGAGAGAAGGGCTAGGATTGGAGTTGACAAGTAAACTGGATTGTGGCAGTATTGATAGAGAAAGGAAGGTTCTCAAACTCTTGGGGAGGAAGGAGGCTTGGAGATTAATATTGGGCGTAGTTGGCTGGCGGCCTGGTGCCGACGGTCCAAAAATGATTAATACTATATTATCACTGTATTATTGTATTTTTATTCCTTTTCTTTCGCCCAAGAAGCTATATATTTAAAAAGATGAAAAAATAAAAGTTGGGATTGTTATATGATCCTTATTTAGAAGAGGGAATCAAAAAGGGAGGAGCTAGATTTTTAGATTATGGGAGTCAAACGTGAAGGAGGTCACGTATATAAAATTTTCCTGCTACGAATGAGATTAATTTCACATTATTCATAGTATTTTTCTTTAAAATATATTTAATATTATAATAAATATGAAAAATTTAAAAATGAATGGGTCAATAGACCCCATTTAAACAATGTAGATTTCGTCTTTTTAATTTTAGTGTTTTCATTATATTTAGATTTTTAAATGTTAATAATTGAAAATTTAAAATTCAAATGATAAAATAAAATTGTTAAATTTGATCGATATTATTTTCTCTATGCACATATACAAAATTATAATTTTTCGACTTTGTTTTGATCGGTATCAAGAGCTTGTAAAAATATATTGATATGGATAAATTTTAACATTAATTTTTCAATTTATTGATTCATATTAAAAAAAAAACTGAAAAGTGATAATTTTTTATGTACATGTAGAGAAAATAATTTAAATCAAATCTAACTTTTATTTTACATATAAGTTTTAAATTTTTGTTATTAACAAATTAAAACATAGAGACATGATGTAGAACGAAGCACAAAAAATAAAAGCATTAACACACTCCTCTATTTAGAATGTTAAATTTAGAGTAGTAAAAAATCTATCTTCCCAATAAAATTCAAGAAATAAGAGAGATTGGATTCAACTCATCACACAAAAAAATTAGACTTCTCGTCGCGGGTATTTTTAAGACGAACATTGTAGTTGTTATTAAATACCCCTCCATATAAAATAGCATTAATCTAAGATGCCTTCTTTGCATCACATTATATGCCCCACAACTTGGTAGTTTATACTGTTAAGTTCAATGCAGTTGTGGAGCTGGACTTTGAAATTGAGACTCAACTGTAAATAGAATTACAGAGGTCAGTCATATAAAATTTTCATGCTGTGATGCTGTGTGTGAAAGTTAATTTTACAATACCTATATTTTGTTCTACGTTATATATAAAATTATTTATAAATATATAAATTTAAAAAAAATAGAGGTGAATTAACTAAAAGAATGGAATGCCAACCATAGTTTATTACGGATGGACAAAACTAAAAGAATAAAAATCATAGTTCATCTTTTTTACATGTTGGTTCTCAATATTGGCCTTGATTTTTCTTTCTATACAAGAAATGATTGATTTCCGGAAGCAATCATCTATCTCCTGTAGTTTTTTGTTTGTTTTAATTTTAATACATTTAAGGGTTTATACTAAAAAAAAGGATTTCATACATCGTACTTGGGACTTGGTGTGGATTTTTCTTTCTAAATTCTGTTCTGCACGAATCCTGATGCAGCACACTTATGATTTACTGAAGTTGTTTTGTTTGGGCAAACGTTGTTCAATTACGGCCCCTGGGCCTCTCCTGAAAACCTTCAGTTCACTGAACATGGGCCCCCATAAAAGTGTTGCTCGCTTATTTCATCATCAAAAGATTCAAAACCCACCCAATTCTCTAAGGACCGTCCGATCAAATTTTGACTTTAGATAAGGACCGTCCAATCAGAATCCGGACCAATCCTGCTCGAGATGGAATGCATGGACCTCATTAATATTCGTACCAAAGAAGATCGGACGATCTTGATCTAAACTCAAAATTTGAGTTACCAATTCACCAAAACTCACGATCCTGTTTAGAGAGTCCGACTCCGCTGCTCTGCAAATATGAGAGTAGTAGGACCCAGCTATTCCAATCTCAAGCGTTGAATTTTTCTTGCACGAATCTCAACATAAATGAACAGTTGGGATTGGAATAGCAGGGTCCTGCTCTCCTATTTGGAGAGCAGCGGAGTCGGTTCCCTGTTTAGATGCGTTTCTTCTTTGCTTGTTCTACTGACTCTATCCTTGTCGACTACTACACCTTTCTCAGTGCCCCCGTCTCACTACTTTTGGATTCGAAAATTTTAATGGAATAAGAAATGGAGCCACTGGCTTTGGTCGTAGATAGAATCAAGGGGTTTGCGGAGTCGGGCAAACAATTCGTTCAAGGCGCGGTACACAGGATCCGAGAACCCAATCGCAATAGTCCCGTAAGCATGTGAATCTATCTTCCGTTTACAGATTATTTGCGTTTTTTCTGCTGTACAAGTATGTCTAAATTGCGTCCTTGCTGCATCAAAACCCTTCGAATTGCCTCTATTTTGATTGCCAATCCTCAGGTTGTTTTTTTAGAGATAATATAATGCGTATGTCTAGAAGGAAACAATAATATGATAAAATGACTGGTATTGGAATATTGGATCAATTTCTTCTTTAAAAAAAAGGAGAATCTTCTCTGAATGCTGTTCATGACATATATTCAGGCACCAAAATTAAATTCTGTGGCCTTTTTAATGTCATTTTATATAGAAATAAAACAATTCATTGCGAAACTATGCTAAAAGGAATTTTTAATCCTTACATATGTTAGGTAGAGATTTTGAAGCGTCTACAGAGAGAAGCCTTCTCTGACATTATGAGGCTAAGAGAGCGACAAGACAAGTTTGAAAGGGTACTTTTGGCTTCCACAACTGGAAAATCTGGCCCATTTTCCGGGGCAAGCACCAATCTTAAAGCAATTGTGAATTTCCATGCAGCACTCCCTCTTGTTCCTGGCAAAGAAGGAAATAAAACCCTAGATGGAGAGCAGATCAATACTGGTACTGACTCGAGGTTTGTTTTCAGAACAACTGTAAGGGAGAGTGATTCTCTAGTTGCTGAGCTTGTTACTACACGCAGTAACATTTTTCATGGAAGTGAAGTTATGGGAAGTCCTCTTTTACTGTCTAAGGTGAAGTATAAGGCTAGTATAGACGATTGTTGGTCACTTGTATCAGTACCTTTTGGTGCTAAATTTGAAGATTTTGGCGCCACCACATACCCTCTGGAGGTAGTGGATTGTTCTTTCACAATTTTTACTCTTAGTAGGTAAAAGTTCATAAATTATTGATCTCAAGTTCACAACTGGTGCCATTATGGTGGATGTTTCCAATATGAAGTTTTGGATTAAAACTACCATCAAGATTAAAACCCTTTCCCGACTTGGCAAATTTATCCTTTTTTTTGTTGGGTTAATTTTCTATTTACCCTTAAAAACTTCTTTGATTTCCTATTTACCCCTACACTCTTTATTATATCTAATATATCCCTTAACTAAGATTATATTTTCCTATTTATCTATACAATTAATTATCTATAATTTAATTATATCAATTTTTTTATTTTCCAATTATACCCTTCTCTTAACTGTCACATTTTTTATTTACTTCTCTGACTAATCACCGCTCATATATAAGAAAGAATACTCTTCCAATTACTGCTCACAGACGGAATTTTTTCCAAACAAACAACTGAGGGATATGTCATATCTCTATGCGAGCGAGGTCGAAAATATAGCTACAAGCCTACAAGGCAAGATAAGAAGGCAGCCCTCTGAAAAGCTGGCATATACAAGTCGTTTTTTTTTTTTTTGATGAGAGCCCGTAGGCAGCATACCAAGTCCTTGTTTACCCTTTCATGGCATTTTCTAGTGAAAATTCTCAAAGTCAAGGTTTACCATGATATTGGATTTCGTTTATTCAAAGGTTCCAAAAGTATTCTCAATTTTGTCATGCATTGAAGAAAGATGGGTGATCATTGTTATGTTGAGTGAAGCTGCCTTCCTCTTATCTCTTTCGTTGTATAGAATTATCTAATTATTGGCGTGGATCATACATTCTAAAATTGGTCAATCATTTTTTCTACACTATGCTAACAATGTTTGAACCAAAAAGTTCCCACTTGCAACACTTTGTACCCCAATACCTCAACTAGTACCGTACCGCCTCTGAAGATTACATTGTTTCGTCGTCTCCAAATCCACCAACTGGTACAAAGCATCATGTTAATCCAGACATCAGTATTGAGATTTGACCTTGAGCGGAATTCTCTCCACGACTCCATTCAAATATCCTGTACCGATATAATACCCGGTATTCCCACACATACCAGTTCTGTTGTTAGTAACTGGGTTCCCAGTTTTTGTTGCACAAATTTCCTTACCCACTAAATTGGTCAATCGTTAAACTAAGAAAATAAAAACAAGCCTTGAATTAGTAGAAGCTGGAAATGGACTGTAGAGTTGGTCTCAAAATGTTGCAAGCTGGAATTCTTATCTCAAATTGGTATCCAATTGAAGCAGAGTAAAACCATACTATCAAATTGGCTTTGCTAAGAGTTCTGGATAAATCCATGGTTCCCACTAAAATTAATCTTGAGTAAAACCATTCTATCAAATGTAAGTTGAATTTTGTTATTGTGCTTAAATTCCGATGTCATCCAAGACCAAAATTTGACCTCATTTAAAGTAGGGAGACGTTGGAGGGGGTAAGAACGGGAGAGAGCAGCAGGAGAAAAACAAGGAGAGAGGTCAACGTCTTAACAAGAAAGGGTATTTTTGTCTTTTATTATTATAATCAGAGATTTAAATATGGTTAATTTCAAAATTATTGTGTAATGGGTAAAAAGAAAAGAGTTTCAAGAGTTAAGAGGTAAATTAGATATATTCAAGTGTTTAAGGGTATATAAGAAATTAGAAGAGTGTACAAGGGTATAGGAAAAATTAACCCTTTTTTGTTACATGAAGTTATGTTTCTCAACTTGGCTAGTTGGAGTATGGAATGCCATCAACACAACAGTAGCAGATGTGAACTTTATTACCTCAAGACACTGGTCCAGCTGATGGATTATTATACCAATTGTGATTTGGTCTAGTAATAGATTGCTTTGTATAAAAGTCATGACCATTTCAGGAACTGTTGTGGAACTAGAGAAATTCTAATTCCAATTTGTGGTTTTTTTCACTTTTTTGGGTTTTTTAATACATGTTAATGGTAAGATTGTCCTTTTTGGGCCTGTTATTACTGAATTGTACCAGTTTACTGTTATGCATGGCTGATAGCAGAGCACAGCTGCTGATATTGTTTGAAAACTATCATATATGTTATATTTCTTAGTTGCCATATTTACACATACTGCAAGTTCTTCGAACAGCATCTGTACCCATATAGTCCATGTGAAAATCTCTTTTAATTTCTGTCCGTGTTCCTCTTTTTAATTTTATTTTTTAATATTTTGGTGTCTCAGTTGTATTACAATTACAAGTGTATTATTTTTCATTTTCCTTCCTTTTTATGGCAGGGCCAAAGCCTTCCAACTATATCCTCATTCAGGCCGCCTCTATTAAACAAGCACTGCAATTTTGGTACTGGTTTAAAATTCAAAACTGTGAACTTTTCATGCTCTCTTGCTGAGTTGTTCTCCTCACTGATGCGACCCTCGAATTCCACAACTAAACAAAGCATCTTCAACACATTTGGTGAAATCTCCATTCAACTTGCTGATCAATCCAAACTAACGATGTCAGGTCTGTGGCAAGCACCAAGGACCTTTTCTCAGCCAGTCAGATCACGCAATTCACAATCTCAGCCTAATTTGGATCAAAACCAGAGAGGAAGCCTTGCACTGGTTTTAGACATAGATGAAGACACCAAAGTGGGAGGCTGGGTTGAAGTTCAAAAATCAAAACCTAATTTGACGAATTGGGCAATATCTTTGGCAGATACACCAGCTGGTGAGTTGGGGTGGGTTGTAAGTGTGGGTGGGAAGTCAGAAGGGAAATCAAAACGGTTTCAGTTTGAAAGCTTTTTGAGTTTTGATTTGGGAGGAAAGGCAAAACTGCAACCTGGTGTTGTTCTTATGATGGATGCAAATGGACAAAACCGTGTGCCGGGTTTTGTGTTTAGGTCAAGCTGGTCGATGTAATTGGAGGGAAAAATGTGTAATTGCAATTTGGTGAGTTGTTGTATGGTGGATTTTCTTTTATTTATTCCATTTTTAACAACATTATTTTGATCTTATGCAGTGGATTTTCATTTACTTTCTTTATAGCAGAAGTGCTATGGGGGAACTATTTTCCATGAAGGACCGTAAGTTGCTTCAACAATGAAGCAAATAATTTTAGAAAGAGGAAAAATCACTTCTGAGAATAGTTTTTTTTAAGGTCAGTTAGCGATTCGCTTACTGACTATTCAATTAATAGAAAAAAAATGTTCTGAACAAGAAATATTTACACTGCATTTTCCTGGAAGATAGTTGGGAACTAAAATTGCAACATGTTGTTTTCGTAATGGTTTAAATGGAAGAAACCAAATTCAGCTTTTGTAACCTCGCTTTATTGTCAATTTATCATTGTACTTGGATGAAAATCTAAATAAATTGGGAAAATTGATTGTTTGTCACTCCAAAATTTTCAAATCTGAAAAATGTCATCACAAAACTATAAATCTGAAAAATGCCGTTCTAAACTTAGTTAATTCTTAAATTTGCCATAAATACACAATTTTTATACTTTTTTTATTAAAAATTAACTGAAAAATACAGTTTTGAGATACGTATAATGAGGAAACTGAAGGGTATATAGGGAAATACAAAAATATGTATTTCAAAACTATATTTTTCAGTTAATTTTTAATAAAAAAAATATAAAAATTGTGTATTTGTGGCAAATTTAAGAGTTAACTAAGTTTAGAGTGGCATTTTTTAGATTTATAGTTTTGTGATGACATTTTTTTAAATTTGAAGGTTTTGAAGTGACAAATAACCAATTTTTCCAATAATTTAATATGTTAGTGAACTATTGCATTTCGTTTTAATTTTTTTTTTCGTTTCAATATGCCATTGCTCTTTTAGAAGAAAAAAATGCAGACTTTCTTCATTTCAGTGTTGATCATGTATAAATTTGAGCAAAGGCAGCAAAAGAAATTTGGTGAAAGTTTATCTTGGTGTTTAGTTTATAGTAATTAAATTTGTGTTTAGTTTAGTTTAGTTGTAGGTTTCTGCTAGAGAAGGAAATTTGTCACGGCGTGACTAGTCACGTCACAGAACATCATGTCATGTCATGTGTGTCGATTACGTGGTGTGACTTGCATGTAGCGTGACATGATCATTCGCGTGACGTGACCGCATTCGAGAGAAAATTGCACGTCACGCGAACCAGTCATGTCACGTTACGGTATGAAATATAGAGTATCCAACTTTTTTAGTATGTATAGAGTATTCAAGATTTTTCTTTTAGTGTAGGTTCAGTGATATTGGTACTCATTTAGTACTGATTTTATTTTTTCTAGTTTAGTCTAATAAATTTTGTAATTTGAATTTTAAAATAATATCAAATGCCTAACAATCTTCCTAAAAAATAATCTTTGTAACATTATTTACCTATTTTATATTTTTTCATATTTTTCATATTTTTTTTCTAAATTTTTAACAATTTAAATTAAAATATAAAAAAAAATTAATGTGACTAATTTACGTCACGACACGTCACGTCACGTGTGATCACGTTACGTATGGTCGCGGCGTGACTATGCGTAACGTGACCATCCGCCACTATTTTGGTCAGGTCACGTCACGTCAGAGCTGTGTCACGTATTTTCTTCTTTAGTCTGTGCCGAGTGCGTATCCTCTGAGATATCTCATATTTTGCGTGACCGACGTGTCCGATGTCTATTCAGGGATGACGCGGGGGCCAGTATTATTTGAGCTAAGAGATTCGTGCAGAATATATTTGAACGGTTGAGATTTTCCATAAAGTCACGCAACATATTAGTTATCTCAGAGGATGAGAATTCGTGCCCGAGTGCCCACTGCCGCTCTTCTCGTCTCTTCTCTCTCCCCCCACATGCTAATTGGCAGAGCCCACTCTTGACTCTTGCAAACTACTTCAGCAGTTCAGCACAAAAAATTAAAAATGCAACAGAATCAATGAATCATCTCATCTGAACGCCAATCCAAACAGAAAACCAATCCCAAACTAACATTCTACCCAATCTAATCTATGAGACTCACTCCCCACTCTTTCCCTTCCACCAGATCAAACTAAACCACGATAAAAATAATAAAAATAAAATAAAATAAGAAGAGCAAAAATGCCGATCGGCGAACTAGCGAACATCTCTCAGCTCACTGGCCTCAATGCAGTGCAGCTTATCTCACTCGTTGTCCAATCGGCGAATGCCGCTCGCACGCACAAACGCAACTGTCGGCGCTTCGCTAAGCACCTCACGCTGATCTCTAACCTGCTGCAGCAGCTCAACGTGCCGGAGCTGCGCGACCGCCCGGAGACGCGGGAGCCACTCGAGCGACTGGAGGAGGCGATTAAGAGGGGGTACGCGCTGGTGGAGGCGTGCGGGAACAGGAGCTTCCTCTACATACTCGCTATGGGTTGGAGCGTCGCTTACGAATTCAAGCGGGTCCAGGGGGAGATCGATCGCTGCTTGAAGATCGTGCCGCTTATCTCTCTCGTTCATAGCAAGCACACCGCGGTTAGTGTTTTCTTTTTCTATTTTTTTTAATAAAATTAGCCTTCTTATCCTGGAAAAGATTTGGATTCGGATTATTCCATAGTTTACGTTTATACCGAAGTTGGTGCTTGCTCGAATATTTGTGAAAAGCTCAATTGTCATTTTAAGAAAATTCTCTGCAACTGTATTAGTGAATGTGTGATGTGTGATGTGTGATGTTCAACATAATGTGGTTAGATGGGATGGGACGCGCACTAGTCTGATCTCCACATTTTTCTAAACTATATTTCCCGGATGTGTTTTCTCCTATTTATTCTGTGGTCGATCTCAGATCTAGTCGAGACTCAATTGGGCTGGGCAAGTCAAGTTCCAACCTGAAGGCACAAATGATATTGCAATGCTTGTTAATATCATTTTTACTATTTAGTCTATTAAGGCTTCTATTCACTAAATTCAAATGCAAATCATAAAAAAAGAGTGAAATATCATTTTTGTGTATTGTATGATATATGCAAAGCTGAAATATCATGTTTTCCCCCTCTTTTTCGTATTTATTTATTTATTTTGTAATTCACCCTTTAGGAGAAGTTGGAACGTATTGAAAAGGATCAGTGTGAATACACATTGGAGGAAGATGATAAAAAGGTACAAGAGATCATACTTGACCGGGACCCATCAAAGAACCACTCTTCTGTGCTTGAGAAATCTCTCTCTCGGTCTTACCCAGATTTAGCTTTTACCGAAGCCCTTGAAAAGGAAAAGGAGAAGCTTAAATTGGAGCTCCATAGATCCCAAGCCAATTTGGATGCTACACAATGTGAGGTGATTCACCACCTTCTCCAAGTGACCCATGGTGTTGCAGATTGTGGCAATGAAAAGGATTATCAAAAGCCGTAAGAACTTTCTCTAACAAAATTGAAAATGTTTCATTTGTGCCTGTTGAAAACCTCGAAGCACCAGGAGCCCCCTGGCAAATGTTAAAACATCGGAACTATCACTGGTACCATCTCATTTGTAATTTTTTTTCAAAAGGTACCAAACTAGGCTTCCTTTTGAATTTATAAAGGAATTGTAATGTTGCATATCTTATGAATGAATTTGTGGAAATATTGGGCTAGTAATATTTTAGCGCTCTGTTTGGGGGCAAATATCTTTTATGTTTCTTTGGGGTATGTATGAAATTAGGCAATAGTAACTATCAGGAAAAAGGAGTAATAGAATGCAAGGATTATTAACCTCCTTGGTATTGATGGAAAGCTGTTGATCTGCCAATATAAATCAGTTCCGGACTTCTTTTTTTGTAGTAATAGTAGACTTTGACAGTTCTGGACTTGACTAGAAGATTTTAGTTTTCTTAAATACAGAGCATTCCAAGTTTGCTGACATATTTCTGCTAAACACAGAGACCATGATGTAAGTTATAGCAGCAAAGGGTTGACCGGATATGATGAATGGAATACAGATTTACTCGGTTGTTGCGAAGAGCCTTCTTTATGTATGCAAATTCAGATTTTTCTTTATTTTGTTTTGTCTTTCAATTTATTCCTCTATACAGAAAAGTGTACATTTTGTAGGCTCTTATTTTGCTTTCCTATCTTTTGTAGGTCTGAGGACTTTCTTTTACCCTTGTGGAACTTTCTCAAAAGTTGCAACTGTTGCCAAGAACCGATACATTTGTAAGTATTAAATCACAGTGTTATTTTATTATCTAAACAATTCCGAAATTTCTTTGTGATAATTAAATGCAGGCATAACTGAGGTGCTTGTTCTAACTTTAAATTAGGATTTTGCATTTTTATTGTACACAAGTGAATTAAAATATTTTATTTTGGTGAACAGCATCTGGAGAGGCATGTAATGAGTTGATGGCATATTCTTGTTGCTTATCATGTTGCTGTTATACCTGTTGTGTGAGGAGAAAACTTCGCCAAAAGTTCCACATCAGGGTAAGAACCACTCTGTGTGGTTATGGATGCACATGCGCCTATGTGCTTCCTTTTTCATTTTCTGAGATGATTTCTGTTGACCAATATCTAAAGGGCCATTCTTTATTATCAGAAAATGTCTACTTGTGCAATGTATCTTGTATCTATTTTCATCTTATAGATGGAACTAATTACAAATTTATAATTATCTAAGTATGATCATTTAAATTTTAAGAAATAAACTAAGTGAAGATGAATTTGTTTCTTAATTTGCAAAATCAGTTGTTGATGTCTACTCCATTAGCCATACAATCGACCTAATTGCTTGTAGGTGGCTCATGATTCAAGTAGAGAACTGACAATCTCAATATGAAAACAGAAAAGATGACATGCTTTTACATTCCTTGTGTCTTTTTTTCCTTCCTTTTTGAAGGGTGGATTGTGTGATGACTTCTTGTCGCATCTAATGTGTTGTTGTTGTGCCCTTGTGCAAGAATACCGCGAAGTCGAGCTTCGGTCGTCTTCTCTTGGTATGCTCTGTTACTGTTCCTCCCCCACTATTTATTTTGGGAAAGTAGTACTTGACCTAATGAAGGAGAAATAGCCTCCCCCCCTCCTGCGCCACCCGTCAACCCAACTAAAAAGTGGTAAACAAAGAATATACCCTATATCACTAGTGCCTAGAGCTGTAGTTCATGACAGATAGTTTAAATCCTCAAGTCTGTTTAAAATTTAAGGATTTAACTTATATATTATTATTTTTTTAGGTCCTGAAGACACTGAAGTTAGCCCTCCTGATTGTCAGTATATGGAATCGTGAGATCATCTATTTAATTTGTATTTAATTAGCAACTAGCATAACCTAAGGAAATATATTAGCTCCACCTGTTTATAACTCAAACTTAGCTTATTAATTACCGAGAGCAGATGATCTAGGCTTTCAGCTTTGGGTACCAAGTGACCCATGTCGTATGTAGGGCTGTCAAAAAAAGCTCATAGCTCGTGGCTCGCTCGTGACTCACATCTGGCTCGATCGGTAACAGCTCGTCCAATAGTGGACCGAGCTGTTAACGAGCTGGCTCGCTAACAGCTCGGGCCAAAATTAACGAGCTGAGCTAAGGCCTAGCTCGCTCGCGAGCTAACTCGGTTAGGCATCAATTTGTGAATTTGTGTGTATTTTATACTGTCAAGCTTGGTCTAGTTCGGTTCAGCTCGGTCCAGCTCGGTCAAAAAAGGTTTATAAAATTTATTTTCTTCTTAAAACAAGGTCCAACCAAACCCAGTGAGCCAGCTCACGAGTCCGTGAGCTGGCTCGTCACGAGTTTGAGCTGAGATTTTAGCTCGCGAGTTGTTAATGAGCTGGCTCACTAACAGCTCGGTCCAGAATTAACGAGCTGAGCTAAGGCCCAGCTCGGCCCGAGCCAGCTCATTTATAGCCCTAGTCGTATGCAGATGTTAGGATATCAAGTAGTATCATGCTTTTGGATCAGCTTTATGAAAGAATATATTCCTTCTCATTTCTAAGTAATTTTCTGAAAAACAAGCCTCGTTTAAAATTTATGAGTTACCAGGTTTAAATATATTATGGGTTGTGTAAATTTTTACAATACATTTTTAGATTAATTTAAAAAAAATAGAAAAAGAAATTGTACACATGTTTGGACTGATGAATTGGCTGTGTCAAATTCCATGTGATTTTAATATTATTTGATTTTCATCAAAAACCATTAAATATAGATTGTTGCAAGTTTTAAATCGTTAGAAGAATGATAAATTTTGTGTCAACTTTATGTGCATCGCATAGATTACATTTTAATTATTGAATTTTAAAATTATATATTATTTTTTATCATTGTTAAAATGGTAAGTTAATGTATTATAAATGGATTCTCACTTAATATATCTTGAGAGTTTATATATAGAAGATACATCGTGAGCGTATGTATATTCTACATAGGAACATTCTTTAGTCCAAAATAAGATGTGAAATTTTGTTTTGCACAAGATGGAGACATTGTAAAGAAATCAAGGCAATGTTTTGTTAAAAAAAATAAAATTAAACTGCGGTATGCTCTTTGTTGATTTGCAAGTGTTATGGTACTCAGATATTTGTAAAAATACTTGTCAGGCAGAAGAATTAGCGTTAAATTATCGTTTCAGTATTGTCCAAAAATTTTAAATTTTATAAAACTTTCTTCAAAGAACAAAATTTCCGTCATCCATACAGACATTCCAGCACAATGCATCGGATTGAAATCAACAAACTTTCAAAATTTTCTTTATGTAAAATTCGAAGCATTTTAGCTATTATTGTCACTTAAAAATCATAAATTTGATTTCAGCAGAGAAAAGATTTTAATTTTACATTAATCCTTCTACCTGAAATAGCAACAGAGGAAAACTTCAAATTTTATTTGGTTGGGGTGCGCCTTGCCCTTGCAGTAGTGCAGCGCAAGGGCGACACGTAAGAGCCCCGATAGCAAGCTAACGTGGTGAGCCCTTCCCCACAAAAAATAAATTTAATATCGTTGTGAGCACATGGCCCACATATCAGATATTAAACTGATAAGAACAGATACTACACTTGATCTTAGCCAAAAGGCCGAGAAAGGTATGAGTTTCAACGGAGCAGCGCCTGCTGTTATATAATAACTCTGAAATAGTTGTTGATATGTCCACAACATGTGGGACTAAACATGCGCTTTGAATTCCGACCTTTTTCCCCATAAACAAACCGGACACATCGTTGATCGTTCTGTACATCCATTGGGTATTGTTATGGACTGGGCTAATGATTTGGCATTATATGGACCTTTGCATTTGCAGTAAAAGTGCTCCCGGCTTCAAATATTTAGGGGTGTTCATCGGTTCGGATCGGTTCAAACCGAATTGAACTAGGCAAACCAAAGTTATAAATCGGTTTCAAAAATAAAACTAAACCAAACTGAATTAGCATTGCAACCGAACCGAATTGGACCAAACCAAAGTTTTATTTCAGTTTGTTCGGTTCAAACCGAAATATATCATTTTTTTAATTTAAAGCAATTGTTTTGTAATAAATCGAAGTATATTAAGAAATGAATTGGAGTATTAAGAAATAAATCAGGATATTAAGAAATAAACCAAAGTATTTAAAGCAATTGATTAAGAAATTAACTGAGATATTAAGAAATAAACTGGAGCTATCCGGACCAAATTCATAGTATATAAAAGTTCATTTGGTTTGGTTATTTCGGTTTTGAAAAATTTCGAACCAAACCAAAGTTATAATTCGGTTTTAAAAAGCAAATCGAACTAAAAAAAACCGAATTGTTTGAACCGATCTAATTCAGTTCGGTCCAATGAACACCGCTACAAATATTCCATCTCAAAACAGCAGCTAATAATTTTATTTTCTGAGAAATAATAAGGTTCTACCCCTTATTTGATATATTGATTTTAGAAAACAAAGTTCAGGTTTTGCACTAAAACCCATTACAAAAGAAGGTTAAAAATGATTCAAAACAGTTTGAGTCACAAGAAAAAGTGAATAAAAATAAAAGTAAAATCATAAGGCACGTAATCAGTGAATTATCACCCCTTTATTATAAAAAAAATCCTTTATATATTTCATTTACCGAAACTCGACATTCTTCTTTCTTATAATATGTCCTCAATGACGCATAGAAAAAGAAAAAAAAAATAGAGAAAATTCAATATGCAAAAAGAAAAAATATTTAAGAAAAAAGCTTAAGCCATCATTTTTAATACCCAATCAAAACCATATAGCCAGTTTCGAACATATGACTCTATTATCTTTTCAACAACAACAACAAAAAAAACTTTTTAACCATTAGCAGTTCATCGTATATTCAGAACTTGAGATTAATGCAGCAGCTATTGATGTACATAACTAGATGCTATTTTTGTAAGAATCTACAAGATAGAGGAAGCTTAGATATCTTTCAAGCATTTTATTTTACTGGCGGTGTTTTTTTTCAAATTATTATTTTGTAAGTAGCACTTAGTACTTAGATTTAGACACCATTGTTACATGCCACTTGGCATTAGCATCGTAAATATTCTTCTTAAAATCAATATATTTCTTAGTGGCCATCCACTAACAATAAAAAAAATAATAACTTGAGATGATTCATAGTAGAGCTAGTTATTAGGCATGCTAGATGCACAATTCTAAGGTTAAGTAACAACAAAGAGTAAACCAATTTTTCACGTGTGTGGTTACATGATATCTGGAAACTGGAAGGACTTAGACGACATCAATAGTTTAATCAATTGTGAAATTGTTACTTCAAAATATGAAATTAGAAAATTGTCACTCTAAAATCACTAAATTCATGAAATTGCCACAAATATACATTTTATATATAAATTTGATTAATATTATACTAAAAATTATTGTATAAAAAATGTATTTTAAAAATTCCAAAAATACTCCTCTAATTAAATAGATAAAATTAGTATCAAACCAAACCCTTTTCTCCAAACTCAAACCCCTCTTCTCCGTTGAGTAGCGTTTTGAACTTCAGGAGCAGTCCATCCAAATTTGCTCTCTAATTCCAGTTAAATTACAAGAAAGCCAATGCCTAATCAGGAGAAGAGTGTTAAATTTTCCCATCAAAGATATAGGGTTAATGTACGGGCTAGCTCGCAAGAGCCTGAGGAATTCTGGATGCAGAGGTTTCAACTTTTCTATATTTTTTCATGACCTCATGTGCTCGCAATTTTCAATTGAGATAAAAGCAAGTACCATTGACTCGTCTGCTGGACTGTTAGCCTACAAGTCAAGTTTTTTGAGGAAAAAAACTGTAGGTGTAATTCATTAATGGAATTTGTCAAAATATTACAGTAACCTAATTTAAACCTAAACCTACGATGCAATAAGAAGCTGACCAATAAAAAACAGTAAATTGCGACAGAAAAAACAAACAAATTTAAATAAAGCTAAAATCTATTCTTTTGGAGCCTTCGCATCTAAACGGTCTGGAAACTCCGTGTGCCTGTCTTTTCCATTAATGAATGAGAGTCTAGTAGAAGGGTTCAAATTGTAAGTTTCTCATTTTTCTCTGACAAGGCTATAACCTTCGTACCAGTACTGGTCTGCCGGTTGATTCCTTACCAGCAAACACTGTACAACCTGAATCAACCATTCTCAAAGAGAAAGAAATTTGACCTAATTTGATTTGCAACTCGCGGAGTCTACAAGTCAAGTTGAAGGAGGGGTTAGCGGAGAATGGTTTGGGTTTGGCGTAAGGTTTCGATTCAGCGGAGAAGAGGGATTTGGGTTTGGAGAAGAAGGGTTTGGTTTGATACTTATTTTATCTATTTAATTGGAGGGGTATTTTTGGAATTTTTAAAATATGTTTTTTATACAACAGTTTTTAGTATAATTTTAATCAAATCTATATATAAAATGTATATTTGTGGCAATTTCATGAATTTAGTGATTTTAGAGCCGAAATTTTTTTATCTGACATCCGTTAAAATCGGAATTAATTAAATGACACCCGTTCTGACTTTTCTACTAAAATACCTGCTCCGCCAAACCACCTTGCGCACCCGCAGGCCCGCCAAACCAGCTTGCGCACCTGGTTTTTGGTGCTATAAGTTCCTTGCGCACCCGATTTTACTCTTACCCCATCCCATTCCGCCGGCCCTACACAGTAAAGGTAATTTTTTATTTATTTCAATTTTATAGTTTAATTAGTTTAGTTTAGATAGTTTAGTTAGTTTTAGATAATTTAGTTAGATAGTTTATTTATTTTAGATATGTAATTTAGATATGTAATTTAGTTGTAATTTAATTGTAGTTTAGTTTAGTTTATTTTTTATTATTTAGATGTCCAACACAGAGTATTACTGCATAAATAATACAACATAAGCTAATAAATAATACAACATATTGTTTATCCTTATTGAGTATTGCCCCGTGCATTCCTTCTCGTTCTCACATTCCTTTCCAGGATTTCTCTGTTGGGCTAGTGTCCCGCTGTTCTTCCTTCCAGTATATCCATCCGCATTCGGATCCGATTATGTCGCCTCCTGCCTAATTTCACCATTTTGCGCTCCAGAACTAAGATTGGTCCTTCGTGCGCCGGCCAATCACTTTGATTGTTATACACGTGGAATTGACCACTCCATGTGGCGATTAATTCATTAATGTTGTAGTAATAATTTACGAAAACATTTGGATCAAAGTTTCTACAATTTTACACAAATAATGTCAACCTTATCAAATTACAATGCGATTGTTATGAAATTATCAATTAAATTTTGGTATCTTAAACGACACACAGACATCACATGAACACATGGCATTCCACTTAGCCAAGGCTTTTGGCAGGTGCATTCCATGCGATTGTTGTCATGAAGTACGACTCTGTATGTGCAGTCTCGTTCCATTTGTGACAAGCTGTCTCTTTACATGTCATATGCGATTTTCTCACCATGTGAGGTCACTTGCCACTCGTTACGGCGAATGTGACTGCGCTCATTTCTGAGGTCTTGCGAATGTGCTTATCCATATTTTCCAGGACACGAGTGGAAAAAACTTGACCCTGCAATTGCAATTCCACCGCACGCTCTCTTCTTTCAACAAACCAGTCGACACACTTAGCGAACGTCTCCTCAACAATTGCGGCAACTGGTAACCTGTGAAAATTACAACTTACTATTAAATTAAGAAACGTAAAACCATCAATAAATAATAAAATTTTCGTTGATTATAAAACACAAACCTTCGGGAAGTTTTGAAGACATTGTTGAGCGATTCAGAACCGTTGCTAGTCATGATTTCCCAACGAGCCCCGTTGTCCATAGCTTGATACACCTTCCATGGCTTAGCCGGTTCTGCCTCGTCATCAGGATTGTACTTTCCACATGTATCCAAGTATTTCAGCCATTCGAGATTTCTCCTTCCGATTGCATCGAGGCCATCTAGCATTCTTCTTGGTTTCTTCTTTTTCACCAAGATTTTGAAAAACTTGGCATTAATTTTATCCTTGGAGTGTTTACCAAAATTCTCAAACACATGTTGAGAGCAGTACCGGTAAACACACTCCCCATTCTCCTCAGACCAACCCAGATCATCCTGTATGAACACTTTTTTTATACCCATGTGCCGGTCAGATATCACACACATGAATTTATTTGGACCAATTACAACCTGCCTCACCCACTTCATAAACCACCCCCAATTCTCAAATTCCTCACTCTCAACCAGCCCAAATGCTAGCGGGATTAACTGGTTCTCCGCATCATATCCGGTTACAATCAACAATTTACCCTTGTATCTACCTGATAGGAAATAAGCATCGATGCTGATGACTGGTCTAAGGTAATTCGCTGCTTCAATACATGGCCCCCAAGCCCATGCTAATCTCATAAAATACCGGTACCCATCTTTTTTGGTTCGCTTTGAAACAACTTTATATTGGGTTCCTGGATTTGCCCTTTTGATTGCATCCAACAAAGGGACAAGAAGCCCGTAAGACCCCTCCCAACTACCAAATGCCCGAGCAATGGCTAACTCTCTACCACGCCATAATTTGTTGTACTTAGGGACGATTCTCTCGTACCTTTCAGCAACCAGATCGGTGATGGCACTGATATTAATATCAGCATTTTTTCGTAATGACAACTTTATGCAGCTGGCGACCATTGCAGACGTCAACTGCGCATGATCTGACCTGGATGCATCAGCGTGGCATGTGTGAGGTCCGCTATGTTTCGTGATCGCCCAGTCATTACCAAAACCTGTAGCCCTCGCAACCAACCCCCACTGGCAACGGTTGCTCTTGCACTTATACCTCAACCTTCCTGTGTCGCTGTGTGTCAGATTCAACTTGATATTTTTCTTTATATGCCAACGGGCAATTTTTTCTGTCATTTCCTCTTTGCTGGAGTATGTCATCCCCTCAAACAATGCATGTTGTTTTTCAACCTATTTCAAAAATTACAAAATTACAAAATTAATGAATATAAAAATTTAATAATTTATAAATTATTTCTTAAAATTAATTAAAAATGAAACACACCTCAGAATTTGCAAAAAAAGAGCTGTCAGATTCTTCAAACCCTGATGTGTCATGAAATTGTTCAAACAGGTGTCTTTCTGCACCACCCGACACCCGCCACTGTCGTTTACCAAGTACAGAAAAATTTGTATCCATATCACTAAAATCAGTTGCCCCACCGCCGTCACTGACATCCCAATTTTCCTCTGCCTCCCGCTCTTCGGGGTTGGAGATCGATTCCGATCAGTTTCGGCCTGGCTAGAGCTAGTAGATGGAACCCGAGGACGTCCCCAGTCAGGTTGGGAATAACTAGGTCCAACCCCTACAGATGAGGACCGACTAGTACTTCCTAAAGTTAGGGCCCGGACAGGACCCGTCACAGATTGCTCACGAACCCGACCCTGGGTCATTTGCGGCATAGTTCTGGTGTTCTGTCTGGGGTTAACTCTTGTGTTATCTCTGGTGTTCTGGTTTGGGTTACGTCTGGGGTTATGTCTAGGGTTAGTTATAACATATAACTCTAGGAACTTGAAAGGAGTGGTCAAATTCATTGTCATTTGGGTATACAAACTCCAGCTATTATCGTCATGTACCAGTAGCTGTTGGAACCAGGTCTGGTTGCCTTGACCAATATTGATCCTTGCAGAAATTACTAATTCATAATAATTGGGATCAATACTAACTTGCAGGTACACTTCTCTAGTTATACCTCTAAAATCTAAATCTGGACTGATATTGAACATTTTCGAAGGTTGGATACTGTAATAAACACCATTTTGCCCGTTTAAAACTTCACCACCAAAATAACAGGCAATTCCAATCATAATTGGTTGAATTAAGGAACAAACCTATCAATTAATAAATTTACAGTTAATTTAAAAAGAATATAAAATAATAATTTTAAAAATAAGGAACTAAGGAGAAAAAAAATTACAGTGATAAAACTTACAGTCAAACTTGCTGTCTTCGTTGATGGTTGTGGAATGAAAAACAGTAATAAAAAATCGGTTTTAATAGCAGCAGAGGTCGGTCCGCCAAACCAACTTGCGCACCCGACTGGTTCGCCAAACCAGCTTGCGCACCCGCCTGGTTCGCCAGACCATTTTGCGCATCTGGAAGGTTTGGTGCGCAAAACTAGCTTGCGGAAATGGTATTTTATTAGAAAAGTTAATCCAGGTGTCATTTAATTAATTTAATTTTTTCCGAGTGTTAGAAAAAAAAATTCGGATTTTAGAGTGGCAATTTTCTAATTTCATGTTTTGGAGTGACAGTTTTATAATTCCAATGTTTTAGAGTGGCATAAAAAAAATTTCCCTTTTATATTCTATCTTACATTAGGAACCGACTCGGAAATCCTGCTATTTCAAATCTAACCGTTCATCTGTGTTTAAGATTCGCTCATGAAAAAAATTCAATAGTTAAATTTGAAATTAATAGCAGGATCTGGCTCTGCTATTTGGAGAGCAGAGAAGTCGGATCCCTGATATTAGGTCGGACCTTTATTTCTAGTTCTAAGAAAATTGAGCGACAGCAGAGATGGCAATCGAACGAGTCGAGCGGTCCAGGGGAATCAGTTTGACTTCAAAAAATTGTTGAGTCACAGATCATGTCGTCTGAATTAAGTTGCGTTTCGATTCGTACATGTTGAGTCATGTTCGAGTTAGTTTGATCTTTTAAAATATTCATATCAGATCAAAAATTTGAGTCGGATGAAATTAGACAATTTGTCGAGTAAAATTTATTATTTCTAAAATAACATCAAACATGTTTGAGAGTTATAGAATGATATGATGATAAAAGTAATGTTCTGTATGTAAAAAATTACAAGTTCAAAATCCGAAAAATATTAACTTTTTATAGATATAAAATAGTTAGATAATTTGATTTCCAAGCTCAAAAAAAGAAGAAAAAAAAAACATCAAACATGTTTGATCATGTTCAATTTCAAGTGGAGTACTAGGGTGGGTGAGATCCATTTGAGATCGTTCAACTTCGGATCATATGCGGATTTCAGATCAACTTGGTCGGATTGAGTTGGATTTTAATCAATTTGACTTTCTCAGAAATCAGATTGGACCAATTCGAGTGGAATCGGGTCGAACGAGATCTTTTGGTCAGGTCAGATTTTGTTACCTCTAATGACAAGCGTTAGTTCTGAAGCATTTTACAAATTTGGGGCGATTCGTACCATAATCAACTACTTCAAAACTGCCTGCGTTTTTGTTAAATTTGTGTAGGAACCTCATTTCAACTGCAAGGAGAGAGAAGATGATAACCCAATATTCATGCGTCGAATCTATGTAAACACTTTATCCTATGAATCATCTCAATTCTTACAAAATAAGAAATAAATCTGAATCGTAGGTCCTGTTTTTCCATATCTAATCCTTAATTTTTTTAAATAAATGAATCTCTAACGCAATTTATTTTTATGCACGAATTTCAAAAAATATTAATGATAAGATATGAGAAAGCAGAACTCTGCAATTCCTTAAGAATCACAACAAATTTATTTCGTGCAAAACAATACAGGAACCTACAAAGTCTCTAGGAAGCTACCTTATTACGATTTCCGGTTTAGAATGGCTTTTGATATTTTTATATCAAGTTTATACTAGCATTTCCCCTAGTTGTTGTATCATCGATGGAAGTACAGTTGCTCGTCATTTCTTAGACGCGACCCGGGCTCTTGAAGCTGCCTCAACAACACCAAAACCAACTATTCCAAGTTCAATTCCTATAATTCCTACAACATTGCCTCTGATGCCAACCATTCCCACCTATTCCGGCTATTACAACTTCTGTTCCTTACAGGGTTCTAAATAGCTACGCAATAGCTGCGCTATAACTTTTTCTGATCTCAAAAGCTATAACACTATTAACCGCTTTTCTTTTATAATGATTATAGATAACTAGCTATGGTTGCGCTATAACTTTTTCGAATCTTAAAAGCTATAGCGCTATAATCGCTATTTAAAACCTTGGTTCCTTCTATTCCCACAACCACTATTCCTTCGATTCCCACAACAATCCGCACTACACTTCCTCCTATTCCATCAACAATTCCCAAGATTCCTGGATTCCAAATTCCATTTATTCCATAATTATCCCAACCACCTGCTACTCCCAGCCCATGAATAGGATGAAGATAGGAGGCGATAATAGCTATTCTGGGATATGTATGCTTGTGTGAATATCTTCTCCCTCCTTTTGAGTGCGCTTGTTTGTTTTATTTTTCATGTTTGATGGAGTGAGGTGTAGTGTACTGCCTAATTGCAGTGATTATTTCACCTATTGTTATGCACTGTAATGTGACAAATTCAGCATCATTTATGCTGATGTTAAACAAGAAATGCTCAGCTCCATAAAAAGTTATCTGCTTCTCTATCTCTTTCAACTCTAGGCCTCAAGTCATTCTGAGAAAACTTCTCAAATGTGGCTCCATACCACACCTATTTCAGATAAGAAAAAGAACCCCAAAAAAGAAGAGGGAAAGAAGTAATTATATGACGAACCAGCCAATTAATCCTATAATACCAGCTGTTTACCTAATAAATTATAAGAGCGGAACGAAGCTTATAACAAGAGACTTCATTTAAAATCAAACTATGTAACTAAATTAATCACCCAAGCATGCCCATCATTTGTTCTGGATGCTTCTATTAAATACATTCTGTCAACTGGTATATTATGTTAGGATGCTGGCACATTAGCATATACTGTGCAGTGAATGCAAAAATGCCAAAACCCTAACTTTTGCCCTGTACCAGAATCCCATTAACAATACAATTAAGGGTTCTCAAAAGCCCAGGAATTTTCTGCCCTAACCGCTGCCTCCTCCTCAGGTGTGTAATCATTCTTGATATGAAATATCTCCCGGATTTCTTCAACCGACTTGTCTCTCATCATATTTGCCACGGTGTGGCAGCCCAAATCCAGTAGTCCCTTTATATGGAGATAATTTGCAGCCTGAAAAATTTAGCATGAAAGTATAAATACAAATTTTGCTATGTATTCCGTGAAAGCAAAATTCAACTTTGATATGTGTAGCAAAATATGAAGGCTTGCACAGGAACTCAAGGGCCCTGCTATTACATTTTTATTTTTATCTAACACTTTTTCTAATTCAAAAGTGTCGGCTAATTAGTATTGAGCACAAATATAAACATAAATCTTTTCTAGGAAAACCAAAAGAAAACGACGGAGCAAGTCAAGTTGAATTTAAATTCTCAAACCCAAATATAATCTATTTGGTAATTCAAATTTCTAAAAAAAGCAACACCCAGAACGCCAAAACTGAAAATTTGAACAATAGTGATTGCTGCATTTGTCGGCAAGCAATCCATCACAAAATAACATCACAGTAAACACAGTTTGATCTAATTCTTTGTAGCTTCAGCTTAGGCAAGGCTTCAAATAAATTAATGTATTTTTACCTTTTTGAATAATTCATACAATACTAGTGTAGTTGACCATTTATGGTAGTAAATTCAAAAGTAAAATAGGCATTTTCAAGAATAAAAGTATAAGTTAACCCACCTCTTTTGTCAGGAAAAGTTTTCGGTACCAATTATAATCATTAGACAAAAGTATTAAGTATAATTCTACAAACTCCTCATATGGATTTCAATTCTGAGATTCTATTAACAGGTTCGGAGACATTGTCTGTGATATAATTCTACAAACTCTTCACCTGGGATTCAATTCTGAACTTCTATTAATAGGTTCACAAATATAATCTGCGATATAAATCTACAACTTTCATCGCGGATCCAAATCTGAACTTTTTTTAATAGGTTCTTATAACATTGTCTGCTATCCTTGTGTCACCATTTCTGACGGATCACAGAAAATGCTTGCGAACTTTCTATTATTCAAATCTTAACCTCTGGTGTTGTAGTGCCAGGGTGCCGTTGTTTCTAAGAATTTTAATTGCTAAAGAAAGTACATGTTATCAAACAGGATATGTTCCAAATTCTGTTAACAACAACAACAACAACCTGATTTGAACAAAAGGTAGGGATCCATTATACATGAACCTGGCAATCTTGACACTGGTAAATAAAACTATTTATAATTATGATAACCCACCATTTAAATGGGATCTAAAATATAATTTATATGATGTACATGAAAAATAATGAATTTGATCTAAAATATAATTTACTGTTTATCATATGATTTAAAACTTGCAATCGTTATATTTAACGATATTTGATAGATATCAAATGATACAACTGATCCATAAGTCCAGAGAACATGTCGCTAATTTTTTTTTCTATTATTTAAAATTAAAAAAACTTAATAAATTTATTGTCAAAATATACCTGCGATCCCAACTCTTAACCAAAATTATCACAATACAACAGTAAGAAGATCAAAGCAAGGAAGCAACAAACCTGGATGAGATCAAAGAGGGTCTCCTGATCGACATTCATTAACTGTTCATCAAACGGATCGCGCTTCCTAGCATCCGAATACGGTTTAAAATCGGTATCCACCTCCTCCTCTGCGGCGTGGTGTTTGCAATACTCGATGACCTTCGCGAGAACTCTCGATTTCACGTTGGGCACGGGGATGAACTCGTCTGGGTCTTTATCTTCGTCAAGCCACGCAGCAATGGTCACCGATTTCATCGCCACCGCCTTGTCGACGTCGAATATTTCACCATCGCTGCTTCTCAGGTGTACCTTCGGTTCGTCGTTCGATGCCATGGCGAGCAAGTGAGGAGGGAAGATGGAGAAAGAAAAAACCCCTAGATTGATAAACCCCTGCGTCAAGCAGATCGAACGTTTTATGGGAAACAGAAGGGGAGCAAATCTAGTCGGAGATCGCGTATTCACGTTAAAAAGGAATTCTCATCCTCTGCATTAACGGAACGTGCGTCAATAGATCTAGACCGTCCAATTGAGATCCGCACTAATATTAAAGGATCCCTGTTGCTATAGGATTTGGCCTAGTTCGCTCCGATTCTGATCAAACGGTCGAGATGCATTAAACTCAAAAGATGCTCTTTTGAGTTAATGCAGAAGATGTGGCTCGTTAAAAAGGGTCCAAGAACAAGGGCGGTCCGATGGAATCGAGATTTAGCTGTAATTTAATTTTTGGATTTTAAATCGAGACTGTCTAATTTGAGATGATCGCGTAAAATGGAGCGAAGAATTCGAGATGAAGCACATGTTTTGAGATAAATCGTACGAAATGAAATACTGGATTCGAATCGGACGGCCTCGATATAAAATTCAAAAATTGAGTTACTTTAGGGGATCCTGAAGATCCGTTCGATACGCATCTAGAATGTTTCATTTATGCGAATCTTAAAACTATCCTCGTATCAGGTTACTGATCGAACGGCTATTACGGACCATCGGATGCCACGTAGCATACCAATGGATCGCCCCTAGTGTTCTAACAATTACCCCTGACCTGTGACCCGGTCCGGCCCGCCCGTGACCCGTGTACCGGTCCGGTCCGGTCCGTGCACGGGTTGGACGGGTTCGGGGGTTGGCCGGACCGGGTCAAAATCCGGGTAAGGGTTGATTTTTGAAATCAAAACCCGCCGAACCCGTGACCCGTGAACCCGTGAACCCGGTCCGGTCCGGTCCGTGAACCCGCACTCCGTCCGGGCCCGGGTCCGTGAACCCGCACTCCGTCCGGGCCCAGGTCAAATAATTCGTATTTTTTAAATATTTTCTTTCAAAAAAACCGAAAAAAAAAACGAAAAAAAAAAAATACCCGGTCCGCCCGGTCCCGTGAACCCGTGGGGGTAAGGGTCCACGGGCGGGTAAGGGTAGAGGTTCAAAATTTCGACCTGTGTACCCGCCTACCCGCCTACCCGTGAACCCCCCGAACCCGTGCCCGGCCAACCCGTGAACCCGGACGGGTTGAACCCGGTCCGGCCCGGTCCGGTCCGTTTTAATACACTAATCGCCCCCATTCCTCCATTCCATTTCCATTGGGTTCCACCTGTTATCAATTCATTGCCATCAATCACGGTACCTTGTATCTACACGCGTCGATAACATGGTACACTACGTACAAACACCCGTCTAGATTCGCTAAATCTTCTTCTTTACGGTTTACATTGTGTACACGCATTCCCCATAAAGCAGCTGAAATAGTGAAAATATTAATTAGCAGATGAAAATAGATTAAAAAAAAAAGATATTGTTATATATAAAATAGTATTAATAAGAAACTAATTAAAAAGAAAGATATATAAGTTGTGCTTGATTAACCAATCTACTCGAACAAATAATTAGAAAAAAAAAAGCAGCTTAAATAAATTGTCACGACGTGAAAATAATAGAAGTGACATTAATTTTGTCATTTTGAATACGTTAGCAGAAATTCGAGGAGGCATTTTATGCTCTTTTCACACTTCTGAATAGTTATTTTAATATTTAAAATCAGAATTATTCTAGCTATTCTAAATAGTAAAAAGATTATTTAAATGCATATTGTTATTTCGAATAGTTTTTATTTTTGACACATTCAAACATATTATTTACGATTCACCAAATCTTATTATTTAATGTGCTAATAAAATGGCACTTTAAATCAACATGACTCATTTAACAAATAATTAGACATTTTATTTTGAGAAATGCTAACAATTATCTAGGACAATTCGTTCTAAGTTAACTGATTAACCAATCTATTCGAACAAATAATTAGAAAAAAAAAAAAAAAAAAAGGTCAGCTAAATCACCGAGAGCTTGTGATGCAGTGCAGTAATTTTTCAAGAATTGTTCCCACTCTAGGTTAGTCTCGTTTAGGGAATTTTTTTTTTTATAGAAATAATTATTAAATAAAGAAAAAATAAAAAGAGAATATGAATTTTTTATGCAAATTTAACATGACCAATTTAGGAAAGGAGATGTGATGTTATTTATGGAAGAACATTTTACTTTCAATTTGGTTGCAAATTATCTCTATTTTTATAGTAAGTATATAGATGTTATGATCCGTCAACGACTTTGATTAAGATATAATATTTTATATTGAATATCAGCATTCCAATCAAATAATCTGGCTTCCTTAGATTTAAAGTGTCTTTCTGATTTTTTTCACGTGTAAAAGTCTAAATTTAGTTAGACACATACTCGTCGCATGTACCGTGCATACGATATGGTTAGAATTAAAATTAAATAGACTAAATTAGCGATGCTTCAATGGAAAAAAAAAAAAAAACTATTTTATATCTTACTTTTTTGTTCTTCTTCAATTTTTCTTTAATTTACTGATTATTCATTCAACACATATAATCTCATGAATAAGGAATATTTCTTACATGCCATGAAACTCAAAATAAGTAATCTTTCATATGATTTGTTACATTTACATGTCATGAAACTGAGAATTCTAGCTAGAGAATTTTATTACATTAATGTTACATTTAAGTTGTGCCTAATTTTTAACGAAATGACACAGTTTAAGTTAAAGGACACAATTGTTATATGACATGAGAATTAAATTATTTGCGGTCTTAATAATCTTCAACATTCTAAATTTCTTTCTTTTTAAGTTGTATCAGAGTTTACATAAACTCTTACACTTCTACAAATATATTTTACTCATGTACCTTTGCGTGCATTCTTTTGCTGAGAAACATCCTCTTAACACAATGAGATAAATTTTAGAGCAATTAGAGAATAATGTAACCATTCCTATTCATGAGAAATAAAATATCCAATTTAATGATCTGACTTGCCAGTATGTACAATAACTTCACCATCTGTGTTGAATGGAGAAATAAAAGAATTATTCATTACTATTTATTTTTGAATTTGGTATATAGTTTTCATTTGTGTTATAAACAATTCTCAAAATAATAAAATTAAAATGCGTATGCATTGACATGCATATAAGTTATTGAAATTCAAGCAATCATTAGTTGTTGTTTCTTTCATTGTTATTTATAATTTTAGTGTTCAATCTTATATGTTGTAACACATGCATGATACTAGTTTCTAAAAAAAAAAATTATAATATCATTTTTTTAAATTATGTAATATTATATCTAATTAGGTTTTTCTATTTTTATTTAATTTTGAATTAGACATGTATGCAAAGGAGGTTAAAACAAAAATTCAATCTGAAGCTGTAAAATAAGTTAGGTCTCAATCAAGTAAATAACTTAAAACTATGATTTAATTTTAGTCAGCCTAAATTAAAATTACCAACTTTGGCCGAACCTCAACCAAACACCACCGAAATAACTAACAGAAATTCAGGACTTTGATGGGACCACCAGTCAGTAACTGGTTACATGCTATTACAGAGAATCTGGACTCTTATCTCGAGGATATCAATAAAATTTTGTAAGCGAAAAAATTAATATTATTAAAAGGGAAGTCCAAAAGATCAATTGTTTCTTCTCTATCTTCTCTCTCCTAGGGATTTCTCCTTTCTCCATTGGGTCGATCCATCGAACAAGAGCGCATCGCCATGGCCAAGAAGATTACTCTGAAGAGCTCCGACGGTGAGGAGTTCGTCGTTGACGAACTGGTGGCGATGGAATCTCAGACGATCCGCCACATGATAGAAGACGACTGCGCAGAGAATGGTATCCCTCTCCCGAATGTCACATCTAAGATCCTCTCCAAGGTCATCGAGTACTGCAAGAAGCACGTTGACTCCGCCTTCTCCGCTGCGGCTGCCACCGCAGAGGGAGCTGCAGCTGCTGGTGCTTCGTCCAAGACGGTGGATGAGGAGCTCAAGCAGTGGGACCAGGACTTCGTCAAGGTTGACCAGGCTACGCTTTTTGATCTCATCCTGGTAAGAAATTTTGGATTTTTTTATTTTAGATTTTTTTTTATATTTAATTGATTAATTTGGATAACTTCAAGGTTTTTTGGCTTCTTGTGGTTAAATCAGTACTAAATAGGCTTGATTTGAGAGTCTAGGGCTTTTAAAAGATTGGATAATGCAGTAATTAAGGAGGCTAGAGGTTGAATATAGGAAGATAATCAGAGTAGATCCAATCTGTGGCCTTATTGGTTTGCCTAGGTACCAATTTTCATCAGCCTAGAATGAAACTAGTACACTACCTGTGTTTATGTAAACACTTGGATTGCCTGTGTCTATGTTAATACTTGGATTGCCATGCATTTCATAACAAAAGTTTATAATAGGGATGTGTGTGTCCCTGTGTGTTGTGGAATAGCTGACTGGAATTGGATTTCAGCAATCAATATTTTGTGCAATCAATCAAATAACTAACTGAACTGTGAAGCTGCTTTTATTGCGGACTGGAAGATGGTATATGTTCTGCCTTTTGATTGCTTGATTACGGAATCTTTGATTGCCGAGCTCACCCGATGGTGTATAAATGGTTATAATAGTGGAAAGAGATTTGTTAAGTTAAAGGAGCTGTATCAGTGTCCGTTCTTTATATATGTGCAGTCCTGTTGGTCAAATTTATGCCACTTGGTGAAACAAATTACAATTGATTTGCCATATTAACTCACTGTACTATAATCTCTAATCAAGTACAGTATAAATTAGGCAGATATCCTGTGTCCTGCTATGTGGTGAAGAGGCCGTAAATCTATAGCATTATTTTGATATTCTTAAAATACCACAATGTTAACTTGATCTGTAACTTTTTGGCAATAAGGTAAGAATTTGGTTTAGTGAAATAGGTTATCTGTTCTCATATTCATGTAGGAAAAAACTAAGCTGTATCCAATGACCAATATCTAAGCATGCCAAGAAAAATACTCATGAAGTGTTTTGAAGTTTGCTCTTGAGCAATAACAAACATCCATAAAGGCTAACAGATTTATTAAATCTTGTGTTCGAGCATCTTAGTCAGAACCATACAAGTTCAGAATCATTTGTGAGAAAATCAAATCTTCACAGCAAAATATGTTAATAAAGCATAAAATGTTATTAGAATGTTGACAGATCTGAAGAATCCAATAATATATAATTTTATTGTAATCTTAGGAGATGCCATGTGAATTATCTGTCTCCCCTTGCTTGTCGCCCCCATCCTCCTGTTTTTTTTTTTTGTGTTGGCTTGATTGGTCAGTATTAATACGGGAGGAAAAAAGGCAAAGAAAAAACTTCTATGAGACAGTAACTTTTGTTGTCTATTATTTTCTCTATACAAAATATAAGATATCAGAAAAGTTCTGATGAGATCTTAGTGGACAGCTTGTAACATTTGGTGTTTTAACTTTGTGTCATTGAATGTTTCAAATTTCTTTTAGCGCCAGCAAGAATGTTCATTTAAGATGAAGTAATACAAAACTGTAGACGTACCAAACTTCCTATATAATATTGTGACAGCAAATTTGCTTCCTTTATCTTTTCATGAAGCTCTTTTAACTCAGTTTAAAACAATTTTGTGACGCTATTAATCTGGCAGGGCAAAATAGTTGGTACAAGTCAGATCTACAGAAGCACAACTTTACACTTCCTTGCAAATGGACCCAGATAACATTTCTTGTTTTTTTTTTTCCTGTACAATTATAGGCTGCGAATTACCTCAACATCAAAGGGTTGCTCGACCTGACATGCCAAACCGTGGCTGACATGATAAAGGGAAAAACTCCAGAGGAGATTCGCAAAACATTTAACATCAAGAATGACTTCACCCCAGAAGAGGAAGAGGAGGTCAGGAGAGAGAACCAATGGGCCTTCGAGTGATTACTTAATACATTGAAGGTGCTTTGTTTTAAAGAGCACGTTGTCTGTTGCCTCGTGTTAATGTAGAGATTGTATGTTGGTGTAATAGCATATGTTAATTTGCTGTTTGTCTACTGTGACTTGATTTGAAAACCTGTGTTGTTGCTATGTTGTGTGCTTTTTTTACCTTGTGTTTAATTTTCAATTTGGCATGCCGATTTGTCTATATTTAAATTATGATTTAGGTTGAAATGCAAAGAACTAGAGCTCTGATGACCCCTGTAGTTTCCAAAATAAAAAACTTCTGTATCTTGTATTTGTTGGTAACCATAATCTCAATACCTGTAATCTTATTCAAACATGCATTAAGGGTTCACTTTAACTTCGTTCTTTTTGTATCCTTGAAAAACCGTTAGCTAGCATCCAGTCATCTTCAAAATGTTCTATTAAGCGGTACCGGTTGGTACCTCTCAGTTTTCTACTGGAAGATTTTTACTTTTGACGGAAACTTATGGACCCGTCAAGTCTTCATCAGGAAAAAAGAAAGAATCGTGATATGTTAGAAAAGGCGCCCGACAAGAAAGACTTCTATCGTATGTATCGTATGTATTAAATTATATTGACAGCGTATGTATTCATAATATTATATTGGATAATGCAGCTGCGGCAGCTACCTAAATAATATTCAATCGTGTATATAAATAAGGCAAATTCTTCTATGGGCTATTTTTTTCAATAGAATTGTTCATTTTTTTTTCAGATCAGACGGTCCACATTATTTAATTAATCACTGCATCTGCCATTAAATTTAACATAATTTTTTTTTGTGGAAGGGTAAAATAGTCATTTCAGAATGAACAGTCTCTTGTTTAATATTTTAATTGATAATTTTTTTCAATTTGAATCCATGCAAAGCAAATATAACATAGATTGTTTTGTATTACATTGATGAAGGGTGTAGAGATAATGCTTGAATTTTACAGATTTTATGTTCATCGCATCTTTCCTTTCATAATGCAGCAAATTAAATCCAAGGATTTTAGAATATAATTCAACCTGTAACTATTAAATATAGGCATCGAGTGATACTCAACAGGTGACAATGTTATTAGCGTAATTTATTTATTTTCATGTTTTGCATGGAAGTATGCCATTTAAAATTGGGTTTATCTAGACTTCTAGAGTAATCTAAAGCAGGTATCTATAAATTTTTTTTTTTAAATTCTGATAGAGGCTATCAGGTGTACAATAGGTATCTATAAATTCATCAAACAAATTAATAGGATGAAGAAAGAACATATATATAAGATTAAGTTTGGAAACATGCCAGCAATCCTTAATTAGTTTGGGGACTCGATGTAAAATAATATATATTGAAGTCTTGGTACTAAAAAAATGATTTATATTTTCTGTTTGTGTATTATAGATTTAGCAACTAAAGGCACCAACATTGAGATCTGAAAGGAGCAGTGTTGTGGGTAAAATAAACCATTGGGATGGAGATATCTGTAAAAGGATGTTTTTTATTTTATTTTTTATCTACTTCATTGGTTATGCATGTTGTTTTTGTGGTAATTGGGTTTGGGTTATATTTTTTCCATTAATAATTTTTCTGTTTGTTTATGGGGGGACAAATCTTAGTATGGTAATAAAAAAACACACACATAATTGTCCAGACGAGACTGGATGATGATTTGTCCGGACAAAATCATTCATTTTAAAAATCATTTTTAAATAGGACCGTTGTTATTTTTTTTTAAAATAGTTGTTTATGAATGGGATAGATGACAGTCAAAACTGACGTGACCAAATCCACACAGAGGAGAAACTACTCTAACAGTAGCTTTTTTGGGCATTTCTACCAGAAACAACACGGTTGTTTTTACGAAAGGCGGTGTAAACAGTTGGTTCGATCCCATCTCTCTTCATGTTGCAAATACGGTGGACTTATCATGCTAAATCTGTTCTCTTTAAACAATGAATCATAACAGTACGGTTACACCCGAGCTCATTTGCACGGTAAAAGGTCTCAAGGGCTTGCATCACAGATTCACAGAACCTGTTTGAGTCATGTCAAATCATGTTAATTACTTCAAATTCAATAGTTGAAGGATAATTTGGATGTGATGATTCAATGTTCTTAGCCATTTATTAGAGGTTTATAAGGGTATGAGTTGTGCGCTTTGCTGTCTTCAGAAACTGAGTGGGGAATTTTGTCGAACACATGGTGTGCAACAGCTGGTATCAGCCTCTTTTTTTGGGTAGTAAAATTGTCAGCCTCACCCTTTCTGTCTTCACAAATCCATAATGGAAATTAATATTCTAAATTAACTGTAGAAGTAGTATTGTTTAACTGAGAGGAGAATAAAAGTGTCAATGGGTACGACAGTAATTATGGTTAATTTCATGTATTGTGGTTATTAGGTTAATTTATAAATGATAATACATTTGAGGAAATGATCCTGACGTTACCAGGACCTGGTATTTGATGGGTGACAGGGTGAATCATGTTCCTTCAAAAAATAAAAACAAATGTTATCTTTCACAAAATTGCTTCTTATTTGAACTACAAATTTGAGAAAACTGCTTACAAGAGTAACTAACACATTTTTAGCTTATCAAATTTTATGTAATTTGTAGGTCATTTCATATTAAAATAATTAATAAAATTCAACACGATCATCATAATAAAATATGCTTGGAGATCAATTTTTATATTTTTTGAAATTTTGTTTACTATTTTTTAAGATAAGTACAAAATCATTGTTTTAAGGAGATTCTAGACCATCCGATAAAGTGATTTTGTACATATCTTAAAAAATAGTAAAAAAATTCAAAAAAATATAAAATTTGGTCTCCAAGTATATTTTATTATGATGATCGTGTTGAACGGTTCGGATCGACTATTCGGACTTTCAAAATGAAGATAAAAGAGATAAAAAAAAATGAGTGCAAATGGGAGCATGAAATTTTGGGTGCGGAACCCTCCTCTTATATAAAATAAATTACATATAGATATATAAATATTATATTCAATTTTATGTTTCTCATATCATTGTAGCAACGTTAATTCATGAAAAAATGTGTGCATTTTGGTGTAAGATGAATATAATATTAAACATATTACTTTTTTTATTTGAATGTTTTATTATTTAATTAACGAATTGAATTTTGAATTTGTTAGAAGAGATAATTGAATTGTTTGTTTTTTTTTTCTTTATAAAAAAGTTATTAGTTAGAATTGATTGCATATTTGTATATATTTGGATTTTTATATTAGTAATTGTGATTGTATATATATGACATGATGAGTTTTGATAGTATATTTGTAAAAATAATAAAAGCATTATATTAGTGTTATTCGTTATTCACCCGCTACCGTTTCGTTACCCACTAATTTTAACGGGTATGGGTAAGGTATGGTAAGGCAAATTCTTAACGGATAAGGGTAGGATATGTGTAAGGTCAATTCTTAGTGGGTATGGGTATGAAAATGCTTCCACCCTACCTGTATCGTACCCATTGACACCCTTAGTCTCATCATCGATTGGTTTCAATATAGATAGGTAAATTATGATATTTGTGCACATTAAAAGAGAGAGTATAAGAAATCAAAAGTCAGATGTAGCCGAATTTTTATTAATAAAAAAACATATCAAATTTCAAATTCTACTTCCCAGAATTTTTTTTTAAAACTACCCTAAGCGCATATCTATTTCGAAAACTATCCAAACCGAAAAATAAATCCCCGATCACAATATTCTTTTTTTATTTACCTAAAAGTGACTTTTGAATCATGATCAATAATCCAGATTCAAAATATTTTTATTTTTTTCCAATAATATACGAAGAAAATTTTAATTTTTCTTACAGCCGCAAAAAATATGGCCTAAAAATGTTGATTTGGGTTATTTGTCGTAATTTTTCTAATAAATCAAATTATATAGTATTTCATTTATTTTTAAAGAAATAAATAAAATATTTCTAATAATTCAATACAAAAAATAAATAAATTATAACATTTATGTTTAATTAAAAAAATAGAAAAACCTAAAACTGCAAAATAATTTTACGGTTTTACAAAATAGTGGATTTATTATGCGGTTTTGAGATGCCTAAAACTATGGAATGATTCTGCGGTAATTCAGCCTAAAACCTTGAAATAAATATGTGGTTTGGACAGTTTTCGAAATCTGATGTAGATTTGATTTTTTTTTTTTTACATTAACAAAAATTTCGGCAGATGTAGCATTCCTTTAAATAAGTTAGGACCACTCAATTTTAGCATATCTAAGGAGAGCTTAATCTAACTAGGCAAGGAAAGCGGTAAGATAATCGTCTGCGGCATAAGCATCTCTCTTATATCGAGGTATTGGAGGTAGCAATCTGGATTCAAAATGTTGGATTTTAATCCAACGTTCAGCATATATGTAATATAATTATGAATTGTGAATTCAAAATGTTGGATCTTAATTCAACGTTAAGCATATATGGTTGTCACAATTAAGTGATCTAATACAGTATTAAGATATTAGACAATCTATGTATTCAATAGGGTGTGATGTATTCAATAGGGTATGGTCCATAAATGTGTAGAATTATTCGGGCAAAGATTAAATCATTGATGAACTGATTCTGAGATTTGCAATTCAAAAAACTGCCTATCTAGAGGTTTGTGTGGCCATAGATCCGACCCTATGAGGCCACTCAAAACTAGAGTAGATGTATAGAGATGCACATTGAGTTGGACTGGAAACAGAGCGACTGTGCGGCCACATGTGCGGCCCAAGGGAGCGCACAATATTCTGTGTGGTCACCCGTGCGGTCAAACAGGGCGCACAAAATTCCCAGAGTTTGTATTGAGCCTTGTAAGCAATTCGTGCGGCCAGACAGGGTCGCACAAAATGGCAGAGACTAGTTTTGGACTCGGGAACTTGGGCCAAAAGAGAGGCGGTTATATGGACATTTGTGCGGACATATGAGGCCGTACGAGCGGTGCCAGATGTGTTACACTATATAAGGATGGGTCCCCAAAGCACAAGACAATCAGGAAAAAAAAAAAAAAAAAAACTGAAACTGAGTAGACGTTTTTCTCTTTAGAAAAATACAAATATGTGTGTCTTCTCTTCTTCTTCCACCATCAAAGAAAAGAGAAGATAGATCTATCAAGAAAATTGGAGATGATCTCTCAAGGGCCACGTCTTGCTGTCTTGGAAAATCTATTCCTGCAACCATATGACGAACAGATAAGAAGATGGCTTCTTGCCATTATTGTCTAGTCTCGCACTCACGGAGACGATAGACGATCTCTTAAAGGATCGAGTTATTCTATGGAAACATCCATGGAATTAGATATTTTGTTCCGCATTTTAAATTTAAATTTATGGTTAACTTTTGGCATAGAACGGTCCTTAGACTAAGGTGACAATTATTTCATCTCTATATAAGACGTAATTATTTGACCTTTTATGATCCCAACACAAAAACCATACCAAACTCAGCCAGCAAATGGATTACACAAACTCAATAATCTTTTGTATTAAATAAATTGTGAGAGCTGGAATTAATCTCGGGTGTTTTTATCATAAGCTGTTTACAGGGCTAAAATACCTTCTTTCTTTTTCGGTGCTAAATTCACTTTTTGGTTTTCTTTCTATAATAAATTAGTCAGTAACCATCAATTTCACATTGAACAAAAGATGCTCTAAAGTTGGCTGCATTGCTTTCTAATTTGAGAACAAAAACGAAATCGTCTAATAAGTTGGTTGCAATGTCTTTTATCCTATTTTTTCTTTTATTTTCTTTGAATAAGAGATTTTGTTATCTTTCAAGATGCTATTTGATTTTTGCTCTATCGATATTGGTATTTTATCATAGTTCTGGGATCTATAATTCTACTACAATCTTTAAGGCCCTGTTCGGCGGGCTGATGGGAACGGGTATGGGTGAGGAATTTGAACTAAATTTTACTGTGCGTGCGGGAAAAAAAAATTCAGTTGACTGAATTTTTCTTTTCCCGCATGCACAGTAAAGCACGCGAACAGGGCCTAAACGTCTGAATTTTCTAAGACACTTGGCAGTTATCTCGAGTAAACATGAAAGCATCAAAGCTCCTAACTTTTTATTCATTTATTGACAGGTATTTCAAAATGAGGAGGAGAGTGAGATTCAAGAATTTAAAGATGTCGGATTACAACTAGTTGAAAAATATGATTGTTTGTCTCTTGCTATCAAAAGTATAGGTGGTGTGCTTTGCACAAAGCCAAAATCCAAAGTTCAATGGCAAGTAGTTCTGAAAAAGCAATATGTGGTCCATTGATAGAGTGCAAAGTATCCACAATACATTTCATTTGAGCTATGAGTAGGGCTGTCCAAAAAGCTCGTAGCTCGTGGCTCGCTCGTGACTCACATCTGGCTCGATCGGTAACAGCTCGTTTGATAGTGGACAGAGCTGTTAACGAGCTGGCTCGCTAACAGCTCGGGCCAAAATTAATGAGCTGAGCTAAGGCCTTAGCTTGCTTGTCAGCTCACGAGTTAGCTCAGCTAGGCATCAATTTGTGAATTTGTATGAATTTGTGTGTATTTTATACTGTCAAACTTGGTCCAGCTCGGTTCAGCTCGGTTCAAAAAGGTTTGTAAAATTTATTTTCTTCATAAAACAAGGTCCAACTAAACCTAGTGAGCCAGCTCGTGGCTTGTGAGCTGGCTCGTCATCATCTTTTGTTCCCTCTTTCCGGAAGATTTTAAGTTTGATAAAGAAGAATTAATCTATCAGTGGCTAGCTGAAGGATATCTGCAAAATAAGGCAGATTTTTTGGAGTTGGGAAATGAGTACTATATAGAGTTACTGATATGAAATCTTTTGGAAGATACTGACAAATTATATAATCAAGCACAATACAAAATGCATAATCTTTTGTGGTCATTTGCCCGCCAATTAGGAAAAGATGAAAACTGTATAATAATGGAGGGACAATTTTTATCCAAGCCTGAGGTTTCACTGAAAATACCACGGTTATCTATAGAAGGAAATAAGGTGAATATTGAATTATTTAAAAAAGAAAATGGGTTGAGCACTGCACCATGAGAGGAACACATCAAACAAAACTCGCTTGTCAAGCAATGGCCGAGATGGAAATGAATAAACCAACTGGCGGTACCGGTATACCACTGCCCGGTCTAAGTCCCCTTAGTGAGACCATATGGAAAGACAAAGCGAACACCAATCTCATTGGTGATGTTTCTGCCCGGCTGACATGGAAGGATCTAACGGTGACGGTGACCCTCGGCAATGGCGAAATGCATACGGTGCTTGACAGGCTTACCAGGTATGCGGAGCCTGGAACAATTACATCTCTAATGGGGCCTTCGGGTTCCGGCAAGTCAACACTTCTAGATGCACTTGCTGGTCATCTTGCGGCAAATGCGTCCCTTCCAGGCTCTAATTTGCTCAATGGCCGAAAAACCAAGCTGTCATTTGGCACTGTTGTGAGTATTTCATATCTGAATAATTTTCTTTTGTTGTCATTTCAATTATTTTTTGGATACAAATGTTGTGTTGCTTTGTAATTTATGTCATTGATTTACATCTTTTTGTTAATTAAGTTATTTTATTTATTATCAAGGTTTACTCAAGTCAAATGGGAAAAATTAATACAAAGCCTAATGGCACCATTGAGTCACTAAATCTCACCTAAGTTGTTAAAAATGAACTCAGTTTATTAATGGCTTGTTTTCGATTATAGGCCTATGTGATGCAAGATGACACATTGATCGGGACTCTAACTGTGAGGGAAATAATATCCTATTCAGCTCGCCTCTGCCTCTCCAACAAAATGTCACGTGAGAAGAAGTGGGCCCTGGTGGAGGGGACCATCACCGAGACGAGCCTCCAAGACTGTGCCGACACTGTGATTGGAAACTGGCACCTCAGGGGAGTCAGTGGTGGAGAGAAGCGGCGTGTCAGCATTGCGTTAGAAATTTTGATGCGGTCTTGGTTGCTCTTCCTTGATGAACTTACTAGTGGCCTTGATAGGTATTTTTGTTACTTGTCACATAATTTGAAAATAATCATAAGAGAACAATGTCCTGAATTTTTGTAAAAGGGAACACAATTGACTACAAAAGTGGTCAATGGATGTATTTTTGTAGTTAAATAATGACATAGTGTGAAAGCTTTAATTATTAATTTATATGTTGAGATGTTTTATTGATTTATGAGAAAAAAAAATGTGCTATTAGGATAGATTTATCTAAATTTTCCTTTGATAATAGCAACTATGCTTCATGTTTTCTTAAATACACCCTTTAAAATTGCAGTGCGTCAGCTTTCTTTGTGACACAAACCCTTCGTGCCTTGGCAAGAGACCGAAGAACTGTCATAGCCTCAATTCATCAGAACAGTCATAACCTCAGGCCTTCTCTCAATTGGTCACTAGAAAAGGGTTGGTTGGTCAGTGCCTCTCTCATTTAGGTCAGCATTTTTTCTCTTGCACGCTTTTTCTCTTATTGTTAATTTCTTGATAGTAGTGTTCTGAAAATTGAATCAATTGCCAATGTCCAAGTTTTTTTTTTTTTTTTGATAACTCATCTCTGTTCAGTTCATGTGTTTTCTTCTGTTCGGTTTGGCTTAGTTGTTTTGGTTTGGTCTGAGCTCTTCAAATTCAATATGAAGTTAGCAAGAAATAAGAAGAATGCTAATGGCCCTTTTGCTTTAACAGGCAAATGGAGAATCCTGGATATAAGATATTACCGCTCGTTTGGTACAACCTTTATGGAAATCCTATGAATCAGGTATTTCTGAAAATAAAATACTTAAAAATTAATGTATATGCTAGCATACCCATAGTTTTTCTTAAAAAATCCTATGAATTTTGTCAGGTATTTCTTTTGTTGTGGCTTACATATTTCTCTTTGATAAACACAGCATTTGCTCCGATGAACATGGCCAGCAACTTTTCACATCCAAATATGAATCGAAGGAACGAGCCGTTTGACACTGTCTCATATTTTTGTTGATTTACTGGAGATGGATGTCAATTTCCTTGACATGTGGATATCATTTTTAGGATGTCTGTAAAATTAATGTGATATCATTTTTTTTTCGCATGATACTTTTTATTTTATCATGTGATTATTGTCTCAGAAATTCAAGCATTGGGATTATGGTCTCAGATATTATTTAGGTGCACTGTATTTTTTGTTTGCATCATTTAGGTGCACTGATTATTGTCTCAGAGATTCAAGCAAAACCTTACAATATATTACAGGGGTTAATATTTTCATCGATTTCCACGGTGTTGCTTTTATGAAGTAATCTTTTCAAAAAATTACTGGTGTTAGATGATGATAACCAAAATGGTACAAATCACGATGCTCATTATATTGCAATTGGAAATTCTAATTTTTAAGGCACCAAATTTCCCTATCACAAGTAGTACCAAATTTAAGGCCCATTTTTTTTAATCTGAAACAAAAGGGTATATTGCAATTTGCAAATGAGGGTTCCAATACCTCATCTCCTCATATCCTATATTTTCGTTTTAAAGTCCAAATAATCGATCCGAACGGCTCAACATGATCTCCATGTTAAAATATGTCTGGAGACCAAATTTTGCATTTTTGGAAATTTTTTACTATTTTTTTAGATTTATTGAAAATTGTTGTTTTTCAAACAAATCTGGACCATAAAAAAAACAGCAATTTTCAATAAATCTAAAAAATAGTAAAAAAATTTAAAAAAATGTAAAATTTGGTCTCCAAGCGCATTCTAACATGGAGATCATGGTAAGCGGTTCAAATCGACTGTTTGAATTTTAAAAACAAAAATATAGGATGAGGCATGAATAAAGTATGAGTCATGAAACCTCCTCATTACAAATTATGCACCTCTACAAATGTTGACAATAATTATCTTAAGATCGTCGCCTGTTAAGAAGAAATTTGAATAAGTCAACGTGAAAGAAACAGTTAGATTCTTTTTTTTTTTTACTGACTGATAGTCTGCAAAGTCTAATAATTTGCAAACAACCCCAAAACAGTAAAGGATTACTACATATATACTTGCTATGGAAGAATTACGACAGTGGCTGTCAAACACATTCAAAGCATGGAAGAAAATCATGTTAAACAGTTCGGATTGACTATTTGAACTTTGTAAATGAAGATATGAATCCATAGCACGGACCGACTTGCGATTTGGAAAGTACTGTAGCCTTGATAAAAAAAAAACAAATATAAAATGATTAACACACATCATTGTTGATATGAAATCTCCATCTAGAATTCATTTGCCACTTCTCTTTATGCCATCTTTGGCCCAGAACAACGAGCCCCATTAGAGCAGTAGCTATTATAAACAGGAACCGCACCTTCTGCTGTACTTTTATTTCACAGCATCCTGCTGCACTTTCGGACGGCCCAGATTTAATCTCAGCCGGTGAGTGCTCGGATGATGGAGGGGGCAGTATTAATTTTGCTTTAAAATTCATGCCAAAATCTTATTTCGTCCGTCTGATCAAAAGCGAACAGACCAGATTAAAAGTGCAGCAGGATGCTGTGAAATAAAAGAATCCTCTTCTCAATTATAAACAGGGGCCGAAGTTTGGAAAGAGGGTATTTAAGAAATTTATCACTTCTCCCATGGTATAATATTTTATTGAGCACAACTTTAACTTGATGCAGAATATTGAAAATAAAGGAGAGCAAAAGCTATGGAAAAAAAAAAAACAATAAAAATAATAGAGTGAGGCTATGGTACTATGCATAGCGTGAATTGGTCTGTACCATGGATCGATATCTCTATTTTCAAAGTCCAAATAGTCGATCTGAACACTTCAACATGATCTCCATATGAAAATGTACTAGTAGACCAAATTTTATATTTTTTAGAATTATTTTACTATTTTACTACTACTAATCTTATCTAAAATCTTATTTTGGTTCAAGCATTTCATCAAACACATTCAAAGCATTCATTTATTGAATAAAATGAACTCAAAACCTCATGCATTTCAAGTGTTGTACAGATTCGAATTTAATGATAACATGAGATCACTTACAGTATTGATATTGACAGTTTCTTTTGTGACTCTAAATCCAAGAAAAGAAAGAAGCAATAGAAAATTAGCATCAAATCTGGCAAAAATCAGATGAAATGAGAAAATATACCAAGTTAAAACTGAGAAAATTACCTAAACTCTGCGTTATCTTGAAATCCAAACTGCAACTGTGCATGTATTGAACCACAGACACATCCGTATTGCACGCCTCACTGAGACGTTAAATCAAACACCTTATAATCACTAACTAGAACCCATGTAAGAAATGATGGGTAACCCTAAAAACTAGTTCTAACAAAGCACAAAAATTACTCCCTGGAATTAACTATCAGAAGATATTTATAAGCTGACAGCAAAATCATATTCTGCAGCCTGCATACAGGTAAGATAAAATTTAAAAAAATAAAACAAATAGTTGCAACAGATATGCACAAATTCAAATACAATTTTTTTGCCAGTTTGATATAGTCTCCTACAAACAAGTAGTTCCTTCGGGAATTAAAAGATTAACAAAAGGAAAAACAGTCCAGAACACGAATCATTTCTAAGAGCCTAACAAATTGCTAACATCACTTGTTTTTGGATTTCTTTGGTGGCTTGCTAAGTTCTTTGGCATCCTCCTCTTCTTCTGACGAAGCTTCTTCGAGGGGCTCATCTGGGACATCAGCTGGTGCATTGTGCCTAGTAATGTAATCCTTCAATATTACCATGCTCTTCTCTTTCATGGTGCTTAGTTGCTCTGATAGAATGCCGGGATCTGAACTGACGGTGAATGATTCTGAGCCAAGACGCATGGTGGCTTTGACTCGGACAAGTTGGTCTTCCATTGCAAACCCTAGATACGCAAAAAAGAAAATAAAAAAGGGGCCTTGCTGGAATTTCTTAGTGATGGAAACAAGATTTAAGATCCAAACTCAAATGGCCCTAAGCATCTTCACGAGGCAGTCTGGCAGTCCATGTTTGGCACTAGTATGGATTCCTAAAGTAACTCAAATTTTGAGTTTTGATCTGGACCTTCCAATCAGAATTCGGGTCAGACTAAGATTTTCGGTTCGAACTCAAGGTATAATTCCGAATTATACCTGAATTATTCCCGAATCACGAATTTTTTTACCCCACCGAACCGAACCCGAATTATTCATTCGTCACTATGGTGTACATATCTGATGCTGGACATGACCCGTGGGTCCCAGACTGACACAATGCCAGAATGTCTATTTCAAGTCCAATTGGCAATTGATTATTATTTACCAAAGATAATATCTATCTTTTACTTCTAATAGAGTAAAACAACGCCATGAAATCTACAATTAGTCTTATACAATGAATAAATCAGGTTAAACATTGAGCAAATCTAATCACTTCCTTAGTTCCCTTTCTACTGGACTAGAACATGGAAAAATCAGTGCTAAACTTTGTAGAAATTTCATCAGACGAATTAAGATAAGGGCGAGGAAATTAATTACTGTAATTCAAGAGGGAAAAAAAAATCGGCGACAAGGAAACAAACCTTAAGACAGAGCGGGATTATTTAAAAACTTGGACAAAAGATCAAAATTTCGAGGTCGAAAAACCACCCAAATATTGTTGCGAATTTAGCGCATAGGGTTTCTTTTCGCTCGTATAAAGGGTTACTGCTTTACTGGTTTGATTGGAGAAGGCACTGTTGGGCTTTTTTGGGCTCTTTGGCAGAGTTAGTCTGACAGCTCAATCTCAATTAAAAAAAGCCTTGTATTCCTTTTATTGAATTACTAGAGCTTTTTAACAGAAACATAACGTGTCACGATTTTTGCTGATAAGTATAGCTTAAAATAAGTTTAAGGGAATAATGAAGATTCTTTATCATGTCCTCGAAAAGGTAATCCTTAATGGAGCAATAACCTCGCCGTAGTGATTATCACCTTCATTCGCAAACAATAGTCACGTTTCGATTGCTTGGTTTGATTCGTAAGAAAGGTCCGAATTGATAGTTTCTGGTTTTTCAAAGCATCACACTTCTTCATTGCTTAGTTATGAAAGCTATTGGACTTACCAATATGTCTAATTAACTAAATCCTTCTTATTTCTACTTGTAAACCATCGGTTATGAAAGTATCACCATCTTGTTTATTCTTATTAAACAAATAACAATACAAACAATATGTTCATCCGTCATGTTCACTGTATTCTAACCAACTCCTAAACTCCTCAAACCAACTCGGATTGAACTTACGCATCAATCCACTCATTTCAACTGGTTTAAAATCTACATCTTTTGATTGAGAAGAATCTTTTTGTAAATAGTATCTTTTAAAGGAGTTTTAAAGGAGTAAGATGGAGTAAGATACCAAAGCACCAAAGCACCAATAATGCGGCGAAGCTTGGTTTCCGAAAATCGAGCGACATGGTTATGTTTCAACTTTCAAGTACAAACCATTTTGTTTTTCTAAATAAATAAAAAAAAATCTTTCTTTTCTGCAAAGTAGACCCCTCGCTGTCATCAATGTTTAATAGTATTACTGTAATTACATTTACTTTGATTTGAGACTTGAGAGCCATTTCCTGGGTAACTTCATATTTGACAAGAATGACACTGGTCAAGTAAACGTAATTACAGTGTATGCACAAGATTTAAGGGCGGCGCATGGCCATAGTACAAGTTACCTGCGAAATGGGTGGAAAGCAAATCTGCTGGGATTTCAAAGGATCGCAGGTCCTGCCATTCTAATATCAACTGCTCATTCTCAAAATAAATTAATTTTTGTGCACGAATCTCGAAACACATGAACGGTTGGGATTGGAATCGCAGCAGATTTATTTCCAAATGGGAGAGCCCATAATAAATATATCCATGCCAGAAATACCGCCCTGATTGTGCATTTGATGATGTCACACTACCGATTTCTAATATGTGCTGTACCCATTTGATCCCAAATGTTGAATTTTATAATAGGGGAATTGGTCAGCAATCAATCAAACGGTCCCATTTTAATCAACAATCCGCATGTAAAAACAATAGGAGCTTGTCATCACAACTATACTGGTAAATGTTAGAATCTATAAATACTTTACAATTAATCTAAATTGCAAGTAAACAAACTTCTCAGAACAGTCATAAGAACATGCATGGAGAAATTATTACCGAACCAACAGGAAACTCTCAATATAAATGCACTAGTAGGATTACTCAAGGAGAGGGGTAATAACTTCAGTCTCCTAGAGAATATTCTAATCACACAGTTGAGATGAGATGAGAACAAGAAAAGAAACAAACAGCTCCTCAGATCTAAGAGCTACATCGCTTATAAAATAACTAATATATTACCATGAAAGAAATAATGCAATAAGGTTAATTTCAACAAAGAAGCCGCATAAGACAGCAACACTTCTTCCTTGTTTGAGTTCAGCAGTGGTGTTATTTCCTTCCACCTGAAAACCAAGAAGAGGTTAATAAACTGCATTATAAAAAGCTCTCGTAAAAATAAGCATCTAAATAGGTACCAATTCTTGCTACACCGGTACCAGTCATCATGTACATTACTGAAAGCTGATATTTTAATCTTGAATAGATAGTTGCAGCAATATCATTGCTTTTAAGAATTCTGAAAAACTGATGGATTAATGCAGCAAACAAAACGGGATACAAATAATTAAATATTTTTTTCCATCTTGTTCTTATCTAATTATTTCCTAAATATTTTTCCTTTGTTCCCATGTTTATTCTTCAGACCAGAATTTCTTGCTTTTATATATTTTCTTCTTTGATCTTGTTGTTGGTCAAGTGCTGAGCGATCATACAGATATGTTCATCAGCCTGATGTTATCACCCAGTCCACTATTCCTTATTTATGAAAAATTAAGTAAAGAAACAAGACCACCCAGGAAATACTGTTTATCTGCTAAAGCAGATGACTTTTCTATTGAAATCCAAACAGTTTAATTATACTGCAATTTTTTTCATCAGGTGGATTAAGCTGGTACAAACCACAGATTCTATAACCACGAACTCAATAAAATCTGGCCAGTGAAAATCAATAATAAAAGGCTTTTTCAAACTTAACCATCTTTCAGTATGCTTATAAAACCTTTTGACTTGACAAAACCTCAGTATGAGTCCAATACTCCAATTAACTACTGTACATTTAGTATGAATTTGGCTTGATTTTGCTGTTTCCCCTCTTTACCATTCTTTTTAGTTGGTCTGCGCCACTTAGTCCCCACTAATACCTAATTCCACTGTTTATTTCTTCTGTCTTTTAAATTTAAATATCTCATTATAAATAATAACATAACATAATTCATAGGACAGTAAGAGTTCACCATACTTATCCAAAAAAGGAGAGAGAGTGAGAGAGAGAGAGGAGTGGGGCGACTAAGCTGATTAAACACGAAACATTACGTAATATCAAGGTATAATTATTATCATATAACAAGTTTAACTACCCTAAACCCATCATCAACTCCCCCTTAACTAGTCTAAAAATTTATGAAGCTAATCCATTAAATATAAAGAAAAGCAAGAGGAAACAAACTAACTTTATTTTTGTTCGGCATTTGGCAAACACCCGTAAGGAGCCACACCTTCCCCTCCACAAGCCACAAACTTTCTAGAATCAGATACTTGACCAGCACCTGAATTCCCAGCCAACCCGCCACCCATGCATTGTACATTTGCCGTGTCACAAGCCCCAAATCCCTGCACATTATTCACTCCATTCACACCTTCATTTCCATTACCTTGCATCCCTTGCCTGGGGCAGTATATCTGATCATCACATCTAAAATCACAAGAATTTACGAAAACACCCCCGCTTCCCATTTCAGGTTTCTTATAAGGAAATGTGCCGATCTCTCCTTCAATCCTCCCTCTTATATCCACCAAGAGACACTTCAGCCTTGCCACCTCAGCCTCTAAACCTGCCATGCCTTGGAGCTTTTTTAACAGTTGCTGATTCAGAGACCTAAGTTGTGCCACCTCGTCCTCCAATGAGGCTGTGTGCGCCTTCTTCTTCTCTCTGTATTTTCTAACTGCCTCTCTGTTCCCACAAGGTCGTTTCTTTGAGGCTGAAGAATTAGGGTTTTTCTCGGCTGAGTCAGAGGTCTGATCATTTGCTGCAGAAAGAATTTTGGTGTGCACATGGAAGCATGTGTGAGTGTGTGAGAGGTCCCGGCCAGGCGGGTTGCATGTGTGTGTGTGGGTACACGCATGGTGCTCTGTATCTTTTAATATCTCATCAAAGAAACTGTCCATGGAACAGCTGCTCGGCGGATCCTCAACACTTACTTGCGGGCCACCAAATGCATCGGGGTTTGAGAAGTCAATGTCCCCTTCATCCATAGTTCAATTTCACAAAAAGAACCCTCTGAAAGTAAATACAAGAACCATAAAAAAGAAATCAAATACAAGTTACAGATTAGTAATTAAACATTCAAGGAGTACAATAATATAAATTAGCACCTAAAAAAAGGTGAATTTGGCATATTACCGGGCAATTTTCCAAACCTACTAGCTGCGTTTTGGTTTTAGGCGCAAAAACGCCTGAATTGGAAGAGACTCACCCTTGGAGATACACCGATTTTTCCCCCTTAGCTTGATTGGACTCTCTGATTCTTCACAGTTGATTTTCTTTACCGATTCTTTCAAAGGTGGATATGAATTATGATCGGAAGAGAAATTTGGTGTGGGATCCGATAATTAGCAAATTTTTTGGGCTGCTAACGAAAAAACCTCGTACAGGGTTTCGACAAACTATACTATGCGCGAGAAGTATACGTAGAAAAACTAGAATAAATTGAGCAATAATAAATTAAAAACAGAGACCGTACTTGTAAAAGAAATCAAACCCTAAGTTGGATTCATCCGAGAGCGGTGTGGCAACGGAGCAAGAAACAACGGCGAGTGCGTTAGTTCGCGATTCCTCGATGAGAGAAATCGGGAAATTCTCCTGCTTGAGATTGAGAAGCGAGAAAATTTAGAGAAAGATAGAAATAGGGGATGTAAAATAAGGCAAATTATATTTTGTTTTATTTTTAAACAAGTCATTTTAATGGTTACTACTGGTACTGGTTTAGAAGGTCGAGAAGCGTTAATTAACCAAAAAGACCATAAACTTTAAAATATTTTTTTTTCTGCGAACCATAAACCCAACTTGGATTCTAGCGGGGAAAGGAATCTAGTAAAAAGTTTCCAATGAACGCGGATCACCAGCCGTACAAAATATACAGTTCAAAGGTTTGGGTGTAAACGAATCCGGATCATCTGCTTCGAATACACTTTTAATTCAAATTTGGATTAAACGGATATAGATAGTTCTGGATAAAGATCCGGATATTTTTTGCATAGAGAAACATAGCCTGATTACGGATACAGATAGTTTCTTAGAATGCATATCCGGATCCGAATTTGATAATGCCATTCCTAGTTTCATATCTAACTTTGGTCTTTAATGCTTCCGATGGAAGGTGCCCTATAAGTATCTCGTCTTGATTTCAGTTTTGGTTGTGTGATTATATCTATTTTTCAATTTTCGGCGAACTGACTTCCTCTTTTCCGGATGGAAGGAGGCAAGTTTTTTCACATTCTGGCGTCGAGTTATTTTTCCTCAGGACTTCCCCTACAGTATCGTCACCACAGTAGAGTTTCACCACCAAATTCGGAATGGATTGGTGTGGTTCCTCTACGCCTAGGACACCAGAATATCGAACCGTGGCTAATGGCTAGTAGAAGTTTCTTTTTTCAGATTTATAGTTTCTAAAGTAGTCAGTATCAAGTGTAAGACGAAATTTAAAATTATTTGAATTTTAGACATATTTTCATAAGCAACCCTAAAAATTGTTAAAAATATTATTCTTACTTTAGCTATGTGTGATTTTGTTGTTTTATATGGTAATAAAATATTTCTCATATATTCCCGTTATACCGGGCTATGTAGATAAATATGTTAAAACTGTTATATATTTTTATTTTTTGCTAATTGGTACATGTATGTTAAAATTTATTTGACTCAATTATCTGATAATTATTCATTTTGTATCTCTATACGTAAATTATCTGTTTCATATTCGTATCTGTTTAAAGTAAATTTGGTTTTAAATTTTGACATACTTTTACTATTCGTATCTGTATTCATATTTTCTCATTGAAAAATGGATATAAATATGGTATTAATATTATCTGTTTTGAATCCGAACCGTTTACCTTGAGGCCTTGATTTTGTTGATTTGATGAATGTTTATCTCGTACGGAAATACACCGCGTTTATCTGGGTAGCTCTGATGGATTCTTTGGACGCGGCTGATCCCAGCCGCTGGAAGTGGCAATAAATAATTATTATTTATGCACCGGATGCAATTTTGACCGTCCGTGTGTAGATTTGGTTTGATTGTAGATTTGTAGCCGGGGAAAAAGTGGTCGTTTTGCTATTTGCTAGGCAGGAGCATAGCATGTCAATTATTGTCACGACAAACTTTGATGTAGACAGTAACGCACGAAAGAAATACAACAGTGCAAAAATAAATAAGAGATGCGACAGTTGCCGACATTTTTTTATTCACATCCTCACAAAAATATATTTCAAAGTTGCGTTCGATTTTTCAAAAATTAAAAAAATGACCAAACTGCGGACTTTTCCATCAGTTTTCTTTTTTCTTTTTTTAATTCAAACAAATAGCTTATAGATGAAGGATTAATTAAAGAGTGTAAAACACCTAAATTAAGAGTATAAAATATTAGCGCGTTATCAATGTTTTGATAATAAAGTTTCGATGCACTTGTGCTGGAATTAACCATGGTATAAAACATCCGTGTATTATCGATGTTTTTGCAATAAAACATCAAGTGCACTTTTAATGAGATTCACCAGAATATAAAATATCGGCGCGTTATCAATGTTTTGCAATCTTTTATTGATACATTGTTCTAAATTTTAAACGACTATAAATTTTGATAGGCTATTCTAATTTGAGGATTTGACGACAATAGTTTGTGATTCGGCCATCTTTCATTTGGAGGGGGTACTCATAGATGGGTTATTGAAGATCCTTCTTCATTTTGTAGACAAAGGCCCACCCTTCCCCGTTCTGCTTTATGTTGTCTCGACGCGAAATTAAAAAGGATTTTCTCAATAGAAGATGGACGAAGGTCGGCTACCGCAACCAAGTCGGTATGACCAGGCATCAAATAAGGGAGTGCAATATTATTGAGAAAGCAAGATGTATTATCCTAAAAGAGAGAGGAGATCACTAGTCACACAATATAGAATTCAAAGGCCCGTGAAGAGACAGAGGGCCTGCATTTTTAGGCATAAGCCTTCTGACATTGGAAAAAGCAAAACATGTTGTTTAGGATCTCAAAATTTCAATTGAAATTGTTTCTGAGGCCATGTTCGGCCGCTCCACTATTTCTGTGAGAAAAAAAAAATTCAGCTCAACTGAATTTTTTTCTCTCACGTGAACAATATTTTTTAGTTCAATTTCCGTGCCCATGCCCATTCCCAATGGCCCGCTGAACAGATCCTAATTATTAATCAAAAATTCTATTTACAATAGTAAACATTTTAAAATTGAGTACTTACAAAAAATGAGGAGCGTCATATACTTTTTATTTACTCGAACTAATACACTGTTTTTTTTTTGTTCTGTCATTTCATCAAGATTATATATTCTGAGGTTGATATCCATCATTAAAAAACTTAATTGATGAACAATTGAACTCCCCAATTATCATCTACCTACTATTTGTTTAAGAATTTTTTTTTTTTAAATCATCCAGCTGGCTGACTGCCTGAAAAGCTAGTGGTTGGACTATGTTTTTTTAATTTTTGAACAATTGAGGGCAACTTTCGAATTTTTTTTTTTGAGGATATGGATAAAAATTTCAATGATAGTTGTCTACTGTCTACATGATTTATTCCAGCTCTTCGATATAAAGTACTTTCAAATTTATAAAATAATATATTCTATACTGAGCGGAGCCTGAACGATTTTTTCAGACGAACAAAATTATTAATTAATAAATAAATAAATATATGGTTGCGTGCAGTATTTTCTGATTTTTTTTCAAAATAACATCAAATTTAAATATCTCCATTATATAATGCACGTAGTTGTCCTGATCCGCCAACGACTAAGATTAAAAGATGAATTTTCAGATTTAATATCAGCCCTCCAATCACATAATATGTCTTCTTTTGATTAAATACATATATTTTATATGTAGAAGACTAAATTTAGTTAAAAATATACTCGCTACACATACTGCTATATAGTTTACCACAATTAAGAATGAATCTCTAGCGATATGTTTCCTTATTCCTCCTTAAATCTATTTTTGATTCATGTAATTAAATTATTTCCTTATTTCTTCATTTTCTCTTATTCATGCATTTATAGCATATCTTATGAAATAAATGGATTCATTGAACTTTGCAAGTTCTAAAAATATTGTACAGAGAATGAAAATTTTCAAGAAAAAATATATATAATTTTATGAAACATGCATATAGTAGAGTGTTCATAAATATGAGAGTATATAGAAAATATTGTATCTTCTTATTATTAGTTAAGAGGATATAGGAAATATTGACCTTCTAGCTCAGAAAAAATGCAGCTTAATTAATTATTTTTTTAGCAAGTTAACTAAATTTGTTTATTATTTTAAATGAAGATTATCAAAAAAAATTTGTCGAATTATTGCCCTCTTTAGTTATTATATGATTTGAGTAATATTCTAACAACATAATTTTTTAAAGACAGAGGCTGTCATTCTTTGGCTGGTTAAAAGTAAAAATATACTCTATAGTCGTTGTTTTAATGTGTGCATTTTCATAAATATTGTTTATTTTTTATTTTTAATTAATATATTTTTTATATTTGTTTGTTCATTTTTATAAATGTTATACTATATCAAAGAGGAACACACTGGCAATGATGCTTCAAGAACTTTTTTCATGTTATATTTGATTTATTTTTTCCATTTGTTGTTTGTTTTATTGTTATTTATTATTTGAATTTCTATTTTTTTATGTGTGCTTTTTATTTTCATTTAATATTTTTCTTAATTTTGTGTGAATGTCAAACAAAAACATATCTTCATATTATATTCAATTTTATAATATATTTTCGTTGCAACGCATGGGCACAATACTAGTTTTAACTAAACAAGTATGATAGATTTAATTTTTATGAAAAACAACTCCACCATAAGTATACTAAAATGGCGCCTCCAATTTTATACTTATTTTGTTAAAATATTTAAATATAATTCTTTATATAAAAAAAGTTCGTATTTTCAGATTTTTTTGTCTTTTCCAATATTCCGATGCTGAATTTGGAAAAGGCAAATAATACTTCCAAAAAGAAAAAAAAAAAAGGTCCTTTTGAAAACTTTGTCATTCAAGTGCTAAGGCTAAGGTCGAGTTATTTCTAGAAAGGAATTAACAAGGCCCAGAAAGGCCTTCTCCATTAGTATAATATGGGCTGTCAGACTAATTTTAGTATTTCTGTTAGGCTGGATGGATTTGCATTTTAACGGCCCATTAGTGGTAACTGGTAATTGTGATGGCACCGATCTATATCATCATTCAATTCAAAATGTCCGATTAAAATTAATTATTCCGATTATTTTTTTTATTATTATAGCGGGATCCAAACTGCAAGATTTTAGTTTGATGGTTGACTTACAATAATAGAGTAGGGCATATAGGTTAATTAATGAATGTTGTAGATGAAATATTTAATCCTTTCTTAAATTTAAGCATGTACATACTCTAATTCAAAGAATAATGTTAGATACTCCAATCCAGAGGCGGATTTAATAAAGGATAATTTTTTTTTACTAACATGTAATTTTGTTATATTTTACAATAAAATATCATGAAATGGTAAAAATGTCTCCTTTCTCCGTGAATTTTTTATATGATTGACTCCCATAATTTGAAAATCTGACTCCGCAGGAAAATTTTATATTTTTAACCTCCATAGTTCAAAAATCTGACTCCGCTCCTGCTTCATTCAAATTGTTTTTCAGATAAAAAAAAAAAGAGTTTGTATTAAAATTTATGTGTATTAACATGCAGGGGTGGATCCACGGCCACAGTCTACTAAGCCCTTTCTAGATTTTTGAGTTTAGTGGAGATGTATCGGTCCCGACTGGTTTTGTCCTCCTCCTGAAAACTTTTTTACCCCCTCTGGATGTTTAGTTGGTAATTCGAGTTAAATTTAGAATTAAAATTAAAATAAATTTCTTAAATTATGATTGGTAATGAGTTTAAATACAGTTAGTTATTTAAACCTGATTCGATATTTTTTTTGTCTGGATCTGCCCATGCTTAACATGCATGCACTTTAGGATAATATCACTTAATATTTTTGTGCCGAAGAACCTTTGATCTAAATTTATGAACTCGTAGATAACCTTTGCCCCAATCATTTTTTACAACCAACTGGATCTTAATTGGCATATGCGATATTTTATCATATCACAATAAGAGATGAAATCATTGAACATTTTCTCTGTCTAGTTGTTAGAGAGAACGTGCGGAACATTACAAATTCTATATCCCAGTTGACATCAGCCAAGGGAAAAAAAAATATTGGATCAACATCTATTGGCCATAGTCTGGAAAAACTGTATTTTAATGAAATTCACAAAGGTGTAAGAGGGACAAAATATGCATGATAGCATATTGGATAAAAAAAAACAGGGAACACAGAAGGCAGTTTGGTATAATTTTTTCTTTTTAATGAGGGTTGTCAGATATACTCATTTAATCCGGCATAGTGTTATTTAATACCATACATGTAGGAGAATTAAATTAAATCTCTTTTTCGTTGGCTACTGGATGCATTTTTTATTTTAAAAAATAGTGAGGGATTTTCACCCCCATTACAAGTGCCATCGGAGAGGCGGCCATTGGATGAATGTGAAGAATAGCCTTGTTTACTTCATAAAAAATAATTTATATAGAGCATATTAAGTATGTTCGTACTAATTTGTGCAGCACCCAAATGCTGAATTAGTAATTAGGAAATTTGTGCAGTATTCCTATAACCTGAAGAATATATGACACAGCTGAGGATAAATTCAATATACGTAAAGATGATATCAATTCTTCAAACATACAGATAAAAATGGCTAATAATCAGATAAAATAAATTGTTAAAAATATAAGGATTAAAATTAGCTTATGAAATCAAACAGGTTTCAGAGAATTGCTACGAAGAGTGCATAAATGTACTGGCAATGATATACAGCAAAACAGAGCTATTTAACTTTATTACAAGATTCACAAGCATTTGAATGAAACGAAATTTAGTTTATGTGAGACATTAATACACTTAACACTGAAAGAAGAATTCAAGCGGATTCATTTACTTCATTAGAGACGTACAATCTCAGATCTGAATCTCAGTGAGATAAACAATCACGTAAAAAATTAACTAAGCCTTTAGATTAATAAAACGAAAGGCAAGCTACTTAACTTGATCAAAGAATTGCAAACAAAAGAATGAAACAAAGAATAAATCAATTTATAACATATCAATACAATTAACAGCTCAAAGCAGGATTCAAGCAGAACGGTCATTCACTTAATTAGCAACCTACAATCTGGAATTTTGTTAACTGAACTGGGATGAGAGAAACAATCACAAAAAATATAACCAAACCTTTAGATTAACAAAACAAAAAGATACAAGCAGGATTTCATAAATAAAAAGTAGGTTATCCAAACAGTACGGTCCAAGCTCGTCAGATGATGTCAGCATATTAATTATACATGAACAAGAACAATAACAGGATCAACAGCCATAACCATCAGAAGAAATCCTTTTTTTTTTCACTGAAGCGAGAGACTACAATAAAACAACAAAGCTAAATGGGTGCAATACGGGTTGTAGCAGCTCTTTGATTTGAAAGTGTAATCACAAAATGGAGCAGTTGCTCTTCGGAGTCTTCTTCTTTTTCTTCTTTGACTTGGGAGGCTGGAGCACAACCTTTATAGCCGCATCAAACACCGCCTTAACATTCTATAATTTCAAATAAGAAATTAGGTATTTAGATCCCATTTCGCTTTGCAAACTCTCTGCAAGCTCATAAAAATTTGAGAAAGTTGGTTGTAGCTATCAATAAAATATTCTCAACTAGTCTTTTCCTAGGAACCACAAAAGAACGCATCATACATTTAACTTTTGAATTACCTCTTCATTAATTCAAAATTCAATACCGAGAACAGTCGAATTCTATAACTATTCAAAAATTCAGAATTAAAATTGGCCTTTAATAAAAACAGAAAGAGAAGGTAAACAGGCAAGTACTTGTTGGGTCTTTGAGCTGCACTCAATGTATGCAGCAGCTCCTATTAACTTCCTCAGTTCTTCGCCCTTCATATGAAAACCAAAATTTAGAAGAAAAAGTTAATAAAATTAAAAATGTTAAAAGTCAAATCGAAGAATAAAGCTAACATTGCACAGTACCTGAGCAGTAGAAATTGGTACAGCCCCAGGGTGGTCCACAAAAAATTGCCTATCATCTCGCAAATCTGAGTTTTAAGTAAACTGATTAGCTTCTAGCAGGTGGCTCAACGTCATATAAATATAATAATATACATAAGTTTTCAACCATTATCTCAGAAATTTTAATTATATCATTCAAGTGGATGTACAATGATATCCTTTTATGTAGAAGGTATGCAGATCTTACCGAGCTTTGTACCAACAAGAATAATAGGCACGCCAGGAGCATAATGCCTTAGCTCAGGTATCCACTGAAATAAAATATCACAATATTAGTCTCGTACCAGTTTTCAAAATTAGATGCCAAAAGTTAAAAAAATAAAGAGCAAGGACTTGTACCTTTTTAGAAACATTTTCATAGCTTGCTTTACTGATCAGAGAGAAAGCCAGAAGAAAAACATCAGCACCACGGTAGCTCAGTGGTCTTAATCTGTTATAGTCTTCTTGACCTGTATTATGTTTTATTTTCAAATATATTAATTAGAAAGATTGTTCGACTTAAATACAAACTATCTGTTTCATAAAAAAAAAATACAAACTATCTGCATTCAAATAAGTAAAAGTTAAAAAAATTTACCTGCAGTATCCCACAAACCCAAATTTACAGTGCTGCCATCGACTACCACATTAGCACTGAAGTTGTCAAAAACAGTTGGCACATAATCCTGCATCATAAATAAAAATAAAAGTATTAAAAAAATGCTCCATTAATATAGTACTATCTCTAAATGACTATTTTCAAAACCAGTCTTTGTTGAACATTTTTAAAAGAGTAATTAATAATAATTGTGGCAAATAATTTATTGAAAGAGGCATGTCACCATTTTGGCCACAACATGGCAGCTCTCTATCAAAATAATTGAGAATGTGGAAATAACTTCCCTCCCACTCAATTCTAGAACAATTTTCTAATCATAAGGCTTACATCGTGACGTGGTTGGAACTAATGATACCTACTGGATTACAAAAATATCCTTAAAGATAACAATGTTCCTTCGGTTTAGCCCCAAGGGAACCAATAAAAGCTCACCTAAAACTTTAATTCCAACTTACTTGTAAAGCACAACTTCCTAAGATATAATATGCAAAGGAAATTGTTTGAAGATTCTCGTGAATAAATTTCCCAACCAACAATTCACCAGAAGCAACTACACGTCTACACCATGCACTAAAACCTTGATTTTTCTTAAAAAAAAATGAAGAAGATCAATGTGAAACTCTCCTTAATTATACCAAAGAATCAAAATTCATCAAGGAAGAAATTCGGAAATGATTTGAATTTTTCTCGAGCTATCATGCAAAAGTTTCCCAAGTCAATTGCTGCTCCAAGAACTAAATTGATAATCCAAAGGCCATTAACAAAACAAAAGGCAAATAGCAAATGAATCCTCCTAAGTTAGTGCTTTAAAATTTTAGATATTTGGTATCTGATTCTAAGCTAATTCAATAATTTAGAAAATAAAATAAAAATCCTAATTTGAGAAGAGAGAAACTAATTTAAGCTCACATTACCCTCAGTCTTACAACAAACTTCGGATAACACCAAAAAAAAGAAAAAAAATCAGAGGTTTAAAGCAAAATTAAATCTAACCGTGGGAAAGGTGTTGCTGGTATAAGAAATAAGCATGCAAGTCTTCCCAACAGCTCCATCTCCGACTGTGACACACTTTATAAACCTCGACGCACTCATCTCAACTCGCTTATCCTTATCCCTTGCCTCTCAGATTGCTCTGACACTAACTCTACCAATGCTTCAAAAGAGAAGCGCCACAGCAGATCTTTCTACACTTCGACCAAATCCCAATGCTTCCATGAAAGGAAACCGACAACCGTGAGAAAAACCCTAACCCTAGACGAGAGGGTTGAGAGAGATCTGCGTCGAGAGTACTTTTCTCGTGAAGAGAGAAATGAGAAGAGAGAGAGAGAGAGAGAGCTGGTACCTTTTTCGAGTTAGAGAGAGAAAAAAGAAGAGAGATGAAAATGAAATGAGAAATCAATGCGATAGGAGCGGTCTAAGGACAGGTGCGTATGTCTGTAATGTTTGTTTGTGCGCACAAACGTCGTGGGAAAATAGTTATTAAATAAATTAATCTTTTTTCATCATCACGTTCCATTTCTACTCATTCTTACATGTATGTTTAATCTTTCATAAAAATCCTATAACAATATCACGCGTCATTATAATGTGAAATAGAGTGAGGAAGAGGCAGTGAGAAGAGGATCTTGAACTCTAGGAGCTGTTCCCACTCGGCAAACTTCAAAACGCCAGCTCATAATAAAGGTGTCCTTCCTCCAGCCTATGAGAGATTTCTCCTCTGGAAAAAAAAAAAAATGATATATTTTTCTGTTTTTAGTTATGTTTTACATGTAACCATGATGACCAAATTTTTATCTGTCAGACGGCGGACGGCCTACCATTTCAATCTCATATATGATATAGCAACATACATACTGTTATGCAAACCGTCCCGTCCGGTCCAAAACCCTCCGGTCCACGAGTCTCTCCAGTCTACGGATCCGTATGGTTCGGATTAGACGGTTCAAATTTAGAGAGAATGGCCCAAATCCATGCTAAGACCATGATCCAGACCCACACGGGTCGATTTAGCACGATCTGGTCCGATTTTGCTTCAGTTTAGCACAGTCTGGTCCGATTTTGTTCCGATTTAAACACGGTTTAGCATGGATCCGGGTTGGTTTCAAGGGTGGTCCGGTCCGGTCCTGAACTGGTCATTTTTTTTCAAAACACTATACAACATGCAAAGATGTTGGCATTTTACTTTTAAGTTGTTTCTCTGATAAAAAAAAACACAGAAAAAATTATAATACTAGGGAGTATTTAATGTCCCTCTACTTATTTAAATTTCAATTGCTAATTAGAAAATTATGGATAATAATCTTTGTTGTGCTATGGAAGTTATGATTTAATGATAATATCGGCGTAAATTTTTATAGTGCAGATTTAAGATCAAATTCTGACAGAGAACCGAATTGGAGCTTTAATTTGAATGGTGTACAATGGTGAAAAATGTGTGGATAATATCCGATATATATTCAAAAAATTAGATGTAGATATCAGATATTTAAATATCTATTTGGATATGGATACAAATATAGTTTCACGTTTTAATTATCTGTATCCGAATAAGTAGATATATACCACATAGTTTAATATATATTATAAAAAATTATATTATTCACCGTTATAATTAAATAAATATAATGAATTTTAGTATCTTTTAGTAATATTTTTATTTTTTAATAAATATCCGATCCAATCCGTATCTATATCCGTTTAATATTCAATATGTATTCAAAAAATTAAAAAGAGATAGACTTATTCACTATCAGCTCCGTATCCGTTCCGTTTTCACTCTTAATTGGGGTGTGAATGCGTATTTTGTTTATAACTATACTTGAGTTGCTTGGATTTTTATTTTTCAAATCACCATAGACATAGAGAGCATAAATGATATCTCCATTTAAACCAAAATATCACTTTTAACATCATAATTGTGCCTTGATAGATCCCTCAAAGGATCTGACCGAGATAATTTTTCATCATTAATTTGGCTCAAGCACAAATCAAGAGAATGTTTAGAAAGAAAACCAAATGTCTAAAATGTGTTAATTACACAATACTCCATTATAATAGTATCTCTGATTCCATTCTACCAAGTTGCAATTTTAAAATGGAGATTTACAAGTAATTTTGCATCAAATTTGACAAAAAAATATATATATGAATTACTCAGCGATGAAACAAAGTGTTAGATTCCGTTTATAAAATAAAATTATACTATAATAACATATATAGTTTCCTAATCTTAATTGTCTCCATCCATTCGTTGAATTACTCCACATTAAATTATGCATGCACACCTAACAATGCTTCAAGCACGCATGTGATTCTTGTAATTGGAAATTTGGAACAAATGTATGAGGGAGGATGTGGTACAATGTATACGACAGATTGATCTGTATTATAAATTAATTTCTTCATTTTCAAAGTTTGAACAATCAATCTAGATCGTTCAAAATAATATTCATATGAAGATGTATTTGCGGACTAAATTTGTTTTATTTTTATTTACTATTATTTTAAATAAGTAAAAAATCACTATCTGTAATGTCATATAATTTTTATTTACGTACCTAGTATCATAGCCATGCTCAGCGCAACGAACTGATTAAAAAGAGATGAGCAAAACTAGAGTGTGATGTGATCATCAAAAGAGATTGGTGAGCATACCTCCAAAAGTCTATCGGATTGACACCGAACTACAAATCCAAACTGTTGAAATCCAAGTACTTCGTGAGTGATACATGTACATGCAAAATTTCAAAGTTTCAAATTCATTTATTACATGGTCAAGCGGTAAAAAAAATAAACATTTTATAAGTTATTTTTTAAATTATTTTATGTATTCATTTTTTCTTATTTTTTTACCGCTTGACTATGTACTAAATGAATTCGAAACTTTAAATTTTTTGCATGTACATGCATCACTCACGAAGTACATAAATTTCAACATTTGGATTCGTAATTCAAAGTCAATTCAATAGCCTTTTGAAGGTGTGCTTACCAATTTCTCTTGGTGAGCACATCACACTCTAGTTTTGCTAAAAAAACATTAACACATAACACGTCGAGCATTCAATTCAGCAACGGTATTGTATATAAAGTTATCAAAGTAGGTATGCAACAGGTATCGTATCAGATACGATACATCAATAATCAATACAGATACGACAATACAATTATCGATAAGGCAACACAATACGTATTGGATACGATGCATGCATGACTATATATTAATTAAGTATCGTGGTAAAATGAATGCATTAAAATTAATTTATAAACCTTAAATTTTTGACCACTTGACTCTATATTAAATTAATTCGAAACTTTAAAATTTTCACATGTAAATGCATCACTCATTAGGTAGAAGGGTTTCAACGGTTTGGATTCATCATTTAAAGTCGATTCGATATATTTTAGAGTCAAGTTCACAAGAGGTTTGGTGAACTTAGGAGCACCCTAGTTCTACTCATATACTAATATGTGATTTTATGCTTAAACTAAGTTAATAAGATTTCAAACATATTTCACAATGAACTTATTAGAAGATTTATTATAACAAGTTACATGCCTTAGCAATATGTTTGCATTTTGTACTACCTGATATAAGTTAATGATGAATCACTCAAATAGAAATTTGTTAATATTTCATGCGCATGTATGAATTTTTTTTTTTTTTTTGAGAAAGAATAAGATTCGTTCTTCTATTTTATTAACTGCAATTGGTTACATTGTTTGTTGAGGTTTAGAGCGGTAACTCTGTAATGTAGTATGTATGAATTTCATAATTGTTCGTAAACTAATAATAAAAGTTTCAATTAAAGACAAAAAAAAAAAAAAAATCTAAAAATGCAGTCCATAAAGTTATCTGCGCCAAATATGAATATTTAATCTACCATAATTTAGCACCAAATAAATTTCTTCTCCAAATAATTAATAATAAACTAAGCAATTTTTTTTTTGAAATCTAATTAGGCAATTTTGTGAAACAATGCCTTAGGATGGTAACTCGTCTCATTGCTGTCTTAAATATTTTTTCCTAAAGCACCATGCATAATGCAAAATAAAAATACAACATATTTGTTTTATGGTTACCATCTTAACTGCTCTATTTCATCATTTCAAATTTTCAATCGCATTCAATCAACCTCCAATTAATTGATAAAATTAATTATTTTCTGGATTTGATATAAGTTCACCGACTGTACGTGAATTCAGAAATTAATTAGAATGAAAAAAGCTTCCCTAAGACCCTAACCTTAATTGCAATTGATGCTGATTGTTGAGAAAGCGATATATACTGGCACCAAAGGACATGCCAACAGCTGATTTAATTAATTCAGAACTTTTTTAATTTTAGAAATTAATATAAAATAGTATAGAAAAAACGAAATGAATAGCTTGGATTTTTATTTGGCAGAAGGATTCGTCTTTTTTCTTTTTTTTTCTCGGATTCAAAATGCGGAACCGATTTTTTTTTTCGGACCCAAATACATATACTCCACTTCATGTTTGGTTGTGGCCTGAAAAATGGAATAAGGAGTTTAGTCCTCGTTATTTCACCAAACGAGCATTAATTGAGCTGGACTAAGATGGAATAAGCCGATCTTTAGGCCAGCCTAAATTAAACCATCTCACATGGTGGTTTAATTTTATTACACGTCGTGGCCTAACTCTATTGATTATAATAATATATTATTAGTATATAATTAGTTATATTATTAATTATTATTATTATTATTATTTAAGTAATATCTTATATTGTTAATATATGAAATTATTATTATAATAATATTATATAATTAGTATATTTTTTATTAAAAATTATTATTCATTTATAATTAATATGTTATATGTTTAATATATTAAATAATTATTATAATAATATTATAATATAGTATAGTTATTAATATATTAATATTATATGATTAATATCTTATTTTCATTATTATTAATATAATTATATAAACAATATTTTATATTGTTAATATATTAAATAATTATTATACTATTATTATCTATTTAGTGTCTTATTATTAATAATTATTAAAAATATATAACTATATAATTAATATCTTATACTATTAATGTATTAACTTATTATTATTATAATATTATAATATATTATAGTTATTATTAATATATTAATATTATATAATGAGTATCTTATTATTAATATATAATTATATAATTAATGTCTTATATTGTTAACATATTAAATAATTATTATAATAAAATTAATATATTATAGCTATTAATAGATAATTATATAATTAATATCTTATATTTTTAATATATTAAATAATTATTATCATAATATTATAATATATTATAGTTATGATTAATGCTTTAATATTATCTAATTATTAATAATTAACTAACTTAGGTTTCCAAAACTTTAGTCTACCAATTTTAACCAAAGAAGGAATAACTTAAGCCATGATATAATTTTAGACTTCAACCAAATATGAATAATTTAGACCGGCCTTCTTAGCTTTAGTCCACAACCAAACATGGGGATAGTTGTTGTGTAGAGTTAGGTACATGATATTTGAAAATTAAAAAAAATGGATTGGTACAAAATTAAAGCTCCAAATTTTATTATTTCACTGATTCGGAAATAAATATGCTGTTTTTCTTGAGGAATAATAGGAATCTGCAATTCCAATTCCATTTGTTGATATTGATTGAGATCCGTGTATGATTTTTTTTTATTGAGATTCACATTTAAAAAAAATATAAACTATGAGATTGGAATCATAGATTTATGTTATTCCTCAAGAATAACAGCAGATTTGTTTCCTCACTCCTTCACCGGTTCACCCTGTCACCCAGCCTCATATTTTTTTTTTTTTCTTTTTTTGAGATACAATGGGTCCGAATTTTGTGTTGCTATGATTACTGTGTTCCTGTGGCACAATCCACATTGGATCCAAATAAAACTCCAACTTCAAACTTCGGAGTCAGATTTTTTTTTTTCGAATCCAACAGGTTTTATTTTTCTGGTGTGGTCTTCCGTGCTATTGGGACCATTAAAAAAAAAACCACCACTTTGGATCCAAAAAATTTGGCTACCGATTTTTTTTTTCGTATCCATCTTTGTTATAAATTTCTTACCCATTCGTCATATTTCCCGATATTATTTAATAATCAACTCTATAAATAACAAATTCTCGCACGAATTCGTAATATTATGCCAATAGAATAACAGGACCCTATATTCTGATCTCAGCCATTCAAAAGTTTTCCATACGCAAATCTCAATGTAGATATTTTTTCAACTAGGAATTAATCTCAACAAAGTTGAATGATTGAAATCCTAATAACAGGGTTCTGTTATTCCATCTGAATAACATCAGATTTATTTCATACAACGCCAATCCAGTAATCCACTAATAATTACTTGTCAATTGTTTTTATTAATTATTGGTCGTATTTAGAGTAGAATCCTTTTCCCTCGTGTACAGCTGACACGCGGCGGCTAATGCTGCAGGACAGTAAGTGGCCCCTGGTAGCTGTCTCTGTTAAGTCTGTTGTCTTTACGGCTTTACCAGTTAAAAAAAGTTCTGCTTCTCTCAGTACCCTACTGCCATGTATAACAATCAGATTCGAATCCACCAAGAAATTGCCATATAGAAATTCTGGCGATAGTACTTTACAATTACAAGTTGGTTCACATGCACACACACTGACACGATATATATAACATAACACACATACTTCTGTCCTTTCTACAAGAGGATTATATTTTGATACAACCCATAGCCGCGATGATCCAAGACACCTTTTAATTTAAGAGAGATTAGTTCGTTCTTCTCTGGTGTATGTTTATTGTGTGTTCGGATTAAACTGAGCGTAGATGTACGTAATTTTATCATCTTTGTTATTTTGTGTTGCAGGGTGTGAGAATTCCGAGCTCAATGAATTTCGAGATATTTATAGACTTATAGATCGGTCTGTGTCTCGTACGGACACTTGACTGGGCCTTCATTGCGGGCTGGCAAGTCTATTCGGGTGTCGTACGAACGCTCGACTGGGCTTTCATTACGGGCTAGCAAGTCGGTTCAGATCTCATACAGACGACTCAAGCGGGCTTATCTCGCAGGCTGACAGGTCCCACAATTGTGTACGAACAACTTGAACGGATCTGTTTCTTGGACTTAATATCTGAGCTTAGTACTCAACATTTTTATTTATTTAATTTTGTACTTTTTCTTATTTATTATGATTACTTGATTCATATGTTCCATGTTTTCTTTTCCCATTTAAAAAAATACATATATTTGTATTTCTCTCTAAAAAAATATGTACGATTAAGCAAAGGCAATTATGATTATTTGATTCATATTGTTTATTATATAATTTTTTTAGAGTTTTGAAAAATATTAATATGGCTAAAATTTAACTGACTTACGACTCTTTTATAAAAATTATTATTATCAAAAATGTATTCATTCTTTTTCAGATCAAAATCCGAGAAACAATCTACTGAGACCAAAATTTGGACCAAACAATTCAACAAAAGCATCGTGAAACATTTTGATTTCTGTAATTTATGAAAAACCAACACTTGTTTTTACACGGTACAATCTCGTATAGTGCAAGTCATACAACAAACCTGAAAACTTTTAATGAGAAAGGTATGTCAGAAAACTATCCTAAGGTATTTTACTTCTGCTTGGTGGCTTTTATTTCAGCAACAGCAGATTTTACTGCTGTCTTCGCAAGCACAGTGGGCTTAAGTGCGCTCTTCGGATCAAGCGCTTTTCTAATTTTGAACACTGCCCATGCTGTTCCAACCGCATGACCTGCTGCATCCAGGCCTTCATTTGTGGCTCGAGCTACCTTCTCACCATATCTTACAAGTAGGTAAATTTAAGTAATTAAGATATAAAGCGGTTTAATTTATACATTCAAGGTACAATTTTGGGATAGTCTTTTCGTTTATACGATCCGGTACAAGTTATAAGTCTTTGCTCTGTGCTTGAAGTAATGATTTATTTTATCTTTATATCCTAGCTGGCTGTGGGGTAGCAATTCAGAAGAAATATGACCAGATTGATTCTCAGTACAAAATAATTGGACTAAAACCTACTCCACATAACAGATATATATTTTGGCAGACAAAACACCTAGGTGAGTTAATTGAGTTGAATATTGGAATATTATGAGATTACCAAACTTAAATGGGTAGTTATTTCCAAGTGTTTGGCTTATAAATAAGGAGAAAAAGGATTAACTAAATACCGGTGCGAAACAAGTCCAGTGGTTACTGTCGATGATGTGGAGAGGACATTCTTCCCTGCCACTTCAACAGCATCAAAAATCTTCTCTGTTTAGAAGTTGTGAAATATAGCAAAGTTAACCAGACATGTTGTAAAGAGGTATTTAGTGGAGTAAAAAAGTTCTACGAGACAAGTTACTAAGCGCATATTAGTTCTGATATCATTGTTACAAGTTTCAAACAAGGTAACTCAGACATTAAAACTCTACATCAGAAAGGTAAAAGATAGACTAAACTGAACAAATTACACTTAATGAAATCATTTTCTCGTTCAAACCTGACATAAGACATATCTCATATCTGCAATAAAAAACAGCACTGATACAATGTAGAAGAACTTGATAAGTAGAAGTTCAAATCTGACATACCAAAACCATCAAGAGAAGCAAGAACAATCTCTCCAGGCATGAGACTCAAAATCTTCTTCCCAGTTTTCGAATTTGCAACTGAACCTGTAATGTAGCCAGATACCTTGACAACTCCTGACAAAATCCCAGTTGCTACTTTTTCTGACATTTTTGTAACCCTCTTTACCCTGAACAAACAGTATCGATTTCATTTACGTCTATACACATAGACCAAGCCAGCAAACAAAAATCAGCGAACAAATTTTAACACAACTCTAAACAACTAAAAATAAGTTCTGTAAACATCTTTAGTTGATCCGTTCCAAATGGAAACAAAACAAAACTGAAATGCTGATTATTCATCATGTTATTTAAGCACGAGTAGGGTTAAAATGCCCCATTGTTTTCATGCCCCAATCATGTCTCGTGTCCTTATCTTCATTTTTAAAGTCCTAACAGTCAATCTGAACCACTCAACATGATCTCCATACTATAATGTGCTTTGGAGACCAAAGTTTATATTTTTTAGAATTTTTTACTAATTTTTTAGATAGGTACAAAATCACATTTTAATACAAAGATCATGTTGAGCGGGTTTGGATCGACTGTTTAGAGTTTGAATTGAAAACAAACATAAAAATGCAAGGAATTATTGAGGAACGAAAACAATGGGCATTTTAACCCAACTCTTTAAACATTTCTCATTTTCTCTCTAACTTGGGGTCGGGGGGCAAAGAACACCTCCTTTGTCAACAATTGCGTAATTACCACTTTCACCAAATCACATGAAACCAATTTTCAGGCACAATTCATGCACTTAACATTACTCCTAAAAGAAATTATTAAAACCTAAATTGGACTAAAAATTCTGCATATTGCATTAGCACATTCCTAAATTTGTTGTCCAGGCAAAGATAGAGGAAAAGAAAAAAACAAACAAAAACAAAAAAAAGATACCTCTTAATCCTCTTCAAGGTCTCCGGGCTGACCTCGGCTTCGCTCTCTCCTGCCTTCATCCTTCTCATCAAAAACTCATTTCCCCATTTCATCCTCTCCACTGTCACATCCCCACACCACAATATCCCTTTCACCAACTTGCCGGAGCCAGAAGCAATGCCCCTCGCCACTGATCCACTGTATTCCTCCACATTTGGTGCTAGAGTGGTCCAGTAAGCAGCTGCCTTCTTCTCCAGCACCTCTTTCTCGGGCCCCACAGCCACCATCTTCTCTGGCACAGACTCAACCGCCCGATAATCGAGCTCCTCCACTGTCTCTGTTACAACCACTTTTTGGACAGAAAAATTGCAGTATGCATGCAAGATCGCATCCAGCTGGTGAAGGAGGATTTCTTGCCCTTTTGAGGCAAGGGTTAGGCCGTAATTTAGCGTTTCTGTGGATCCACCTATTGGAAGATTGAAAAATTAATCAAATAATCACAACCGTCAGCTCCTTGTATCGGGAAATTGAACGATTAAAATTCATACATAAGTAACAATCACCAAGTTAAATCAATTAATTAATTGGAACTTTTGGTACCTGCCACATACTTTCATGGAAAAAACTGTATTTAATGGTAACATTACACACATGTAACAATGACAATCTTTAACTCCAAGTTAAATTATATCCACACCTAAACTTGCTATATTATGAACCAGCACTGTTTAAATTTTGTTAATAGGGGTAAAAAAGGCCAACATAATAAACCAGAAAATTATATCCGGTTGTCTGTGCCGTACTTGATCGTACGGATGTAGTATAAAACCACAAACAAAAAAATACTAGTATATATTCAAGAGATAGATAACAAGGCTCAATACCAGCTTCATCGTCTTCGGGTGGGACACGCAAAGTGAAGAAATAATGCAAGGCATCAAGTTTAACAGCGGCGCCATCACGCGTGAGTGGCCACTGAACATCTGGGCCCACACAAGCAAGCACGGCGAGCTGGTTGTCTCCTTGAAGCAAACGAACAATGGTGAGCGAGCCAGAAGCCAACTCAATGCTGTGTTTCGCATCAATGAGGTGGAGAATCGCGCCTGGGATTTCAACTAAGACTTGCTGAGTGGGAGGCGGGAGGCTTATCGGGTTCGGGTCATGGACGCCATGCGGGTCCGGGAAGAGGTTTTCGACCAGGTCCGACATGTCGATGGTCGGATAAAGAGGGGTTGCGGTAGTTGAACTCGAAGGCATTGGTGGTGCGGATGGTGTGGGAAACAGGTTCGGGTCCGGGTTCGGATAGTGAGCCATTGTTGATTCCGTAGGAACCGTAGGAGAGATCAAGGGGGAACTCCGCTGTGATCGTGGACGAAAATGGAGCGACAGCACACCGGAACTGGGACTCCGACTCCCACGCGTTTTGATGGATGTCGGATCGCCTGTAACATGATATATTCCCTCGTTCGGTGTCGCGAGTCAGCGAAGTTTATACGGGTGCATATCCACTGAGATATCTCAATTTTTGCGTGACCGACGTGTCCGGTGCCTATTCGGGGGAATGTAGGGGGGCGGTATTATTTGTGCTTTGAGATCGTGCAGAACGTACTTGAACGATTGAGATATTCCAAAAAGTCACGCAAAGTTTGAGATATCTCAGAGGATGCAAATTCAGTTTATACGTGGTGGAAATGGCTCGTTAGACTTAGACTCGTTCCAAGTTTTAAAACGAATTTGTATCCTCTGCATTAGCTCAAAAGGGATTCTTTTGAGTTAATGCATCTGGACCATCCGAACCCTTCAAGATCCGTGTACATTAATATTAAAAGCACCTGTGTTAAAATTAAACGGTCAGATTGACTCTGTTTAAAATCAGACGGTCAAGATGCATTAAATCAAAAGATTCCCTTTTGAGTTACTGCAGAGGATACATGTTCGTTTAAAACGGGGTCCGCTGTCAAGGGAGGATTTGAGGCGAGGACGAGAGGAGAGCCTTTTATGATTTAAAAATATTATAAATGTTATGTATGGTCCGGATGCCGGAATTTTTTTTTTTAAATAGAACTAAATTTAATATTTTTAACAAAACAAGTGTTATTAATTTGGATTCTAAATTTTTTTTTTTGCGGAATCGGTGAAGATACAAAAACATTTGCTCCACCGTTATTTTATGAGTCATCTATACAATTTGACTCTGTAAATCAATAGTAAATAGCTCCACCGATCATTTAGATCGGTGAAACTGTTTTTTTTTTTATAAAAAAATCAAATCAATAGTGCTTGTTTTTGTTAAAAATATTTAAAATTAATTCTATTTAAAAAAAAATCCCGGCTAAAAATATATTTTATCGAATATTCTTTTTTATAAATTTAGCCTCAATTATAATAAATTTCTGATTTCGCTATTGAGTCCGCATATACTATTGAGAAGTTTTATTTCTTAAATTAAATTATTTAATTGGATACTGAAAATCGAAGTTCCAATTTTGTGTTTTTAATAAATCTAAATATTTTTTATAAGATTTTATTTTTTGACAAAAGTTCTTTAAATAAAATAAATAATTTAATTCGTAAGTTTTAGGCTTTGGTGAAATCAAATATCCGTTTATATTACAACATATACATTTGCATAGCGGCATATTATATTAATAAGATATTCACCCTACTATGTCCAAGCTTGACCATTTAAACCCAACTTCGCTATTTCTCTGTTGACAATGCAATTGCAATATAACAATAAATTTAGCGTTGACGAAGGGCGGATTTAATTATTAACTATAGAGGGCACTTAATATCTCCGATTTATTTTTTTAAGATTTTACACATAAACATAAATATATATAGATAATTTTCCAAGAAATTTTATGCTTGATCCCATATAATTATAATAATCATTTCACCATAATTATAGTTAGTATTTTTGAATAGAATTGGATTTTGTCCAAATGGCTTTAGACAAAATCTCATCCAATGCCGAGTCTAACCGTCTGATTTGCATTAAGATTCGTGCAAATATTTTTAAATTTAATAAATTTAAATGATCCCGTAAATCTAAACTGTTGATGCAAATTTTAAATTAAATCGGACGGTTTAAGACTGAGATGGGATTTTGTCCAAAGTCATGTGGACAAAAACTCCACCCTTATTATTGTATTAATATCTTATTTATCAGATAATAATATATATTATTTAATTCTTAAAATTTTGAAGGCATCTATTGATCTATATTCAGAAATTTTTGACCTCGTCTCTACCTTTCAACCACCCATTTTAACTTATTGTGATCAACATGGCAACTAAAATGGTGGGACAAGGAAATATTCTTTGAAGCAAGCCCAAAGAAAGGTAAACCACAGAAACTAAACCATATTGCTGGCTTCGGACAATTATATTCGTTGTAAAATTATGTTTAAAGAAAAATAAGAGTACGGTCGAAGCAAAAATGTCGTTGTAGTATAGTGGTAAGTATTTCCGCCTGTCACGCGGACGACCCGGGTTCGATCCCCGGCAACGGCGTTATTAATTTTGTTTTTTTGGATCATTACTCATTAGGGCATTACGGTAAAAGGCGTCGCACACCTGAATCAACTGGAAACAAATATGCTGAGATCTTCGGAGATTTCAGAACCCTGACATTTTCAATTCAACCGTATGTTTCAAGATTCGTACATGAAAACTATTTGCTTTGAGATTTATGTATTAAAAAACTTTGATGGTTGGATTTTGAATTTCAAAGACTTCCAAAGGATTTTAGCAGATTTGATTCCGAATCAACTAGGATTTAGCTTAAGCAGCAAAGTAGGGGGTACAGAATTCTTATAACAATAAAAGGAGTCCGCAAATGATTTGCGACAAAATGGCCGAGGAAACAGTTTAATTGTCAAGTTTTACAATTTGGAATATCAACTAATAAGATTTATCATTCCAATTTAACTAATGCACATCTCAGGGGCAAAACAAGATCAACACAATCACAGAGAACCTTCTCAGGAATTTACTCGTTAAACTATTTCACGTTCATAACCAAAGGAAAGAAGGTTTTACTATGGCAAATAGACTCTGAAACTCACGGCACAATGACCGAAGCTCGGTATGTAAATTCATGTTGTGTCATGCCAGACTGCCACAATAGTAATGACCGAAGCTCAGTGCTGTGATCAAAATCACGAAAAATAGTAATGACATGTTGGTCACACTATAATCACATGTCATATTGTGCTGTGATATGACAATCGCATTTTATCAACGTTTATTTTTTATTTATTTTTTTTTATTCTAGGTTGTTTAAGAAAAAAAAATGAAAAAAAAGTCTCCTACTGATCTGTGATCCACATACTTCTGCAGTACTATTACTTACAGGGTGTTTAATTTTCAAATTTAAACGCGGTATAATGAAATAGAAGACTTAAACATTTCATCCAGTTAACTTGGCTATCTTTTTTCTTCTTTTTTTTATTAAGAAGCAATGGTAGATTGACAGTCATAAGAATTTATAACAAGTACAAAAAAAAATTGTGTTGAGTGCTCTATACAATCAACTACCATGCCGTGACTTGACGTGTTCGGTCACAATGTGATTTTTGTACTCCCTAACTGGAGCTATACAGAACCTGACCAGTAACGCCGAGTCGATATCTGGATAAGAGTTATGATTGACTCTGGACCTGAATGAGGTTAGAACTTGAATTTCAGCTATTTTTCTTTTAATTGATTAACCACGTTTGGTTGGTGGTTCAACATCACAGCAGTTGAGAAAGTATCTACACCCCCCAAATGGTTAATTCCAAGTACAAATTGGAAGCCACAATATTCATACTAGAAGATTTTTTATATTCTCAAAAATCAAACTAATGAATGCAAAAGAATATGTGTGTATATATCGCATTTTGAAAAAAATATATATATATGTTAAGACTCAAAAACTAACACTTTGTTTTTCGTTTCTATCTTCGGTAACAAATTTTAAAAAATTACCCCCCTCAGAAGAAATTACATAGTGTTCTATCGAATAACTCTTGTTGCTACTGAGCACTCCGGGCAGGCGGTACGTCCTTTGGATTGACATTTTACACATGGTTCCATAGGGGTTTGTTTCGGGGTATCTTCCATCGATTCGTAGAAATCATCCACCATGTTGGAGAAGAAATTGCTACCTTTTCTGATTGACCCACTTCCCTTGCAATTAGAGCATGCTATCATCTTAAGGTCGCCGCATCTCTTGCACATACCAAGCGACCTAAATTGGCACCATTCAAAAATCAGACAAAACTTAAACACAATTAGCTGGTATTATTTGATTATGCCCACTGATACTTGTACGTACTGGCAAGGTATTCTCTGTGCCATTGTGACTGAAGTTTGAACTTAGAAGTATTATGGTATAGAACGCTGGTACCAATAATGTTAAAGCACTCAGGCTCATTATTTGCAGTAATGAAATAAGTTTACTTTATCAAATCCAACTGAAGCCTCACACTTTTTCGAGGTCAGAATCCTCTTCTCTTTATTTTTACCATTCCAAACACATATTATTATTTTTTTGTGTACAAATTGTCTTCAGAAAACAGAACTAAAAATAATTATCTATAGAACTTTTGTATATTTAAGTACCAAATTGACCTTCAGAAAGCATGAATTTAACAGATATCCATACAATTTTGGGCAATACGATTTACGTATCAGATTGTGAAGCATACAAGGCGTAATCAAAGTAAATAAGGATCATCTTAAAGAGTTTCTATCAAAGATAATCCCAGGCCATGAACATTCAGAGCCCCCACTGATAATTTGTGTGTATTATCAGCTTATTTAATATTGAACTTTGATTGCCATTAAAATATTGATGATGTTCTAGCATAGATGAACACTTACGCAAAGATGAATCCCCGAAAAATGAATCATGTGAGAGAGAGGAGCTGCACTTGACAGCCACTGTCAAGTTTTTCAAAAGAGAGAGAGAAAGAGAGAGAGAAAGAGAGAGAGAGAGGACCTGCGTTGAGAGAGAGCGATGAAGGAGTCGAGCTTGGGGGCAGCGAGGGTGACGCATAGAAGCACGGCGCCAACGCCAAATCCGGCGATCTCGCTAGCTGTTAAGTTCTCCATTGCTTCCCTCCCAAAATCTGTACACCAGTTACAAAGAGATAAGAGAAGGGTCACAGTCACAGGCTCAGAGCAATACGTAGCATCATCATACAACAAAGAAGAAAAGAAAGAACATTGGGCCAGAATAAACGGGCCGTACATTGGGCCTTCTCAAATTTCATCCATAACCCGGTAACATTATACTTGGGCCGTCCTAAATTCCTAACAATTATTATTTATTCAATTGAAGTGGATTTTTTTTCTCCATTTAATCTAGTCAATATTTCTAACAATCTGTGAAATTTTTTGTAGATCTAAAATCACGAATGTTTTCTACGTAATTTTCTCTTTCAAATGAGATCCATGATGAAGTACTTGCGAGTTCTTCGTCGTTCAAATACTCATACCTAGGCATGCAAGTATTCATACCTCGTCGAACAAGTATTCATACATTGTCAAGTATTAATACTTACTCAATAAAGAGCCATTTTGTCATTTTAAATTGTTCAGAGGACAAACTTGTCTGTGCAGGGAATAATTTCATAAAAAGGTAGATTCAATGTCTTACAAAATAATACACAAATGAATAAACTTTAGAAAGTATTCATACTAAAACATAGAAAGTATTCATACTAGAACATTAAAAGTATACATAACAAAATCAATAAAATTAATCTTACTAAAATAATGTAAGTATTCACACTATAAGATTGAAAGTATTAATACTAGAAGAGGTTAAGTATTCATACCAATGTTATGTTAACTACAAAGTAATATAAAAATGGCTACATTTTATGAAAGTATTCATACTAAAACATGTAAAGTATTCATAATAAAACACATAAAATGTTCATACTAGAACATTAAAAGTATACATAACAAAATCAATCAAATTAATCTTACTAAAATATTGTAAGTATTCACACTATAAGATTGAAAGTATTCATACTATAAGAGATAAAGTATTCATACCAAAGTTCTGCTAACTGCAAGTAATACACAAATGGATAAACTTTAGAAAGTATTCATACTAAAACTTAGAAAATATTCATACTAAAACATATAAAGTATTCATACTTTAACTTTCAAAGTATCATTACCATAAAATATTCAAATTACAAAGTATTCATACGAAAATATATAAAATATTAATACTAGGACATTGGAAGTATAGTAGTATATATAACAAAATCACTAAAATTAATCTTAGTAAAACAATGTAAGTATTCACACTACAAGAATGAAAGTATTCATACTAGAAGCATCAAGTATTTCTAATAAAAATAGTTTATGTGTCAAGGAATTGCAAATATTCATACCTCGTCATACAAATATTGTAAGTATTCATACCTCATCATGCAAATATAAATATCAAGGAATTGCAAGTATTCATACATTGTCATGCAAATATAAATAGTTTATGCGTCAACTATTTATACCTAACATATTATAACAAAAAATGGAGGCATTTGAACCCTCCTCTTTAAGTAAATATTAATAAAATTAATTCAAGACGTTCAATTCGAAATAAATAGTATGTAATTTAGAATACAAGTTTTTGCAATACGATTTTGAATAATAATAGCGCTATTAAAAAACCATACGAAGTTCATAAATAAATTTAGAATTTCAAAAATAATGGATATTCGATCAGTCGTACAGATTCTAACGAAAATTCCCTTGATATGAGTTGATTAAATATGTTTTCATTCTATTAGTTATCAAATTAAATACTTTTGAAATAAGAGGAATATCAACCGTTCAAATACATCTGACACAAATTTTAAAGTCATCCCATCCCTCTCCCTCTCCCTCTCCCTCTCCCCTTTTATTTCTCTCTCGGTGAGTATCCATCCTAAATCCTTCCACCCTCTCTCTTACAGAAAGCCTCCACCTTTCTCTCTTTTTCATATTCCTCTTGGAGTGGAAAAACGCGCCTCGTGTTTGCTATTTCTTTCACCCACGAGTGACTGATCGAATTTCGTCGCTCTTATGCCTCTGATCAGACGACCCACGTCCCTTTTACAACTTTGTTGCTCCTCGCGACAGAGTTCTTCGCTGTCCTCTCTCCCTTCTCTCTCCTGTGGACAAGCGCGGGTGAAGAGAGAGAGAGAGAGCTCATCGGCAAGTCAACCGGCGACGTGCATTGTTGGATTCAGGGAGGAAACAGGTGCCTTCAGTGGAGGCGAGTCAACACTATCGAGAAAAAAAATTCAGCTTTTTGAAGAGTTTAGAGCTTGAGCAAAAGGTGGAACAGTCGATTTCAGTTATCCAATTTTTTTTTTTATTTCTTTCTAAGAGGAGATCGAATTGAGATCATAGTCGATTTCTATTCTAAGCAGTTAGACTTTAACAGTTAGTAAGGCGGTGACGTTTAGGGGACAGAAGTGAGGAAATAAAATATTTACTCTATATAAAATATTAAAAAAAAAGTGTGAATTCTATAGAAACAATTAAAGTTCACATATATGAAAATTCTTTTTGAGAGAACATATATGAAAATTCTTTATTCGAGGACGAGATTGGAACGATTCTATTCTTTGTTACCCGCAATGATGAAGGTTTAAAGTTTATGATCGTTTTATAAATAAACTCCAACCTGCCTATTGTTGGGGAGGATAGATTGAGAACAAAGGAGATTAAGCCTTCTCCTATAAATTAATAAATGTGTTTATTTTTTTTTCTTTCTTAAAAATACATCGTATATCTCAAATCTCAATGATAGGACCAGCATTGGAAAACCCAAATTAAATTTAAAAAATCTTAAATTATGAAGGTTCTTAGTTTTAGTGAACGCGAAATTTAGTCTTTGATAGAAACTCAATTTGTTGATAATACTCTGTAAGTTTGTTTCTTGATGCATACCAATTTGAGAAATTTATTCTTATTCTGTGGTTGTATAATTTGGTTTGATTGCTATTGTATAATATGGATACATGTAGAAACTTAATTAGAACAAATTTAGTACCAGTTATAATTTGGTTTGATAATGAAAAGCCAATACTTTCTAGTACATTGCACAATTTAGTACCAGTTATACAACAAATTACCTGAAAATTTAACTGTGAGAAAGGTAATAGTAGAAAACTATCCCAAGTTATTTACTTCTGCTTTGTGGCCTTTATTTCGGCGGCGGCGGCTTTTTACTGTCGTCTTCACAAGCTCTTTTCTAATTTTGAACACCGCCCATGCAATTCCAATCTCATGACCTGCCACATCCAGGCCTTCATTTGTAGCTTGAGCTGCCTTCTCACCGTATCTTACAAGTAGGTAAATTTAAGTAATTAAGGATCTAAAGCAGTTTAGTTTATAAACTCAAGGTACATTTTGATAAAGTACTCTTGTTTATATGATCTGATGCAAATTAGAACAGCCCCTGTGCTATTCAGTAATGATTGATTCTCGTTACAAAATAATTGTACTAAAACCTACTTCACACAGCAGATGGAATTCAAAACCCATTTCTTATTACAGATGGAATTTTTCGGCATGCTACACTTATTATCTGGATACATGGTTTGGCAAAGAAACACCTAGGTGAGCTAGCATTGAGTTGAATATTGAAATATTATGAGATTATCAAATTTAAATAAATAGTTACTGACTTAATAAGGAGAAAAAGGATTAGCTATATACCGGTGTTGAACAAGTCCAATGGTTACAGTTGAAGATGGGGAGAGAGCATCAGATATCTTCCCTGTTTAGAATATGTGAAATAGAGCAAAGTTAACCTAACATGTGGTAAAGAGGTATTTAGTGGAGTAAAATAATTTGACTAGGTACAAAATTACTGAGTGCATCTCAGTTTTGATAGAGTCTGACTCTGATGCTCTCCAAATAGAAGAGCAGGATCCTGTTATTCCAATCACATCCGTTGAATTTTTTTCATGCATGAATCTCAATACTGATGAATAGCTGAGATTGAAATAGCAGGGTCCTGCTCTCCTATTTGGAGAGCAGCGGAGTCAATAATTCAGACATAAAACTCCCCATCAGAAAGGTAAAAGATTGACCAAACTCGAACAAGTTAAACTTAATGAAATCACCTTCTCAACCAAACCGGACATAAGACATCTCTCATGATACAGTCTAGAAAATATATGATAAGCAGTTCAAATCTGACATACCAAAACCTTTAAGAGAAGCAAGAACAATGTCTCCAGGTAAGAGGCTTGAAATCTTCTTCCTAGTTATCGGATATCCAAATGAGCCCGTAACGTAGCCGGTTACCATGACAACTCCTGACAAAATCCCAGTTGCTACTTTTTCTGATATTTCTGTAACCCTCCTTACCCTGAACAAACAATATCAATTTCATTTTAAGTATATCCACATAAACCAAGCTACCAAACAAAAAATCAGTGCTCAAACTTTTTAAAACAACTGAAACTAAGTTCTGTAAACATCTTTAAAAGATTTCTCATTTTCTGCTATAACTTGAGGCAAAGAACAACTTGTCCTTTGTTAACAATTGTGTAATGACCATTTTTACCAATCCATATGAAACAAATTTTCAGTTGATAACTAATGAACATAAAAGTACACCTAAAAATTACATTAAAATTTAAAACAGATAAAAATTGGACTAAAAAAATCTGCATATTGCATTAGTCCACTCCTAATTTTTTTTCTTAGCAAAGATGAAGCAGAAAAACAAAATACCTCTCGATCCTCTTCAAGGTCTCCGGACTGACTTCAGCTTTGCTTTCACTCCCTATCATCCTTCTAACAAAATACTCATTTCCCCATTTTAGTCTCTCTGCTGTTACATCCCCACACCACAATATCCCTTTCGGCACTTCAACGGAGGCAATAGCCCCCCGCACCGATCCACTGTAATACTCCACATTTGGTGCTCGTGTGGTCCAGTAGGCAGCTGCCTTCTTCTCCAGCACCACTTTCTCGGGTTCTGCAGCTATTATCCTCTCTAGCATAGACTTGAGTGCACGATCATTGAGCACCTCTTCTGTCTCAGTTACAACAACTTTTTGGACAGGAATAATGCAGTACGCTTGAAAGATTGCATCCAGCTGGTTAAGGAGGGTTTCTTGTCCTTCTGAGGTAAGGGTTAATCCGTAATTTAGCATTTCTGAGGGTCCACCTATTGGGATATTGAAAAATGATTTGAATAATCACCATCATCAGCTCCTAGTATCAGTCAATTGAATGATTGAAATTCATACATAAGATTTTCGCAACAACAGCCACCAATTTTCCTAGTATGCACTATGCTTGCCCTGTTCGGCGTACAGTGGAGAATAGGAATGGGTTTGGATTTTTGAACTGATTTTTACTGTGCCCGTGGGGAAAAAATATTTAGTTCAACTAATTTTTTTTTCTCACGGGAACATAACTTTGCCAAATAGGGCCTAATTAATCAACTAAATTTGAACTTTTTGTACCTGCCAACATACTGTACTTTGATGGTTACATGCCATATCATTCTATTACACACTTGAAACAGTGACAATCTCCAAGTTAAATTATATCCACACACAAACTTGTTCAGTTAACAATCAGCAAGTTATATTGGCTTATTGATTAAATTTTGTTAGGAGAAAAAAAGACCAATATATTGAACCAGAAAATTATATCTGGTTGTCCATGATATGCTTGATCACATAGAAGTGGTATAAAAGGGCCAATACTAGCTTCATCGTCTCCGGGTGGGATCCGGATAGTGAAGAAATAACGCGAGGTGTCAAGTTTGACAGCGGCACCATCGGGCGTGAGTGGCCACTGAACATCCGGTCCCACAGAAGCAAGCACGGCGAGCTGGTTGTCTCCTTGAAGCAAACGAACAACGGTGAGATCGCCAGAAGCCAACTCAACGCTATGTTTCGTATCAATAAGGTGAAGAATCCCGCCTGGGATTTGCAGTAAGACTTGCTGAGTGGGAGGCGGGAGGTCTCTGAGCAAATCAAGGACTTCAAGCGGCTCCGGCATGTTTCCCATCAGGTTTAACATGTCGATGGTAGTTGATCTCAAAGGAATTGGTGCGGGAAACAGGTTTGAGCACGGGTTCGGAAACATTATTGATTCCGGAGGAGAGATCTCTCAACTCTCAAGGAGCTCTGATCGGTGGAGAAAAACAGAGTGACCATTTTTTAACGAATAGTTGATCTCCACTAAAAAATATTATGTATCTGATAGACTGATACTGTCTACAAAGTTAACTTTTTAGAAAGAAAAAAAAATATAAGAATCTGATCCTTTTTATTTTATTGAAATTGTTGTCGAAAGAAGACTCGTTGAACCTGAAGTAGGTCCGATGGGCATTGGACCCAGTCCGTTCTCGCAGCAAAAAGGTATCGTTTTTATTAGAAAAGTTCATGTGAACAGACTGGCGGAATCAAATCTTTTGATTTGCAAGCTGAACGCCACAGTCACAGGCTGAGCGCAACACGTAGCATCAGCAAACAACAAAGAATAAAAGAAAAGAAAGAACAAAAATGAATGCAGCGCAGCAACAGGCCAACTCAGACGGGCCGGATTTTGGGCCTGATTAATTTTTTGTAGGGTTTGTGGTTAAAGGCCTACTCAAATTTAATTCATAATCATAACCCGGTAACATTATCGGCTCTTCGCCTCCTTCACGAAGAAAAATGAAAGTATCCCAAATTTTATTATTTCTTGATCCCTTCTGATTAGGCTGCAAAAAAAAAATCGTAGTTCGTAATTTGATTGACTTTGATTCAGAAAAAAAAAAATCACAATTAGCTCGTTTGATTGAAGTTTATTTTGAAACAAATCAAACTAGTTCGGTTCAAATTTTATTCAAAATCAACTCAAACTGAGTATAATTCGTTTAAAATTGATTCGCGAACTATTTAGGATCAAATTTCAAATAATGCAACTAATGGCTTCAACCATTAATCTTTAATAATGCAAGAATCAAACTTATATCAAATCTCAAAATTGTTAATATAATGACAACTTATAATAAGAAAATGTTTCGCAGTGTAACAAATTAACAATGGAATAAGTTTCATTTGACTAGGTCCATGCCGTGATTTTAATCAATCCAACAACGTGAAAGGTAAGAAATTTTGGACTAGTCCATAATTATCAGTATAAATTCGTAAAAGGTAAAAGATAAAAGAAAACCGTGTGAATTTTGTTCCGCATGAAGAAAACTAATGCATAAACTACCGGTATAACTAGGGCTGTCAAAAAAATTCATAGTTCGTGATTCGATTGACTTCGATTTAAAAAATTCGTAATTCGCAATTAACTCATTCGATTGAAGTTCATTTTGAAACAAATCAAACCAGTTCAGTTCGAATCTTATTCAAACTCAAACTCAAACTAGAGTAAATTTGATTTGGTTTGATTCGTTTGCAACCCTACTTCTGATTATTATTATTTTCAATTGAAGCTTCCTTAATATTTTACTGTCTGCTATTAGATTTTTTCACAAAATTATTTCTTACTCATCCGCTAATAAACCGATTTTTTTTATTAATAGGAAAAAAATTAAATAAATATCGTGATTAGGGAATGGTTCTGAAATTTTGCGAAAAGGGGGAAAACCGTGATTTCGCATAACGGCTAGTGGACGCCAGCCAAAATCGTGGCCCGATTAGCAAAGCGGGACCTAAGCTTGAGCCGTTAAATGGGATCACACGGCCAGCGGCCCGTTATTTTGGACAGCGGCCATAGAAAAGGAGGCCGTCAGTTTATACAACGGCCTGTCGGTGATTTTGAAAGAGCAGGCCAGTGTCAAACAAGTGCAACCCATCCGTCCGTTATGTTAAAAAACGTCCAGACATTCAATATATATTCCAGCAGCCTGCGTATCACACATGTTCTCCAAAAAAATATCACAGTTGCTCGCACATCTTCTCCAAACAAAAATCACAGTTGCTGCGTAAATATCACATATTTTTCTCTGCTGAAAAAAATATCACACATCTACTCCAAAGAATATCCTCCGTAAAAGGTAAATCTTCAATTAATTCTTGCTGTACCATTTATTATAGAAAGTGCTGTGGAGTTTTGTATCGTAAAATATATATATTAGATGTTGGTTCCATCGGCTCCCGCATCATTAGTTTAGTTCCAAATTTTTATATGTCATTTCTTTCCATCACTCTCTGAGGTTCTTGAATCGTGAATTATAGTTTCAATTTATGTGAGTTATGTCATATTTTTTTATGTTAACAATTATTGTTATTTTTATTAATATAGGTTTGAATTTTTTTTTTCTCATCCTCGAGGAAAAGAAAGTAAATTTTTTATGTTGCAAGCATCCTTGTTAAATATTTGTAAGCCATATATCAATTAATACTCTTAATTAGAAATGTAATTATTTTTATTTGTTAGAGATCAGAGATATATCAAACTCTTTAAAAATAAAGATACTTCGGCTTGAGATATGTTCCCGTTTAAACTGATCTCTATAAAACTTCTCTACATGTTTGGGAAATTATTAAATATGATTTTTCTTTTGTAATATTTATTGGTACAAAATTGGAATCAACATTTGATTTGGACATCAAATGTGGATAAAAATTACAAAGGTGCAATTAAAAAAAACCAAATTATATATTAGTGTAATATTTATCTAATTTACTTATTATTGTGTAGGCTGATCCATTAAAAAAATCAATCATGTTGATGTTGAGGGTTTATTTCGACGGTGAAATACAATACGATAGAAAAGGAGCGAAGTACAGCATTCGTTCTCGATTCTCGTTGATGGCAACCGGTGAATTAGGTTGGCATGATGTAGAAGGTGAAATTTGTCGTCAGCTTGGATATCATGAGAGTGAGTACAATTTAAAAATATTTGCACGGGTTAATGTTGGCACAACAATTCGCCGTTATTATGAGATAATTGAAATCGTGTGCGAACAGACTTGGAGAGGTATTTATGACCAAAGTATGCTTGCTAGAACCCAGTATAGTTATGTCGATCTATACGTTGAGTTAGTTCCAATTGTCGGTTCAGTGCAACCGCAGTTGTCCATTGATAGTGTGGTACCAGAGACACAACCAGAACGTGTATATACCGAATACGGTGTTTCACAAGCTGATCCCAGTATCTTCGAACCCTATCAGACACAACCAGAACCCGTACATACGCAATACAGTGAATCTAGGTCACCCCAATTTGGAGTCCATTCATGACTAAGACGAGGACGGCCAGTCGGTAATCTGGACCAACACCAGTGCTGCAGAAGAAGAGTTGGTCCCCACATAGTTTTCGGCTTACGCTCAGCGCCAACACACAAGTTCCTATAGAGTACCGCTAGAACAACACCACCCCAGTTGTATTGCCTCGGTTGGTCAAAATCGTCCAGAAATTGCAGATGCATGACCGGAACTGAATCCCCCGAGGAATAAGCAAAAAGCATCGATCCGAATAAGTCAAGTATGTAAGCCCGAGTGTACAGGCGTACCTGCTCTGTTATAGGCTCACCCGGCTGTTGATTTGGCATGGCAGCAAATCGAATGCGTAGTTCTTTCAGACCTATGGAATATCCAGATGTCGTGAGAACAACTGCCTCCCCTGACCCTGATCTCTTCTTCTTTTTCAGAACCGCATCTGCAACCCCATTTCCAAGAAGCCGCTCTGATGTGTATTTTGGGTATAGAATTAATTGGTCTATTTCGTACACTTTTTGCTTTAAATTTATAAAACCCTAAATACGCAAAGTAGATTGAATTGCAAGCGCACAATCTATCCTTGTAGTGATTATGGGTATCGATCCAAAGACTAAGGCAGTTATAATTTTCACTATATTAATTAATCTATCATTGTTGCTAAACTAACGATTGTTGGGTTCAATACCCGAGAAGAGTTTGTTTGTAACAAGAATTAAAATAAGAAAAATAGGGTTGTGATCAGATTAACAAAGTCTATGGGCATTTGGTCTACAATCTCTTGGTTAACTCAATGCTTGGTTTATTCTCTTGATTCATACTTTGTTTTGATGGGAGTTCCAACTAGGTTGGCCTATTTCATTAGGATTAATACTTTTCATGTTTCAAGCCTATCATATTAATGTACCTCGTCTTAGGGCTGTCACTACCTAATAGGGTTATTTAATTGAAGGCTAAATACTCCACTAATTCATATCGATCACTAAGTTTACTCTAAGTATCCCGATTGCAAAGTACTTGTAAATTGGTTTCCCACAACTTTCCATGTCTAATCTTTAGTTCTCATGATCAGAGGTAGACTCGATTTGGGTCATTTAATCTATTATCCCTAAGGTAATTTGTGTACAAGACTCAGTTTTATCAATGGCTTAAACACCCTTAAAGACAAGAGGGCTGTCACCACCTCCGCAAGGTGTGGTTTCAAAAACAGCATGACTCACAAATTTATAAAATAAGAACTAAACATCAATTCAAGGCAATCATCATTCAAGAAAATATTTCAAGCAGTTAAATTAACACAAGTTCATGATTCGCAACCTAAGCCCCTAGAAGAGGGATTAGCCGCTCATGTTTGCAACAATAAAAGCATTCATGATTAACAATTAAATTAACTAAGCAATTAAACTAAGAAAATAACAAGGAAATAGAATACACCAATTCACAAGCTATGCTTCTGTTCTCTCTTGCTAAGCGTTCTTGAACAGTCGTCTGATCCCCTTTCTTTGCCCTTGAACACCTCAGAGATTAATGGAGAGATTAGGTTTTGAAATGGAAGGTGGATTATGAGCTGTGGTGAGATACCTCTCCTAGTGTTCCTTGCCTCTTTTATAACTCATTTCGTGACTTGGGAAACAATCAGGCAGGATTTGGAAGAAAATCTGGTGAAGATTGTATCCCAAAATCATTTTTTTCTTTCCATTTCAGGGCATTGGTGCAGCCAGGGGTGGAGGCACAAAGTTGCAGCGCTGAGGAATTATTTTGTGCGGCCTAGGGAGGCCGCACCTTGGGCCGCATTATGCCCCTGATTCGTCCAAAGTTCTTCTTTATGTTATACGGCCGGCTGTGCGTGCTAAGAGGGCCGCACCAGTCTTCTTGAGAGTACACTACGAGGTTGTGCGGCCAGGGGTGGCCGCATACATGCCCGCATTTCTGCACTGAGTTGGGAATTCTTCGATGGGATTGGTATTGCGACTTCAAAGATAGTTGTACAGCCGCACATAGTGCCCCAGAGACCTTACATGATGTCAAAAAGCTCCAAACTGAAATCAAAATAGAGTAGAAGCAGTAACTTGGTTCTTGGGTGTAAATCTAATTAAATTAATCTAAAATACATGGGAATTGGTTACAAAATCAGAGTAAAACCCGTGTTAAAAGTGTATATAATTTAGACTCATCACGCTCCACTAAATTGTATGCATCACAGTCTGCAAAACCAGTCACCGGAGCCCCCTTTATTGGCAATCCCCATAGACATGAAACATCTTGCAGCGTGACTGTCATCTCCCCCACGGGAATGTGGAAAGTGTGCGTCTCAGGTCTCCACCGCTCAACAAGGCCAGCGAGAAGCCATTTGTCAATATTTATTCTTCCATTCGAGAAACCTGATACAACCCAAGACTACACAAAAATGGTTCGCAAAGCGCATGGTATCGAACCCCATGTTGCCGGTGGTGTCGAACATCCACTCCGTTATAATTCTGTCATTGTTATACAATTTGGTTAAAATAAAATATCGTAATTCAAATATTTACATCTATTTATAAAAACTATGTTTGTGTAATTTGGATATTCATTGTGTAACTTACAATATCGGAGAACAAGGAGATCTTATGCTGTCCATGCGGCATCCACAAGAAATCGCTAAATCTTTCTGTTGCAACAACATGCGGGCCACCACTTGTTGACATCTGCATAAAAATATATTAATTCATAATAATTCATAAAAAACAAGAAATATACTAATGCATAAAAATATACTAATCCAAATAACCAAATATTAATTGCATGTACTATATCTAATTAATTTAATCGGATTTGAACTTTAGTATAATTCATCGATTTCCAAAAATGGTATGTCTAATGCTAATTTATACAATTCGGATCAAGTTGGTTCAAACAAATTAGAAATTGCACAAAACTAATTCATAAAAATTAAATCTAAACCGGACACTAATTAATACATTTAGTCTTGCATGTACTATATCTAATTAATTTAATTATTTTAATTATTTTCCTCAAATCCCTATAACCATATCTAATTAATACATTTAGTCTTGCATGTACTATATCTAATTAATTTAATCGGATTTGAACTTTAGTATAATTCATCGATTTCCAAAAATGGTATGCCTAGTGCTAATTTATACAATTCGGATCAAGTTAGTTCAAACAAATTAGAAATTGCACAAAAGTAATTCATAAAAAATAAATCTAAACCGGACACTAATTAACATAATTAAATCTAATTAAAAACTAATTTACAAAATTAAATCTTATTTGCTACAAATTCACATAATTAAATCTCACAATAGTCTTGATAACAAATAAAATAAGAAATTATTATCAATTACTAAGTTTTACAAAAAAAAAAAAAAAAAAAATTACCTTCTTAACAGCCGGCGGGGGCAGGCTCAGTGTTGGGTGGGGGGGGACTAGATTCGGAGGGGAGTGTGATGGGGATTGCTGGCCGTTGTTTAGAACAGCGTCCCAGTGGCCATTGGCGCGCAGGAGGCACGGAGAGGGGACCAAACTTCGGCTTCTGTTTTTTTTTTTTTTTTTTTTTCGGCGCCGCGTACTGAGAGAGAGAAAGGGACGCGCAGGATTTTGGAGGAAAAAAACTTCGGCCGTTATTCTAATCAACGGCCTAGAACTGGCCGTTATTCGGGACAGCGGCCCCAGTCCGTTGTTCAGTACATCGGCCCATAAGCCCGTGATTCTGTGCAGCGGCCCGAGTTAAATCTTCGCGAGTTGGTCTAATCTTCGCTAAGCTGGCCGCGATTTTAGGTGACGTCCACAGGCCGTGATCTCGGATAACAGTTTTCCCCATTTTCACAAATTATCCGAATCATTCCCTAATCACGATATTTATTTAATTATTTTCCTATTTATAAAAAAATCGGGCTAATAAATGCTGTCGTTTTTTATAAATTTTCCACAAAATATTTTAAGAAAGTATGAACTCTGTCAAGAAATTTCGCACACACTCGCACGCACCCACCCACGCTCCCTCGCATGCCACCCACACGCACCCACGAGCACGCCCGCACCCGCACGCGCACCCAAACGCATTAAATTTTTGTTACCAGCAGTAATGAAGGTTCAAAGTTTCTGCTTGCTTTGTAAATCAACTCCAATCTGCGAGCGGACTCTTGAAACTTTGAGTGAGTCTATGTATTATGCATGTCACAGTTATATTTTCGCTTTTTAAAATCTTAACATTCAATCTAATCGTTCAAAACAATTTTTATTTGAATATGTATTTGCAGATCAACTTTATATTTTTTAGATTTTTTTTACTATTTTTTAAGATAGATAGAAAATCATTGTTTTTGGATGATCTCTAATTTTCTACCTATCTTAAAAAATAATAAAAAAACCTAAAATATATAAAATTCGACTTACAAGTAGATATTCATATGATGATTATGTTAAACGGTTCGGATCGACCATTAAAATTTTGAAAACGAAATTATTGATCCGTAATACGGATCACCCGGTAATATGCATAGTACCATAGACTCACTTTTAGTTTAATGCTAAACCTTGTTGATGTAAAGCAGAGGGGAAAAAAAGGAAGGCAAAGGGCACCCTCTTCTATAAATTGATTTTTTTTTTTCTTTAAGTCCTGTATTTCTTGAAATGTAAACACTTAAAATCATACTATAATTGTTATTTACTCCTTAAAAATTAATTTTATGATCCTGCTTCTGTATGTTAGCAGATGCAAGTATAAATTTTGTGGCCTAAAAAAAAATTATCATGGCCAAAATATTTGCTCCGTTGAAATCTCTAATGATCGCATTGCGGATGCAATTAGAAAATTTGAATAGAGGAGCTAATCTATAAAATACATAATATATGAAAAAAGATACAAAAATAATGTGATCCGTGGGAATTGCACTTATCATCTTACAAACATCAAATATAATTCTTACCGCTAGACTACAAGTAAACACTTGTCATTTTATGAAAGGGTTAAAACTGTATAAAAGCTCACAAAAATAAAAATTAAATTAAATTTTAAAATACATAATTAAAAAATTTAAAATCATAGGGATGACTTAACACCACTTGACATACATGTAAATCCACCCTGATCGAAGCAGTAAAGTTGTGGCTAAGTAAGAATAATTGAAGAGAATTATTATTTGGTCTAATAGTAAAGAAAATACTCTCCATATGAGAAACTGCGAATTCAAAATACAGATAGAGATTCCGTGTGAATATTAAAACAATTGGTTGTCTTGACTTTCTACTTTATTAAAAAAAAATAAGAAGAAGAAGAAATTAAAGGAAAAACAAAAAGATAATAATTCCTGCCATTGTCAGCTTGTCAAATTCCAAGTTTCCAACTTAAATGATCTCCTTATAATTTGTGTTACTGGCTATATAGTCCATTAATTGGACAGTGACGGGCCAACAAGTGGTTAACAATTTGATTAATTTTTTTCTAAGGTTAAGGTTAGTGGTTTATCAATTTGATTAATTATTCCTCTCTCAAATTTAATACATACATTTTGGTATCTAAATATTCCTGTGGAGTATGGATCAACCAGGGTTAACGAAGACTAATTAATAGTTCTCCATTCAAAGGTAAGACTAGGCATGCCTCTCTGATAGAAATGTCGCTCTTCTTTAGTTGGGATCCATCTCGTAATGTTAATTTTACTCTTTTCTTATTTAGGATTGGAGATCAACCAATACCACATCGTCGCTAAAACATATATCACTCACTACTACCTACTACCTACTACCTAGGAGATATATAATTAAAACAGAGCTGGTAGCATTCATAATCAAAAATTAAAACAGGGGAAAGTGTCCGACGGAGCAGTTGGGTCCGATGGGCTCCATCACTGTCCGATCTGTTTTATGATCCACGCGCATAGCTTTAATAAGGGAATAAGATTTGATCCAAATAGTTTTGGATCAAACACCATTCAAAGTCTCTAAAAATCGTACGATTAAAATCTAAACAGTCGATCTGAACCGCTCAACATGATTTTTATATTAAAATGTGCCCAAAGACCAAATTTTATATTTTTGAAAATTGTTTACTATTTTTTTAATACGTACAACATCATTGTATCTGAACAGTCCAAAAACAGTGATTTTGTACATATCTAAAAAAATAAAATAAAAATTTTAAAAATATAAAATTTGGTCTCTGAGCACATTTTAATATGAAAATCATGTTGGTCTCCGAGTGATTCAGATCGACTGTTCAGACTTTAATCGTACAATTTTTAAAGACTTTGGACGGTGTCCGATCCAAAGCCATTTGGGCCAAACCTTATCCCTTTAATAAGTCAAAACAAATGCAGGGATATTTTACTACTAAACCAGAGACCTATGTGGCATTTAAATTTCTAAATAGGACGTAGATGCAAAAATTCTTTCTTACAAAGAAAGAAAGTCGTACCAAGCTGGTATTATCGATAGTTCGACACTCCATAATCCAAATCGCCTTCCTCTGCACTGTGGTATCAAAACTCGTATAGCGGGTTATTTCTCTTATTACAGTGACCCTCTTCACAAAATCAGCACTGTAACCGCAACAGAGAACTAATATCTCTGGTCCCTGCGCGGCACTAATCACCCCTCTACTCCGCGCCAAATAAGTCAAAACACAATCAATGCATGAATAAGTAGAGAGAAGTCGAGAACAAGCGCACACTGAGTTGCTTCTCTCCTCCCTCACAAAAACAAGAACTGAATTTTGAAAGAGCGAGAATGCGGGTCGGGATTAAGGAACAATTGCGCGCGTTGAAGCCGGTGGTGCATCTACTGGTGCCGCTTAGCATTCACTGGATCGCAGAGGAGATGACGGTGTCGGTGCTGGTAGATGTCATCTCCGCCGCTCTTTGCCCCGGTCAACAGTCCTGCCCCGAGGCCATCTACCTCACCGGACTTCAACAAACGGTCTCTCTCTCTCTCTCTCCTTTTCTCCCTCAATGTATATTTTTTACTTAATTAGTTATTTATTTTATCATCATCGCGTTATTATTTTTTTATTATTAAATCACCATCACCATCGTCATTATCATTACTATCGCTATTGGAACTCAGTCATTGCATTTTACGCCTCAATTTTGTATTTCTATTGTGGAATTGTTTAGGCAAATCCTCGCATAGTATGGCCATCTTCTGTGCCTGTCTCTAGATCCCGGTTTTACATTTAATCTGTATTTGTAGTGTTTTGTGAAATTAACGCTAATTAATGGGTGAGTGATTAATGGGAACATATTGTAATTGACCAGAAGAACGAAGTTTATTGGGAATGCATTTTTTTTTTTCAGAACTGAAATTAGTTTGGGGACATGTTGAACAAAGAAATTTTGTTTGCTTGTTGCAAACTGTTCAAGAAAATGAAAGGTAGTGGAAAATACTTGGATATTTTCTCGAGTCAAAGTGGAACGATCTTTTGTCAATGAAGGAGTCACTGAAATATATTTTTGCATCAGATTCCGGCTTTTGATTAATTGCTGTGTCTGGTCACTCATATCATTTTGATATTACCTGTGTTTCTTGATATAAGATACGTTTTTTGATGTAGTATACTTTCATTTAACTTTGTACTTAACTGATTTTTCTTTGTTCTGTTGCTATTAGCATGTTTCTTTTATTAAGGGTCAATATCAAAGATATTTATGATATTCAGAGAAGCACGGTTGCTTTGTTATTAATTATGCTGTTGTATCTATAGGTGGTGGGGATATTTAAAATTATATCGATACCCATTTTGGCGCAACTTGCTGATGAGTATGGCCGAAAGCTGCTGCTACTTATCACCACACCTACGTCTATAATACCATTTGGTATAACTAATTTTTCTGCACCTGTTTCTATTAGGTTCATCTTCGTATTTTTTTTAATACTCAAAAAAATATACGAAGTAAAAAAAAAGAGAGGATCTGAGTGCTGAATGTAGATAACATATGAGCCAGATAAAAATTGTTGGGGAATGAGAAGTTTTAGAGGTTTGCTGTCTCTGAGACTCTGACTAAATTGGGACAAGTTAGAAAAAATCATTTTAAATATACTGTAACTCTTTAATAATTTCAATGAAATTATTTTAACCTTCTAATTCAAGTCAGAAAATGCTCTCCTTTGGAAGAATCTTCCTTAAAGAAATTGCACTAATACTATGTTATAAATGCGATTTAATAAATCATAGTGCAAAATAAGAAGAGAACTAAGGGGCCGTTCGGCAACAAAGGATTAAGAGTGAAGGATTAAGAGCTTAAGGAGCGCTAAGGAACTGATGTCCGGTTGTCTTAATCCGCGGGTGAAGGATTAAGTGCTTAAGGAGGGGGTATAGGTGCCTTAAAGTTCGGACAAAGGATTAAGATCCGGGCAAAAGGAGGCTAAAGGAGGTGTTCTTAATCCGCGCTAAGGAATTGGTGTTCGGCGGGACTAAGCGGATTAAGGCTTAAGGAAGCTTAATCCACGCTTGCCGAACAGCCCCTTAAATGATTAAGGGTGCATGACCAAAGGGGTGGGCACCGGCCCTGTATATATCTTTGATCTTGTGCTTTTACTTTTCAGCCGTGCTAGCCTGGGATAAATCAAGGACATCAGTTTATATCTACCTTGTTCTTCGTACCTTTGCATATATTATAAGCCAAGGAAGCATATTTGCCATCACTACTGCCTATCTGGTATATAACTCCAAACACCCATCTGTTGTTTTTAACTTTAATTTTATTTGTTTTATACAATGTGGTACACACATTTCAAATTAGTTTCAATTTGTTCTCCACCATAATAATATTTTCGATTTTTTTTTTGTATGTCATTCTTTTGCATATCCAGTAGTATGATTCTGCTGCTGTCTGTATACATTTGTTCTTTACAATGTGCTATTTTTTTTTTTTCTTTCTTTTTACTGGTAAACCTTTATTAATCAAAGAGGACTTAAGAGTTCAAATATTTCATTATGCGGAATCCACACCCTGTTACATCTCATTCTGCAAATCCTCCTGTAACAGAAACCATTAACATGGTCTACTACCAAGTACCAATGTCCACTAACCTTCTATGCAAATAACAAAAAAAATCGAAACTAAAATCTCAAATCCGTCATTAGGCTGATAAGGTTGAACCGAACAAAAGAGCTGTTGTGTTTGGATGGATGACTGGCCTGTTATCCGCATTTCACGTCTTGGGCAATCTCCTAGCTCGTTACCTCCCCCAAGCTTGGATTTTTCAGGTTCTATTTAATTTACGTTGTATTTTGAACTTTCTCTGAGATTTCTCCTAACATGGATGGCAACAACTATCTTTTACATATAAATCCCCAAGGGCGTCCAGTTTTATTGAACCAAACAATTAATTAAAATTGCGTATCAATGAAGCAAGCATAAAATTATAGTTATATAGAACTACTGAAAACATTCAAGAACCAAACTGAAATGGGAAAAATGGGAGAAGGAATGAGTGTCAACATTTTGTAATTTACTTTTAATTTGTGTATTCATAAATATACTTTTCTCTTATTGTGTTTAGGTGTCAATAATCCTCCTCGTTGTTTCATTTATCTACATGAAAATATTTCTTGTTGAAACCGTTATACAACCTCAGAGTTCTAGTCAGCATTTACCGGGTTCAACTTTAATTTTAGACGCACTTAAGAGACGGTGGAACTCAATGAAAGATAATATTACTGTTGTCAAAAATAGGTACATATCTTTCATTTATTTCCATTTTTTATTGCTAGTTTTTCTTTCTCTTTTGTTCATCTAACTCGGTTCACTTAATTTATTCAGCGTGACACTGAGGACAATGGCATATATTTCCTTCTTCTATGAATTGGGTATGACTGGAATTAGCAATGTATTGCTGGTAATGTTTTGTTTTCTTATTCCAAGGAATAAGTATCATATCAGTTACTTTACAAAATAGCTTATATTTTGATTTTATGATCTTTCACCCTGTAGTATTATTTGAAGTCTGTATTTGGTTTCAACAAGAATCAATTCTCAGAAATTCTAATGTTGGTTGGCATTGGCTCTATTTTCTCTCAGGTACTCCTATCAATTCATAAATTTATAGATTCATTAATTCAGGTACACCTATAGATTCATAAATAATCTGGTATTGCTTCGATGCAGATTTTGGTCCTCCCACTCATCAATCCATTTGTGGGAGAAAAGGGTGTGCTCTGCATAGCGATAACTGCTTCCATCTTTTATGTGAGTTATTGGTTTGATCAATTGCTTCGCCATTAATATAATTTAATTCTAACCTTTACACTTGTGTTTCTGATACAGGCTTTACTGTATGGTGTAGCATGGGCTAGTTGGGTATGTAAATTCTTCTCGTTGTCTTATATTTAACCTGTCTGTCACATACCAACATGATTACTGATGTGTGTAAAAATGGAAAATCAGGCCTTTTAAAATTGCACCAATACCATTGTCATTTTATTCCTTACATTGATTGGCATCATTTTTCAGGTACCTTATGTTAGTGCATCATTTGGTGTCATCTATGTTCTGGTGAAGCCATGTGTAAGTTACTTTCGAATTAATCTATGCTCTTTCCCAGACAATCTAATCAGACAAAAACAATGAAAGGGATGCATCCTGAAATAATACCAGACCTGAATGGTACTTACTCAGCCAGTATCTTGTTGATTTTATAGTAATTAGCTCTGTTATTTGGCCATTTGAAAATGTTAACCCTCATTCTAAACCCGAGTAAAAAAGTGAATAATCAATCTAAAATTAGTTATGATACTGTTATTAAGGTAATATGCAATTGTTACAGTGCGAATAGTAAGAAAATAAATAAACAAACCATTCTTACATGGATAGAAAATAATAAGTATTAACTACTATTGTCTAAAATTACATGCAGACTTTTGCAGTTGTTTCAAAGGCAGTTACATCAGCAAATCAGGTACTACTTATCACGCTTTTTTATAGAAAAAATAACCGTGAAGAACCACTACGCAAAAAAAAAATTTGGATGGTACATGGTGGTAAAACAAGGAATCAAAGAGTATCTTTGTTACAATTTAATTAATGGCTTCCATATTTTATGGAGGAAGCTTTAATCACTTGGCTAACTATGAACTGTTGCTTTTATAGGCAAAGGCACAAGGTTTTATTTTAAGTGTTCAGGCTCTGGCCAGCTTGTTTTCACCACTTGTGATTAGCCCATTAACATGTAAGTGAAAAGCTTCTTCAAATTTGTAAGGCCGGCCCGTTATAGACTAAATTTTGAACTGACATTGCTTTCTTTCAAATTCCAGCATTGTTTATTTCAGACATGGCCCCTTTCAACTGTAAAGGCTTCAGCTTTCTGTTTGCATCAATCTTCATGGTCTGTCCCTCAACCCCAACCCCCTCTCTAATTTTTACATAGCATAAGTAGCCTCTTTACTCTTTATGCATATGTATTGCAGGTGATCTCCTTAGTTCATGCTTGGGCGCTAAACCCAGAGTCTGACAACAATTTTGTCGACTGTGAAGGCAAAGAACAATCGGAGGAATCAGCTCAAGTGCCTCTCTTGACACATCAGTGAACTCCAATCGTTTTATACATATATCAATTTTGTTTTTTGATTTGTGACACAGACCAGCATATAATAGAAATGGGATCATCCTCTATTTTTTAAATTTATTGCAATGTGTTATCTGAAATTTGTATTTATACACATGTAATTCATACTATATTTAGATTTGATTTCAATATGTTACAATCAAAATATATTATTCAATGAAGGAGCGTCATTCAATAGAACTACAACTTGATCAAAATATATTATTCAATGAAGGAGCGTCATTCAATAGAACTACAACTTAGTATTACGCATGAAGTGGAATTACAAAGCCTTCACCAGAGGTCTATAATTATGCGTCATCAAAATATATTACAAACCAAATTACAAAGTCAAACATTGCCAATGCTGCTTCCAGTGCAAGCAACGGCCGAAAGGAGTTTAATGCACAAATCTAACATAATTTTCAAGCTCCTTCAGAATTACAAATTTTATACCTTCAGAAACTGAGCAAATCTTTCCTTGGTGCAACAGCCAGTGGATTTGAGAGAAGATGCACCACTTCACGCATGGTCGGTCGATCCTTGCTTTGTTCTTCAACACATCGCATTGCCACCTTGAATAAGTTGGTGATCAAATCAATTGGTGTAGCAGCTAAGCGCCTGTCAGCCACTGACTCGGCGGAGGCAGTGTCAGACTGGTCCGCCAGCTCGGAGATCATTTTACGAACCCAATGTACTATGTCAACTCCTTCACCAAATCCACCAACCGGACGGCGACCTGTGACTAGTTCTAGAAGCACCACTCCAAAACTGTATACATCGCTCTTTTCATCAACTCGAAGGGTATATGCATACTCTGAGAACAATGACTAGTTAGACTATAGATGCACGTAAAAAGATTAGTGGCATTTCAAGTTCATTATGATTGGCATTAGTAGATTGACAAAACGAAGAAGGTGAGAGTGGTCCCTTACCAGAGTGCAACAGTTCTGAGGATACATAGTTTTGCTTGATTTATTTTATCGTTAACTACTCAGAAACCTGTTTTCTTGTTTGGCTTGGCATATGTTCCGTGCGGTCTTTCTTTTTTTCTTCTCTTTGTTTTTTACTTTTTAAAGAATAGAATTGCAACATGCACTGAACAAAACTTTGCATATGTTCTCAGAAACACCTCTTACATGGTTTCACCTTTTGGTTGGTGGTTGGTCATTGACTCTCAGAAAAGTGTTTGTTTGGCATGGCATATGTTCTGTATTATCTGTTTGGCCAGTTTTTTCTTTTCCTAGTTTCTAACTTTCTAGAGCATATTATTAATTGCAACTTGCATTGAACAAAAAACCTTTGCATATATTCTCAGAAACACTCTTACATGGTTCCACTAAAATTTTAAATTTGATTAGGCACTGTAGTTGCTTTCGTGGGTTCAAAGCTACCATTATATTCTTTGCAAAAGGAATTTAATAGAGTAGTGTTTTTTATCTCTCTATGTGAAGGCAGGAAACAAACTCTGGATAGTTTAGAGAGTGCATATAATAAAGGAGACTTAAGTGCTAGAATACTAAGCTAAAACATAATATAACAATTTCAAGAGAAGTATGATAATAACAGATATACATGCAAATGAAGGAGGTCACCTGTGCTTTAGATTCAGACAATTTGCCACTATTAGTAGTATAGGTCCCCTCACCCCCTGCTTCTTCATTATTTTTTCAAATTTTAGTTTTGGGATGTGGTGGTTTCATTGTATTAGTTGATGTATCATTCTGCTCACGATAATCTACTCCGACTATAATGCAACAAAATAAAATAAAATAAAATATTAGTTTACAAAAGTAATACCTGGAGCTATGTACCCATATGAACCAGCAATGGCTGACATGCACTCCGATGCACCAGGGTCCTGGAGAAATTTAGCAAGACCAAAATCTGCTACATGGGCCTCAAAATTCGAATCGAGCAATATGTTATTGGACTTGACATCACGGTGTATAATCAGAGGCGAACAATCATGGTGCAAATAGCACAGACCTCTTGCCGCCTCAGCTGCGATACGGCATCTCATCTCCCACCCAAGGTGGTCCCCCTTATTCCCATGCAACATCTCTCCTAGGCTTCCATTTGGCATGTACTCATACAGCAACAAGTTGGCCTCCCGGTTCGAGACAAAACCAAGGAGGCGAACTATGTTCCGGTGTCTAATTCGGCCAAGGGTTGTGATCTCAGCTGTGAAACCACGGTCGTGCCCACTTCCGCCACGACCAACAAGTCGTTTTATAGCCACCTCAGTGCCATTTGCCATGCTGCCTCGGTAAACTATCCCGGCTCCTCCTTTGCCAATTATGTTATCCTCTTTCAGACACTCCATCACATCCTCAACAGTAAAACCTAGCCGTTGAAACGTGGTCATTTTCCAGGCACCTGATTTTCTTCTCTTCGCTTCCTTCAAACCCTCCCACCCCTTTCTTGCTCCAAAATAGAGGAGGATTAAGAGCCCCATGAATAAACCGATCCATAGGAAAAGCTGCTTAGCTGCAGGGCCATGAAGTGGATTCCGCTTGCCTGAGTTACCATTGGCACTTGAACCCGCCACGCATGAGGCAATGTGAACAGGGGCACCACATAAACCAGGATTACCGGCAAATGAACTTTCATTAAACACCAGGAACTGACCTTGCGCCGGAACCTCACCATATAAATTATTGAAAGAAAGATCGAGTGTTGTCAAGCTCGTCATGGGCACAAATTTCACCGGGATCTCACCAGAAATTTGATTTCTTGACAGGTTAAGTGTGCTAAGGATTTTCAACAAAGCAATTTCATCTGGTATCTTACCAGTGAGACTGTTTCGACTAAGATCAATTAGGGAAATGGATCCACACTCACCAAGTTCTGATGGAATTTCACCAGAAAGTGTGTTACCACTCAAATTCAACTTGGAAAGCTGCTTGAGCATGCCTATCTCACTCGGTATCGGTCCTGAGAACCTGTTCAGGTCAAAGGAGAGAGTTTGGAGAGCCAGAAGGTTACCGATCGAAGCTGGAATCTGACCTGTTATCCAATTGTTGGACAAACTTAGTGTACCCAGCAGGTTGCCACGTATAATTGGTGGCAACTCACCGGAGAGAAAGTTATCATTGAGTTCCAGCATGTCAGCTCCTGGTAAATCGAATAGTCCCGGTGGGATCGTGCCATTCAAAAAGTTCTTACCAATGCGCACATGATTGAGAGACTTGCACCTCCCAAGATTTTCGGGTATCGGACCAAAGAACCCGTTCTCCATTAGTACCAATAATTCGAGCCGGCCACTTGCACATAGGTTTGGTGGAACCAGGCCTGTCAGGTGGTTGGTTGCCACGTCCAGCTTGATCAAATGGCCATTGCGGCCCAGTGACTCAGGAAGTTCTCCCGAGAAGTTGTTTTGCCATATTTGCAGTACTTCAAGATGTGGAAACTCGCCAATGAACTGTGGCACATTGCCACGCAAGTGGTTGTTAAAGAGGTTCAAAAGCGTCAGTCGTTTCAATTCAGAAAAGCTCGCAGGTATCTCTCCAGTCAGTTCATTGTTAGATAAGTCTAGGGAGGCGAGGTAGGGAAGTGAACCCAAGGTGGCAGGTATCAAGCCTGTTAGGTGGTTCACCTGAAGAAACAGCGTGTCTAAATTTTTTAGATGGCCGAGACTAGCCGGTATTGGGCCAGTAAGGTTACAGCCCCCCATGTCGAGCCGTACCAGGGATGTCAGTGACCCGAGTTCTGCTGGGATACCTCCTTCATAGGAATTAAAATACCCAATGTACATCTCTTTCAGTTTAGAGAGCTTGCCAAGGCTAGCAGGTATACAACCCGATAACCCATTACCATTCAAACCGAGATATTCAAGCCCGGTTATCTCTGAATAAGACTCTGGTATTTCACCTTGGAAAAAGTTCCCACCGAGGTGAAGGTGCCGTAATTTAGGTGAAGTAGATAGATTCGGTAACGGGCCGCTAAAATTGTTATTGTAACAATCAAGCACCTCTAAAGACAGAAAGCTACCAGGAGAGATTACAGGAAAAGCGCCAGTGAAGTTGTTGTTGGAGATGTTTAACAGCTTGAGTGAAGCAAGGCGGGATATCTCTGCCGGGAGAAACCCGGAGATGTTTGATTGGGAGATGGTTAGGTTCACCAGCTGGTCTAACAGTGCTATTTCTGGAGCTAAAAACCCGCGTAATGGAAGATAAGTGAGGTTTAAAGAGATTACGCGGGATTGATCGTCGCATGCTACGCCAGTGAAGGAGCAGTGGGAAGGAGACGCAGCGGCTGGATCCCAGTTGTGAAGGCCACTGCCAGTGGGCCCCACCAGAGAGGCCTTGAGCTTGACCAAGGCGTCTAGGTCCCTCTCAGGCGAAGCTACTATGAGGAGCATGAGGGAAGAAGAGGAGGAAGTGGCGAAGAGCAGTAGTAGAAAGAGGATGTGATACCTCGTCATTCTCATTTCCTCTGTTCGATTGAATTGCTAGCTGCTAGTTGAGAGAGTTTGATTTTGGATTTGGTCTGAGTGGGAAGCGAGAGGAGACGAAGAGGAGGGGAGAATAAAAGGAGAAAGAGGGGGGAATAAGCATAAGAGCATCGAATAGTTTCATGGTTAATGGCAAGGGAATCGGAGGAAGGAGAGTGACAGGGATAGTGCGTACGATGCATGCTATATTGCAATTGCATAGAGATAATGATGGAGCTGTACTAAACAGTGGGTTTGACAGTGGCTTCTAGTGAGTTGACTGCCGTTGCAAAGGATTTGGTAAGTTTGGGTTTATGTTAGAAAGGAGACAAGGATGAAATGCATATTTGTCATCTTCGTTTTAATTGCGTAGCGTAGGCTCAGACTGAGCCTCAGAGGCGGTCTATGAGACTATAGGGACGCCACATGTGTATCCTCTTGGAATCGAGTGCGTATCCTCTCAGATATCTCAATTTTTGCGTGACCGACGTGTCCGGTGCCTATTCGGGGCAACGTAGGGGCCAAGTATTATTTGTGCTTTGAGATTTGTGTAGAACGTATTTCAACGATTGAGATATTCCAAAAAGTCGCGCAGAGTTTGAGATATCTCAGAGGATGTGAATTCCTTGGAATCTGGAATGGAGTCTGGAGGTGTTTTTTTTTTTTTCTGCAACCAATTTGGTTGTGTGATGGATTCTAAGTTGGTCTGGTCTTATTTAAAACCGAAATTTTTATTTATACCAGAAGTGTTGCAATGCATCCAAAATTTTATCATTTTCAAAAATTCAAACAGTCGAATCGAACCGATCAACATGACCTTCATAATAAAATATGAGTAGAGACCAAATTTTATATTTTTTGAAATTTTTTACTATTTTTTAAGATAGGTACAAAATCACTTTATCGGATGGTCTACAATCTCCTTAAAATAATAATTATGTACTTATCTTAAAAAATAGTAAAAAAATTCCACAAAATATAAAATTTGGCCTCTAGGCATATTTTATTATGAAGATCATGTTGAACGGTTCGGATCGACTATTCGGACTTTGAAAATGAAGATAAAGAAGATAAAGAATTAGGAGCATAGAAATTTGGGTGCATTGGAACCCTCCTCATTAAAAAAATAAACTATTTCGTCTCTTTTTTTCTAATGAATTCTATATGAATCAAGCCCGTTAATTCAATTAGTAGACTCAAAAAATGGAGTCCACTAATTGAATTGACAGACACAATCTAGGAGAGTCTGCTAATTGAATTGGAGGACTCTATTTTATTTTATTTTTAAAACAGAAATTCATGTTTAGAAGAAGGAAGAAAAAAAATAGTTTGTCAATTCAATTAGCGGATCATTTTTTTCCTTCCCCTAAACATGAACTTATATTAACAAAATAATTAAGGTGTGTTCGGCAACTTCACTGTTTTTGCAGGGTTTTTTTCCCACATAAACAGTAATTTTTGATTCAATTCCCGTGCTCATGCCAATTCTCAATGACCCGCTGAACCAGACCCTTGGAGTCCGCCGATTCAATTGGCGGACCCCTCTCTTTGGGTCCGCTAATTGAATTGACGGGGGTGGTAGATTTCTAACTCTCCAATAAAAGTTGTTTATTGGTTTATTTTTCTTTTTAATACGGTATAAATAAAAAATTTGGTATTTAAAATCCGTGCGAGATAATTTAAATATTTGTACAAATCTGATACGCATAAATTTTAAAACGGACCGAATGAACTGAGAACTCATGGAACTCAGAATACTGTTCTCCTCGACATACTTGATTCATGCATAATTTCATAATTAAATAGGAATGATTTATTTATATTAATGATTTTATAATATTTTTTTTCAAATCAATACAAAGTTGGTTTATTTTTATTGGATGTATTAATAGAGTATCAATTAAATTTATACATTTGAGTATTATTTGGATGCAAAGAGCCATTAATTTGAAACGGTTAAAAAGTTATGCATCGAATCTGATAATTTTTTTATAGACAATTATATTTTTACTATATAAAGGTTGTTTTTAATGGCACTAACCCATGATATAAGAATAATCATATTTTTTGGCTTATGGTTCAATCTAAATAACCCAATAATTTTATTGAGGGCGTGTTCGGTTGCCAGTGGAAAAAAAAAAAAAAAAAATTCACTGTGAGTGAATTTTTTTTTTCTCACAGAAACAGTGTTTCGGCCATTCAAATTGAATCCGAACTCAAATCCATTCCTGCTCCCACTCGATAGCTGAACATGCCTTGAATAATAAGATTAATACTTTAGAGTTAGTACTGCGATATTTTTACTATTTCAAACAGTACAAAACTAGTATTATTTTATTTTTCATATTGTTCGAGTTAGCACTTTATGTCTTCATTCTTACACACTAATTCAAATACACTGTTCGTAGTTTGACAATCTAAATGCATATTAAAAGCATATGTCACTTAATGACCGTTTAAATTCACATTTCATCCATCAAAATCTTCTTTAAACATGCAAAAGCAGATGTCCGCATTTGCAATTCCGAATATGTGGGTAGATATTCTAATAAGTCTATATTACAAGCTTAACAAACAATTTTTAGTGGAGTTTAGAATATATTCTTGGGTTAATTTTCCGTGTACCTCCAAAAGTTCTTTAACTTCTTGTTTACTTCTTTACTAGAGGTGAAAACGCATGGATAATATTCGATCTGTATTCGAAAACTTAGATGTGGATATCTGATATCCGAATATCCGTATGGATAAAGATACCAATATGGTTTTACGTTTCAATAAGGACATGTTCGGTGGCACTTATTCCCATAAGTTTGAAATGGAAAAATGAAAGTAATGGTATTTTTACCTACAAGGTGTTTGGTGGCACCCATTCTCTACTATAGCTTTTGTTGGAAAAAATAAAATTCACTTGGACCTCCGTTTTTTTTTCCCAAAAGCTGAACATTAAAGTATTCAATTAAGAGTGATGCTTCCATGGATCCAAGGACCTATTTGTAAAATGAACATATCTTTATTTTCAAAGTTCAAACAGTCGATCCGAACCGTTCATCTTGTTCTCCATATTAATATGTGCTTGGAGACCAAATTTTACATTTTTCTAAATTTTTTTACTATTTATTAAGATGGTACAAAATTCAATGGTCTGAATTTGATATTTTTTGTACCCATCTTAATAAATAGTAAAAAAATTCAGAAAAATGTAAAATTTGGTCTCCAAGCACATATTAATATGGAGAACAAGATGAACGGTTCGGATCGACTGTTTGAACTTGAAAATAAAAATATGTTCATTTTACAAATAGGTCCTTATGGTCCATGGAAGAATTTGCCTTCAATTAAACAACACAATTTAATAATACAAAAGCTATACTTAATTAAACATGCATAGTTTAATAATACAAAAAATTATTAAAAAACACAATTAAACTAGCAACACTTAATTTTAATAGATTAAGCAAATTTTAAGTTAATTTTAATACATTAATCTAATTATAAATCAAATTATTTCTAGTCAAGCTTGCTCGAGTCAATTAAAATAAGACAAAATCTAAAATAATACAAAAGAAAAAATTTAATAATACAAGAGCTAAAATTTAATAATACAAAAGCTATAATTTATATATCCAGTATAAATTATATATGATCATAATTAGTGATTAGAATTAATACATTTAATATAGTTTAATTAAAGTATTACATCTTTTATAAAAAGAAAAATAAACCAACATCCTAACAAATTACCCATACATTTGCCGAACACCTGTATTTTAAAATTCCCCATGGGTTAAATAACTTTGGTTTTGACAAATTGAAATTTCCATTCCCTTATTATAAATTCCTATTCCCACAAAATTTCCATGCTACCAAACAGGCCCTAATTCTGAAATTAACCATAGTTAAAAAACAAAAATAACCTTTTAGAAATTTTTGTTTAAGAATTTGACGAGTCTCCTTGTTTTCTGTTACAGCACTACTGAATTTGGTAAAAGAAAGTAAAAGAGAAGAAGATAGGGGTGACCGGGTGAGAACAGAAAATGAGAATGAAACTTGGGCAATTCAGGAAGAGACGTGGTCAGCAAATAATTGTTTGGAGGCTCTCCAAAAATTACTGTTTGTGGAAACAAAAATTCACTCGGAATAAAAAAATTTCCACATAAACAGTAAAAATCAGTAAAAATCAGTTAAAAAAATCAATTTATGTGTCCATTTTTCTATACAATGAACATGCTCTAAAGGAGAATAAGAGGTTGCTGGGCGGATCCGCTCAAGAAGTTTGGCCCATGAGCAGGGTAGGAAATGGAGCTAAAGAAGTTTGATCTTTTCTCAAAAAAAAAAAAAAAAAAAAAAATTGAATTTATAGTTCAGTTTATATATTTTCATTAAACAAAAGAAGAGTTATTTCATCCATGTTTCCAGTGATCTGACTAAAATAACGAAGAGTTCAGAATTATAAAAACAACTTTGATATATGGAATTCATTTAGAAATATTATGAATCTTCACGCATGTGCATATTACACAAATGTCTACGTTATGAGCTTATATTTTTATTTTTAAAGTCTAAATAATTGATCATACTATTGATACGATATTCATATCAATATATACTTGCAGACGAAATTTTACATTTTTAGAATTCTTTTATTATTTTTTAAATATGTTGAAAATTATTTGATTTGAAAATTTTGAATCATTCAAAAGCGTGATTTTCAACCTATTTAAATACAGTTAAAAAGTTTTAAACATATAAAATTTAATTTACAAGTGCATTTTCATAAGAATATCATATTTAACAGTTCGAAATAATTATTTGAATTTTAAAATCAGAAATATGAATTCATATTAGAGGAGGGATACATTTGCACTATTTTTTTGTGACACAAAATTACACCATTCATTTTTAAAGTTTTTAAACTCCAAACAGATGATCCAAACCGTTCAACATGATCTCCATATTCAAATGTGCCTAGAGACCAAAATATATATTTTTTTTGAATTTTTTACTATTTATTAAGTATTTTACAAAATCGTTGTTTTTATACCGTTGAATTTTTGTACCTATCTTAATAAATAATAAATTTTTTTTTAAATATAAAATTTGATCTACAATGATATTTTAATTTATCCAATATATTGAACGATTCAGACTGACTATTTAAACTTTAAAATATGATGTAATTTTGTGTTATAAAAATAAAGTGTAAGTGGATCCCTCCTCTTCATATTATCATAACTTGATCTCGGTATGCATACTAAAATAACCTCATGCCATAGTGACAAGATTCGCTAATAATTCGGTTGACCGAAGTTTGATCGAATAATTTCCGAATATTTCGCGAATTTTACGAATTATTTCCGAATTTTACGAATTTTTTCCAAATTTTCTCGAAATTTTCCCAGAATTTTATTTTTTGGTTATTTTTTTGTTTTTGCTCTCTTACAGAACTGAGATATCTGATCTGAATAATACCGAATCATTGCCGAATTATATCCGAATTATTTCCGAATCACGAATTTTTTAACTCGCTGAACCGAACCTGAATAATTGATTTGTCACTATGCCTCATGCTCTCATCATTTCCTTGTCTGCCATCAATTCGCGATATGTATTGCGCTAGAATAATCCGAAACAAAGGATCCCTACACTGATATAATTTAGACGAATTGAGAGGTCGGATAGGTGCAAAGTAAGCAGGTACGGTTCTGCAGCGGTGAGCTGACAAGTCCGGACTGGAGGGGAGGCTGATGACGGCGTGAGGCGCTGGCCTATCACTGTTTTGACCTTGATTTGACAGGCATGAGGCATCACCATTTCTCTCTATCGATCTGCTGTTGCAGTCAATTTTGTTCATTTTTCTTTCCTTGGCATTCATTTTACAAGTTAGAACTGGGGTTCTAAATGAGCTGGACCTTAGCTCAGCTCGTTAATTCTGAACCGAACAAGCTGGATTTAGGACTTCTGAGCTAAAGTCTCAGCTCAAATTTGTGACGAGCAAGCTGGTAGGACTTCTGAGCTAAAAATGGATTTGGCTGGACCTTGTTTTAAGAAGAAAATAAATTTTACAAACATTTTTGGACTGAATTAGACCGAGCTGGCTCGAGCTTGACAGTATAAAATACACACAAATTGATGCCTATTCGAGCTAACTCGCGAGCTGATGAGTAAGAAATGGGGGGTGGTCCACTCTCTCCACTAGACCGCCCCCAACTAGACGGTAGGCCGAGATGTAATGGGTTAGCGGACTTTGGTTTTCAATGTATTTTGGACTTTTCTTATTAATTCCGGGCTGACCTTCTTAAAAAGAGGTCGGAGTTCCAATTTTTATTGGACTAAGCAGAATGTATAATTTGTAAATTTTTTTTTGGATATTAATAAAAATTTCGGTATTTTTAGATTCCGACTTTTTCACAGTGCTGATAGACACACGTTGTCAACAGAATTTGAGGCTCTAGAAATACAGTGACTTCGCTTGTCTGACCTTTTTGGTTCCTCCGGCGATGTGATGTCGCTGGTTGATGTCCGTTGGATGAAAATCTGACGATTGCAATTAGTGAATGGACCTGACTTGTGCATTCGCTTTCCACAAAATTTTCAGAAACCGAAGCTGAGAGCCTGAGATCGCCTTTGGGGCGCGTTAAACGTGAGGCGATAAAATGACCCACACAAATCCAAAACTTCCAGCATTGACTTTTCCAGATTGTCTGCGGATACCTTAATCAATAAAACCATGCAGCTCTCTATTTATTCTTATAATCATTAGGCTACTGCACGTATTTGTGTAGCACGTGACCACAGAGGACCTTTTTTTTTTGCCGAGTACGTATCCTCTGAGATATCTCAATTTTTGCGTGACCGACGTGTCCGGTGCCTATTCGGGGCAACGTAGGGGGCCAGTATTATTTGAGCTTTGTGATTCGTGTAGAACGTATTTGAATGATTGAGATATTCCAAAAAGTCACGCAAAGTTTGAGATATCTCAGAGGATGAGAATTCAGACTGGGTTCAGGCTTGGAGAAATCAGACAACGACCAGCCTGAGGTTCCATTTCCAAACAAAGAGCGAGTTGAAAAAGGCTGAGCTTACCCGTGCTTGATCTTGGCATGTGGCCAAAGCCCAAACTTTCCGAAGGGAGATCAAGTGGGCCCCGCTTCTACGTGTCCTCTCCCGCTGCCATTGTGCTGACTTTAAGAGTAGGGGTGAAAAAGATATGGATAATATCCAATCTATACCGATTCTGATTCTCGTACGTATTCGAAAATTTGGATGTGAATATTCGATATCCGTGTGGATAAAGAAACTGTTATGATTTATATTTTAACTATCCGTAATCAAATAGTACATATATGTCATATATTTTAATATATATTATGAAAAATTTATGTTATTACCGTTATAATTAGATGAATATTATTAACTTTAATATTTTTAATATTATTTTAATAAATATCCGATCTGATTTGGATCGGTATCTGTATCCATCTGATATGTCTGGTATCCGTTCTATATCTGCATCCAAAAAATGAAAAATAGATATGGATATGATTTTACCACTATCTGTTCCATTTTCACCCCTGCTTTGGAGATGTCAAAAGATTTATTGTGAAAAATGAAAGATTTTTCTTTTAAAAGTTGATTGTAAACAGGAAATAAGAAAATGAAATAATATTAATTTTGCATCATTTTTTTTACAAAAATGTGAAGGTCAAGCCTTCATATTTTTTGAGTATGAATATCAATGATGTCAAATTTGACAAAGTTTTGAAAAATAAATAAATAAATAAACACTGCTACAAATATAGTGTTGTGGGACTAGTGATTCCATTATTCAGGGAAAATCACCTTTCAAATGTAAAGAAAAACAAAACAAAATGCATTTACTTTTTATTCTCTAGGTTACACGATCCTTTTTCTTTGACTCAATCTTGTTTACATGTTGATTATTCTTTATTTTTTTAACTCTCATTTATAAAATATCCAGTGTAGATGATTTAATTACATTTCACCAATTCATTACAAAAAAAAGAGAGAGATTCATGGTACTTGTTTTTCTTTCCTTAAGGGTTGTTGTTCATTGAAAACATTTCAATAAATATATAGTAAGGTAATACTAAAAAAGATTTCTATACTCTATACATTTAGAAAACATTTCAATAAATATTTAGTTTCTCGTATTAATGGTGCTATATATAGTACCACAACCTCACTCTTTATTATTTTAGAAAACGGAAATATTGCTTTTTTATTTATGAAAATTGGATCAGACAAAAAAAAATAACAACTTGTCAGCGAAAAGAAAAAAACAATGAAAATTAAACATGCTATAAATCGATAAATCGTATTATGTTCTTAAGATTTCTAAAGCAAACCGTGTAACGAAAAGAAAAAGAAAGAATAGAAAGCAGTTCACCTCCCATACACTTCGTTTGGTGGTGAGCAAATTGGCCACTTTTCTATATGCGGTTCACCTTCTCTTCATTTCGTTGCCCTCCATCTTCTCTTATTTTTTCTAATTCTGAAACAAATAAACGGCTATGATTAGAGCATGTTTTCTTTATTTGCTTTCCCCTTCCCTCTGTTTTTCTAAAAGATGTTGTACTAATGTCAAAAAAAATTATTTAAGACGGAATTTATGTTATCCAAGTTCTTGTGGAGTTGTTCGGCAACAAGGGATTAAGAGAAGAGAATTAAGAGCTTAAGAAGCGTAAGAAGCGTTAAGGAACTAAAATTCGGTTGTCTTAATCCGTGGATGAAAACTAAGGAAGCTAAAAGAAGAAGTAGAGATGCTTTAAGATCCAGACAAAAGGAGGCGATCTTAATTCACACTAAGAAACCGATATTCAGCAGAATTAAGCAGTTAGAGAAGCTAAAAAAAACAAATTAAGCCTCAGACTTGATACTGTTGCTGTACAACCTGTAAATTGTATGGGCATTGCCCACTCGGCGACCAACGAAGTCGTAATTTTTCACTTTAATTAAATAAAATGAACAGTTCGTTCCGTGATTCATGAACATGTATCGATGCACGAATCATGGACGGATCTATATAAGATCTAACATCTTGTTTGTCAGAATTCAGAAAGAGACGCTTCCCTTGTATAGTTTTTTTTTGCATGTGTGTGCGTTTATGGCCAAACTGGGATCAGGCATATCTTCAATTTCTTTTCTGCATGGACATATGATAAAGATGAGTTTTGCTAGGTAAAAAAAAAAAAAAAAAAACTTTACCTTGCTCTTTGACTCATGCACGTGCTATCCAAAAATTTGTGTAGAATTCACGCTTAAACAAATGCATATTATTTCTAAATCCTACATATAGATATTTTTTTTTTTTAGTAAAAGTTGAAGATCAAGTCATCTAACTATTTAATATCTGCTGAAAATTGTCTCTTCTGGATTTCGAACCTGTGACTTCTCACACGGAAAGCATTGCCTCTGTGATTAGATCAAAAACTAATCCTTACAAACTTAGGACATGTTCGGCCTACATTTGAGAATGAACGTGAGTGTAGGTTTTGAACTGAATTTTATTGTGCTCATGGAGAAAAAAAATTCAGTTGAATTAATTTTTTTTTTCCACAAGCACAAAGAGGTTCGAAAATTCATTTGCTGAAACTTTTACTTGTTTTCCTCTCAAAATAACAAACAACCAACTTGTTTTGCGTTTCTTATTTTGCTATCTTTTTTTCTCTTTTAAAATTTAGATCGATCATTTAACGCTGCTGTATAACAAGTGGGTCTGTGTCGGTAGATGAAATAATTTATATATTTAAGAGCGTCATGTATAAATTAAATTAACTGGGCCTAAATTTTATGTACTCCTAGGCTCCACAGTAGAAGCAACAACAACGCACAATTTAATTTATCAAACTCAAAAAGAGAATCAATCTTTTAATAATCACGAGTTGACATTAGTAGACTATTAGCCACTTGCTTCAAAATAAAATAATGCATGAGTTGATATTAGTGCAGAATCGGAATTCTAAACAGGAATAAAAAAAGATAGCTTATGAGCTTTGCTCAGAATAAATAATTTCTTAAAGAAAAAATAACCTTTTATAGAAATTCGTAACACCTAAGGTAACAAAATATTTCTGTTTAGATCTGGATCGTCCAATCAGAATCCGCACAACTATTAAAGCAGACCCATTCATTTTATCTCGTGCCAGATTGACCCATATTCCAATCGGACGGCCGTAATACAAACCGAAATAGGGTTTTAGTCAAATTCTCTAGATAAAACAGACTAGAAGTAGCACACGGAAATTAAAACAGACTTGTACGAATTTTAATGTATTTAACACGGATCTTGATGGATCATTTCATCTATCGAACTAAAGTAGGTCGGATGAGCATCGGACCTGCTCTGAAGTCTGAATTCGGTGCGCTGATCTGAATTATGCTCCACACAACTACACAATCAAGGAATGGGGAATCTAGCTTTTAGAAACGGATGGTTGCGCTTTCTTTCCTTGGATTCAGCCCTGTAATCTCACAGTGAAATATTTAATTTGTTGGTGTGATGGTGGGGGCCTGGGGGGCTAATATCGTAGGCATGTAGCATTTATTTATGCTTCCTTGCGTTCTGTCTGACGCTTTGTACAACACTATGTAGAAGTCAATGTTTGATTCTAAACTAATGAGTCCGTATTATCTTCTGCAGGAAGCAAATCTGCTGCTGCGATTACAATCACAGTCATTTATTTATTAAAATGTAGTAATTAAAATAAAAATAGTTTTTGTGTACGAATCTCAAAACATATGAACAGTTGTGATTTAAATTGCAACAGATTTATTTCTATATTTCATTATCTTATATTTTGAATTTGAAATCTTGATCTTCTTATCAAAATTCGGATCAATTCAATACACGCTCTTAATGTATTCTGAATTTTTTTAATGTTCATGTCAATATCAATCAAACAGTTCAGATTCGCTCTGCAAAAACTCAAAATTTAAGTTATCGCAGACAACATACGATATGAATTCGTGAACTATCGGCACACATGAGAGAATTTTTGTTTGTTTGTCAATTTGTGTGGTTAGTGTGTTGAATTTTTTTTATCATTGTTTAAATAATAATAAATATAATTGACATGGATTCTGAAAAAAAAAATCAATTTTATCGGAGAAGTATCTAATAGTTGGGGACTACCTAAGGTAGGGACGCAACTATTAGGTGCACCCGATGCCATCAAATAATGACGTTTTTTCAGAACCCATGTCAATTTTATTTATTAATTTTTACAATATGGCATTTAAAAAAACCGGGTTAATGTGAGCATTTTATTATTCCATTCCGTCGATTAAAAAATAATTCAAATTATTTAAAATGAAATTTATTATATACCAAACTAATTAAATTGTTTGAAAAAATCAGTATGATCTTCCTAATCTGACCTGCAATACACAACCAAGCATTGAGAAAATCACAAAAGATCAACTTCAAGCAATAGGCATTTTCTTTTAGGGACACCTTTTATACCAAAAAAGCCAAATAATTAAAGCTTTACATGGAATGAAGAATATTTATCTTTTTGCATTAAAAAAAAATCAAATGACTTTTATAGGAAACGAATGGTTAAAATGGCTCCAGCTACAAAAGAGTAATTAACACACCAAGCTATACGGATAAGGAAACTTAATGCTATTTTATTGTAATGATTGGAATACTTACCTAATAAGAAAAAAACGCTAAACAATTAATTGCACTTTTTACATGACAAGACAGTCTAAAATTAAAATATAATCCAAAAAGAGTGAGAGAATAATGCAAGGCTAGGGTGTGACTAGAGGTGTTCATCGGTTCGGTTCGGTTGGAACCGAACCGAATTAGACAAACCAAAGTTGTAATTCGGTTTAAAAAATAGAATAGAACCGAACTAATTTAGCATTGCAACCGAACAGAAGTTTTATTTCGGTTTGTTCGGTTCAAACCGAAATATATTAATTTTTTCTATTTAAAGCAATTGTTTTGTAATAAACCGAAGTATATTAAGAAATAAACCGAGATATTAAAAAATAAATCAAAGTATTTAAAGCAATTGATTAAGAAATAAACCGAGCAGTCCGGATCAAATACATATGTAATATATAATAGTTCAGTTAGTTCGGTTTTGAAAATTTTCAAACCGAACCGAATGGAAATATAATTCGGTTTTAAAAATTAAACCGAACCGAATCATTAAACTGGAAAAACTGAGCCGTTTGAACCGATCTAATTCGGTTCGGTCCAAAAACAATTAAACTGGACCCGATGAATACTCCTAGGTGTGACGTGCTCACCAAGAGAGTTTGGTGAACACAACTCCAAAAGTATCTGCCTCTGGTTTTATATAGGTTTAATTATTTTTTGCTTTAAAGTTCATACGGTGCAGCTCTTAAAAAGACAATATTTTTTTTTTCGAGCGATAAAAATGAATATCATGCTCAACGAATTCCGAGTAATTTTTTTTAGGGAAAAAAGTTACTATCCAAAATAAAATCTTTTACTTTTATCATTTTATATCCCCATTTCTTAATTTATTAATATCCCCGTTTCGTTAAAACTCTGAGCCGAGTTTGACAAAAAAAAAATCGTTCAGAATCGTAAGCTATGATCAACTTGGAAGTCATAAGATCTCCATGAGATGCACCATTGATTTGTCTCATTTTCTTTAAGAAATGAAGTATTAAATTATCAATTTTAGATTATTCTTTTACAATTATGAACAGCTACATTTAAAGTTGAATTGAAGTGAGAGTCAATGCGGATGCTATTCTTATTATAAGTGTTGTTGTAAGTAATCTTCTGTGCTATTAGAGTAATTTGTAAAATATATAATTATTAAGCTTAACAGTTTTCTATTTAAGATATATGCATGTTTAGTTGTTACGACTGAATGTCAAAGCAAACCAACGATACATATCATGACAAGTTGGTGTAACAAGTCGCGTCCAAAGGTCAAAGCAAGTCAACGTAGATATTATGACAAGTTAGAATATGACAAGCTGCACAAGATAATCTCGTTGCATTATCTCCTCGAGCTACAAGAAATGTTTTGATGAAAATAATATGATGGAAGATTTACACGAGTCATTTGGAATGTCAGATATTGAAGAGATGCTGAATCATGAAGATTACACAAGATCATAGAAGATTATGAAGATCAAAATTTACCATTTCGTTATTAATTTTTAATTATCTCTAAAAGTATGATAAAGTAGATATGAGGTTGAGACTACTCAAGTCTAGCCGTTGCATGGCTATGTTGTGGATCTTGTGATCTATATAGTGTCATTGGCTCTCATTTTAGAATTCTTTGAGAGGTTAGCCTAGTCTATTGTTGTTTGTGCCTAAACTTCAATTATCTTTCCAGCAATCTCAAATATTTCCACCTAAGTTGATTAATTGTGAGATTAGAGTGAGAGTACTAATTGTCTGGACTTAGAGCATGTGTGCTCGCCTATCTTTGAGCTGTTGTGTTCACATTCTCTCTTTGATCTGTTGTGCTCATCTTGTCATTTGTGTGGATCGCAGGAGTGTTGTTTCATACCAATCACAACTTGTATTCATTTCTTCATTTAATAATATAAATGTGCATCTATTAGATTGCATTGTCCTAGAGACTTAGGTCCTTTAGTGCCCGAATTTCATTACCAACTCCTATGTTAATTTCTTTAAACTATCTATTTACTTTACTACACTTTATTCTTCATTTAGTTTACAAGTTTTTTTTTTATTAAACTAAGAACTTAAAGTAGATAGATTACTTAGTCACATGAACGTCGGTTAAACTTATCTATCTGATATATAGTTACAAATTATAGGATTTAAGTTTTAAACAACCCCTATTCATCCTCTTTAAGTGTCGTTAAAGACAACAACGGGTTCATAATTGAGTTAAAATATTAACTTGATAAGTTAATTTAAATCCTAATTTGATTGAAGATGAAGTACTAGTTATGTACTGCGGAGTTAAATTTGCAACCTTTGATTTTACGCCTAGTGTCGTCAAGCTCATCATCAATTATTTTATACCGGCATATCAACATGAAAAGACAATTCCATCAGATTCAGAATTATACCTCTAATTGGAGTAGAGCTAAGGTGTTCTTAAATTCACCAAGTTTCTTTGTGAGCTTAATTTAAAAATCTACCGGGTTAGTTTTAACTTACGAATCTAAACTGTTAAAACCGATTTATTTCACGAGTAATGCATTTACATGTGAAATTTATAATTATCTAATTAATTAAGTATAAAGTCGAGCGGTAAAAAAAAGATAGTTTATAAGTTAATTTTAATACATTCATTTTTCATCATTTTTTGACCGCATGACTTTATACTAAATTAATTCGAAAATTTATAAATTTGACATGTAAACACATTACTCGTGAAAGATATTGATCTTAACAATTTGAATACGTCATTTAAAACTAATTTGATAAGTTTTGAGTTAAGTTCACCAAGAAGCATGATGAGCTTAAGAACACCCTAGTTCTATTCCTCCAATTGATCAAATTTATGCGAGTGAATATTTCCTACAATACTGCATAAGATAGAATAAGTCTCAGCTGAGCTAAGAAAATTCATCATATTTAAAAATATAAATAATCATTTTAAGATTTGCACAAGCTTATATTAAACTGTTTGGATCTAACACAAAGGTGTAAAATAACCCGAATTCAAGTTATGCAGCAAAAGTAAATTTATCTCGAAATATTTTATTCATAACAATAAAAAATAAAATCAGAACATAATTTTTTTAAAAATAACATTCTACTAATAATCCAGCAGAATTGGAATTTTTACATCCCAACCCTATATATCTCTTATAAATTGGTTAAATAAATGTAAAAAAAAAAAACAATAATCCAGCGGCACCAGCTATGTATTTCGCTGGATTATCTCGCAAAAATGACATTTTTGGAATTTGTATCGATGTGATGATATGTTTTGAAAATTCATTAAAATCAATGTTATGAATAAAAATTTCGGAAATTTATCGCTGCTCGGTGTCTTCTGAGAAGAAAATTCCCAATTTTACACTTTTAAGCAGACTTGACTAATCCATAATCCAGTTGAGGTCCAAAGATTTGATTCGGTTGATCTTTGGATTCTAGGCTAGTTACCTCTTTGTGTTACCTAGTTCTTTTGGCCTAATGCAATCCTTATCCATTTATCATTCTTGTTTTAGGCATAGCTGATCCAATTGAGAGAAATTCTCACTCATGTTTTAGCTTCAAGCATATTTTAATATAAATATCACATCTAATAGTTAATTGATTTTTCGACTCAGTTACACAGAATCTTAGAAACAATTAATTTAATATTAGCCAACTTCTCAATTTCTGTGAAGATTTAAAAAAAAAAAAAGATTAACCAACCTCTCTATATATATATATATTGATGTGACACATAAGAGATTACTTCAGCATCGATTCATCGTGGTAAACATTGCACATAATTACTGCCTAGTTAGGTGTACATTATTGTAATCTTTTACTTTCAGAAAAATATTGATGACAGACAGGCAAAAAAATGAACTTAATATTTTAGATTTTAGTAACTTCTATATTAGTGTATGTGTTCCAGTTTGAGAAGTTAGTTACATACTGTAACATCTTTTCAATTTCTTTAATTTTTTGCTATATTAACATTTTTACAATCTATAAGAAAAGTAATGTTTCCAGCTTAATTTCATTTGATGAGGTAGTCAAAATTAATTATAGATTTTTTTTCCAAAAAAAGAAGTATAATGTGCCGTAGAAGTATGAATTAACAATTTGCAACGTCATATAAATACCAGCAAGTATGAAGACCTAAATTTTCTAGCATAAGTAGTTGGCTATATAACTTTCAATTTATGATTTATTAATTTAAATTTCTCAGGGCTCAACATCCTTTTACTAACTAGAGATTGATAATATTATATTATTATAATTTTTCAATGTAAATGAAAATTCAGATGACATATTACTTCCTACTATCAATATAGTACGTTAAATTTATAAGAACTGTTATATTACAAAAATAATTTTCCATTGAAAATAAGTGACATTTTATATAGTTATAAACTAAGGTTATGTTTGAATGACACAAGAATAGAGACTATTTTAAAATAGTAGCTATTGGGAATAGCAATATGCATTCAAACAACAATTTTGCTATTCAGAATAGTTAGAATAGCTGTTATTCTCCATTTCTTGTAAATGTTAGAATAACTATTATTTAGAAGTGTGAAAAGAGAAAAAAAATGTTTCATTTTCGGATTTCTGCTAATACAGTTTCAAAATGACAAATTTGATACTACTTCTGCTATTTTCACGTTGTGATAATTCGTTTGAGATCCCACTTACCTATCTTTCTTTTTAATTAGCACATTATTAACACTATTATTTATTGGTTATAGTTATTCACTATTCCACATGTACAATTTAAACAACACTTTTAGTAATCCAAATAATACTATTTTCACACTAATCTGAAAATCACTATTTTTTTTTCTCTATTCTCATTTACTATTTTCAAATTTCATTATTCTAACTATTTTAGCTCCCATCCAAACATACCTAAAGTGTTCGTAATCATATGTGATATTTTGGTGGTTTTGTGGGGCTATTCATTAAGTTTAAAAGTTTTTCCATCATATACATGATATATTAAGGTTTTGCCGGGTTACAGATTAATTATTATTTGAGTTTCATTTCCATAACAAATTAATTATTCTTAAAATAAATATCCGCGACGTTCTATTCATATCCATGAGTTGAGCAAGCATGACAGAACGTAGAGGGATTTAAATCTACTGAAATCTGAGATCTCCTTAAATTTATGAAATTCAAAATTCCAGCTGTTTAACTTTTTCCGTACACGTATCAGCCTGTTGTATTGCCTCCACCTGTCTTCTTGCCTATACCTAGTATTACCATCAAGCTCATCATTATCAATTTTAGTTAAATTTAAAAATGAATTATTCATTTATAAAAAAGATTTGCAGAATTAACGGTTAATTTTTACCAATGCTTGATCGATCAATCCCCAAATAATTCTCAATCAAATTCCATCAATTTTATGATTGGTCATCCTGATAAGTATTTTTAAAGTTGTGAGTGTTATTAAATAAATTCAGTTGTTAAAATATAAAAAATTTATATTCTTTCATGAGAAAAATGTTAGCGAAATTAATTAGGAAAAATTAGCACCCATCAAGACTAGATCCCGACCTGATTTCTCCAAATAATTTACTATCGGCAATTTAAAATGCATTTAATCACTTTTTAAAACATATAAATTTCTCTTGTTTGATATTACTGTGAATATGTCTGGTAAAAAAAAATATAGTTCGAGACTCATTCAAAATCAATTGAGAGACTTGTAATTAGTCAGATCATCTGATTTTGGTTCGTTCTGGCATAAGTGATTTCAAACTTGATTCAGATCGATTCGTTTCTCATTTTGTGAAAAGAAGAATTTGAAATTCTTTTCTAACAGTGTTTTTCATTTTCACCATGAGAAGATGAATCTCATTACAAGAAGAAGAAGATGAAATTATTTTTCAGTTCGTAATATATGCACAACCTACAATTAAACTCAGCTCGACTCGGCTCATTCGTACATGAGTCCAGCTCAAATTTTGTATAATTATGCTCGGTTAGGTTTTTTAAACCACCCGATTAGAATAACTTTTTACTCGTGTAATAACTTTGCATGTTTCTAATAAATTAATGAAAACTGGGGACTTAGCTGACGTCTAATTTTCTGAAACAGGAAACATAAACACAAATAAACTTCCAAATATGATCAGTGAAACTTGTCTTGTCATTCTTGTTTTTTAGAAAGTATTTTAAATCGGATTTAAGACCAATTAGGCGTGCGCAATGGGGGCCCAGAAGAGCCTGAATATGATGTACGGAGCATTAACGGGCCTACTTTTTTTTCCTCTTAAAGTAGAGCCCGTATTTGGAAAATTTTTATCGCTAAAATAAGGGCAGAGAATACAACGGGCTCATCCCATGTAATAATTCATATAAAACATAGCTTTATGTCTAAATTGATATCGAATACAATAAAAAACAGATGAAAGACAATCAATAGAATGTGAAATACAATCAGTAGAACATGAAAAATAAGGAAGAAGATGAAAGGCAATTAATAGTAGATGAAAGACAAACGATAGGACATGAAAGATAACTAAAAAAAGATGAAAGATAACTAGAAAAAAAAATGAATGATATTCAATAGAACATTAAAGATAAGTAATACAAGATGAATGACAACTAGAAGAAGAATAAATACAACTAGTGGAAGAAGAAATACAACTAGTGAAAAATGAAAGATAATAAGTAGAACATAAATGTCAACCAGTACAAGATGAAAAACAACTAAAAGAATATGAAATACTATTAGTAGAATATGAATGATAAATAGTACAAGATTAAAGACAACCAATAATAGATAAATGACAACCAGTACAACATGAAAAATAACTAGATGTAGAAGAATTACAACCAATAGTAGATAAAAGACAACTAGTAGAACGTGAAAGACAATGAATATAATATGAACGAAAACTAGTACAAGATGAAATAGAACTAGAAAAAGATTAATGACAACCAATAGAACATCAAAAGCAATCGGTACATGATGAAAAACAACTAGAAGCAAATGAAAGACAATCAGTAGTTAGATAATAGACAACCAGTAGAACATGTAAGACAACCAGAAGAAAATGTCTGAAAACTAGTAGAAGATGAAAGACAATTAGAAAAAGATGAAAGACAAAAAGTTGAACATTAAAGACAATTAGTACAAGACGAAGAACAACTGAAAAAGATGAAAGAACTAGAAGAAGATGGAATACAACAAGTAAAACACGAATGCCTACCAGTTGAACATGAAATACAATTAGTACAAGATGAAAAACAAATAGAAGAAGATTAAAAACAACGAGTATAAGATGAATGACAGCTAGATGTAGATGAAAGACATCTAGTAGAATATCAAAGAAAATTAGTACACGATAAATTACAACTAGAACCAGATGAAAAACAACTAGTATAAGATGAAATACAACCAGTAAAAAAAAGAAACTAGAAGATGATGAAATACATTTAGAAGAAGATGGTAACCAGTAGAACATGAAAGACAATAAGTACAAGATGAAAAACAACTAGAAGAAGATGAAATACAACTAGAAGAAGATGAAATACAACTAGAAGAAGAAGAAATACAAGTAGAGAAAAAAGAAATATAACTAGAAGAAAATGAATGTCAACTAGTGGAATACAAAAGACAACTAGTGAAATATGAAAGATAAAAGACATCAAGAGAACATGAATGCCAACCAGTAGAATATGAAAAACAACAAGTACATGATAAAAGAGAACGAGAATAAGATGAAATACAACTAGTATAGAAATTGGGCATGTTAATATTTAGCTGGAACGTCAATTGTTTTCATTGTAATATCTATACAAATATGGGGTAATACATTGCATGAAAAATGTCCAAATGATACCCTTGCAAATAATCTTGTTGGGCCCATCTTCGTTACACTTATTAACCTGGTGGGACCCACCTTCATTAACCTTGCAAATACTAGATGGGGCCAACGCTCTCTACCCTTGCAATTACTCATGTTCTCTACCCTTATAAATACTAGATGGGGCCCATGCCCCTTATCCTTGCAACTGCTCATGTTCTATTTCCTTACAAATATTAGATGGAGCCCACACGCTCTATTCTTGCAAATACCTAGTTCTTTATCCTTGCAAGTACTAGATGGGACCCACAGTCACTATCCTTGTAAATACTTCCTGCAGGTGTCAAATCCAAAACTTGTTGCATGGCTGTTTGTTTCATGCGCAAGCCCATGTAATAAGATAAGAAAAAGTTATTGCAATGATAGTCCATCTAACTAGCACTTTTGGACGTGTTCCATGGGTAAGTTCATGTAACAACTGAAATTTTGTCCATGGAAAAAGTCAAAATTCTAGTAATGGGTATACTAATCCAAATTGGGTGTTCTTGGCACGTACCAAAATTCTCAGGACTTTGAGATCGATAACTGTTTAAGCATATAAGTTTAGTGCATGCATGAGCTAATTCACTGGATCGTCATGCAATTACTTCAAAGCGGTCAAAGGCGGTTTTGCTTGTAGGAGCACTTTAGTGTTGCTTTGCCGCAGTGAATGTTCTAAGGTACTATTACTGTTTAAGCATATATAATAGAGTGAGTCACTGGTACTATGTATATCACGATTTAATCTATGATACGAATTAATATTTTTATTTTTAAAATTCTAACCAAATTTTATATTTTTTAGAATTTTTTTACTATTTTTTAAAATAGATAGAAAATCACTGTTTTTGGATGGTCTAGAATTTTCAGATTAAGTGGTTTTCTACCTATCTTAAAAAATATAAAATTCGGTCCGTAAGTAGATATTCATATGCAGATCACGTTAAACGGTTCAGATCAATAATTAAGATTTTAAAAATAGAAATATTAACTTTTATTATGAATCAACCGTGATATGCATAGTACCATAGACTCACTCTATATAATATTAATCTTTAATTTCAATTTGTCTTCATCATAGGTCCGTGCATGAGAACTGTGAAGAGAAAGAAGTAGGCGGCTATTCGCCTGTGGGCTTCTCTAAAAAAAAAAAAAAAAAAAAAGAAAAATATAGGCGGCTATTCTCTGAGAAAAGCCGACTGTCCGATTGGGGCAACTGTCCGATTGGGGCAGCAGTTGGTAAATAATACATTTCTGGATGTCACCTTTTGTGATAACGCCTGACACCGACAGTGAGCAAAAAACAGTAGTATAAAAACAAAAGCTCAATTATATTATAATTGAGCTTCTGTTTTCATACTATTGTTTTTTGCTCACTGTCGGTGTCAGGCGTTATCACAAAAGGTGACATCCAGAACTGTATTATTTATATAAAGGAAAGCTAGCTACACCATATATAATTTATATATGGTGTAGCTAGCTTATCTTTAATTTGTATGGTTCTACTTGTAGCACGTACGTACTTCCAAACTACAACAACATGAAAACCACAGTTCAAGACTTTTGGTACTAAAATTAAAAAAATGCACAGCCTTAATTTTTCTTTTTCAACGGATACATTTAATAAAACCGGTCTATTGAGAAAATTGAATCAAATAATTTTACAAAAGAGATTAGTTAACAATTATCCGGGATAATTTCGTCCTAGTCTCCTAGACTTAAGCTCATAAATTATATATATGATGGCATTTTACAAAAAAGAAAGCATGTGAGATACAACATGAAAGATTTTGGGAGAAATTAACAAGAAAAAATGTCAAAGAAAAACAGTTGAAGACAGTGCCAAATTCTAATTTGTTAATGATGCGTAACAAATAATTTCTATTAGACATTGACTGTTAGACGTTAGTATTCTAAAAAAAAAAAAATTATTGGGTAGATGAGAAATTAAAGTTAGAAAAATGGGGAAAAAGTTTGTTTCTATAATAACTGAGCTAAAAAGAGAAATTAGTTTCTCCAACATATTTTAAGTTGTACCTTAGGAGCTAGCATTTTAACAGTTAATATTAACCTGCAAGGCAGCTTCGCATAAACTTTGATTTTGTGAAATGCACGACATATAAAAAACAAAGATTAATTGTAGATCTTTTGTTAACGAAAAAATTCCCTAACATGCCTAAGGAAGGCAAGCGATAGTCATTTTGTATATTTTTTTTAGACATGCAAGTTATTGAAATGATTTGAGGATCTTGATCCTCATATGCTAAAAAAAATGGTTTTATTTCTTTAATTTTTTGAAAAAAAAAATATGGATTTCTCTAAGTTCCACAATTTTCATCGGAAGCATATATAAAACCAAAGGACCTTAGTAAAAATAATAATTAACAAGTAACAGGAATTTTTGTTTGTAGTAGGCAAATTACCTACTAAATTATTATAAAGAAAACAATTAATATTTTACAAGAGCACAAAATGTGGACATAGCACACTGCGAAGCAAAATTGCATGGTTATAAAAAAAGAAAGCATGTAGCATCAACATAAGAATTTTTTTTGTTAATTTTGTCATTTGTTATTATTTTTTTTGTAAGCAGGTAATTTATTATTTTTTAATGAAGATTTTATAAGGATATGATCAATTTAAAATTCTCTCCCTTCTCTCATTGCTTCTCACTAGATCACATCTGTCCTTGTATAAATCCTAGCCACTCATATCTAACTAAATGCAATTCTTTCATAAAATCGTAAGCAAGCATATACCGAAAATTTAGTTTAAGAATCATTAATTATGAGCAAGTATATATATATATATAGTATGGCTAATATGCTTTCGGTTATATTTCGGCCGAAATACAACCAATTTATTTTTTTAATTTCTGAAGTCCAAAAAGTCGATCCAAAACGTTAGATGTGTTCTCCATATTGAAATGCGCTTGGAGACCAAATTTTGCATTTTTTGAAAGTTTTTTACTATTTAAATGCGCTTGGAGAACACATCAAAAAGTTTGGATCGAATTTCAAAAATGTAAAACAATTTGGTCTACAACCGAGAACATATTAGCCATACTCTCTCTCTATATATATATAGTTTAAGAATCACTATTATAATCAATATTTGAATTTAAAAGTTGATACAGAGAATATAGAAAGAAGATAGAAAGAGAATAGAATGTAACTCTTGATTTTATTTCTTGTTTTGTATATTAATACATGGTGACTATATGTCAGTATATATATGCACTTGCCTCTGTTACATCAATCCACAGCCTATTACAAATCTAACATAAACATAACAGAAACGGTTATGACAGCCAAGACTATTCTAGTCAACATGTTGACTGCACTTGTGTATCTTCTATTAGAATTACTTCAGTGGATCCGGACTCCCGACCCGGCGGCCCCCTTCCTGTGTGTAATTGTGTATTGCCATTTATATTTTCACATGTCTATGTCGATACATTTATCATCCATTTAAATATCATATAGGCAAATTCTGGAATGGATCAAAAATATTTTGGACCGTTCATCTAGTCACGATCGAACGATTCAGATATTTTGTAAGGATCGAAACTCTCCGTTAAATTTAGCATAACTTTTTCCGAAAAGGGTACAATCGGTATTTAATTCATGTGATGCTATCTTGTCTGGTCACTCTGACTGTTAACCCTTTTTCCAATCTCCTCCCGCCATGAGACGCTAACCCAGTCAGGCAATGCTACCACTCTGTAGGTCAATTAATCTTTGATGCTTCTAAATTTAATCCAAAAGACATCTTTGGTACATACAATTCATGGCATTTCAAGATTGCTAGTTTGCTACTAGCCCACACAGATGTTACTGTGCGTTCTTATTGCTAGCTTCTCTTGCTACTAGCGTGGCACGGCTGGGGAGGCGAGAGCAAGGAGGCGAAGTGGTAGCGTCGCGGACTGGGTTGCGTTTCACGGCAGGAACTACTAACGAGCGTCTTCGTTTGGTATATTCTTCTTCAAAGAAGAAAGGGTTAACGGAGCGAGAAAAGAAAGGATTAACGGAGAGCACCCATAAAGTTAAATACCTGGTTTACCCTTAAACAATGAACGGCTCTGATTAATCCAAAATAATTAAGCGTTGTTTTTTAGGTCCATGGCAGACTCGCTCAACTACCCTTGTTTTTTAAGAAAATTTATTAGAAAGACTGACAAATAATCCGGATTAATATTTTTTAGTCAGAAATTTTTGCAGTTGTAAGAAAAACTAAAATATTTTTTTGTATGTTACTAGAAAAGATATAAAAATTATTTTGGATGCAAGTTATTGATTCTGGTTCAAAAGTGACTTATGGGTAAATAAATAAATAATCATGGTCTTTCTAGTACATTCAAATTCTAAGATACTCCATTATTTTTTATATTTGTTTTTTTATTTGACATCATTCTACCGAGCTGAAATTTTGATACCTTTGTTAATTTTCTAAAATAGATGGAGAAACTTAGAATTTGAAGGTACTAGAAAACCACGATAATTTCTTTATTTATCCATGTGATTTTTGAGATCAATAACTAAGATCCAAAATATTTTTTTTTATATTTTTTACAGTAACACACAAAGAAATATTTTTTTTTTCTTCTAGTTGCAAAAACTTCTAACTGAAAAATGTTGATTCGGATTATTTATCGTAGTGTTTATAGTAAATTCAAGTCTATAGTATTCCATCTATTTTTAAAGAAATATAAAAATATTTCTAATATTTCAATAGAAATAAAATAAAATAATCATAACATTTTCTATTTAATTAAAATAGAAAAAACAGAATTACTAAATTAAATCTTCAGCTCTATACCAGGATGTCAAATCAAATAAAATCACAGAATCGCCAATATTCTCGATGTTCCTGAAAGAAAAAGGACCGCTGAGAATCTCGACAGTTTGGGCATTTTTTAAATTCCTCATAAAACGTAGACATTTTTGAAAATTTCTATTTAATGTTGGATATTAATAATAAAATTGGCTTAATTTGTTGTGTAGCTCACATATTGGCAACTTCTTATAATTTTGAGAATTAAATGTGTTCGTCTATCGTCCATAACGCAACATGTATAATTTTTTATTCTATGAAACACAAAATAAAATACGAACTTTAATGATAGCAGGAGATGGAGCTTTTTTTATAAAACATAATTAAAAAAAATAAATTTAACGAAACAGCAGGATTGACAGAAGTTTTAGAAAAACTATAAAAACCGGTTTGCCAAACCGGTTTCATCAATGGGACCGGACTCCCAATCCGGTTTTGACCGGTTTTGACCCGTTTTTGATCTTGGCTGTGTGGCGAACGGTGTGGCACATTGGAACCGGTTTGCCAACCCGGTTTTGACCCATTTTTGACCGGCTCCAGCTCTGAACCGGATTGGGATCCCGGTTTGGCCTATTTTTTCTGCTTTTTCTGTCGGCGGTGAAGCGTATTATATGAGAGAGTTCCGAGAGTTCAGTCATTCAGAGTTCCGAGAGTTCTGAGAGTTCTGAGAGTTCTTAATTTTTTTTAATTTTGAGAGTTAGTTGTGATCTACAGATCGACCTCTACATTATATTTTTCGTATTCGTCTGAAGATTGTAGTAAGTTTTTTTTTTTTTTTTTTAATTTCGATTATTTTTTAGGATGTCAAATTCAGAATGATATTTAGATTGATTGTGAAATTTTTTTTCAGGAAATGTCTCAAGTATTAATAAATGTGTACTATTATCGTGAAATTTTAGACGCACCGACCTGTACTTTTCTGATTTCTGACACAACCAGTTTTGATGAGCTAAAAAGACACATATGTGGTGGTATTCATTTGCTCCCTAGCCAGTTCGATCTCACAATTAGGGCGCGTTTGAACACGGCGCCACCTGGCTCAGTAGAAAAATTCCAATTGTTTAAAATAGACCACGAAATGGTATGGCAGATGATGCTTCAACACGCCACTCCGGTATTGAATTTTAAACTTCTTGAATTAGTTGTTGAGTCAGTACCGGTTGTTAGTCAGAACAATTATGACCCATATCCGGGTAGTGAACCCGGAAGTAGTAGAGACAGACCCGGTGTTTGAATCACCTATATATTGTGATGGCCCCTCTGAAATGCCAGTATCAGATGATTTGCCTAATTATTTTGACCAGCTAAACAATGATACTGACTCAGACTCAAACTCTGATCCTGATGGCCCGATTGTCGGGGAAGAGGACATGGCTGAAATTGAGGATGAGATTAGGGTTGAAGAGGTAATAAAGGAGTGGCAATCATCTATTCCCTATATTAATCGGGATTCGCAGCATTCTTGTTTGGCATTTAATGATGATGTGCCGATGCCGTACAAAGATGAAGCATTTTTTGGTCATGCACCCAGAATTGACGGTTTGTTTTCAGTGGGACAGATGTTCGAGTCCAAAGCCGAACTTAAATCCAGGGCTGGGTGGATTTTCAATGGATAATAACATACAAATAAAACAAACTCACTCGAATCGTACTGGCTATGTTGTTATATGTAAAGCAGAGGGGTGTCCATGGAGGTTATACGCAAAAACTACTGAAACTGGAAAGTGGACAATTGCAACAAACCCATACCAGCACAATTGTTTCAGTATTGCTTGTACAGCAGACAGTAGTCAGATGACTGCTACGAAGATTGCAGAAATAATCAAACCTAGTTTGGAGAGGGATCTGGAGATGTCAATAAAAGCATGTTACAATTCAGTTAGACAAAAGTACCCAATGGTTGAGCCTTCATACAACAAAATTTGGAGAGGACGGGAGTTAGCTATGGCTAAATTATTTGGTTCTTGGGAAAAAGCATACGAAATGCTACCTTATTTGCTTGGTGCAATCCAGAGGTCTAACCCAGGCACAAAATACAGAATTGAGCATGAACCATCTACACGCATGGGTGTCCATATTTTCACCCGCGTGGCATGGGCTTTCGGTCCATGCATTCAAGCATGGCCATATCTCAGACCAGTTATAAGTGTAGATGCAGGACATTTATTCGGCCGGTACAAAGGGAAACTATTCATGGCATGTGCTTATGATGCAGAACAACAAGTATTTTCCCTTGCATTTGGGATTGCAGATGAAGAGACTTCATCTAATAGGGGATGGTTTATGCAATTTGTACGCAAAGATGTGGTGGGGCCTGGTCAGATTTGTGTTATATCAGACCAGCACGGGGCAATCCGTTTAGTGTTTGATCGACCAGATTTAGGGTGGTGCGAGGAAAACGGTGAAGCAGTGCATCGTTTATGTACTCAACATATTGCGGCAAATGTTTACAAGCTGTGCAAGGACAGAAGGTTGAAAGATATTTTTGTTAAATTTGTGGGTAAGATGAAACCATGGAGGTTTAATGAGGGTATGGAAATGATAAAAGATACGAGTATTACTACTCATAAGTATGTAATGTGGTGTGGTAAAAGGGTGCAAAATCTCGAAGAAGAACCTTTGCAACTCCATAAATTGGCACAATGTCATGACGGAGGCCTGAATAGGTGGGGTATTATGACTTCGAACGGGTCAGAATCATTGAACAGTGTGTTTCGTGTCGTTTGCCAACTCCCTGTATCAGCGATAGTGGATCGCACATATTACAAAGTTGTGGACTGGTTTGTGAAAAGACGCGAGGTTGCCGAACACTGGCTTCAAAACGGAATGGAATTATCATCAAAAGTATTATCCGTTTTGGAACATCGGATTAGAAAAGCGAAGGAGCACCGAGTGATACCTTTGGGACCCGACACTTACGAGGTCATAGATCACGACGGAGTTATTAAGACGGTATGTCATTTATTTTATTAAAATTCGTACAAAATTTGTATATGATATTATTGTAATTATTTGCTTTACTAATTGTAGGGAGTGAAGGGAGATATGAAATATGAAGTTAGATTTTTAGAGGGGGGGGAATGCCTGTTTGTGAGTGTCAGAAGCCACAATTTACTGGCATTCCTTGCAACCATGTACTGGCGGTGTGTTGTTCGAGACGCCTAAATCCGATACAATATGTAAGTCACTACTATAGCATTTCGAACTATGTCAACACATGGTCAGGGGGATTTCACGGATTTGGTAACATTACAAATTGGCCATATGACATGGGAGCACCTGTAATCAGACCGGACCCTACAAAAATTAACAAGGGAAGGAGGAAGCACCAAAGAATTCCTAATTCTATGGACCATATGGATGCTCGTATCAGGCCACGCCGTGCAGCACAAGAGGCAGATGGATCCAATAAAACAAGAACATCAGGTTTTGAATTATGAAGTTCATATTTTAAATATTTTTATCTTACGCACACCTAACTATATACTTGTCATTATTTAACAGGTGGAAGACGAAGAAGCGTATCTGGTAGCCGACCTTCTGCACCTGCTATGCACGTGGACAAATCTGCTACACAAGGATCACGGCGAAGCGTATCTGGTAGCCGACCTTCAGCATATGTTATGCAATCGGAGGCCTCTGGTAGTACAGCATCTGGCAACCGACCTTCTGGTAGCCGAACAGCTGGTAGTTTAATTAGCAGTATATTCCGACGTAAACCACGATGAATGATTTCATAAAATATTTGTATATGTTTGTAGTACTGTTTGTAAGACTATATATTTTTTATGCAAAACCACACTTAATTGTCCAATTAAAAAAAAGGCATAATAAAATCCAAACAAAATACACTTAATTGTCCAATTAAAACATAGGCATAATAAAATCCAAACAAAATACACTTAATTGTCGAATTAAAACATAGGCATAATAAAATCCAAACAAAATACACTTAATTGTCCAATTAAAACATAGGCATAATAAAATCCAAACAAAATACACTTAATTGTCCAATTAAATACACACTTCATGATTCGTTCTCTCTGCCACGACCTTCAAATTTTGAGTGACTGAACCGCCTAGTTGGTTTGGATTGTCTTCTCTCCTCTTCTGCTCTGGACGGCCTTGGGGTTGATGGCCCCGCACCTGATGACCCCGCACCTAATGACCCCGCACCTGCTGAGCCCGCAGAATCTCCGATATGACGCCCGTCTATCATTATTGCCTGAAGGGACTCATAAATTCCGTTCATTACATCATCGGCAGTTGTTTGAGGATCCTGAACATCTGGATCACTTGGAAATTGGTCTGGATAATCATCATTGATATTAATACACCTAATATCAGATGGAAGTCCTGCATGGTTCAGCATGGCTCTGAATAGTGCCATTTGACCCAGATCCTGCAAAATATCGCGACTATATTTAAGCAGTTGCAGTCCGTAAGCTTTTTGCCCACGTGTCTTCACCATTGCAATTCCTTGCGCAGTGTATTTTGTGATACGAAATTTCTACAATATAATTATATTTTAAAAGTTAAGTATAATTTTGTGTAATAAAATAAAATGATATATTACAAAGAAGAAATACTTACAATTCGAGCTTGAAATAGGGCATCTGATACATACCCCAGGTCTCCGACATCTCCTTCTGGTTCTGGCATTGACTCGCTCAGAATTGTTGCATTATTCTGATTCGGAAAGACAGACGGCATGCCATTATTGAAGAACCAGTGCATGTACTTGTCGTACCTGCAAATAAAATAAATCGAAAAAATATATTTAAGCCAAATAAAATTGTTCACGAATATCTTTAAGCCAAAAAGTATCTTTATTTGTACCTAGCATCGTCGTACGGTACATGCTCAAACATAATCACGGGTTGTGCCGTGTGATACACTTCAAAATGGTCGCTCCAGTCAATAGAGTGTCTGTCATCGGACAAACCACTCGCTCACTGATAAAGCTGAAGTTCTTCAAGATCCTGAAAGGGTGGTGGAGGACAAGGAGGAATGGGCTGAAATATACCGAACTGCCGGAGAACTCTCTCAGGACAGTGAATCTCTACCTGCCAGAAATGGACGCACCACAACCTGCATGTAAAGTATGAGTAGTCTCTGATCCCGCGCAAATTTATGCCGAGCTGGTAGTAATCGGTGTACGGCATCCAGTTGGCAACACTGGCTCTCAGACGCTCAAATTGATTCCGGAATTGTGATGTGCCTAAGTTGTAAAAACATGGTGGTTAAATATTGAATGAACACTAAATTGAATTGAAAACAATATTTATTATTAAAATGTACCTCTCAGCGGATTACCCTCCCATTCATGCGGTTGAATCCATTTCGCTCCAAAAGCCATTCTTTCATTAGGGTCACCTTGACCAAACGGCAAATTAATTTTGGACCTCGGCCGTCCAATAGGAAACCGAGTCCAAGACCATATTTGGAGCAGTAGTAGCGGACCATTAATCGATACAGCCGATTTTCTACAAGCTCGGGACAACTCCCAATACAGGCAAGCAAGCACGGCACCTCCCCAATTGTAGTCTACAGATCGAGGTCCCAAATTTTCTAAGAACTGTAAATACATTATCGGGACACCGCTTGCACATGAATCAGGAAACATTATAGACCCGAACAACTCCATGCAATATGCACGTGTGTATTGATCGATTGTCTGCTGGTCACTGGCCGGTGTCATCTTCTCAACAAATCTGTCCTTTAACCATTTTAAACGCATGTAATATTTCGACTTTGTCTCACCGTCCGCTTTTTTCATGAAAAATTCATCGTCATCGTATTCGTACCCATCGTACACTTCATGTCCCAAGCAGTCTTGGATTAATTGGGACCAATTATCATCAGTACATCCAGCTACAGCCGTACCTGTAAATACAAATGTTAGACGAACATATAAATTAAAAACAAATAAATTAGTAATAGAAATGGCAAATTACCGGTAATGGGCAATCCCCACAAACAACTGACATCTTCTAATGTAACTGTCAACTCCCCCACCGGAAGATGAAATGAATTCGTCTCCGGTTTCCACCTCTCAACAAGAGCGGTGATCAATCCTTTATCAAGATAGCATTTATTCACATCTTTCATCTGAAACAACCCTAAATTCACCAAACCTGATTTCATCTGAGGTTGGTAAGGAATGCCCGTTTGACGAGTGCTAGTACGTAGCGTGGACTCGTGCTGTAACGATAATTGCCATGCATAAAAAATTAAATCCCAAAATTGAATTCAACCTTATAAGTAAATTTCAAGCAAAATCGCAAAGTTATTACAAATACCTGCATACTCGCTTGACTTATTTTGTGTAGGTCTTCAGACAATACCAACAAAGGGGGTAATGGTTGTTC